>OX941096.1:64735671-66082338 GCA_954870635.1 Arctium minus
TATCTGGTTGTATCCTGAGTATCCATCCAAGAAGCAGTAGTACTCTTTTCCAACCAACCCGTATAACATTTGATCAACAAAAGGTAAGGGAAAATGGTCCTTTTGAGTAGCCTTGTTCAGCCTACGGTAGTCCATGCAAATTCTCCATCCGGAGACTATTCTGGTAGGGATGAGTTCATTCTTGTCATTGGAAATGAGAGTGATCCCTCCCTTCTTGGGTACACACTGGACTGGACTAACCCAAGAACTACTGGCTATTGGGAAAATAATTCCTGCATCTAACCATTTCAAAATTTCCTTTTTCACTACCTCTTTCATGATAGGGTTCAGTCTTCTTTGTGGCTCTATGGAAGTGAAGTTCTTGTCTTCTAAGATGATCTTATGTTGACAAATAGAGAGACTAATCCCTTTAAGGTCAACAATAGTCCATCCTATGGCTTTTGTGTGCAACTTCAACATATCTACTAACTTCTTCTCTTGATGCAATTCTAGGGTGGCAGAAATAATGACAGGTAGTTTGTATTTTTCTCCTAGAAAGGCATACTTCAAGTGGGATGGGAGTTGGTTCAACTCCAGGTCAGGTGGTGAGATTATTGATGGCGTAAATGACTTTTGTTCATTACTTTCCAGCAGCTCAAATGTTGCAGCATCCAAAGGGACAAACTCTTTCTCCAAGGTCTTATCATCATCATCATCATCATCATCATCATATTCCTTGTCTAAGTCTTCCAAGGTCAAGTCTTCCTCATCCTCCTCTTCTATCCTACAAGCTTGTTTGACTCCCTCCTCATGACACAATTCCTCAATGACACCTAGGCTTGAGCAGTCTTCTAGATCACTGGGGTATTTTAAAGAATTGAAGACATTGAATGTGACTTTTTGGTCTTGTAGTCTCATGGTCAACTCACCATTCTGGAAATCTATCAAAGTTCTACCCGTAGCTAAGAAAGGTCTTCCCAAAAGTATGGGAATATCCTTGTCAGCCTCAAAGTCTAAAATGATGAAATCAGCCGGAAAAATGAACTTGTCAACCTGGACTAACACATCTTCAATCTTACCCTTGGGATATGCAATGGTCTTATCAGCTAGAATGAGTGTGACTGTGGTAGGTCTGGCCTCTCCTATGCCTAAGCTTTTGAAAATGGACAATGGAATAAGGTTGACACTAGCACCTAAATCACACAATGCCTTCCCAACCTCTTTCCCACCTATGGAGAAAGGAATAGTGAAACTCCCTGGATCTTTTTGCTTAGGGGGAATTTTGTTGGTCAAGAGAGCACTGCAACCTTCAGTGAGGGCAACAGACTCATATTCATTCAACTTCTTCTTCTTACTCAATATGTCTTTTAAAAACTTGGCATAACTGGGCATCTGCTCAATTGCTTCAACAAGAGGTATGTTGATATGCAATGCTTTGAAAACATCCAAAAATTTCTTAAATTGCAATTCCTTTTTCTCATTCGTTAACCTTTGGGGGTAAAGAATGTAAGGGGGAACTGGTTTGATAACCGCTTGGTTTGATTGTTTTGAGCAAGATGGCTCCAGTATGCTTTTGGTCTTGGTTTCATTAGGTGAAATCATAACTGTGGTCTTTGGATTAGTCAAAGGTGGACTTGAACTTGTGATCTTAGGATCTTGATTTTCTACTTGAACTTCTGGTGTTGGAATTACAGGAATCTTTGGATCAGGAATGGACTTGGATATTTTTTCAGATTTTGTTTTGGTTGTTGGTCTTGATTCCTTTTCCATTGACTCAGGTAATTCTTTACCACTCCTAAGTGTGACAGCTTTCACATGTTCTTTTCCAGGAGCCTTGGGTATTTCAGTGTTACTAGGCAAAGTGTCTGAGGCTCTGTTGTTCTGATTAAGTGCAATTTGACTGACTTGTGTTTCCAAACTCCGGAGAGTTTCTTGTGTCTGACTCATTAATCCTCTCATCATTGCTTCAAGAGAGAGATTTGAGTCATCTTGTGGAGGTGCATGATGTTGATTTTGAAAAGGCGGTTGAGTGTGCTGATTGTTTTGAAAACCTTGATTACGATTATTCTGATGATGATTACTTTGAAAATTTCCCTTGTACTGGTTTTGAGAACTACTTGCTTGATTTTGAAAATTGGAGTTCCCTTGATGCTTTGGTGCTGGTGGATTCAAACATGGATTGTTCCAAGAGAAGTTTGGGTGCTGTTTCCAGCTTGCATTGTAATGGTTTGAGTGGGGAACAGGTCTGTTTTGAACAAAATTTACAGATTCAGAATTATGTGGACAGTGTTCATAGGAATGTTCTCCACCACAACACACACATTGCACAGAAAGAACTGCTGAAACAGGTGTAGGGACAGTCGACTGTGCGCCTTGACCAGAAGTTATATTTTTAAGCATGTTGGTCATGGAAGCAAGTTGAGCTGTCAATGCAGTATATGCATCCACATCATGCATTCCAGTAGTTTTCCTTTGAGTTTGGGCCCTTGGATCAGCCCAATGTCCATTGTTGGTTGAAATCTTTTCAAGAATCTCATACCCGGCATTGTAGGTATTGGATGTAAAAGCCCCTCCTGAAGTCGCATCGAGCATTTGTTTTGCATTAGGAACAAGCCCATTGTAAAACGTCTCGAGTTGAATACAGTAGGGAATGCCATGATGAGGGCATTTTCTCAACAATTCTTTAAATCTTTCCCACGCATCCGGAATAGCTTCATCATCCATTTGTTTAAACATGCAAATTTCATTTCTGGATTTAGCATTCCGGGTAGGTGGAAAATATTTTCGCAAAAAAATTTCAGTCATATCACTCCATGATGGTACTGAACCTGGTGTTAATGAATTGAACCAAACTTTTGCCCGATCCCTTAGAGAAAATGGGAATAACGTGAGCCTTAAGGCATCAGCAGATACTCCTGGGATTAGAAAAACATCGGTGATTTCCATAAAAGATTTTAAATGTGAATGTGGATCTTCCGATGGCATTCCGGCAAATTGACCATTGGCTTGCAACATGTGAAACATGATGGGTTTTGGTTCAAAATGTAAAGTTTCCAATTGTGGCCTAACAATCCCAGAATTCAATTGCTCAAAATTAGGAATTGTATAGTCCATAATTCTTCCATCTTTTGAGTTTGCAAGATCAATGATGTTTTGTGGTTCAACATTACCAACAGATCCGACATCATCTTCTTCCTCATTATGATTTTGGTGATTTTGAAACTGATGAGGTGGAGGATTTCCAAAAATTGGTAGTGGCCTGATTTGATTCACTAAAGGTGGTCTCATTTGATTTTCCAAAGGCGGAGGTTGATTTTCCAAAAGTGGTGGTGGTCTGATTTGCCTGTTTTCAAAACCCGGGGGAGGTCCATCCATATTGAGAGGGTTTATGTTTTGAAAAGTTCTTTGAATTCTCCTTCTTTGACGGAAGGTTCTCTCAATATCTGGATCTAGATCGAAAAATTCCCCGCGTTGTATTCTTGGCATGCACCACTTTTAAAAATATTTTGAAACTCCCAAAGGTGGTAGAAAAACCAAATCTTTTAAAACACTTTTAAACACTTTTGACTTGCCAATCCCCGGAAACGGCGCCAAAAACTTGACAGGCCCTATTTGTGTTCCTTAGGGTGAGACAGATAATACCAAAAAGCAAGTATATAAATTGGTACTATGTCGCCTTGCAAGTAATAAAATGCTAAAGATACCAAATATCGTCCCACAGAGATTGGATTAAAAAGTGTGTTAAAAGTATAATGAAAGATAAGATTTCAGATGACGAATTTGAAGCAATATTTTGGAAGGTTGGTTAACACAGATCTAAATAACAAGAATAAAAGAGAAGCAAGGGTGTAAGACTTTTGATGGTATATGAATTCAAAATCCAACAGGTCAATGCTACAGCACTGTCATAGCATGATGCTATTGGAATGCTGCAGCATACTTCTGACTATAACTAGTTTTATTATCGATTTCAAGACACGTTTCACTCGGACTCTCACAATCCCATTATTCCATTAGCCATAAACAGTCTCATCTCTGAGCAAAGTTCAAGGTAAGGGAATGATGGGAATGGAGTTCTCAAAATATAGGGCAAAACAAATTCTCTTTGTTAAAAGTTACTCTTTCGACATAACCCCCGTACCTCCCAAGTTGATGTATTCCAAATAGCTTATCTCTAAGTCTATTCCATTTTAACCCCTTGAAAAAGTGACAACTTATCAAGAATGGATCATTTTAAATGACACAAGTAACAACTCTCATTGCAAGTAAATCTTTCGATATTACCTCTCATGTCACTAAATTGACGTGTTATTCAATGGCCTATCTCTAGGTCCATGACACTATTACACAGTCAAAATAATCATTTTGTCAAAGAGTTTTGTTATCTTGATAAAACTTGAGTTGGAATAATAAAATTTCGTTACAGTCACTAACACCTACTTTCTTTTAGATCCACATAACCACCCTTTGCCTCACACCCAAGCTAATATGATTAGCTACTCATTACTATAAGGAAAGAAAAACAACTACTAAGAATTACAACGATAAACATAATATAAATTTCTATTGAAATGTAAATGACTTGAAAGTATATAAATATATATATATATATATATGACTTTGAAATGTAAAGACAAAAATGTAAACTACAAGGAAATGGAAATGACAATAAAGTAAACTTGAAGGTAAATACAATGAGCTTTAACTACTGAAATTTAAAACAAAAGAGTAAAGGAAAGGCTAGAGATGCAAGATGAAGAAAGAAAATACAACAAAATGAATTGTGCAGGTGGGTGTTGTTTCAATGCTGCAAGCATGCATGTACTAGTATGAAGATCATATGAAGAACAAGATGAAGAACATAAGAACATAAGCATGAATTCTGGAAATTAAACAGGACACTGGACTAGAATATGACCAGTTCGTGAATTAAACAGAAAATGAAAGGATTACACTAAGCATGACAAGATGGAGAAATTAAGGAAAATATGAAGAGCAAGATGATTACTTAAGGATTAATACTTGGAAGTAGAGAACTAAAGAGTGATTTAAGATCAGCCCCCAAGCTACTATAAATCAGATGCAAAAGACATTAAGAAACATAACCTAAAATGATGATGAAAGATGTCCCCTTATGAGCAACTAAACCTTCCTTTTGTAGACAAGAGGAGTGGCAAAGTTGTTATTAAGGGGAATCTAATTGTACTCTTCTAGTATAATACTAACTAGAGTTACCAAAGCTTGTCCCAATTTAACCAAAATATTACAAACCAGATTAACTAATTGTCCAAAGGTTACAAAAGATTAGTTCCAAGCCAAAAATCAGGTTCAGTCTTCATTATCTTCCATCAAAACGATCAGCTCCATGTTGTGCCAATGCTGCAGCATGCCCTGTTTCCAAATAGATTTCCAAAAGATAACCAAATCAGCCTACAATCTTAATAGAACAAGTAAACCACACAAATTCAGCTCCAAGACACAATAAATGAAAAATAAGGTAGAAAATGACTCAAAGTGGGATTTGGAAGTGAAAAATCCTATCTAAAAGACTAAAAGAAATGTGCTTAAGTACTCAAAATTGAGTACTTATCAAAGAGTACGTGAGTCCTTGGGATGAGTTATTCCCAACCTTGGGAACACTTTGGAAATAATAACCTTTTTGGGTTTTGGGCCAAAGGCCATTGATGATTTGAGAAATAAAGATTTTAGGGAAATATTTAATTTGGTTTATGTAACCATATGGGCTCTCGTGGTTTAGACAATCGTATGTTAAGCCTTTTGGGGCTTGATTTGTACTCTATTGAGTCTTTCGAATATTTGTTCCGTTTTGTTACCTCGTTAAGGAGCCTTGGACGTATGATGTACTTAGTTGCATCTTATTTGAGAGTTACATGTTTTGAATGCATTAGTTCATTCTTTTGAGTCATGTAACGTTTTAGACTGTAATGAATTGGATCCATAGGCATATGAGTCAGTTGGTTAGTGGGGACTTTATCCCCGTTTTGGGACTGGACATTATTTATGGCTAGCGGGAACTCGAGGTACAGATCGTGGGTGGTTGAACTCGATAACCGCGTAACCTTTATTAAAGGGCTCGAGGTAGAGATCGTGGGTGGTTGAACTCGATGCCCGTTTGTCGTCCAGTCTGGTTATTCATCGTGGAATTTAGTATCCGCGTTTGAATTCTAGTGAGTGGTCCCTAAGTCATGTGGTTGATTATGTAAGCTTGCGGTGGTGCTCTGCAGAGCCGTATACGGAGCTAAGTCTTGCGGTGGTAGCTCAGAAGAGCCAGATACGGGGACTTATGGCTTTGGTTGTGACACTCATTAGAGGTCGAGTAGACATTAGGATCAGTGGTGTCTTGCGGTGGTAGCTCAGAGGAGTCGGATACGGGGAACCATGGTCTTATGTGAAACTCGAGAACATTGATAGGTGGCTTAACTTTGTGTGCCCGCCACTTTTGATGGAATTCGGGTATCCCCCGTCACTGAAAGGTGTTGTTTTTGGGTATTGAGTTTTATTATCCAAGTTTTCGGTGACGTTTTATATAAGTGGATTTTATTCTTGAGTTATGGGTTGAGTATTATGCTCCACCCGTGTTTTGGATGTTTCGGGATATAAAGTTTTAACCGCATTTTCATAAATGGAGGGTTTGACTCTTATTCATATTTGAGTGCGTTTGGGGTTGGAATTTATTTACGAAAGAACGTTTTATATTGGGATCTCATCCCCGAAGAAGTTTGGATTTGAAAATGTTTATATTAGTGTTTTTGCCCAAAGTGCATGTTATTGGAAAACGAGTCGTTTCCATATTCAAAGTACATCATTTAAAAGATTATGATTTAAACTGCATTACCACTTTTCAAAGACATCTTTACTCATGTGGTAAACTCTTGAACTCACTAGGCGTTAGCCTAAACTTTTTATTTGTCGTCATGTGCAACAGGTTCCGGTTGGGAATAGCTCTAGTGACACTGTGTAGAGAGGAGTGCTAGTTGTGTGCTCAAGAGGTGGATATCTTAGCGAATTCTTCCACACTTGTTTCGGGAAGAGCAGCTTATAGTTGGGATTAAGTAACACCGACTTTGGTCTAGTCCTTGTATAAGACTGGAGTTTATATCTGTCGAGGTTTAGTAGAAAGTTTTATTTTGAAGATTTATCTTTTGGTTGATGTAATATCAAAATTTTAAATTAGATGCTCTTACCGAATTTGAGGGTGTTACAAACCATTAGTGATTAAACATGGTACAAATAACACCAATCACATAGTGAGCTCAACTCCTCTAAGTTTATTGCTCGAAAACATCAAATCAACCCCTCTAGGTCTATTCTTGAAAGTTCCAAAATGGGGAACTCTAACACAAGGGAATTACACCTTACTGCCCATGAGACGTTGCCCGACCGTATAGGTTCACACCTTACTTATCATGGTGACCCGATGCCTATTCCGTAAAACGGGGACATAGGAACACCGTGCATATGGATCCATTGCACTTAAGACCAAAAATCAAAATATGCTAGCACATACAATACTCATATTAAATCATGCATATAAGTAGATCGTATGTATAGGGTACCAACATAAAATCTTGACTCCCATCAATGAGGAGACTTAGGAATATAATCCAACAACAATATACCATATACATTCCATTTTAAACGTCATGATTATGATTAGTTAACCCAATACTTGCATTTCCCAAACCCTAATTTCTCCACTTTGGGTTCACCAAAATCCCATGGGGAAGAAGGTTGAGATTCATAAATGTAGAAAACATAAGAGCTTAGAAATCTTATTTTTGAAATGCAAACCTCATCATTATTGTTTAAGATACAAAAAAACCCAATGTTCCAAAAACATACTTGTAGGTGAAAATACACATAAATCCCCATGTATAGATGGAAAGCATCAAAAAGAATTATAACTATCAAACCTTAACAAATATGTGAGTTTAAGGGTAGGAGAACTCACCTTGTAAGGGTTATTAACAAACCCTAGATGATGATGCTTGGAAGAGAATGAGAGGGAACACTAGAACTTGAAATACAACCTTTTAAACACAGCCACCAACCTAAATCAAACCCAACAATCATAGACGAGGATCCTTTCCACAAGTAATCAATGAAGTAAGATGAAAACCCTACCTTCAAGACTTCCAAAATCGCATTCAATGAGCTCCCCACAAAGACGAATGAAATAAAAACGGGTTTGAGAGCATTTAAGAGCCTGGAGCACGTCGGCGATATTGCCTCATGACTATGACACTGTCATAGTCGCTTGGTCGCAGTCGCCCGCGTCCAAGGACCCACGGTACCGACCTGGCGACAATGACATGCGACAGTGACACATGTCATACTCGTTGGTCATAGTCACCGGATTCACCCCCCACCTACGGTACACTGCTCGCGACTTTGCCCCGCCATAATAACCTCTGTCACAGTCGCGGTCATTGTCGCCCCAGGCTTTCCAAAGCCTATTTTCACCCCAAATCAATCCCGAAAATGCACGCCCCCTTGCTAGGTCCGATAATGTAACACCCGTAATTTTCGGTAAGTAAATGTCAGTCGGACATTTCTGTGACTTGTAAACAGTGAAGTTTTGTGGGGAAATGTATTGTTTAAAGTCCCTCGGAGTATCGGGAGTTTAGGCGTTGAAAAAGTCGGATTTTTGGAGTTCGGGGGCACCCGGGCGACCATGCCAGCGATTGTGCCAGAGGGCACAATAGCCTGGCACTATCGCCGAAGCTGAGAACCTACGGTACAAGTCTGGTGATTGTGCCAGCGATTATGCCACTGGCACAATCGCCTGGCACTATAGCCTGCGAGTACCAGTGGGTTAAATGTTGCGATTTTCACCATTCCTTCTCATTCTTTCATTTCTATCTTCTCTCCTTTTCTCTCCCAAACCCCAAAATCGAACCCTAACCTATTTTGGGGGGTTTTACTCCTCAAACCACATGATTATTCACCATCTAGCTACTTGGGCTCTTGAATCACAAAACTTCCATCTTCATCTTCCTCGTCAAGTTCAACGGTTGGGAGCTCGGGTTGAAGTGTTGGATTGGGTGTTCTCGGAAAGTCTCACTATCTTAAGTGGTAAGCTTTCTTGAAATAATGTTATAAATGCTTCATTGGTGGTTTCTTAGTGTTTGGTATCTCAAACATCGGATTTGATGGTCTTGGAGAAATTAGGGTTTTGATCTTGTTTGGGACTTTGGTATATAATGTTTGGAGAATGTTTCTAAATGGTTAAATATGGGTATTTACAGTTTGAAATATTTGGATCTAGGTTTTGGAAGGTTTCGGCTTGAGGATTCAAGCGGCCTTCAAAAGAGCTCGTTGGGTGAAATCTAGATTTAGCCTAAATCTAGCAAGGTGAGTTCAAGTTGATTTGTGAAAACGGTGTACATGCCAAAATGTTTATTTTAAAGTGTTTTACATGAAATGGTTAACTGCTGATAAGTTTTGTGTATGTTGAAGTAAAAGCTGGTTTTACTGGGTTATTTGTCAAAGTGTGAGTATTTTGATATGTGTTCATATTTGGTAAACTTTGGTTGTGTAACCTCTTAAAATGCTTATATTGGGTTTTGAACATTTCAACAATTAAATAGCATGATTTACGTATTCTTGGTGATTTTGTACAAGAAAGATCTATTTTATGATTTATGCATCTTTGACGGTTTTGCACAAATGAAATCTATTTCATGTTACATGCATCTTGGTGTAATGGTATTCATAAACCCTTTTGAAAACCTTTAGTCTCCTTATGTGTTGAGTCTTGGGCTAATCTTGTCTTTGAAGTATGTGTCGTCGTAAACGTTGTTTAAAGACATTTCATTAGTTGGGGGACCGGTAATTGTTGGTCAAATGGATTTTGAGCAGTTTAGCTCGGTTTTGGCTTAAAAGAGTCTTGAGGACATTTGTCCGGTTTTAATGGCTCGATGTAGAGTCCAATTTGTGATTTACATCTTAATGCATTTTGTTGCATATTATTGATAGTTACAGACTCGAGTGTTGTAGTCATTCATGAGTAGTCGGGTAACTTTAGACTGTGTTGCATTGGATCCATAGGCACGTGAGTCAGTCTTATTTGATGGTCAATTGGGTGGCACGGGGTAGGACTCCGGGACTCATAGCTTATGACCTTGTCTTTACGAGTAGGCACTAAGAATGGTTGAGTTCCGGTTGAGCTATTATGACTATGGGTAGTCCTCTGATGGGCGTTGGGACCTTCTCCATGTGGGGCAATGCCTTCGTTGTATCCCCGTATGCCGAGACTTTGGCGGTAATTCCGGTGTTGTTCGCTAAGATCAGTTGTCTCTTTGGGTGAAACTTGTTAAGAGGTCATAGGGACACTTGGGCTTGCGTGTCGTGAAGTATCGTACGATCAACGTTGTTTGAGTGGCATACTTTTGTGTTCCTCCGCTCTCAACGGATGCGGGTATCCCCCGTTGTCGGCCCGCTGTATTTTGGATATTTAATTATCCATACTTTAATATTGGGATTTCATTCCTTTTTATGGTCGCGTGAGTATTAAGTTTCAGTTCCATGTTTCAATGGCGTCTCATATTTATATGGTTTGTTTCCGTTATTTAAGGGTCGAGTATTTTGTCCCACCCGAGTTTTGGGGTGTTTCGGGATATGAAGTATTAATTACATTTTACAATTCAGTAACGGACCATGATCCCGTATTGGGTGAGTTACGGGTTGCATCGTTTTATAAGAAGGTGTATTTGGGAGCATTGTCCATATAAATGCATATTTTGGGGAAAATGTGTCGTTTCCATTTTAAAGTGAATCATTTCAAAAGATCTTGATTTTTAACTGAATTTCTCTCTTTTAAAGATATCTTCATTCATATTAAAACTCTTGAGCTCACTAGGCGTTAAGTCTAACCCTTTTTATTTGTTGGCATGTGCATCAGGTCCCGGCCGGGGGGTTTCGGTTCTAGCTGTGCTATAAAGAGTTGAGCCTTAGCTAGGTTCGAAAGTAAGTCTTCGGTGAAGTCTTCCGCAAGTTGAAGATAGTGACTATGCATGGGTTTTAATAGCACCCGTCCTTACCATAGATTGTTGTATAGATTATTCATGTGTTTTGAAGTTGAATCTAAATTGTGGTTGTAGATGATTCATTTATTGAAGTATTTAGGAAATTTTTAATAAGTTGTTATCTTCAGAATTTAGGGTGTTACAGATAACAAGGTTTATGATCAAATTAGCGACTTTACCTGAATTGCGGGTGTTACACTCTCCACACACACACACACATAGATACATACATACATACATACATACATATATATATATATATAGCCATATGTTCAGATGAGAAATGCTAAGTGTGTGAGAAATAGAAAATTAATCATAGCCCTTCATCTGGTCAACATTTGTGGCTTTGAATGTGAAGCACCAGATAATTCCTCACATGGACTGCAAAAAATATAGGAGTAATTTCGTAACTTTAACACATAGGCGACAAACAAGTTTATATGTGAACATGTTGATTAGTTCACATATGAACTATTTAACTGATTCACATATGAACCTACGGATTCATATGTGAATTAGTTAATCTCAGGTTCATATGTGAATCAGTTAAAATACACTCGTTCATATGTAAATTACGCGGGTTTACATGCGAACATATAGTTCGTATGTGAATCACACATGTTCACACATGAACACTTTTGACGTATGTAACACCCTAAAAATAGGGATAACAAAAATCCGGAAAACAGACATGAGGTATACTAAAATTGCCACAGCAAGAGCCTCCCAAAAATGGGGAATATATATTTAAATAACCTGTTTAATCACAATTGTAATTTAACGGACAATGAACAACAACCAACTAATCTAATTTCTACATCTAGAAAAGAGATTACAAAAAGGGTTGTTATCTATAGACCCAAACGGTCTATATTCAAAAGTATAACGCGTTCATGTGCAATTCCCCAAGCTCTCACCCCAATGCAACTAAACCTGCTTAAGACCGCCGCCGCTAGAACCTGAGATACACATCGACACCAAACAAGTGTTAGGCCAAAAAGCCTAGTGAGTTGAACAATAATAAGCATGCATGAACAGGCATATTTCTTATCAGCAGTTAACCATAGTTCAACAAATGTGGAGTCAATAGGGGAGACCCATAGCACCAATCAAGTTCCACCCAATAGTCGATATACCTTGATGCCCTTAACAAGGAACACCCCAAAGGACCGGCCCACCCGAAGACTATCGCTAAGAAAATTCCCCGAATGGCGAAGGTCTAGGCACATACCATCACAGTGGCGCCCAAGACTATATCCTCCTAGTGTACTGACTTGGTTCGTCCACATAACATTTATAAGGGGTCCTTTAGGTATATTTAAACCCACATAATTCAATACCAACTACGGGTATAATATTACCACCTTATCCTCATGATGTCTAACAAAAGACCCAATGTAAATCATGCTCATCATACATATAAACATATCACCAAAATGGTGTTCCAACCAGAATCATCATCATGCCCATATATGCATACATTTAACATATCAAGGTACCCACATTATGTATCTATGAGACAAATCCCAAATAATGATACATATAACAATAATCTTGGCAAATCACCCATATATATATGCATCTTCCAACTATTATTATGAAGAACCCCCAAACATTTGAACACATAGAGATAAAGTAACAAATAGGAGATTATGATGTGTATCTAGTTTTAACAAAGGGTTAGTAAACTCACAATCTAGGTTTTGAACCCAAAACCTATAAAATATGGAAACCCTAGAAGTTGGAGGATGAACTTGAAGATGAGAATGAGACTTGGAGAAACCCTTGAATCTTCCTTGGAAATGAAGTTAATGCTTTAATCCAAAACTCAACCACCAAGGGATAGTATTTATGAGGGCTAGGGTTTGGTAAGAGAAGAATGGAGACTGAAATGGGAGCTCCAAAAATCGCAACCGAAAGATAGGTTTTGAGAGAAATGAGGTTAAAATCTGATAAGGGTTCATTTAAGGCACTGCACCCCGACGACAATAGTGCCCGGCGATAGTGCCAAGGGCACTATCGCGAGTCACAATCGCAAGCACACACACACTTACGGTACATCTTCCGCGAGTATGCCCGGCGATAGTGACAATTGTCACTATAGCGAGACTCCCCCCCCCCCCCTCTCGGTACAATCCTGGCGATTGTGCCCGGCGATAGTGACAATGTCACTATCGCGATGGCACTATCGCGCCAAGCTCATCCCAGCCCGAAAACTTAGCAAATTTCGAAAATGAGCACGAGGTCTAAACACATGCAATTATTATATAATCAGATAGCATCTTAGTCCCATAAATAAATATCATATGGATATATGAAAAACTCATATTTTTAGATAAACACAATTAAAGTATTAGGGAACAAATACTTACCTTATAAATTTAAGGATGTTACAACGTATATTTGTAAAAGTTATGGCACTATCCCTCTATTTTTGGAATAGCCACAAATTTTGACCAGTCAATTTCGATTTCAACTGTATAGATGACTAAAATTACTTTTGTATTTCAAACACTTAATATTTCTGATTTAAAGTTAGATGTGTAGAAGTGTGCATAGGCAAGTGGTGGCAGAGGAATGCAATTAAAAAAAATGGTCCAAGACAATTATAAGAGAGGTTAATAATAGCATCTGAATTGAGTTGGGTCAAATAAAGAAAGTGTGGTGCCATTTTCACAATTAAGGGGTGGGTGTTGGTGCTATCTCTCCTTTCCCCGGACCCCGCCCTTTACCCTATTTTATTTTTATTTTTATTATTAATAACTATTCTATTTAATTTTTTCCACCATTTTTTTTATATAAATTTTAGTTATATATTTTATGTTTCTTAATTGTTAAAAATCAATAGGACCCATTAAACATAAAAATATTCACATTTTCAAACATATATATATATATATATATATATATAAAACAGACACATGTTCATCGATATCCCAAATCATTAGTGATTTTACATTAATGTGTAAAAAAACCACGCATACTTGAAATCTCGGCCAAAGTCCCTTTTTCGTCTGCTAATGTAAAATCATTAATGGTTTTGTTAGTTCTCGTGTTTTTTTAAATATGTATTGTTCTCGTTTAAACCTGACACTCTCTCTCTCTATATATATATATATATAACACAGACACATGTTCATTGATATCCCAAATCAAAATAGTAAATGAAAAAAATGATGTGAAATAATACATAATGCATTTATTCTCATAATTCTCACAAATTTTTGGTTTATCAAATGGTTAAATATATATATATATATATATATATATGATTGGTTCCGATGAGGGTGAAATTTATGATGAGAAGTGTAAGAAGAGATCTCTACCATTTGATGCACATTAGAATGAGATAAATCAGATCAATTACCTAATCAAGCGCAGTTCATAGGGTGGGGGTGAAAATTTGATCAATGGTCCAGATCTCTTCTTACTTTCTCACCTTAACTATTTTTCTCACACGATTCTTCATGTGTGTGTGTGTATATATTGTGAGTGGCGGATCCAAATCATTCGACGATCAGAAACACACATCGGACGGAAGCAACAATACTAAGAGTCGAGTCGTTATGGAGGAACTTCCTTCGTTTTTTTTTCATTTTTGTTTATGGTTGAAGTGATTCGGACACCCTCCTCCCTCCTATTTAATGTTTTGGATCGCCACAGTCATGGTGGGCTCGTGATTTGATGTTCTAATGATGTAAAAAGAAAAGGGTTGTCATAGGCGTATTATGATCGAATATCTTGAATCCACCATTTGATTTATTGCGGTTAATAGATTGCCAGCTATGAATGATCAATTGTAATAAATGGTGGGGGGGGGGGGTAATAGTAGTCTAGTAGAGTACAAGTAAAATTTGTTTTTTTAACACAGATATTCGGGTTAGATTGCACGTATCTCGACTGATCTTATGCGGACCTTGAGAACGGCTAGAAATTTTTTTAATATCATCATAGGGACTCAAACTCATGACCCATAGGGGGAGAATCCCAAAAGTCCAAATTTTATTGTCAGTTGAACTAACCTCTCAAAGGTAAGAGCCCAATATATTTTATAACGAACATAAACTTTCATTGAAAGGATACGACAAGATTACAGTGGACTATACAGATTGGACCTCTCGTATTTTTAATTACAAAACCGTATTTTTTTATATGTTTTAGTTAAACTGTTTATGATGATGATGTATATAAACTGATAATAATTGTGGTTAAACGATGTATGTTGAAAAAAAATGTTAGTTTTTTATATTTTATAAAAATAAAAATCGGCATTGAGGAATTTTCCTTGTTGTAAATATTTTTTTATTCTTTTTGTTCTCTTGTCCAACAATCAATTATTTTGTTTTGATAACGTTAAAATCTGCAACTTTTCTGACTCGTATTATTCTTTACAAATTATTGGTTTTACCTATTTACATTTTTCCAACTATTTTTCTTGAATTTTTTTTTTTAAATATTATTGGCATTATCATTATTACTGCTATAAAATATGTAGTTTACGTTTAATTCAATAAAATATGACCATGTCCCGACGCTTGAATAAGATTCTACTACTTTTATGGGGAAAAAATTCCGAGATTGAACCAAATACTGATATACTCATTCACGTTCTTCAATACGTGTAATATATTTTTAAAAATTCAAAAATACCCTTTTTATGTTCTTCAATAATTACAAATAACCGTATAAATTTCCAAATATAAAGAACTAAATCGTTGTTAGTAGACGCAAATATTTTAAAAAACAATAACAATAATTAAAGTTGAAGTATTTGCTAAGATTACAAATTAACGAGTTTAGGTAAGTCAAAGTCAAAACAATCCAAAATGGTGGTTTAAATTTGGTTTTCAGAAATTAATTTTCTTCACATTTTAATAAACTAGAAATGTACCCGCGCAATGCAGCGGGTTTCTGAAATCTAGAACTCGAACTCTCGATCATTATTCATACTTTTTGTTAGTCTTTTTTTGAGTTTATTTTACGATTTTGAGAAACCTAGATTTAAAACAAAAATATATTTTAGTTTAGTTTAATTATGTTTTTTTATAAAAAATAATAATAAAATATTTTGTAACGGGTCAAAAAATGTTTAATTTAAATGATAACTATATTTAAGATATTTTATATTTAAAATTAAAAAGATAACATACTTCAATAAAAAATAAAAATAAAGTGTTTTATCTCGAATTTTCTTATATTTATCGGTTAGTTATATCAATAGTTAAAAATTTTAAATATTTTAGAAAATAAAAATAAGTGTTTATCTGTAGTTAGTTACACGAATTCAAACATTGAGTTTTTATAAGTTGTAATTATGTTTAATCAATTTGTACTTTTGAATTTTAAGTAATATGCATTAATAAGTAGTATCTAATGCATAAAATTTAGTTTTTAAGAGTTTACCTTAAATGCTTTATAATATACTATAGATATATTAGTTTAAATTCAAAATTACAACTAAATGAAACATAATTATAACTTATTAAAGTCTCATGTTTTTATCTGTATAACTAACTGCAAATAAACATATTAAATACAGAATAAACACTATGAGATAAACTACCTGTTTTATTTTTTATTAAAATATATTATCAATAATTTTAAATATAATAACATTTATATTTATCGGTTAGTTATATCAATAGTTAAAAAATTTAGATATTTTAGAAAATAAAAATAAGTGATTATCTACTGTTAGTTACACGAATTCAAACATTGAGCTTTTATAAATTGTACCAAAGCATTATGAAATTGTAAATTAAGTAATTAGCTTTAATTAGTTGTATTTTGTGCTTAAAACATTGTAATTAAGAGTTTTTTATGTCTCTTTTATAATATAGTATAGATAAATAATGATACATCCATGAAGTCGAGTCTATACTCAAAGGGCATTAAAATTTTAATTTATTATGAACATAAATACCTTTAAAATACGATATTATTGGCATACTTATCGTAATTAAAATGTTTGATGTTGTAACTAAAATTTTGAATTAATTATCTATAAACTTTACTTTGAAACAATACTGATAAATAAATATTTATATAAATCATAAGAAGAAGAAGAAACAAGTCTCATACACCCATATAAAAGTTTCAAATATTGCATTAATTAAATAAATCATTTATCGTTGATACCTAAATGTTAGATTGGATTGGATTATTAGTTCGTTCTATTAGGTGTTAAACTATCTTACGATAATCGATCGAGCCAAAATGGATACTGAAATTTTGGACCGGGTCGATTATTCTGTTTTTTATTATACTTGGATATCCAATTTTGAGTGGTTGGTTGTAACTAAACCGAGTTTAGTTTTTATAGATTAATTCAAGTTCAATTTTAATTTTAATTCACACTCTATCAAGTTCAAAACATGTAACGATTCGAGTTCAGTTTTATCAAAATATGATCTATATTTTTTAACGGAGTATCGGAATCATGTGTACGTGTTAATATCATGTGTATTTACGATCAAGTTTATGTATGTATTTTATGGTCGAAAACTCGAAATTTGTGGATTTGGTTCCTGTGGTTTTATGATTTTTTTGACCAAGGTCCTCATTTTATATTTATTGTGGATATAGTCCTTGTGGTATACAATATATTGTAGCTAGGGTCCCTAAACACTAACACCGTTAACTTTAAGGGTTAAAGGCATCATGTGCCTTGCACACTATGGACATAATAGTCAATTTACTTCCAACTCTCAATTTAACTTATACACTTTTAAAACAAAAAAATACTAAATTGTGGATTTGGTCCCTATGCATCACTCATCATCTTTAAAATCCATTTATCATCTCTCTTAATTTTTTTTCATCCAATATTCATTGTCAAAATACAAGAAAAACTAATTTGTTAAAGTTCAAAACAAATTAATTGCATTTAAAAATAACAATTGTTTAAAACCAATACTACATCCTAAAAAAATACAACCTATCAAAATAACAATTGTTTGAAACTAACATTACTTCCCAAAAAAAACAACTCGTCAAAATGACAATTGTTTAATATCAACATTACATCCCGGAAAAGTAAACTCATCAAAATAACAATTGTTTGATATTAACATAACATCTTAAAAAAAACCCATCAAAAATAACAATTGTTATTTTGATTATTGGGCAAGAAGTTTCTCATTTAAAGGGAAAGGAGGCAGCAGACAGGTAACTACTACTTTCTTGCCCATATTTCCACACACCTCTCCTCAACGTTGCTTCATTAGCACATATAATTTCATATTATATTCTCCCTAAGCATTTCAACAAGTTTCTATAATATCATAAAATTCACATTTTTTTAGAGTTGGTTAAAGACGCATTAAATTGAATATAATTAAGTTATGTGATTTCATAAAATAATTCTTATTGATTGATTAACCTTTTTGATAATAACATGTAATGAGTTTTTATCTTTATTAGTGCATGTGTAACATTTTGTTGATGATGAACATGTAATGAGAGTTTTTATCTCTATTATAACTGTTATGCCACTTTTTTTGTTATTTTATTTATTAATTTCTACCTTTTTAATTGTTTTTGTTATGTTCATCCCTTGTATGATATGTTTAGGGGGTGTTTGGGATTGCTTATTTGAGGGGCTTTTTAGCTTATTGCGATTTGGCACCGCAGATAAGCCATTTTGAGTGTTTGGATGGAACAAAATGAAAAGAGCTTATAGCGGTGTCAAACCGCTGAAAAGCCATTTTTGATAAGTCATTTTGTTCTGACTTATCAACTTATTTGAAAAGTGCTTATTACTTTTTTGGTTATTTTGTATGTATAAGCAATCCTAAACACTTTTAAATAACAACTTATTAGCTTATTACGTTTTGGTACCACAATAAGCTAATCCAAACACTTTTTTAAAAACTCCGGTTTAACACCGCATAAGTTAATAAGCACTTTTCAAAATAAGCATAAGTTGTTTTAAATAAGCAATCCCAAACACCCCTTAATAGGCAACCCATCAAAAAGACAATTGTTTTTGATGGGTTGTCTTTTTGGAGTTTTTATGTTGATATTATTAAACAATTGTTATTTTGATGAGTTTATTTTTTCGGGATGTAATGTGATATAAAACAATTGTCATTTTGATGGTTTGTCTTTTTTGGGATGTAATATTGGTTTCAAACAATTGTTATTTTGATAGGTTGTATTTTTTTAGAATGTAGTGTTGGTTTTAAACAATTGTTATTTTTAAATGCAAGTAATTTGTTTTGAACTTTAACAAATTAGTTTTTCTTGTACTTTGACAATGAAGATTGGATGAAAAAAAATCAAGAGAGATGATAAATGAATTTTAAAGATGATGAGTGATGCATAGGGACCAAATCCACAATTTAGTATTCTTTGTTTTAAAATGTATAAGTTAAATTGAAAGTTGAAAGTAAATTGACTATTATGCTCATAGTGTGCAAGACACATGATGCCTTTAACCCTTAAAGTTAACGGTGTTAGTGTTTAGGGACCATAGCCACAATATATTGCATACCACAGGGACTATATCCACAATAAACATAGTATGAGGACCATAGTCAAAGAAATCACAAAACCACATGGACCAAATCCACAATTCACTCTAGATTTAATTTATTTTATCTAATGCAGTATTGATAGACATTTTCATTTTCTTTTTGTTATATCTACACAATTATTCCCTTCATCTTAAAATAAGTGTTCATGATTCTATTTCAGTTTGCTCGAGAATAAATGTCTACTTTCAAAGGTAAATGTCTATTTTTCTCAATTTACCCTCAATTATGAAATTAAGAAAATTTTCCTATTTTAACTTTAAGGATAAAAATGTTATTTAATTAATTAAAAAATGTATTAATTAGTATATTTATACTATATTATAAAGCAGGGATAAAAAAACTCTTAAATACAAACTATTAGGCATAAGGTACCATCATTTTATGCAAAATTTTAAAAATCCCTTATTTACAAGTATCAAAACACAAGATACATATTACTACTACAGACTTCTAACGCCCACCAATTTGGTATATGCAAGGTATTCATTTTATGCAGACCTTTCCATTTATCACTATTAATTAATATATTATATTACTATAAATTTGTTTTAATTATATTAGTAAATATTTAATTGGTTATTTTTTTCTAGATGTCATTAAAATATATAAAATAATTATTGAATTATAACAAAATACTTAATTTTTTTATATAAAAAACATTATATTGTTAAGCCTAAATTAAACAAATTTATAAATAAAAACATTATCATTTTCTCAAAACCATCCAAAATCGTACTGTAAATCGACAAAAAAACAAAAAAAATAAAATGAAACATTAAAATCGTGATGTATCTCGCTGCATTGCGCGAGTACACTTCTAGTATTTCTAAATTTGTATATTATTTTTGTTAGAGACATTTTTTAAGACATATATAATATAACGAATGGTTAATATTGAAACTCGAATCTTTTTGGGTATCAAAAAAATTAACATAGAAACTAGTCACACGTAATTATATATTAATTAAGAGGAAATTTTTCAAAAGTGAAATGGTAGTATGACCATACTATAAATGGTTTAATAAATTTGTGGGTAGTGGGTCGAATCTTAGTTTAGTTGCACAGAAAACGATTATTGATTTTAATTGTGTGTTTTAATAAATGTTTATCAAAATATATATATTTTAATAAATATTTATATATAGATATATAGTTTATAAGAAAATACAAATTAGCTTCTTCGAATGCCGTATTGATTCTGAATAAAAATCTCTTGTCTTAATGACTCTTAAATATTGATGTCTCATTCATGTTCACTAATCAATGAATACAATTCATTTGTAAGAGAATATGAACTTGAATTAAATAAAATGAAAAATATATAAAATTTGACGTGTCTTAATTTTATTGGTGGGACAGGAACGCGACATGAAATCGTGGGGCAACAGATTTTTATTCGTTTGTTCCTCGCACTATGGTTGATGATCCTTGTGGTTTGTCAAAAATAACACTTATCATCTTTGCAGTTTCGAATTTAGAAGATGACCATCGTGGTTTGTAAAAACGTTCGGATTTGATCCATCGCTTTAACGGGTAATTACAAATTCTGTTAAATGAAGGGCTTTTTTGTCCCTTTATCGATCTTTTGTCCTTTTCCCTATTAAAAACGACAGGAACCAAAATCATAAACTTGATTTTGATTCGGTGAAAGACAAAAAATTGATAAAAGGATGAAAATGCCTCTTGTTTAGCGGGATTTGTTAACGGCCATCAAAGAGAGGGATTAAATCCGGACATTTTTGCAAATCATAATAGCATTTTTTTAGTTTTGAAACTGCAGAGATGAAAAGTATTATTTCTGACAAACCATATAGACAAAATTTGTAGTTTACTCTATATTATATTTAATCAATATACCAGTATAAATTATTAATTGGAGTAACAAATACAAGAAATTAACTCGTTAAGCTATATCGAATTATCGACCCCATTGTTAAAAATAAGTACTTATTTCCGAATAAAATATTATTTTCAGAAAATACTTATAGTTAAGTACATAAAAATTTTCAAATTAATTCTAATGTATTTTTTTTTAATTTCTATGTTATTAAAATGCATTTTAATTTTTTATTAGGACTATATATATATATATATGTATATATATATACACATTTTATAATTTTTTATTGATTTTATAAATTTAAAAAAAAAAAACAAGATTTGAATTGGGATCTTGTCTCCTTTTGGAGTTTTATGCACCATACACTAGTCGTTTTCATCCCAACGAGCAAGAATAATTATATAGAACAATGATTGAATACTTATGGTTTTTGTTATTATTACTTTGGTAAAAAATTATTTAAAAATTATTAACCATGATTTAAATAATAATCATTTTATATAATAATATAAATGAATCAATTAACACAACTATAAAAAATGTTAATGCATTAATAATGTATCATTTAATGTCAACACGAGAAATAAAAAAACAGATCATCAAAATCCAATAATTACATATTCATATGTTTTCACTACAAACAATTGACAACATGTTTTGGATTATCATATAATATCCAAAATAATTGAACAAAATATATGTATCGTCCAGTAAATTATCATATTTTTAAGGACCAAGAACAAAATACTTAATTAGAAAAAGATGACAAACAAAATTTGTCCTAGAAGCACCGACAAGGATTCATGTCTAGCAAGAATGGTCAATTTTGTCTAAACAGATCGTGCACGATACCAAAAAAAGGATGAAGGGTGTTTAAGATATAGGTAATTCTAAAACCTTTAATCTAGACTGCAAATTTTGTTGTGTTTAATTCAGTGATATTTTGTCAACTTGAATTGATATGAAGTCGATTTAATTATTTAATTAGTGACTATAAGATTACCACATGTTGTTGCTGGAGTTAAGATGCATACTAATTAATTATTGGCTTCTAATGCAATTGCGTTGATTTGACTTATACAAACGCATATTGTAAACAACTTATTTTGAATACAATAATCAAATATAGTATGCAACCGCTAATAAATCAAATAAAAACAGATTTCTACTAATTATACAAATTGTTGTACAACCAAATTAGGAACATAAACCAACTACAATAGATCAAATATTATTCTCATGCTACTATCGAGTCATGGACTAAAACCAAAAAAATTGATTGTTCCATCACCCTCAGTTTGCTCATTTTGCCTGTTTGGAGTAAATTAAGTCGGTTCAGCATTGGAACATGGCGTAGATGATGAGGTTGGTGGGTCTCATCATGTGAAAGCATAAAACATATATCATTGTCGTGGATATACGGTGGTCATGGAGTTTAAATGAGATAAACTAAAAAAAAGACAAAAATACCCAATTATCTAACGAACAAAAGTTGACGATCATTAATGGAAGTGATCGAAACCAAGAAAAAAAAGACGCATGCTTCTTCGAATCACTGAATATATGAAAATTTCCTAGTAATAGCTAATGTAGAGATGTAAGTTTGTAACCAGTAAGTTTTACAGTGGTAAACTGAATGGAGTCGGACTTAAATTGGCATTGATAAAGTAGTACTAGAAACATAATCCTCCTACCTAAGGCCTACTACAATAGTAAAAGTGACATAAAATAACTATAGGTTCCAAAACTAAAAAAATCACAAACTACAAGGACCAATTATGTAATTTATCTGTTATATATTAAATCCCATTCAACAAACACAAAGAGGGTGGGGTACATAATTAAAAATGTGAATAGTGGTTCTGATGTTTTTGTTTGCTTCACTAATGTTTTAAGGGAAAGTTGAGGGACACATTTGCATGGGGACACCACACAATCCTTGTATCATTAATAAAGCATTGAGTAAACTATAAATTTCGTCCTTATGGTTTGTCGAAAATAATATTTTTTGTCTTTACATCTTCGAAATTACAAGATGGTCATCGTTGTTTGTAAAACTGTTTGGATTTGGTTCTTCCCTCTAACGATCGTTAAAAGATTTGGTTATGACGGGCAATTTCGTCATTTAAATCTAACTTTTTTTCTTTTACCCAATCAAATACCAAGTGACGAAAATCATAAAATCAATTTTATGATTTAAAAATACAAGTTAGTCATCATGATTTGTAAAACCGTGGATTTCATCCCTATCTTTAACGTCTGTTAAAAAAGTTTTCGTTAAATAAAGGGTATTTTTGTCATTTCATTGATTTCTTCGTCTTTTTTATGATTTTGGTCCCTATAATTTTTGATTGGGTAAAAAAGACGAATAGACCAATAAAATTACAAAAATACCCTTTACTTAACGAAATTTTTTAACGGACGTTAAAGATAGGACCAACTCCGAACAATTTCAGAAATTATGATGACTATCTTGTAATTTTAAAACTGTAAGAACAATTTTTTTTAATTTTTTACTAGAAGCGTACTCGTGCATTGCGCGAGAAACATCACGATTTTAATTTTTCATTTTATTTTTTTGTCGATTTACAGTACGATTTTAGATAGTTTTGAGAAAGTGAATGTTTTTTTATAAATTTGTTTAATTTATGCTTAATAATATAATATTTTTTATATAAAAAAGTTAAGTATTTTATTAGAATTCAATGATTATCTTAGGTCTGCATAAAAGGAAAACCCAACACATACCAAATTAGTGGATGTTAGAAGTCTGCAGTAGTAATATGTATCTTGTGCTTTGATACTTGTAAATTAAGAGATTTTTAAAATATTGCATAAAATGATGGTACCTTGTGTCTAATAATTTGTATTTAAGAGTTTTTTATCCATGTTTTATAATATAGTATAGATATAGATTACCATATTTCAAGCTTACTTTTTTTTTAAGATTAAAATGTTGTTATAATTTTATTTTTTTAAGTTGTTATTTTTCGGTGGGTGGGAGTTGAGGTTTTGTTGAAATTGAGGACTAAAATTCTGTGGCATCATGGAAAGGCTCGAGAAAAGCTTCAAACGGTTTCTAGGATTCCATTGGAAACATCGAAGAATGCTGCTGCTGACTCAATGTTCACTTCATCATATTTTTTTTTCTTTTTTCTATTAAAGTTGACCACTGACATTTTTTTTTATTTAAATTGGCTCAAATAGCTATCTTATCTAAACAGATTGATTTCTTAGGGGCGTTTGGTTCGTAGAATGGAATTCGATGAAATTGAAATTAATTGAAGGAATTTGACTTTGAATGAATTGGAATGGAATTTGATGGAATTTGACCACGCATTTGATTGGTAGGAATTGAATGGAATTTAATTCTTTCACTTTAGGCAAGAAATGATTAATTCATTGATTTATGGAATTTAAGAGCATCTCCAACAGCATTGCTAATTTTTTTTTCTAAAATAGAGAATGAAAAGTCAAAATCTCTAAAAACATTTTCTTCTAACTCCAACAACTTTTCTATTTTAGAGAATCAATCATTATTTATATTATTATAATATTCCATAATTTATCATCCCAATACACTTTTTCAAAAAAAAAATTAAAATAAAATGTTAAAAATTGAATCTTATTGGTTGGATTGAATAAAATAATATTTTCTCAGAGCATCTCCAACAGCATTGTTAAAATAGAAAAATCTGGCTTTTTCTTTGTTATTCCTCTCCAACAACTTTGCTATATGGTTTGCTAAAATAGAGAAAGATAAAAAAATCTCTAAATATAGAGAATTCTCTATAATCTCTAAATTAGAGAGAGAAAATATTATTTTATTCAATCCAACCAATAAGATTCAATTTTTAACATTTTATTTTAAGTTTTTTTTAAAAAAAAATTGTATTGGGATGATAAATTATGGAATATTATAATAATATAAATAATGATCGATTCTCTAAAATAGAAAAGCTGTTGGAGTTAGAAAAAAATGTTTTTAGAGATTTTAACTTTTCATTCTCTATTTTAGAAAAAATTTAGCAATGCTGTTGGAGATGCTCTAATGGAATTCAAAGGATTTCATCATGATCAATAGGTGAACCAAACAAAGGAATTGAAATTTGGTCAAAGAAAGTATCCATTCTAATTCCTTCAAAATCCATAAACCAAACACCCCCTTAGTCATTTCTTTTCCATTTTTATCAGAACGTCACTACATCCACAACATACAAGTTCGTAAACGCGGATCTAGCTAAAAAAAACGAATCTAATCGATTTTTCTTTATAAAAAAAAACTAGCAGACCAGGTTCCGCAATTGAGGAACTGGGTCGATTTTTTTTTCTTTTTTAAGGAAAACTGATCATATTCGTTTTTTTTTTGTAATTTCGAGTTAGGTCCGTAATTATATTACTTAAGTAGTGACATTGGGAGAGAAATGACTAAGAGACCAATTTTTGTGTAAAGTGGTTATTTGAGTCAATTTTTCCATTTTTTTATAATTGTGGGTTTCCGGGCCAGCTTACACGCACTGATTAATCCCCCGGACGACCACAAATGACCTGAAGTCCTCGCAGTTGAACATCCATGGCCACAAGGGCTTTGGTAGTGCCTAAATTTGAACCTATTGTAGATGAAATTTTTCACTACATCCACCAAGGCTTAACCAGTGCACCATAACCCAAGTGGTTGATTACTGACAATTTCAACCGGTCCCATACGGAATCCACCCCCAAGTACACTAATGTGGGGGGCCTTTTTTGGCTCAATCGGTGGCAGAGGCTAGCGGGGGCTCGGGTTCGAAATACGGGACTTGTTCTATATTTGGACAAAATCATCCAACTCGTTTGTCAACTGAGCTACACGGTAGAGGTAGTTTTCTCTTTTTAAAATAGTGATACTTTAGTTTTAGAGGGAGGTTGTAAATGGTTAATATATGAATTATTAGTTAAACAATAAATGAGTTAACATATGTATTTTCACATGTGAGTATTTGGTAAAAGATTAGATAAGCGAACGTGAATTCGCATATGAATCTTCAAATATATTTTTTCTAGTTTACAAATGATTCACATAAAAATCATTTATTCTTATGTTTTTAGCTTTTTTATTTTTCTTATTAAAACCTTCCATATGAACGTTAATCAGTTAAATTTACACTCCCTCCATCCCAAATTACGTGTCCAAGTTACTATTTTAATTTGTCCAAAATAAGTGTCCACTTTCAAAATAAGTTTCTAATTTCTCATTTTACCCTTAATTATGAGATGAAGAAATTTTTTCTCTCTACTATCAATGACAAAAGTGTCATTTAGTTATTTAAAAAAGTGTAAAAATTGCTCATTCTTAAACTGTTTGCCATTTTTAATGTGGATATTTATTATGGGACAAAGGGAGCATTATATATCAAGGCGCAACATACTAATACTATCATAAAATAATATAGTTTCCCATGCCTATGATGTAATATAGTTGGTTACATTTTTTTTTTTAAAAGCAAGCAGACTATATTCAAACCAAACAAAACAACTAGCAACATCCAAGGCTTGCCAGAGGCAAACCAAACAAAACAACCAACCAAAAACAAAAAACACACAAACATGACCGAGGCAAACACAAAGCCACAACCAAAGAAAAAACCAGTTACAAACGCCCAAGCAGCGCGCCAAACCAACAACGATCCACGCAGAGCCGAGCACTCGAGACCGCTGGACAACGACTAAACAACAGCAGACAACTGCTGTCAAAAAACCAACCAACACCACAACAAATTGACCACATCCCCGACTGCTTACATGGTGATGTAGTTGCAAAAGCAGGCGAAAGTTTATTTCTAGTAGTCATAATTTGGCACTTACAATTTTTTTTGGGGACCGAGCTCTTTATGAAAACTGGACTATTAAATCAATCACCTAGCAAGTCATGTAATTTATTTGTGTATGCTTTTAGGAACGAATGGTATCAGTTGATTTTCGTGTTGTCGATACAAACTGTTTAGCCCGAACATTAAATAAATGGCCCAAAACAAAATCCATTGATATTGATGATGAACATCTTAGAGCATTTCCAATAAATTCTCTAAAACGAAGAAAATTGATATTTTGTCATCTATTTTGATTTTTAAAATAGAGAAAAAAATAAAATTTAATGTAAGTGGAGCAAAATACTTTTATTTAAATGAAATTGAATAATTATTATTTTATATTAAATAGATGAATAAATTATAAAGTATTTTAATAATATAATCTATATCTATATCTATACTATCTATCTATACTATATTATGATGGCATAAAAAACTCTTAAAAACAAGTCTTAAAGCTTAATGTACCGTTATTTAATGCTAATTACTTAAAAAACAACCACTAAAGCTGTATGTACTACATCTAATGTTATTTATTAATTTTCAATCATTATCTTTAACCATTTTAACTCTCTTAAAATCATTCCCACTTTAACTCCCCTAAAATAACTCTTAGCATAATTAAATATAGAATAAAAATCAAATTTTAAATATAAAAATATAAAATATAATTAAAAAAATCTAACAGAATATTTTATAAAAAAATATATTATTAAACCAAAATAAATTACATTATATTATTAAGTCTAAATTAAACAAATTTATATAAAAAAATCATTATCGCTCTCTCACAACCAACCAAAATCGTAATGTAAATCGACAAAAAATAGAAAATAAAATGAAACATAAAATCGTGATGTATCTAGCGGTATTGCGCGAGTACACTTCTAGTATCATAAAACATGGATAAAAAAACTCTTAAATACAAATTATTAGACACAAGGTACCATCATTTTATGCAAGATTATAAAAATCTCTTAATTTACAAGTATCAAAGAACAAGATACATATTACTATTGCAAGCTTCTAACACCCATCAATTTAGTATGTGCAGAAGTTTCCTTTTATGTAGACATTTCCATATATCACTATTAATTAATATATTATATTATTAAATATGTAATTGGTTATTTTTTCTAAATGTCATTAAAATATATAAGATAATTATTGAATTCTAATAAAATACTTAATTTTTTTATATAAAAAACATTATATTATTAAGCCTAAATTAAACAAATTTATAAATAAATAAAAAGATCATCACTTTCTTAAAACCATCAAAAATCGTACTGTAAATCGACAAAAAAACAGAAAATAAAATAAAACATTAAAATCATAATGTATTTCGCTGCATGCGCGAGTACGCTTCTAACATATATTAAAATCAAATAAAACATTGACCCACGTTGTATGCGTCTTTGACTAGTGGCAACCATGCATATGCGGCTAATCTGCAGCTGGCATGTTGTCATATCCATTGTTTTCTTTAAGGTTGAATAAAATAGTTAAAATAATTATCGAATATTTGTAAATAAAATTTATATTTATTGAAATAATAATAAAACAACTTTTAAAAATATTTTTATATCCAATTTTATGTTTATAATATTTGTATAGTTCTTATTTGATTTTCGTTGTATATAGTATATACATAGAGACGTTCTTTAACATGTTAAATGTGTGATTTTGAATAGAGCCCCCAAAATTTTGGAAACCAATTTTACGTTGTTTAAAGTATTTAATCAAAAAATGTAAAACTACAACCCACCTTAGTGTCTCACTAATTTATACCAGAAAACAAAAATAATATGTCATATCATCGCCTCGGTATTTTATATATGTATATTTGTTATCTCACTTTACATTGTAATCGAAAGATTTAGTTGTAACAGGGCCTCCAAAAAGATTGGAACGTCCCTGTATATACAAGGATGAATGAGAATATGATTGGATCCATATCAGATGGGTTTTATGGGACTTTTATGGCCTGGTATTTTGGTAATATATGTATATATATATATATATATATGTGTGTGTGTGTGTGTGTGTGTGAGAGAGAGAGAGAGAGAGAGAGTGGTTTAATTTATAAATCATCCTAATTTATGCAAACCGTGTAAACTCAAACCAAACAGTCATATCTTTTTTTTTTCACTTTTTCTTAATTATAAGGATTGACTAGTCAAAAGTACATGAAAAAATTTCATAAAAAATATACGAGTGTTGTTAGTCAATAATATATGAAAAAGATAATGAGAAAATATATGAAACAATTTCATTAGAATGAGAAAATACATGAAACAATTTCACTTTTTACATAAAAACAAAATATATGAAACAATTTCACGTTTTACATAAAAACAAAGATGTATGAAACAATTTAATCAATAAAAGAATTATATGAAATAATTTCATCAAATTAAACAGTTTCATTAAATTAACCAATAAAATCGACGATTTGCACAAACTAAAAGTGAAGTTGTCATTTAGTTAACTATAAGGTATAATAACTATGTATGTCAAAAGCATTGTATAATTTTTATTATGAACACTTAGGGGTTGTTTGGTTGGTTTTCTATTAAGCCTTGTATAGATAAAGTTGTCTGTGTGGATTAATTTGTCTGTATAGATTAAGAAGGTTTTTGTTTGGGAGGGTTTTTTCTTAAATGGAATGAGCGTGTTTTTTAACGGGAAGGCCAAGTTTGGAAAAACTTTGGCTTTCTGCATAAAGCTCCTCCATAGAAACTTACTGAATAAACCACTTTTTATATCATTAAGCAACTACCAAACATTCATATATAACTGACCGAATAAGTTGCAAGTTCCATTAAGCTCATTAAGCTGCTAACAAACAAGCCATTATTTTAAAACAGAGGATTACACACAACATATAAAATCCATTGGGCCGTGTGGAAGTTTGTTTGGTCACCCTTGAAACCGGCCCAATAAATTTTAGGCCCATACATAACAAGATGTCTGTCTAGTTTTTGTATTGAGATGTTTACTTTATATTTTTAGAGTGAATTACATTTTTGGTCCCTCATGAATGCCTGGATTTCACTTTTCGTCCCTCCAATTCTGAAAGTACATTGGTGGTCCCTAAAAGCGAGATATGGTGCCCAAACTCGTCCCTGGCGCTAACGCCGTCCACTAACCTGCCGTTAGAGGCCACATGTGCCCCTCACGTGAGGGGCATTTTGGTCTTTTTACCTTTTTTTATTTTATTTAAAATATATAATTAAATTAATATTTTTATATTTATATTTCTTTTTTTAATAAAAATCCACTATCTCCCCCTTTCAAGTCTTCAACCCTACCCACCTTCCACCTTTCACCTTCCATCTTACCCCACCTTCAACCTTCTTCCCTAAATTTTAAACTCATCCATCTTCATCCTTTCAAGATCATGTACCACATTTCTTGCTTTTGTTCTTCCCCCTCTTCACCGTTCCTCACCTCCAACCATCCCTCATATCGAGTTTGTCCATCGAGACCCCAAACGCCGGCCACCATTCACCATTGACGTCGTTGTCCGCTATCGAGACCCCCAATATCTGAACAAACCATCCCCTTCTGTGAACACCTTCGATTTTCTGAAGCACCCACGAGACGAAGGACCAAATCCAGATCTGAACCATCCATGAGACGACCAAATCGAGGTTTGCAAACAGAGACAAAGTCAAAATATGGATCTGTTTACCGTTTGAAGTCAAAATCCATATTTGTATAAGGGTTTGACATAGACATTTATTTAGGATTTTGATTTCATGATAGGATTTGTATAAATTTGTTTAGGGCTTTGAATTTTTGAGTTTAAAAATATGATTTAGGGTTTTGATTTTTAATTTATCAAAAATCTCATGAATGAATCTGATATTTTTTATGTTGATTTTTTTATTAATTTTTTGTATGAATCTGATATTTTATGGACTCTTGAATCTACTTTTTTGTATGAATCTGATATGTTATGGACTCTTGAATCTATTTTTTTGTATGAATTTGATTTTAGAGATATGATATAAAGTTTTGATTTTATATGTATCACAAATCTAAGAGATGGATTTGATCCTTTTTATGAATCTGAAATGTTTTGGGTTTGAATCTAATCTATGTAATTTAAGTGTGGATGATTTTGTAAAAAATGTTTGAACTTCCTAGGTTAAGTATTCATACAAAAAATTTAGGGTTCTTGATTTGTGGAGAAAATAGTTGGGGAAGAAGATGATAGGTGAAAAGACCAAACTGTCCCTCACGTGAGGGGCACATAGCTGCTCTAACGGAGCCTAGACTAACGGCGTTAGCGCCAGGGACGAGTTTGGGCACCATATCTCGCTTTTAGGGACCCCCAATGTACTTTCAGAACTGGAGGGACGAAAAGTGAAATCCAGGCATTCATGAGAGACCAAAAATGTAATTCACTCATATTTTTATCATTGAGAGTAATGGGCTTCTAATTGTGGACCATATAAGTCTGAGATAAAAATTATAATTTTAAAAATACAAAAATAAAAATGACAATCTTTAACAAACCATGTGGATGAGAAACGTAATTTACTCCTTTTATTTTAAAACTCCTTTCGATAGATATTAAAATTAAAGAATATTTTGCTATTGTTGTAGAATAAATGTGTCATCATCTAAAGGATATGATGATAGAGACAAAGATAGAGATAGAGATAAGTATATCAGAATTAGATTAGAACTGGAGTATCTCATAGCTATCTACTTGTAACTCATCCCTATTTAAAGGGCATTTGATTAATGAGAATTACAGATTCATTCTCTCCGTATATTGTTATTATATTATGTTTTTCCTTTAACACGTTATAAGCACGTACGCTCCTTAGAACAAAGTGATCGTGAAATCAAGTTACACTTCAATATTTGAGGTAACTTTTATATATTTTAGCTATACAACATCACCATATTATGTTTTATGTTATGAACAAATATGACGAGTTCATAGAATCATGTTTTTTTATTATATGTTTAAATTATAAACATCATCCGACTATGTTTTTCTGCTTTATAGAATATGATTATAAAAATAATTTGTTAATATTTTTATGACAATAATCAAATATGATGATAAATATATACTTGTTTTTTTGTTGTTGTTGTTTTGTTGTTATTTTTTTTTTATAATTCATATGTCATTAAAGATGTTATATACTATTATATTACTTTAAATAACCGAATTATTCGATGGTAAGATGTGAACAACAATACAAATATATTTATAAAACAATTTAAAAAAAATGATATTTTCATAATAAATAGAGTTGATTAAGTTTTTGTTAATTATTAACGTATGTGAATATAATTTTTTAATGGATGATAATAAATATTTTTATTCTTTTTTATTCATGTTGTTGAATCTTTAATAGAAAACTCTTTCATTTTACTAATTAATCGATTTAAAAAAAATTGGATGAATATTTATGTACTTTTGTAATTATTTTAGTTCTTTTAGCAAGAAAAAAGTTGACACATGTCTCTTACCTAATTACAAAATTATTTTAAAATTTAAAATTATATTTTTATTAATTATGTGGTGTATGTTTATATGTGGTGTTAAAATTTAGTATCTCTTATTCTATGTTTCTCATTATTATTATATATATCACTTGTGTTTCGACAAGTTCATTAAATGTTTATGTGAATATTTAATTGATTTATCTCAATATTTGTTTATTTAGTTATGAATTTAGTTTCCTTTTTAAATTGATTTATCCAAATAATTTTAAATCATTACCTTACATTTAATTTCATGTGGGTATGATTGTTTTTACGGATATGATAGTATTTATCGTTTTAAACAAATATTATTATTTATTAATGTTTATCCAGTTAGTTCACAATATTTATATATATAGATAGTTAATATAGATGTTCATCTTAATATTCATATATTTAGATGATTATCCAATTAGTTTACAATATTATTTATTTATTTATTTGTTTATGTTAATATTCAAATATTTATCCTAATTAATAATTTTTATAATTCAAATGTTTATCTTGGTTATGAGTTCCTACTCATTAACCTCAATCTTATAAATTATTTTTGGAATTCACAATTCCAACCCCGTAACTTTTGTTATTTTGCCAAAAGGTCTAAAAATAGCATGAAAATGTTAAATTCAAACATTTATCTTGATTGTGAGTTCCTACTCATAATTTTAGACTATATAATTAAATTTTGGAAGTTACACTTCTAACCCCATATATTTTGGTCTTTACCAAAAGCTTTAAAAATACTATTAAGGTATTAAAATTGACTTCATATGCCAAACTCATAGTCATTTTGGTCTCATGCCAAATCTCTATAATTAATAATGTTATATTTAAATTAAATGAATAACAAAATATCGACTGAATTTTGTCAAACGGGTGTAAACAACCCTAAGGTTTGTAGGGATTTAAGAAATCCATGTGATTCCCCTACTACCTGAAAATTCAATAGATTGAGTGATTTCTTTTTCACAAATTAAAATATTGATGAAGTATTATCAATAAAATTAAAGCATACAAAAATCCAATATTATTATGATAATGAAATTTCATAACCAAAATCTATTTCCTTATAAAAAAGAAAATCATATATTATCCTTTATATATGTAAATGGTTGAAACAACTCATCCCAAAATCAACGTCGTAAACTCAAAAGAATCTGAGTATCATAAATGAGTACATAAACCTCCTTTTGAAAAGGTACAAGAAAATGCCTAAAGTCCATCAACTCTTCATTGACTCTAAAACCAACCTCTTGAAAAGGTACAAACAAATACCCTCATGTTCTGAGACGACATATAAATCCTAAACTTAGGATACTTTTACTAGAAACCCCCCAAAGAAATGTGGGATGTTCCGAAAGGGATAATCGGGAGTACTTATGAATATGTACTTCCCGAACTAATCGTACAGTGAAATGAAACCCACTTACTCGATTACAAAAAGGTAACTGATTTCAACAAAGAAATGTTATATCCAAAACGCGTCCCAATCTCTGTGGCAAGGAACTCACAGAAGATGACATGATTCCTAATATTATTTACACTTTTCATATATAAGTAAATATTAATGAACCAATATAAGTTGGAATGTAACCTTTAGACAAACTCATCAACCTACTTCAAGAGGTAGAGAGACATAACAAGGTTCTTTCGAATAACACCACATATGTCGGGATAAAGAAAATTCCCGATATCAATAATGAAAGTGTTAGAGGTGGAAACAACTCAAAAGGATTGTGAGTTAAAAACAATTTCACACATGTGACATTTCTGCACCATATGGACGAGACCCTAGAAAGGGTCAGGGTCTTGGTAAGAGTCAGGAAGGAATGGACAATCAAATAAGAAATGCACTAAAAAGTGCTTCTATAAAAAAAGAAACACGTTGAAAATGAACTATAACATATTAATTTAATATTTAATATTGATTAAACATATGTTTATTTGAAATTAATTTTAAGTACCAAAATTAATTTCTTTGCTAAAGTAAAATCGAATATGTAACCATTATAGATGTAAAGAAATACATCAAAACAAATACAAAAAAATTCAATATTCTCCGTTCCGTGTAGGAATGTATCGAGGAGAATTGATTTTTTTTGACCTATCACACAATCGAAAAAAAAGGTAGACTAATACTTGTTTTATAATACATCCAACCAAATTACTTAGACGATGGACTGTCACTCTTTTGTTGGTACAAGATTAATAGGAACCTTGTAAAGATATCCGTATCAAATGGAAATGGAAATGGAAATGAGCATATATACATAAGTTCTAATGAATATGAAAGTAAACATATATCATGGAAACTAATGTGTCAAACTAGTAGATTATTGGGTCATGGAAGCTCGACAAAGAGGTATGAGTTTCACTCGGGCAAGACTCCGAATCATATTTTGTCACTAATAAAGAACTTTTGGGGACAATAACACTTATATGTTTCGGCATGACCATGTGGGACACCGTAGTTATGACATAGTGATCTGTGTATTGTCAAATACACAAACACATTCTCTTTCGAGTGAAAGGCAAAATGAGGCAAATTGCAACTGTTGACTTCTACAACATATGAAACAACATTGCCATCATAATATGCCCTCTTGAATACCTAAAACTTTTGTATATACCCTAATCCTTAGCCAAGACAAAAATGAGATCATCCTAAATTTAAGGACATAATACAAAAATATTCCATTGTTACAATGAATACAAGGTGATATTTATGGACATAAACATCCAGAATGCGGGCCATTAAAGTACTTTATGGTTCTGGTTTCGACACGATGAACGCATGTCGTATTATTGTCCACATGAAATACTGCACTCCTAGCACTAGCTATACGTTTAAGGTCTCACCACCCTGATTATTTCATCAATTCTACATGACTTTGAATGCTGGAGAATTTACATCATAAGGATTTGATGTTAATTGCATATGTATTAGGATCAATGTAGAGTTTCCTATACCCCATGTGTATATATAAAATGGTCTCATAGAAATTGTTATCAAAAGAATATGATGACATCTAGGGTATTAGTAATGCGCACCAATTTACCCACATCTAACTAGGATTATGCAATTATTATATGCAGTTTTTTTTTTCGTTTTTAGACCCACTGCTTGCTAACCAGCCTCACGCGTACCAGTTGGTAATTGGAAATAAGCCTGATAGTTTACATTTACGCATTTTTGGTTCTGTAGTATATGTGCCAATTGCGCCCCCACAGCGCATCGAAATGGGTCCTTAAAGACGATTTGGTATATGTTGGATATGAATCCCCAACAATTATCCGCTAATTAGAATATTTGACTAGTGATCTCTTTACCACTAGATTTGCGGGTTGTCACTTTCATGAGACAGTCTTCTCGTCGTTAGGGGGAGATAGGAAAAATGATTTTCCATGGGAACGACATGAAGTGTCATTGAATATTCCCACTCTGTCTCATTTTGATCCCCAAAACTTCACTACGTAATGTTGAAGTCAAACGAATCAGACTCGATATCTGATACGTTTTATGTTATTCCAAAAGTGACAAGATCACATATACGAGCTGCAAATATACTCGCAAGGTTAAAAAGTCCCCAACAGGGGCATAACGTCGTTGGAAAGTGCGTTGCAATCACACATAGTGGAGGTGTGGTTGAGGTCATAGCTACCAAATGGAAGTGGTGGAAGCTACTTGGTTCGATAGATACTATTCTAAAGGAAGAGAATAGTGAGGCACATCCATTTATCATCAATACACAAAACTCTCATGAGATTGTCTCTAATTATAATTATGTCCATGAATCATCACTGGAGGACGCTCCGAAGTTAATATTGATTCTAGAGATGAATATTAATCTCAAATGAACTATGAGAGTACATATGAGTCGATGGACATATCATATATAATCATTGATGATTTATTCGCATATACAATGGCTCATAAAATGATCGAGCACGACGACATCGAACCTGACTCAGTTGAATAATATCAACAAAGAGCATATTGGCCTAAATGTAAAGAAACAATCCAGAAAGAATTCTATTCTTTGACAAAGGATCGGGTATTTGGTCAGGTAGTGCTAACCTACCAAGTGTAAAGCCCGTAGGACATAACTGAGTCTTTGTCAGAAAGCGTAACGAGAATAATGAAGTCCTAATATGTAAGGCTCTCCTTTGGCGCAAGGTTTCTCACAACGCCCTGGATTGACCATGAGAAGACTTACTTTCTCGTGATGGACGTTATAACGTTCTGCTAATTAATTAACCTAATAGTTTTCGAAGGACTGGAAATGTAGCTCATGAATGTGGTTACCACATATCTCTACGGGGATCTAGATTTAGAGATATATAAAAGTACTTGATGATATTACATTACCAAAATCAAGTAACTCTAAACCACGAAATGCGTTTGCAATAAAATTGAAACGCCCACTTTATAGATTAAAGCAATCTAAGCGGATGTGGTATACCCGCCTAATGGAATACTTGATTGGGAAAGTATATATAAGAACGATGAACTGTTCTCTTGCGTATTTATTATGGAAAACAAGTTCCAGATTTTCAAAGTACCTCTATATGTCAATGTTATGAACATAATAGGCACTCTTGATGAAATGAGAGGAACCACAAGCTACTTGAAATCTGATTTTGAGAGGAAAGATCTTGGGAAGACTTGGTTTTGTCTAGATATTTGAGCTAGGACACAGAGTTTATGAAATATTAATTCACTGATCGCATATGTCTAGAAAATAATCAGGCAATTTAATATGGACAAAGCGAATCCGGTTAGCACTCCCATGATCGGTCGAAGTGTCGGATATAAGGAAAGATCCATTTAGTCTAAAGGATGATGATGAAAAATGCTGGGAGTTAGAATTCCCTATCTAAGTACAATATGCGCATTATCGTACTTAACATAATACACTTGACCATATATTGTATTTCTCAGTGAACTTGTTAGCTAGATTTAGCTCAGCGCCAACGCAAAGTCATTGGAATGATATCAAATTAATCTTTTGGGAACCATTGACATGGGTATATACTTTCCCTATAGAAAGAAAAATGGGATTGATAATGGAATTTCAATACCTACTTAGAATGTAAGCAGCAAAAGTACTAGCTCTTATAGAAAACACCAAACAATGTCTTGGTATGTGTTTGCTGATATTAGGTATCTGTCTGACCCATACAAATGTTGTTCCCAAACTGGATAAAGAATTACCACAAGGAACACGTCGATTGCTTGGAAGTAAACTAAGCAATCCTTTGTAACTACCTCCTTGAACTAATCCAAGAATATTACTCTCCATGAGATAATAAAATAATGTATATGATTAAGGACTATCATTACATATATTAGAGGAGTTAGTAATTTTGGGTTCAACCAGTATCCTACTTGCATATATGGAAATAATGCATCATGTATCGAAGAAATGAACATAAGATACATCAGGGGTAATAACACAACGCATATTCTGCTTAAGTTTCTATACAATCAGCAATAAAAGACTCTTCTTTAGATTCAAGTGAATCAAGTAAGGTGTCAAAAGAACGTGACATATTTTACCAAGTCATTACCTAAAACCATATATTGGGAAACGTGTAGAAAGTAAATGGAAATGCTTTCCAAACTCCCTTGATTAATGCACGAATCAGGAGGAGTAGTAGACAAAAGGGAGAGTCTACTATATATTTGATATTGGTATGTTGTGCTCTTTCCTTCAACCAAGGTTTTATTTTTCCCATTGGGTTTTGTTCCTTGGTGTAAGGTTTTAGTGAGGCAACTGTTTATATACCATCATGCTTTCCTAACTCTCAAGATTAAAGTATGAATCTAAGAGAAAACTAGACTGAAGGATAAGTTTATCTATTGCAAAGAAGATGGTGCGTTGTACTCTTTCCTTCGTCATATTTTTATTTTTTCCCACTGGGTTTTATTTTGGCGTAAGGTTTTAACGAGGCAACAACTTTGCACCACCACTCCTTTAACTCAGCACAAGGGGGAGTGTTGTAGGATAAATGTGCCATCGTCTAAAGGATATGATGATAGAGACAAAGATAGAGATAGAGATAAGTATATCAGAATTAGATTAGAACTGGAATATCTCATAGCTATCTACTTGTAACTCATCCCTATTTAAAGGGCATTTGATTAATGAGAATTACAGATTCATTATCTCCGTATATTGTTATTATATTATGCTTTTCCTTTAACAGCTATTAATTTTTATAAATATGAGAACTTTTGGAATCAGTTGGATAATTGGTTTGGATATATATATATTATGTTTATTTATTTGATAAAATAATTTAACTGATGTTTTTAAACAAGCAAATATATTAAGATGAGATGAAAGGGAGACAAAAAAAATTTCGAATGAATTGTAAGGTGCATAATTGAAAAGACCAGTAAGTCCAACAAAGTTGGTTATCCAGTAGCTTATCAGAGTCAATAAATCCCTTGTTTTCAGGGAAATTAGTTTGTTTAGATTTAGTCTTTTCTTCCGTTTGAATCTCCTTTAGAATAGGGATTTTTGCTCCCTATTTTCTTGTATTTTTCTCTTTAAATTCTGCAACTCAACCAATAATATGATCAACTTAAATTGTTTACAATTTAATCTTCCAATTTACTATGCTTTACAATTCCAAATCTTAACATTTGGTATCAGATCTAAAAAAAGAAAAGAAGGGGAATCTCATCAAGTAAACAAAGAGGCAAACATCAGTGTGTGTTTGTGAGAATAGAGAAGAACTACTCTACGTTTCAAAGATGGCAACCGCAGAAATGACCGCAAATGCAGAGAAATTAGTACCACCAACCATTCCCAAGTTCGATGGACACTATGACCATTGGTCACTGTTGATGGAAAATTTCTTTCGTAGCAAGGATATGTGGAATATAGTGGAAGTGGTAATTATATATATATATATATATATATATATATATATATATGGATGGAGACGAGTCAACCACCCCTCCATTCAATCTACACCGTTTAAATTCATCCAAAATTAAATATCATCCCTTCAAATTCCTTATTTCACGGCAGATACCTAATCCTTCTATCTCCAGCGCACTGATCTTAATCACCCACCCCCAAATCACGATCCAGCCCACTTCCCCATTTTTCCCCTCTCGCCCCTCACGCCTAATTTCTCTCCACGTCTTCGCCTTCAACCTCCACGAGCTCTCCCCTCACACATGTTTCTATGGAGTTCCAGCCCCACTCGACCATTCCTCCCCTTCAATCGGAATTCCCTCACTCCCTATTTCCCCTCGCACGACTGCACTCCCGCCTTCAATCCAGATTGCATCTATAAATTGGCGATTGACCATCTGCAACATAACATTTCACATCCGACATTTTCACATCCGACATCTGGTGAGTGTCTAAACCCTAATTTCAAGTTTATTTTAGCTATTTATATCAATACAACCATTTATTGGGTTTTATGTTTATTTATCAGACATGGAGAGCAAAGTTCCTACGGAAACAATCATGGACAAGGAAGCTGTTGGTGTTCATACTCGTGCGGAAAAATCTGTAAGTGTGACCAAAGTTACTACGGAAACAAACATGGACAGGGATAGGGATGTTGCCGGTGTTCATCCTCGCCCGGAAAATTCTGTAAGTGTGTACAAAGTTTCTACTGAAACAAGCATCCAGAGGGATGCAACCGGTGTTCATCCTCGACCGAAAAAATCTGCAAGTGTGGAGATAATATTATTTGGTGAGGCTTTTCAACCTTACCAATCCCACTTAGCCCGTGAGCTAAGCGATGAGGTAATTTCGCTTATATATTCCATGCTCATGTTAATATTTGATGTACAAATAATAATGAAGTACTTTTTTCAGTTGCGTGATTTTCAAAAGCACGCAAAACGTGTGCGGGCTCTCATCAAATGGAAGTGGGATGAAGTCATTGACCTCGATGCTGACATTGATGAAGACTTGACCGACACTGCAGACTCGACATCTACCCGTGTTCAAGTCCCTCGGGTCGTTGTTCATACCCGTGGTTCGATCCACCATGTTAGGGCTGCTTCCGGTGATGATAGTTAAATATCTTTGTAAAAACATGGTTGGTAGCATAGGCGTTTAGAAACGATTTTTTGATTGTTTGTATCGTAGTTGCTTATAAAACTTATTTCATCTTTTCATCTATTTTCTGTTCTTTTTGCCAATTTATGATTAGGTTGCTAGAAATTTGCTTACTAATATATTTTTACTAATCCTTATGATGGTGCTCTGTAATTTAAATTTCTTATGCTTATTTGTTCTAATGAGTTGGTCCTCGAATAATATCAAAGTAAATTAGCTTCTAACTATCAGAGTTATTGTTTTGTTGCAATATAACCAGTATACTTGCTAAAATGCAAAAACAAAGAACACTATACTATGGGAGAGTGAGTGATTTTAAGGAAAATCTATTGTTTATGTTGCAATAAATCTAGAAATGCGATCACTAACTCGCCCATATTTTATTATTTATTATTTGAAATGGATGTTCTGTCTCTTTGTATCAATTTCCTTAAATTCATTGAACATCAACAATTTGTTCTTTAATTTAGCTCATAGTTTTGGTGGCAAAAAGGAAGATTAGAGGTGGAAATGGCTGCAAAGTTGGAGATGATATTGGTAGCCTGTGAGTTCATTCAGCCACTGTAATCTTTCTTAAAAAAAAGGGGATATTTTGTGATTATGTGATAAATTGATTAAATCATGTGATTTGTGATGAAATCTTTATGATTTGTTGCAGGATGTTGATGTGGGAAGATGGATTTTGCAGAGTAAAAATGGGGGATTGTTTAGAAGAAATGGATTTAGGTGAAGATCTTGTGAAAAAATCATTCAGTAAGTGTTCATCTTCAATAATTGAATAGGCCCAATGCGTAAGCTGGGCTGCGGTCGCGGCGGATTAGTGGGCTGCTCCAGGTGGAAGGTCCGATACCGCCGGGAAGGCGTGCATGTGTGTGTGCGTGTGTTCGTGGTAGTCGATCGTGGGTTCGATGCCGCATTGCCTTCCAAAAAAAATTAATTGAAAAAGTCAAAAAATATCAATAATTGGAAAAACTTTCTGATTTTTTGCAGCTTCCAACATAATGGAATGAATAGTTTGATTCACGGATTCAGGTGAAATTTTTTATCAAGATTTTGTAAAGTTACAATCTTTTTGATCATTTGAGTAAACCCTTTTGATTTATGGTTTTAATTTCAATAGACTATTGCTTTGATTCAAGCTGTCCATGGCCTCTTGCAGCTTGGTTCATGGAAGATTGTAATTATCGTCGATTGTTCTTCGTAATCTGCTAAAAAATGGTGATCGAAAGTGAATCTTGATCCAATCACCATTTTGTTCTTCATATTCTGCTCGAAAATGGTGATCGAATCTTGATCCGATCTCCATTTTGTTCTTCATATTATGCTCGAAAATGGTGATCGAATCTTGATCCAATCACCATTCTATTCTTCTTCATAATCTGCTCGAAAATGGTGATCGAATCTTGATCCAATCACCATTTTATTCTTCTTCATAATCTGCTTTGACCTGATCTTGATCCGATAACCGTTTCGTTTGGATGTTCAATTAGGTACCAAAAGACCTTCATTTTGTGCTTAGAATGAGACATACTTTTGAATCACTTGGCTACCAATCTGGATTCTATCTATCCCAGTTATTCAATCGACTTCGTCTTCGAACTCCACCGGTATCCTGTTAAATCAACCAACGGTCGTTCCAATCCACCTGTCTGCCGCCTTCAACTGGGCGGCAACGGCGCCTAAGCCAATGCAATCGCCAATTTCCAGAATCCGACTAGGCTTGGGTTCGTGCCTAAAGACGAGACACACATGTTTCTACTTCCTCATTCATCTGAACCGCAAATGGGAAACATGATGGGTTCCGATCATCGTGTCGAAAATGACATCAAATGGCCTAACGGGTTGACCTTCTTTAACGCGCTCACCGGAAGAAGTGATGATGCCAAGCTTTTGTTCAATGCAGAAGGGATCGATGGCAAGCTGGATGGCGACAACCACCAAAATTTGAACCAAGATAAACACAATCATGAGGAGGGTAAGTACACCGATGTTATGGAAAACTCCTTGGAGTGATCGCGAGATCGAATGATCAAAATCAAACTATTTTATCATCAGTTTATTAAGAATCTTGGAAACTACTCTTGGCTTTGTTTCTTAAGAATATCGTTTTTGATCTTTTACATGTTGGGTGTTCATCTTTTATATGTTGGAAATCTTTGTTTCTTTATGTATGCAGGTCTTATGAGAAGTCATCATGTGTAGCAATTTATGAAAGATTTGGATTGAAGGGGTATGAGGTAAAACTGAAAATCATCTGTTATTTTCGGAGGGAAATATTTTCGAAAACATTTGAGGTGGAGATGAATGAATGGAGACTTTCGTTGTTGATAGAGTAGTTTGACCATAAGGTCCCTTGCCATACTTTTAGCACATCAATATATGGTGGTGGAACCATGGTGGGTTTTTTGGGGACCTCTTTAGTAGTAGAATGTGAAACCAGATAGGGTGGTGGGTTTGGATAGTACTTGGGCTTCTGGACAACCCTCGCTTCTGCTTCAAGCCTAACAGAAGATCAATTTGCTGAATGGGATGATTTAGGGAACCAATGGAAGCTCGATTTTGTATGTGAAGTCTGGAAAAGTAAGTGGTAGTAGCAACAAATGCATAAATGCCAATGGTAACATGGAAAAAAAGATTGGGAAACATTATGATCATATTGGTAAGTTGATATTTTGTTTGTTTAACTTATTTAGGTACGAATTGAAAGAATGACTTATTACATTCACTGTTTAGAAAAAAATTGGAAATTAATTGTCATGCTTTGTTCATATTTTCACGTCATAGGGATTGATGTTCTACTTCAACTTTGGGATCAACATTTCTACTTTAACTTCTGCAAAAGTGGCAAACGCCTATATGACCTTTATGATCAAGGGTACGAATTGAAAGAATGACTTACATGTTTATGTTTTTCATTTTACAAGACAAAGGTCTTCACAGAAATTGTGAAAACAATCTCTCCACTCCTTGTGGTAGATGAAAGGTTTTTGTACTTCCTAAACCAAACCATACTGTGTGTGGGATTTATTGTGTTTGTTTGGTTTTCTCATCCTTTTCTTCTAACTTTTTCAGGTCTCTATCTTCGTCTTTCATTTGTGGTTTTCATTTCATCAACAGTGCATTCTTTGCAGATGACTTCAAAGTACTTTCTTTTTCCTTGCAGTGTTTACTTATATTTGATTGTTTCTGGTGTCTGCAATGATAAAGCCTCTTAGCCGTTCGACAAATTAAAGATAAAGAACATGCATATGTGTATTTAAAGTGCCTTGTCTCGATATTGGTCCTGGTACAATTTTCAATTCTTCATCTTCAATTTTATCATGTTCATTCGATTTGGGTTTAAAAAATCAAAATGCATGGCACTTTATACAAGTAGCTTGACTATTTTGCATTTGAAATCATTAAAGTAGCCTAAATGGTATATGTCGGCATGTAACCGATGATATAACATAATTATTGGGTCTACAGCCTCTTCCTCTTGCAGATATACATCTGAGTTAGTAGTTTGATGTCGGAAATCAAAGCAAAACTCTTTTATAAATGCATGAGTTAGTATTGCAATGCCTCTTGCTTAATATGCCTTAGTATTGTTATTAAGGCTTACATAGATTTACAATTACAAATAAGTTTATGTACATTTTATTGTACTGTTAAACTTGGGAAAATTGATCTCTTATTGTTTTCCTACTTCTAGCATATGCAATTTATCTTGCAGTTCATTGTAGATGATAAGTTGCATTTGCAGTTGCTTTTTTCTATTCACCATCTGTTCGTTTTACTTTCTTTTTCATTGGCTCCTTGTGTTTGTTAATTCAAGTAGTAGTGACCCGCTGGATTAGATAATGTGTCAACATAAGTTGTTTATGCTCATTGTATAAGATGTTCTTTGTAGATGTGTAAACTTATTAAATGTTTTTGGTTTTAATTACTACTCACTACCCTTTGGAATCACTGAAAAAACAGTCATGAGTAATAATTCTAAATCACTAGCAGAAACCAAAGATACAAGTTAGTCAAATATCCACATTTCTACTGAAACAAGCATCCAGAGGGATGCAGCCGGTGTTCATCCTCGACCGGAAAAATCTGCAAGTGTGGAGATAATATCATTTGGTGAGGCTTTTCAACCTTACCAATCCCACTTAGCCCGTGAGCTAAGAGATGAGGTAATTTCGCTTATATATTCCATGCTCATGTTAATCTTTGATGTACAAATAATAATGAAGTACTTTTTTCAGTTGCGTGATTTCCAAAAGCACGCAAAACGTGTGCGGGCTCTCATAAAATGGAAGTGGGATAAAGTCATTGACCTCGATGCTGACGTTGATGAAGACTTGACCGACACTGTGGACTCGACATCTACCCGCGTTCAAGTCCCTCGGGTCGTTGTTCATACCCGTGGTTCGATCCACCGTGTTAGGGCTACTTCCGGTGATGATAGTTAAATATCTTTGTAAAAACATGGTTGGTAGCATAGGCGTTTAGAATCGCCTTTTTGATTGTTTGTATCGCAGTTGTTTATAAAACTGATTTCATCTTTTCATCTATTTTCTGTTCTTTTTGTCAATTTATGATTAGGTTGCTAGAAATTTGCTTACTAATATATTTTTACTAATCCTTATGATGGTGCTCTGTAATTTAAATTTCTTATGCTTATTTGTTCTAATGAGTTGGTCCTCGAATAATATCAAAGTAAATTAGCTTCTAACTATCAGAGTTATTGTTTTGTTGCAATATAACCAGTATACTTGCTAAAATGCAAAAACAAAGAACACTATACTATGGGAGAGTGAGTGATTTTAAGGAAAATCTATTGTTTATGTTGCAATATATCTAGAAATGCGATCACTAACTCACCCATATTTTATTTTTATTATTTATTGTTTGAAATGGCTGTTCTGTCTCTCTGTATAAGGTTCCTTAAATTCATTGAACATCAGCAATTTGTTCTTTAATTTAGCTCATAGTTTTGGTGGCAAAAAGGAATATTAGAAGAAGAAGATGTTAGGTGAACTCATCACAATAATAGAATTTAACATTCCTAAATTATCCACCTATTTACAACCGTAGACCTTCCCCACCACCAAGAATTTAGAAAATCAGAAGAAACGATTTCCAAGGATTCTCCTTTTAATTAAATCACAATGCTCGACTCAAATTTCAGAATCATGTTCTTTCTTATTATTTTGCTTTACCTTGAAAACTATTTAAAATCAAATGATCTTATTCTCCATTCTAATTTTGTTTTGATAGGAAAACGCATGAAGGAATTGGTTTCGTGACTAAATTGAGCTTCATTTTGGCATTTTGTATCAGGTTGTTGAGGTCGAAAGCTAATCGAATATAAGACTCAATATAAGCTTTTGTCACTCAATGGTACAGGTCATTATCCTATATAACAAACAAAGAAGAATTCACTAAAATAAAGGATCTCCACCCTTGAATGCACATTAGGATGAGATGATGGAGATGCAAATGATCAATTCCCATATCAAATGTGAGGGTGGGTTTGAGATTAAAAGAAAGACTTGACCATAAAACAAAGACGGATAGTGAAAAATCCATGGTGTTTAAAGTTTTCATGGCTGCCACCTTGGTTGCGAAGGAATATCGGTTCATGGCTATACGTAATAGCATCAACCCAGGTCCAGTCAACATGAAAGAGCATGTCATAATCACCGTGTTTGTCAAGTGTATAGTCTCAATGGGTGGAGGTCATACGTATTCCATTAGAGCCATTACTATTATGAAAGCTTATTATAGACAATTATGGTCACTGAGGTTGATTCAAAAGCTGATGTCTTACCGTCATAATTTGTCAACAGATTCGTCTGACCATAGCATAGGACATCCTTTCCCGAAACAAACAGTTACAATTTTTTATTTAATCACTGATTAATATTTTAAATAATAATTGTTTGTCTTAATTTATTGACCAGATAGTAAGACATGAATGGACACAGATGATCACGTGTAAATGTGGTCGGTTTTTTAATTAATAATCCAATTATATATGCTTCTATGACAATTTGATACTCGAAAATTAAGACCAGAAGCACATTGAATTGTATAGTACAACCGTTATTAGTTCAACTTGAATGTTAAAAATGTATGAAGACGATTAATCCAACCAAATAACAAGCCCAAAGCCCATGGGTATATAATTGTAAACCAATTATTAATAATAAGAAAGAAAAACAAGTTTTTTCAATTACAAAATAACTTATTATTTTGAATTTATATACAAATAAATAATTTAATTTTATACACTAGCACCCCCAATCTTGAAAATAGACGTACGTATCCAGGTGACTCCACGTTTCTCCCCCACTCCCCTCCACATTCCGATGACTTCGGCTCCCAGGCTACTATCTTCTCCGACGATGGAAGTTTGCCACATTTGGAGTTGGCAGTCTGCTTATTGGCATCTGCTAATTGCCAATTTTGCCCTAATACGAGTCAAGTCACAGGTTAGGTATCCAATTCGTATCCAATTTTGAAATTCTTAAGTGAAACTTCTAGATTAAATTAGGGGTTTTTACAATTTGTTTGATCGGCTTGATAATTGATGTTTGTTCGGTCACCTTAATTGATGATTTTTATTAGTTTCTGTATGATCAAGTTTTCAGTAACAATTTAGAAGCTATGTGGGTTGATGAATGGCTTTGCATTGTGAATTGTAGTAATTGCGATGTGTATGTGGTTTGGAACCCTATGATACATGTGAACAAAGAATATGGTTGATGTGTTAGTTTTCAGCTTCCATTTGATACAAAACTGCACTAGGCCACTATTATTTGTGTATTTGCAGGACATTCGATGATTTGTATCCGAAGGGGGTGATTGTAGCTGTCATTTTTAGGGTTTTGCTTCTCATGTTAGAACCTAGAACCTCAATGCTTCGTGAGGACTTTGTTTACTACATAAAGAAAATAATATTTTTGCTCGGTGTAAGAAGAGTCTCCATTTGGTTAGATTTAATGGGTAGACTACCTTCAACTATATGAAATTTTCTAAACCAAAAAATGTAAGGGGTTAAAATAACTTAAAATACCCCAATTTAATCCCAATTTAATTTAGAGAGTGATAATTAGACGATTCTCGCTCTGAGTACGTTCTTCTCCCCGATTGATCGTGACATTTGTTTTTTGGGTTAGGTTGCATTCGTCTACACACCTCTCTTTCTCAATTTTTGATTCGTATACCAAAATTAACATCTTTAGGAACGAGGTAGTATTGCCTGAGTTTTGGATTTTGGAAGACTATGACAGTACTTCCCTCTATCTAAGCATTTCCACATTATATCCCATCTATTATGGTCCATCACCAAACATCAAATTCTAATGGCTTATCACTTTACAGCTACTGTCTTGGGTGTTCCAAAGTGTCTCATTCTGTTCAATCGATCACTTTATAATAACACCAATTAACAAAGTTGATAGGATGCCACATTACCTGTTTATGTCTTGCTCTCAGGCACCAGTCCCATTGAATTTCAATTATCACAGGACCATGAATCCTTAGTGCTATCCATGGATTCACTATAACAATTAATAGAATTTAACATTCCTAAATTATCCACCTATTTACAACCGTAGCTCTTCCCCACCACCAAGAACTAGTGTTATACCCGTCCGTTGGTCGGGTACATGACATGATTTAAATATAGATTCAGTAATTTGAGTGTCTTTAACTAACACAGTTATCTGCGTGATCAAACTTTAAACATCTTTGAGCACACAAAAAGTCAATTATGACTTCTAAAGACAACCAAATATGGAACCAATCTAAACTATGTGACTCGATGAAAAGCATCAATCTGGATAGCGTCACATGGCATACTCATATTATTGTAACTATAAGTCAATTTATATCAGTTTTGCAATAGGCATAAACAGGGCCTTTAAGGATAAGTTAGTCCCGACAATTATATACACATCGTATCTAATATTAGGATACATTACACAATTAAAATCAAATGATCTTATTCTCCATTCTAATTTTTTTTTGATAGGAAAACGCACGAAGAATTTGCCAATGTCAAAATCCGGTAGATTTTCGGATGACGGAATACATGGACTCTCTTCGGTGGAAGAGTTGGGATTTGCAAACGTTGGAAGAAAGAACTACTTTGTACACATAGAGAGGGTTAACGGGAAGAACATGAATGTACTTCAAGGGCTTGAGCTACTGTAACACCCTAAAAATAGGGATAACAAAAATCCGAAAAACGGACATGAGGTATACTAAAATTTCCTAAGCAAGAGCCTCCCAAAAATGGGGAAAATGTATAAACAACCTGTTTAATTACAACTGTAATTTAACGGACAGCAAACAACAACCAACTAATCTAAGTTCTACGACTAGAAAAGAGATTACAAAAGGGTTGTCATCTATAAACTCAAACGGTTCGTTTTCAAAAGTATAATGCGTCCATGTGCAAAATCCCCAAGCTCTCACCCCAAAGCAACTAAGTCTGCTTAGGACCGGCGCCGCTAGAACCTGAGATACACATCGACACCCAATAAGTGTTAGGCCAAAAAGCCTAGTGAGTTGAACAATAATAAGCATGCATGAACAGTTACAAAACTTATCAGCAGTTAACCAGAGTTCAATATATGTGGAGTCAATAGGGGAGACCCATAGCACCAATCAAGTCCCACCCAAGAGTCGATATACCTTGATGCCCTTAATGAGGAACACCCGAAAGGCCCGGCACACCCGAAGACTATCGCTAAGAAAATTCCCCGAATGGCGGAGGTCTAGGCATATACCATCACAGTGGCGCCCAAGACTACATCATCATAGTGTACTGACTTGGTTCGTCCAACATAACGCATATAGGAGGTCCTTTAGGTGTATTTCAACCCAACATATTTCCATACCGACTACGGGTACAATATTACCATACTATCCTCATAAAGTCTAACAAAAGACCCAAATGACAATTATACTCATCATGCATATAAATATGTCACCAAAATGGTGTTCCAACTAGAATCATCATAATACCCATACATGCATACATTTAACATATCAAGGTACCTACATTATGTACCCATGAGAAACACCCCAAATAATGGTACATATAACCCAAATCATGGCGCATCACCAATATCTACATTTCCAACTATTTTCACCAAGAAATCCCAAATACTTGAACACATAGAGATAAAATAACAAATAGAAGATTATGATGTGTATCTAGTTTTAACAAAGGTTTAGTAAACTCATAATCTAGGTTTAAAAGATGAAAACCCTAGATGTTGAAGATGAGACTTGGAGGTGAGGAATGGGGGTCTTGAAGAACACTTTAATAAAGACACTTGAATGGAGCTTTGATGACAACTTAATACTCTCACCAACCCAAACCCTAGAAATTTATGGAGGTAGGTGAAGAAGACCTAAAAATTGTCCAAAGAGTATGCTCTCCCATTTTTGATGATAAATGCTTGAAATGAGGGTTGAATTCTATTAAAACAACAGACTGGACCACGCGGGCGACTATGCCCCGCGACATTGCCACTGGCATAGTCGCCAGGGCATTGTCGCCGAACCACTAGACCTCTCGGTACATGCCCCGCGATAATGACACGGCGATAGTGACCAGGTCATAGTCGTGTGTCATAGTCGTCGAACACACCCCACCCGCGTTACACCATCCGCGACCTTGACACGGCGATAGTGACAATGTCACAGTCGCCTGTCATGGTCGCACCAGACTCCAAACTTCCCAAAGTTTGACCAATTTTGATAACGAACGCGAGTGCTTGAACGATTAAGAATGGTAAATCAGTTATATGACATTTCAACATAATAATGATCATAAAATGCACATAAAGACACATATTCTCACATAAGCGCAATTAATGCATTAAGGGAGACAAAATACTTACCTTGCAAATTTCCGGGTGTTACAGCTACATACTCGAGTCTTTAATGCTGAGGAGCAAAAGAAGATTGTTGAATCTGTGTATGAGTTTCAACGCATGAGCCAAAGGGGGCAGCTTAGAGGTTTGTGTTATGTGTTTTCTACATAAATTGTATATTATAAGAACTAAACCCTAAACCCGATCCATTTCTTTGTACTGATAAAGATCGAATATTTGCAGAAAAGACATACTCAAAACCTGCAAAGTGGATGCGAGGAAAATGGTGTGTTACCATTCAATTTGGCTGTTGCTATAACTATGCAATCGTATGGATTCATCTTCTATTGGGTTATTTAGCTAAATGGCCACATAACAAGTGCTTTTTTTAAATCCATGACTTTTTTACAAGTTTGTAGTGACATTCTCAAAACTGCTAGAATGTCATAGAGTTAGAAAGAACTTCTCATTGGTCATTTAACCAAATGATCGTTTTCTTGATTTCTTACTTTTATGGTATATTCATTAAACCAAATGATCGTTTTCTTGATTTCTTACTTTTATGGTATATTCATTAAACCAAATGATTGTTTTCTTCATTTCTTACTTTTATGGTATATGGTTTAGTGTTTGTATTGACTTTTTGTCATCTTTTTTCAGGATAAATATGGAAACCCTCCCGGCATACTTAGAAACGAAGAAGTTGATCCCCTACCTCCGATATTCAAACAGATGATCAAAAGAATGGTTCGGTGGCATGTTCTACCTCCAACATGTGTCCCTAACAGCTGCATTCTGAACATATACGACGAAGGAGATTGCATTCCACCACATATCGATCATCATGATTTTCTTAGACCATTCTGCATAATATCATTCCTGACGGAGTGCAATATATTATTCGGTTCAAACCTCAAGATCGTCGGTCATGGAGAATTTGCAGGCCCCGTTTCCATACCCTTACCCACAGGGTACGAAACCGTTTCTTCTGTTTTTTCATTTACATAGACCTAACTAAAGCTGAAATCGATGTTTGATTGTTGAAACTTACATTATAATGTAGATCAGTGCTCATATTGAAAGGTAATGGTGCTGATGTTGCCAAACATTGCGTTCCTTCTGTCCCTGCAAAAAGGTACGATTTGATTTTAAATATATGAAAGAGATTTAAAATAATTAAGGCACACAATGCCTATTTAGTTATAGCTCTTAAACAATTTCAACATAACCATGATTCCTCTTTTATAAAGAAGTTTAACTGTAAACTATAAAATTTTGTATGTATTATACGAACTATGAAACTTTATATTACCATCAAGGCATTTGTCCTATAAAAAGCTTGTCGTTATCTCTAATCATTTCAATGGTATCGATTTGTGGACCATCTTCATTTGTGATTATTGCATTTGTAGCATTAATGGTGCCAATTTGTCCTCCATCTTCAAGAATCAGATTGATTTTTGGAGCTAGGAGCATTGGTTTATAAATTCCAGTATTGGTACTATACATTTCACGTTTGTTAAATGCAATTAGGTTATTTGAAGTTCCATAATTTTTCATTACTTTATTAAATTTCGAGTTCACGTTACGTTTTTATTATATTTTTGAATAGTTTTTGTAATTTTGTTAGATAGTTAACATAAAGTATAGAGTAAAATCCAGTTTTGGTCTCTAATTGTTTGTTGCTTTTATTGGTTTTCATTCCTACAATGTGTTTTTACAATTTTCCCATCCAACTAATGACTTTTAACTTTCATATGTTAAGTCATGAACATGTTTGCATCCAAAATCAACAATCTTTAAAACCACACTAAGAACACCAGAAGTTTTAATGTTGAATTGATCATTACATGTGCATCTTCATTTCATTGTTGGATTGCAGGATTTCTATCACTTTCAGGAGAATGGACGAGAGTAAGATTCCGTATGGTTATTCACCTGATCCGGAGTTGCAGGGTCTACAGCCGATGGTCTTGACTCCTTCATGTAAAGCACCATTGCAACACAATCAGATTGTAACGAAAGAACCATCTTCTCGTGCTACTGTTCCTCCTCCTCGTGCTGCTTTAAAACCGAGCCGTGGTTCGTCTTTTTTGGTCGGAGAAAACAATTTCCCGCCTCTGGATGTCGGAAATGCAAGTCAACAAAGGGGTCACAAGAAGAATGGTTTCAGGAGTCAACAAAGGGGTCACAAGAAGAATGGTTTCCAGAGTCAACAAAGGGGTCACAAGAAGAGTCAACAAAGGGGTCACAAGAAGAATGGTTTCACGAGTTGAGGAACATTGGATGGTAGTTATTTGTGTTCGAGCATTACTTGCCATCTCTAGGTCTTTTGCACTACTTGTATGCATGTCAAATCGAAGTGTCTCATATTTTTTACTTTGTGTTTTAGACATTCCGGTGATCTTTGGTTTTTGTTTAGTTTTTCAACCTTTTTGTTCATGATAGCATCTAGGCATTCTGGTGATCATTGGGTATGGTGCCCCTGACGTGATGATTTTGGTATATGGTTTGAGGTTCAATATATGCTCTTTATTTTGGTTTTTTGATGTTCAAAGCTATCAAAATTATTCCAGGCAGAACACTTATATTTTCTAAACATATTCATACTACATGAAAATTGTAAAACAGTTTGCTTGAATTTTCTATGACGTGATATGACATTTTTGTTATCATATTAGGTGTGGAATATTGTTGATGTGTTGAATAATTGCTAACACATGATCTTAAATATTATTGATCCACCAGGGAACGAAGTTTCATAGCACTAAATAATTTATTTTTTCTCTTTCGAGGGAGCACTATTCTGTTAGACAGATTGTCCGCTTCGAGTTATATAGGACTACAAAATTATATACTTATGTGCACTAAACTGTTGTTCGATGCAAGCGGAAGGTCTGTGATAAAAATTTAGTCAGGGGAAAGATCCACAAAGCTAAAGCTTCATTGCGTAGAGCCTACATGGTTTGAAGTTGGCAAGCCCATACAATTTTTTCAGGGTCGTGCATTAGGATGTGCGGAGTGGTTCTACCGAACAGGGTCTCCGGTCGTCGGGGGGCCTCGGAATATTTTTTTATCTTTTTACTTATAATAAAAACTAGTATATAAATAATTTAATGCAAAAAGTTTTCGAAAGGTAGCTCTAGCACAATGGCAAATGCGTGTTTGTAATGTGCATCCAACCAGGGTTTAAATCCCTTCCCTTGCACCTTAATTTTTTTAAATTAATCTTGTTTTCATTAAAAAAAAATAGCTTTGTCTTACTATAGATATTTTAGTACACAAATTATTTAACGGTTTCTTTATTTTAATTTTTTTTTGAAGATGACTTAAACATATTATTTTTTATTTCTCTTTTTTACTATGATAATTAAATTAATTATATGAATGTTTTTAAAATATTTTCTATACGATTTATCCTGCAAAATTCAAATCTAAAGTTCTTAATTTATATCTTAATTTTTAATTTTGTATATTGTTTTTCAAAATGTTTTGAGATAATAAACTTATAAAAATATTTTAATAATATAAATAATATTAAAATTGTAAAAATAAAATAGTTATCCGAGTTAAATATAATTTTCTTAGAGACATTAAGGGGGTGTTTGGGATTGCTTATTTAAAATAACTTATACTTATTTTAAAAAGTGTTTATCAACTTATGCGGTGTCAAACTGGAGTTTTTAAAAAAGTGTTTGGATTAGCTTATTGTGGTACCAAAACGTAATAAGCTAATAAGTTGTTATTTAAAGGTGTTTGAGATTGCTTATACATATAAAATAACCAAATAAGTTAATAAGTTAAAACTAAATGACATATCAAAAAGTGTTTTTCAGCGGTTTGACACCGCTATAAGTCATTTTAATTTTTCCTCATCTAAACACTCAAAAGTGCTTAATTTTTCATGACTAAATTGAGCTTCATTTTGGCATTTTGTATCAGGTTGTCGAGGCCGAAAGCTAATTGAATATAAGACTCAATATAAGCTTTTGTCACTCAATGGTACAGGTCATTATCCTATATAACAAACAAAGAATAATTCACTAAAATAAAGGATCTCCACCCTTGAATGCACATTAGGATGAGATGATGGAGATGCAAATGATCAATTCCCATATCAAATGTGAGGGTGGGTTTGAGATTAAAAGAAAGTCTTGACCATAAAACAAAGACGGATAGTGAAAAATCCATGGTGTTTAAAGTTTTCATGGCTGCCACCTTGGTTGCGAAGGAATATCGGTTCATGGCTATACGTAATAGCATCAACCCAGGTCCAGTCAACATGAAAGAGCATGTCATAATCACCGTGTTTGTCAAGTGCATAGTCTCAATGGGTGGAGGTCATACGTATTCCATTAGAGCCATTACTATAATGAAAGCTTATTATAGACAATTATGGCCACTGAGGTTGATTCAAAAGCTGATGTCTTACCGTCATAATTTGTCAACAGATTCGTCTGACCATAGCATAGGACATCCTTTCCCGAAACAAACAGTTACAATTTTTTATTTAATCACTGATTAATATTTTAAATAATAATTGTTTGTCTTAATTTATTGACCAGATAGTAAGACATGAATGGACACAGATGATCACGTGTAAATGTGGTCGGTTTTGTAATTAATAATCCAATTATATATGCTTCTATGACAATTTGATACTCGAAAATTAAGACCAGAAGCACATTGAATTGTATAGTACAACCGTTATTAGTTCAACTTGAATGTTAAAAATGTATGAAGACGATTAATCCAACCAAATAACAAGCCCAAAGCCCATGGGTATATAATTGTAAACCAATTATTAATAATAAGAAAGAAAAACAAGTTTTTTCAATTACAAAATAACTTATTATTTTGAATTTATATACAAATAAATAATTTATTTTTATACACTAGCTCCCCCAATCTTGAAAATAGACGTACGTATCCAGGTGACTCCACGTTCCTCCCCCACTCCCCTCCACATTCCGATGACTTCGGCTCCCAGACTACTATCTTCTCCGACGATGGAAGTTTGCCACATTTGGAGTTGGCACTCTGCTTATTGGCATCTGCTAATTGCCAATTTTGCCCTAATACGAGTCAAGTCACAGGTTAGGTATCCAATTCGTATCCAATTTTGAAATTCTTAAGTGAAACTTCTAGATTAAATTAGGGGTTTTTACGATTTGTTTGATCGGCTTGATAATTGATGTTTGTTCGGTCACCTTAATTGATGATTTTTATTAGTTTCTGTATGATCAAGTTTTCAGTAACAATTTAGAAGCTATGTGGGTTGATGAATGGTTTTGCATTGTGAATTGTAATAATTGCAATGTGTATGTGGTTTGGAACCCTATGATACTTGTGAACAAAGAATATGGTTGATGTGTTAGTTTTCAGCTTCCATTTGATACAAAACTGCACTAGGCCACTATTATTTGTGTATTTGGAACCAATCTAAACTATGTGACTCGATAAAAAGCATCAATCTGGATAGCGTCACATGGCATACTCATATTATTGTAACTATAAATCAATTTATATCAGTTTTGCAATAGGCATAAACAGGGCCTTTAAAGATAAGTTAGTCCCGACAATTATATACACACTGTCTCCAATATTAGGATACATTACACAGACACAATAATAGTTGTGGGATAAGAATATAAGCACATGGTAACTACACAGTTCAACCATCCAAATATCCACGGTTATTGCTAGGATTCTTACTATATCTCATGAATTTTATGTTCTATACTTGCATCAAGAAAAGACCTGTTGCTTTTTTGTGAAGAAAATGTAACTGCAAATGGGTAAGATGCGAAAACTGTTGTCCTAAATCATTGATAGTCATAAGTGCATTATGTTGGTTTGTGTTCTTTGTTTTTTCGTTTTGAATAATGTGGTTTGAAAATGAGTAGTGATTAAAGGATTTAAGTCTTCTATGATGCATGCTACATCCCAATTCTTTATGTGACGGTAATGTGGCATATGTTTGGTCTGCACACTTAGAATTCGATTTATGTTCTAATTAGGTTCAAAGGTGGGATAAGGACACTCACACACTCTCAGTTCCTTTCTGCCATTCAATCATCTCAGGTGAGTGATTTTCTTTCACAGTCCATCTAGAGTTTTTTTTATGAAATTTGTAGTTTGTAGTTTATTAAACTGGTGATTGATTTCGTGTCCGTGTGATTGTGCTGAGACATATATTGTATATATATATAAAAAGGTTCAGATGTTTTTTTGATAAAGAAAACAACTTTGAACTTCAAAATTGATAAGAACCTTTCAATTGTTTTACAAATTTTCATATCTATACTTAATTCATAGCAGCTACTACATATTACATTCAAAAATCCATCCAAAATAGGTCATTCACAAAAATGGACACAAAAGTTATAAGCAACTAAAACGAAATTAACAATCATACCTACTGATGAAGGTATCACCTTTCAAAATCCATCAGAAAGCATAACATAAATTCTTGAAAGCCACCTTGATGGGCTCTGTGTCACCAAGCCAAAAAGGTGTCAAGAAACAATCCGATTTACACATATCTGCCTACACGTGTGTATGCAATACTTTTACTCCTCTTTTCCCATCTGCTTGAAGTAACCAAATCTAAGGCCAAAAAACAGCAGTCCAACCAAAAAAAATCGAACAGATCAGATGCGAATAATTAAAAAAAAAAAGAAGCTAACCATAAGCATACCATGGAAGACACATAGGAACCAATACTTACTACTGTCACAAATCAGAAACAATAACCACATAAAATCCATCCATCCATGATTGTTGGTCTTCATATTCCAACTCTCAGCAATATCAGAAGAAAGTAATTCTCAGAAATATTGAAATATTAAATAATTGATTATTTTGAGATGCTTAGCACAAAATAACAGATCATGAACTATAAAGTTCGATGATCTATTTATTTAAAAAAAATGTTAATGAACTTGATCTTTCTGAATAAGAAAGTTATAGAACTTTTCCCCAAGTTGTAATAATTAAATTAACAATAATTTTCAATTATTTAAAAAAATAATGATAACATGATGTAATATAACAGTTAAACAAGAAATATTAACTATTCAATTATATGTGATGTGCAAACAGACAATGTAAAGGTAAAAACATGTAAAACTAATGTTCACAACAAAAGTGTACACCATGAAGTGAAGTTTTGGCATCTTTACAGAGTTGTTGATGAATTAAAAAGACAAAAAATGATGTACAATCTCATGTTAGGAAATGGTAATCACTACTCTTTGCCACAAACATAAACATATTCATGAAAACTTGAACCAAATGGAAAATGAAATGTAAAAACTACCAAAAAGAGTTGGTCACAAATACCAACTTCTTTTATATCAAAAAGTCCCTTAATTAAGCTTTACCTTATGGCTGCTGGTTGAAGTAAGCTTTATCCGCATTAGCAAGTCGATCTTGGAACAATGCCCACTCACTTCTAGACCTATCTCTTACCTGTTGTCAATTAAAAACAAGTAGGCAAATACTCCTCCCAATCATATCTATAAAATCAACTTCTAAAAACATACCCCTTTCCATGGAGCTTGGCCATTCTCAGAGTTACCCTTAATCGACCCAAAAACAATCATAGTTATCATAATTATTTATCAAACAGTACCATACAAATTGCTTCATTAATTTACATAAAATGATTATGCCGCACCAGCCCCCAACGAAGGAACGACTTGATGAATGATCCACCGTGAATCGACCACGCCAATTTTCTCATGTGTAGGTTGTGACAAGAAATAAGTTTGCAAAGTATTTATCAGATTAAGCAGTATCATATTGTGTAGATATTCTTTGCTAATGATCATGTGTAGGCTCTTCTTCTTCTCACCACGACTGTCCAAAAAGTAAACTAAGTCTCACTCTCCAGGTATCCTTTTCGTCCGATATCCTTAATTTTATATATATATATATATATATATATATATGGATCTATTTAGAAGACCAGATTGCAAAGTATATGATCCACAAGGGAGAAAAACGTATCGGTTCCATGATAGAAGAAAAGGGTCAACACCCTTTTGAGTAAATAGCAAAGCACTTGTTGCATATCTCAGTACCCGTTACTTGAGACCAGATTCATAAGTTAAGTTGCAAAATTGTGTTTTTTCTAAGCTTCAAATCAAACCATTTTATACTAAATATTAAAGAAGGTATTCCTTTCTAAGCTTTCCCACATGCCATCAAATTCCTTGGCAAGAAGGGACCATTCACTAAAGCTGGAAAGTTGGCTATCCCCGTCTAAATCTTCACTAGGTCCCTCTTCACTAAGCTGAAAAGGTAACAACATATCCACATGACCATGGGTGATAAATAATGAATACATAGAAACATACGACAAACAATATGTGAACTAATGGAAGAATTGCAATACCTAATTTTTACATGGTTAACAACCCTTAATTCGTTTTCCACTGAGGGTACTTTCATACATGGTAAAAGGGGTACATGTGTCAGAAACACATATTCTTTGCACATTATCTACAAGAAAGGTCTCATCAAGTGGAATATCAATTGGACCATCCACATAGCTTAAACTCCTCTTTTCCAGCATAAGTTAAGTTGCAAAATTGTGTTTTTTCTAAGCTTCAAATCAAACCATTTTATACTAAATATTAAAGAAGGTATTCCTTTCTAAGCTTTCCCACATACCATCAAATTCCTTGGCAAGAAGGGACCATTCACTAAAGCTGGAAAGTTGGCTATCCCCATCTAAATCTTCACTAGGTCCCTCTTCACTAAGCTGAAAAGGTAACAACATATCCACATGACCATGGGTGATAAATAACGAATACATAGAAACATACGACAAACAATATGTGAACTAATGGAAGAATTGCAATACCTAATTTTTACATGGTTAACAACCCTTAATTCGTTTTCCACTGAGGGTACTTTCATACATGATAAAAGGCGTACCTGTGTCAAAACACATATTTTTTGCACATTATCTACAAGAAAGGTCTCATCAAGTGGAATATAAATTGGACCATCCACGTAGCTTAAACTCCTCTTTTCCAGCATTTTGAACATAGTCTGGTAGTGAGTCTCAACTTATCCATGATTATTTAATATTTATCAAAAAAATCAACTTCATTTCCCCAAATCAAATCATGATTGAAGATCAACAACATTTTGTATTCCGCACTCAAATCAACAAACAACCGATTACATATAGCTGATACAAACAACATACATCAAACGATTGAAACATATTTACAGAAAAGTTCATCCATCCATACGTGAATAAGGAACAATAGCTTGAAATTATTGGACCGTAAATGCAAATTTAAATCTTCTGAATTTAAGAAGCTTTTGTAGAAATAGCATAACCAAAAGAATGCTGTTGTACTTAACTTACAAAGTGAAACATAGTTTCTTTGCACAAACACCCAACTTAACACCAACAAAAAATTACTGAAATACATGATCTCAAAAATGATGGGTTGCAATGCCATTAGTTATTCTTTTGTATCTAAAATAACAATAACAAATAAAACCAACATTACAGTGAATGGAATTTGCTGCTAACCGAGTCAACATGATATGAACAATTCTATACAAACACAAACACAAACCCTATCTCTAACTGAACAACTCGAAATAATTGATTTGAAAATACATGAACAAATTACTAACTTTAATGAGACAACAAAACAGACCAAATACTTCCGATCAAGTTGATGTTCCCTTTTCAAACCATCATACTGACCTTTTAAGCAGCCAATTACCATGTAAGGCATAAAGATTGTAAAATCTTGTATTCTAAAATAGTTAATTTATTTAAGGATTTGAGATTTAAATTGAAAAGACAATTAAGGCAACCAATGGCAACTATGGGAACTTCTAGACTTTTCTAGGGAAGATGTACACTTTAGTTTCTATGTCAACTTATTGTATGCATATTCAAATTTTCAAGTATTTATTCACACTTGAAAACCAACTATATATTCTTACAACACTTGGTTTCGAAACTACATAGTTGTGGTTATTATGTATAATCTATAGAAATCATATCAATAACACGTTAAAACTGCGTGCAAGCCGCAAACAAAATAATAGCCTCAACAGAAAACTATCATAGTTTAGCATCTTAGTTACAATATGTTTTCTCTTTTATCTACGCATATAGTTTATTCTATGTTTTCTCTTTGTTTTGTCTGATACATTAACTTTTATGTGTGTAAACATTACTTTTTATATTAATACACACAACTTTTCTGTCGGCTATAATAGTCTAATAGCCAATTTAGATGTAGTTTTCTTATACTTTAGTTGCTAGGAGTAACCACATACACAAGTACATGGTCAGACATAATGGATCGTGTTACCTCAACTGATGATACTGGTATAGTCTCACCGACACCGACATCTGGTTCATCCGTCTCAACTTCAAGTTACTCTGGTACCCCTCAAGTCGGGATACGTCGAGGTCGTCCCCGTGTAAGAAGACGACCTCTACTTTCGACGATGATATTACAAATGTCCCAAGACGTCGTGTTACCCCAAGTCATACTGATATAGTCTCACCAACACCTGATTCATCTATCTCAACTTCAAATTACTCTGAATCCCCTGAAGTCAGGAGACGTCGAGGTCGTCCCCGTTTAAGAGTACGACCTACTACTTTGAACGATGATAGTACAAATGCCCCAAGACGTCGTGGTGGTATGGGCACCTCTCTCGTGCCTTCTTCGTCCGTTGGTCAGTGTGTTGGACGGACTTCAGAACAAACTAAAATTGTTTCACATTCTTCAGGTTTGTAAAACTTTATTCCTAGGTTCATTAATTAGATCGACAGGAAAATTTGTAACCCTTAGTTTATATCTTTCATTCTAGGTTTGCCTGTGAATAGTGAGTACATCTGTGATTCAAATCGGCCAACACCTCGGATGATTGTTTCTTCACGTACAGTAGTTGATATTGATGGGAATCCATTACATTCGTCCAACGTAACTAACATTGTACGATTCCCAATAACTTCCTCAAATTTACATCCACTTACTGCGACAGCCAATCTGTACATCCATACACGTTCTGATCCTGAATACTCACGACGTAATATACGCAGAACTATAAATTTATTATGATTTGTCAATATGTAACATGCTTTTCATATTAGTTTGTACCTATTTACATCATGTCATTGCAGGCCATATGTTGTCGTATTGGGATTGTGGGAATGCAAATCACACATGTATACATTGTCAAGCAATGGTATGGTATGAGGAGCGAAACGTTAAAACATATTCCCCATCTAATCCTAAATTCTCCATATGTTGTAGTGAAGGAAACGTGTGTAACAACCTGCACCTTTATACATATAGTAAAATAACATTTCTGTCTAAAAACTGCCCTAGGCTTACATTTCAAAGTACAAGGTTTACAACTATCACCTATTACACAACTGAGTCAAAAAGTAAACTATTACAGGAAGTCTTCTATCTCTTGAAAATAGCTCACATCTTCTCCTTACCCTTATCTGTACCTGCTACCTTTCGATAACCTGAAACAGGATTATAATTTTGAAATAGCGAGGGTTAGATCAATGGTCTAGTGAGTCCCCTCCAATCACTACTGCAACAGTTCAAATATTATTTAAAACATTTAAACTAAGCTTGATATCTCAAAAACATAACTTGCTCTTTTAGTCAAACGTTAAAATACTTTATGCTTCGCAAGCATACTCAATCTACTGGCCATCACTGACCACTTTTTACGCTTCGCAAGCGTACCTTAAGCTACTGACCAACACTGCCGTCAAAGACGGTATGTCTGTCTCGCACTGCCTTCTTATAGGGACACACCCTAATGGCATAAACGGGATACCTCCCCGGTACGAGCAGGCGGGTCACACTTCCCGACTTAGGTCAGACTTCTGACTCAAATGTATGCATACACTTAATCCTGACTATATATAAAACAAGTTTATATAAACATAGCATAAACATGCCAAACTGATTAAATCAACCTTTTTCAATAAATTTGCATAACTTTCAATACTATAAATGTGCAGTTTATAAAACCCACATTTATCAAATAACTGTCAAAATCATAAAAGATTTAGTTTGAAAGACTCACCTCTGATTCTTCTTGCTTAAACTCTGACTTCTACCGATTAACACCACCTACGATGGTATCAAAATACAAAGGTAAGCTAACTTGCGACTAAAATCTTTCCTTTTCCAAATAATTCAACACACTGTGCGACCCGGTCAACACCACGACCAGTTAACATAATACCGGTCGATACATACACCGGCCGCACCAATTATACCAGTCGACTATACCTTACCAGTCGAATACACCTTACCGATCGAATACCCTTACCGGTCGAATACCCTTACTGGTCTACTACCTTTACCGGTCGACAGTATCGGTCGTTACAACATACCGGTCGACGAGCTATACCGGTCAACCAACATACCGGTTGACGAGCTATACCGGTCAATCAATTATACCAGTCGACCTATACCGGTCAGAACCTTCGTTCCGGTCCGATATTTATACAGAGTCGACAACTTTTACAGAAACCCAGAAAACCTCAAATCTTATAAATCGATCAAATATACTGTTAAAAGCTTGAATAACAAGGCTATTTACCGACTATAACATGCAGATAGAAGTATTAAGCTAGAATCATACCTCTATTTGACAAAAATGGATCGATCCTTCAAAATCTTTCTCTGCTTTCACTTCTGTCTCGTTTCTTCTCTTTCTCTTAAATCGGTCTAAACCAAAACTCAGTATGTGATATGAAAATCAAATTCTAAGGTTTAGGTTATATATAACCAAGTTTCAAATAACCCCCTTGAACTTTGGGTCTCGTTTAACTTTTCACCCAACTTCCAAAATTTAATAAAATTTCGGATCCGGATATTACAATCTTCCCCCCTTAAGAGAATTTCCTCCCCGGAGTTCTATCGCTAAACAAATGGGGATACTGAGATTTCATGTCCGCTTCTACTTCCCATGTTGACTCTTGTCCTTTGTGAAATTTCCACTGGACCTTTACTAACTGGATCTCTTTGTTTCTCAACTTCTTTACTTTGAGGTCCGAAATTGCTACGGGCTCCTCAATATAACTTAATTTTTCATCTACCTGAATGTCTTCTAAAGGAACTACTACATCTGTTTCTGCCAAACACTTCTTCAAGTTTGACACATGAAATGTGGAATGAATCCCACACAAACTTTCTGGTAGATCAAGTTCGTAGGCCACTTCACCAACACGTCCCGTGATGATAAATGGTCCAACAAACCTTGGTCTCAATTTTCCTTTCTTTCCAAACCTGACTACCCCTTTCCAGGGCGAAACTTTCAACATTACCTTGTTTCCTATCTGAAACTCTATCGGTTTCCTTCGTTTATCTGCATACATTTTCTGACGATCTTGAGCAATCTTTAATCTTGCTCGAATCTGGTTGACCTTATCAGCTGTCACCTGTACGATTTTCGGTCCCGCTAGCTGTCTTTTACCCACCTCATTCCAACATAAAGGTGTTCTACATTTACGACCATACAATGCTTCGAACGGGGCCGCTTGTATACTAGCATGATAACTATTGTTGTAAGAAAATTCAATTAACGGCAAATGAATTTCCCATGAACCTTTGAAATCAATAACACATGCACGAAGCATATCTTCCAATGTCTGTATGGTTCTCTCACTCTGACCATCAATTTGTGGATGATAGGCAGTACTCAACTTAAGTTGAGAACCTAACTCCCTTTGCAAACTTCTCCAGAAAGCTTATGTAAAACGAGCATCTCTGTCTGACACAATTGACGACGGTACTCCATGTCTGGTTACTATCTCATCAATATACAATCGAGCCAATTTCTCTAGTGAGTACGTCTCCTTGATCGGTAGAAAGTGAGATGACTTTGTGAGTCTATCCACTATCACCCAAATGGCATCATGCCCCTTAGGTGATCGAGGTAACCCGGTAACAAGATCCATCGTAATCTCGTCCCACTTCCAAACTAGAATTTCTAACGATTGAAGCTCCTCATAAGGTCTCTGATGCTCAGATTTAACTTTCAAACATGTCAGACATCGTTCAACGAAGTGAGCAATATCTTTCTTTAAACCTGGCCACCAATAGCTTTGTTTCAGATATCTATACATCTTGTTGGTTCCTGGATGTACTGAATAACGGGATTTATGCGCTTCTTCCAATACTTTCTGCCGCAGTTCTCCTGCTTTTGGAATCCGTACTCTCTTATTGAAGCACTTCACTCCACGATTGTCAACAACTAACGAGTTAACAATTCCAACTATTCTTTCACTTTTCCAGTTTTCCTTTGACGCTGCTTCTTCTTGATACCTTATAACTTCTTCTAAGAAATTAGAAACAACATCAACTCGATATACTACCACTTTTGTCATTTCTCCATGCTCCTTACGACTTAGAGCATCTGCTACTATATTGGCCTTGCCTGGATGGTACAGAATATCACAATCATAATCGCTTAACAGCTCTATCCATCTACGTTGCCTCATATTAAGTTCCTTCTGATTGAAAAGATATTGAAGGCTCTTGTGATCCGTATAAATCTGACACTTGATCCCATACAGATAATGCCTCTAAACCTTCAAAGCAAAAACTACCGCTGCCAACTCTAAATCATGTGTTGGGTAATTCTTTTCATGTTCTTTCAACTGACGAGATGCATAAGCAATTACCTTGCCTTCTTGCATTAACACACATCCCAGGCCCAACTTTGAAGCATCGCTATAAATTACGAATCCTTCTGTTCCGTTGGGTAGAGACAAGATAGGAGCACTACTTAGACTCTCTTTCAATTTATTGAATGCTTCTTTCTGAGCTTCCGCCCATACAAACTTGACATTCTTTCTAGTTAACGCTGTTAGTGGCGTGGCTATCCTTGAAAAATCCTGGATGAACTTTTTATAATAACCCACCAATCCTAGAAAACTCCTTACTTCTGATGGTGTTTTCGGTGCTTCCCACCCTTTAATGGCTTCAATCTTAGCTAGATCAACCTTAATCCCATCATTCGACACCACGTGACCTAGAAACTGAACTTCTTTCAGCCAAAATTCACATTTTGAGAACTTGGCGTACAATTTCTCGCATTTAAGCAATTCTAAAATCACTCGCAAATGAGTTTCATGATCTTCTTTGGACCGTGAATAAATCAGTATATCATCTATAAAGACTATGACATACTTATCTAAAAACGGACTACACACTCTATTCATCAGATCCATGAAAGCTGTTGGCGCATTGGTCAAACCAAATGGCATAACTAGAAACTCATAATGTCCGTACCTCGTACGAAATGCAGTCTTAGGTACATCCTCCTCCCTCACCTTCAACTGGTGATACCCAGATCGTAGATCTATTTTCGAAAAGTAACTCGCTCCTTGAAGTTGATCAAAAAGATCGTCAATTCTGGGAAGCGGATACTTATTTTTGACAGTCACCTTATTGAGCTCACGATAGTCTATGCACATTATCATAGACCCGTCTTTCTTCTTAACAAATAACACTGGCGCTCCCCAGGGTGAGGTACTAGGACGAATAAACCCTTTGTCTAACAACTCCTGCAATTGAGTCATCATTTCTTTCATTTCTACCGGTGCCAATCTATAAGGTGCTCTTGCAATCGGCGCTGCTCCGGGTACTAAATCAATACGAAATTCCACTTGTCGATCAGGAGGCAAAGTGGTTAAATCTTCCGGAAATACTTCTGGATATTCACTTACTACCGGAACTGACTTTAATCCCTTCTTCTCCTTCTTAGCATCTATTACATAAACTAAGAACCCCACACACCCTTTTACTAAACACCTCTTAGCCTTAATCATTGAAATCAAGCACGACTTTCTATCCCTCCGATCTCCAAACACTACTATCTTTTCTTTACCTGGCTGCGCTATACGAATTAATTTCTTATTGCATACTATATGAGCATCATTAGACGCCGACCAGTCCATTCCCACAATGACATCAAATTCTCCCATACCCATCGGGTATAGTCGAAGTGGAAATGAATGCCCATCGATGACAATACTACACCCATCATACACCTCCTCCACTAAGATTTGACTATTATCAATCACATCTACTTTCAATTCATGCCTAAGATTCTTAGGTTTCTCATTCAATTTATGCACGAAATTTGGAGACACAAACGAACAATTTACGCCTGAATCAAACAATACTTTTGCATAATTCGAATCTATAAAGAAAGTACCTGTCACTACATCAGGTATCTCTGTCACTTCTTCTGCTGTCATGTTGAAAACTCTAGCCCTTGCTTTAGCTGGCTCCACCTTTTTCTCACCTCCCTTTTCTACATATCCTCTGACCGATCCCTTTTTCAATTGTGAACAATTAGTCCTGATATGATCAGTAGATCCACACTGATAACAAGACCTCGAACTCTGACAATCCCTAGCCAAATGCCCAATCTTCCCACATTTATAACAACCCTCTTGATCAATCTTACATTCTCCTTTATGCCTTCGGTTACACTTGCTACAGGGCTTACTTTCAAACTTATTAACATAACGCTGATCAAACTTTCCATACTTAAACGGTTTGGAGTCACGAATTGTTCCATCCTATTTTCTTTTATCTCCACTTCTTTCAGTAGCTTGCCTATTCTTTTCTTTCTCTCTTATTTCAGCTGCATTTACTGCCACTTGAAAAGTAGACAGTTCCTTGTTCGAGACAAATTCTCGAATATCACTTCTCAATCCAAAGACGAAACGTTCTACTCGTCTTCCTTCATTAGGCACGTAAATTTCTGCAAATCGAGACTTTTCAATAAATTTTGTGGTATATTCTCGAACTGACATCCCCTTCTGCTCTAAACTCAGAAACTCTTCTTCCAACTTTTTAACTGCCGCAAAAGGGCAAAACTGTGCTTTAAATCTTTTCACAAACTCACCCCAAGACATTTCTTTGGCTACCGCCGAACTTTGACCTCCGACTTCAACATCCTACCACATTACCGCTTCATCTTTCAACATTGACAAAGCATAAACTACTTTATCTTCATCGGCACACTTACTAGTATCAAATTCTAGCTCCATACCTTTTACCCATCTTAACGCTATCACTGGATCACATTCCCCTTTATAAGTAGGAGGCTTGCAAGCAGCAAACTCCTTAAAACTACATCCTCTCCCCACTACCGCTTTAGTGGTCACAATCGAGTTTGACTGAAGGTGGCTACCCCCTACAGTTACTGGTGATTTTGCTACCTCTGTCTCCACTTTATCTTCACTCTTTTCTTTGCTTGACGAAACTTCATTATTGTGTTGAGACAATAAAGCGTTCAACGTTTCCTGTAATTTTCCCATTTCTATAGCGAAGGTTTCTTGGGTAACAAAACCCTGCGTTCTACCTCCACCACGGTTTCCTGTCTGCTTTCGACCCCTCACAGAAGCCGAACTTTCTTGATGAGAAGTTTCTTGTTCAGATCTTACCTCTACACTTTCATCTTGACGAATACCACGAGTCGTCTTCCTGCCTCGAGTCCCCACAGTGGAAACCCTTGCCTGAGTAGTTGTTTTCTGAACTATCTTACCTCTAGGTCGACCGCGACTCTTTCCTCGGATAGCAGTCGGGTTGACCGCAGTTGTTCGCTCTTCGGCAACGACTTCATTAACTAGCTCAATTTCAGGATTCGGCATAGACCTACTCCTTATCACTCGCTCAGACATACTTCTGATAAGAAGAAACATAAGACATTCAATCTAACATGCTACACATTACGGCAAGTTAAGCACAAGCATGTACTTGTAAATTCATAATTACACTGGCCAGATGAAATTCCAAATTTACCTTACATGCTAGTCCTTAATACCTTAATGTTAACTTCCTACGGTCTTCCTACTGCTCAGTTGTGCTTCTACTTTCTCAGTTTAAGTCTAGGCCCATCTGGTCACCTAGATCTCTTAAACTAAGGCTCTGATGATACCAATTGTAACAACCTGCACCTTTATACATATAGTAAAATAACATTTCTGTCTAAAAACTGCCCCAGGCTTACATTTCAGAGTACAAGGTTTATAACTATCACCTATTACACAACTGAGTCAAAAAGTAAACTATTACAGGAAGTCTTCTATCTCCTGGAAATAGCTCACATCTTCTTCTTACCCTTATCTGTACCTGCTACCTTTCGATAACCTGAAACAAGATTATAATTTTGAAAGAGCGAGGGTTAGACCAATGGTCTAGTGAGTCCCCTCCAATCACTACTGCAACAGTTCAAATATTATTTAAAACATTTAAACTAAGCTTGATATCTCAAAAACATAACTTGCTCTTTTAATCAAACGTTAAAATACTTTATGCTTCACAATCATACTCAATCCACTAGCCATCACTGACCACTTTTTACGCTTCGCAAGCGTACCTTAAGCTACTGACCAACACTGCCGTCAAAGACGGTATGTCTGTCTCGCACTGCCTTCTTATAGGGACACACCCTAATGGAATAAATGGGCTACCTCCCCGGTACGAGCAGGCGGGTCACACTTCCCGACTTAGGTCAGACTTCTGACTCAAATGTATGCATACACTTAATCCTGATTATATATAAAACAAGTTTATATAAACATAGCATAAGCATGCCAAACTGATTAAATCAACATTTTTCAATAAATCTGCATAACTTTCAATACTATAAACGTGCAGTTTATAAAACCCACATTTATCAAATAACTGTCAAAATCATAAAAGATTTAGTTTGAAAGACTCACCTCTGATTCTTCTTGCTTAAACTCTGACTTCTACCGATTAACACCACCTACGATGGTATCAAAATACAAAGGTAAGCTAACTTGCGACTAAAATCTTTCCTTTTCTAAATAATTCAACACACTGTGCGACCTGGTCAAAACCACTTCGGTCAACACCACGACCGGTTAACATAATACCGGTCGATACATACACCGGTCGCACCAATTATACCGGTCGACTATACCTTACCGGTCGAATACCCTTACTGGTATACTACCTTTACCGGTCGACAATATCGGTCGTTACAACATACCGGTCGACGAGCTATACCGGTCAATCAACATACCGGTTGACGAGCTATACCGGTCGACCTATACCAGTCAGAACCTTCGTTCCGGTCCGATATTCATACAGAGTCGACAACTTTTACAGAAACCCAGAAAACCTCAAATCTTATAAATCGATCAAATATACAGTTAAAATCTTGAATAACAAGGCTATTTACCGACTATAACATGCAGATAGAAATATTAAGCTAGAATCATACCTCTATTTGACAAAAACAGATCGATCCTTCAAAATCTTTCTCTGCTTTCACTTCTGTCTCGCTTCTTCTCTTTCTCTTAAATCGGTCTAAACCAAAACTCAGTATGTGATATGAAAATCAAATTCTAAGGTTTAGGTTATATATAACCAAGTTTCAAATAACCCCCTTGAACTTTGGGTCTCGTTTAACTTTTCACCCAACTTCCAAAATTTAATAAAATTTCGGATCCGGATATTACAAGGTGGCCCTCCCTTTCCTTCAACATCCTCCTCAACCATTACAAGGATTGTTGGATTACAACGGTGAACAACGATCCAAAGTCTTCGTTCACCTCCACGGGAGGAAATATAAATACGTCCGTAAATTATGGTCGAGGACCTTATACATTTCGTTTGAATGGTCATAACCATCATAGGATTGGGACGTTGTTACCTACACACGATGATGGTCGTCCTAGATTTGCGCAATTATACATTTATGACACTGACAATGAGATCGATAATCGATTTTATGCATTACATCAAGGTCTTCCTTCAACTTCTGAGGACGACATTCTTCGATCGTTAGTTCAAGACCTCATTGTTATGCTTGATCATAATAACTCATTAGTGCAACCCTTTAGGATGGCTAATAAGCATTTTAATGCATCATCAATGCAACCTGTTACACTTCGATTGATTGGTAAGCGAGAAAAAGATGGAAGACAATATAATTTACCAATTGCTTCCGAAGTAGCTGCATTGATTCCAGGCGATGGTAATCTAACAGACTCTCGTGATGTTCTTATCGAAGAGCGAGGTAACGGAAATATAAAAAGAATATCTGAAGTCCACCCAAGTTTTATGGCATTGCAGTATCCGTTACTTTTCCCATATGGAGAAGATGGGTTCCATCTAAATATACCTCTAACTGCTACTACAAGGCCATTGGGGAGGAGAAAAATGTCAGTTTGAGGGAATACTATTGCTTTCGTTTGCATGTTAGGAACAACGAGGGTAAAACATTGCACAAAGCAGGTCGTTTGTTTCACACATATGTTGTTGATGTTTATACAGCGGTGCTTGATAATGATCTAGATTGGTATAAGAGAAACCAAAATAAAATTCGATCGGATTTGTACAATGGTCTACATGACCGTGTCTGCAATGGAGAAACAAGTTGTGAATCTATCGGTCGACGGGTTATCTTACCAGCATCATTCACCGGTGGACCTAGGTATATGATACAACAATATCAAGATGCAATGGAAATATGTCGTTGGTCTAGAACTCCTGATCTGTTCGTTACTATGACGTCCAACCCAAGATGGCCTGAGATTGAGCGTCATGTTCATGAAACCATACCTGGCCAACCAACATGTGATAGACCCGACATTATTGCACGCATGTTTAAAATTAAACTTGACGAGCTTATGAAAGACATAAGGAAGAATTAACATTTTGGTCAAGTAAAAGTTGGTACGTTTTTTTTTAATTTATTTGTAACACTCTAAAATTCAGGGTAAATTAAAACCTGGAAACATGGCAACATGACATTCGTATTGATATAAACTTCCCATAAAGGGGATCAGTCCTTAAGACTTTACAAAACCTGCACAGATATAGGATTCATCAACAAACTAATCTAGACACCTCTATCAAGATTACATCAGTTGACAATCCATAATTCACCAAAAGAATGGGACTTAACAATTGCCCAGTTACAATACTAGTCATCTCAAAATGCCTCGAGACCAAACCCGTCTCTCAAAACCCTGGCAACCCACCGCTAAGGGAAACCTGTTATACACATCATTTGAGAAAAAGTGTTAGGCTTAAAGCTTAGTGAGAACATACAGTTCATAAATCTCAAGAGATATAATCAAAAGCATCAAAGTAAATCCTTCCAAAGGTTTTGTTATGCAAAATACAGTTCTTTGATAATATACGGACAACCGGTCCAAAACACATCTTCCAATGACGGGGATTACCCGATTTACCAAGGATTATAGTGGAACACAAAGTAAGCCACAAATCCGAGTTATGAGCTAAATACATGGAACCATGGCTACGAACGCTTCGGTCCGTACTACGATGTGAGGGAGGCCCCCAAGGAACCAGTCATACTCTTCGTTAGACTACATTTGACCCATGGCTAGTAACCGGTCTCACATAACCGTACCAAGTGCCCCCGAAGATCAAATGTATCTAACTACAACAGAAGGGGTACAACCTTCCCAGCCATAAGCCGACTCGATACCTAGGGATCCATTAGTATAGTCATGACTTGTCACAATATTTCATGTGACCATTTTAAAGCTAGATAAACAGCTTTCAACACATTCATATTTCAAAATGTCATTTTCCAGACCAACTGCTGGTAAGAAAGATAATCATAAAACCAGTTTATACACCTTCTTTCAATAAGCCACAAACATGGGCAAGTAAAACATCATTTTACTTCCAATAAGGCGGAACCCGTCATTTTAGTCAAAACTGATCGGGAACCCCGAAAATCACCAAAAACTTCATTTATATCAAAATGTAGAGAACATGAAATCATACCGTAGAAATATTTCGGATTTCGCAAATAAGAGTTTTGACATGTATAAAGTTTGTAAAATGGTAGTAGGAACTCACCAGTAGGTTTTAGAATAAAACCCGGAAAACCAGTTATCGACCCTCTTGACAAGCCGAAGCTTTCTACACCGGAACCTCGGATCAAAAACTAGATATTAAACACCAAACTCTAGAGAAAGAAATGGATATTTAGAGAGAGAATAGAGAGACTTAGAGAGAGAGAGAGAGAAATTTGAGAAAATCTCACCAATGAGATATTTGTGGCTGAAGCCACTTAAGTCGGCCAGGGGCTTTCGCGGGTTATGTCGCGACCTCAACTCGCGGCATAACTCGCCCGTGTCTTCAAACCCTAAAACCAACAGAGGTTTTCGCGACTAATGCCGCGACTACCACTCCCATGCAAGTCGCGAATCTCGTAAACCCATAATCAACAGTGGACATCGTGACTTATGCCGCGACTCCAAGTCGCGAGCAAGTCGCGAAACTCACTGGAAGTTCACATTTTCACTGAAAACCACGCATTCGAACGATATTCTAAATGGGGTGTTAACGACAACGGTTAAACACAAGATTACAACGATATATGTATAATGAAAATCCAGGGTGTTACAATCCTCCCCAACTTGGGAATGATTTCGTCCCCGAAATCCAAACTATACAAAAAGATGAGGATATCATCGCTTCATATCCTCTTCGGATTCCCACGTCTCATTTGCTCCACGGTGATGCTTCCACTGCACCTTGACTAACGTGACTTCTTTGCGACGCAACTTCTTAGATTTTCTCTCTAAGATAGCGTCGGGTTCTTCCACACAACGGTTACCCTCGTCAACTGTCAATTCGGAGAGAGGAATAACGCTTTCCTCTTCCGCCAAACACTTCTGAAGGTAACAAATGTGAAACGTGTTGTGGATTCTGCTCAATTCTGGCGGTAGTTCCAATTGGTACGCTTGCAAACCTACCCGTTTGAGCACTTTGAAAGGTCCGAGGAAACAGGGACTCAGCTTCCCACGCTTTCCGAACCGTATAATACCTTTCCACGGCGATACCTTAAGCAACACACGATCGCCCACTTGGAATTCCATCGGCCGCTTCTTCTTATCGGCATAACTCTTCTGCCGATCCTGAGCCGCTTTCAATCTTTCACGAATACATTTGACCTTATCGGCCGTCTCTTGCACGATTTCAGGTCCGGTGAACTGTTTTTCTCCCGCTTTAAGCCAACTGTCAGGATCTGATTCTTAACAAGAATAATAAAACTCAGAAACAATATTAAAGAAGTTGCGGAATAACACTTTAATATTCAAAATATCAATGTAACAGTAAAGAATGAATCACAACTTATAAACTTTATTGAATGATTAAAGTTACAAGCTTTCAAACAAAACCTCAATCTTGATGAACAGACTCACCAAGACGAATTCTACTTCTCTAGAATTAGGATTGTAACCTTGAGGTTAATTCTCTCAGAACAAAAACTTAGAAATCTCGTATGTCAAACTATTCTGAATACATCTATACATATACTGAAAATAAAAGATAATTACAAAACTTAAAAGATCTTCAGTATATTCTTCCATAGTTATCTTCAACCTTCCATGATTATCTTCAAGCCTTGATCTGCGCGTATCTTGATTATCACATAAGCAGTATTAAGTCACAACAACATTAACACTCTGAGCAGTATTAATCTTCACCAGCAGCACTAACTATGCTCAGCAGTATTAATTTCTTCAAGCCATATTAATCTGGCTCAGCAGTAGTAACTTATCTCAGCAGTAGTAATCATGTTGTACTAGCATCATTAATCATACTTAATCAAATCTTCAGTTCCCAACACCAACACACGAGAGTTCGGCACTTTCGCCCGTACAATGCTTCAAAAGGTGCCATTCCAATACTCGAGTGGTAGCTATTGTTGTAAGCGAACTCCACCAAAGGTAAGTGAGATTCCCAGCTACCCCCGAAATCGATGACACAAGATCTCAACATGTCTTCCAATGTCTTGATCATTCTCTCGCTTTGCCCGTCGGTTTGTGGATGGTAAGCCGTACTCAACTTAACTCGTGTACCAAGCTCTTTCTGAAACCCATCCCAAAAGTTCGAAGTGAACCGACTGTCGCGATCCGACACGATCGACAATGGTATGTCATGCCTCGAGACCACCTCATCGATGTACAGTTTTGCTAGTTTGTCCATCGGTAATGTCTCGCGCATGGCCAAGAAGTGAGCGATCTTTGTCAATCTATCAACTATCATCCAAATGGTATCGTGACCTCAAAGAGTTTTAGGTAACTTTGTCACGAAGTCCATAGTGATATGCTCCCACTTCCACTCGGGAATCTCTAGAGACTGAAGACTCCCATACGGTCGCTGATGTTCGGCCTTAACTTGCGAACACATCACACAACGCTCAACGTAACGCGCCACGTCAAGTTTCATTACCGGCCACCAATAGTGCAGCTTCAAGTCCCTGTACATCTTTGTACTTCCCGGATGAATGGAATACTTGGACTTGTGTGCATCTTCAAGCAACAGATCATGGTTACCCCCAAGCTTGGGTACCCACACGCAACCGTTGAACAGTTTTACCCCACGGCTATCTTCCGTTAAGAGCAACTGTTGTTTTGTCATGACTTCCTCTTTGAGATTCTCTTCCAACAGTGCTTCAACTTGCGATGCTTTGATCTTTTCAACAAGACTAGACACCAATTCGATTCTCGACTGGGTAGCCCGAATACAACCGCTATAGTCCTTCCGACTCAACGCATCGGCTACCACGTTTGCCTTACCAGGATGGTAAAGCAGTTCACAATCATAGTCCTTTAGCAGCTCGAGCCACCGCCTTTGCCTCATGTTCAACTCCTTTTGATCAAAGACATACTTCAGACTTTTATGATATGTGAAGAGTGTACACTTTGTGCCATAGAGATAGTGTCGCCAAAGCTTCAGGGCGAACACCACCGCTGCTAACTCCAAATCGTGGGTAGGATAGTTCTCTTCGTGTATTTTAAGCTGCCTCGAGGCGTAAGCGATTACCTTGCCCTGTTGCATCAACACACAACCTAAACCCATTTTCGAAGCGTCGCTATAAACCACGAAGTCTTCTGATCCTTCAGGTAACGACAAAATCGGAGCTTCACACAACTTTTTTTGAAGTATTCGGAACGCCTTCTCTTGTGTTTTGGTCCATTCAAACTTCACATTCTTCCGAGTCAAAACTGTCAAGGAAGAAACGATTTTCGAAAAGTCTTGGATAAATCTCCAGTAATACCCCGCCAGACCCAAGAAACTTCGGATCTCTGACGGACTCTTGGGAGATTCCCAATTCATCATAGCTTCAATCTTGAAGGGATCTACTTTCACTCCGTCTCGAGTGACAACGTGACCCATAAATTGTACCTCTTTAAGCCAAAAGTCACACTTGGAAAACTTGGCGTACAATCTTTCCTTTCTCAACACTTCAAGCACTTCCCGCAGATGTTGTTCGTGCTCGGACTCGCTCTTGGAGTACACGAGTATGTCATCAATGAATACAATGACCGACTGGTCGAGGAATGGTCGGCACACTCTATTCATCAAGTCCATAAATATCTCCGGTGCGTTCGTTAGACCAAAAGGCATTACAAGAAACTCGTAATGGCCGTAACACGTTCTGAAAGCTGTCTTCGGAACATCTTCTTCTCTCACCTTCACTTGGTGATAACCCGAACGTAAGTCGATTTTGGAAAAACAACCCGCTCCTTGAATTTGATCGAACAAGTCGTCTATTCTCGGAAGCGGATACCTGTTCTTCACTGTAGCTTTGTTCAACTCACGAAAGTCGATGCACATTTGCAGTGTACCATCTTTCTTCTTTACAAACAAGACCGGAGCTCCCCAGGGTGACGAACTCGGTCTTATAAAGCCCTTCTCCAAAAGCTGTTGGAGTTGTGCCATCATTTCTTGCATCTCCGACGGCGCTAAACGGTAAGGAGCTTTAGCAATTGGTGCTGCTCCAGGCACAAGATCAATCCGAAACTCTATCTGACGATCGGGTGGTAACCCGGGCAAGTCGTCTGGAAAGACATCTGGAAACTCACGCACAATCTTCACATCTTCCAGCTTTAATTTCTCTAACTTGGCATCGATCACATAGGCTAGGAAAGACGAACATCCTTTTACTAAGCACTTGCGTGCCTTTGCCATTGTGATTATTGCCACTTCACCTTTTCTCTTTTCACCATAGATGACAACGACTTCGCCAGAGGGGTTGGGAAGTCGAATCAACTTCTTGGAACATACGATCTCGGCATGATTGTTTGACAACCAATCCATGCCGACCACAACATCAAAACCTCCGATTAACATCGACAGTAGATCGATCGAGAATTCTCTCCCTTCGATACTAAGAGTACACTGCTTCAGAACATCGTGGATCAGAACTTGACTACCATCGGCTATTTCTACCACTAATGCATCCCCAAGACTAGTAGTGGGCATAGAAATCTTCTGACAGAACAAATCAGATACGAAAGAGAAACTAGCACCTGTATCGAATAAAATACGAGCAGGTATATAGTTTATAAGAAAAGTACCCGATACCACATCAGCGGATGCCTTGGCCTCCTCGGCCGTCATCTGAAATGCTCGACCCGGAACCCTCGGAGGGTTCTCCTTCTTTGACGCTACGCTACCCGTCTTGAGCTTCGGGAAATCTCTCTTCACATGCCCCGGTGCCTTACACTCGAAGCAGACCATCCCCGCAACAGAACAGTCGTGGGCGGTGTGATCATTCTTACCACGCTTGAAGCAGAATCTAGAAGTGGGGTTACAGTTACCATGGTGCTTTGTTCGACACTTTGAGCACCATCTGGCTTCTTGATAACCGCTGAAGTTGTGGTTTCAGGCAAAAGGTCGGGTTCTCTTGGGAGGTACAGAACTGCTCTCCCAATTTCTCTTATCAGACACCACCACAGCTTTCTCAACTTTGTTCCTCGCGAACATCTCTTCCATGTACTGAGCTTCTTCAACCATCTCGCGGAGGTTAGAAGCTTTAGAATTGTGGACCATAGATTGCATGTCCGCGGGCAGACCATTCAGATAGGCCTTCATCTTATCCTTCTCTGTTGGGGCAACGTGCCCACCAGATCAAGCTTCTCCATGAACTGACGGGTGTACTCCCTCACCGTCAGGCTTCCCTTTACTAGAGACCGGAATTCTTTCTCAATTCGGTCCATTGTTCTTTCATTGCAGAACTCTTCTAACAACTTTTTCTTGAACTCGGCCCAAGACAACTGAGCCAACACAACAGGAGATAGGGTGGATTGAATGACATTCCACCAAATGAGCGCATTATCCCTCAGCAGTTGGGTACCGAACCGCACTCTCTGATCATCTCCGCATTCGGAAGAGCCAAAAGCTTGCTCGACCGCTCGAATCCACTTCACACACAAGATTGGGTCGTCGGAACCAGAGAACTCTGGCGGTCCGCAACCCAGAAAGGACTTGTAGGAACAACTTTTCCTATTTCCCGGAGCACCAACAATCCCGTGATCCTCAGCCCTGACTCCTGCACCAGCGCCTCCAGGACCCGCTACAATGTTTTCCACAACTGTCTCACTCCTCCGATTGTTCACATCGCGGTCCTCAATCACTTTCAGCAGAAACTCTTGCTGCTTTGCCATCTCTTCCATCATTTCCAACATCATGCTGGCCATCAACTCAGACGGGGAACTAGCATCCTTGATGACTGGGTGGGACGAAGCCAGGTCTACTCGCGAAATGACCTCTGGCCCCCCACCTAGCCCTTGCTGAACAGGTGGTCGCACAACAACCTCAACTCCCTCCGGCTGACCAGCGGTGGAGGCTGTCGCTTCCAGACCATCAACACGCGTACGCAGTCTGCCAAGCGTATTCACCATGCCAAACTGCTTCACAGAACAGGAAAAGAGATAAGAGAGAGTTGGAATAAACACAAAGGAAACGTACTACCACATTACCAATCGTCACAGCAATAGAAATTCAAGCACACTTACGTACGATATCCTCATAATAACATTAGCTAAGTGAGATTATGAACATATAACACATAAAGGTTCTCGTCACGATCGCCACAACGCCTGATAAACGCACTTTCCGTTGACTCTAAGACTAACCCATCTTAGAAGCTCTACCCGATCTCAGGGATCAATTCTTATCATACTCGGTCTAAGTCTAGACATCTTACATTTATGCCTAGTTCACTTAAACTAGAGCTCTGATACCAACTTGTAACACTCTAAAATTCAGGGTAAATTAAAACCTGGAAACATGGCAACATGACATTCGTATTGATATAAACTTCCCATAAAGGGGATCAGTCCTTAAGACTTTACAAAACCTGCACAGATATAGGATTCATCAACAAACTAGTCTAGACACCTCTATCAAGATTACATCAGTTGACAATCCATAATTCACCAAAAGAATGGGACTTAACAATTGCCCAGTTACAATACTAGTCATCTCAAAATGCCTCGAGACCAAACCCGTATCTCAAAACCTTGGCAACCCACCGCTAAGGGAAACCTGTTATACACATCATTTGAGAAAAAGTGTTAGGCTTAAAGCCTAGTGAGAACATACAGTTCATAAATCTCAAGAGATATAATCAAAAGCATCAAAGTAAATCCTTCCAAAGGTTTTGTTATGCAAAATACAGTTCTTTGATAATATACGGACAACCGGTCCAAAACACATCTTCCGATGACGGGGATTACCCGATTTACCAAGGATTATAGTGGAACACAAAGTAAGCCACAAATCCGAGTTATGAGCTAAATACATGGAACCATGGCCAGGAACGCTTCGGTCCGTACTACGATGTGAGGGAGGCCCCCAAGGAACCAGTCATACTCTTCGTTAGACTACATTTGACCCATGGCTAGTAACCGGTCTCACATAACCGTACCAAGTGCCCCCGAAGATCAAATGTATCTAACTACAACAGAAGGGGTACAACCTTCCCAGCCATAAGCCGACTCGATACCTAGGGATCCACTAGTATAGTCATGACTTGTCACAATATTTCATGTGACCATTTTAAAGCTAGATAAACAGCTTTCAACACATTCATATTTCAAAATGCCATTTTCCAGACCAACTGCTGGTAAGAAAGATAATCATAAAACCAATTTATACACCTTCTTTCAATAAGCCACAAACATGGGCAAGTAAAACATCATTTTACTTCCAATAAGGCGGAACCCGTCATTTTAGTCAAAACTGATCGGGAACCCCGAAAATCACCAAATGATAGTAGGAACTCACCAGTAGGTTTTAGAATAAAACCCGGAAAACCAGTTATCGACCCTCTTGACAAGCTGAAGCTTTCTACACCGGAACCTCGGATCGAAAACTAGATATTAAACACCAAACTCTAGAGAAAGAAATGGATATTTAGAGAGAGAATAGAGAGACTTAGAGAGAGAGAGAGAGAGAAATTTGAAAAAAATCTCACCAATGAGATATTTGTGGCTGAAGCCACTTAAGTCGGCCAGGGGCTTTCGCGGGTTATGCCGCGACCTCAACTCGCAGCATAACTCGTCCGTGTCTTCAAACCCTAAAACCAACAGAGGTTTTCGCGACTAATGCCGCGACTACCACTCCCATACAAGTCGCGAATCTCGTAAACCCATAATCAACAGTGGACATCGCGACTTATGTCGCGACTCCAAGTCGCGAGCAAGTCGCGAAACTCACTGGAAGTTCACATTTTCACCGAAAACCACGCATTCGAACGATATTCTAAACGGGGTGTTAACGACAACGGTTAAACACAAGATTACAACGATATATGTATAATGAAAATCCAGGGTGTTACATTATTCTTGTCGTAATTATTTACAAAGCCCTTTTCATTCCTTTATAACCTCACGTCAATGTCTCTATGAAGTTATTTACACAATTGAGTTCCAAAAACGAGGTTTTCCCCACTGTCATGCTCTCGTGTTTCTTCAGCCTAACGATAAAATAACTACAACTGATAAGATTGATCATTTTATCTCTGCAGAGTTGCCATCTGAATTAAATGACCCTTACGGTTTTGAAGTTGTTCGTACTCATATGATGCATGGACCATGTGGTCAGCTTAACCTTTTGAGTCCATGTATGTACAACGGACGGTTTTCAAAAGGATACCCAAAGACGTATTGTGATGAAACAATCATCAGGCGTGATGGGTGTGTTGGTGATTTAAAGCAAAAACACAAATATAACATTTATATATACACGCAGCGGAAATAAATCACCAAAAGGAATCAACGTATTGCCAATATGATTAAACGATAAAATACAAATAACGGTATACCTTTGTAGCGTGATTTGTAGATGAAATGGATCCGCTTGTGTGTTCCTTTGAGACCAAGTATTCAATGGTGAATACCTCTAAAGTTGTCCACACTACACTTCCTTGATCACCACCGGATGCTAGTCCTCCTTTGTAACGATCTTAGAACCTCGATTAACCAAGAACCGAGGTAGAAGATCAAAAGAGAAAATCTTAGAGAGAGCAAAAAGAGGGGCGCCGATTTTAGAGAAAGGAGGAGAGATTAGGGTTAAACCTAATGGGTTTATTTGATATCCTTATATAAATAAACCCTAGAGCTCTCTTGGGCTTTTAACAATTTTCTCTTCTAAATCTTTTATTGGCCCAATATTAAATTAAGTTAATGGGCTTGCTATTAACTTAAATTTAATACAAACCTAATAAGTCTAATTTAATGTTAATGCCCTTTTAATTTTCTCACGTTACTTAGGCTATATAATGTAAATACAATAATTACATTATATTAAATGGTATCTCAGTGTATATGTGTGTGACCCTATAGGCCCCACGTGTGTCTAGCCATATAATTATCTATTATGACACGAGCATATTCCAACAGGGTGGCCCCATTATAGAAGGTCTATAATGGAGCAAAAGTGCAAGTTAGTCGTCATGATATCATGCTTGATAACCGATTCGTTGTTCCACACAATCGTGGTTTTCTTGTCAAATATGGTTGTCACATAAATGTTGAGTGGTGTAACCAAGGAATGTTGGTTAAGTACCTTTTTTCTTACCTTAACAAAGGTCCAGATCGTGCTACCGTTCTTTTAGAATGTCAAAATAGTAGAACACCTTTCAGTTCGCTACTGAACCACGATAACGAGATTGAGGCATATATTAACTATCGTTACATATCAGCATCAGAGGCATGTTGGAAAATGTTTGCATTTGACATGCATTATCGTTCGATACCGGTTGAAAGACTACCATTTCATGAAGAAGGTTGTAATAGAGTCTATTTCCGTGATAGTGACCAATTTGAATATGTTGTACAGAGGCCTACATCTGCGATGTCTAAGTTTACCGAGTGGATGGTAGCAAATCAGTTGTTCCCAGAAGGTCAATCTTTAACGTATGCCGAGTTCCCTACTAGATTCACATGGCATGGCGACGCAAAATCATGGATGCCATGGAAAAGTGGGTTCGCTATTGGTCGAATCTATTATGTAAGTCCTTCTATGGGAGAAACGTATTATCTTCACATGCTATTAAATGTTGTACGGGGGCCGCTGACTTTTAGAGATATTCACACAGTTGATGGTGTTGAGCATCCAACATACATGTCAGCTTGCAAAGCGTTGAGTTTATTAGGAGATGATGTTGAATGGAGTGAATCAATTCGAGATGCATGCCAATGGCAGCTCGGGAATCAAGTTCGTGAACTTTTTGTTACAATTTTGCTATTATGTATGGTAAATGATCACGCCAAGTTTTTTTCGGATTGTTTCCCCTACTTATCAGAAGATGTTGTGTATAATCATCGTAGATTGCTTCAGAATTAAGATGTTCAGTTCTCCTATGATGAAGTGCTAAACTACACTTTGCTTGAGCTGGAGAAGGTTTTAAACGGAAACAATAGATCGTTGGTCGATTTTCCAAATCTACGTCAAATTAACCATCTTGTGATGATTATTGGCTAGAATAGGTTGATTGCAGGTGAGCGGACATACAATGTTCACGAAGAGAGAACGAGGTTTAATAATCTTTATGGTCGTTTGAATACTCGCCAGGAGGAGGTATACACTACTATCATGAATGTTGTCAGTACAAAAAATGGAGGAGTTTTTTTTGTATCTGGTAGTGGAGGGACAGGGAAAACATACTTATGGAAAACACTTATTGCTTCCATGCGTTCACAGGGGAAGATTGTTTTGTCTGTAGCATCTTCTGGCATTGCTTCTTTGTTATTGCCTGGTGGCCGTACAACACGCTCAAGATTTCGTATCCCCTTAGATATTGATGAGCACTTGTGTTGTTCAATCGACGTTGGCTCAGATATTACAGAGTTGATCAACGTTTCAGAACTTATCATTTGGGATGAAGCGCCTTTACAACATCGATATGCATTTGAAGCTGTTGATCGCACGTTACGAGATGTGTGTCATCATAACGTACCCGGGGCTGAGCTTCAAGTTTTCGGGGGGAAGTTGTAGTTCTTGGAGGTGACTTCCGACAGATTCTTCCGGTTATTCCGTTTGCACCACGCAGTGAGATCGTTGCTTATGTTGTCAACAAGTCATCAACTATATGGGATGCATGTAAGGTTTTCGTTTTAACAACAAATATGCATTTGCATGATCCAACAATCGAGGGTGATGATCTCATATAGATGCAACAATTTAATTAATGGATTTTAGACATGGGGGCGGGTCGGCTTCCTGCAATTGCACTGCCAGGTGAAGACGATGCTACATGGATCACTATACCCCATGAACTTCTTATTCCTGTAGCTGATGATCCTATTGAAGTCGTTGTATCCAATATATTCCCTGATATTTCAGATAGGCTCGGCGACATTTCTTACTTAAAGGAGCGATGCATTCTGTGCCCGACAAATGATGATGTTGACATGATTAATTCACATGTTCTTATGAAGATGCCAGGCGAAATGCATGAATTGTTAAGTGCTGATGAGATATGTATGAGTACGGACAACTTGGAGGAAATGCAGATTATGTATCCTTCTGAATTTCTTAACACATTACGTTTTTCTGGGATTCCAAACCATATATTAGAGTTGAAGGTCGGTGCACCAATTATATTGCTACGTAACATAAACTTGCAAAAAGGGTTATGTAACGGTACTCGGTTAGTGGTAACTCAAATAATTCGAAGGGTTATTGAGGCTGTTATTGTTACTGGTACTCATGTTGGAGAAAAAACTTTTATTGGTAGGATTGATATGACTCCAACTGATACATCTTGGCCTTTTGATTTTAAGAGAAGACAGTTTCCCATAAAGGTTTGCTTTGCTATGACAATCAACAAAAGTCAAGGGCAAACATTTAATCATGTGTGTGCATACCTGGTGAATCCTGTTTTTACACACGGTCAACTTTATGTGACCGCATCTCGAGTAACTTCTCGCGCTGGTCTTCGGTTTTATGTTGACAACGGTGGCAAGTGTGATAATAACCTATCAAGAAATGTTGTCTACAAAGAAGTTTTCTATAATTTTCCACTTGATACAACGAACGATACCGTTTGATTTGTCTTGTCACAGTTGCAACAAATGTGGAATCTTCTATTCACCCGTTTGTATACATGTAATGTACGTAAACTTTATTTGATATTTGATTAATTCATTATTAAATTTATGAAGTATTGAGCTATTTATTTATTTACTTTTGACATGTATATGAAACTTTGTATTGTTTGCGTGTGTAGGTAACGATCTATAAGAATGGCCTCTGGTTATCGTTTTGTCCGCGACCTACGACCTAATATTACGGACAAGTGGCAAGTACATGTCATGGTTTCACGTGCATGGACCATGTATAACCCTATCACCAACCGTATTTTCTCTTTTGACCTGATACTATCGGATGAACAAGTAAGTATACTTCAACATATCCATATTCGTTAACATTAATTTAACATTTTAGGTTTTAACACTAGCTCTTCTTATTTATAGCATTCTTCCATTCACGCAAGGATTCCTGATAAACTGATCGACACATTTAAGAATCATGTGGTGGAGGGGTGCGTTTATAGGATTCATCGATTTTTGGTTCTTCCATACGATACATTGTATCGACCAGTGCATGGTGAGAACTTTGTTCAGTTTTCCCGCGACACGAGGATTTATATCTCCCACATTCAACCGACATCATTTGACCGATATGTTTTTGATTTGATTCCGTTTAACATGCTTTGTTCGCGTGTTTCGGACGACAAGTATCTAACAGGTAAACTTTCTTTTATTAGTTGTTTTACTCAATTACATCTACATTTGTAACTTTTATCTAATTGTAGATGTTATCGGAGTTGTCCGAGAGTGGGGATTACTTGAGAAACAGGTTGGGAAATTGGCATCATGTAATCCCGAAGCACGAAAAGTCGTTATATCCGATAAGAGGTACCTTATTTTAAACACTTGGCATACTTTTATGTGAAGTTGGTCACTTACTGTTGAACCCTTCATTTATGACATGCAGCGGTATGGAAGTTCGTATAACGCTATGGGGACAGTTGGCAAAGAAGTACAATGGTGAACATATCCAAACTTACAAAGATAATAAAATCATTGTGATTTTAACATCTTGCAAAGTTAGACTTTTCAGAGGTATGTTTTATTCAAATATGTTATTTTCATTTACGTCTATGACATATATTATTGTGTATATCTATTTCTTCTTCTATTAGGTGTTTCAACTTTACATACAACGGTTGCGTCTCAACTGTACTTGAACCTTCCGGTGGACATTGTCGCTTCATACAAGGAAATGTAAATAAATACATATATACACGGTCATTTACCATGTTATAAGACGATTACCAATTTATATTACTTACACGTTGTTGTATTTTTATAGTGAAGGACGACCTATATCTTTTCAATCAGATCAAATCGAAAAGATTGACGATTTTCGCATTACCACCATCCCAGATATTTATAGTTCTTTATAGAAAGGTGTCACTGAGGTAGTGTCTTATTACTATCTATAATAGAAACTTGTATGTTACTCTCGAATTCATTTTTTTCTTATCTATACTATATTATAAAAGAGACATAAAAAACTTTTAATTACAACATTTTAAGCACAAAATACAACTAATTAAAGTCAATTACTTAATTTACAATTTCATAATGCTTTGGTACAACTTATAAAAGCTCAATGTTTGAATTCGTGTAACTAACTGCAGATAATTGATATAACTAACCGATAAATATAAATGTTATTATATTTAAAATTATTGATAATATATTTTAATAAAAAATAAAACAGGTAGTTTATCTCATAGTGTTTATCCTGTATTTAATATATTTATTTGCAGTTATCTATATCTATATCTATACTATATTATAAAAAAGGCATAAAAAACTCTTAATTAAAACATTTTAAGCACAAAATACAACTAATTAAAGTCAATTACTTAATTTACAATTTCATAATGTTTTGGTACAACTTATAAAAGCTCAATGTTTGAATTCGTGTAACTAACTGCAGATAAGCACTTATTTTTATTTTCTAAAATATCTAAAAATTTTAACTATTGATATAACTAACCGATAAATATAAATGTTATTATATTTAAAATTGTTGATAATATATTTTAATAAAAAATAAAACAGGTAGTTTATCTCATAGTGTTTATCCTGTATTTAATATGTTTATTTGCAGTTATCTATATCTATATCTATACTATATTATAAAAGAGACATAAAAAACTCTTAATTACAACATTTTAAGCACAAAATACAACTAATTAAAGTCAATTACTTAATTTACAATTTCATAATGTTTTGGTACAACTTATAAAAACTCAATATTTAAATTCGTGTAACTAACTGCAGATAAACCCTTGTTTTTATTTTCTAAAATATCTAAAAATTTTAACTATTGATATAACTAACCGACAAATATAAATGTTATTATATTTAAAATTATTGGTAATATATTTTAATAAAAAATAAAACAGGTAGTTTATTTCATAGTGTTTATTCTGTATTTAATATCTTTATTTGCAGTTAGTTATACAAATAAAAAAATGGGACTTTAATAAGTTATAATTATGTTTCATTAACTTGTAATTTTGAATTTAAACTAATATATATACTATATTATAAAGCATTTAAGGTAAACTCTTAAAAACTAATTTTTATGCATTAGGTATCACTTATTAATGCATATTACTTAAAATCCAAAAGTACAAATTGATTAAACATAAGTACAACTTATAAAAGTTCAATGTTTGAATTCGTGTAACTAATTGCAGATAAGCACTTATTTTTATTTTCTAAAATATCTAAAATTTTTAACTATTGATATAACTAACCGATAAATATAAGAAAATTCGAGATAAAATAAAACACCTTATTTTTATTTTTTATTGAAGTATGTTATCTTTTTAATTTTAAATATAAAATATCTTAAATATAGTTATCATTTAAATTAAACATTTTTTGACCCGTAACAAAATACTTTATTATTATTTTTTATAAAAAACCATAATTAAACTAAACTAAAATATATTTTTGTTTTAAATCTAGGTTTCTCAAAATCGTAAAATAAAATAAAAAAAGACTAACAAAAAGTATGAATAATGATCGAGGGTTCGAGTTCTAGATTTCAAAAACCCGCTGCATTGCGAGGGTACAGTTCTAGTATCTTTTTAAAGGGAACATCGTATACTATCGACGTAGTCATCATCGATGTCGATATGGTTAATGATTGGAAATTCATCCAGTGTAGTACATGCTTCAAGAAGGCCACGTGGGTTGATGTTCGCTACTTTTGTTATGCCTGTAAAAAAGATATAAACAACCCACGTCAAGCGTAAGTATTTAACATATTGTCATTATTTCGCTATGCTCTTAGTAACGACATTTATATATGTACAAATTGGTTATCCGGGTGATTAACAACCAAGAGGAAATGTCGTGTGTTGTTTTCAATCAAGCCGCTATTGATCTTCTCGGTCTTACCGTTGAAGAATTAGTTTTGAAGAGTTCCTTGGAGGTTTGTTTCTATATAAATCCATACATTATATATATAAATATAGATATGTGTGTATGCATAATTACATTTATTTATGTATATATATATATAGGGTGGTGAGGATCCTCATTGGGTACATGATTTTCCTATTGAAAGTTTATGTGCTCAAAGGGTCATTCTTACTATTAAGGTCGACCAATTCAATTTGGCACCTCAATATGTGCGTCGGTTTACTGTAACAAAATACCATGGTGAGGATATCAGTATGACAAACAAAGTTATAGATACAGATGAAACTGGAACCAACACCATTATTCCAAAACATGGTTAGGATTATTGTGATGTCAAAGGAGAGGATGAAGCTTGGTTGAATAGCATCACAAACGATGAATGTGAGATGTCAGCGGAATGCAAGTGGGGCCCATGTACTCCAACCATGACCCCACAACATCAACATCGGTAATTATTGTTACATTTTGTGTCATATCTTGTAATAGTTACCTTTATTTCTTAAATTTGTTGTCATGTAATCCAATTAGGTTGCCGGAGGTATTCATGAACCTGATGATTGTGATGATTTTGGAAAGTCTAAGTCTGAGGTAAATAATTTTGAAGATGAAAATATTTAACATCAACAACATCGGTAATTATTTGTCAGGATCTGATTCTTAACAAGAATAATAAAACTCAGAAACAATATTAAAGAAGTTGCGGAAAAACACTTTAATATTCAAACTATTAATGTAACAGTAAAATATGAATCACAACTTGTAAACTTTATTGAATGATTAAAGTTACAAGCTTTCAAACAAAACCTCAATCTTGATGAACAGGCTCACCAAGACGAATTCTACTTCTCTAGAACTAGGATTATAAACCTTGAGGTTAATTCTCTCTCTAAAACAAAAACTTAGAAATCTCGTATCAAAACTATTCTGAATACATCTATACATATACTGAAAATAAAAGATAATTACAAAACTTAAAAGATCTTCGGTATATTCTTCCATAGTTATCTTCAACCTTCCATGATTATCTTCAAGCCTTGATCTGCGCGTATCTTGATTATCACATAAGCAGTATTAAGTTGTAGCAGTATTAATCACTCTGAGCAGTACTAATCTTCACCAGCAGCACTAACTCTGCTTAGCAGTAGTAACTACTTCAAGCAGTATTAATCTGGCTCAACAGTAGTAACTTGTCTCAGAAGTAGTAACCATGTTGTTCTGGCAGTAGTAATCACTTAGACAAATCTTCAGTTCCCAACAATCTCCCCCTAACTTGACTTTTAGAGAAGAGAAGTCAAGTTCTTCAGATGCTCCCAAAACTCTATTTTCATACACCTATATCAGGATTTAGCCCCAAACTTTGATTGATAATTCTCTGGATCAAGTACCTTACCATTTCAGAATTTGGTGCACAACCAAGCTTCTTCTTCAACATAGCATGCAACTTTAATCTGCTATGGTTGTAAAATCTATCCACCAAGAAGTATTCAAAATGACTTGTATCCACAGTCGGTGCATATACTCCACTTCTTTCATACAGAGTCCAGTTGTTGATGGTTTTGAACACATTTCTGATGACATGCTGAACTTCTTCTGGCTTGAATAACATACATAGATATTCCATCACAAGTTTTGTAACTGGTATCCCTGGAGCTTTCAGCTTATCAGCATATAGTTTCATCCCCACTTCAAACATTTCCTCTAAGTCAGATCTGGAGCATACTCTTACTATCTTGGCCCAAGTAGGATACACTTCAAACTTTTCATCCTTCCTTTTCAGCCTGATATATTCCTTACCATCTACTTCCATGGTATCCCAGTGAATAATCTCAGGAGGCTTGACACCAATTGGTTCAGCAGTTATAGGCTCAGGCACTTTCTCCATTACCACCATGTACATATTTACATCATAAGTACTTGATGGTTTTTCCTGAGATTGAGTTGTCTTTTCTTCAGACTTAGGTGCCCCTTCTTCTTCAGCTACCTTTTGTTCAGCTACTTCCTCAACCACTCTAGGTTTCTTAACAAGTTTTCTTCTTGCCATCATTTTAGTTCTTTTCAGAGTCTTCAAACTTTCACCTAGAGTAGCTTCTTTCTTTGGAGTTTCTTGATCATCAGGAAAAGGTTTTTCTATTAGAAAGTCATTACTCTCTTTCATCCTCTTTTCCATTTCAACTCTGGCTTTGTCATTCCCTTGAAGCTTAGTCATCTCTGCATCATACAACCCTTTGATCTGTTCAAATGACATCTTTGAGAACATCTCCTTTTTGACTCCCACAGCACCTTTGAGAAAAGTGATCATCTTCTTTCTCTCTTGAGTGCCAAGGTATGTCTTTGAAGGTTGCCTCTTCTTTGCAGTCATTTTGATCAACACAAGCTTCTTTAGAGTTGCAGCTTTCTTCTGTGCTATCTCTGTTGCCAAGCTCTGTTCATATACTTCATTAAGCTCTGCAGCTAGAGCTTTTGCCATCTCTCTATCTTTCTTCACTTGAACTGTTTTTGCTTGTTCAAGTTCTGCTTGAATCTTCCTAGCCAAAGCTTCATCTGACTCAATCAGCTTTTGCTTTTTAAGTGGTTGGTCAGATTCCACTATCTTGGCTTTGCCTTTACCCTTGCTTGCTACCTTCTCAACACTTGCTTTCTTGATAACCTCACCCTTCTCTTTGATGACAACTCCTTTGACCTTTGAAGTGACCTTGGGAGTATCATGTTTACCCTTGATAAGTGCTTCAACTATCTCAAATTCTTCCAAGTTTCTGCTAATGAGATCAGTTAATATCTCTTTAACAATTTCTGCAGCTTCATTTGTTTCAGCAGCATTAACTGTTTATGCTGCTCTATCTATTACTGCTGCTTCTTCAAACACAAACCATGTTTCTGTTTGTACATTGAACTCCCACTCAACTCCATGTATCTCCCTCTCCAAGTTGATCTCAGCTTATGACTCCCCCTTTTTGGGAGCATCAGTCATTGGATTCCTTCTTCTGAGCACAAACCTTTGTTTCTTTTTCTTTTGGACCACCTTCTGAACCAACTTATTTAAGTTGTTGATCTCTTCTTGTTGGTTGATGATGACTTTCTTGAGTTCATTGACAACCTGCTTTTGAGCATCCAGTTCAGTGGCCATTTTGGACATGGCAGAAATCAATTCATGGTAGTCATATCTATCCTCACCTTCTCCAAGAGTGTTAACCCCTTTTGATGGATCATTGGAACATTTAGTAGTGGAGGTCTTCTGCCTAGCAGAAGCACCATCCACCCCCTTGGTTTCTTGGCACCTGGGACCTTTGGATGATTGCTCACCCAAAGTTGCCATGGGAAAGGTCTTAGTGATGTTACCACTGGCCTCCTCTGTGCTAGCAGGAGTAGTGGCAGCCTTCTCACCCAGATGCTCATACATCTCCTCAGTGAGCACCTCCTTGAGGTTGGGAGACACCCCAGTGGTTTCCCTATAGATATTCTCTAATGGAAAATGCTCCATTAGAGGGCTTTGAGGTTCTGGAATTGTAGGAGGTACAACAAGGGAAGGAGCCTTATGTACCTTTCTCTTAGCATAAGTTTTGGTTAACACAGGTGTTGGCTTATGAACAAGAGACTGAGGAAGTGATATAGTGGTTGAAGGTTGGGTTTGGCTTTCAGTGGGATGGTCTAGTGAGGGCCTTGACCCTGATGCCATACCTTCTTGGTTGTGGGACACCACCATCATTGTAGAGAACAATGGGGTGTCAACTCCTTCCGAGTCCTTGGCAGATCTTTTCATATTTGAAAAGACCTTGCCCTTAGGGATTTTAGGTACATATACCTCATTAAACTGAGGTATATCCGTCAATTCAGAGGTTATAACTGCCTGGACAAATCTTGGGTACATATAGAAACTCTTTTTATTTCCCAAGTTTGACACAAGGTCATTGAAAATCATTTTTGAGAAATTATACTTTCTGGCAGTAGACAAGCAGACCAAAGCATAAGCAATGGTACTGCTGAACTGACTCCATCCAGTAGTTTTTCTAGAGATACAGTGCATAAGGGTATGAACAAAGAACCGCCATTGGGGAGAAAAATTAGCTTTGTAGAATTTGAAAACACCCTGTTGGCCTTCATACCCCATTCTTGTTAGATTGGAAAACAAGTCCTCATTAGGGGTAGAAGTAATACCTGAGGCATCGTCTAGTCGTAGACTGATGCGAATGACCTCTTCAGTGACTATCAAGGGTTTGTCACACACCCTTGTCTTGATGATTTGCACACCATTTTCAGTAACAACGGTGGCATTGGCCCAAAATTGCTTCTGGTGCTCGATGAAAATTGGTGGTGACACAGTAAGAGCATACGCTATATGACTGGTCTTGAGAAAATCGACTATTTGATGGAATCCATCAGCCTGCTTCGGCTTTTGAAGCATTGCGATCTCATTGTGTTCATCAATAAACGCCATGGATGCCATTAGTCTTGAGGATACTGGACTGAAACACACTTGTTTCTTGAGAGAAAAGAGTGAGAGAGAAGATGAACAGTATGCAAAGAGTCGTTGTGAGCTTTTAGGCGGGCAAAAAGGGTATTTATATGATTCGGGAAAGAAGCAGTATTAACCCTATTTTTCGTTAAAGCAGTACTAACCACTCGCAGTATTAATTGAGAGTAGTAGTAACTAACTAGCAGTATTAACGAACTAGCAGTATTAACTACTAGCAGTATTAACTAACTAGCAGTATTAACTAACTAGCAGTATTAACTAACTAGCAGTATTAACTAACTAGCAGTATTAACACATACCTGAAGAAGTACTAACAATGTTAGTTTTAGAAGTACTAATACTCTCAGCAGCACTAACATTGATAGCAGTAGTATTGCTTCTGGCAGCACTATCTTTGTCAGCAACACTATTTGTGGTAGCAGTACTAACAGTTTTAGTGCTTTTGGGAACCCATATCTTGACACTCTCTTTTACAGTCTTTTTCTTCATGTGGCTTTTAGATTTCACTGGTTTCTTAGCCACATGGTTCATTTCATTCTTCCTATAACCAAAGGGTTTTTGCACAGATCTTTGAAAATTTATCCTTTGGTTCATAGGATTAAAATAATAGTGCTTGGCAAGATGGTTCAATTTGCCACATATGAAACAAGGTTTTGGTCTGATGATTCTACTCAGATCAACTCCTTGTTTCTGAGCCCACTGATTATTCCAATTTCTTTGATTTCCCCTCCTTTTATCATGTTTTAGGGGATCATATTTATTACCTGCACACTGTTTGCAAGGAACAGGATTCACAACTATGGTCTGCTTGTAATGGACCTTTTTAGACTTTCCCTCAGTCTTCTCAACACCCTCAGATTTGACCCAATCCCTTCCACCACCCTCATTGGTAAGAATGTTATTTTCTAAGGGAATTTCACCACTCACAGTGTTATCCTTACTCTTACCAACTTCTTTTTCAGTCTTGTCCTTAACAACTACTTCATCTAAAGGATCTACATTAGTGGCTTCCTCATGCAAGTCCTTTCTATCCTTAGTCTCCAGCAAGTCTGATTTAGGAGGGATGTAGTTGTTATTGTATGGTGGTGGTGTGGTATTGTACCCTATTCCTGGTTTAAGCTTATCATGGATTTGGACCTTTAGCATAGAATCCATGGCTTTGGAAGCATATGAAAACTTTTCCACATCCAACTTAACCTTGGCTATCTCTCCTCTCAACTTTTCATTCTCCTCTTTAGACTTTGTCAGTTGGATTTCTAGATCATTTTTCTCCCACTTCCAGTAATTTGTATCATATGTGTGTTGAAGTTCATTGCCTTGGAAACCTTTAATTTGTTCCTCAAACCTTTCAACAATTTTCACATAGTCTTTTCTATCCTTTTCTAATCTCTTAAGGTCATCACTCATACTTTGGTTGTGATCCCTGTACCTTTTCACAGTGTCTATACAAGTTTGAGAACAGAGATTAGAAAGTACCTCAGTTGGGAGATCAGATACCTCTGCCATGAGAGCTTGATTTTGAATGGCATCTTCTGCTTGATCACTCCAGTCAAACCCCATTCCTTGTTGAGAAACAAGAGCTTGAGCAGAGTGTCTGTTCTGGTTGAAGCTTCCAGACTGAGCTTGTTGGTGGTTGTTTTGAGACATTCCACTTTTCCATTCCCTGGCAAAGTGTCCCTTCATGTGAAACTTGTAACACTCCACCTTTGACTTATCAAATCCTGCTCCATCTTCTCTTCTTTGGGAGAAGTTGTTCCTCCCAGTCCTCTTGATGAATTTCTTCACTCTCATGGAAAGCATGGCCATCTTCCATTTAATATCCATCTCTTCCAGATCATCAGGATGAAGCTGTTCTAAGTCATCATTGATTAAAGAAGAGTTACCATGGCTGGAAAGAAAGGCTTCAAACACAGATTCATTGCATTTTTCTTGATTTACTCCACTGGCAGTATTAACTGATTCAGGGTTAGCAGTAGAATCAGTTGATGCTGATAGGAGTGCAACATTATGAACATATCCAGTAGGCTTCTTCTTTTCTTCCACTTCAGATTCAAACACTCTCAGATCATTGTACAGATCATCCAGTTCCTTTTCTTCCAACATGTCATTATGTCTGAATGAGACAGTGTACATGGTTCATTCATCTCCAAGAGATCTGAGGAACTTTCGGTTGACATCATCTTGTTCCATCTTAACTCCAACAGTAGCCAACTCACCAATTAACTTATTGAATCTGTCAAAAGTTTGAGTCATAGACTCATTCTTTGAAGGTGTAAAATTCTCATATTGCTGCTTGAGAATATCCCTTTAATTCCTCTTAGTGCTCTTGGTGCCAGCAAATCTCCTCTCTAAAGCATTCCATAGAATCTGAGCATCAGTGCAGTGGTGAAACTGATGTTGATACTCATTAGGAATGGACAAAAGCAGGGTGCTTAAGGCTTTCATCTCCAATTGTCTCACTTTCTTCTCAGCATCAGTTTTTGGAGGTGGTCTTCTTCCATCTTGCCCAATTTTACCTTCAGCAGAGGGACCATTCTCAACAATGTCCCACATAGAAAAGTCTGTAAGGAGGATGTACTGCTTGATCCTAATTTTCCACATGTCAAACTCATTCGGTTTGAGCATGGGAACCTTTGAAACAAGAGTACTGTTTGATTCAACTGTGTTGTCCATGATGAATGAAGGTTTCTGAGAATACTAGGCTCTGATACCACTTGTCTCATCCTTAGTCCTTAGAAAATATACCCATGTAAATCTAGAGTAATCATCAACAATAACTAAGCAGTATGATTTCTTACCTATACTCATGACATTTGTAGGACCAAACAGATCCATATGCAACAACTGAAGAGAAGAAGAAATTGTGTTCAACTCCTTGGACTTATGAGAAGTTTTGTGTTGTTTGTCTTTGAGACAAGCAACACAATGATCATCACATGAAAAGACTTTTGAAGGCAGGCCTCTTACAAGGTTGTTTTTAACAAGTTTATTCATTGTTTTAAAGTTCATGTGACACATCCTTCTGTGCCAAAGTGATGATTCATCCAAAGAAGCTTTTGAAACAAGACAGTTTAGGGATGAATCATTTGAAACATTTTCCATGTCCAAACAATAGACATTATCCTTTCTAGGAGTTCTTAGTAGTATCATCTTTTCATCAACTACCTTGAATCCAGGAGCAAGAATAATGCATTCTGAATCAGTGAATAATATACTATGTTTTTTGTCACAAACCTGTGATACACTTAACAGGTTGTATCTTAACTGTTCAACATAGAAAACATCTTCAAAGGTCATCTTACCTTTTGTTACATATCCCTTACCACTAATCTTACCTCCATCTGGAGTATTACCAAAGGCAACATGCCCTCCATCAATTTTCTTGAAATTCTTGAGGCAAGCCATGTTTCCTGTCATGTGCCTAGAGCAACCACTATCAACATGTCAAATGCTCTTTCCCTTGAGTTGTTGGTTGCCCTGCACATAAGATAAATCAATTAGTATTGAATGGGAACCCAAGCCAAAGTGGTCTTGGGCCTCCCTTTCTCATTAAAGTACTTGCACTCATTTTTGATGAGATTTTTAAATTCAGAAAACTCTTTACTGGAGTACTTTGTCAAGATGATTGGTCTAGAAGCACAAACACTAGAAGCAGTACTAATTTTAGAAGTACTAACAGAGTTAGCAGCACTAACAGGTTTAGCAGTACTAACTTTGTTAGAAGCACTAACAAGGTTAGCAGTAATAGTTACCTTATATTTCTTAAATTTGTTGTCATGTAATCCAATTAGGTTGCCGGAGGTATTCATGAACCTGATGATTGTGATGATTCCGGAAAGTCTAAGTCTGAGGTAAATAATTTTGAAGATGAAAATATTTACCTTATATTTCTTATATTTGTTGTCATGTTCTACAATTAGGTTGTTGGACGTAATCACGAAGTTCATGATTCTGATGATTCTGGAAAGTCTAAGTCAGAGGTAAATAATTCTAAACATGAGGAAGAGAAGGTATGATTTTAAATTTACGTATTTCTCAGTGTTATTATAAATAGGTTACTTCAGTTTTATTCTATGTTTTGTGTTGTTTTATTTGTTTTGTGTTCTTGTAGAATGGAGATTATGATGATTGATGTGGGTGTTATAATTCGACTGTTTGCGTGGTGGGACTATTGTTTTGATTACCTTTTTTGTTCCAAACTTCTTATTTTGAATGATCTGTGGTTTCTACTTTCTGTGCTAACGTAGTCTTTTGGATAAGTGTTGGACTTTTGTTTCTTGGTGGTTACAAACTTCGATATGTTGTTCAAACATATTTCGACTTTTGTTTGCTATTTTTCTTGAAAAACAACATTTGATAATCATGATGTTACCTTTTGCCTTTTTGATTTGTTTTGTGATGTTCTATACCTGTTGTAAGAATACTCAATAGTTAATGCACTTGGCTTATTTTTTGCCTTGGATCATATTGATATATTGGGACTAACTACAAGGAAGCAAGTTAATAACGTAAATTTTCTACTAATTAAGGATAACATTTAATTTCCTCTCTGAATTAAAATCATTAACTAGTTTGATTCAAAATATAACGAAATTTAATTAATTAATTTGTTCCGACCAACCAGATTATGCTCTTTGGTTTAAATCCTCCACTTGTGGGTACTAAGCTGGCTACAACAATCACTATGAAAGCATCATATCCATGTAAGTTTTCTTTTCGTTACTTTGATTTGATTTTCTTAATTAGATTACCTCTTTTGAACTTCTTGATGTTGACTTTTTCAGTCCTTTTTTGTGGTTTACGTTACTTGGGTGAATGTAAAATCATTATATTTAACTGTTCGAGTGTATGGATCAAGATTAACGGCTTTTGAGTGAGTTGGTGCATGACAAAATACCAGCCCCTCTTATAGCAAATTCTACAGTTGTTGCTTTAATTAAATTTGGACGCGTGCATGCTGTCATTGTTGGAGCTGATCATGTTGCTTCTAATGATAACTTCTTGGTATAATATGATTAACGTAATGAACCTATAATTCACACACAAATGTAAAACTTAATTGCACTTAATTGCAGGTGACACCGCCAACAAGATTTGAGTATATAGCCTTGTCTTATGTGCTAAGCATCACGACATTATGTTTTACGTCACTGTACCCTTGACTTCGGTTGATTTATCTCTGTCTTGTGGAGACGAGATTGTTATAGAAGAAAGATCCGCCAAGGAGTTGCTAAACACCATGGAGGTCTCAAGGAACAAGTTGCACTCCAAGGTAATTTTTGTTTGGAATCCAACTTTTCATGTTACATTTTCTAATCAGCTCAAGGGTATGAACCTTTTATTTTTTGTACATTTGTTGTGTTACAACTTACAAGGGTGGAAACATGCTATATTAAAGGGTAGTGTTTATCTTTATGATCTGGATTTAAGTTGGTTGCTCATCTTCTAGGTAAAACAATGTAATTTACAACTCATTTTTTATGACATTTTACTGTATCTTTATCTATATTTTTGTTTAAATTTGGTATGTTTAAATGGTGGAACTAATTGTCATTTACAGAAACCGAGTGGAGAGAAGGAAGATTCGAATAATCACATAGGATAAAGCGGGAAGCGGAGTCCACAATCGAGAACAACGAACGAGAAGTAGAAAATTCGTATTCACTAAACCGATTGTTTGTCGAAATAATGGATTAAGTTGGTATTTGGTTCAAAACGAAGTGGTAGACGTTTGGCTCAATGGTTGACTTGCATATTATCTCTTTTATGCGACGATTCTCCTTCCCAAATCACATCAACTTCTTTTTTTCGGTTCCAGTTTCTAATTTTTGTATTGTTTTTTATATGATTTAAACATATTCTCTTTATATATGATCTCAATCCATTTTTTCATAGAGTTTGTGGACATCTTCCTTTCACAACGAGCATACCAGTTCAAAACAATTAGCCTTTCACCCAAACTATTTGGGTTTGGGCTTGGATAACTGATGGCATGTAAAAAGGCATTCAAAATTTGCACATTATTTTCTTTAAGAACTGAGATTCCTTCTATCCTGTCTATACACCTGTAGGATCACCTTCTTGACCCATGAGTTCATATTTCGTCGTTTTCATGAAAGAGAGCACCTATTTTAATGATGTGTGCCTGGATATAAGTGCTTACATATGATGGTGGTGTTATATTCATCTAGATGTAATGAACGGGTGGCCTTCGTCTCTTGAATAAATGGTTGTTAAAATTAAGACATGTCATTAACAAAATGTGTGTATTATCATGACCATTAAAAGAACTTATAGATTGATCTCAATCTAAAAGAGAATCTTAGTTGCCTTTAAAATTCTGCATTTGAAGTATCTTACTATGGTGTTGAATGCATAGTTTGAATCCTGATCAATATGCCATTTGAATCTTTAGGTCTATGTACCAGATTGTAATATCGCATGTGATTGGGCTGTTTAGCTCATGAATCCTCTCTCAGATAGAGAACGGTCCTACAAAAGTTTGGGTCGTGAAGGGGCTGTAATACTAATAAGGTTGATCGGCTGATTTTGTTGATGACACGTCATGTGGACTGAGATCAAAACACAGTTGTTGTCCATGGTATTGTGTCGCTGTGTTTGTGGGGAACGACGACTAAAGAGAGGTGTGATCGATCTGGTGTCGAGCTTAAATGCGGCTGCCTCTGCGTTGTTGCTGGAAGTCAGTTGCAGGGATGTTCCTGACAAGACTTGATGTTGTGCGTTTCGGCTTGCTGCAGGCGCTGTTGGTTTTCGAATTCGTTGCCTTGTCTTCGATCTAGCAGTTCTTTGTTGTGTCCCTGTAGCTAGTTGCCTCTTATTTATAAGTTAATCCATGTGTCGCTTTTTATGTTTGCTTCTCGCAAGTTGCTCCATTTTGAGCACTTTGTTTCCTTTCCTGACTATTATTGGTCTGTTTTATATTTGGTGGGCGTATGCCTTTGGTATAAATATGTGGTTGTTGTGCAAAAAAAGTTACGTTAAGGAGGGTTAAAAGCTTATCTTTATTTTGGCAGAGGTGATATAGGATGGAGATACTTTGCTTTGGGAATATTTTGATGTTTTTTGAAGTTGTTTGGTCGGGAAGGAACCCTTTTGTAGCTTAATATAGTTGTTAACAAAAATAAGTTCTAATTATGTTTGTGTTATTAAATAGCAGGTGAAACAATACCTGCTTTGCAAGCTGTGTGTGACAACCAATGTACAGAACTGTACCCTTACTGCCCTTATGACTTGCTCTTCTAGATGGACGTGGAGATGACGACGATATTGGAGGCTTTGAGGGTAGATATAATCATACTTTCTTACAAAATTGTCATCATTTTGAACTATCGGTGTGTGTTATATTAATTTTCCAATTAAAAATTTAATCCATATGAATGATCGGTGTGTTTTGCATTTATGGAAAGTCGGTTATAGTTTGACTAAGCTTCTTGCTCGATTGAAAAAAAAACATTCGGCAGTGATGAAAAGAGAGACCAACCAAATAATTGAATTTAAATTAAAGTCGTGTTGTATACCCGACCAACGGACGAGTATAAAACTAGTTCTGGTGGCTGCAGGCACTACTACAGATGTTCATAAGAAGGCCCTGGACGATTCTAAACTGAAGGACATGAAGGTGAAGAACTATTTGTTCCAGGCGATAGATCGGGAGATCTTAGATACCATTATTGACAAACGCACTTCAAAAGGAATCCGGATTTCAATGAAACAAAAGTACCAAGGATCCACTAAAGTCAAGAGGGCTTTGTTGCAAGCATTAAGGAAGGAATACGAACTGCTGCACATGAAGGATGGAGAACGCGTCGACACGTACATAACCAGAGTATTGGTTGTGGTTAACAAGATGAAGGTTAATGGAGATAACATGATCAACAGTTCTGTTGTATCCAAGGTACTTAGATCTCTCAGCCCGAAATTCAATTACGTCGTATGTTCAATTATGGAGTCTAATGACTTAGACTCCATGACTATCGATGAATTGCATAGGAGTTTTCTAGTGCATGAGCAACAATTGATCAATCAAAGAGAAGAAGAACAAGTACTCAAAGCGGGATGTGAACGAAGTAACAGAGGAAGAGGCATGGGTACTTACAGAGGTCGTGGAAGAGGACGTGGCAGGACTACATTCGACAAGAATTTGATTGAGTTTACAAGTGTCATAAATTGGGTCACTTTCAATATGAGTGTCTAGATTGGGAGAAAGAGGCAAATTTTGCAGAAGACCAGGCTACGGAAGAAATGGTGCTATGGGTCGAAGCATGTCCCGCGAATCTTTATAAGGCTGAGGATAAGTCACAAATGGTGTACACTGTAAAAAAGGGAGTCAACAAAGAACAGGTATGGTTTTTCGATTCCGGATGCAGCAACCATATGAGCGGAGATAAGAGCTGGTTTACAGATTTAGATGAACAGTTTGATCACATTGTCAAACTTGGCAACGAGTCAAAATTGGCAGTCAAAGGAACTGGAAACGTTCGATTGGAGATTGACGGAGTTCTACATTTGATCACCAGTGTCTATTACGTCCCGGAGTTGAAAACTAATATGATAAGTATTGGTCAGATTCAAGAGAAGGGTGCTATTGTGCTTATGAAAGATGGTTCATGCAATATCTACCATCCGACGAAGGGCTGCATAATTCAAGTCCCGATGACTGCCAACCGACTGTATATGGTGACTGCCAATATGCCATCTCGATAACCTACATGTTTCAAGGCTACAAGTGAAGACAAGACTCACCTTTGGCATTGTAGGTAAGGACATCTCATTTACAAAGGCTTGATGACTTTGTAAAGGGAAAATCTAGTGACGTGGTTGTCTAACATCACGAACCCCAACAAGATGTGCAAAGAATGTTTGGCGGGAAAGCAACATAGGGAAGCACTTCCCAATAAGAGCTCATGGAGAGCTTCTAAAAAACTCCAACTGGTCCACTCGGATATTTGTGGACCAATAACTCCCGAGTCCACGAGTCTGAAACGGTGTGTAATTACGTTTGTGGACGATTATTCGAGAAAAAGTTGGTCCTATTTTCTTAATAAAAAGTCACAAGCATTTGACACTTTCAAAAGGTTTAAGGCGTTTGTTGAAAGGGAGACATGTTTGTTGATATAGTGTCTAAGAACGGGCAGAGGAGGGAAGTTTAACTATAATTAATTCAAGGAGTTTTGTGAAGTTCAAGGCATAAAAAGGCGGCTTACTGTAGCATATTCTCCACACCAGAATGGGATAGCATAAAGGAAGAATAGGACCATGATGAATATGGTACGCAACATACTCAAAGGGAAGAATGTCCCTAAAATCTATTGTCCTGAGGCTACTGCATGGTTCACCCACGTTTCAAACAGAAGTCCAACATCCGTTGTCCAAGGACAAACACATGAAGAAGTATGGACCAGGCGAAAAGCATCAGTTAACCATTTCAAAGTCTTTGGTTGTATTGCACATGTTTACGTGCCTAAAGAGATGAGAAGAAAACTAGACGATAAAAGTGTTAAATGTGTGATGTTTGGAATACAAGAGAATTCTAAATCTTACAGGCTATATAATTCATCTGAAGGTAAGATCATCAGCAGCAAAGATGTCGTTTTTTTTATGAACACGCAGAATGGGAATGGTCTCGAAGTTCTACAAAAAAAAGAAGATATGTTGTCTTGTAATGAAGAAGCCATTTATGATGATGAAAACAACCAAGAAGAAAGTAACAGTGATCAAAGCAGTGACGGTGACGATGACGGTGATCAAAGTAGTGACCGTGATCAAAGTAAAGAGGACGAGCAAAGCGAATAAGCTGTCAAATCAAGAAACAGAAGGGTAATAAAGGGCCCTACATGGATGGAGGATTATGAAACAGGATAAGGGATGTTCGGAGATGAAGCAGTAGACGAACTTGTTGGCTTGGTCATGTTTACTTTGACTCAAGATCCTTAAACCTATGAGGAAGCCGTAAGTGACGTTAAATGGAATGAGGCAATGGAACTAGAGATCGAGGTGATTGAAAGAAACAAAACATGGGAACTATGTGATCCACCAACAGGGGTTAAACCTATTGGAGTAAAATGGGTTTTTAAGACGAAACTCAACAAAGATGGAAAAGTGGATAAATGCAAGGCAAGGTTGGTCGTTAAGGGATACACACAAGAATATGGTATAGATTATACTGAAGTCTTTGCTCTAGTTGCTCGATGGGATACCATAAGAATCATACTTGCTCTTGCTGCCCAAAAAGGAATGAAGGTACATCATTTGGATGTAAAAAGTGCTTTTTTACATGGAAAACTCACTGAAACAGTGTTTGTAGAACAACCTCAAGGATTTGAAAAGAAAGGAGCTGAGGGAAAAGTATACAGGCTAAAGAAGGCTCTATATGGGCTTAAACAAGCCCCTAGGGCATGGTACATTCGAATAGAAGGGTATTTTATTGCTAAAGGATTCAAGAAGTGTCCCTACGAACCCACGTTGTTTGTCAAATACTTTGATGAATGTAACCTGTTGATTTTATCTGTGTACGTCGATGATTTAATTGTCACTGACACTAAAGCAAGTATGATAGAAGAATTCAAAGCTTCAATGAAGGAGGAGTTCGATATGACCGACCTAGGAGATATGTGTTACTTTATGGGTGTAAAAGTTATTCAAAATGAATTTGGGATATACTTATGTCAAAGGAAGTTTGCTCGTGAAATTCTGGCCAGATTTAAGATGGATCAATGTAATGCTGTGAACAATCCTATAGTACCAGGAATCAAAATCTTAAAGGATGATGGAAGTGAAAATGTGAATCCAACCATTTATTAACAAATGGTTGGATGTTTGATGCTTGCAGCTACTAGACCAGATTTGATGTTTGTCATCAGTCTAGTTAGCCGCTACATGGAAAGACCCACTGAGCAACACATGGGGATGATCAAAAGAGTCTTAAGGTATGTAAAGGGAACGATTAATCTTGGCATCTTCTACAAGAGAAATGGCAACAATGTTCTAATGGCATACTCAGATAGTGACTACGCTGGGGATCTAGATAGTCAGAAAAGCACATCTGGTCATGCCTTCTTAAGCAATGCTGCAGTAGCCTGGTCATCAAAACGACAGCCGATTGTGACTCTTTCTACAACTGAGGCAGAATTCATGGCTGCAGCTAGGTGTGCGTGCCAAGCAATCTGGTTAAGAAGGATACTTGAAGGTATTGGTCTTTCCCAAAAGGATGGAACTGTTATCTAGTGTGATAATGTATCCACTATCAAGATGTCTAAGAATCCAGTTTTACACAAGAGGAGCAAGCACATTGATGTGCGTTTTCACTTCCTACGTGATCATGTGAATGAAGGAACCATTGAACTGGTTCACTGTAGCAGCGAGGAACAAGTAGCAGATATATTAACCAAGCCGTTGAAATTGGATGCCTTTGAATATCTGCGTGAAAAATTGGGAATGTGTGAAGTTCCAGAGATAAACTGATCCAGAGTGTGTCAGTTTAGGAAAAGGATTGATGGTTATCCAGTAGCTGATCAGAGTCAATAAATCCCTTGTTTTCAAGGAAATTAATTTGTTTAGATTTAGTATTTGCTTCCGTTTGAATCTCCTTTAGAATAGGGATTTCTGCTTCCTATTTTCTTGTATTTTTCCTCTTTAAATTCTGTAGCTCAATCAATAATATGATCAGCTTTGAGATTCCAATTTACTCTGCTTTACAATTCCAAATCTTAACAAAACTCAAAGACCCAATACAAAACTAAGAACAAAAGCAAACACCCAAAACAAAAATGAAGCTCGTAACAACCCACACACCCGAATACATTGACCCCAAGAGCAAAACCACATAAACAGAACGAACATAACAAAGTTGCAGGAAAGCACTCAACAAAGCCAAAAACCCTGCAAACTGGCAACCCAAGGACAAACGTCAACCAGAGAACAAGAGAAACACACTGAGCTCCAATAACCGATAAAGACATCACTCATAGCATTGGCATAACATACTTAAACTAGTAAATCGATGTTCAAGAGATTCGAACAACATCAACAACAAAAGCAAAGTGATCGTTAGAGCATCTCCGTGCAAGCAAGAACACCAAACTACCCAAACACATCCCCCAAGCGACCAAGCATCCGAACAACAAAGGCAACCTCAACCGATTGAATGAGAGCATCAATGACAACACGAGCTAGCTGTCAAACTCACAACCTCCACATCGATACGTCTATTACAAATTAAAGCATTTGGTAAACATTTTAACAAATATAATTATTTTGAATAAAACTTGACTAAAGTTTCATGTCGTCTGACCTATCTGATCCATTTTATTTCTAAATAAGTTTTATAAAAATGAAAATATAACCTAAATCTACATTTTTTTTACTATTTTTATCACAATGATCGAAACTTTAACAAAGTTTTTATGCATATGAAAATGATTAAAGGTATGTAAATGTTTGTGAAAATGAAGATAAATGTAAAAATAAAGGTAGATTAAAGAAGTTGAAGATAACTGAAGTTAGATAAAAAAAAGTCAGCTCATAAAAAAAGGCTCAAAAATATTATTACTATTCTCATGATAACTATTATTTTTACATGATCTCAGGTAACGAATCAAAACTGTCATATAATCAGATTTATACAGAAACAATAACCAAATACGAGAATAAAATAATGGTCGAATTATATGCGATTTTACACAAAAATCATGTTTAAAATCATATGTGAATTACGCACACGTAATCCACACACTATTGCTTGTTGCGGGACTTAACCCAACACCTTACGACACGAGCTAACGACAACCATGCACCACATGTGTCCGCGTTCCGGGGGGTTGGTGCAGGACGGACGATTTTAAAGCAGACTCCCCATTCATTAGATAGAGAAGCTGACCAATATTTCGTGATCCGCTCAGGGACGGACCTGGTGGTTACGATGGCACATGTCATCGTATTATTTTTCCGACGAAGGGCTAAAAATTTTAGGTTCGTGAAAGTGCAACCGCATCATTTTGAAAGGTGTTACCATATTATTTTGGAAACTTCAAGAAGGTACAACCGTACTTTGTATTAATAATAAAAAAAACTTTTGAAATCAACCAAAAAACCCGAAAAAATCTATCGAAATCGAGAAAAAAAACATAAAGAGAGATTGACTCAAATGGCCATAACAGGGGGAGGGATTGACCTCCTAGCCATACCTCTCCCTTTTTTACAGAAATGTCACTACCTGCGCAAAAAGGAGGGGTACGCAATTGCGCACCCCCTTTACCTTTATAGAAAATACATTTGCACATTTTTTGTGCATCTGCTATCGTTTTTGCGCAAAAAATGGGTGCGCTGCACACCCTTTTTTTGCACAGGTAGTGACATTTCTATAAAAAAGGGAGAGGGATGGCTAGGAGGCCGATCCCTCCCCTTACTATGGCCATTTGGATTAATTTTACAAACATAAAAGTATATCGAAATCAAGCAAAAAACTTTAAAAATCTCTCGAAATGGCGGAATTAGGCTAAAACACATCAGACAATATTGAACGTCTGTAAAAAGACGAAGACTCATCAATTAAAACAATGTTTTTTGTATTATTTTTTTCTATGTTATATTGTGCGACCGTATGAAAAAAAAATAATTGGATCCGTCCCTGGATGGCTGGATCCGCTGCCAAACTTATTCCGCTGCCAAACTTATTCCAAGAGAGCTCGAATCAAATCGGTATTGTATTGAATTGCTCCGTTACTATAAAATCACATACTGATTTTACACGTGATTTTACTAATTTTTGTTTATCTTGCTACGAAACCGACACAAGCACCTTCACCTTCACCTTCATATATAAAAGAAAATCTTTCCCGGAATTGCCCCTCCCCCCACTCTCTCTCCTCTCATCGTCATTTCGCGTTTTCCCCCTCTCTCTCTCTTCTCTCGCTCGCCCTCTCATGGAGAACCAGAAACGCCATGAACAACCTACGAACTCCGTGAGAAGAAGCTTGAAGAGGAAGCTTGAGGACGAATTCATCGTAGATCGGAAGATCACCTCATCTGATGACGCGGCTCAACAAGATCTAGTATCTGAAGTTCGTGCTCAGGTCGAAATCCTCGACTCTAACTTTTCATCGGCGGAAGCAGATCGTGCGCTAGTCAAACGCTCTATTCACATCCTCTCGGAGCTCGCGAAGAACGGTATGAAATCTGCGTTTAATTTTGTTTTCCTTTTCTTCACTTGTTTCAATTTCATGTTTCGCTGTAATATCTTTCTGTTTTCGAGTTGCGAAATAGCGTTTCCGTGGTGTTCAATTTTGTAGTAGGAGTTGTTGATTTGTGTTTATGCTGCGACGAAAGTGAAATTTATTATTTTGCAGCATCCGCCTGTAGCTCTTGTTTTTTTTTTTTTTTATATTTGAGCAACATTGATTTTGTAGTTACCGGTTAAATTCATCTCTTGAGTGAGCAGTTGTTGATGATTATGTTAATGCGGCCACGAATCTGTATGAATATCTTCTATACGAGTTCCGTTTCCTTCTGTTTTGATATGCGTATTTTGATATGATTGAAGAGGATATTGTGAATTTGATTGTTGAATCGGGGGCTGTTCCTGCGCTGGCACGGCATCTTCAAGCGCCACAGTCGAAAGAAGTCGTTGAACAACCAAGGCCGTATGAGCATGAAGTGGAGAAGGGAAGCGCTTTTACCCTTGGACTTCTTGCTATAAAGGTAATTATCCAGAGAAGCTAGACTCTTCATCATGGTTGCATGTATGCTATAGTTGTGTTTAGCTGGACTAGTAGATTGTTTATAACCTGGATTAGTGAAATGTTGTAGCTCGTGGTGCTCAGTTCTGTAAGTTTTTTTTTTTACCTCAGCATTTCCATGTTTTATTTATCGGCACGGTAGAAAAAGCTACTGAAACATCCACTTGTCTTACACACTCGTCATCCCCCCCTCCCCCCGCGGAACACAGTACAATTGTGTCATGGGGGTACGAAGTTAGGCATTTCAAGCTTTTATATAAGCTCTATAGTTCCACAACTATCCCTACCCTAACTTGCCCATGATGTATGAATTTGCAGATCGCTTATTTACTAATTAGAACTAACTTCCAAAAAATGATGGTTCAACTTGCTATTGAGAGAAACCGATATTGAAATAAGATTTTCTAAACACAATGCTTGCAGTGAAGATTAAATTGCTTTCCGTGATTGTGTAGTTCTTCTCCTGAAGACCATTAGCTACTATCATTCAACAAACTCGATTACAATTGATTGAAGTGGTTTGGGGCCAACACATTTCATTACAATCGTGTTTTCTTATCAAATTGCAATCATAGTACATGGGTCATCTTTTAGGCTAAAAAACTGATATAACTATCAATACCGAGTAAATTATTTTTATCCATATAAGCTTTTATTACTAGATTTTGAAGATAGCTCTTACTTGAATATGTATACCTTCATTTCTTCACTCTTTTTTTTTCTTTCTGTCTAATTGCTATTTAAATGCGGAAAGTATTTATGTACATTATCTTTGAAGGATTATACGACTATCCAAAGTTTGATATATTGTAATCATTATATACCATCACTGAACTGTCGGTGATTCTGTTTGACAGCCAGAGCATCAACAGCTCATTGTCGATGCTGGAGCCCTACCTCATCTTGTTGCTCTGCTTAAGCGGCATAGGGAAGGCCATAACTCTCGAGCAGTCAATGGTGTTATAAGGAGAGCAGCAGATGCAATCACAAACCTTGCTCATGAGAATAGCAGCATCAAAACCCGTGTTAGGTTGGTGTGCTTGCACCCTTTACCATTACAATTCAGGTATTTCAGTTTGTTTGACATTGCATTTTCATGTTCAGGGTTGAAGGTGGAATCCCACCTCTTGTTGAATTGCTTGAATTCACTGATGCAAAGGTGCAGAGAGCAGCTGCAGGGGCCCTGCGTACCCTAGCATTCAAAAATGATGAAAACAAAACTCAGGTTGATACGTATCCGGACTAATAGAATATGTTTTTGTGACCGATGGCAAAGTTTTTCTAACATCGTTTTCCCCACGTTTGCAGATAGTGGACTGTAATGCTTTGCCCACTCTTATTCTAATGCTCCGGTCTGAAGATGCTGCAATACACTATGAAGCAGTTAGTTCTTGTTTCATTTCATGAATGATCGAATGACCGAATCTCACTTTTCCGGTCAGCTCATAAGATTGCTTGTAGCTAGGAATGATTTCTGAATGGTATCTCAGGTTGGTGTGATTGGGAATCTTGTCCACTCATCCCCTAATATAAAGAAGGAAGTTCTTCTAGCTGGAGCGTTGCAACCTGTAATCGAATTGCTTAGGTAATATATGTGCCTTTATTATTGTCTCCACGGTTTCCACTCCTATATGCCAGTTTTCATTTGATGCCGACTGTTGATCAAGTATCTTTTTTACCCCAATTACATCAATAAATGACACTTTTAAACCAATTGTAACTCGATTTGATAAACTTTTATCAGTTTTATCCTGATTTTTTTGGAATAATGCAAACTATTTATGGAATACAGAATTACTTGATGTGCACTCGAATCATTACAGGCTCAAATCCAAGATTAGGTCTGTCTATGCCTAAAAGTATCTGAATGGGACTCTGAGTACTCGTATGATCTACCTTTAAATATTAAACAAAAGGAGCTTATTTAGATGAGTAGATGACACTGTTAAGCTGATCTATATGAATTTGTTTGCTTTTAATTTGAACTATATTGGTTGAAGTGATTAACTTTCAAAAGCTGCATTTTTTACGGTTGGATTTGAAAAGAAGTATAACTTTAAATGCAAAGAGAAGAAATTTGAATAATTTACCCTTCAATTTAACAAATGCGTGAGGTGAAGTTTTTTTACGCTAAGTTTCGGATGCTCCCTTATAATCTCACTTCTTTTACTCTCCGGGCGTTCTTTAACCCTCGTATCTTTTTAACAGCTCAACCTGTTCAGAGAGCCAAAGGGAAGCTGCTTTATTGCTTGGACAGTTTGCTGCTGCTGATACAGACTGCAAGGTGATTGAAATGTTAAATTCAATTATTATGGTGTGCTCATTTTTCAACTTGTCTTCAGATGTGGACTACCAACCCTAACGACAAAGTCGATTCTTTTGGTAGGTTCACATAGTCCAAAGAGGTGCTGTTGGTCCACTAATTGAGATGTTGCAGTCCCCTGATGCTCAACTAAGGGAGATGTCAGCTTTTGCCCTAGGAAGGTTGGCACAGGTAGTCAATTGTTTAGTTAGTTATGTATTCGTTCATGGTATAGGCTTGTGGCTCTACAACACCTCTTTAGTTTATTAAATATTGTACTATTATATTTATAAGGTTTAGCAACGCCTTCAACTTCCTTTTGTGTTTTTTTTCTCTCGAAAGTACATATAAGTTAAGTGATTCTGCCTGAATCTTGTTTGGATACATATGGGTATGTATGATATGGTACTAGCCATAGATTTTCCTAGCGTTTAGACGGGTATGTACAAATAGGTTGTAGTCTGTGACCTACGTGACTGCAGCTGGCTGCCTTCATGAATAACCATGCAAAGTTCTCCTTAGCATCTAGGCATATCTAGAGGAAATCCCATGCATACAAGTGTATGCCGATGAGATCTCCATGCTACCACTTCAAGATTTCTTCTATTATCGGTTGCAAACATTTCCATGTCCACATGCCTTAGGGTTTCATTATGGCTAGGCAGGTAATTTTCATTTGCTGTAGGGTTTATTTTATATCTGTGAGTTGATGACTTTGCATTATCCTTGGGTGCCGTTACAACAAGGCGACTTAAATGGAAAGTTTTAATGATATGATTGTATGCTGATGTAAGGTATAACCTTCTGCAGTAAAAGGATATCTTTTAGGAATATATTTTTTGTTCGGGTTGTTCATGGAAGGATCTTCATGATCATTTGTTCTAGTCAAAATCATCGTACTGTTACTTGTGGGATGTTGCGGAGGGTTCTTTACAGTTGGATTCAGTTGACGTTCCAAAATTTGTGTCTAACTGTAATAGGTAATGGTGAGTGAGGGTTGTTGTCAGAATTCAGATGTATTCAAATTAATGGTTTTTCATTCAGTGCTTCTTGTTTGTAAATCCCTAATTGGAGGTTAGGCATGATTGGCAAGATCTGGGATGGGAAGCTCATGGTTGAAATTTATTGATCTCTAACAAAATCATAATGAAAGAATAAATGTGCATGTAAGGAACAGTGAGAGCTCGGAGAGATCTGTAAGTACAAGTTACATGTGATAAGGCTCTGAAACTCACGTAATGGATCGAGTATGTGGCTTTTTCAGAAAGCTCACCATCTCCTCTAGATGTTCGATATTTCCCTAAAACAGAAGTGCATGATCTCCAGCAAAACATAAATAGCCGGTAACAATTATGATAAGAATCCAGGTGCATAAGATTACTCAAAAGTAAATTATTTATATCTTGTGTTGTGTCTTCCTTACCTTTTCGTATGTTTTCAATGCAGTTATGCACCTACTTCTTACTTTTCGTTTTTTCTTGCTTCCTCCACCATATGTTAATCTTTGTTCCTGTTGGGTAGAGGTCAGTCAGTCACCCCCAGGCCCAATACCCTTAGTGGGATTTACTGGGTCTGGTTTGGTTTTATTGCTTGTGCATTCTGTCTTATGTTGGTCTTGCTTTAACATGGATCACATAATATGCTCATGATTTTTATTGTCGGCTGCCTGAATGTTTCATCTACCAGGATACTCACAACCAAGCTGGTATCGCTCATGGTGGTGGTATACTTCCGTTATTGAAACTTCTTGATTCTAGAAATGGTTCGCTACAACATAATGCTGCATTTGCACTGTACGGTCTTGCTGATAATGAGGTAATGCCAAGCTTATTAGAACGATAGCGCGATCATGATTCCTATTCTATATCTATGCCATAACTTTAAGGGATATCCTTTTCTAGGATAATGTTGCCGATCTTATAAGGGTTGGTGGGGTTCAAAAGCTGCAGGATGGTGAATTTATCGTCCAAGTAAGTAGTCCTATTTTCGCTAATGGCTTTCTTAAAGTCCATTCAGTCTTTTGAATTCTTGCGAGCAAGCCTATTCTTGCAGTTCTTGCCTTATTTTTCTTATTATTGGTGTCAAAAGATAGTGCCCTGACTGGTTTGGGTGAAGACTCGTTTGACATGGCTGACTTTATAATTTGATTTTGCAGCCAACTCGGGACTGTGTAGCGAAGACATTGAAAAGGCTAGAGGAGAAGATTCATGGACGGGTAATCATCGTACTTGTACCTTCATATTATTATCCTTATTATATACTCTTGGAGCTTGGAGGTGATAGTATGCAATAAATACAATTTCTTCCAAGCTTATTAATTGTGTTATCTGATGGCAATTACTATCTTAATGGCTATTATAGCATCTCCGATAGCTCCTCCCAAATGCAGAAAAATGAGGTTTTGGAGTTTTTAGGCTCTTTTTTTTTGCTCCAACTGCTTCTCCAAAATGGAGAAAGGGGAGAGGGAAATTTTCTACAAAGTTCGAGAATCCTCCAAAATTGAATGGATGAAGAGAGAGAACAACTTTTTTGTTCTTCCCAAGAAAAAACTTCCTAACCAACCAATAAAATTAAATGGAGGAAGAGAGAAGAATTTTTATTTTAATAATGCAATTAATGATGGAATCTCCGAAATGAATTACTTGTTGGAGTTTAATGTAATTTTTTTGAGATTTTGACTTTTGCTTCTCCGCATTGGAAATATTATGGTCTATGGAGAACTGTTGGAGATGTTCTTAGGCCCCAAATAACCCCCGCAAGTTTGTAGATGATTGGGACTTGTGGGTGGTAGGGCAAGTGGAAATTTTATAGTAAACCAAGTTTCATAAACCAATGTTTGATCCCCTTCTTGCATCATTCACTATATCTTGTTATGCACCTCCTATCAGGTATTGAGTCATTTGTTGTACCTTATGCGGATTGCTGAGAGATCTGTTCAGAGAAGAGTTGCCTTGGCTCTTGCGCATCTTTGTTCACCTGATGACCAGAAAACCATATTTGTCGATGGCAATGGTAAATTGTGTATTCCAATTATAGTCACTTCTGTTATGGTTAACTAGTGACTTATTGATCTTATTTATCTCTACGTCCCAAAAATAAGTATCCAGAATTCTATTTTAGTTTGTCCAAAATAAATGTCCATTCTCATAAGTAAGTGCCCACTTTCCAATTCCATTTCTACCTTAATTATGAGATGGAGAAATTCATTACTCCCTCCATTATTAAGGGCAAAATTGTCATTTAGTTAATTAAAAAGTGTAATAATTACACATTTCTAGAATTCTGTCTTGTTCATCGTGGACATTTAGTTTGGGACGCAGGGAGTATTTTACTTTTTTGATTGAATATCTTGATGGAATTTTCAGGACTCGGTATACTCTTGGAGCTTTTGGAATCAACCAATTTGAAACATCAACGAGATAGTTGTGTGGCCTTGTGCAAGTTGGCTGAAAAAGCTAGCTCACTTTCTCCTGTTGATGCTGGACCACCATCTCCGATATCTCAGGTCTCCATTTCTTTTGGGTTTTGTTGTTGTAATATCTCCAAGGGTTATCTTCATCTCATTCTGGACACATGTTATATGGAACTGGAGTTTCGAACATTTATTTTCTTCTTCATATTGGAAGTCCAAAACCAAACCAAAACAATATTAGATGATACTTCATTTCCAGACTAGTTTATTGCAGTATGATTTGAACTTAGGGCCCGTTTTGTTTGCTGGATTTGGTGGGATTTGGAATTGGATTCCATTTCTATCCTGCGTTTGGTTTAAAGTCAAATCTATAATTGAAATCCCGGGATTTCCGTGAGATCCAACAAACATTGGATGTAGAAATCCCATGGGGGTGGTTGGTATTTCACGGGATCTCGTAGGATTTATTTGTAATAATGTTCTAAAATGTGTTAAAACTAATAAAATTTAATTTAATTATTTTTATAACTATTTATAATTTGTTTTTATAAATTATCTATAAGGAATGAAATTCAATTCCATTCCCAATCCTACAAACCAAACACACCAAAGATTCCAAATTCTTACACGAAATCCAAATCCCTCAAAAACGTTCCATCAAACTAAACATCCCCTTAGAGATTTTGGATGAAGTTTCACTTGGTCTGTCTCTGAATGATACATTTTCGGCTTAAATGTTCCAAGTGGAAAATTCATGGAGAAGTTTTACTTGTCTTGGCCTAAATAAGTTTATGAGTCTTTATATTTGAAGTAGGGGTAGTTCTACCTAAAGTGTTGATGATCTAGATATGAAAAAAGATAAGTTTGTGCTTTAAGATATGTTGATTTAGGTGATACTTCCTGTTGCAGGTATATTTGGGTGAGCAGTACGTGAACAACCCTACACTATCAGACGTAACCTTCCTAATTGAAGGTGGAAGCTTTACTCTTGCTGAAAAAAGATTTATTTTTTTGCGTCTTTTAGTGTTTGTTTTAGCCTGACATTTTATGTATATGGTGTCAGGCAAACGCTTCTATGCTCATAGGATTTGTCTTCTTGCTTCTTCCGATGCTTTTCGGGCGATGTTTGATGGGGGATACAGGGTACGTGGCATTAAACTATTTGTTTTACTTCTCTTTTTCATTCCAACTAGAGTTAGGGGTCCACAAAAACCCAACCCAAAGCCACCCGATGGTTAATCGAGTTGTAAAATCTTCAAACTATAGGTATTGGTTGAGGCTCATTTAAAACCAACCCAACAAGACTCGATACCCCTCTTCTATGTTATATGCATTTTCTACTGTACATGTTATTAGCGCTGCCTTCGATAAGCATGACCGTGGCAGACAATTGGTTAGGTCTTTTCATAAGTGTATCATGATTCCACCCGTAATTTTACTTCCTATTTGCAAGAATCTTTAACTTTCTTCTTGGTAATGGTCTGGCTTTTTCTTTGTTCCCCATATACCATGAAGGGTCTATTCACTGTGTTGTTTAAGCATACTGCTGTAGTGCTGCTATTATGTCACAACCCAACCAACCCAACCCGCATGGGTTGCTTTTGGGTTGGGTTATGCTTTAAATATTTTTTAACGGGTTGAGATTTTTCAAACTGCACTAGTTCGGTTGGATCGTTCATCCGCCTTCAAACCGGCCAACCCAATCCGTGTGTAACCCTAACTATTAGTCGACTCCTTTTCCCCATCAAATATTCTGTCATCATGGTGATTGTTTTCCTCTCTTTTGTAGGAGAAAGATGCCAAAGACATAGAAATTCCAAATATCAGATGGGATGTCTTTGAGTTGATGATGAGGTACGATCGTCTACACCTTTCCTATTGGTTTCGGAAGGAAAATATATGTTCAATTGATATAATATCCTCTTATCTACTTGCACTCCTATTGCTTACAGATACATATATACTGGGTCAGTAGATGTCAATCTGGAAATAGCCCAGGATCTTCTTAGAGCTGCAGATCAATATCTTCTCGAGGGGCTGAAACGTCTTTGTGAGTACACCATCGCACAGGTGAGTCAAATTCTTTTTTCCGCATTGCATCAAAGCTTATCTTTTCGGTTAGCCTCTGATGTACATGTTTAACTTCTTTTGTTAGGATATACTCGTCGACAATGTATCACTTATGTATGATTTATCCGAGGCATTCAATGCGGTCTCACTAAGGAACGCGTGCATTCTATTTGTTCTGGAGAACTTCGACAAATTAAACACAAAAGAATGGTATGTATTGCACTTGTACTGTTACTCGTAACTTGCTTTTCAAAAGGGCAAAATGCAACAAAATGTAACAAAGTTTCAAAGTTTTCTATTTTGTACCCATTTTGACCCCTAATCTGTTGAGCTTGTAACATTTGATGATGTGGATGTCCGTTTACGGAATCTTTACGAAAGAGTAACAGTGAAGTGGGCGGAAAACTTGACATCAATTCCATCTTACATTAAATACGAGATTTTGAAACACTGTTGCATTGATTGGGAAAAAAATTTATTTGTTACACTAGATAGGAATTAAGACAAACTTGTTGCATTTTGCCCCTTTTCAAAATTTATCTTATATGCATTTTATCTCACTTTTTGCAAGCCGGGGTCTTCATGGAAACAACCACTCTACTCTTGAGGTGGAGATCGGGTTTGCGTACATCTTACCCCTCCCGGACCCCACCTTCTTAGGTGTGATATACTGGGTTTGTTTGGTTTTGTACTGCAAGTTGAAAATCCCTTCCATGTGGTCCAAACTCCAAAGTAGACTCGTGATCAATTAGTTACAAATTTCATAAGGCTGAGATCTTTATGACAACAACCGCTCTACCCTTGAAATAGAAGTCAGAAATGCACAGGGACGGACCCACCGTATTAGATACGGTGGCACGGGTCACCGCTTCGTTCCTCCGTCGTAATGCAAAAAAATTAGGGTCGTGAAAAGTGTTACCGTATCAATTTGTTGTGTGCTACCGTATATATTTTGAAACTACAACGAGAACACAAGTTTCCCTTGGTAGAGTTGGTTTGCAAGACTTCTATTCCAACCCCAGACCTGAGTTCGAATTATGTTAAGTCTCATTTTCTTAGTTTTTAGCTTTTAATTTCAGATTCATTATGTTTATGGAAAAAATTCACTCCTCTAAGACTTGAACACAGTACCTCACTTATAAAAATCAATGAACTAACCAATAGACCGATTACGATTTTCTGAAAAATACAGATGTATTTGTTTCTTATAGTCAATTGGTGCCGACACTTGAAAAAATTTCTACGTACGTCTCTGGATATGCATACAACTTACCTCTCCCAGATCCCACCTTCGTGTCTATGTGATATATTGGGGTTTGTACTACAAGTTAAAACCGGTTTCATGTAGACTCGGTTACGAATTACAGGTACGGGAGTTTGATCCAGCGTGTTTTGCCGGAAATGCGTAATTACTTTGTGAGGACACTTGCAAGGCCTGTGGAAGCCGACATGCGGCAATAGAATGATCCGGGTTCATTTTTTGATCAAAATTGATTTAACCTAGAAGAGAGAAGAAGAAGTAAGAAGAAGAGAATGTACAGAAAAGTGGTTTAGGTTTCTTCACTTGTGGAAGCAGAACAGAAAGAACAAAAATATATATATGGTAGGATTCCTGATGAACTGGCCTTCTCCTTTCATCGACATTTTGCACGGCAGTTGTAAATCAAGAAAGTAACCATGCTTGTGCCAAATGTTAACATGCATGAACCTCATTATCAACTGTCAGGTTAATCCTATACTCTTCTCTTCTTATATCATATCTCATTTTGATTATTCGTTGTTTCACCAGTTTTTAGGGTTCTAATTTGATTACAAGTGGGATTGTTTCATTACTTATGTCATTTTATCCCATTATTGGTGCATCAAGTAGGGGTGTTCACGGTGCGGTTTGAGGCAAAACCGCAGATTGCACTGTATATGCGGTTTGAACATTTTCCTAAACCGCAAACCACACCACGCCGCATATATGTCAAACCGTACCAAATCGCATCGCGAAATGCGGTGCGGTTTATGCAGTTTGTATCTAACACACTTTAAACCTACAATCAAAGACTTCATTTTAAAAAACGATAACGTGACCGTAGTCTAAAAATAAAAATATTCAACACACTGGATTCCTAAATATATATTACATAAATATTGCAGTTATTCTATATATACATGTATGTGTGTGTAGTATATAAAATTAAGAATATATACATATATATAATGTGTTGTGTGGTGCTGTTTGAACCGTGGTTTGTTAACTAAAGACCGCAAACCGCACCGCATAGTGCGGTTTGGTAAAATGTAAACCGTATTGCAGAAGTTTTAAACCGCACTTTGCGATGCATCGTGGTGCGGTGTGGGCAGTTTGCGTAGTTTGAGGTTTTGATGAACACCCCTAGCAATCTAGCATCAAGTGTTCAATAAATTTGGGTAAACAAGTATCTATAAAATGATTAAACGTTTTAAAACGGGAGAGAAGAAAAAGAATCTCCTAACAACTATGTTAATATAAAGATTGTGAAGATAATATAGATTTATTTTATCTACAACTAAAATCGAGGTTTAGAAATATTTTTAATTCAATAGTTACGTTGAAATGTATGTTATATTTTTAGAAAAATGAAGAAAGAGTGGAAATCTAGCTATTGAAATGTATGTTATATTTTAAAAAAAAATGAAAGATAAGAATTGAAATCTTCAATTTTTAAGAAATTTTTAGAACTTCATATAGAAGTTAGGATAGAAGTTATATTTTAGTTCTTTCGTGTTAATAAGAGTTGCTGAAATTAATTGCTTAGGAGAGAAAAAATAGTATTTTATTAGATATTTCAAATATTTTAAAAAATATTACAGTTAATGTTATAATTGTTATATAATAGTTGTTAGAATTGGATGTAATTTTAAATATTTTGATTTGTAATACTCTAATTGAAAAAAGCTATAGCATGTCGGAAGTGCTCTTAAAAACCCTTTTTTTCTATTAGCTATGCTAAAATAGGAAGAGAGAGAGAGAGAGAGAGAGAGAGAGAGAGAGAGAGAGAGAGAGAGAGAGAGAGAGAGAGAGCTCTTAGGTTATGTTTGGCAAATTAGCTGATAAGCTAGCTGGTAGCTGATAAATCAGTTTTTTAAAACGCTACTATGAGTAGCTTTTCAATAAGCTAACTTATAATTTAGTTTTTGGTCATCCAAACATGAATAAAAAAAGCTAGTTTTTTTTTTTTTTGCTAAACAATATCTTAAAAGGGGAGAGATTATTTTATTTGTTTTCACCAATGAGTGGAATGGAGTATAATTTTTTACAAAGTTTTTTAGAGGTATATTGAGATGGACTTATAAAATATTTTAATAATATAACTGAAATTGCTAAAATTGAAATATAACCTTTTTTAAAAATTTTGATTTTAAGTAATTTATTTAAAAAAAATTATAATTGAATTGAGACAGAGAATCGATATTAAGTTGGTGTTATATGCCAAAAAAAAAAGTTATAGACTCGTACAAATTGTTTAAAAATCATTAAAGAAAAAGCTTTTAAAAGTCACTTCTTGTTCCATTTTAATACTAGTTGTCCTTTCCATTCATAGCAACAACAATAAAAACAACTTCCATGTTTCATTACACAAAACATCACCTACCTCACCTTCAATACAATCAACACTTACGAACCGTTTACCAACACAAACTGGTTAAACATTTACCAGATAAGAGTCACTACCCTTCCTTACCTTATCACATAAAATTCCCAATCATCAAAATAACACATAATAAGCGTCTCTTACTCAGTAAACGCCAATCAGATAAGAATCACCTCTCACTTAGGGGCCGTTTACTAAATAATTACCCGGGTAAGCGCTTACCAGTATCACTTACCTTATGATCCTTACCTATTGAGCATGGAAACTACCTATAATCTTACCCGGTAAGAGCCATAACAAGGACCTAGAATCTTACCCGGTAAGTGAGAAACGATTCTTACCCGATAAATACTTACCGGGTTTAAGACGCTTACCAACAATCAATTTTGATGGTCAAAATGTTATACGATAAGGTAAATAAGGGTAATGTCCTTGCCGGTAAACATTTTGGTAAACGGCCCCTTACTCATCAAAATAACATAGTATAAGCGTCTATTACCCAGTAAGTGCCAACCCCCCCCCCCCCCCCCCCCCCTCTTAAGATTCTCGGGTGATTGTCGGGTAAAAATCATTATCTTTGACCGGGGTAAGCGTCTCTTACTTGGTAAGGTCGTAAGTGTAAAGTAAACAATCCCTAAAAACTAAAAAACCCGTTTCTAGAATCTATCTATACGATTTGTATCTCGGATGTTGTGTAAGAAGTCGAGTCATCGTTGCTCGACCAGTTCTCCTTGAGCCCACAAGCAGTAGCATGGATCATAGGCGGTAGCCTTTCTATCTGAAGCTCATACGAAACTTCCTTTTCCAATTCGGAACAGTACACGCCAAACGTACGAAGGCTTACGTGGAGTCGGAAGTCCAAGCCAAATAGGAATTTTATCTCCAATCTGTTCAATTCCGATGTCGTTACTCCTCCCACTTTCGCGTAATATGCATTATTGTAGAATCTGCAAATAAAACCAAACCGGATTTAGTTTCTTAAATACAGACGGTGAAAACAATGCGCCATGTTCGTTGGCAAACATTTTTTTTTTGGAAGGGTGTCCTAGGCTATGCCTAGACTAATCCCTTGGCAAATTATGACTGTAAGACATCAGCACTTATTAAACCTCAGTGGTCACAATTGTTGTGTACGCCTGGATTCGAACCCTCGGCAGATGGGATATTCCACCACATCCCCCAGGGCCTTAACCACTACGTCAACCCTTGTGGTTAACATTTTTTTTTTAACCGTGAGTGTCGGGGCCAATTTAGGCACACCTCGACTAATCTCGGGGGACCTGGAGAACAACCAGGAAAATCCCAAGTGGTCCTGCAGAACTCAAACCGGTAACCTCTGAGAAGAAATCCCCAAAGGCCCAAGCCCTTTTGCTAGTTGAGCTAACCCGACAAGCGTCTCTAAGGAGAATCCTCAAAGGTTTAAGTCTTTGACGTAACTCGTAAGGGCATCTCCAACAGATTCTCCAAAATGGAGATTTTGGAGGTTTTGGCTAGTTTTTTACTCGAACAGATTCTCCAAAACGTTCTCCAAAATGGAGAAAATAGGAGAGGGGCTGAAATTCCTTAAATATGGAGAATTCTAAAAAAAAGATTACTTAGATCTCCAATAGCTTCTCCAAAATGGAGAAAATGGAGATTTTGAGCTAATATTTTTCTCCAACAGTTTTTCCAAAACTATCTCCAAAATGAAGAAAGTAGGAGAGAGAAGGGGTTTTTTCTCTAAATACTGAGATCACCACAAAAATGATTACAAGTGAGAGAACCAATAAGAAACTTTGAAAATAAATATGTAAAGAGAGATATAATATTTTAATAGATGAATGGAATATTTTAATATTATAATTAATGTTTGGATTCTCCAAAATGGGGAATCTGATGAAGATATAATTTTTTTTAGAGATTTTAAATTTTGGTTCTTCATTTTGGAGAAATTTTGGGGAATCTGTTGGAGATGCTCTAAATGGTATCCTAATTCCTACGCAATGTCGGGTCTACGAGGGGTAGATCGTTGGCAACCTTTCCTCTACCTGAAGGGGCATAGAAGCTATTTCCATAAAGTCCCCGTAAAACTCAAAAAGAAAAAAATGTATGCAAACAAACGATACTGACAACTGCTAATACAAGAAAACACTACTGAAAAAGCGGGAGTTAGAAACAACAATTACGCGTCATCAATAAACTTTGCAGCGAGCATTATACTGGTGATGAGAAGGCGATGAACACTAAGCGATGTCATAATGACATTTCCGCCTTGAATAAACCGATCCATGTATACTTGTGCAACAACAAAGCACGACGGGCTGCAATGCGAGTATTTGAAGATACGATCGATGTATTCCTTGATTGTAAGTGTAGGTGCTCTTGAACCATGAAAAGCCGTAACAACGTCTTTAGATTGCGTGTTCTTGAGTAGGGCTTCGTTCTTTTCGACACACCTCTCGAGAACCGAAGAAAGAAGCGATAGAACCTTCGGGTTTCCGGGAGTTTGCTTGAATGCTTCTTTGAGTCCGAGTTTACGGTATGTTTTTGAGCCCGGGATGTCGTTTTCAATCCCCATGGATTCCATGCCAAAGCAAAGCTATATGGAAAAAAGGAAAACATGAATTTGCAGATCCAACTCGGGTTGAATTCTAAACCAAAAGGGTCATTAGCGCAGCGATACTCGGGTTACCGGTAGAGTTTAGCCTTCCAGGAGGTCAAGGGTTCAAAACTCATCAAAGTGGAGTGTGCGTGAGTACTTACTGTATATGAATATTATATACTTCAAAAAAAATAGTTACCAAACCGACCCGTATATCCCAATTGAAAGTAGAGTTGGTGGTGGAATTTAAGCAGACCTATCCTCTACCCGCAAAAAAGTTGTCAGGTTTTCTTATGTGAGAAGTTGTTTACTAATACTTAAACCGCACTCTTACCCACTTAAACGCTTTACGCAATTTATAACCGCTCCTTGGTTGGTGAACCACATAAACATGTGTGATCATTCATTTTTGGCTTTTTGCTAGGTTATTAGTAGTAGTACAATGACCCACAATAACAATGGTAAACTAAGAGTCTGTTTGTTAGCAACTTAATGAGCTTAATGAGACTCACAACTTATTCAGTCAGCTATATATGACTGTTTGGTAGTGGCTTAATGATATAGAAAGTGGCTTAGTCAGTAAGATTTCAAGGGGGAGCTTTATGCAGAAAGCCAAGTTTTTTTCCAAACCAGTCTCTCCCATTAAAAAATATGTTCCTTCCATCTATGAAAAAACTCTCTCAAATAAAAACCTTCTCAAATAAAAACCTTCAAAATCTACACAGACAGATTAATCCACACAATCCACACAAACAACTTTATCCATACATACCTTAATGGAAAACCAACCAAACATCCCCTAAGGGTGTGTTTGGTTAGAGGTATTAACCAGTCATTAATGAAATTAAATGTAAATTAAACTGTTTGATTTTATATTATATATAATAGGTCCGTTCACCATAAGTCCAAATTTTCATTCCAGGTTAACTTCCATCAATCTCAACAACTCTTAAAAGAACTAAATTAAACTAATCATACCAACACAAGCAAACAAGGTAATAAACCGAACTAGTCTTAATTGACTTTCTATATAAAAACATTTCTAACGAAACTCCTTTAATCCGGGTGGATACCAACAACGCAAAAGCCAAACTCTCGTACACAAAACGACACCAAAAATACGACCTTTATAACGATTAACATCATTCTAACTCCTAAAACTTTATGGTTAGAAACGCGGGTATGGGCAAAACCTCTTGCATATATGCTATCTACATCCTCAAGAATGACACATCCCATTCAAGAAGATCATACATAGTCTACCCTGTTTGGGTAGAGGTCAGGTCTGCGTACATCTCTCTATGATCTCCCCACATACCTATATCCTACTTACTTTCGAGTGAGATTTACTGGGTCGGTTTAGTTTTCAACAAGTTCAAAATCAAATGCCAAAGAGAATAAAATGAAATCCAATTGGTTGGTTTTGGAATCATAGCAAAACACAATTAGAAATCAACACTAAAGAAGATTCATTTGTAGATAGAAACCTAGAAAATTTGCATCCTTCCAATTCCCAAACACCACCTGCATCTTTCTCCATGGTCAATTCTCTTTCTAGCTGAAGTGGAAACCTAAACCATTGAGATCTGACTAACAAACCTTTTTATTAAAACTTATTAGGTCAGCTCCAATGGGAAAAAGATTCAAGATCCATCTTCTTAACACCTAAACCTAACAAACCCACAAACAAAATCCAAAACTTTATGCTATATAAGTAACTAGGTCTGAATACAGATTTAGCTTCACGAAACAACAATAGAAACTAATTAACAGAAAACCCTTTTGTTGAATCGAGATTGTAGATCAGACCCTCAAGGGAAACACATATAGATAGACAGATAACTCAATGAAAATCCAAAGAGACATTTTATCAAACAGTTGGAGTGCAAGATGAATTACAGAACTTACAGAGGAGGTCCTTGAAGCATCCATGTGCGGCCACACCCACAACTTCAAGAATCTTCTACATGATAAAATATATATATATATTATATATATAATTCGTGTTTTAGATAGGGAGAGATGTGAAGGACTACCAGTCGTACAGAAGCTCCATTTTTTTCTTTTTCTCTCTCTTATCTCTTCTATGGTGATGTGACAACAGCTATTTAGTGGTGTGTATAATTATATTCATACATACGATTATAATAAATGTATGACTTTATTCATTTGTGAAGCAAGCAAAAAAATTGGGTTTCTTTTAGGTTACTTCACATTAAAATTTGTTGAGTGAATTTGTGGGGTAGGGATGAATAGATAGAGTGGATGATTTATCATGGAAGCCAGTTGTGTCGGTAGCTTCTTTTATTCTCGTGAAATCTGTATTATAATTTTTTTAAAACATAGTATTAAAAGTTAAAATATCTAAAAAAAATTATATTTAAATTTAAAAATTATTATATCTATACTATATTAGAGCATCCACAGTGTACGAGTTTTTCACAGAGCTTTTTCATAGTTTTTTTTTCTTACACATTATTGTCACATCAACAACTTAAAAACCTTTATATACCTCCACTATGTGAAAAACTTCATCCAAGTTTTTTCATTACTTTTTTAAACTATTCAGGGTCTCACTCTTTTAACTTTATATCATTTTTATTCTTATTTATAAAAATAAATACATTAAAATTCATACAAATTAATAAAAATTAGGTTATTAAGAAATATATAAAAGTTGTATAAAAAGTTTGTAAAATAAAAATTAAAAAATGTTAAATTTAAAAGTATGTATAACCGAAAATAAAAAGTGAGTCATTAAGAAATCTGTTAAAATTGTATAAATATGTCAAATTTGAGATATTATTTTAAAAATATAAAATATAATTACTTTCATTATGTATTTATTTATATTATTTACTTTAAATATATTAATAAATAAAACTGGTTAAAAAATAAAACTGATTAAATATGAAACTTTTATAAAATTCTAAAAAGTTAAAACTAATTAAATATGAAACTTTTATAAAATTCTAAAAAGTTAAAACTGATTAAATACGAAAAAACTATGAAAAAGCAGGTCGTGCAGTTACGAGCTATGACGAAAAACCTCGCGAAAAACCTCAAGTGAAAAAGCTCTCCACTATGTGAAAAACCTCAAAATGAGGTTTTTGTTTTTTGAAAAACCTCCCAAAAAGCTTTGAAAAAGCACATTGTGGATGCTCTTATAAAGCACAGATAAAAAACTCTTAAATACAAATTATTAGGCACAATGTACCATTATTTTATACAATATTTTAAAAATCTCTTAATTTACAAGTATCAAAGCACAAGATACATATTACTACTGCAGTCTTCTAACACCCACCAATTTGGTATGTGCAGGATCTTCATTTTATGCAGACATTTCCATGTACCACTATTAATTAATATATTATATTACTATAATTTTGTTTTAATTATATTATTAAATATGAAATTGGTTATTTTTTCTAAATGTCATTAAAATATATAAGATAATCGTTGAATTATAATAAAATACTTAATTTTTTTATATAAAAAACATTATATTATTAAGCCTAAATTAAACAAATTTATAAAAGAACATTATCACTTTTTCAAAACCATCCAAAATCGTACTGTAAATCGACAAAAAAATAAAATGAAACATTAAAATCATGATGTATCTCGCTGCATTGCGCGAGTACGCTTCTAATTTTAACAGTTATAACATTAATTATATTATTAAAATATTTTATATGTTTAATAAAACGTTATTTTTTTCTTCTAAACATTTATTTTCAGTACTTCCTATTGATGGGAAATAAATAAGATATTATTTTTCTCTCTTATATAAAGTTTTAGAGATTTATTTAAATTTAGAGTTTTTTATATTATCATTAATTTTTCTATTTTACCATACAATATAATATAACTGTTGGAGCACAACACTATCATAAATCACAAAAATACTAAATTTAGAGAAATTTCTAAAGATCAATTAAAAACATGGAGAATCAAATATATAAAAAGTTAAATACCTTTTGTATTATACCATTTCTTATCTATTTATGTGTATAGACTATTTTTATTAACTTATGTTGTGTTCTTGATTGTTTGTGCTTCTATCAGCTATTGTTATTTAGCTTATGCTGTTTTCTACTTGGATCTCAACGAATCATTTTAACTTCCACATTGTACTTATACTCATTTGTCTTCTTGTCTTGAAAATCTTTAGCGGCGTTTGGATTGATGGAATGATTTTGAAAGATTAGGATTTCGTGAAATGATTTGGATTCCATTTTTTATAAATAATTTATAAAAACAAATTACAAATAGTTATTTAAAAAATTAAATTACCTTTTTTATTAATTGACTATTATAAGACAAATGTTTTCAATTTATTTTAAAACATTATTACACATAATTTCTACAAAATCCCACGAAATACCAACAACCCCCATGGGATTTCAAAATCTTATGTTTATAGGATTTCAAATCCCTCCAAATTCTATCAAATTCTACAAATCAAACAGTATCTCATATTTTTTTTCCTATGATTCATCTCCTGTTAACTCTCTTAATTACTTCATTGGCTTGACTTCTCTTTTGTATCAGAATAATGCACATTATGCACTAAGAAAATTCCTACATTTTGAGATAAATTATCAATGACAGTAGATGATCGACTCATATCTATATTTAGTATTTAAAATCATCCTTATTTTTTTTTACATTCTTAATTCATAATTACGTAATATTGAGTACCTAAACCTTTAGTACTCTCATATCTTTAAAACAAGAATAAAATATTAACAACACAAGCTTTTGATTCTAAAATTGATGATTCCACAAAAGTTTTTTTTCACCTATGAAAGTTTAAAAGCAGTGGATAAATTACTTTTTAGAAATGGTGGTAAGATTGAAACTCAATTGATTTTATATCGTTTCATACAAAGTGTTGTTTCGAACAATCTATAAGATTTCACATTGGTTGGGGAAGGGAACTAGGGTTGCTTTGTAAGGGACTGGATACTTCATGTACCAAACGTGTTTTAAAATCGTGAGTCTAGATGTGGATAAAGCGGAAAATATTTGATACGGTTGATCTGAGATGTTACAAATCAGAGCTAGAAACCGGACTGGTGTACTAGCAAGGACGCTGAGTTCCCAAGCGGGGTAAGGGTCTAGATACATGCTCTACCAGACACATTTTAAAACGTAAATCCATATGTAAATAAAACGAACAATATCTGGTATGGTTCGCCTAAAATGTTACACAATCAACATTGATTGCGACCTAAAAGATGTCAACTTATATATGAAAAATATATGTATTATAGGATGTGTTTTATGGTGGATCTGATTGATATAAACTATACATTAAAAAAATATTTTATACAATATTGATATAAATTAGAGTAAATTATGTTTTTCGTCCTTATGGTTTGTTAAATTTTTTGGATTTAGTCCCTATGGTTTCAAGTTTTGATTTTCGTCCCTATGGTTTGTAATTCATTTCCATTTTCGTCCTTGAGGCCAAAACATTAGTTTTAGGACTAAAATTGAAATGAATTGCAAACCATAGGGATGAAAAAAGCAATAAAAGTTAAATCATAAGGACGAAAAAGGTAAAAATTATAAACCATAAGGATGAAAATTGTAATTTTAAAACCATAAGGATGAAACTAGAAATTTTCAACAAACCATAAGGACTAAAAACGTAATTTATAAATTATTATTGATTGACTTTTGTGTATATACATATATGATAAAATTGTTTATTTAAATTAATATTATTTTTCATATTCAATTATTTTTTATATCATCTATATCTATACTATATTCTAAAGATGACATAAAAAACTCTTAAAAACAAATCTTAAAACTTAATGTACCGCTATTTAATGTTAATTACTTAAAAAACAGTCATAAAAGTTGTATCTACTATGTTATTCATTAATTTTCAATCATTATCTCTAACCATTTTAACTCCCCTAAAATCATTTCCCACTTTAACTCCCCTAAAATAACTCTCAGCATATTTTAGATATAAAAAATATAATCTATACTATATTATAAAGATGACATAAAAAACTCTTAAAAACAAGTCTTAAAGCTTAATGTACCGCTATTTAATGCTAATTACTTAAAAAACAACCATAAAAGTTGTATGTACTGCATTTAATGTTATTCATTAATTTTCAATCATTATCTCTAACCATTTTAACTCCCCTAAAATCATTTCCCACTTTAACTCCCCTAAAATAACTCTCAGCATATTTTAGATATAAAAAATCTAAAATATGATTAAAAAAATCTTACAGAATATTTTATAAAAAAAAATTATATTATTAAACCAAAATAAATTACATTATATTATTAAGTCTAAATTAAACAAATTTATATAAAAAAAATCATTATCCCTCTCTCACAACCATCCAAAATCGTAATGTAAATCGACAAAAAACAGAAAATAAAATGAAACATTAAAATCGTGATGTATCTAGCTGCATTGCGTCAGTACACTTCTAGTAATAAACAATGTATCAAATATTTTTATGTTGAGGGGCTTGAAGGCCTTTATTATTTATTTATTAAATTTAATAAAAAGTTCTTTGACAAATTAAATTTTATTAAATATTTAAAAATTAATTATACAACTCCGTACGTGGAACATTTGATTCATGAGTTTTTCCTCCCATAACCATTTTCACACGTCTCCGAAGATTTTCCACTGTCACCTTTTTCCGGCGAGAAACCAGTGAAAAAGGACGCCGGACGTTTATCCACCGGCGGTTTTTCTCCGTCACCGTCATCATCGGTACAGCTTTTGTTCTTCAATTCGTACTTCATTTGTACATTTTCTCATCCAAAACTGCATTTATTAGATCGTTTGCGTTTTTGAAATAGATCGAATCCTGTACATTGATGTATGTTGACGTTAGAATCTAGATCTTATTGTAGCTCATTGTTTTTCTTCAAATTTCGTAAAGTTTTGGTGTATATATACAGAATTAGCATAACAAATTATGTATATATTGTTTGGCGTCAAATTTAGAGTCTATGCCGATTTTCTTCAGCGATTATCTTAATTCGTAGAAATGTTCGCCTCGTTTTATTGATTTGGATATGGAAAGGATGTTATGCTCGCTAGGTTACAGTTAATTATGAAGATCTTGTTTATTTGAATAACTTGTCTAGGAATTGGGATCGTATAATAGGGCAACATTAATGATCTATTATGTGATTTAGTTTCTGTAACTGGACCGAAAGGGGTTGAATATGAGAGATTATAATGTTGTGTTTATTGGAAGAGGAAATTGTGCACATTATGTGAATGTTCTTGTGTTATCATATTTGTTACTCCAATTATATAGTGGTTTGTTCAGAAATTATGTGTCATTCAAATCTTTTGACATTGTGATTTACATCTTTCTATATTGGTTATTGATATTCTCCTCAGCTATGCATATGTTGTTGATTTGGAAATGATGCACATTTGCTTCCTTTCTTTTTTGTTTCAAACTGCATACATGTGTATCGTGCTATTGGCAGGCTATATATCCTTACATTGTGTTTCTAATCGATCTAGATCGACATGAATTCATGAAATATTCTTAGTTTCAAGAATTATAATTCATTATCTGCAAGAAAAACTGCACAAGTCAGACTGATTATTGGATAAGATCATTAGACACCGTGTTCATCGTGTACCTAGTGCATTTGGAAGTGGATATTTAATGATCTCTTTATAATCTGTGTAATGTGGCAACCGTAGTGATCTTAATGTGCGATTTCTGGTAATTTTTTGTCATTCTCTGCGTTTTATTCCTTATAAAACCAATATCCATACAGTTTTTTTTGTCATGTGGAACAAATCTCACATTATTTCTTCTTTGTGACTAACTGTGTGGCTGCCAAACTGGTGGCTTCCTTAACTATACAGATAAGTAGGTTGACCTCTTCCTCTGTTCACTGCTAGGCATTGTGTTTTGAGAAGACTGTCTCTTTACATGTAGCATGCTGATACACTAGTATGCACCATGAAGCCAAAAAAGGGAATTTCCAAAAGTAACAACATATACATAGTTAAGGAGAATATCAAAAACCAAAAAAGAGGACATAAACACAAATATGTCAAGGATGTGCTCTGATGTAGAAAGTTGGATTACATTTACTTTAAACCACAATTTCCAAACAAACCACTAAGCAATTGGGGTAACAAAGATGATAACACAAGACCAATCACTTAATATGCAAAATTTCTTCTTCCAATAAACACATTGTTATAAGGTCCCATATTCAAACCAGATACAGAAACTAGATCATATAGATAGATCATTATTAATTGCACCCTTTTGGGGAAGAGTGTCTTTTTACATGATAGCCTCTATACCCCCTTACGTCGAGGCAAGATCTGTGTACATATTAGTATATTCCCCCCCCCCCCCCCCCCAACTTGTTTGGTTTGGTCTGGTTTGGTTTCTACTTTCTAATATGCACATGTTGAAGAGTCTTTTGGATCATCTTATGACTGCATACTGTTCGGATGTTCTAAATCTAATGTATTCTGCGATTCGGAAGACATCCTGGGAGCACAAAATTTTGATTTCTTCAAAAATAGAACACAAACATACATGGTTCGTGCCCGAGGGTGTACCAATGTAAGATATGGAACATGGTCCCAAAAATTATATATGTTTTAGACTTTGTCCAATTATATACGTTTTAACCTTTAGCCAATTATATGTTGTAGGCTTTTACTCTTTTAACCGATTTGATGATTGCTGATTCCAACTGGAATCACTTCTCCCTCGCTCTCTGCTCTCTAATTTATAATTTCTATGATTCTATCAATTATTGTAACTTTTACTTTGTTTTATTTGTTACTCAATCAGTCGATCTTTAGTTTTGAAACAGGTGTAACAGAACCTCCAAAAAGATTGAAACGACCCTGAAACCAACATATTTGCAGGACAATTTGATATGGAGTCTACTCATGGTCACATGCGTTCAATTAAGTTGTGGCCTCCTAGCCAAACCACCAGGCAACTGCTCGTGGATCGTATAGTAAAAAACCTCACAACTCCGTCCATTTTATCGCGAAAATATGGTCTTCTAAGCAAAGAAGAAGTAGAAGAAGACGCTAAACAAATCGAGTCTGCAGCCTTCTCTGCAGCAAACCAACACTTCGAAAAAGAACCAGATAGCGATGGAGCATCTACCGTGCAAGTTTACGCTAAAGAATCCAGTAAACTTATGGTGGAAGTCGTTAAAAGAGGACCTCGACCAAAAGAGGATCGAGAAATCATACCAGATTTGTTATCTGATCATGAATTTGTTTTCGACATTTCTGGAGGCCGTCGAGCTTTTATTGAAGCAGAAGAAGCTAAAGAACTTCTGAAACCGCTAAAAGAGCCCGGAAACAAATACACAAAGATTTGTTTTAGTAATAGAAGTTTCGGTCTACCTGCTGCCCATGTCGCTGCCGCCATTCTATCAAATCTAAAGAACCAATTGACGGAAGTTGATTTATCGGATTTTGTTTATAGAAGGCCAGAACCAGAAGCTGTTGAAGTTATGAGGATGTTTTCATCGGCTCTCGAGGGTTGTGAGCTTAGTTATTTGAATCTTTCGAATAACGCTTTGGGTGAAAGGGGGATTCGGGCATTCGGTGATCTTTTAAGGTCTCAAGAAAACCTTGTTGAATTGTATCTGATGAATGCCGGTATCTCGGAGGAAGCTGCAAAGGCGCTGCGCGAGTTGATCCCTTCATCGAAGAAACTCAAGATTCTTCATTTTCATAATAACATGATTGGAGACGGAGGAGCTATCGCCATTTCTCAACTCGTTAAGGAATCTCCGGTTCTGGAGGATTTCAGGTTAGCGTTGTTCATCGGTTCACATCCAATAGATTGAGTATAATCTATCCCATCCGATCCAATCATCTATTGGTAGTTGAATTTTGACAAATTTTTCAATCCAACTACCTTCGGATGATTGATTTGATTCGATTGGATCAATTCTATCGATTGGATATTACGATGGTTTATTTATTAGATCCGATTAAAATGGAAAAGTTCAAATGAGAACCATAAATATTTTGAGAACTATGAGAACCGGTATATACGTATATATATGCATTGATATAAGTTATCAATATATGTATTTTTCAATTAGTATATATTGATCCCTTTTCAAAAAAAAAAAAAACTAGTATATATTGATCAATGTATATGTACTATGTATGCGTTGGTGCATATACTTGCTGACATTCATATACTGTATATGCATCAATGCACGTATTAGTTTTCATAGTTCTCAAAATACAGATCGTTCTTAATTGAACCTTCTTCTCTGGTCAAATTCATCTATTGCTTAAAACCAATTATCATACATTTCACTAAAAACGCTACTCGTAAATAAATAAATATATACATATATATAGACCGATCAACCAACATCATTTATAAGCATAAATCATAGTGTATATATATATATATATAAAATCTTGTACACCAAAATACCAAATACAAACATCACATAAATTAAATCATTCATTTTTATAATTGCATAATAAGGCGAAGCGCCGTGTGAGAAGTTAACGGTGAGAAGTGTGAGAAGTGGATCTGAACCATTGATCTCTTTTGATCTCAAACCCTCCCATGAATTGCGGCTTAGAAGGGAATTGATCTGGTGCATCTTATCTCGGTGCATCTCATCATAACGTGCGTTCATTTCTCATCCAACTGTTGATAACCATTTCTCATGTTTCTCACCATTAACTCAACTTCTCACCGGAATCCAACCGTGCATAATTATTGGGTTGGATCATATTAATTTTACTAGATTTTGAGCTGTCATCTACAACCTATCAATATTGATATCGAAAATTAGATCCGACCCGATCTAATCATCATTGGATATCCAATTTCTGTCCACCAAATCGTTTCTAATCCGATCAGATGACTTTCTTCGCACTCCGTTTGTTTGTTTTAGGTGTTCTTTGACACGGATAGGCTCTGTAGGCGGCATCGCTCTAGCCGAAGCACTCGCTACTTGCACCCTTTTAAAAAAACTCGATTTACGCGACAACAAGTTTGGAACCGAAGCCGGGATCGCTTTGAGCCGGGCTCTATCCGGGCACGCCAACCTCACCGAAATCCACCTCGGCCACCTAAACCTCGAGGACGAAGCCACCATCGCCATCGCCAATGCTCTAAAAACCTCTTCCTCCGCCATCGAAGCTCTCGAGATGGCCGGAAACGCCATCACCTCCGAAGCAGCTACCGCGATCGCGGCCTGTATTGCTTCAAAGCAAGACTCTTTAACCAAACTAAACTTATCGGAAAACGAGCTGAAGGACGCCGGCGCGACGGTGATCGGGCGGGCGGTGGAGGAGGAGGAGTTTGGGCGGTTGATGATGGTGGATATGAGCAGCAATGCGGTGGGAAGTGGTGGCGCCAGGATACTGGCTAAGGCGGTTGCCGGTAAACCTGGGTTTAGGCTGCTGAATATTAATGGTAATTTTATATCGTATAAAGGGATTGAGGACGTACGTGAGATCTTACAGAATTCACCTCGAATGCTTGGACCTTTGGATGACAATGATCCAAATGGTGAAGATGATGATAATTGAAAAAGATCTCGATTTTGCTTTACGACGATGGGTATCCAACAGGTATGTTATATTTTCTCCCTCTTTTTTTTTAATTTGAAACTTTGTTTATTTATGTTTTTTCTTTTTTTCTCTGTAATTTAAGGAGAGTTTAGTATAGATGTTGTTTGAAATATCTAAAATAGGATAGATGTTAATGTTGGATATGAGGGGGTGTCAAAAAAGGGAATTGATCAATGGGGAAGGGCATTTTGAACAGAATTTTCAAAAAGAAAAAAAAATAAATTTTAGAGATTTTTGTTGTTTTTTTTTTTGTTGCTTCAACACAAGTTTTAAACATTGTAAAAACAATGGAGAAAAAATTCTACAGATTGGGAAAATGCAGGAAAAAAATGTTCAAAACTAATTTTGGACGAGAGAAGATGTATTAATTAATTTTTTATTTATTTTGGAGGAAATATTATTTGAAAGTTTGATTAGATATTTAAGTTTATTGAATATTTTAATAATATAATTATTGTTAGAATCTCTAAATTTAATTTTTTTTATAAATTTTGATTTTTATTTATTTATTTTGAAGAAATTGACGAGAAATTGTTAGAGTTGAATGTATTGTTTTTTTGGAGATTTTGATTTTTTTTTTAATTCTAGAGAAAAAAATGGAGAAATGATTGGAGTCAAACCAGAATAAGATGACGTTTGTTTTTTAAGAAGTCTGAAAGTCTTATTTCACTTCTGATTAATAAGAGGTGGTGTTGAAGTCTGAAATCTAGAGTAAATAGACTGTGTTTTTGTAACGTCTGGAGGCGTCTTAAGAGAAAGGAGAGCATATGAACTCAGGTGATGATAAGAGGTTTTAAGAAGTTGGGTCACCACTTCTTATTTTAGATGTATTTAAGAGTTAAGAGGTTCTGAAAATTGAAAAAACAAACAAACAGTCTGAACTCTGAATGTAAAAAGGTTTGAACGATTCAGACTTAAGAGCTATTAAGAGGTTTTTTGAAAAAACAAACAACCCCAAAATGTTTAGTTAGGACGTGGATGGAGCTGAATTGACGGGTTAACAGTTTTTCCATCTTTTATTTTAGAGTAAAATAAAATAAACGCTAACCCGGTAAGCACTTACCAGGCCATTTATCTTATCGGATGAACATGGCAAGGGCCAAAAATCTTACCCGATAAGAAAGATCATAAGAATGTAAAGTTTTACCCGGTAAATGAGGGTGACGGCTCTTACCCGGTAAACGCTTACCAGTTGAATTATTGCATACAATAACATTTTCATTGACTATAATCTTACCCGGTAAAGTAAGTTAGAGTGTCGAATCCTACCGATAAGTGCTTACCGGGTAAACGTTTGGATAAACAACCCCTAAATTATTTGGTCCTTGGGGTATGTGGATTTTTTCGAAATTGATTTCTTGACTTCAACTATTACGTAGAACATCTAGTGGCATGCACTCCCTTAATCATGTTTGCTAAATTAGGGGCCAAAATGTATACAGTGAAACTTGGAGGGCTAAATAACCAAATTGTACATGGGCATGTTTTGTTAATTTTCAAACACATTTGTTTGTCAATGTGTTTGTTTCATAGGTATTCACTTCACTTTGTAAAACTTTTAGTTATACTTTTTGTTTCACAAACACCTATAAAATGTTCACATTATAAAACAAATATATTTGAAACAAACATATTGAGAAACAAATATATGTAAATCATTACACTAAACCCAAGCCATAGATGGAAAAAATCATATGAAATAACATATGATACACAAATTCTCAAAGTTATAACCGTATTTTATATGTTCTCAAACGAAAACCCTCTTCTATAACAAGGATTGGGTTCCGCTGAGAAATTGAGTTAACGGTGAGAAGTGGTTATCAACTGTTGAATGAGAAATGGACACATTCATGGGAAAGTTTGAGATTAAAAGAGATCACAGTTCGGATTTCATTTACTTCTCACCGTGAAGCGACTCTCGAACGAATTTTCAACATGCATCTTTAACCCGGAATAATAAATGACACCCCATAACAAATCAACTACCATTAGTAACGATTATAAAAAGTTGCGTAAAATTAATGTAAAAAAATGGTTACAAATTTTTAAACAAACATTTAAAATGCACGTAGTTCTTAAAATACCAAAAAAAATATAAAATAGCTAAAAGCATGTAGATAATATTTTGTCCAACTCGGTGATTTCCAATCAATGCTTAATAAATTAAGCCAAAAACATACAACCCTTAAGATTTACTTCAGTTGCATTATATGCACATTAGTAAGATGAGAATAAACAGCTTAATTACTCTTTTGATCCTGTCTACGTTTCTTTGTTGATGACTCTTTTGGCACCACCCCACCATCATCATCATCATCACCACCACCACCACCACCGTCGCCATCGCCACTAACACCGCCACCAGCATCACCACCAAGAGAAGAAACCCGACCAACAAGCAATGTAGGTCGAACCAACGCTTCAATGGCTTTTTCCATATTCGAAATGATAACCATTTGGGATTTGTTGATGTTCTCGTACTGGAACCACAAAAAACATGAAAAACTTACAAATAGAACCGAAGATGAATACATCATACACCCTTCGTCTCAAAATAAGTGTCCACGTTTCTATTTTCGTTGATCTCAAAATAAGTGTCTACTTTCCAGTTCTACCATGAACTTAGGGCTCGTTTACCCGGTAAGCGCTTACCGGTGAGAGTCTACACTCTAATTTACCTTACTGGGTAAGATTCTAGTCAATCAGAACGGTATCATATGCAATAATTTTATCCGGTAAGCGCTAACCGGTAAGAGTTGTCATCCTCACTTACCGGCTAAGACTCTCGGTCCTTACAATCTCTATTACCGGGTAAGATTGCCATGTACATCAGACAACGTAAGGGACCACGGTAAGCATTTACTGGGTAAGCGTTTCGTAAACGACCCCTTAGAGATGAGGAACTTCATCACTCTCTGTTGTTATCAGTAAAATTCTCATCGAGTTAATTAAGCACATTTATAAAAATATGTCTTTTATTTGAGACAAAAAGAGTATAATATACGACACAACATTATAAGAGCATCTCCAACAACTATGATGATGTAGCGATTTTGGAGTTTTTTTTGGTCCAACAACTATTCTAAAGTGTATGCTAAAATAGAGAAAAAAAAAGGAAAGAGAAATAGAAATAGAAATAGAAATCTTCAAATTTAGAGAATTCTCTAAAACTTAATATTGAGGAAAGAGAGATGTTATTTTAATTGTTTCCACCAATGAGGTTGAATGTGTTAAAATTTTTTATAAAGTTTTTTAAGGAGTGTATTGGGACGAAGAACTTATAAAATATTTTAATAATATAATCAATGTTGGAATTGCTAAAATAGGATAACAATTGTAAATAGATGTAATTTTGTTTTAGAGATTTTAATTTGGATACTCTACTTTTAGAGATGCTCGAGCTATGCTTTAATTTTCCTATATAGAGTATCAAAAAATTTAAATAAGCTACTTCCAAATCCAATAACTACTCTATTTTAGCATTAATGATATCATAAAATAATCTATACATTAATAAAAAAAGAAAATAATTAATAAAAATAGCCATTTTCAGGTGATTTTTTCCCAATATTTCAAAAATGTCACTACCTCTACAAGTGGCACCTTCTCGAATTTCGGAAGGGTCAAAATGTAAAAAAGAGTTTCTAAATTTGAACATGATCCAAATCTGTAAATTAGTCCCAACCTTTAACTAATTTACATATTTAGTACCTACACTTGCGGACCATCTTCAAAAACTTTTTCCTTTCACATTTTGACCACTCCACAAATCGAGGTTTGAAATTTGGGGAGAAAAATGGCTAAGAGATGAATTCAAACGTAGAAAATGGCTATTTCTATTAATTCCCCGTCACAAAATATTGTTTTTCTCTCTTAAACATTTGTTTTCAATACCACTTATTGATGGGAAAAAATAAAAATACTAGATCCCTCTCCAATATAGAGTTTTTAATATTTCTCTAAATTTAAAGATTTTCATATTCTCTCTTGTTGGAGCACAAAACTCTCCTAAATCACCAAACTTCTATTATAACACAGGTGTCAAACATGCAACAAAATTTACAATAAACAACATTAAAATGGTTGCAAATAAGGGGTTGTTTGACAATTGCCCAATGGTTTATTGCAGAATGATTAAGTGGCTCTTATGATATAGTGCAAAATGAAATATGGTTGTTTGGTAATTGTTTAGAATGAAATCAGGTTAAGAGAGACCCAAGGTACAAAATCATTCAGAAGGTTTTTGAACCATTAAGAGGCAGACTTTTTTTTTGCCAAACAAGATTCACCTCTTAGCGATTTAGAGGTTACCTCTTAATGAAATCACTAAGATGTAAACAAACAGCCCCTAAGTGTAAGTATATACATACCACTTCAAGTTTCCCAAGAACAATTTCCAACTTTCGTGCAAGCTCATGATTTTCAGAAGTTAGAGCTTCAATCTGAAAGTAACATAGAAACAAGGTTTTAGTAGGTTACTTCAAACCAACAAAAACAAAACAAACTCAAATTATACTTCCTCCGTCCCAAATTAAGTGTCCACATTACTATTTTAGTTTGTCCCAAAATAAATGTCCACTTTCAAAAGTAAATTTCCCATTACCCTTAATTATAAGGTGAAAAAAGCTTCTCTCTCTATTATCAAGGGTAAAAGTGTCTTTTGGTTATTTAAAAATTGTAATAATTGCACATTCTTCATTGTGGACATTTATTTTAGGACAGAGAGAGTATTCACTTTGAGGTGGGGTCTAGAGATAGGACGTACGAAAACCTGACCTTTACTCCAAACAGTAGAGTAGGCGACCTATTTCCATGAGTTTTTTAAAGGTTTTTCATTTACCTCAACTTCGGTCTTATGCATGGGACCAAGTGACCAACAATTACGAAAAAAAGCTAAAGATTGTGATTAAGAGACAAGGGTCAACCTTCTTTTGAGAGTCGAGGTATAAACTCTTGTAAATGAGGCTAACCGAGGTGCTCACGCATGATCCGTTCTCTTGTGCTCCCACCTATTTATTTAACGACAATAGAACATTAGGCCGTTAAAGAAAAGATCGATATCTATCAACAATAAACAAAGATAGAAAAAATCATATTACAATTGGATTTGGAGACATGGACAGATGAAAGTGCATGTTTTAAAGCATAATTTACGCAACCACATAACAAACCAAACTAAGTCATATATCCCACACTAAAGTAGGTCAAGAAGGATAAGATGTAGGCAGACCTACCGCAGACCTCTCTGAGATAAATAGTCTTTTTTGTGCAATTCCAAATGTGAAGTAAGTCTCCGTATCTTATTGGTGAAACTAACTACTTGAAATTCAACAGATCCTCTGTTTTCTTTGTTTTCTTCTTGTTCTTGCAAAATAATTGAAATAAATGAATTTTTTACCATAAAATAATTTCACACTCCCCTTTTTACAGATATTTATTTTATTGATCAGTAATAATAATGTCAGAAATTTTAATGTAGTATACACAATAATCATAATTTATTTATAGACTCCGGATTTTATCAATTAAGATTAATCAATCCGATTTTGGAGTTAATTTGGATAGTGATAGAAAAAGACGCTACCAAATAGTTTACTACAAAGATTCTGTTGATTAAGTTATAGCTTTAATGGATACGTCGACCTTACCTCTGCCTAAAGCCCCAAATGGGTAGATGAGAAGACACCCCGGGTTGCAAATAAATAAATATATATATATATATATATATAGACTATAAGTGAGAGTGTGTGTGCAAAGAAGCACCGCGTACAATTAAAAAGAAAATACAAAACGCAATACTGACAACTACTAAAACGAAAAAATTACAAACTCATACACGAAAATGTCGTAATTGTTAGAAAGCTTGCCTTGGATTTGAGTACTTCAACTGTTTTTATAACATCTTCAGCCTTTTCATCCAGAGACTTTTGATTTGTTGTGGGCCCGTTACGCGAGTCATCGTTATGTGACACGTTACGCGAGTCATCATTACGTGGCTCGAGTAACGGAAGTTCACCGTTTTCTTCGAATTGAGGTTCACCTTCTTCCCTTTCACTTTCTACGAGATCTATTTCTTCGACCTCTTGATTCTGAACTGGCTTGATTACACTTTGGAGCCGCCCAGAACGCCTAACTCGCATGCTTTTGTTTTTTGATAGTTTATCCGATACAACAGGTTCAGGCTCACGATGGTCTGAACCATTGTTCAGAGTCTCCGATGTAGAATCGGGATTCTTAGCCTAACACAACATAATAAAACATCAATTAGCAAATTCCATTTCAACATTTATAACTTTTTTTTTGAATTATATAATATTTATATACTGCAAAGACTAGCACGCTTATCAACTTTGGTGGTATTTGAATCTTTGACCTCCACAAAGAGCTTATAAAAAATCCCCCTTTTCACTTTTTTGTAATGGTGTCTCCTTATATTTTCAAATTGTGTAATCTTTCAACATTTAAAACAACAAAAATTGCCCTTAGGTGTGTAGCACAGTTTGCAAAGAGAAGGAGTGATTTTGCTCAAATACACAACAACGTCTCAAATACACAACAGGTTCAAGTTCGAATCCTTCGGGGACGTTTTGAACCCCTCCGCTAGCCTCAAACCTAACTTCACCTAGCTACAGATCAGTCCTAAAATTTCCAGTCCGGTCAAAGAACTAGTCAATGTCTCGACTATAACCGGTCTGGTTCTGGTTCTGGTTCGGTCCATCGACCGGTCCAAATGCAGAAATGCCAACCAGTAGATTCATTCATGCCTACTTATTTCAAGGATGGAAGCTGATTACTGTTTTATCAACATTTCCATCTCATTCTACTTTTTTCTTTTACCAAATTCATGTGCAACGATGTACAAAACGGAAATGTTTAACAAACCCTAGCGAAAGTAATTCCTAAAACAATCCTATACATACATAACACAATGTGTGTGTATATATGTAAATATAACAGCTAATTTGGAGGGAAGCATCTCTTTGCGGTTCGTGAAAAACCCCTAGCGAAACTAATTCCTAAAACAATCCTATACATACATACATACATAAATACATAACACAATGTGTGTGTGTATATATATATATATACATGTAACAGCTAATTTGGAGGGAAACATCTCTTTACAGTTCGTAAAAAACCCTAGCGAAACTAATTCCTAAAAACACTCATCTATCTGTTCAAAAATCAATCTCCAATCGTCGAAAAAGCGTAATTTCTTCAAACGAGCTTCCAAAAAACTTCAAAAACATCTTCGCAATGTCCGATCATGGAAAAAAAAACTTAAAATAATAACAACGAAGAAGAAACGAAGAGTTGAAAATAAACAAAACATAAATCGATAAGCCAAAATGTACCGTATCAGTAGCAGCATTGAGTTTCTTAGATCTCGTTTTCTTCCCCATCGAGAAACGATTGAATTCTTCAAACTGGAAGATGAAGAATCAGAGTTCACCAAATCGATGATCGCTTAATGAAAATTGAATGCGTTTGCGTAAATTTATTTGAATTTGATGGGGTTTTGATTTGGGTTTTAATTTGGGCTTGAAATATCGGCCCAATAGAAGTTGGCCCATATTTAACTTTGGAGTTTGTACAAGTTTAATCCCTCAACTATTTATTGATTTGCATTTTTTGTGCGTAGGGAATTTATTTTATTGATTTAGATACAAAGTGATTACTATAACTTGATAAACTATACTTTGTTTTAAATGAATGTCCACGATGAAAAAGACATATAGTTTTAGAAATGTGTAATTATTATATTTTTTTAGAGTAAGGGGATGTTTGTTTGTGTCAGAATGATCCCATTAAGAGGCATTGTCTGAATCGGTCATACATTAAGGTTGTTTGGCAAAAAAAAAATATAATCCTCTGAATCATGCCACATGCCTCTGAGCGATTTTTTCTTCTGGTACAAGACATTATCAATCAGAGCCACATGATTCCACTATTGCCCTTTAAGCTCCCTGATCTCCCTTCGATATCTTCAAGTTGTTCTAATGTTCTTCTCTATGAGTCTCCTCTTACATCTTCTGCTCACTAGTCGATCCCCTCTTCTGCTGCTCCCTGGTTGATCTCCACTTTCGATATATTCTCTCGATCTGTTGCTGCTCAATCTTTATTCTTTCCTCATGATATGTTGTTGCTCAATCTCTCCTCTCGATCTGTTGCTGCTCGATCTCTCCTCTCGATCTGTTGCTCACAACTGCTCGATCTCTTTTCCTGATCTCCTCTCTCATCTTTTGGTCGGTGGTATATCCTCTCATAGGTTGATTTTATTTGCTCAAGTCAAATTTACTCATGGTGGTATGTTTTACTGATTTTATTTATGCTACTGTTAGATGTTGTTTTTGTTTTGTTGATGATGGTATATATTGATTCACATTGTGTTTCTTTTTCTTGTGTAATAACTTTTGTAGTTTGATGAACACTAAGTGTCCGATAAAAGTTCCCAATGAGATATTTTAGGTTTGTTTTTCTTGTGTAATATTTGTGTGTTGGTGTCTTTGAATATTGATGAACATTGCAATTATGGTGTCTTTTGAAACTTGCAGGTCCCAGTGAGGCACTAACCACTCCGTCAAAAGAACCACCATCACCCTCTGTTTTGTGAAGCTTGCAGATATTGTTTGTGTTTGTTTGCCATATGGTTATTGTTGGCCCAAATTATTTCAGGTCACAAAAGGATTTCCATATATGGATTTGTAAATAAAAGTCAATATTATTGTACATTAAACTCGTTTGGATTTTTTTATGTTATTTGAATTTCTTACATCTGGTCCCCAATGTCAATTTATTAACTTAAATTTCTTTCATCGTTAAATCATACAAAGGGATAAAATGGTAATTCTATAATATTCAAATTGCCTATTTAGGACAATTGCCAAACAATCATTTTTTATTTTACACTGTATCATACAGAGTCTCTTAATCATTTTGACCACATAATCATACTACACCAAATCATTCAATTTTTTCCATACAACCCTAAGTTATGTTTTTTTTTGTCCCTATGGTTTTGTTAAAAATTGTGGATTTCGTTCATGTGGTTTTAAAATTTCGGTTTTCGTCCCTATGGTTTGAAAGTCATTTCCATTTTCGCCTTTGAGGTCAAAACACTATTTTTAAGTGTAAACGACTAAAATAGAAATGAATTGTAAACCATAGGGATGAAAATTATAATTTCAAAACCACAAGGATGTAAATAGAAAATTTCAACAAACTACAGGGCCTAAAATAGTAATTTACTCTATTTTTTTAGAAAAGAACAATTTTACTCTTCATTATAGAGAGAAAAAAGCACTCCATCTCATAGTGGACTCGTTTTTTTTTTGAACATCTGCATAAAGCAGCGGTTTAATCTTGGGAAAAGTCAATCGTTTTGATATGGAAAAAAATATCAATTGTGTTGATTTAATGAGTGAATAAAATACATTTTATTTGAAAATGAAATCAACCTTGTTTTTCAAATAAATATACGTTGCCTCGAAAACGAGATAAAAACGACTTTTAAGATGAATTAATAGGTCAGCCCTGCTCCACCTCATAATTAAAGGTAGCATGCATGGTTGTAGGGGCGTTTACGGGTTGGGTTGGGTCGGGTTCAAAGCATTTGACCAACCCAACCCAATGTTTGCGGTTTAAAAATCTCAATTACCCAACCCAACTCAATCAAAAGTGCAACTCAACCCAATCAAAAGTGCAACCCAACTCAACCCAAACCGGGTTGGTCGGGTTGAAACTTTAATACATCATTTTACAATCTAACTAAGTGATTCCGTTTAAAAAAACTAAAATCAAAATGAAAATATAAAAATATAAAAACAAGGCTAATTAGATAATAGAATAGTATCTTTTGTCTCTTGATTCTATCGATGTTGAATATTTTTGAAGACTTAAAGGTTAGATTCATACGATTTTAATCGACGTAGTCTCGTAAACATATTTAAACTACGACTAAGATATGAAGAGTTGAGAATTGATAGAAAGAAGACCGCTAAAAGTCTAAAACCATTAAAAAAAATAAAAACATACAAGTTTGGTCGAGTTGACGGGTTCGTCAAGTTACTTTTGTCCTAACCCGTTTCCAACCCAATAGATGCGGTTTGGACAAAACTTGTATCGATTATATATCGGGTTCCTTTGGTTTGAGATTTTGCGTATTTTCAGGTTGGGTTGGTCGGTTGGTCGAAAATTTGAGCACCCCTACATGGTTGCAATGGGATTGGGTTGGTCGAGGTTGAAGAAATTTGAACAACCCAACCCATTGTACGTGGTTTGAAAATTAGTTAACTGACCCTTTAGCTATGTTTGTGTAATAATATTATAATTAAATATCAAAACATGTTTGGCCCAGTGGCAAGGTAACATCCTTGAGAGATCAGTGGATGGTATCCCTGATTACCAGGGTTCGAACCCTGTGGCAAGCATGTGGCGATATCCAATCATGGGCCTGTGTTCCCTTAATTGGGTCGACCCATGGTCACCGGGGATTAGTTGGGTGACACCCTTAAGTGGGAGTCCGGATACCCCGGAAACGTATGTGTTGATGCCGTTCAAAAAAAATATTATAATTAAATTATTAGTTTTATTTATTACAATAACTATTTTATGACACCATTGAAAAAAAATAGATCTATCATTGCCCATGTCACTAAAGATGAACCTTTTGAGTTTTGAATATACCCATATAATTTCAATCGAAATATAAATAAATAAATAACATTATACATAAAATAAAAATTATTGCACTTAAAAAAAGCTTTTAAAAAGGTAAAATCTAAAAAGGGGAGCATTAAAAATGGTCAAAAAAGGAGTAGGATGCAAGTGTTTGTGGTCGACATCCTAATGCCAATGCTACTCTACCCTTAAAATTTTGAAATAATTCCACAATTGGTAAATTATATATGAATATACTAATTTTTTTATTGTTGAAATGTGTTGTAATTTAATCTGAGGTGACTTTTGATTCACATAATATAATTTGTTAGAATTAGAATTTTTTCAATAAATTATAGTCAGAATGAAATGTGATTAAATTTAATCATGCATTTGATTGGTAAGAATTAAAACGGAATATAGTCAAAAGAATTAAAACTTGTGTGTTTGGTTCATTAAAGGCCTATTTGGTTAGAGGTATTAGGGAGTAATTAATGGGAATGAAACTAAAAGAGAGTGTTTGGTTTAACATAATATAATGGGTTCATTCCATTAAGAGCCCAAAATTTCATTCCGTATCAAATTGGGGGAATGAAAAAATCATTCCCGCTTTCTATCGTTCGCCTCATACTCCTGCGAAGTGAACACCTTCGACTTTTAGGCCAAAACACAGTGAATCGACGACATCTCTCTGACAGACGATATCTCTCTTCGACTTTCAGGCCAAAACACAGTGAATCGCCTCATACTCCTGCGAAGTGAATTCCTTCACGACTTTCAGGTAGGTTTCTGATTCCATTCTCTCTTCCAAACAACAAGATGATCATGTTTTATGATTCCTCATCATGTATACAACTAGGTTAAATGCTGCTACTGCCACTCTGTTTTTTTTTCGTTCACAATGTGTACCAGTTTTGAATGTAAAAAACCCTAGAATGGATAAAAATTTGTTAGTTTATTCACAGGGTCTTTCCTCTTGATCTCCCAAATTAAACTACCTAATGGATATGATTGTGTATTGTTTTCTAATTTTATGAGGGTATTTTGGTTACACAGATGTTCTTAAATTTTGTTTCAATTTAGGGATTTCTTTCTAAGATGTAAGACCTTATCCAGTGTTCAGTGATTTTTGTGTTTTCTGGGTTATTTCTTGATTCATCTTTTAGACTTGTTCATATCTATATTATTTTAATTGCAAGTGCGTTAGGAGTCATTTATGCCTTTTCTTTTTTCACTTGTAGTTTTGCAACTCTAATTGATCGATTGATGCTTGTTGGTTGCCTTTGGGCATACATGTTAGATCTGTTGGATCTGTGTTTGATCTCAATTGATAACTCTTTGAACTGATCTAAATATCAAACACCCCCTTAATAACAAGTCTTTTATATTTTTTTAACAAGAAGCCCTGTACAAATTTGTTTATGTTTATGTTTTATGAATCAATTTGATGATCTTGATATGGATTTTGAGTCTACTTTCTTTTCCAATTTCATATTTTCTTTTCCACTATAAGTTTTAATTTCATATGCATATATATATATATATATATATATATATATATATATATATATATATATATATATACACTAGTAGTGTGCAAGGTGTGAAAGTTTTATAGTAGATGAAAAATGAGAAGCCCTCGAGTGTGTAGCTAAGTTAGCAAAAATGATGCACAATAGGTTCAAGTTCGAATCTTGTGAGAGACGGGCTTAAATCCCTTCGTTAGCCTTAATCAACAAGTCAACTCTGAAATGCATTTGACATGTGGTAGGGAGTGTTTGGTTTAATCTAAGGAATGGGAAGCGATTCGAGATTCTCGAGCATATCAATTTAGATAGGACATTAGAATATTTTGGCTAATTGTTTTACACATAAATTACTCGACATTAATTGTTAAAATCAACATATCATTTCAATCAACAAACATGATAATAGTAGATGAAGTTCTAACTAAAACAAAAAAACTATCAAAAGTCTTCACAATGGTGTTCGTACAGATCAAATAAGTTACCTAATGTGGGTAATTCGATTCTTGTTATGGAGCAACCTCCTGTTTGAACATAACGGCTTCATACATCAACCGTTGACCTTATAAACTTCATCCACTTAAAAAGGTGAGAAAATAAAATTGAAACCATCATAAACTTCATCCACTTAGATTGCCTCCACATTCAATATATGATAGGGATAGAAATTAAGCCAACTGATGTCATGGTTGGATTTCAGTGATGAATTAAAAAAGACCAAGATGAAGGTATGGTGAAGAGGGATACAGTATCAAAACACATTTGAAGCTTAGGACCTTAACGAAATGTTAAGAACACAGAAAAAGTGGCTTAGCATATGATGCTTTAGAGTGGCATACTGGTGCATTATATGACTGGAGATTTCTTAAAGAACCAAAATCTTTCGGGATGGAAATACTGAGATATCAAATTTTTTTTAATAGAGCATCAATAGAAAAAGATAACATTAGGAAGAAATAAACATATCTTTATATGCTACTGACCGCGTTGCTAACTTAGAGACATATAAAGATATGTTTGCTCTATTAAAAGATATATTTTAGAAACATAATGTTATCTTTTTAATAGATATCATTATTAAAAAGTCACTTTTAATAGAGCATATAAAGATATGTTTGCTCTATTAAAAGATATCTATTTATATGCTACTAACTGCGTTGCTAACTTAGAGCTTAATGACCTTTATGGTATATGCAGCTTATTTTTTCATTCATACTCGACTGTTTTTTACGGCTTGAATGTTAAGGCATTAGGCCAGGTTGGCAATCAAAAACCACAAAACAAACAAAGATGAAAAAAAAGATCGATGCAGGGATTCATATATATACTTACGTGGGAGATCCCATAGATCAAACTTGTAGAGATCAACTCTGCCGATGATGGCCACCGGAAGAGGTTCATATGCGACCCGTTTCTGAACTGTCAAAAGATTTACCAAAGAACACCCGTGAACGGGTTTAAAATCACACTTATATGAATTGTTGTTAACAAAGCTAAGAAGCTAGGATGAGAATTGTACCTGAGATGACAGCTACGGTCTGGAAGGATGGGCAAACCAAACCATCCCCACACTTGAGCAACAGAAGTCAGAAGGCTGCTGATACGTGCCAAGGTAAGTACGATGAAAAAATTTCGAGATAAACTGGTAAGCAACTTAAATCACAACAAATAACTTAAAAAATACGATGAAGTTGTTGAAAGAAGCTAGCTAAGGACTCAAGGTTCTATTAACATTCTCCTCAAGTCTTCACTCTCTATCTTGTTTCGCAAGGAGTTGTTTCACGAAAACAATCTCTCTACCTTTGATCTCAATGTATCAAAACTTTAAATAAAAATCAATCGATGTCAAGTAAGGTGAAAATTCGATTATAAGGTAAAATGTATTCGGAATAGCAAGAATTGATTGAGGAAAAAAAGGCATCATCATACTAAACAATAATTAAAACAAATTTCACAACAAAAGATGTCAAATATAAAACCCAACCAGCCAACAATCAGGCTGCTGGCTGCACATGACTTACATATCCAATTTATGCATCACCTCCATTGAACCAGTACCGACTTTACGGTACAAAACGAGGCAAATCCTAGCCGTTGGCGTCTCCAAGTTATCCTCCAACCATGAGACGCAACTTCGACTATAAGCTTGGATGTCGTCTCTAACGACACATAAGAAAAGGATATATCAATTCCAATATGCTGCCAAATCTACTCATGGGTCTGTTTTGTACCCACCAGAATGAGTCATGTGATCGACAATAAAGGCTCAAGTGCCTATAATCAAGCTCGACACCATAACTCTAAAAAACGCTCTTCATTTCCAATATTAAATCTCGTTAAAAATTGAGTAATTTCATCAACCGAGTTCGTTTATCAAATTGAAGACAAGATGATGATAATACAACCTATTTGCATAGGCACTTTGATGCATTTCAACAAATGTACAAATTACAATATGCCTATTAGAATTCAACCATGGATGGTGTTGCCAAAGTGAGGTGGACCTGTGGGGTTGGATGTTTCATATTTAAGACATAGGAACCTCTCTCTTTTTTGGTTAAATGAGTTGCAATTCAATGATGAACGTGAATTTACCTAATTGATGACTCGAATTTAAAAAATCAATTCCCTAATGAAGCATGACATGCGAATAATGTACCCAAAGCAATCAGACCTCATATCCCGAAATAGTCATCCTCAACAAAGAAAACCCATCATCTTCTTCCCATCAATTTGCGAAAAGAAACCCGTAATCTTCTTCCTATAAATTTATATTTCTAAAATATTAATTTGTAAAAGAAAAAAAAGAGCATAACGAAGTTGCTACTCTCATAAACCAGATTGAAACCCATCACATTCTTCCTATCAACAACCCAAATCGAAACAGTGGCAAGGAGCATGTCATCAAAATTATAGGAAACCAATAGTAGTGAGGACGTAGAAGGATGGAAATCAATGGGTGTGTCTGTGTGTTGAGATAGATTTAGGCCAATATTTTGCAAAAAAACAATGTTTCACTATCCTTTACTAATAAATCTTCAAAATTTGATGAATAGATGAAGAAAAAAACTTAAAGAAATAATCAAAGGAATAAAGAACGGTAATGAAGGTACCTTGGGGGAAATAAATCTTCCCACTACCTTTTCTTCCACAATCAAACACACAACCAAGTAGTCATCACTTGTCTTTTGCTGAACAAACAAATAAACATGAATTTCTCAATTGGATCTAACTATAATTTCATCAAACAGATCATTTGTTAGCCAAAATTCAACAAGATTTTATCATAATTTCAATCAAAAAAACTGTCACTTCTCCGTTATCCCTAATTCAACAATCAACATTGCACTTTGCTTTCATCTGAATCTAAACAAATCTATGAAGGAACTGGAACTAAAACTTGGAACTAAACATAATCGTTCCGATAACAACAGTCAACGCACATGGATTTATTTTGAACTTTTAAGCAATTAAAATGAACCTGGTTCTCCGTGGAGAAAATTGAGACAGAGGAAGAGCAATCGAAGCCATCAAGCAATTGGTCCATCCTCTTTCTTAACGCCTCAACCTCTTCAGAACTTGAGAACGATTCAATAACCAGATATCCTGTAAAATCAACTCAAATTGAAGTAAAAAAGCATCAGGCGAAAAGAAGTTAGGGTTTGGGGGAACAAGAATAAGTTCATACCTTGAGAATTGAAGAATTGAAGTTAATCAGAAGTCATTGTTCATACGGAAAACACACAAAATAGAAGAGAAATTGATGAAACCCTAGAGCTGAGACTGAATTTGAAACAAAGTAGTACCTGGGTCGTGAAGCAGCAAAGAGACAGAGGAAAGCGTACTCTCAGTATGAAACCCTCCCGCTTGGATTGTTTACTCGCTTCGGTGGTCTCGGTCTTTATTTATCTCACATATAAAGTTTATATGCAGGTGAGTGTACTGTCGGTATGGCTGGACGTGAATAGGTAGAAGGGGAGGTCAGACCTGTAGTAGGTATAAGGAAGCCATATCTTTTTGGTTCTGCATTTCAAGAAGAAAGGTTGGAGGTATGGGCTGAGCTTGTCCTATCATTATTGACCGGTTTTAATTTGTTTTTGCATCAAAGACTTGTATATCATGCTTCACAACTTGTAATTAAGAGTTTTTTGAATTTCATGCTTAAATTGGTAGTACTTTGTGCTTTAAGACATTTGGTTTAAATGTATATTAAGGTAGTATATATATATATATATATATATATATATATATATATATATATATTTCTTTTGTAGATATAAATGGCTCGTTCCCCGATTAACAAAAGGCATTGCAAAGTACGGAAACTTTTGTTATGTCAACAAACAACAAATAGCATGTTGCTCTTCATACTCGCCAACTACTATGTTTTTATTTGTTCCTACATTCGTTATAAGATCCGTGAAATCAAAACAAAGGACGAGAAAATAATGGATCGGATGAAATGGATATTTAGGTTGACCATGGAAAGTGATGTCGTTTGTATTAGTGAACTTCGTAAGGATAGAGCAACCTTTAGGGTACTATGTGATATGGTAAGTGATGTTGGAGGTTTAAAGCCTAATAGAAATACGTCTGTTGAAGAGGTTGTAGCAATGTTTTTATACACATTGGCTCACCACAAAAAGAATAAAACAATTAGTCACTTATTTTTTCGTAGTAAATTAACTTCATGTTTATAATAAAGCAATGATAAGTTACCAAAATACCCCTTCTTGGTATTTTTTATATTTTATTGCTTAATTTATATGGAAATTAATTGAAATGTCCGTATTTCAATCGTATCTTACTAAAATGCCCAAAATCTTTCAATTTTTGCCGAAAGTTTCCAAAGTTTCCAATGTAAAACTGGTTTCCAATTGATCCCTCCTCTCTCTCTCTCTCTCTATATATATATATATATATATATATATTTATATTTTATACCCCTATAATTATTTAGTTAGTTTATTTTATACTTTTACTTTACTATTTTTTACTTTACATTTTCATCATATTAACACATATAATCGTATATTAACTAAAATACGTTAAAAAATATGTTTTAATTTTAACAAGTTACACTATTATAATCGTCTCTTCGATACATTCGAAATGAGCCCAATATTGAATATTTTTTTGTTTAATTATTTATTATATATCATATATACTACATAAGTAATATTTTTGAATATCATTAAACCACTACCAAAAATCATATAAAACTAACAAATAAGGTGTGACTCCCATTAAGCATATTAAGCTGCTAACAAACATGTTTTAAATCGGGTCAATCATTTCACCTTATGTTTTTACCTTATTTTTTTTACCATTGACCCATTAAACATAAAAATGAAATTCAAATATCCTCATTTTAAAAATAAATGTATTTAAATTGTTGTCTCTGTATATTCGATAATTCTTAAAAGTTTTTACAATAATAATGATATTAAAACTAAACCATATATAATAATTAGAAACACTGTCGACTCGACAGGGTTCAACGTTATTTGCATTGCAATTTCATTTTTCACTCGACAGGTTTCAAGTTATTTTGCAAAACATGTGTTTTTCGACAATGGTCGTACATTCCTATAATTGTATGTTTTTTTTAATTGTGGACATTTATCTTGGGACTGATGGTGTATCACTCTGAGTTTGGAAATGAATAACAATTGTTGTAACAATTTGGGTATAAAAAACGAACAAACATATTAATACGTTTCAACAGTGACAAATGAAAAGTATCGTTATTAGTAAAATGTTAAAAAGAAGAATAACATAAACTATGAATAACTTCACAAAGAAAAAAAAAGTCAACAAACAGCTATAATGGTGTAACTTGTTAAAATTAAAATTAATCGTCCCAAGATAAATGTCCAAATTAAATCAAAAAAATATTCAATATTGGGCTCATTTCGAAGGTATCGAAGAAAACAATTATAATGGGGTAACTTGTTAAAATTAAAACGTTTTTTAAACATATTTTAGTTAATATACGATTATATGTGTTAATATGATGAAAGTGTAAAATGAAAAATTGAAAAGTAAAAGTATAAAATAAACTAACTAAATAATTATACGGATATAAAATGTAAATATATATATATACTATATTATAAAAGAGACATAAAAAAACTCTTAATTACAACATTTTAAGCACAAAATACAACTAATTAAAACCAATTACTTAATTTACAATTTCACAATGCTTTGGTACAACTTATATTTTATTATAAAGATGTAATTTATTTTACTTTTAGTTATTTTTTTGAACGACAATAATATTAGTATACCACAACCAAATAAGTACACCAGAGATGGTATAGGTCTTAAAAACACTCCGAACCGTTGACAGAACAACAGCGCGATACAAACAAGTCAATAAGACACATCAATACAAAAGACAACAGTCGGGTTTGCGAGAGGCAAACAACCGCTACCGTATAAGAACGCCGAATAAGTCGGTTAACAATCGAAAACAGTCCCGCCCATCTCGAATCCAACCCACGAACAGTACCCTTCTTGCGCTATATGTTACCTTTGGATCCAACCCACGAACAGTACCCTTTTTGAGCTATCTGTTACCTTTGGATCCGAAACAGATCAGCCCGAAAGTTGTCCAGCCGACCTCCATCTCTCCTTTCGAATCTCCTACACAATCAGGACCTCGAATCGCCGACTGTGATCCCGAGAACCCTTCGAAACCGCATCACACAGCTTATTAAATGACTAAGCATCATACCTGCATAACACCAGCAACTCTCGATATTCTTTCGCGCCGCTGCATCACGACATCCGTTCCAGCCCGTCTCTGTAAATCGAGGATAACCCGTGGCTTGACAGTAGCAAACTGTCTAGTCACCGTATACATAACAACTCCCATCTGCGCCACTCTACCGTAGGATCCCAACCTAGCTAGATCGGGGGTTCGAAAGCCACTCAACCCAATTACAAGCTAAATGTTGATCTCTCCTTGTGACCCAATCAAACGATTTTTGTTGAAGTTCGAAGAATTGACCCGAGATCTCCCGCTCTTTCTTTCCAAAAACCAAACTGTTTCGGTTGCCCCAAATTTGATACAATATGCACCAACTTACCACCTCCCACCTTTGTGCTCCTTTTACGTTATCTCCCATCTGCGTTGTTACATCAAGCAGATCTGTCACATAACCGATCGAATCCAGGTTTAAATTCCACCAATTCCCAATTTCTTGCCACAACGGTTTTAAGATTTCACAACTCACTAGTGCATGATCTACCGTCTCCACGTCAATCCCTCATCTCGGGCATAAAATGGAGTCTAGTTCTATGCCCAATTTATCCAAGACTACCCTCGTTGGAATCCTCCCTAATCTCGCTCTCCAAATGAAAATCGCTATCTTTTTCGGTACCGACTTAGGCCACTTCGTCACTACACCAAATGATCCACCATTCACACTCCTATCTTCCAGTATTTGTCTTAACTTACTTACTGTGAACCCTCCATTTTCATCCAAACTCCACCTAGCCCTATCCTTTCCTTCTCTTTTTGGGACGACGCTCCGGATCAAATCGATTAGATCGTTTAATTCTCCTATCGCCCTCCCCGACGGCTCCCTTCTCCACCCTCACTCCCATACCCAAATATTATCTCTCCAACCTCCTCTCTCTCACACTAATACCTCTTTACTACTTTCTAGATGATAAAGACGCGGGAAAACATCCTTGAGCCGTATGTTTGAGACCCACCTATCCTCCCAAAAACGCGTTTCCGCTCCCTTCCAAAGGATCCCGTAAATGGAATTCCCTCTTTATCCAACTCCCTCCCCACTTCTAAGATTTTATACCATACCAAAGTCCCCCCCCCCCACTTCTATACGATTCCCCTACAAAACCACCATCCCCCTCGTATAAACTCCTAATCACCTCTACCCAAAAGGAATCTCTTTCCTCATGAAATCTCCACCACCACTTCCCGAGAAGTCCCCAATTTGCGTCCCTCAATGACCCGATGTTAAGCCCAACTCTTTTAAAGCCCCCCAAAACCCTATCCCATTTGACCCATGCCACCCCTTTAGAATTGTTCGCTTCCTCACCTTCTGTCGGTCCAACAATGTTTATCAAGTTTATAGAATACGACAACACAATATGATTACCAACCTGTTTTATATAACATTCAACGATTACATGTTTGATCTTTTGAAGCTTTTCTGTGTTCTTTGTTTTTACACCATGAGTGTGTGTTTTGTGTGTGTCGATAATATCTGATTTTTAGAGAGTTGTTGAGAGATACACAATATCTAATCTAAAGTGTGTCTAACACACTATCATAATATCTAGATTTAATATCTAGATATTATTTCTAACTAAATAACTAAATATCTAGATACTTTAATATCTAGATATTATCCTAGATAATATCTATTACAAATATATTAAATAACTAACTATAATAAACTAACCAAACTAATAACTAATCTAACTAGATTAATTACTTAAATAATACAATAACAAACAATTACTTTGACATTTATTACAAACAAACATAGACTTTAATATCGAGAGTCAACGTTAGGCTTTAGTTTCAGATTGCGATCTTCAGATTGGATGATCTTGAATCCAATAGATATGTGATCTAACAATCTCCCCTTTTGGATCAAGATCATTACGAAAATGATTTTAGCAATTCAGTCTTCTTGTTCAGCTCAGAAGATGCAATCTCTTTCTCTAGCTCTTAAATCAACATGTCATCAGAATACTTGCTTTTGAAGATTTCAATCTTGGACGTGATTCTTGAAACATGTGATCTTTGCCATTTCTTGTGTAGTCATTCTCCCCCTTTTTGATGTTAAGTGCAACGACTTCATCAAAACTATTTGTAAGAAATGTCTATCTTGCAGTTAGAGCCTCTGATTCGTCAATTCATAAGATATTCATCCAGATTTTTGCAAATCTAGACAAAGTAGTCATGTAACACCTGAATCAACTAGTGAATCAGTTAACTTGCCTGTCAGTAACACTAAGTCACTGTGTGTAACAAATACACATTGGAAATGAGCTGTTTGATGTTGACTCCCCCAGGGCTTCCATTTAATCATCGAAACACCACAAAGGTAATTTCTATAAACGTTATGACAAAGAAACTAATTCCTTGTGTGTTCGTGCTTGTGTTAGAAAGAATTAAGCACTTGATGATTGCTTATTTGGCTCAAATTTTGTGTAAACCACTGAGACAACAGTAAGTTAAACACAGACTCAATGTGCATGATTGAAGTGCGAAGGTGGGGCAGACTTCCTTCTTTTCAATATCTAGATTTTCCAAATGAAAATCAGATAGCATATGTGTTGCATCCCCTTAGAAAATGTGAAACACTTTCTTGTTTGAGAAGAAAATGAGTAGATAGTGAGGTTTGATCAAGAGTTGGCATGGGCTAGTTGCCTGTTTCAATAATGTTTACCAATGAGTTGTGAAACACTAGTAATGTGGCTGCCCGACTCAGAAAAAAGTTGGTGCAAAGTTATGATATTCTTTTAACTCTGTTCTCACACGCTCTTTCTTTTAAACATTTTGGCTTACTCTAACCAAACTTAGTTCTTTGTTTGACACACTCATTTCTTTTGACTTCTTACACTCAATCACTAAGGATGAACTTCTTGGGTAGAAATCACTGGTTAAGGTGATTCCATTGAAGTTGTGTTAAGTCCTAGCACAAAGAAATCCTTGTTTTCTTATGATGCATATGATGCTCAATTTGGTTTAACTATTTTAGTTAAAGCACAAATATGATCTTTGAAAACATTTAAAGTCACACTTCCAAATCATGAATTCGGTTTAAGAATCGGGAAGTGGTTTGAACATCTAGAACAATGTTTTCTATGATTGACAGTTGTCTTCTTTTCAACCATATATGAGATGAAGATATAGAATTATACCTTTACGTACGATCTTCCATCTCATGAAGCTAAGCTTCAAATCATAAACATATGAACTTGTAAGCATCTCTCAAAAATTCTGCAAAAATCTTATGTTAAGTCAAAGTAAAATTTATTCACTTAAATTGAAAAGACAAAAAGCAGTAAAACTTGTAAAGTACGAGTTCTGATCAGAAATAATCAGAAGTCATCACCTTTTTATTTACTCCCCCTGAAATTATGCATCCAAAAATATGTTAGTTAAAAAGATATGCATTAAAATTTCAGACAGATATGTACTCCCCTTTGAAGGTTGATTTCCTCTTTTGAGTATCTGAGTACAATTTCTCAAATCAGCACAGGAGTAAGGTATTTTGATCATTGAAGTGCGAGTCCTAAACTGTTGTGTTTAGAAGTCAAACTTCATTGAAGTACGGGTTCTAAGTGGATATACTTAGAAGCCTTATGTTCTTTGATGTCCGGGTCTTGAACTGTTGTGTTCAAAAGCCTATTTTGACATTGAAGAACGAGTCCTGATCTGTACATAATCAGAAGTCGATCTCTCTTTAAGCTTTGTGTGCCTGCAACACAGATTTAGCCTTAGGTACCCACTGGAATTTGGGTCCTTATGTGTTAGTACAAGAGTTTGGTACCCATTTCAAATTGGGTCCTCTTTTATTTTGAAATGCATTTGAAAAATTAGAATGAGATGAATGCACATGATAATTGCCAAATCAATCTTCAGAATCTTGACAAGAAGTAGAAACATGTTTATCATAATTAGAAGACTTTCTAGCAGATAAAGATAACTGAAATAATTGCTTCATTGTATATTGTTTACGAAAAACAGCAAGTTTTGAGTTCAAAATAACAACATCAACAATTACGACATCTTTACTAGGCGAAGTCTTACTACAATTAACACTACAAAACGATTTAACGGTCTTGTCAAGCTTCTGTTTCGGTTGCCACAGAGATTTAACTTCTAGCCTTTGCTTGCTCAGATCTGAAACATGTGAAACTGTTGAGTTAGACTTTTGAGCAACAAATGAATGCTTCTTCTTCGGATGACCAGTAGTGTTCGGTTTCTGTGAATGCTTAGATGTAATCTTACCTTTAGCATTTTTAGCTTTCACAGAGACTGAGTTATCAACTTTCGTTGATTTTGCACTGTTAACAGGCATACTGGTTTTTTCTAAATATTCCTTAACAAATGATGAATGGTTAGGAAGTTTTGCATTAAAGTCAAATTGTTCAAAACAAGCATCTAAACCACCGTCAGAGTTCAGAAAATCAATCCCTTTATTTGCTAGACTAAACATATCCTTAGAGTTTGAAGCCTTAGAAATAATAACATTTTTGAACACAGTTGAAAAAACTATTTGTTCAATATTCATCAAAAGTCTTTCATCTGTTAAAGAATTCTCGAGTTCAGAAATTTTACTTTCTAAAACGAGAGGAGGGACATATAGTTTACCTTGAATAGGCTTCACCTCCATTTCTTTTTCAGAATAACTTTGAAAGAAATCACTTGAAAGAGTTTTCTTCTTTTGATATATTGAATTTTCATTATAACTATTATTCATCTTCGCATAATAAAATGGAAGGTGAACTTTAGATGATTTCAACCGTTTTTCAGTTTCATTGGCTTCATCCTTTTCAGATAGTTTAGTCCAGAAAGTTTTAAACTCAGGGATTCGTCGAGCTAATTTCATTGAAAGATGATCATAAAGTGCAGGCACTTCAGACATTCCTTTTTGAAGACAGTGAGGATTCTTATAACCGATTCTCCATCTCTCTATTTCCTCTTTGGGTTTGTTCAGATGAATAGTCTGTTCAGTTTGACCCATTTTGTATAACTTCTCTTCCAAACTTTTTAATTTTCCAAGTAAAGAAAAGTTTTCTTTGATACATGAAGAATGCAATTTTGTAAGCTCATATATATCAATCTCACTTTTTGTCAGTTTAGACTTGAGTTCAGAATTCTCTTTAAGAATTATTGTCTTTTCCTTTGCGTTGGTGTCATTATCTCTATGTAAAACCTCAACCAATACTTTCTTCTCAGCAATTTCATGGCTAAGTTTCTGTATTAGTTGGTTTTTGTCAGTTATAACACCATTTTCTTGCTCAAGATTCGATTCTAACTCTTTTTGTTTTAAAATCATGGCATGCATTTTATTCATGAAATCTGTATACGATAAATCACATACCTCTTCTTCTTCATCATCTGAATCAACTTCAGCATCTGATTCTTGCTTTCCCATCAAGCACATGTTGACGACTTCATCTCTTTCTTCATCCTCTTCTTCCTCGTCTGAGTGATCAGGCCAGTATTCATCCTCAGCCATCAGTGCCTTGCCAGCCTCCTGTTGCTTTGCAAGAAGCATCTTATTCTTGTAATAATCGGAGTTTCTTACCTTTGATCTTCGGCAATCCTTGGCAAAGTGACCTGTTTTGCCACAATTGTAGCACGTAGGTGGTTCTGGTTGACTGGATCCTTCAGCTTTGAACTTTCTTTCTTCTGGTTTCCTCTCCTCTATTCTCTTTCCTTCATACTGATATCTTCTCTCTTCAGGTTTCCTCTCCTCTGTTCTTTTCCCTTCAAATCTCTTTCCTTCATTTCTACTTCCTTCAACCCTTTCCTTGTGGATGTAGTTGTTCGGACCAGAAGAATATCTCTGACTATTTGAACTCGGCTTCGTGTAGAACTTTTTCTGAAAAGCATTTGACAGTAGAATCATTGCTTGCTTCAGTTGTTCATTTTCATCCATGTCAGAGTTTGCATAACCTTCATCTTCTTCTGATTCATACACAATTGTCTTGTTTTTCTTCTTCCTGACAACAAGAGCAACTGTGTCTTCAACTGTCTTTCCTTTCTGCCTCTTCTCATCTAGAATTTCATCCACCTCTTCTTCATTTTGTCTGAGGGTTTCATACACCTCATGAAGTGGAATCTCATTCAGATCCTTGATCTGCTTCATCTGTCTGGCAAATCTTTTCCGTTCAGGTTGTAGAATACTCAGGAATTTGACGTTCAGCTCTATTTGAGATTTGTGGACCTTGTTCTTGCTTAGTTCGTTCAGCAAGGTCACAAACCTGTCATAGGTTTCTTCTAAAGTTTCTCCCACTCTGCCTCTAAATTCTTCATAATTGTTCAGGCAGTTAGAGATTTTAAGCTGATTCCCAACCTTTGAACCCAACATCATCTTCTCAAGCTGATCCACATTTCTTTGCCGGAGGCCTTGTAGCTGTCAATCTTTACATAGATTTCGTTTGGAATTCCTTGTAGAATGTATGACTTAGCTAATCTGTCGCCTTTAGCTCTTCTGAGGTTATCATCTTCTAGCTCATGAAACTTAAGTTCAACCTCAGTTGGCACGGTTCCAACCAAACGAGTCGTCTTGACTGGTTTCATAACCCCTTCTTCTATAGATTTCCTGATGAAATCACCCAGCTCATGTCTGTCAACAAAGTTCAGGAACCTATCTTTCCACTGTTCGTATTCTCCTTTAAAGAGAACTGGTGGCTTGGAGTCAGTTCCGATTGCAAGGGCTTCTCTGGATGTCATTTTGAAGAAAATTCTATGTCTGGATTGGAGCAAAGAGAGGTTTGCATATCAAGGTTTGCGTGCGCAAATGGAGGTTTGCGTGTCAAGCGGGTTGTGCAAACTGAGGTTTGCATATCAAGCGGGATGCGCAAAGTGAGATTTGCGTATCAAGCGGGATGCACAAAGTGAGGTTTGCGTATCAAGCGGGATGTGCAAAGTGAACTTTGCGTTTCGAGTGGTTGCGCAAACTTGACTTGTTTTTTCGTGAAGAGTTGATTACTTGAACTGAGGTTTGCATTTCCTTCTTGTTGCGAGAAGTGAAGTTCGAGGTTTGCGTATGCTGTTGGATGCGAGAAGTAGACTTTGCGTGATGCGAGTGTTGCGCAAAGTATGGTTTGCGTATCACGTTGGTAGCGCAAAGTGGAGCTTTGCGTATCACTTGGGTTGCGCAAAGTTGAGGTTTGCGCAAGTTCGTCCCTGCAACTTCGAATTTCAACTAAAACCTTTTTCACAACGATTAGCAGTCCTAAATTCCTATCAAATGACCACATACACTTCTAGAACAGTTTGTTACCACTCGATTTCGATAAAAATCACTTTTTGAAGAAAAAATCGATGGCACAGTGACTTTTTGGTCGTGAAAAGTTTTGCACTAAAATCCCAAAATGGAACTCGATTAAATCTTTATACTGAAATCAAACTACAACAAGTCGATCTAGCATCTATATCGATCACAACCTGATCGATTTTAACACCTAAAACACTCAAAATCTCAAACTCGATTTTCAAACAAGAACACAGAGTCGTTTTTCTTAAAACTTGATTTTGATCTTAAATCAGGCTCTGATACCAATTGTCGGTCCAACAATGTTTATCAAGTTTATAGAATACGACAACACAATATGATTACCAACCTGTTTTATATAACATTCAACGATTACAGGTTTGATCTTTTGAAGCTTTTCTGTGTTCTTTGTTTTTACACCGTGAGTGTGTGTTTTGTGTGTGTCGATAATATCTGATTTTTAGAGAGTTGTTGAGAGATACACAATATCTAATCTAAAGTGTGTCTAACACACTATCATAATATCTAGATTTAATATCTAGATATTATTTCTAACTAAATAACTAAATATCTAGATACTTTAATATCTAGATATTATCCTAGATAATATCTATTACAAAGATATTAAATAACTAACTATAATAAACTAATAACTAATCTAACTATATTAATTACTTAAATAATACAATAACAAACAATTACTTTGACATTTATTACAAACAAACATAGACTTTAATATCGAGAGTCGACGTTAAGGCTTTAGCTTCAGATTGCGATATTCAGATTGGATGATCTTGAATCCAATAGATATGTGATCTAATACCTTCCCTCCCTTTTCCCCAAAAGAAATTTTTTCTCACAGACTCCAAAGATTTTAACACTCCTTGCGGGGCACAGAATAGAGAAAAAAAGTATAACGGAACACTACCTAATACCGAGCGAACCAAAGTCCATCTTCCTCCGAACGAGATCATTCTTGTCTTCCACTTTGCAAGCTTATTTTTCACCTTCTCGATTGTCGTTTTCCAATGATCAACTCTTAACATTGACGCGCCAATCGATAATCCAAGGTAAGTGAACGGCAAAACGTCACTTCCACATCCCAGACCTCCCACCCAAGCTTGAACCTCTTCATCCGTCACTCCCACCCCAAAAAGCTTGCCTTTTCTTACGTTTATCTTGAGGCCCGATACAAGATGAAAGCATTCTAGAATATTCATTAGATTTTTTAAATTAGATAGTTTCCACTCCCCAAAGAAGACTACATCATCCGCATATTGAAGATGAGAAATTAATACCTCATCTCTTCCCACTTTTAATCATTCAAAAAGTCCCTCTGTCATAGCTTCTTCTACCATCACATGAAGACCCTCGGCTACCATCAAGAAAAGGAATGGTGCGAGTGGATCTCCTTGCCTCAAACCTTTCTCCATAAGAAATTCGTTTGTTGGAGCGCCATTTACCAATACGGATACCTTGGATGATTCAAGGCATGTTTTGACCCATCCTCTCCACTTCCCACCAAACCCCATCTCCTTCATCATGTCAAGTAAAAATTGCCAGTCTACCGTGTCGTATGCCTTCTCAAAATCGACCTTGAATACCATTCCTTTCCTCTTCGTCTTTTTAATATAAGTCATCGTCTCGTTTGCTATGAGTACCCTGTCAAGTATAAATCTTCCTTTTATAAAGGCATTTTGTTCTTTACTAATAACTTTTCCCATGACCTTTTTTAGTCTTTCCGCCAACGTTTTAGCCACGGTCTTATAGAAAATCCCAATGAGGCTAATTGGTCTAAAGTCATTTAGCTCAATTGGATTTTCGGTCTTAGGGATCAAAGTCAAGAAGGACGCGTTGCATCCCTCGCTTATCTCCCCCTTTTCCAAGACCCAATTTATCGCCAACATCAAATCGTCTTTTACCGTCCCCCAAAAGGCTTTTATAAACCCAACTGTGAATCCGTCCGACCCTGGTGATTTGTTGTTGCCACAAGCTTTAATTGCACTCCATACCTCGTCTTCGATTATTCCTCTTTCAAGATTTTCAACATCTTCCGTTGACAGTTTTTTTACCCGGTCCAACCTTAATTGTGGTCGCTCCTCCCTCTGTTTTGAAAACTTTTCTTTAAATAATGAAAATATGAAGTCCTTTATTCTTTTTGGATCCTCCGACCATACCGATTCAATGTTGAGCCCCCAGATGAAATTCCCCCTTTCTCTATATTTTATTGCCGCATGAAATACTTTTGAATTTTCATCTCCTTCTTTGATCCACTTCACCTTCGCCCTTTGTTTTGCCATGTCCAAACTTTTTTCTTCCAATTCAAGCCATTTTTTCCGATCATCGACCCACTTTTGCCTATCATCCATCGACAGTCGATTTCCATCAGCCTTCTCTTCCCATTTTCTCACCCCTTCCTTCTTAGTTACCATTACTTTTCCTATTTCTCCCCAGTTCACTTTGCTCCACCCTTTTAACGCGATCTTGACATTTTTTAGTTTATCCCGAAAAATACTGTAACACCCTCAAATATGGAAATAGCAACAAATTTAAATTTTCTAAATACCTCGACATTTCATTCATCTACAAACATAATTTAAGATCTAACCTCGATACACACATTCTATTCCATACATACAGACTATAATAAAGACGGGTGCTACTAAAACCCGATACAATCACTATCTCCAAACTGCGGAAGACTTCACCAACTACTTACATTTGCACAAAGCTAAGGTTCAACTCTTCATAGCTGCTAGAACCAAACCCCCAACTGGTACCTGCTGCACATGCCGACAGGCTTAACGCCTAGTGAGTTCAAGAGTTTTACATGAGAAAATATAGCATTAAAAGAATGGATCTCGCTTGGAATCATGACCGTTCAATCGATGTACTTTAAAACGTATAAAATAACTCAGATCCAATGTGATGTACTTTCAAAGATGGACACTTCATTTCAAACATGATGTATAACTTGAAATAACTTAAACTAACTCGAAGCATGAATATGAAATGACTCCCATTTAAGATATGCGGATAAAACGTTATGTCCCAAAACACCCTAGCACGGGTGGGGCAATTATTCGACCCATGAATCGTTATCAAAACCACATATGTCGTACGTCTGAAAACATGGACACTAGGTCCACTACTCACGCGACCGTAAAGACCCAATGACAATAAAATAAGACGTCCTTAATTTAAAATAATGATAGCCGACAACGGGGAGACCCGTATCCGTTGAGAGTGGAGGAAACACAAAAGTATACCACCCATGCAACGTTAATCGCATGACACCTCCCGACATCACAGCCCGGTGTCCCTACGACTCCTTTACAAGTGTCACCCCAAGTCAGTTGACCTTGATGGATCATTCAGAAGAACTCCATCCCGAAGGCCCGACACACTTAAAGACTACCTCCCAGGCATTACTTCAAGCGGCGGAGGTCCTAGCGCCTACTACTCCGGTAGTACTAACCGACTCAACCCTCCTAGCAATCATTTGTAAAGTTTCCGGTCATAAAACATGGGTACCGAAGTTCAACCCTGCAATACCCAACTGACCATCCCAAAACAGACTGACTTACGTGCCTAAGGATCAAATGCGACACAGTCTAACCTCACCGGACTACACATGAATGACCAAAGCACTCGAGCCCATAGCCAACCTCAACACGCAACACAACACATTAGTACGTACGTCATAATTGGACTCTACATTGAGCCATATAAAACCGAACAAGTGTCCTCAAAACTTCTTTAAAACGACATCGAGCCAGAATGCTCAAAACCTCTTTTTGACCAATGATTACGTCTTTCAAATAATAAACGCACTCGACCCATACCATGAAATCACATGCTCTAAAATGCTTGAATGGACTACAACACGGTTTAAGTCGAGACAAAAAGGTTTTCCAAATAGACTTATACTCTTAATCCTTTCAAAACGTCCATAACACCAAATTAAACCTTTTTACCCAACAAACACTAAAAATGCATTTTTAACCAAATAATCTCATTTATGCAATAAATAACCAAATACACCCATTTATGACTCATTATCAAGATGCCCAAAAATCATAAGAATGTGTGTTATATGAGTTTATAAAGTTAAACACTTTCAAAATAACCAAACTGATCAGCAGTTAACAATTTCATGTAAGATATAAAACACTTTAAAATAACCATTTTAGCATGTACACCGTTTTTACAAATCAACTTAAACTCACCTTGCTAGGTTAAGTTAAACCTAGGTTTCAATCCACAACCATTGGCCTCCAAAGCATAGAACTCACCCAAAGCTTTCCGAAGACATCCATTCCAACTCTTCAACCCAAGCTTCCAAAAACCTAGATCCACACATTTTCAACCGTAAATAATCATATTCAACCCTTAGAATTGTTCCCCAAGCATTTTACACAAGATCTCAACATACAACCAAAAACCCTAATTTCCATAAATGAAGAGAACAAGAGGTTACCTTAACCACAACTCCAATCCACCAACTGAAATACCTTTAGATCATCAAGATGAACTACACACTCCCAAACTTCAAGAACAAAGAAAAGGGTTGGGTGAAAACCCTAGAAATTGATGAAGAGGATGAAGATGGAGATGGTGGTGAAACTTCCAAACCGAAACCTTGGAGGAAACACCCAACTTCTAGCAATAAATGGTGCGATTGAGGAGTAGATGAACCCTAGGTTCGGTTTCTATGAAAGGAAGAAGTTGGGAGGGAATGACAAAAGGAAAGATTGAGTTAGAATGAGAAATGAGGCTGAAAATCAGATTTTAACTCGGTCAGACCCCGCACGCGACAGTGCCTGGCGATAGTGACATTGTCACTATCGTGTGGCACAATCGCGCAGAATGTACCGCGGCTAAGACCCTCCCCGCGATAGTGCCCTGGCGATAGTGACACTGTCACTATCGCGTAGCACAATCGCGCCAAGTGTACCAAAGTCCAAAAAGTCCAAAAACTCGTGATTCTCGCATGGGTCGATTTAAGGCTCGAAAGAACAACAAAATTCACCCTAAAAGATAGGCGGAAGGTGAAGAGATGGCTGGAGATGATCGGGAACTTACTAAGCGAAAATCCGGGTGTTACAAATACAATCCGACCTTGTTGAAGTCACCTCTTTGGACCATGCCTCCCTTACCACTCCCCCCATGCTTTCATCTTTAATCCATGCGTCAAAGAATTTAAATGGTCTTGGTCCGAAGACTTTTAATTATGATTTGTTTATAAAGATAATGATAAATTATTTTGTTATGTTATTATATTTAAAATTATTGATAATATATTTTAATAAAAAATAAAACATGTAGTTTATCTCATAGTGTTTATCTTGTATTTAATATGTTTATTTGCAGTTAGTTATACAAATAAAAACATGGGACTTAAATAAGTTATAATTGTAACACCCTCGAAAATGAACAGAACTAATTTAAAACTTTCAATTATACAACGAAAAGGAGGTAATCTATTCTACAATCATCACTTGAGTCACCTCAAAAAGAATACTAGATTTAACTTCAACAATTAAAAGGTCAAGTCTCGTATATAGACTAATCAAAGTCGAGTGTTACTAAAACCCACAAGAAACAGTTGCTCTTAACAACGGCTAACGCGGAAGACTTCATCAAGCCACTCACCCTTGTACAAACTCTTAGCACTCAACACTTCACCAAAAAGCTAGAACCTCTTCCCCCATCCGGAACCTGATGCATATGCCGACAAATAAAAATGTTAGGCTAACGCCTAGTGAGTTCAAGAGTTTACAACATGAAATAAATATATTTTCTAAAGAGAGAGAAAATAGTTTAAATCACAGACCCTCAGAAAAATTTAATTTAAATATCAAACGACACCATTTCCAAAAGTACACCTTTAAAACAAGGAACCCAACATGAATCTTATTTCATAAAACCATTTTATTCCCAAACTCACCCAAAACGTGAATAGTAAGCAAAACTCTCAATTTATTATAATCCGAAATAAGATTTTACTTCTCGAAGCACCCCAAACGTGGGTGGGGCATAATCCACAACCCATAAATCTTGAGTAAACAAACCCATATATGCAACACGTCACCGAAAATATGGATAATAAAATAATACCCTTTAATACCCAAACAACACCTTCCGGTGACGGAGGAGACTCGATTCCATTGTACGTGGCGGAACACAAATTTAAACCATATAACCATGTTGTTGAACTACACCTCAGATCGTGACTGTATTGCCTGCTCTACCGAGCTACACCTCCAGTCGTGACTGTATTGCGGCTATTGCCTGCTCCGTCGAGCTACACTTCCAGTCGGACTTTATTTCAAGTCCCAAACACCGTATCCCCTATTGCCTGCTCTACCGAGCTACACCTCAAGGATACTCGATCTTATTGCCTGTTCGATCTCTAGCGGAGTTTCATCCTCAGGGTACTCATTCGACCCCTAGTGCCTACTCCCTAGCATTCAAGATAGGAACCTCAGTTCCTTACTTGATAACTCTCGATGTCTAACCTCGTGCACAAGAGTTAGACATCCAACACCCGACCCATGGTCCCGAAGTACAACCCATAAATGTTCCTCTTCGCCAAACAATCGGGACGACACAAATTCCAACACGACATATTTTCCCAAAGTGAGAATCCCAAGAGTCCTCACCATTAACACGACTGACTTACATGCCTATGGATCCAATGCATTACAGTCTAAAATATATGACTCCAATTGAATGACACACGCACTCAAAACACGTGTTCTCCAAAATAAAGTGCAATAAATGTAACTCACACCCAAAACTCCACTTTAAGTTATTAAAACCGGACAAAAGTCCCCATTACCCGACAAGGCCAAAAACTGAGCCATAAGCTCAACCAATCAAACGACCATATGATAAAATCCGCAAAATGCAATATAATGCAACGACCACATTTATGCAGACACATGCTTCAACTACATGAATAAACTCCAACATAAAACATTTTCCAAACAAGTTTATAATCTCATTTACTCTTTCCAAAATATCCCATGACACACATTTAAATGACAACTACTCAAGAGGTTTATACCCATACGATAAATCATTTAAATAATAATATCACCAGTTTACTCAATAAAATACTTGAGTTACATCTTTTCCCAAAATCCAAGGTTCATAAGTTCAGAAACATTTGCAAGGTTGGGAATGACCAAGCGCCCATAACTCACACGGTGGTATTATTAAAACATTTTCCGATACAAAATGCATGTAACACCAACAATAATTAAATTGCATTCTTACCCCATACTTTCCATTTAGGTAAACGAGTCATCAAATTATTTTCATTTCGATGCATTTAACAACATACTCAAAATTCCCCAAGATGGGTGTTTTATAAGTTTACAAAGTTAAACACTTCCAAATAACCAAACTTATCAACAATTAACATTTTAATGTAAAACACAAACACTTTAAAATAATCATTTTGGCATGCACACCGTTTTCACAAATCAACTTGAACTCACCTTGCTAGTTTTAGGTTAAATCTAGATTTTACCCCGTATTGAGCTTCATTGAAGAGACTTGAATCCTCAAGCCAAGACTTCCCAAAAAAACCTAGATTCACAAGTTTCCACCCATTAATAAACATATTCAACCATTTATAATCGATCTCCAAAGACTTTACATCAAAATCTCCATTTGGCCAAAACCCTAATTTTTGACCCCAAATTTCCCCAAAATCTTCCAAACCGAAACTGGAGTAATAAAACACTAGGATATCACCAATGAATCATTTGTATCTTAAAATAAGGTTTAGAAATGGAGAGGATAAACTTACCACTTAGGTTTTGGTGAAAACCTAGAAAACTTAGAAATCTTCAAGAAATGGTGGAAGAATACATGAACTCGCACATGAGGTTGAGATCAAAAGCTTGATGGTGAAGAAACACCTTGAAATCCATGGAAATGGCCTTAAAACGAGTTAAAGTTTGTGGGTAATGAAGAAGAAGCGATTTGAGAGAGAATGGGGAAGTTTTGGAGAAGAGAATGAGAAAGAAAGCTGAGAATTCGCATTTAACATCACCCTGGTGCCCTGGTGCGACATTGACCAGCGACAATGCCCAGGGCATTGTCGTCTGGCAATGTCGCCAACTCCTTCCTGGCCACTTTTTCTGCTGCGACAATGACAGGTGCGACTATGACACTGTCATAGTCGTCGGACATTGTAGTCGTGCCCGAACCAAGCTCCGAAACTCGACTTTTTCAAATCCAATACCCCGGTACTCCAAGGAACTTTAAATAATGATTTCCCACTAAAATCCCACCGTTTACAAGATACAAAAGCGTTCGGGTGACCTTTACTTACCGAAATTACGGATGTTACAATAATTATGTTTCATTAACTTGTAATTTTGAATTTTAACTAATATATCTATACTATATTATAAAGCATTTAAGCTAAACTCTTAAAAACTAATTTTTATGTATTAGGTACCACTTATTAATACATATTACTTAAAATCAAAAAGTACAAATTGATTAAACATAAGTACAACTTATAAAAGCTCAATGTTTGAATTTGTGTAACTAACTGCAGTAAGCACTTATTTTTATTTTCTAAAATATCTAAAAATTTTAACTATTGATATAACTAACCGATAAATATAAATGTTATTATATTTAAAATTATTGATAATATATTTTAATAAAAAATAAAACAGGTAGTTTATCTCATAGTGTTTATCCTGCATTTAATATGTTTATTTACAGTTGGTTATACAAATAAAAACATGAGAATTTAATAAGTTATAATTATGTTTCATTAACTTGTAATTTTGAATTTAAACTAATATATCTATACTATATTATAAAACATTTAAACTAAACTCTTAAAAACTAATTTTTATGCATTAGGTACCACTTATTAATGCATATTACTTAAAATCCAAAAGTACAAATTGATTAAACATAAGTAGAACTTATAAAAGCTCAATGTTTGAATTCGTGTAACTAACTGCAGATAAGCACTTATTTTTATTTTATAAAATATCTAAATTTTTTAACTATTGATATAAATAACCGATAAATATAAGAAAATTCGAGATAAAACACCTTATTTTTATTTTTTATTGAAGTATGTTATCTTTTTAATTTTAAATATAAAATATCTTAAATATAGTTATCATTTAAATTAAATATTTTTTGACCCATAACAAAATACTTTATTATTTTTTTTTATAAAAAACCATAATTAAACTAAACTAAAATATAATTTTGTTTTAAATATAAGTTTATCAAAATCGTAAAATAAAATAAAAAAAGACTAACAAAAAGTATGAATAATGATCGAGGGTTCGAGTTCTAGATTTCAGAAACTCGCTGCATTGCGATGGTACATTTATAGTATATATATATATATATATATATTAAAATCATATAAAGTCAAGATTCCCCGTTATAATCCTTCATTCGTGGCCTCCTTCCCCAAAATTAATTTTTTTTACTCAACCCCGCGATCCACACCCCACGATTTTCAAAAAAAATTGTTATCTCCGCTATTTTAAAAATCCCGGGGTAATTGGGTATTTCGGCAAAATTTGAGAGATTTTGGGCATTTTGGTATTTGGTAAGATACGACTGAAATACGGACACTTTAATTAAATTCCCTAATTTATAATTATGAGATGATGATGAAGTTAATAATAATATTAACAGTTGACAGCGACATAGACGGTTGTGGTGGAGGTAGCGTCGATATGGCGGCAAGGGTGGTGTTGGTGGCAGTGGTGTGGTGGCAATGGCAGTGGAGACGATGTGGTGGTGGCGACGGCGACGACGACAACGACAGTGGTATAATAGTTTTTTCTCACAGTATCGGATGGAATTGTATTGGAATTTAGCACTAAAACTTATAGAAAATATCAAACACATGAATATAATCTGATTGATGGAATTGATCATACCAAAAACTCCATATTGCAAAACTAAACGTAACATTAATGTTAAATTGTTTTAAATAATATTCTTTTTAAAAATCTTTAAAATATATATATAGAGAGAGGGACAATCATTTGCAAACTTTTTAAATTATGCAAACTTAAAACCCCATTTAGACTATCCGAATTTTTAATCAATGGTTGAGAATTTTTTGAATTTTGATTTATTAAAAAAATATGGAAAGGGTAGTTTGGGAATAATTTTAACTATTTTAAATTCAAAATATATTAATTAATTTGAATTAATCTAATTATGATTACATTATCTCCTTAATTTTCTCCATCTTTACCTAATCTCTCTCTCTCTCAAAAATCCGGCCACCATCTCTCTATTTCTCTCTCGAAACTCCGACCACCATCTCTCTCTTTCTCTCTCGAAAATCCGGGCACCATGGCATGATGAACAAAAATCCGGCCACATGGCATGATGAACCAAAATTCGGCCACCATGATGAACAAGAAAGTGAACCTGAAAAGGATGCCAAACTCCGACGAATTCTTCTAAACTTCGGTGGGTTTTCTTTATTTTCATAAATGGATTCATATGTTTTTTCTCGTATGAAACGTGAAAAATTCGAAATAATCATATATTTTTATAATTTCATATATTTTCCTAAATGGTTTTCATATTTTTTCATAAATGGTTATATATTTTTCTCTCATATAAATAATCGGATTTTTAAGTTTAATATATTTTATCCTATATGAATATTCAGATTTTTTCGATGTAATCATATATTTTCGAAGTTTCATATGTTTTTTCTCATATGAATCGTGAAAATTTCGAAGTTTCGTATGTTCTTTCTCATATGAAACTCGCCGGAAATGGGGGAGGTCGCTGGAGTGTGAGGAAGTCGCCGCCAGTGGGAGGATGTCGTCGGAAGTGGATGGTGGATCGTGAGAGAGAGAGAGAGGGAAAGATAATTAAGAAAGTTAGTTTTTTCCTAAAAATACGAAATTTGTAAAAAGACAGATATACCCTTAGGTTGTATAGTTTGTACGAATAAAAAATTTATATTTAAATTAGTCTCTCTCTCTCTATATATATATATAAAATTATATTTTATGGACCAAGAGAATAATTAAAATTTAAAACAAATTGATTAAAGGGGTGCTTGGGATTGCTTATTTAAAATAACTTATGGGGGTGTTTGGGATTGCTTATTTAAAACAACTTATGCTTATTTTAAAAAGTGTTTATCAACTTATGCGGTGTCAAACCGGAATTTTTAAAAAAGTGTTTGGATTAGCTTATTGTGGTACCAAAACGTAATAAGCTAATAAGTTGTTATTTAAAGGTGTTTGAGATTGCTTATACATATAGAATAACCAAAAAAGTCATAAACACTTTTCAAATAAGTTGATAAGTTAAAAGTAAATGACTTATCAAAAAATGTTTTTCAACGGTTTGACATCTCTATAAGCCATTTTAATTTTTGCACATCCAAACATTCAAAAGTGTTTATCTCTGGTGCCAAATTGCAATAAGCTAAAAAACACCTCAAATAAATAATCCCAATTATGCTTTTATGTAAAAGTGCTTATTAAACTATTTGGTGTCAAATCGAAGTTTTATAAAAAATGTTTGAATTAGCTTATGGTGGTATCAGAAGTAATAAACTAACAAGTTGTTATTTATGAGGTGTTCGAGGTTGCTTATACATGTAAAATAACAAAAAAATTGATAAGTTGTTTCAAACAAGTTATAATTGAATGACTTATCAAAAACTCTTTACCACCCGTGTCAAACCGGCATAAGCAGATTTCTTTTCGTCTTCTATATAAACACTAAAAAACGTTTATTACTGATACCACACCGAAATAAGTTAATACCCTAATTTATAACAACAAGCCACGGTTGTATTTATTTTATTTAAAAGAGGGGGACATATTCTTTGTCTTTTTGTCCATTAATTTATAGTAACAAGCCACCGTTAGTATTTATTTTATTTCAAAAAGATTGCAATAAATAGAAACCTTTTTATTATTCGTTTCTAATTTGATTTGTGTACTTTAAATATCATTAATCAAACAGTTATGATTTTTCAAATTATTAATTGGGAATTTAATTAAAATGCCCTAAGTTGAAAAATCAGTACCCAATATACACAAAATCTTGTTATTTTTGCCAAAATACCACTTATATCCGCGTTTTGTCCTCGTTTTATAAAAATATTGTAGAGATTGCGTTAATTTTAGAGATTGTGTTTATTTTTGTATAAAAAAACTGTAGATATTGCGTTAATTTTAGGATTGCGTTAATTTTATAAAATTATTGTTGTAGAGATTGCGTTAATTTTATAAAAATATTGTAGAGATTGCGTTAACTTTAGAGATTGCGTTTTTTTATAAAAAAATTGTAGAGATTGCGTTTTTTTTATAAAATTATCGTAGAGATTGCGTTAATCTTAGAGATTGCGTTAATTTTAGAGATTGTGTTTTTTTTTTGTATAAAAAAACTGTAGAGATTGCGTTTTTTTTAGGATTGCGTTAATTTTATAAAATTATTGTAGAGATTGCGTTAATTTTAGAGATTGCGTTAATTTTATAAAAATATTGTAGAGATTGTGTTAATTTTAGAGATTGCGTTTTTTTATAAAAAAATTGTAGATTATGCGTCAATTTTAGAGATTGGGTTTTTTTTATAAAAATATTGTAGAGATTGCGTTAATCTTAGAGATTGCGTTAATTTTAAAGATTGTGTTTATTTTTGTATAAAAAACTGTAGAGATTGCGTTAATTTTAGGATTGCGTTAATTTTATAAAATTATTGTTGTAGAGATTGCGTTAATTTTAGAGATTGCGTTAATTTTATAAAAATATTGTAGAGATTGTGTTAATTTTAGAGATTGCGTTTTTTTTATAAAAAAATTGTAGATTATGCGTCAATAGTGAATGGTTTTCGCTGAATGTTTTTAAATATTTTATTTTTTTTATAATGGTTTTGAATAGGGAAATTGGCTCAAAGAGCCACATTACATTGACATATTGGTTTCCTAGCCATTTCTCTACCTTATTAACGAAAATAGACCTAGGTCCGCAATGGCGGACCTGTAGGTCCGCTACCTCCAGAAAAAGACAAAAAAAATTGTCGTGTCACGATCTCACTCAACGACAACAGAGGATGGCGGAGGTAGAGAACCTGCAGGTCCGCCATTGCGGACCTAAGTCAATTTTAGTAAATCATGGAGAGAAGTGGCTAAGAGATGCAATTGATAGAGTAATGTGGCTATTTGAGCCAATTTCCCTTTTGAATATTAATAGGTTATTTACCAACCAACTTCTCACAAAAGTATATCTCATTTTGTTTCAAAATAAATGTCTAAATAAATATTTATTTTTTCATTTTATCTGCAATTATGATATTAACAAAATTTTCTTTCTATTAATAAGAGCAAATTAATACAGTATTTAATTAATTAAATATATAATAATTATACATTTATAAATTTATGTGTTTTTATTTTTAATTGCATGGCAACAGTTGACTTATTTATTTACATATTAAATTTAAGGGCAGAAAAAACATTGAATAATTAGTAGTGGGGATCCACCCTTAAAAAGGAAATAAATGTCAGCTCCTTTTCCTTGTTTTAGTATTTATATCAAGGTTCTTTCTTTTATGTTATAAGAGCATCTCCAACAGCATTGCTATAATAGAAAAAAATGATTTTTTCTTTGTTATTTCTCTCCAACAGCTTTGCTAAAAGGTTTGCTAAAATAGAGAAAGGGCAAAAAATATCTAAATATAGAGAATTCTCTATAATCCCTATAGTAGAGAGAGAAACTATTATTTTAATCAATCTAACCAATAAGATTCAATTTTTAACATTTTATTTTAAGTTTTTTTTTTTAAATGTATTGGGATGATAAATTATGGAATATTATAATAATATAAATAATGATTGATTCTCTAAAATAGAAAAGCTGTTGGAGTTATAAGAAAATGTTTTTAGAGATTTTGACTTTCTATTCTCTATTTTAGAAAAAATTTAGCAATGCTGTTGGAGATGCTCTAATAATTAATAATTCTTAAACTGAATATTTTATTTAAAAACAATTATAAATTTTGTTCTTTTTTCCCGTAGTAATTACGGTTTTAAAGAAGTTATTTTCATAGGGAAAAATCCAATAAAACCCAATGAACTTTAATGTTTAGAGTGATTAAATCATTGGACAATTTTTTGGAACAAATAAGTCATTCGACATTTTAAAACTTGTTAAATAAATCATTGGACTTTTGAAAACCTGTTAAATACATCATTATTACCTACAAATCTAACTTGCAACCTATATAGGAGGTAAAACTATAATTAAAAAAATGTCATCTACTTTATCCACCTACAAATAAAAATAGGAAAATTAACTAAAATAATCATATCAACCAAAATCATTTTTTTATTTATTTTTCAAAACTTCTTCCTAAATTAGTCAGATTTACGTATAATTTTTTTTTGCACAAGGATTTTTTTGCCAAAAAAAAAAAGAAAAAAAAAAGCATCCTTAGGTAGAAAATTTTATCTCTTAAAATTTACTTTTTGCATAAAGTTTTAGAAAATTTATACTTTGCATACTTATAATTAGTTATTTAATTTATTTTATATTCATTAATTTTTCATTTTTCATTTTACATCTTTATTATATTAACACACATAATCGTATATTAATTAAAATACATCAAAAGATATGTTTTTTTTACAAATTACACTATTACAACGTCTTGTCAATACGTTCAAAATAAGCACAATATTGAATATTTTTTGATTTAATTTTATATTATTAAATATCATAAATACATACGAATTATTTTTAATACTTACACTTTATACCTTTATAATTACATATTAATCTTATATTATAAAAAAAATAACCTTAATAGATAGAAAGTGCAAGTATTAAAAATAATTCGTACGTATTTATGATATTTAATAATATAAGATTAAATCAAAAAATATTCAATATTGTGCTCATTTTGAACGTATTGACAAAACGTTATAATAGTGTAATTTGTAAAAAAACATATTTTTTATATATTTTAATTAATATACAATTATGTATGTTAATATAATAAAGATGTAAAAAAAAAAAAAAAAATAATGAATATAAAATAAATTAAATAACTAATTATAAGTATGGAAAATGTAAATTTTTCTAAAAACTTTACGCAAAAAGTAAATTTGTACACATAAACCTAAGGATGCTTTTTTTTTGGCAAAAATATCCTTACGAAAAAAAAATTATACGTAAATTTGACTAATTTAGGAAGAAGTTTTGAAAAATAAATAAAAAAATGATTTTGGTTGATGGGATTATTTTAGTTAATTTTCCCATTTTTATTTGTAGATGAATAAAGTAGATGACATTTTTTTTAATTATAGTTTTACCTGCTATATAATATAGGTTGCAAGTTAGATTTGTAGGTAATAAGGATGTATTTAACAGGTTTCCAAAAGTCCAATGATTTATTTAACAAGTTTTGAAATGTTCAAGGACTTATCTGTTCCAAAAAATTGTCCAATGATTTAATCACTCCAAACATTAAAGTCCATTGGGTTTTATTGGACTTTTCCCATTTTTATAACATGTTGATTATTTTGAATTTCTTGTTTTATTATTTATTAAATTACAAGAAACTTGAATACAGTTGTTGATTAAAATGGGCAGAGGATTTGGTTTTGTTTGGAAGTTGGTAATCCTAGACTGATCCTATGACAAATTGCGACTATAAGCTTCGCCCACGGTCCTTAGGTAAATCTCACAGAGGTAATAAATGCATATACAAACATCAGTATTTGAACTCAGTTTATTTTGTTGTTAGTATCCACTACGTTACTACCCTTGTGATTATGCATAGTTTTGTTGTTAGTTGTCAATAGAAAATATATGTGTATTTATTTATCTGCAAATGAGTAATGTTAATCTCATGCAAATCTTTCTTTTTGTTGGAACTTGGCTTACTGTTAAATATTAAAGATTGGGCCTTAGGGTCCTTTGGGGTCTCAAGGCTTGATCTAGAGGTGATGTTTTGCAGACAATTATCTGGGTTTATTGCATCTTTTTTCGTCACCAAACATAAGTTTGATTCGCTAAATTCAAGTATAAACTTGAATTTGATTGTTGTATCTTCTATACGAATGCTATATTGGTGAACTTTTTGTCTTAGAACACTACGGATGTGCAGACCTCAATTGATTGCAATATTTCTACAAGAATCTACTTAATTAAGAAATTCTTAGATTTGTATCAATTGTTTACTGTTCATTTCATAATACTTCATATTTTATACAAATAATTATATATTTCTTCCTTTTATTCATCTATATACACACACACACAATTTTATTGTTATTGATTGATTACTCCTAACACTTTATAATAAAAGAACGATGATGCATGACAAAAAAAAAAGCAGAGAGACAACGAGATGGAAAAAGAAATACATGAATTTTGTCAAATATCGTTATCTTGTTATTAGGAGACTAAAAAGAAATACGAGTTACAAAAATTTAATTTGTTTAAAACTAGGATAAATATTTGCACAAGTGTATATATTTTGAGACATTTATAGTTTAAATCATATTTAAAATCAACATTTTATAGTCCATATTTCCAAATTTATTATTTAGATGATTAGATCTCAAGTCTACCTTACTTAATTGATGATATAATTAAGGTAATAAATAAAAATATGAATCTTAAAATGCAAGAAAAATAAATATAGACCATAAAGTGTTATATTACTCCATTATTTGTTGGGTTGGGCTTCTTGAGGTTTTGGGCCCAATTCAAGTTTACATTTGATAATTCAAGAAATTCCTAAATTGGAACAAGTTGCAACTTGCAATGTGTCTAGATGGCTTGATTTAGACCGGGTTTTTTCTTGGTTTTGATAAATCAGGGAAGTAAAACCCTGAATCTATATCGAATAAGTTATTTCTTACCACCCTGTGATTCATGGAGTTAGGCTTAATTAGTATATTTATTTAGGAGTTGTTATGCTCTTCCAGTATGATAATATTGACTTTTATGAAAGAAAGTTATCTCTAGCTACATATGCAAAAGAAGGCACTAATATAGGTCAAAAGTGGATTCCACAACCTGGGATTTCGGTTATCTCTTTATATGTTATTTTCACTATTTATTTCTGGAAACTAAAATATGACACTTTAGTGATGATGAAAGGTTGTTAACCCATGAATTTTGAATGAAAAACGATCGGGTGGCGTTAAACATATATAACCATTCTTTCTCTTACTTTAAGACCAAGCAACAAAAAACCGAAGGTAAATCTTGGTCCCCCAACTTGGGTATAATGACGTATTAACCCTTATAAGTTTCAAAAACAACATCGAGTTAACAAGTTTTCTCATCGGTACTGTTGGTACTATTTATTACTGTATCATTCCAATCGACATGACTTTGATAGGCAACAAAGAGGCCAAGGTAAGCCTTGTTCCTCCAACTTTGATTTATTGACATATCGGTCCTTGTAAGTTTAAAACACCAAAGTTAACAGCTTTTATCATCATTTTTTTGAACTTTTGCATCATTCCAACCAACATAATCTTTCCAAAACCACTAAATCAACCCAACGACCATTCACAATCCATCAAACCACTTTCAATGTTTGAATCAGAACCCATTACAGTATTATCATAATTAAACCAGAAGAAAGATTCAACCAATGGTTGGTTGGTGTACCAATATTCTAAACCAACATTCCAACATAGGGTTTGACCTTAGTGGAATGAGGCAAACATGAAAACAAAGATGTGATAAAAAGGCACTAATTTGAAAGGAGGAATGCAAAGCAAAGTGATGACCTAAAAGATCACTAAGGGGATCTTGTCCCTTTGTAGGCTCACTTTTGCTTATAAAAGAATAGTGTGCCAATCATAATGCTTTTGTACCCCTAAAATAAAAGTTTTAATGACCAATTGGTTATTTGGGTATTTCCCAAAGCAACCAATCAAATTTAAAATCTTCACATTAATAGCCCCCAACTAATTTCTCTTTCCCAAAGTGCCACACAATTTCCCAAGTTTTCAATTTTTTATCTTGTTTTAATAGATTATGACAACTTAGTCATGGTCCTTTCTAATTTCCCCTTTACTTTTTGGGGTATTTTTATTTCTGTATATACTCATCATGTTACAATTTGCAATACCAACTCAATATTTGAATATAACTTAGGGTATAAGCATCAAATGATTACTTTTAAATTTAATGATGAAATAAATTCGTCATCACTATCGAAAACATAAAAAACAATATAGTGTGAATCTAAATATCAAAATAATAGTTTAATGTTGATTGTTCGAAAAAATTGATATAACAATTCTTGGTATTTTTTAAATTTTATTTTGTTAATATACAAAATTATGGAATGATATAACAAATTAATCAGGATGAAATAATTTTCAAGATTAATAAACTATAAGGACATCAAAATATTGTCTTTGAAATATAGTGATTATAAATATTTTTTTTTAATAATAAAAACGAATTCTTGAATATCTATAAGATTCAACAATCATCGATCATCTTCTTTAATTAAAATTATCGTTTGTATTTTAAGAATTTTACTAACATAACATTAAAAACACAAATATGTTATACCAATAAAATATTGGGTAAACCACTTGGGTTATGACACACTGATTAAAGCTTAGAATGATGTAGTGAAAATCTCATATTTCATGGGTTCGAATCCAAGCTCTGCTAAAACCCTTGTGGTCATAAAGATCCACCTACAGTCACTTCAGACCACTCGTTATTTCCCAAGAGATTCGTTGGTGCACTAAATTTACCCAAAGAGGAAAAAAAATATTGGATATTTTTTCTCTCAAAAAAACAAAACCCATGATAGGGAAAGAAACACATTTGATATTTTATTAATTAATATGTACATTTTAATAATAATAAATAATAGGGTCAGATTTAGGGGAAAACTGTAAAAAAATAATTAAATAAATAAAATAAAATTGAGAGACACTTTGGTAACCGTTCAACTGGACGGAATGCATAAGTGCATACAAGTAATTTGTAACATGCATACGTGCATATGCATATGTACACATCATCCAGATAAACGGTTACCATAGTGTTCTTTAGTTTTTCATTTTTTTTTTTGATATTTTTCTCCAAACCTCCCTCATAAATAATAATAATATATAAGATTAAAAAATTGCTAATTAAAAAAATTAAATTTTTTCCAAGACCAAGTTATAATAAAACATGCCTTTTTCTTTTATTTTTTCTTGATAATAAAAATGTGTGGACAAGTAAAAAAGTTTGCATAAATTCTGGTGGCATTAGAAAGTTGCCTTTCCATTCCCTCCCCCATTTCTCAAAGAACCCACTTTCACTTCCCCTTTTTTGCACCTATAAATACCCCCTTCATCTTCTCACCCTCTTGTCATGCCATCCCACAATATCTTATCTAATTTTCCACCCATTTTTCATTAATCTTTCACTCACCTCAAAAGGGTTCTCAATTCCACCATTTTCTTGAATTAATTCTTGATTTTTATTAATTTCCATTCATGGGGTCTTCTTCAATTGTGTATCAAGGTTTGCAATCTTGTTTGGAGCCACAAGTTATGGATCAAAAATCATTTGTTCTCCTCCAAAAAAACTCACCCAAATCATCAAAACTTCAAGAAACCAACAATGGGGGAGGTGGGAAGATGAAGAACAATAGTGGGTGGAGTTTTCTTGAAGCTCTTGAGAACCCGTCGATCGCGGTGATCAAGAATCTCGAAGGGAACAACGACGACGTTTACGTGCATCCAATGGTGAAGCGTTCGGCTTCCGCATTGAGTAGCAAGAGCTTGGAAATGTGTACGGAGAGTTTGGGGAGCGAAACGGGGAGTGATGTTAGTGAGAGTGGGGACGAGTTTTGTTCGCGGGTTCGGGCGGTTCAGCGGTCGAAGTGTTGTCGGGGTTTTGAGCGGAAGATACGGAGGGGCGAGTTTCCGCCACCGTTGACCTCGATCAGCGGCAGCGACGGGACGGTGAAGGTGCGGCATCACCGCGAAGGTGGGCGGTTGGTGATCAAGGCTGTTAGTGTTTCTAACGGTGGGGCTAACTTTCGAGCGGAACGTTCAAACGGGAGGTTGAAGCTTTCTTTGTTGAGGGACTGTTCTGTAAATTATGAAAGTGGAGGGGTTAAAGATGAAAATTATGAAAGTGGAAGGGTTAGAGATGAGAATTATGAAAGTGGAAGGGTTAAATATGAAAATTATGAGGAAGGTGGTGGTGGTGATGTGGAATCGGATGATGGGTATGTTTCTTCCGATGGTGATGTGGCGGCGGCAGTGGCGGTGGCGGTGGTGGAGGAGGAGGAGGAAGGGGAGGAGAACGGTGGTGGTGGTGGCGATTGGCGGTGGAAAGGTGGGTGTCCCACCGGAAAAGGGGAGTTGAAAAGGCTAACAAGGTGTAAAGAAGGTGGAAATGGGAACAAAGTGTTTGCAAATTGGCGGTCTTCATGGGTGGCAATTTCTTGAAAATAAAAATGATTTGAATTATTCTAATTTTCAAGAATTTTATATTGTTATCATTTAATATTTTTCATTTTAATTGGGTTTTTTTTTAAGTTTATAATGATTTTTGATATCCTATTGTTTAGGGTATTTTAATAGAAGTGGTAGTTATTATGGTTATTGCAAAATTATCCGTTTTTTCATTAATTATTTTGTTTTTCATTTAATAATTTCAAGAAAAACAGAAAAGAAAAAAAAAAGCACATGACCCAGATTCGAATATAACTGTTCCCATAATCAAGGATTTAATATTGAAAAAAATATAATTGTTTTTATTTATCATAACTGTCAGATTAAAATAAATGGATAATTCAATAATTTTTTTTTAGTATTTTCACTTGAATGTGTCTTGTAATATTTAAAATCTTGTTTTGAGATATGAAATATCGGTGGAAAATCTTCTGGACCTTTTTGGTTGTGTTTGTTTGTGCATGTGCGAATAACGCTTATGGTCATGTTTCACCATAAATATTGGATTTAATTAGCAATTTCAAGATACAAAAACGAGCATTATAAGCGAAAACCCCCAACTAATTAGGACACTATGGTTTCGTCTAATGATTTTTCATTGAAAACCAATTGAATCATGAATAACATGTTCAACCGATTCATATTTTGTCGAATTACCAAAAACAAAAAGAATAGACACGTCTTTAAACTTATGCCATTCGATGCCCACAATGGATGGTACAATTGCATGTGTGAAGCTATGAGGAAGCTTTCAAGGTCCGTAGTCGCAATCATGCACCAATCATCCGTACAATCTTTATTCACCAAAGTGAACACATATGTTTTTTGTATTTAAAATCCGTTATTATCTTTATTTGGCATTATTTTTTATCTGTTAAACTAATTCAAATAAGACAAACTCGGTATATTACATATAAAGTTAGTGCTTGAGGAGTAAGATGTAAATACACTTTATATATGTCCCAAAAGATAGAAAGATTGTTTATGAGAAAACCTCATTCTTGCACATTATTTTTTTTTCCTGTAAATCATAATAATTTCTACCATGTAGCATCATTATATGTGATGTGGATTCCGACCTTTCAGAAACAATTTGATAAAATAGAATACTCAATTCTAAGGTGTCAAATTGTGCGAAAGCAAAGCATCAAATGTACCAATTGACTTGGTGCCAACAATTTTGATTTGCACTAGGGGTGGCAAAAAATGATCCAACCCGTCAACCCAACCCGAACCCAACCCAATAGTAGCAGGTTGGGTTGAGAATTTCAACCCATTTAAGTTAAATGGGTCAACCCGCCTAACCCATTTATTAATTGGGTCTGGGTTGGGTTGAAATTTTCAACCTGATTTCGCCCCATTTACAACCTGTTTCTAACCCATTTACAACCTGTTACTAACCAATTTACAACCTGTTTCTAACCCATTTATAATATTACCTAATAATTTTTTTTAGTTATTAATAAATATAATATATATAATATAATTTCAATATTCAATTTGAAAGTTAAAAGTGAAAGTAACCCTAAAAGGAGAAGCTCGCGCCTTGCGTGAAGAATATAAACATTTTGGACTATTGGAGAACTCATGAGATTCGGTATCCAACTCTTGCTCGGATTGCTAGGGACATCTTAGCTATCCCAATATCAACCGTGGCATCTGAATCTGCTTTTAGCATTGGCGGTAGGGTTCTTGATGCTTATAGAAGTTCGTTGAAGTCTTCTACGGTTGAGGCTATTATTTGTCTAAGAGATTGGGTTTATGGAGAAGGTTTGTTCTAACTTATTATTTGTATATTTCGTATTATCATATAAAACTATTTATTTGGTATAACTAAGTTGGTTAATTTATTTATTTATATAGCACAAATGGAATCGCAACTTGAGGCGTTATGTGGAGCAATCATGACGGAGAAGATGGAAGATCGAGAGGAAGGTAATACCGAGAATGAAGTTGGAGCCGATGAAAGTGCAAATCGAGTTATTTAGAAACTTTTTTGGAACTATGATTTATTTAACTTTGTGGTTGTGGAAAACTTTGAAATATTTATTTTACTTTTTGGTTGTATTTTATTAAACTTCGAACAATTTGTTTGACTTTGTCGTGGAATGAAGTAGTTTAATCATTTTTATTTCATTTAGAATTTTAAATTTAAATGGGTCAACCCAGGTTCAACCCATTTATTTAACAGGTTGGGTTGGGATAATCATAAACAGGTCAACCCGCTACCAACCCATCAACCCAACATTTAATTAAACAGGTTGGGTTGGGTTGAGATTTTCAACCCAATTAATAAATGGGTTGAACCCGAACCCAACCCAACCTGAACTATTTACACCCCTAATTTGCACTATGGTACATGCAAAGGCGGTTTGTACAAGGTATAAGAAATTGAATAGTGTGTTACTACCTTACAGAACTGAGTTTTATATATTTAATTAATATCTTATCACAAATTAAACTACCTAAACTTTTAGTTTTTCAATTTTATACAACCTTTTTTGCCAATTTCTATTTCTAATTTGTAAACATAACTAGGTAACTCTAACATTGTGTTTGCGATACTTTTTTACGAAGAAAAGGAAAAGAAAATGGGAGGGAAATGGAAGGGAAAAAAACATCTTATCGATTTTTTTAGAAAATAAAGGAAAATTAGTCGGAAACATAATACATTAAAAGGTTTTCTATCAAATGTGGAAGGAAGGGGAAAGAAAGAAACAGTAACCCTTAAAAGTTATTTTTTCCCTTTTCTTCTGTTCCTTTACTTCTCGAGAACATGGATAAAAATTTTATTTTCCTTTCGTGAATTTATTTTCCTAATATTTCTTGTCTCTTCTTTTATTCCCATATTCAAGAACAGATTGCAACTTTCTTGCTCACTCCCGACTCCTCGTCCATCGCCGCTACTGCTCTCTCTCCCACACCATTTCATCAGGCAATACAATTTCTATACAAGGTTATTCGTTGTTGCTCTCTTCATATTATCCAACAATAAGACCCAAGTCAGTCTCTAATTTCACAGTGGTGCTACTTTTCTACACAAGGTTCTTCGTTGCACGGAGCTTCATTGCAATTCCTTCGTATCAATTTACCAGTTTGAGTTTAAATGGCCCTCTTCATGATTTTTTTGATTTTGTTTATGTTCATCTTAACTGGCATTTTCATTTTGAATGACAATAATCTTAAATGACTTTCTTCATGGTTCAATTCACATTCATCTTAAATTGATCTTTCCATGGTTCTATTCATATCCATATTCATTTAAGCCGATTTTTATAGTTGGGTAACTTTTTAAAGTTCTCAATGCTATTGATGAAATCGAGGGATGATACGAGGATACCCTGATCGATTGAGGGAGACTGGCACAGACAACAATTCGGGTGGCTTCGGAATACCTCCGTAAGCCTGACTTCGATTTATATAATCAGATAAAGTTAATTTGTTATTCACTTTCTAAACCTACGATTACAAAATACATTTTTGTGAGCTTTTGTACTCATATCCCGAGACTGTAGGGTACACCTCAAAGAGTAAAGGATCAAGGGAGGCTTACAATTTGATAATAGCAAATTGATCTTGTTTGGTTGTGTACGACATATATATATATAGGGGCCTAATCAAATGAGAACTAGGTAGTTTGTGATAACTGTGAAATCCAATATGAGCCACACATTTAGAATAATTAATATTAATTATAAATAAATAGAAAATGATATTTTAGTAAATTTGTTTAATTCCTAAAATATAACATAATTCCTAAATTTTTTCTTATTTCCTTTTACAAAAGGTAGTGTGCTATCACGTATTTTTTATGTTTACAAAAGGGTATCATAGTGTACTATCATGTATTTTCGATCTTTACAAAGTGTATCACAGTGTGCATCACTTGTTTTCGATGTTTTTTCGATGTTTACAAAGTGTATCATGGTGTGCTATGATGCTATCACGTATTTTTGATGTTTTTTCGATGTTTACAAAAGGGTATCATAGTGTGCTATCATGTATTTTCGATCTTTACACAGTGTATCACAATGTGCATCATGTATTTTCGATGTTTATAAAGTGTATCACAGTGACCATCATGTATTCGCCAGAATAATATTTGTTAGAGAGAGGAGAGAGAAGAGAAGAGAGAGGAGATCTCAATAATACCTAAAATTCCTTTAATTAAATTTTTTAATTAAAATAACCAAAATTATTGATTTCCTAATTTATCTTCTGTTTTGTGGTTAAAATTGGATCTCACGGTTATCACAGATAACTGAGTTCTCCGTTGAATGACCCCCCTATTCCACGTTTAAGTCATGGTATATATGACCATTGTTCGTGTTTTGTCTATTTTACAAATTCAACTTTACAGGTTTGCGACGATGATATAGTAACTACCAACAGAAAAAGTTTGTACCAATTAAGCCGACATATATGCAAAATTTGTTGGTATTGGTGGCACGTTTTTCATTCCAATCATAAGTTATCTGGTATCTATACTATATTATAAAACACAGATAAAAAACTTTTAAATACAAATTATTAGGCATAATGTACCATCATTTTATGCAAGATTTTAAAAATATCTTGATTTACAAGTATCAAAGCACAAAATACATGTTACTACTGCAGACTTCTAACACCCACCAATTTGGTATGTGCAGAGTCTTCCTTTTATGCAGACATTTCCATGTATCACAATTAATTAATATATTATATTACTATAAATTTGTTTTAATTATATTATTAAATATGTAATTGGTTATTATTAAGCCTCAATTAAACAAATTTATAAATAAAAAAAAAACATTATCACTTTCTCAAAATCATCCAAAATCGTACTGTAAATCGACAAAAAAACAAAAAATAAAATGAAACATTAAAATCGTGATGTATCTCGCTGCATTGCGCGAGTACGCTTCTAGTACACTATAAAAGAAAAAAAAACATGGTACTGTAGCGTTTCAGCTCTACTCAATTATCAGATAAAATATCATAAAAGAGAAAAAAATGAATAAAGAGGGTTATAGGAGGGTAAAATGGAAGTAACCATTGGATTGTTGTTCAAATGAGTTCACTCAAAAGCGATACATTTTTTAAACCGATCAAAATGGATTGGATTGGGTTTAATTGACTGACGAGTAATATATATATTCTAAGAATTGATCCTTGATCTTTGATCACTTTTAATCTCAAAACAACCCTAAATTGCGCTTTAGAAAGAAATTGATTCGGTGCATCTCATTAGTGTTGATATTCAATTAGGATTTATCCAATGGTGGAAATCTTTTCTTACCATTCTCACTATAACTTCCATTCTCACCGGTGATAATAAAAGTTATGGTGAAAATGGTAATAAGAGATCTCCACCATTTGATGCACATTAAGATGACATGTACCGAATCAATTCTCGTATCAAGCGTGATTCATGGGGTTTGTTTGGGATTAAAAATTATTAAGAGTCGAGACCCCTTCTTACCTTCTCACACAACTTTTATTGTGCACATGAGGACAAATCTTAACTATTGATCAAAACTTACAAAACTAATCAACGGTTAATACATAATAAGGTTAATTGAGAAGTGATTAAGGACAAAATTGGAAATTTGAATCAACGCCCCCTTGTTTGACTTTTTATTTTTTTTAATTAAATTTTTTTTACCCCCGTAAACTTTAAAATAAATTATCTTAAAAATTACTAATATTTTAATCAAACAAATTACATAAAAAAAACGAGAATTTCATGCTCTTCGATATGATATCCATCTCGATATATATTTTTTTCTTCGTTTTAACCGTTTTTTACGTGAAATTCTATATATGTGTTATATTCATTATGAATATGCATGCACGTCCTCGGGTGTCCACATTCACTATGAATAACAAATGTGAACGTTAATTCACTATTCATGATGAATAATACAGTATTCAGGATGAATAATGTAACACCCGTAAATTCATAAGGTAAGTATTTTGTCCCCCTTAACGCATTAATTTCGCTTAGGTGTGAATATGTGTCTTTGTGTGCATTTTATGATCATGGATTATGTTAAAATGTCATATATTAATTTACCATCTTTAATCGTACAAACATTGTGCTCGTTATCGTTTTCGGTTGAGTTTTGGACTGTTTTGAGTGCCTCGCGATTGTGCCCTTGGCACTATCGCGGAGGGCACTATCGCCGAATATGTACCGAGAGTTGGGGGATGTTCGCGATAGTGACACGTGAAAGTGACAAATGTCACTTTCGCCGGGCATACTCGCGGAAGATGTACCGCGGGTGGGTTTGTGTCTGCGATTATGACTCGCGATAGTGCCCTTGGCACTATCGCCGGGCACTATCGCCGTCGGGGTGCAGTGCCTTAAATGAACCCTTATCAGATTTTAATCTCATTTCTCTCAAACCCTCTCTTCTCTTTGGCGATTTTGGAGACTTCCAAACCGAACTTTTCCTCTCAAAACCCTAACCCTCATAAATACAACTCTTCTTGGTGGTTGGATCTTCACACTTGTAATAACTCTTCTCAAGGACAAACTCTAGGGTTCTTAAAGCTCAACTTCTCCACTTCAAGTCTCATCTCCTTAAATATAGGGTTTTCATCTTTTCTAGGTTTTGGTACAAAACCTAGATTGTGAGTTTACTAACCTTTTTGTAAAAACTAGATACACATCATTTACTTTACTTGTTAATATTATTCTTATTACTCAAGTGTTCTTATTTAATGTACAAGTATTTGGGGATTTCTATGGAAATATGCATGTGAGTAACATACTATGAGTCACTTATGCATATCTTGGTATTATGATGATTCCTACTTAGAATGCCTTTTGGCGACCTTATATTCTCACGAAGTAGTTGGTTGATTATTATGTCATATGACAGATTTACATGCTTGGGTTGGTAATGTTGTGTTCATGATTGATATCCGAATATGTTGGGTTAAAACACATCTTGAGACCTCCTACTTGCATAATGTGAACGAACCAAGTCAGTGATTCACTATAGGGATGTAGGTGGGTAACAACTGGGGAATTTCCTAAGTGGTAGTCCCCTATGTGCCTAGACCTCCGCCGTCGGGGAATTTCCTAAGCAGTAGTCCTCGATGCGTGTCGGGCCTTTGGGTTGCCTTTGTTATTTGGCTTCAAGGTGCATCGCCTCTTTGGGTGAACCTGATTGGAGATATGGGTCGCTCCCGTTGACTCCACATCTACGTGATTAATTGGTTAACTGCTGATAAGAACTGTAACTGTTTCTGGCATGCTTTTACTTGTTCAACTCACTAGGCTTTTTGGCCTAACACTTGTTTGGTGTCGATGTGTATCTCAAGTTTTAGCGGCGCTGCTTCTAGGCAAGTTTAGATGTTTTGGGCGAGAGCTTGGGGATACGACACTTGGTCTATTTTTTAGAAGCCTTGGGTTTATAGATGACACCCCTTTTGTAATCTTTTTTCTAGATGTAGAAATTAGATTAGTTGGTTGTTGTTTATTTATCCGTTGAATTACAATTGTGATTAAACAGACTTATTTGTACTATTCCCCTTTCTGGGAGGCTCTTGCTATGGCAAATTATATACCACTTCTCCTCTTTTGGAAAGTTTTTGCTGTCCCTATTTTTTGGGTGTTACAAGTTGGTATCAGAGCTTTAGTTTAAGTGAACTAGGTATTGTTTAGCATATTTAGACTTAAGCTTTAGACTTTATGACTTCACTGTCTACTTGGGATAGAAATCCTAGGTGGGGAGAGCGTTAGGATTACGGAATTACTGTAATTGAAAGTTGTGATGATGGTGACAAGAATTCTTGTGTATGGTTCGTTCATAATTTCACTTAGCTACTGCTATTATGAATGCATTTTTACGTGAGCATTCTTGGTTTACTATCATTATGATAATTGATGAAGGTAGTAGTACATACAATGAGTTCAACTCGCTTAGTCTTTTCTCAATCTATTTCTCGTACGTGCATGGCAGATTTAATGGTAAACACTTGAAGTAGGTTGTCGGACATACCAGAGGGTCAACCAGAGGTGGAATCTGCAGCTGTACGACCTCCCGTAGTTGTAACCACCGATGACATTACTGTACCCAGAATCTTGGGAGGCGGACCTGAGCATATTCCGCGCCGGAACCTCAATACGGGTAATGCCATCTTGGAAGAAGTTACCATGGAGACCCGGCTTCGGGATAGCATGATGTTGGCCATGAATGCGGCCTTGGCTCAACAACAGTTGGCCATGACTTCGGCCATGACCCAACAGCAAGAGTTTTTCATGAAACTCCTAGAGGATCGAGACGCTAGCCACCGACAACCTGAGACGATGGCTGAAAACATTATTGTGGGGTCGGGTGGACCAAATGTGGTAACGGTTGAGGAACCATCCGCTGAAGGGATCCGGACGAAGACTAAGGGGTGCACTTACAAAGCGTTTTTGGGGTGCCACCCTAAGGAGTTTGCGGGTTCAGATAACCCGGTTGCTTGCATGTACTGGCTCAAAGAGGTAGAGATGGCCTTTGAGTCAAGTGAGTGTGATCCCTCTCAACGGGTCAAGTTTGCTTCTCAACTACTTCGGGGAGAGGCTTTGATTTGGTGGAATTTCACTCGATCAGTCCTCACACCTGAAGTTCTGGCTAAGTTAACTTGGCCGGTGTTCAAGGAGAAGATTAGGGACAAGTATTGTAGTGAGCGTTCGATGGACAAGTTGGAGCGAGAGTTCCGAGATCTGAAGAAAGGGAACCTGTCTGTGGTTGGCTACTCCAAACTCTTTCTGGAGAAACTAAACTTGGTGGGACATCTAGTCCCCGATGAAAGGTCGAAGATTAAGGCCTATCATCAAGGGTTACCGGTCGAGATGCGAACGGCGGTAAGGAATGCCAAGTGTTCGACTCTGCAAGAGGTTATCGAGGAGTCCTTACTCATTGAGGAAGACATCAATGCCGAAAGGGATGAGAAGAAGCATGTTGGTGAGAAACGGAAGTGGGAAGGGCCATCTAGGCCCGTTCGTCAATCGAAGCCTTTTGTTAGTGGGAGAACTGGCGACTCTCGAAAAAGTGATCAGTGGTGCCCAAGGTGCAGAACCAAGCATTCGGGCGTATGTGCTTCCAAAACCTATGCGGGCCCGGTGAGTTGTACCAGGTGTGGCAAGAAGGGCCATATGTCCCGGGACTGTACTGTTCATCCGACGGTGTGTTATGAGTGCCAGGAACCGGAGCACATAAGGAGGAATTGTCCAAGGTTAGCGGGAAACAATCAAGGCATATCTGTTGGGTCGACGGTTAGAGTCGACCAATCGCCGAGGGTGCCGAGTCGAGATTTCCGGATGACCACCGAGGAAGCAAAGGAGACAGTCGATGTCGTTTCGGGTACGTTTCTAGTGAACTCCTTGCCTGCTCATGTGCTATTTGATTCGGGTGCTACCTGCTCTTTTGTTTCGGATGTGTTTTGTAAACAATTTGTCACCCCTACTAGTGTCCTTTCCGACGCACTAGTAGTAGAGAGAGCAAATGGATACCAAGTAATTATTCGAGACCGTTTTTGTAGTTGCACCTTAGAGATCGACGGGAATTCTTTTGGGGTAGATTTGCTACCTATGGCCATAGGAGGGTTCGACGTGGTCATAGGCATGGATTGGTTGTCAAGGCATAAGGCCGACATCATTTGCGCTAAGAAGATGATCCAAGTGCCTTTGACGGAAGGCGACATGGTCGTCATTTATGGATAGAAAGGAAAGGGACGCAACCCCATTATCTCCTCTCTCAAGGCGCGTAAGTTTCTAGCGAAGGTTTACCCTTCATATCTAGCGTATATTGTGGACGCGAAGAAGGAAAAGAAGACGGTGGAAGACGTGAGGATCGTGCAGGATTATCCAGATGTCTTTCCGGAAGACCTTCCCGGATTACCACCGGAACGTCAAGTAGAGTTTCAAATTGACCTCACTCTGGGAGCGGCTCCGATAGCCCGAGCTCCCTATCGTTTGGTGTAACACCCTAAATTAACGGAAAATAAAAATTTGAAAATTCTGCAATATGACGGCTATAAATTGGTAAACTTAGGTATATAAAAACCTGTTGTAAACAACCCCAAAGTATCAACCCGAGAGAACGGGGAAACAACTATAGTCATTACAATTTAACAAATGAAGAAATACACTAACAACCTAATAATCTAACTTAAATAAGAAAGATTAATATCGGGTGTTGCTATTCTTCCAAAAGTAGGCTCGCTATCCAAAATGTCGGTCTACACATCTCCCAAAAAGACCGCTCTTGGCCTCGAAGCCATCCACTCATTCCCGACGAACCCCACCGGAAACCTGACCTGTTATACATGTCATTTTTTTTAAGAAAAAGTGTTAGGCTAAAAGCCTAGTGAGCTCAAACATTTGCAGTTCAAATAATTAACGTAAGACGAGTAAAAGCAATTTCTTTTGTACAATGAAAATGATAGAATGATATAATAATAATGCTCTTTGAAATATAGCAAATACCTCTTGGGTTAACGGGGGAGACCCGCTTACTAACACAAATGACGGAACACAAAAGTAAGCCATTCGATAAGTCAGTAAAGCCAATACACAAGTAAAGTACACGCAAGGGATGTCAGGCTCAGTGGCTTTAAACATACACCCACGGAAACTCAAGTTCAACCCCGAGGGGTTCCTACGTCGAGCTCCTCATCCAATGTCGTAGTACTTGAGCACGAAGGACTTATACAACATCCGATGCCTAACGTGCCTCGACGTGGAAAACTAGTCGTCCCAACGTCGGACAATAACAAACCAAATACGGGGTCATGACTCCCAATACATCCAATTAACCAAATAATGCGCATAAGACCCAACAAGTAATCCCAATAATGGTTATTATGCATAAATGATATGAAGGGTGATTTCCACTAAAACCATTCTCCATCGTTTACCAAAAGATCTCAAATAAAAATATATTTGGTCTATCCTTCATTTCCAAATCCCAAAACATGATGCAAGTTGATTCACGAACTTATCAGCAGTTAACCATAATTTCCATATTCTTAAAATCATAAGTTCTACATAAAGTACCATTCTCTTAAAAGTATAACCCAAGTAAAACAAGTTAAAGAACATTATTCAAAGTTCATAGATCATCATTTCCCCAAAATCATTACAAACACTAATATCCCCAAAAGTTAGGTTTAGCACAATATTTACAATTTCAATATATGAAAGAGGAGATATTAGGTATTCAAAATCCACCTTTTGACATGTATAAAGTTGGGAAAATAGGTAAGAACTCACCTTGGTAGTTTCCTTAAGGAAGAAACTAAACCCTAGAAATGGAGGAGACGAAAACCCACTTGAGAGTTCACCAAAATGTTTCCTAAATGATAAGGACCACCATTAATGACTTAGAATCACCATAAATGATGAAAGAGGTTGCAAGGAGAACACACTTACTGATTTTCGGCAGAGAGAAACGCTCAACAAACCCTAGAATCAGACATAAATGACTGAAATCGCGACCTACACTATTTATACTCAAACCCTTACCGGCGATAGTGACACGGCGACTATGCCATTGGCATAGTCGCGGGGCATAGTCGCGGGGAATCACCCACCCGCGGTACACCCTGGGCGATTGTGCCCTGCGATTGTGACCATGTCACTATCGCGGGGGCATAGTCGCGAGCAGTCCCAAACGCTACAAAACTTGATGTTTTTCAACCCACGATGCTTAAACCAAACAACCTCGATAATACTTAGGTAAGTCCTCAGAATTCGGGGTGTTACAATCCTCCCCAACTTGGGAATGATTTCGTCCCCGAAATCCTACTAGCTAAACAAATGAGGGTATTTACGCCTCAAATCTTCTTCCGCCTCCTAAGTCACATTGGTGCCACGATGGTGCTTCCATTGAACCTTCACCATCGCCACCTCTTTATGTCGAAGCTTCTTGATTACCCTTTCCAAAATAGCCTCGGGCTCTTCGATGCAACGATTATCATCCACTCAGATTTCGGACAAAGGAATAACACTTTCCTCCTCCGCTAAGCACTTCCGTAGGTAACATACGTGGAATGTGGGATGAATCCCATCCATCTCCGGCGGTAAATCCAATTTGTAAGCTTGGAGCCCGATGCGTTCGAGTATAGTAAACGGCCCTAGGAAACGGGGACTCAGCTTCCCGCGCTTCCCAAACCGAATTAATCCCTTCCAAGGGGACACCTTTAACATCACACGATCTCCCACTTGGAACTCTACCGGTCTTCTCTTTTTGTCGGCGTAACTCTTCTGACGATCTTGTGCCGCTTTTAGCCGTTCCCGAATTGATCTGACTTTGTCGGCCGTCTCTTGCACAATTTTCGGGCCGGAAAACTGTTTCTCCCCCGCCTCTAACCAACACACGGGGGTTCTACACTTCCGTCCGTACAAGGCTTCGAACGGTGCAATCCCGAGACTAGAGTGGTAACCATTGTTGTACGCAAATTCCACCAAAGGTAGGTGGGCATCCCAACTACCGCCAAAATCGATCACGCATGATCTAAGCATATCTTCGAGCGTCTGAATCGTCCTTTCACTTTGTCCGTCCGTTTGTGGGTGATAAGCCGTGCTCAAATTCACTCGTGTGCCCAGCTGTTGATGCAAAGCCCCCCAAAATCTTGACGTGAATCGACTATCCCGACCGGAAACTATCGACAAGGGTATACCGTGTCTAGAGACGATTTCGTCTATGTATAGCTTTGCCAACTTATCCATTGGCAAAGTTTCCCGCATCGCCAGAAAATGAGCACTCTTCGTCAATCGATCGACAATGACCCAAATGGTGTCGTTCCCTCGCAAGGTCTTCGGCAACTTGGTCACAAAATCCATGGTGATCTTATCCCATTTCCACTCGGGTATCTCAAGCGATTGAAGGCTCCCGTAGGGTCGTTGATGCTCGGCCTTCACTTGTGAACAAGTCACGCATCGCTCCACATAATGAGCTACATCTAACTTCATAATTGGCCACCAATAGTGTAGCTTCAAATCCAGGTACATCTTGGTGCTCCCCGGGTGGATAGAATACTTGGATTTATGCGCATCCTCCAAGAGTAGCTCCCGGCAACCACCAAACTTTGGTACCCAAACTCGACCATTGAAGCACTTTATCCCTCGACTATCTTCGGTCAACAATAACCGTTGCTTTGACATCACCTCCTCCTTGAGGTTTTCTTCCTTTAATGCTTCGGTTTGTGCTTCTTTAATCTTTTCCATGAGGCTTGACACCAACTCGATCCTCGTAAGCTTGGCTTTAAGTCTCCCGCTATACTCCTTTCGACTCAAAGCGTTGGCCACCACGTTTGCTTTACCCGGGTGGTAGAGTAATTCACAGTCATAATACTTAAGTAACTCCAACCACCTTCGTTGCCTCATGTTGAGCTCCTTTTGATCAAAAACATACTTCAAGCTTTTGTGATCCGTGTACAAGGTACACTTTGTGCCGTAAAGGTAATGTCGCCACAACTTTAATGCAAATACTACCGCCGCCAACTCCAAATCGTGAGTGGGGTAGTTCTCCTCATGCACCTTCAATTGCCTAGATGTGTACGCGATCACTTTTCCTCTCTGCATAAGTACACATCCAAGTCCCCTTTTTGACGCATCACTATAGACCACAAAATCCTCCGATCCCTCCGGCAAGGATAAGATCGGAGCCTCGCATAATTTTCTTTGCAACGTTCTAAACGCTTTCTCTTGCTTTTCGGTCCACACAAACTTTACATTCTTCTTAGTCAACACCGTCAACGAAGAAGCAACCTTGGAGAAGTCTTGTATGAACCTTCGGTAATACCCCGCCAAGCCTAGGAAGCTCCGAATTTCGGATGGACTTTTGGGCGGTTCCCAATTCATCATAGCTTCAATCTTGGCCGGATCCACCATCACTCCATCCTTTGAAACTACATGCCCCAAGAACTGTACTTCCTTCAACCAAAACTCACACTTGGAAAACTTTGCATAAAGCTTCTCCTTCCTCAAGATTCCCAAGACATCTTGAAGATGACGCGCATGATCGACTTCGTCCTTAGAGTAGATAAGAATGTCATCAATGAACACGATGACCGACTTATCTAAAAAGGGTCGGCACACGCGGTTCATTAAGTCCATAAACACCGCTGGGGCGTTTGTCAGGCCGAAGGGCATTACCAAGAATTCGTAGTGACCATAACGTGTCCTAAAAGCGGTTTTAGGAATGTCTTCTTCTTTGACCTTCACTTGATGATAACCTGAACGGAGATCGATCTTCGAAAAGCAACTCGCTCCTTGAAGTTGGTCGAACAAATCATCAATCCTAGGGAGTGGATATTTGTTCTTCACCGTTACCTTATTCAACTCTCTATAGTCGATACACATTCGCATGGTACCGTCCTTCTTCTTCACGAATAAGACCGGTGCTCCCCAAGGCGAGGAACTCGGTCTTACGAACCCTTTCTCTAAGAGCTCTTGCAATTGGCTCATCATTTCCTTCATCTCTGACGGAGCCAAGCGGTAGGGAGCTCGGGCTATAGGAGCCGCTCCCGGCGCCAGATCAATCTTGAACTCCACTTGGCGGTCAGGTGGTAAGCCAGGCAAGTCGTCCGGGAATACATCGGGAAACTCCCTTACCACCTCGACATCTTCTAACTTCTTCTTCTCGAGTTTGGCATCTATCGCATATGCCAAAAAGGATGAGCATCCTTTCGCTAAACACTTTCGTGCTTTTGCCATGCTAATGATTGCAACTTCCCCCTTTCGCCTCTCACCATACACGGTCACCGCATGACCATCCGACCTCGGAATTCTGATTAACTTTTTAGCACAAAGAATCTCCGCGCGATTGGTCGACAACCAATCCATACCGACTACAACATCAAATCCCCCGATGACCATAGGCATTAAGTCAATTGGAAGCTCTCTCCCTTCTATCTCAATCTTGCAATTCCTCAAGATATCTCGGACCACTACTTGATCACCATCCGCTAGCTCTACCACTAACGCGTCCTCTAAACTAGTAGTGGGCATAGATAGTTTTAGGCAGAACGAACTCGATACAAACGAAAAACTAGCTCCCGAATCAAACAGTACACGCGTAGGTACGGAGTTTAGGAGAAACGTACCCGACACTACGTCCGTTGACGCCTTCGCCTCTTCGGTGGTCATCTGGAAAGCTCTCCCCGTTGCTTTAGGAACGTCCACCTTGTTGCCTCCGCTAAAGTTCATCTTTACCTTCGGGCACTCACTTCTGATATGGCCCGGTTCCTTACACCCGAAACAAACTCGGCCCTTGATTGGACAGTCGTTGAAACGGTGACCGAGTTTACCACACTTAAAGCACGGAGTGGGCCCCGTGTTACAAGGGCCGGTGTGATTTATTCGGCATCTGGAACACCACGGGGAATCCTGCCTCGGACCATTCCCCCGTCGGTTTTTGTTGGAATGGTTTGGCTTCTTTGAAAACGTGGGACCCCCTTCCCACTTCCTTTTCTCGACTATTCCGCTCCTCTCCATCTTACTCGAGCCATAGGAGTCTTCTATTAACTGTGCTTCTTCTATTGCCTCTCGGAGAGTAGAAGCCCTTGACACCCGAACCATATTCATCATTTCCGTAGGCAAACCTTTGATGTATGCCTTGACCTTCTCTCTTTCGGTGGGGACCAGATGTCCCACCAACCCCAGCTTGTCCATAAAAGATTTGTTGTACTCCTTCACTGACAGATTTCCTTTCTTCAAACCCCGGAACTCATCTATGATTCGATCCATAGCTCGTTCATTGCAAAACTCTTCCATAACTTTCTTCTTGAAGGTCTCCCAACTTAGTTGGGCAAAAACGGTGACCTCAATAGAAGCGGAAAATACGTTCCACCACGTGAGGGCCGCACCTCTAAAAATCTGAGATCCAAATACGGCTTTCTGGCTTTCCCCACACTCGCTTGACCGGAAAGCCTGCTCCATTTCCCTTATCCAGTTCATGCATGCCACCGGGTCATCAGTGCCCTTGAACTCCGGTGGTCGGCATCCGAGAAATGCCTTGAAGGTACAAACCTTGGACGGTTGCCTCGTTTCGGGAGGTGGAGTCTCATTAGAAGGAACAACGGGTCCTGATCCTCCGGATCCCGCCACTACTAAATTCTCCTCCACCGTCTCATGTCTACGGGGGTTAGCATCTCGGTCGTCCAAGAGCTTCAGGAATGCTTCTTGTTGTTGAGCCATAGCGGCGTTCATTGCTTGCATCATCCGCTCCATCATTCTAGTTTCCGGAGTTACCTCTTCCAAAATCGGTTGAGCTGTAGTTAAGTTACGTCGAGGTACATGCTCCGGCCCACCATCCAACACGTTTATAAAAGGTGGGGGCAAAACATTATTCGTTACTCCCGGTTGGTCAGCCGTAGATGCTGTCGTATCTTGCCCTTCTGGTCGATTACGCGTATTGACCATGGTCTGCCACACACGCGAGAATATAGGTGAGATGAGGATGAATAGAATATAAACAAGGAAACGTACTACTACCTTCATTAATTATCATAACAACGGAAAACAAGCATAATCACGTAAAACATCTTCATAATAACGTTAGCTAGGCGAAATTATGAACATGTGATACATAAAAGTTTTCATTCCCATCACCATAACTCTTAATTTATGTAGCTTCCGTCGACTCTAAGACCATCTTATCTTAAGAGTTCTACCCAATCTCACACAATCAATTGCTTAATTTCACAGCTTAAGTCTAGGTACTCTACATCCATACCTAGTTCACTTAAACTAATGCTCTGATACCAACTTGTAACACCCTAAATTAACGGAAAATAAAAATTTGAAAATTCTGCAATATGACGGCTATAAATTGGTAAACTTAGGTATATAAAAACCTGTTGTAAACAACCCCAAAGTATCAACCCGAGAGAACGGGGAAACAACTATAGTCATTACAATTTAACAAATGAAGAAATACACTAACAACCTAATAATCTAACTTAAATAAGAAAGATTAATATCGGGTGTTGCTATTCTTCCAAAAGTAGGCTCGCTATCCAAAATGTCGGTCTACACATCTTCCAAAAAGACCGCTCTTGGCCTCGAAGCCATCCACTCATTCCCGACGAACCCCACCGGAAACCTGACCTGTTATACATGTCATTTTTTTTAAGAAAAAGTGTTAGGCTAAAAGCCTAGTGAGCTCAAACATTTGCAGTTCAAATAATTAACGTAAGACGAGTAAAAGCAATTTCTTTTGTACAATGAAAATGATAGAATGATATAATAATAATGCTCTTTGAAATATAGCAAATACCTCTTGGGTTAACGGGGGAGACCCGCTTACTAACACAAATGACGGAACACAAAAGTAAGCCATTCGATAAGTCAGTAAAGCCAATACACAAGTAAAGTACACGCAAGGGATGTCAGGCTCAGTGGCTTTAAACATACACCCACGGAAACTCAAGTTCAACCCCGAGGGGTTCCTACGTCGAGCTCCTCATCCAATGTCGTAGTACTTGAGCACGAAGGACTTATACAACATCCGATGCCTAACGTGCCTCGACGTGGAAAACTAGTCGTCCCAACGTCGGACAATAACAAACCAAATACGGGGTCATGACTCCCAATACATCCAATTAACCAAATAATGCGCATAAGACCCAACAAGTAATCCCAATAATGGTTATTATGCATAAATGATATGAAGGGTGATTTCCACTAAAACCATTCTCCATCGTTTACCAAAAGATCTCAAATAAAAATATATTTGGTCTATCCTTCATTTCCAAATCCCAAAACATGATGCAAGTTGATTCACGAACTTATCAGCAGTTAACCATAATTTCCATATTCTTAAAATCATAAGTTCTACATAAAGTACCATTCTCTTAAAAGTATAACCCAAGTAAAACAAGTTAAAGAACATTATTCAAAGTTCATAGATCATCATTTCCCCAAAATCATTACAAACACTAATATCCCCAAAAGTTAGGTTTAGCACAATATTTACAATTTCAATATATGAAAGAGGAGATATTAGGTATTCAAAATCCACCTTTTGACATGTATAAAGTTGGGAAAATAGGTAAGAACTCACCTTGGTAGTTTCCTTAAGGAAGAAACTAAACCCTAGAAATGGAGGAGACGAAAACCCACTTGAGAGTTCACCAAAATGTTTCCTAAATGATAAGGACCACCATTAATGACTTAGAATCACCATAAATGATGAAAGAGGTTGCAAGGAGAACACACTTACTGATTTTCGGCAGAGAGAAACGCTCAACAAACCCTAGAATCAGACATAAATGACTGAAATCGCGACCTACACTATTTATACTCAAACCCTTACCGGCGATAGTGACACGGCGACTATGCCATTGGCATAGTCGCGGGGCATAGTCGCGGGGAATCACCCACCCGCGGTACACCCTGGGCGATTGTGCCCTGCGATTGTGACCATGTCACTATCGCGGGGGCATAGTCGCGAGCAGTCCCAAACGCTACAAAACTTGATGTTTTTCAACCCACGATGCTTAAACCAAACAACCTCGATAATACTTAGGTAAGTCCTCAGAATTCGGGGTGTTACAATCCTCCCCAACTTGGGAATGATTTCGTCCCCGAAATCCTACTAGCTAAACAAATGAGGGTATTTACGCCTCAAATCTTCTTCCGCCTCCTAAGTCACATTGGTGCCACGATGGTGCTTCCATTGAACCTTCACCATCGCCACCTCTTTATGTCGAAGCTTCTTGATTACCCTTTCCAAAATAGCCTCGGGCTCTTCGATGCAACGATTATCATCCACTCAGATTTCGGACAAAGGAATAACACTTTCCTCCTCCGCTAAGCACTTCCGTAGGTAACATACGTGGAATGTGGGATGAATCCCATCCATCTCCGGCGGTAAATCCAATTTGTAAGCTTGGAGCCCGATGCGTTCGAGTATAGTAAACGGCCCTAGGAAACGGGGACTCAGCTTCCCGCGCTTCCCAAACCGAATTAATCCCTTCCAAGGGGACACCTTTAACATCACACGATCTCCCACTTGGAACTCTACCGGTCTTCTCTTTTTGTCGGCGTAACTCTTCTGACGATCTTGTGCCGCTTTTAGCCGTTCCCGAATTGATCTGACTTTGTCGGCCGTCTCTTGCACAATTTTCGGGCCGGAAAACTGTTTCTCCCCCGCCTCTAACCAACACACGGGGGTTCTACACTTCCGTCCGTACAAGGCTTCGAACGGTGCAATCCCGAGACTAGAGTGGTAACCATTGTTGTACGCAAATTCCACCAAAGGTAGGTGGGCATCCCAACTACCGCCAAAATCGATCACGCATGATCTAAGCATATCTTCGAGCGTCTGAATCGTCCTTTCACTTTGTCCGTCCGTTTGTGGGTGATAAGCCGTGCTCAAATTCACTCGTGTGCCCAGCTGTTGATGCAAAGCCCCCCAAAATCTTGACGTGAATCGACTATCCCGACCGGAAACTATCGACAAGGGTATACCGTGTCTAGAGACGATTTCGTCTATGTATAGCTTTGCCAACTTATCCATTGGCAAAGTTTCCCGCATCGCCAGAAAATGAGCACTCTTCGTCAATCGATCGACAATGACCCAAATGGTGTCGTTCCCTCGCAAGGTCTTCGGCAACTTGGTCACAAAATCCATGGTGATCTTATCCCATTTCCACTCGGGTATCTCAAGCGATTGAAGGCTCCCGTAGGGTCGTTGATGCTCGGCCTTCACTTGTGAACAAGTCACGCATCGCTCCACATAATGAGCTACATCTAACTTCATAATTGGCCACCAATAGTGTAGCTTCAAATCCAGGTACATCTTGGTGCTCCCCGGGTGGATAGAATACTTGGATTTATGCGCATCCTCCAAGAGTAGCTCCCGGCAACCACCAAACTTTGGTACCCAAACTCGACCATTGAAGCACTTTATCCCTCGACTATCTTCGGTCAACAATAACCGTTGCTTTGACATCACCTCCTCCTTGAGGTTTTCTTCCTTTAATGCTTCGGTTTGTGCTTCTTTAATCTTTTCCATGAGGCTTGACACCAACTCGATCCTCGTAAGCTTGGCTTTAAGTCTCCCGCTATACTCCTTTCGACTCAAAGCGTTGGCCACCACGTTTGCTTTACCCGGGTGGTAGAGTAATTCACAGTCATAATACTTAAGTAACTCCAACCACCTTCGTTGCCTCATGTTGAGCTCCTTTTGATCAAAAACATACTTCAAGCTTTTGTGATCCGTGTACAAGGTACACTTTGTGCCGTAAAGGTAATGTCGCCACAACTTTAATGCAAATACTACCGCCGCCAACTCCAAATCGTGAGTGGGGTAGTTCTCCTCATGCAACTTCAATTGCCTAGATGTGTACGCGATCACTTTTCCTCTCTGCATAAGTACACATCCAAGTCCCCTTTTTGACGCATCACTATAGACCACAAAATCCTCCGATCCCTTCGAACGCTACAAAACTTGATGTTTTTCAACCCACGATGCTTAAACCAAACAACCTCGATAATACTTAGGTAAGTCCTCAGAATTCGGGGTGTTACATTTGGCCCCGACGAAGATGAAGGAAATGATGACGCAACTTCAAGAGTTGTTAGAGAAGGGTTTTATCCGACCGAGTTCTTAACCTTGGGGAGCGCCGGTGTTGTTTGTGCAGAAGAAGGACGGATCGATGAGGAAGTGTATTGACTACCGTGAGTTGAATAAAGTCACAGTAAAGAACAAGTATCCTTTACCTCGCATCGATGATCTCTTCGATCAACTCCAAGGTGCGGGATGTTTCTCGAAGATTGACCTCCAATCCGGTTATCATCAAGTGAGAGTGAAGAATGATGATATTCCGAAGATGGCCTTCCGAATGCGTTACGGTCACTATGAGTTCTTGGTGATGCCTTTTGGGTTGACCAATGCGCCAGCCGTATTTATGGACTTGATGAACCTTGTGTGTCGCCCATTCTTGGATAAATCCGTGATCGTCTTTATCGACGATATTTTAATTGATTCTAAGGATGAATCCGAACATGGGAAACACTTGCGGGAAGTATTGGAAGTCCTAAGGAGGGAGAAGTTGTTCGCAAAATTCTCTAAGTGCGAATTTTGGCTCCAAGAAGTTCAATTCTTGGGGCACATGGTGTCAAAGGACGGTGTTCAGGTGGACCCGGCGAAGATTGAAGCGATGATGAGTTGGGAACCGCCGACGAATCCGTCGGAGATACGGAGTTTCTTGGGCTTAGCGGGCTACTATAGACGCTTCATCCAAGACTTTTCCAAGGTAGCTACACCGCTTACATCCTTCACAAGAAAGAACGTCAAGTTTCTTTGGACCGATGTTCAAGACCAAGCCTTTCAAACGCTCAAGAGGAAATTGTGTGAAACTCCGATCTTATCCTTGCCTGAGGGATCGAAAGACTTCGTAGTGTATAGTGACGCTTCTAAGATGGGTCTTGGATGTGTACTTATGCAAAGAGGTAAAGTCATTGCCTACACGTCGAAGCAATTAAAGGAGCATGAGAAGAACTACCCGACGCATGACTTAGAGTTGGCGGCGGTAGTTTTTGCTTTGAAGTTGTGGCGGCATTACTTGTATGGGACCAAGTGTACTCTCTTCACGGATCACAAGAGTCTAAAGTACATCTTTGATCAAAAGGAACTCAACATGTGGCAAAGAAGATGGCTTGAACTTCTAAAGGATTATGATTGTGATCTACTCTACCATCCCGGTAAGGCCAATGTGGTGGCGGATGCATTGAGCCGGAGAAGCCATGATGGTGGCGTTAAATTGTCCCTTACAAGAATCGACGTGGTATCAAGTTTGGTGGAAAGCATCAAGACGTGGCAAGTGGAAGCGCTCAAGGAGCAAAATCTCTAATCCGAGATCATGGTAGAGAAAAGTGGACTTTTGACGGAAGATAGCCGCGGGCTCAAACTCTTCCAAGGTCGAATTTGGGTGCCGAAATTGGGTGGAAATCGGGAGTTACTTCTATAAGACGCGCACAAGTCGAAGTATTCTATACATCCCGGTAGTACCAAGATGTATAGAGACTTAAAATTAAATTATTGGTGGTCGGTGATGAAGTTGGATGTGGCTAACTACGTGGAAAAGTGTATCACATGCCTTCAAGTCAAGGCGGAACATCAAAGACCGTATGGAAGTTTACAATCGTTGTCCATTCCCAAGTGGAAATGGGACAACATTACTATGGATTTCGTGACTAAGTTACCGAAGACCTTGTGAGGCCATGATACAATTTGGGTAGTCGTTGATCGGCTAACCAAGAGCGCGCACTTCCTTGTAATAAGGGAGACTTTGCCAATGGAGAAATTAGCCAAGCTTTACATCGATGAGGTTGTGTCGAGGCATGGGGTTCCACAATCTATCGTGTCGGATCGAGATAGCCGTTTTACGTCGAACTTTTAGGCAAGCTTGCAAAAGGAGTTGGGTACCCGATTGAATTTGAGCATGTCGTATCATCCTCAAACAGATGGTCAAAGTGAAAGGACGATTCAAACACTCGAAGATATGTTAAGGTCATGTGTTATCGACTTTTGAGGTAGTTGGAACTCACACCTGCCGTTAGTGGAGTTCACATATAATAATAGCTACCACTCTAGCATTGGCATGGCACCATTTGAGGCGTTGTACGGGCGAAAGTGCCGAACTCCAGTTTGTTGGTTAGAAGCGGGCGAAAAGCAATTCACCGGGCCAGAAATAGTGCAAGAGACGGCGGATAAAGTGAAGGAAATACGAGAACGACTAAAGGCGGAGCAAGACCGTCAGAAAAGTTATGCGGACAAGAAAAGGAGACCGTTCGAGTTTCAAGTGGGCGACCGTGTCATGTTGAAAGTGTCACCATGAAAGGGAATCATTCGGTTTGGGAAGCATGGGAAGCTCAGTCCTCGTTTCCTTGGGCCATTCGTCATCTTGGAGAAAATTGGGTTACAAGCCTATCGGTTGGAATTACCGCCGGAAATGGATGGGATACATCCTACATTCCACGTGTGTTACCTTCGGAAGTGTCTAGCCGAAGAGGAAAGCGTGATTCCTTTGTCGGAAATTCGGGTGGACAATGGGAATCGTTGTGTGGAAGAACCGGAGTCGATTTTAGAATCGAAAGTGAAGAAGTTGAGGCATAAAGACGTAGTCATGGTTAAGGTCCAATGGAAGCATCATCGGGGTGCTAACATTACTTGGGAGTCTGAAGATGATATGAAGAAGCGATATCCTCACTTGTTTGCTTAGAGTAAGATTTCGGGGACGAAATCCCATTTTAGGTGGGGAGGATTGTAACACTCGTAAATTGATAAGGTAAGTATTTTGTCTCCCTTAACGCATTAATTTCTCTTAGGTGTGAATATGTGTCTTTGTGTGCATTTTATGATCATGGATTATGTTAAAATGTCATATATTAATTTACCATCTTTAATCGTTCAAACCTTGTGCTCGTTATCGTTTTCGGTTGAGTTTTGGACTGTTTTAAGTGCCTCGCGATTGTGCCCCGCGATTGTGCCCTTGGCACTATCGCTGTCGGTCCACACAATATATGTTTATATCAAGTTTTATAGAATAACAACACAATATGATTACCAACCTGTATTGATTAATAGAATTGGTTACAGGATTGATCTATTCAAGCTTGGATGTGTTCTCTGTTTTTCACCTTTAAGTGTGTGTTTTCTTGATATGATATTATGATCGATTGCTTCTACAACACACTTTTCTAACTAATATCTAACTTTAACAATATCTAGATACTATCTAGATATTCTAATATAATATCTAACTAAAGATATTAACTAACTAAACTAAACTAACAATAACAAACAATTAATATCTAAATATCTATTTATAAGATATTTAGACAAAACATTAAATACAATAAACATTAAACAACAATTTTGACATTTATTACAAATGACATTAAACTTTAATATCGAGAGTCGACTTTCCGGCTTTAGCTTCAGATTGGGATCTTCAGATTGGATGATCTTGAATCCAATAGATATGTGATCTAACAATCTCCCCCTTTGGATCAAGATCATTACTAAAAAGATTTTAGCAATTCAGTCTTCTTGTTCAGCTCAGAAGATGCAATCTCTTTCTCTAGCTCTGAAATCAGCATGTCTTAAGGATACTTGCTTTTGAAGATTTCAATCTTGGACGTGATTCTTGAAACATTTGATCTTTGCCATTTCCTGTGTAGTCATTCTCCCCCTTTTGATGGAAAGTGCAACGACTTCATCAAAACTTTTGAGTAAGAAATGTCAACCACTTGGAGCCACTGATCCGTCAATTCAATAGATATTCACCCAGATCTTTGCAAATCCAGACAAAATAGTCGTGTAACACCTGAATCAACTAATGAATCAGTTAACTTGCCTGTCAGTAACACTAAGTTACTGTGTGTAACAAATACACATTGGAAAGGAGCTGTTTGATGTTGACTCCCCAGGGCTTCCATTTAATCATCAAAACACCACAAAGGTTATTTCTATAAACGTTATGACAAAGAAACTAATTCCTTGTGTGTTCGTACTTGTGATAGAAAGAATTAAGCACTGATGATTGCTTATAGGGCTCGAAACTGTGTAAACCACTGAGACAACAGTAAGTTAAACACAGACTCAATGTGCATGATTGAAGTGCGAAGGTGGGGCTGACTTCCTTCTTTTCAATATCCAGATTTTCCAAATGAAAATCAGATAGCAAATGTGCTGCTTCCCCTTTGAAAATGTGAAACACTTTCTTGTTAAGAAGAAAATGAGTAGATGGTGAGGTTTGATCAAGACTTGGCATGGGCTAGTTGCCTGTTTCAATAATGATCACCAAAGAATTGTGAAACACTAGTAATGTGGCTGCCCGACTCAGAAAAAGTTGGTGCAGAGTTGTGATATTCTTTTAACTCTGTTCTCACACCCTCTTTCTTTTAAACATTTAACTTACTCTAACCAAACACTCTTTTTCTGTTTTAACACACTCATTTCTTTTGACTTTTCACACTCAATCACTATGGATTAACTTCTTGGGTAGAAATAAGTGGTTAAGGTGATTCCATAGAAGTTGTGTTAATTCCTAGCACAAAGAAATCCTTGTTTTCTTATGATGCATATGATGCTCAATTTGGTTTAACAATTTCAGTTAAAGCACAAATATGATCTTTGAAAACATTTAAAGTCACACTTCCAAATCATGAATTCGGTTTAAGAATCGGGAAGTGGTTTGAACATTTAGAACAATGTTTTCTATGATTGAAAGTTGTCCTCTTTTCAACCATATATGAGATGAAGATATAGAATTATACCTTTACGTACGATCTTCCATCTGATGAAGCTAAGCTTAAAGTCATAAACATATGAACTTGTAAGCATCTCTCAAAAATTCTGCAAAAGTCTTATGTCAAGTCAAAGTAAAATTTATTCACTTAAATTGAAAAGACAAAAAGCAGTAAAACTGTTAAAGTACGAGTTCTGATCCGAAATAATCAGAAGTCATATCCAAACTCCTTTGACTTGAAGAGCTCCCCCTAAAATCTTGCATTACAAAAATTTGACATAAAAGGTAAATGCAGAAATCTTATGAGCTCCCCCTCAAAATAAGATTGAACACATGTCAATTTCTTCTCATACTCCCCCTTGGTTCATGAACAGAATAGAGAAGTGCAGATATCAATCAGAGTTAAGAATGAAGAAATGATGAAAAAGTATACAATTTAGAAAACTTTGATAGGTAACTACTGATTAAATCTTTAAATTTAGCATACCAAGCTTAGAGACAAGAAAGGTAAACCTTTTTTTGTCTAAAGGTTTGGTAAACAAATCGGCAAGTTGATAATCAGTTTTTACAAAGAAAAGTTCAATTGTTCCTTTTTCAACATGATCTTTAATAAAATGATACCTGACGTCTATGTGCTTAGTCTTGGTGTGTTGAACAGGATTCGCTGATATTGCGATGGCGCTCTTGGAGTCACAGTATATCGGGATCTTATTGAAGTGGAAACCGTAGTCGCGCAATTGAGTTCTCATCCATAAGACCTGAGAACAACAGCTAGCAACAACTACATATTCTTTTTTTTTTTAACGGCAAAAACTTATATTACCATACCAAAACAAAACGTCAATAGATACAAAGAGGCCGGAGTTATCTCGGCAAGAAAACATCGGCCATATCAAAGGTCCAATAGTCAATAAGGAAACAACAACACGGTCGGGGATTTCGCGAGATGCAAAATATCCACACCCAACCAGAATTGATCAAAAAGGAATACGGTATTAACTCCAATCATCACAATAATTCCCACCCACTCCTACGGACCTGCCAACAATCTGCACCAGGACTAAACTCACTCGATTACGAGTGAATTGCAGCCCGAATGATCCTTCCTGGAGGACAGCCGACCCAAACCGAGCCTCCCATTGCATCTCCACAGTTCCACCCACACATCACGTATAGCAGCTGTGAGACCTGCCTGTCGGCCGACGATCCAAACTGAAAATCGATCAACCCCTTCCCTTCATAATCTCAAATCATCGTCCATATCCCCGCCCTCCACATATTCGCAAAAACTCGATCATCCTGGACCATCGATTATCCCCGTCTTCGCCTCGAAAGATATTAACTTCTGTGAAAAAAAACGAAAACTGGTGTGCGGAGAAGCTGTGTTCTGCCGGTCTCGAACATATTCACGAGATCAGCGGTACAACGATGGTTTTCGTTCAATATCCACCACCACATACCACCTTTCTTCAGCCGCCATTACAAACAGAATGACCTGCGATTGACACTCGAACTTTGCCTTCCAATTCCACCACAAACAGCAGCTGCTTCTTGCCTCTTACTGCAACCCCGGACTAGACAACCAGTTAGCCAGATTTGTAATGATCCCTTTGTCTCGCTGCTTGATCCACTCAAACACTTTTAATTGCGCCGTGAAGAAAAAATCCGAGACCTTTCCTTGCTCTTTTTCGAAAATTATTTTGTTACGATGCATCCATATAAAGTAGATAAAGCTCCATATCATCGCCGTCCACCTATTAGAAATAATTTCATTCGAGTTCACTTGACCACTTATCTCCAGCAACTCAGTTACCGAGTTAACCTGCGACAAGTCGACTTTCCACCATCTTCCCGTTTGTTGCCATACCGTTCTCACATCCTCGCAAGTAACCAAAGCATGATCTATTGTCTCAACCGAGTGTCCACACCTTGGGCATAATATGGTGTCCATCTCTATTCCCAACTTGTCTAATACCTCTCGAGTTGGAATCCTCCCTAGCCTTACCCTCCACAAGAACACACAAATCTTCTTTGGAATAAATTTCACCCATTTTGTTTCTGTCACATTGTTAGTCCCACCTACCCTCGATTCATCTAAGCAACTCCTAACTTTCTTCACCGTGAACCCATTTTGGCTATCTAACGTCCATATGACCTTATCCTTTACAACTCTTTTTGGGATCTTAGTTTGGACCAACCTCAATAAGTTTTCTAACTCCCCTAGCTCCCTCCCCCTCGGTTCATGCCTCCATCCCCATCTCCACACCCATTCACCTCCTACCCACTCCCCTCTACCCATGACCGAAATATTTTTGCTAGTCTCAAGTTAGAAAAGCCTTGGGAATTCCTCCTTTAGCGGCCGATGTGAAACCCATCTTTCTTCCCAAAATCTCGTCTCCACCCCATCCCCTATCTTCTTTACTAGTGACCCCGCAAAGTTAACACCTTCATTACCCAACTCTCTCCCCACCCTCACCACATCCCTCCAAACCCCATTACCCCCCAAAACACTATGAATACCCTCCACCAAACCCCCATCCCACCCATAAAGACTTTGAATTAGCTTAACCCATAGGGCCTCCCTTTCAACGTAAAACCGCCACCGCCATTTGCACAAAAGCGCCCAATTCATGTCCTTTAACCCTCCAATATTAAGACCCCCCTTTTTTAGCCCCCCCAAGACCGTACCCCAGTTAACCCACGCAAGAGGTTTCTTCTTTTGTAAAATTTCCTCACCACCACCCCCCAAAAGAAATTACTTCTTACTCTCTCAAGTGTATTTAACACTCCTTGCGGTGCTCGAAACAAAGATAGAAAGTATAACGAGGTGCTACCGAGAACTGACTTTACCAATGTTAGGCGTCCTCCAAAAGATATTGCCTTCGCTTTCCACGATGCGAGTTTGACTTTCATCTTCTCGATTATCGGTTTCCAATTGTCTATATTTCGCATTGATGCCCCAACCGGAAGACCAAGATACAAAAGAGGAAGTGTATCGTACCCACACCCTAATCTCCGCGCCCAAGATTGTACCTCCTCCTCCGGTACTCCCACTCCATATATTTTACTTTTACACAAATTTATTTTAAGACCCGAAACAAGGTGAAAACACTTCAAGATTTTCATCAAGTTTTTAACATTCGTCAAATTCCACTCCCCAAAAAAGATAGCATCGTCCGCATATTGAAGATGTGAGATTTGTATCTCATCCCGTCCCACTTTTATTCCTTTAAAAACCCCTTTACCCACTGCCTCTTCCACCATGATATGGAGGCTCTCAGCTACTAATAAGAAAAGGAACGGTGCAAGTGGATCACCTTTTCGTAGCCCCCTCTCCATCTGGAACTCTCTCGTTGGTGATCCATTTACAAGAACGAATATCTTGGAGGATGTAAGGCATGTTTTTATCTATCCTCTCCACTTTGCAGAAAATCCCATCGCTTCCATAACCTCCATAAGAAACACCCAATCGACCGTATCGTAAGATTTTTTGAAGTCCACTTTAAAAATCAAGCCCTTTTTTTTCTTTTTCCTAATGTATGCCACTGTCTCATTTGCAATAAGAATCCCGTCAAGAATATATCTTCCTTTCATAAACACGCTCTGCTCTTTACTTATGAGATTACCCATGACCAATTTCAATCTTTCCGCTAAAACTTTTGAAACGATCTTATAAAAGATGCCAATGAGGCTAATTGGTCTAAATTCGTTTAAACCAATTGGAGTTTCGGACTTCGGAATCAAAGTAATGAACGAAGCGTTGCATCCGTCGTTCATCTCCCCTTTTTCCATGAACCAATCTATTGCCGTCAATAACTCCTGTTTTATTAACTCCCAATAAGTCTTTATGAACCCGATTGTGAATCCATCTGGGCCCGGTGCCTTGTTACTTCCACATTCCTTGACCGCGTTCCACACTTCCTCCTCCGTAGCCTTCCTTTCCAAATTTCAGACTTCCTCCTCATTCAACTTTTTTATGTTATGCATTTTTAAAGTTGGTCGATCCTCCTTTGAGTATGAAAATTTATCTTTTCATATTCTGCTTCGGCCGTGGAAGTTGAAACACAAAGTTGCTTCTTCGATGCCCAACTTACGAGCTTATCACCGAGGAACTATACATGTCCCGACGTGCTCTTCCTGTCTAACATAGAACCTGCATGATCTGCATCTGTGTAGGCTGTTAGTTCAAAACTAGTATCTTTAGGATACCACAGACCAAGATCTGCAGTGCCCTTTAGATACCTAAATATGCGCTTCACAACAGATATATGGATTTCTTTAGGATTGGCCTGATATCGTGCACATAAGCATGTTGAAAACATTATATATGGCCTACTAGAAGTAAGATACATTTAAGAACCTATCATCTCTCGATAAGTCCTAACATCAACAGTCTTTCCCGAAGGATCGGTGCCAATCTTAGTACCTGGTGCCATTGGGGTACCAATCGGTTTTGAATTTTCCATTCCGAAGAATATCCATAATGTATTTTGATTGATTGATAAAAATACCCGATGAAAATTGTTTGACTTGTAAACCGAGAAAGAAACTCATCTCTCCCATCAAATTCATCTGAAATCTAGACATCATAAGGTTTGTAAAATTCTTACAGTACTTAGTATTTGTAGAGCTAAAGATAATATCATCTACATAGATTTGAATTAAAATGATATCGGCTTTTTCCTTTTTGATAAACAAAGTGGTATCCACCGTACCTTTTGAAAACCCAGACTTGACTAGAAAAGTGGAAAGGACATCATACCAGGCTCGAGGTGCTTGTTTCAGACCGTAGAGTGCTTTGTCGAGAATGTAAACGTGATTCGGATTCTCTTGATTGACAAAACCCTCTGGCTGAGATACGTAGACTTCCTCCTTCAGAATTCTATTCAGGAATGCTGTCTTCACGTCCATTTGAAATACCGTGAAGTTCTTGTGGGCTGCGTAGGCTAGAAACATTCTGATTGCCTCTAATCGCGCCACAGGAGCATATGTCTCGTCATAGTCGATTCCTTCCTCTTGTCTGTATCCTTTGGCTACTAGTCTTGCCTTGTTTCGGATAACGGTACCCTCTTCGTCTTTATTTATCTTGAAAACCCATTTCGTACCTATAATGGTTTTACCTTGAGGCTTTGGTACGAGTCTCCAGACTTGAAGTGCATCGAACTGATTCAGCTCTTCTTGCATTGAGATCACCCATTCTGGATCAGCAAGTGCCTCTGTTACGCGTGTTGGCTCGAACTTGCTCAGAAAGGAGTCATGCATGCACATATTCATAGATGCTGACCTAGTTTGCACCGGTTTTGATGGATCGCCAATGATCTGGATTATCGGGTGCTCTTTGGTCCATTTATGTTCATGAGGTAGTGGATTATATGAATGTATGTCAGTTGTATCATCTATAAATCCACTTGTACCTTCTTCAGGTTGTTCTAGAGGAATTATGATTGCAGTTGAAGTGGTAGGTTCAGAAGGCTCAGCAGGTACAGCTTGTTCCGGCTGTGGATGGATTTGTACAGAACATCCTACTGGTTCAGCTACTTCTGTCTCTTCATCACATGTAACTTCTTCAACTGTTGGAGTCGGCATTTGAATTGGAACTTCTTGTTGAATCGGGGCGTTGGATTCAATAGGAACATCTGATCTAGTTGGATGAGTAGTCGTTAAGTCTTCCATCTTGTCAACCATAACAGATTTCTTTACATTAGATCCAAGAAATTCATCATAAAACAATTCAAATAATAAGTCTAAATCAGATATATTATTAGTTGACGTTGATGCTTCATCTGATTTATTCTGTTGAGACACAGGTTCTGGACGGAGTTGCCCAGAAGCTAGTATTCCTGTTATAGCGGGTTCTGAACTTTGATGTTCGGAAGCCATCTCTTCTTCAAACGTGACGTTGATGCTTTCAATCACCGTCTTTGACTTCTTCAGATAAACACGGAATGCATTTGATGTCGAGGAATAACCAATGAAGATGCATTCGTCCGCCTTGGCACTGAACTTGTTGAGACTTTCCCTATCGTTTAGCACGAAACACTTACACCCAAATATATGAAAATATTTGATTGTCAGTGTTAGGTTGTTGATTAAAGCATAAGGAGTCTTCTTGAATCTGCGATGTATCATGGAGCGATTCTGTGTATAGCACGCGGTCGATACAGCTTCAGCCCACAAGAATAGAGGTAAGTCTGATTGACTTAGCATAGTACGAGAAACCTCGACTAGCGTACGATTTCTTCTTTCGACCACTCCATTTTGTTGAGGCGTACGAGCAGCAGAGTATTGATGTGAAATCCTGATTGATTCGAGATATTCTTCAACCTTGTTGTTCTTGAACTCTGTGCCGTTGTCTGTTCTTACAAACTTGACCGGTTTTTGCAGATTCACCTGGGTCGTCTTTAGGAATGTGATGAGAACATCTGGTGTCTCATCCTTTGAATGTAGAAACTTGACCCATGTGTATCGCGAGTAATCATCCACGATCACGAGTATGTACTTCTTTCCGCCTAGACTTTGAGTTCATATTGGACCGCATAAGTCCATATGCAATAACTCTAACGGAGCACTTGTACTCGGTTCAGGCTTTGGTTTATGTGGAGCCCTCTTCATTTTTCCTTTTTCACATGCTGCACAAAGATGTTCTCTTTCATATTTGAGCGCTGGAAGTCCTTTGACGAGCTTTCCTCTGACCAGATTGTTGATGTACCTGAAGTTGAGGTGAGAGAGCCTTCGATGCCATAACCAGCTTTGTTGCATCGAGGCTTTCGTCATTAGACAAACCTGTTTGTCAGTCTGGATTTTTGACAAGTTAATTGTGTAGAGGTCTGACTTTCTTGTTCCGACCAAGAGTTCCTCGCCTTCTTCAGTGCGAACTGAACACGTCTTGGCTTTGAAATTGACCTCTAAGCTTTTGTCACAGAACTGCCCGATACTGAACAGGTTGTGCCGTAAGCCTTCTACATAGCTCACCTTCTTTATCCTGACATTTTCATGTTGTACATCACCATATCCCATTATTGGAGAAAACTGGTCGTTGCCGAATCTGACTGATCCGCAATATTTCTCTTTAAAATTGGACAGCATATCTTTTTGTCCAGTCATATGCTTGGAGCATCCGCTATCCAAGTACCACATATGACGGATCTGCACAAGAGAAATAATGAAACAATTGATTTAAATAGACTTAAAACAAAGATGGAATTAAGACTCTTGAGCATTGAGGAGAGGGTCTTGAACTGATGTATTCAAGAACCTATTTTCTTTGAGGAACGAGTCCTAGACTGTTTTGTCTAGAAGTCATATCTGTAAGCTCCCTTTTTAAACTTGATGTGCCTGCAACACAGATTTAGCCTTAGGTACCCACTGGAATTTGGGTCCTACCGTGTTAGCACAAGATTTTGGTACCCATTTCAAATTGGGTCATCTTTTCTTTTGAAATGCATTTGAAGAATTAGAATGAGATGAATGCACATGATAATTGCCAAACCAATCGTCAGAATCTTGACAAGAGATAGAAACATGTTTATTATAAATAGAAGACTTTCTAGCAGATAAAGATAACTGAAATAATTGCTTCATTGAATATTGTTTACGAGAAACAACAAGTTTTGGGTTCAAAATCACAACATCAGCAATTAAAACATCTTTACTAAGCGAAGTCTTACTACAATTAACACTACTAAACGATTTAACGGTCTTGTCAAGCTTCTGTTTCGGTTGCCACAGAGATTTAACTTCTGGCCTTTGCTTGCTCAGATCTGAAACATGTGAAATTGTGGAGTTAGACTTTTGAGCAACAAACGAATGCTTCTTCTTCGGATGACCAGTAGTGTTCGGTTTCTGTGAATGCTTAGATGTAATCTTACCTTTAGAATTTTTAGCTTTCACAGAGACTGAGTTATCAACTTTCGTTGATTTTGCACTGTTAACAGGCATACTGGTTTTTCCTAAGGATTTCTTAACAAGAGATGAATGGTTAGGAAGTTTTGCATTAAATTCAAATTGATTAGAACAATCATTTAAACCACCGTCAGCTTTCAGAAAATCAAACCCTTTATTTGCTAAACCAAACATATCCTCAGAGTTTGAAGCCTTAGAAATAATAACATTTTTGAACACAGTTGAAAAAACATTTTGTTCAATATTCATCAAAAGTCTTTCATCTGTTAAAGAATTCTCGAGTTCAGAAATTTTACTTTCTAAAACGAGAGGAGGGACATATAGTTTACCTTGAATAGGCTTCGCCTCCATTTCTTTTTCAGAATAACTTTGAAAGAAATCACTTGAAAGAGTTTTCTTCTTTTGATATATTGGATTTTCATTATAACTATTATTCATCTTCGCATAATAAAATGGAAGATGAACTTTAGATGATTTCAACCGTTTTTCAGTTTCGTTGGCTTCATCCTCTTCTGATAGTTTAGTCCAAAAAGTTTGAAACTCAGGGATTCGTCGAGCTAATTTCATAGAAAGATGATCATAAAGTGCAGGCACTTCAGACATTCCTTTTTGAAGACAGTGAGGATTCTTATAACCGATTCCCCATCTCTCTATTTCCTCTTTGGGTTTGTTCAGATGAATAGTCTGTTCAGTTTGACCCATTTTGTATAACTTTTCTTCCAAACTTTTTAATTTACCCGGTAAAGAAAAGTTTTCTTTGGTACAAGAAGAATGCAATTTTGTAAGCTCATATATATCAATCTCACTTTTTGTCAGTTTAGACTTGAGTTCAGAATTCTCTTTAAGAATTATTGTCTTTTCCTTTGCGTTGGTGTCATTATCTCTATGTAAAACCTCAACCAATAATTTCTTCTCAGCAATTTCATTGCTAAGTTTCTGTATTAGTTGGTTTTTGTCAGTTATAACACCATTTTCACGCTTAAGAATCGACTCTAAATCTTGTTGTTTTAAAAACATGGCATTCATTTTATTCATGAAGTCTTAATATGATAAATCACATACCTCCTCTTCTTCATTATCTGAATCAGCTTCAGCATCCGATTCTTGCTTTCCCATTAAGCACATGTTGACGACTTCATCCTTTTCTTCATCCTCTTCATCCTCGTCTGAATGATCAAGCCAGTATTCATCTTCAGCCATCAGTGCCTTACCCTCCTCCTGTTGCTTTGCAAGAAGCATCTTGTTCTTGTAGTAATCGGAGTTTCTGACTTTTGGCCTTCAGCAGTGTCTGACATAGTGACCTGTTTTGCCACAGTTGTAGCACGTAGGTGGTTCTGTCTGACTGGATCCTTCAACTTTAAACTCTCTCTTCTGGTTTCCTCTCCTCTATTCTTTTTCCTTCAGACTGATATCTTCTCTCTTCAGGTTTCCTCTCCTATGTTCTTTTCCCTTCAAATCTCTTTCCTTCATATCTACTTCCTTCAACCCTTTCCTTGTGGATGTAGTTGTTCGGACCAGAAGAATATCTCTGACTGTTTGAACTTGTCTTCGTGTAGAACTTTTTCTGAAAAGCATTTGACAGTAGAATCATTGCTTGCTTCAGTTGTTCATTTTCATCCATGTCAGAGTTTGCATAACCTTCATCTTCTTCTGATTCATACACAATTGTCTTGTTCTTCTTCTTCCTGACAACAAGAGCAACTGTGTCTTCAACTGTCTTTCCTTTCTGCCTCTTCTCATCTAGAATTTCATCCACCTCTTCTTCATTTTGTCTGAGGGTTTCATACACCTCATGTAGTGGAATCTCATTCAGATCCTTGATCTGCTTCATCTGTCTGGCAAATCTTTTCCATTCTGGTTGTAGAATACTCAGGAATTTGACGTTCAGCTCAATTTGAGATTTGTGGACCTTGTTCTTGCTTAGTTCGTTCAGCAAAGTCACAAACCTGTCATAGGTTTCTTCTAAACATTCTCCCACTCTGCCTCTAAATTCTTCATAATTGTTCAGGCAGTTGGAGATTTTAAGCTGATTCCCAACCTTTGAACCCAACATCATCTTCTCAAGCTGATCCCACATTTCTTTGCCGGAGGCCTTGTAGCTGTCAATCTTTACATAGATTTCGTTTGGAATTCCTTGTAGAATGTATGACTTAGCTAATCTGTCGCCTTTAGCTCTTCTGAGGTTATCATCTTCTAGCTTATGATACTTAAGTTCAACCTGAGTCGGCACGGTTCCAACCAAACGAGTCGTTATGACTGGTTTCATAACCCCTTCTTCTATAGATTTCCTGATGAATTCACCCACCTCATGTCTGTCAACAAAGTTCAGAAACCGATCCTTCCACTATTCGTATTCTCCTTTAAAGAGAACTGGTGGCTTGGTGTCAGTTCCGATTGCAAGGGCTTCTCTGGATGTCATTTTGAAGAAAATTCTAAGTCTGGTTTGGAGCAAAGATAGGTTTGCGTATCAAGGTTTGCGTGCGCAAATGGAGGTTTGCGTGTCAAGTAGGTTGCGCAAATTGAGGTTCGCGTATCAAGCGGGTTGCGTAAACTGAGGTTTGCGTATCAAGCGGGATGCGCAAACTGAGGTTTGCGTATCACGTTAGATGCGCAAAGTGAACTTTGCGTTTCGAGAGGGTTGCGCAAACTGGACTTGATCTTTTCGTGAAGAGATTATCACTTGAACTGAGGTTTGCGTGTTGAGTTGCGAAAACCGAGCTTTGCGTATTAGGAGGGTTGCGCAAACTGAGCTTTGCATATCCTTCTTGTTGCGAGAAGTGAAGTTCGAGGTTTGCGTAAGTCGTTGGATGCGTGAAGTATGCTTTGCGTGTTGCTTGAGATGCGCAAAGTGGACTTTGCGTTTCACGTTGGTTGCGCAAAGTGGACTTTGCGTATGACGTTGGATGCGCAAAGTTGGGTTTGCGTATCAGGCGTGTTGCGCAAAGTAAGCTTTGCGTGCGTTCGTCTTCTAGTTTGCGCAAGTTCATCTGTACTTCAATAATTTCGACTTTTCAACCTGTTTTTCCAAGATTAACAAACCAAAACTCTACCAATATGTCTAGAAACACTTCTAGAACTGAATGCTATCACTCGATCTCGATAAAACACACTTTTTGAAAATAAATTTGATCGCACAGTGACTTTAACAAGTCGACTGTTTTATCACAAAAAACACAAAATGGTACTAGATTTCAACTCTATACTGAAATCAATCACTCACAACTCGATCTAGCATGTATATCGATCACAAACTGATCGATTTTAACATCTATAACACTCTAAATCTAGAAATCGATTTTTCAAACAAGAACACAAAGTCGTTTTTCAAAAACTTGATTTTGATCTTAATCAGGCTCTGATACCAATTGTCGGTCCACACAATATATGTTTATATCAAGTTTTATAGAATAACAACACAATATGATTACCAACCTGTATTGATTAATAGAAATGGTTACAGGATTGATCTATTCAAGCTTGGATGTGTTCTCTGTTTTTCACCTTTAAGTGTGTGTTTTCTTGATATGATATTATGATCGATTGCTTCTACAACACACTTTTCTAACTAATATCTAACTTTAACAATATCTAGATACTATCTAGATATTCTAATATAATATCTAACTAAAGATATTAACTAACTAAACTAAACTAACAATAACAAACAATTAATATCTAAATATCTATTTATAAGATATTTAGACAAAACATTAAATACAATAAACATTAAACAACAACTTTGACATTTATTACAAATGACATTAAACTTTAATATCGAGAGTCGACTTTCCGGCTTTAGCTTCAGATTGGGATCTTCAGATTGGATGATCTTGAATCCAATAGATATGTGATCTAACAATCGCGGAGGGCACTATCGCCGAATATATACCAAGAGTTGGGGGATGTTCGCGATAGTGACACGCGAAAGAGACAAATGTCACTTTCGTCGGGCATACTCGCGGAAGATGTACCGCGGGTGGGTTTGTGTCTGCGATTATGACTCGCGATAGTGCCCTTGGCACTATCGCCGGACACTATCGCTGTCAGGGTGCAGTGCCTTAAATGAACCCTTATCAGATTTCAATCTCATTTCTCTCAAACCCTCTCTTCTCTTTGGCGATTTTGGAGACTTCCAAATCGAACTTTTCCTCTCAAAACCCTAACCCTCATAAATACAACTCTTCTTGGTGGTTGGATCTTCACACTTGCACTAACTCTTCTCAAGGACAAACTCTAGGGTTCTTAAAGCTCAACTTTTCCACTTCAAGTCTCATCTCCTCAAATCTAGGGTTTTCATCTTTTCTAGGTTTTGGTACAAAACCTAGATTGTGAGTTTACTAACCTTTTTGTAAAAGCTAGATACACATCATTTACTTTACTTGTTAACATTATTGTTATTACTCAAGTGTTCTTATTTAATGTACAAGTATTTGGGGATTTCTATGGAAATATGCATGCGAGTAACCTACTATGAGTCACTTATGCATATCTTGGTATTATGATGATTCCTACTTGGAATGCCTTTTGGCGACCTTATATTCTCATGAAGTAGTTGGTTGATTATTATGTCATATGACGGATTTACATGCTTGGGTTGGTAATGTTGTGTTCATGGTTGATATCCGAATATGTTGGGTTAAAACACATCTTGAGACCTCCTACTTGCATAATGTGGATGAACCAAGTCAGTGATTCACTATAGGGATGTAGGTGGGTAACAATTGGGGAATTTCCTAAGTGGTAGTCCCCTATGTGCCTAGACCTCCGCCGTCGGGGAATTTCCTAGGCGGTAGTCCTCGATGCGTGTCGGGCCTTTGGGTTGCCTTTGTTATTTGGCTTCAAGGTGCATCGCCTCTTTGGGTGAACCTGATTGGAGATATGGGTCGCTCCCGTTGACTCCACATCTATGTGATTAATTGGTTAACTGCTGATAAGAACTGTAACTGTTTCTGGCATGCTTTTACTTTTTCAACTCACTAGGCTTTTTGGCCTAACACTTGTTTGGTGTCGATGTGTATCTCAAGTTTTAGCGGTGCTGCTCCTAGGCAAGTTTAGATGTTTTGGGCGAGAGCTTGGGGATACGACACTTGGTCTATTTTTGAGAAGTCTTGGGTTTATAGATGACACCCCTTTTGTAATCTCTTTTCTAGATGTAGAAATTAGATTAGTTGGTTGTTGTTTATTTATCTGTTGAATTACAAATGTGATTAAACAGACTTATTTGTACTATTCCCCTTTCTGGGAGGCTCTTGCTATGGCAAATTATATACCACTTCTCCTCTTTTGGAAAGTTTTTGTTGTCTCTATTTTTAGGGTGTTACAAATAATACAACATTCATTATGAATAATACACGAATCCATGACTCATGTATTATTTATCATGAATCGTGTATTATTCACCCTGAATGCTGTATTATTCATCCTGAATAATATATTATTCACGATGAATAATATATGAATGACCCGTGAAAGTGTAGACACAAAACGCACTCTCTTTTGTATCCCAATTCACAACCGAAATTTGGTTTAATTCATTATGAGTATGTATGTGCATCCCCGGATGTCCCACATTCAATATGAATAACAAATGTGAACGTGTATTCATTATTCATGATGAATAATATAGTATTCAGGATGAATAATACACGAATTCATGAATCGTGAATTATTCACCCTGAATGATACATTATTCATGATGAATAATACATGAATGATCTGTGAAGATGTGGAAACGTGACACACTCTCTTTTGTTCCCCGGTTCACAACAGAATTACTCGATAGGTTATCGATTCGTCTTGATGGGTGTTGGGTTACGGTGCTGAAGAAACGCGATGGCTTACGACGTTGAAGAAAGTGTTGAAGAAGGTGATGTCGAGTTACATACTTACGGTGTCGAGGTGTTGTACAAACTTGAACATACATAAATATTCATAAATAATATAACACATATATAGCTTTTCACATAAAAAACGGTTAAAACAGCAAAAAAAACTATACCGAGATGGATGTTATATCGAAGAGAGCACAAAATTCTCGTTTTTTTTATGTAATTTATTTAATTAAAATATTTGTAATTTTTAAGATAATTTATTTTAAATTTTAATTGGGTAAAAGTTTTTAATTAAAAAAGAAAATAAAAAGTCAAATATGGTAGGTGTGAGTTTAAGTTTTCTTCCATTTTTACCCCTAAGCATCTTAAAATTAAAAACTCTATTTAATATGAGTTGTTGGATCAAAAGAGATGGAGTGACTGAGATTTGTCCTCACATGCACAATGAAAGTTGAGTTTTAATTTTAACTTTCCTCTCTCACACTCTCTCTCTCTCTCTCTCTCTATATATATATATATATATATATATATATATATATATATATACACACACACACACTGGCGGATATGCCTAGGATAGCGGGCAAGTACATTACTATTCAAGTTGTGTTATACCTTGGCAGTGCGGTAGGGTTATTTTGCTTTCAATGTCCAACTTGTACAACTTCCAATATATATCTTGATTGTTTTGCATAAGATTCACGTCCTGGGATGTCGGTGGCCGACGGAAGATCTAGAACCCTCTGGGATGTTTTGTTAATAGGAACAAGAACGTGTTTATATATGCCAGCTCGAGTGCAATAGGCAAATGATCGTGTGAGAAGTGGAGGTTAATGTGAGAAGCGTGGGAAGTGGATCTGAACCATTGATCACTTTTAATCAAATGCCCTCCCATGAATTGCGGCTTATAAAGGAATTAATCTGGTGCATCTCGGTGCATCTTATCTCGATCCATATCATCCTAATATGCATCCATTTCTCATCCAATGGTTAATAACCACTTCTCACGTTAACTTCAACTTCTCACCTGGTAATCGTTCATCTGCACGGTATGCACATATGCATACAAGTAATTCGTAACATGCACACATGCATTAAACAGGTACATAATGCACACGTGCATAAAAACAAAAAAAAAGTTTCATTTACTTGTATGTACGCGTACATACCGTCCAGATGAACGGTTATCAAGAAGTTACTCAGTTTTTTATTTCTTTTACGTTTTTTTCCTGAATCTGACCATATATATATATATATATATATATATATATATATATATATATAGGGAGAGGTTCATTTGAGAAATGGTAATTGTATGAGAAATAGAGAAGTGGTCTTAGCCCTTTATCTAGTCAACATTTGCGGCTTTGACCATGAATCACCGGATAATTCCTTGTGTGGTCTGTAGAAGATAGAGGGGTAGTTTCGTAAAATATGCAAGATGAGTTCATATGTGAACCTATGTGATTCACATTTGAACTATACGTTCATATGTGAATCAATTAATTAGTTCACATGTGAATCACAAAAGTTCATATGTGAATCTGTTAATTAGTTCAACTGATTCACATATGAATCTACAATTAATTAGTTCATATGTGAGTCAGTTAATTAGTTCATATATGATCAGTTAAAAGAGTTCATATGTGAATTACACTGATTCACATATGAACATATATTTCATGTGTGAATTATACATGTTTATATATGAACTCGTCCCGTGTATTTGTAAAAATTATGAAACTGTCCTTCTATTTATGGAATAGCCGCAAATTTTGACCAGTCAAAGCCGCAATATTTGACAATTCAAAGACGCAATATTTGACCAGTCAAATCCGATCTTGACTCTATGAAATGTTAGGATTACTTATCTATTTCTCATATATTTACCATTTCTCAAATGAACTAAGGCTATATATATATATATATATATATATATGTATGGACGGTAATCAAATGAGAACCCAAAAAAGGGTGTAAACCGTGAAAACCAATATAAGTCGTTTATTGATTTTAATCTATGGACATTAAAATCAATGGCATTTTTGTGATTATTTTGAAATCTGAAACCATTTATTAATAAATGGTAAATTGAAAGGGGTATTCATGTCATTTTCCATATCTGACCTTTCTCTTTTCCAATCCCCCTTGTCAATGTTTCTATATCTACAATCCAATCTTCATCATCCATATGGTTCCACTGCCCTAGACTCATATCTGTAACGCCCCGCATCTCGAAAAGTATCATTTCAAGTTAATACAGAAATCGGTAATTTTAAGGGAAAAATAAGATATAGGATTTTGGACTTGAATCATATATTTTATAGTCTTGGTGGATGAAGGATTCAATTACGAGTCCAACGGTTCTTTCCGAAGCAAAATCGGAGCTATAACGAAGAAGTTACGGCCAAAATAGTGAACAAGAAGAAAATCGGGCGGACAGTGCACTACGCGACTTGTGTCGCGACTTAGAGCCACACGCGTGACTTAGGGGAAGCGGGCGACTTATGTCGCGACTTAAGGTCGCGTGGTAAGTCGCGAAACGCTTTGTTCGAGCATAAAACCCGATTTTTAGCCCTAGAACTTCATTTCTTCATAACTTTTGCATCTCAACTCCGTTTTTGGTGATTCAAATTGCTATGGTTTCGTTTTTGAGATATTTTCAAGTTTAGATTTTTAGTTTTGGTAATATCCAAGAGTATTTGGTGGTGGATTGGAAGCAAAGGTCAAGAGCTTATCATCATCACCTCCATCTTCAAGAAATTTGGGGGTTTCTAAGTTTTCACCAAAATCTAAGTGGTGAGTTGACCCTACTAGTTTGTAAACTTTATTATGAGTCATAAATTGTATATTGATGACTTCCTAGTGTTTATGTTTCTCAAATTTCGGTTTGTAAGATTTTGAGAAAAGTTAGATCAAATTAGTGTTTTTGGCCAAAATGAGAGTTTTGATATAAGATGTTTGGGGAATGGTTCTAAACACTTGAATATGATTATTTATGGTTGGAAATATGTGGATCTAGGTTTTGGAAGGATTGTGCTTGTGGATTCAAGTTTTTCAAGGAAGCTCAAGTTGGGGTAAAATCTAGATTTAGCCTAAATCTATAAAGGTGAGTTCAAGTTGTTTTGTGAAAACTATGTACATGCCAAAATGAGTATTTTGAAGTAAAAATATGCTTTACTTGGTATTTGTCAATGTGTTAGGTATTTTGATAAGTTTTCATATTTGATAAACTTGGGTTGTTTTAGTCTCACAAAATGCCCATATTTGGGATTTGGTAATCTTGATAAGTATTTGCATGATTTATGCATTTTTGGTGTTTTTGTACAAATAATGTCCATTTTATGATTTATGCATCTTTGATGATTTTTGTACAAATGAAGTCTAATTCATGATATACGCATTTTGGTGTATTTGAGTTCATAAACCATTTGGAAAATCTTTGGCCCCAATACGTGATGAGTTTTGGGTTAATCAAATCTTTGAGGTATGTGTCTGCATAAACACCGTTTAAATGCATTTCATTATTTGGGGGATCGTTATTTGTTGGTCAAATGGATTTTGAGCATTTTAGCTCGGTTTTGACTTAAAGAGTCTCGTGGACATTTGTCCCAGTTTAATGGCTCTTTGAAGAGCCCATGTTCGATATATATCTTAATGCATTTTATTGCATATTTATGATAATTACATGCTCGAGTGCGTTGGTCATTCATGTGTAGTCATGTAATGTTAGACTGTGTTGCATTGGATCCATAAGCACGTAAGTCAGTCTTATTTTATGGTCAATTGGGTGGTACGGGGTTGGACTCCGGGACCCATGTTTTATGACATTGACCTTTCAAGTGTACACTAGGAGGGTTGAGTCCGGTTGTGCTATTATGATGATGGACGTTTCATGATGGGTGTTTCATAATGGACGTTTGGGACCTCCGCCATTCGAGGTAATGCCATGGTTGTAGTCCTCGGATGTTGCGGGGTCTTTGGTGGTATTCATGGTAATATTCACTAAGTTCAGCTGTCTCTTTTGGTGTAGCTTGCAGGGGGTCGTAGGGACACTTGGGCTTTCATGTCGTGAAGTGTCATATGACTAACGTTGTATGAGTAACATACTTTTGTGTTCCTCCACTCTCAATGGATATGGGTCTCCCCCGTTGTCGGTCAGCAGTATTTTGGATATTTAATTGTCCATGCTTTAATATTTGGATTTCTTTCCATTTTATGGTCGCGTGAGTATTGAATTTTAGTTCCATGTTTTCGATGACATATCATATTTATACGGATTGTTTTCCATTATTTAAGGGTCGAGTATTATGCCCCACCCGTGTTTTTGGGTGTTTTGGGATATGAAGTGTTATTCACGTTTTCACAAATTGGGTGTCGACTTATAATCCCGTTTTGAGTGAGTTATGGGCGACATCATTTTATAAAGAATGTTTGTTTTGGAGCATTGTCTTTAAAGATGCATAGTATGGGAAAACGAGTCGTTTCCATTTCTAAAGTAAACCATTTTGAAAGATCTTGATTCAAACTGAATTCCTTTCTTTTAAAGATATATTTATCCATGTTAAAACTCTTGAGCTCACTAGGCGTTAAGCCTAACCTTTTTATTTGTCGGCATGTGCATCAGGTTCAAGTTGGGGTTTGGTTCTAGCAGTGCTTTGAGGAGATGAACTCTAGATTTACACGAGGGTAAGTTGTTTGATGAAGTCATCCGCAGTTGGAGATAGTGACTGTTATTGAGTTGTGGTAACATCCGTACCTATTATAGATCGTGTATAGGAATTGAATGGTATTTATTGAAGTTAAACCTAAATTGTTGTAGTAGTTGATTCAGTTATCGATGTACTTAGAAAATTTTAATTAGTTGTTATTTCTAGATTTTAGGGTGTTACAATATCTCCCTATAAACAATCGATCTCCACGATCTAGATCTGGTAACCGGAAATACTCTCCGAACCACCGTCGGTCTTACAATCACCACTAAAGTATCCATGTCTAATCTTTTCCTTGTTTGTATCGGTGCATCAACCACATCGTTCACGACCGCCTCGGAGCAGGACCACCGTCGGTTTTCAATCTCCTTCGATGAATCGGTTTCTAAACTAAATCCGATGACGTTGCTCATACACTTCACCTTCACTGATGTAAAACGTCGATTGGGAGGTGGAAGGGGTGTAAATGGCTGACGATGGCCTCAAAGTACGTATTAGTTGATTTCAAGGTTACACTCTTGAATTCGTTTTTGTTTCATTCGGTTGGTGATATTTTCTTCGTAGATGATTTCGTTGAATTGCTAAACTCAGTCATTTGTTTTGTTTAATAACACGATTGACGAAATGCATAAATGTTTGATGATTATTGACTCCAAATTTGTTTTAGCGTGTTTAGATGATTGATTTTTTAACATTCTTTTCATTTGACTGGTTACAAATGTGGAGGAGGTGAAACAGATTATTTTTGCCTAAATCGAAGAAATCCAACTCAAAAACTTCACCAGATGAAACTTATAATTCATGGCGAGTGGTTGTATGGGAGTGACAATATCAATGTTCAAGAGTAAAGCCTGTTCGGAATTTGTGATTTTTTGTTTCCCAAAATTGTATTTGATTTCATGGGATGAAATAACATATAGACGAGAATCGTGTTTGATTTCATGAGGTGAAATAACATATAGACGAAAATTGTATATGATTTCATGAGGTGAAATAATATATAGATAAAAATTGTGTTTTATTTCACGAGGTGAAATAGCATATAGATAAAAATTATGTTTTATTTCATGAGGTGAAATTAAATATTTATGATAAATATGTTTTATTTAATGAGGTGAAATAGCATGGTATGTGTTTCATTTTGGTGAAATGACATGTGTTTCATTTGGTGAATTATTGTTACCAAAATGATGATTGTACCATTTTTCTAATTAAAAAAAACTTTTAATAAAAACCATCATATCAAAACTAAATTATAGCTTAGATCGATTCTCACGGTTCCCAGTCTTTTTTTGGTTCTCATCTGATTTAACACCTATTATATATATATATATAGTTTTTCTAGGAATTTAAAAAAATTGAAAGGGAGAAAAAGTGGGTTGGAGAGGATGAGGTGGGGTCGGGTACGACAAGGGTACATAAACGTGGTAACTGTCAGCCAATAGGACCCATGATAGCAGCATGCACCGGCATCACAGCCGATGAAAAATCATCCATCTGCATGTGAATTTGCCTCTCACATTCCCCTTTTAAGATTCTAAACATGCCATCATCAACTAATAGTACATGGTACATAGAAATAGAAGCCTTACATTTTTATTTACTATTCTTTTTCAATTATAATAATTCAAATCTTCTTTTAAAAAATTAATCTATAAAAATTTTAAAATCAAAACAATCAAATATAAAAAAAAATTGTTAAGAAAATTGATTCATAAATATTTATTTCATTATTTCCTTTATATCGATAATTAGAAGAAGGGATTACTGGTTTTTTAAAATTTAAAATAATCAGATATGGAAGAAATGAAACAAACGATTTTCTAGATAGTTAAGTTATTCAGGATATTTGTAAAACTATTTAACTATGCATAACTTGAAAGACCTTGTTTCACTGAGAATATCTATGGTTGGGGTTGCACCCCTATTATGACTTTGTCGTAAAATTGATTCTGATTTTAAGAATTTAAAATTTTAACATTATAATAATTATATTTAAAAGTACATGTAATAAGATGGTGTAAGGAAACAAATTTTAGAGAATAAAAAAAAATTAATCTTGTTTCGACATGTTTTAAAACCCGAAAATTTTCTTATTTTGTTTTTTATGGTTAAAATAACTATACATGGGGAAAAAAATCAATAGGTAGTTGTTATAAGACTAATGCAAATTAAACTATTTCTATATATATAAGGTCGGGTTTAAGGGAAATCTAAAAAAAAACGGAAAACCGATAAACACCCTGGTAGCCCTTAATTTGGACAACATGTATTTGTGTATACAAATAATTTGTAACATGCACACGTGCATAAAAAACAACTTAATTTACTTGTATGCACAAGTGCATATCGTCCAAATGAAAGACTACCAGAGTGTTCATCAATTTTTTTATTTTTTTGAGGTTTTCTCTTAAACCTCCCTCCCTGTATATATATATATATATGTATATATATATATATATATAATAGTCTTCTGTAAAACTGAATTTTCTGATCAAAATAATTAAATTTGGAAAAACAAAATAAGTTGTCCCATGAAGATTGTTTTTGAGGGAAATTTCAAAAATATATATGGGTCAGTATCAACCGATATATGTAAAACGAGTCAATTTGAATTATTATTTTATTCTCAACGAGTTAAATAGATAAAATAATATTTTTAAGGTAAAAACAGGTCGAACAATTTAAAGTCACTAAATATGTACTTAAAAACAGGTCGAACAATTTAAAGAAAAAAAAGTCACATCATTATATTAAGAATAATTTTTGTAATTGTATTTAACATATCAGTTATTTATTAAATTAAAAAACACAATACTCAGTGGGAAACAATGTTCTAAAAAACTCGCCGCACAGCCGCCATGGTGCGCCATGGCACCAAGGTTTGTGTGTCACGCCACATTAAACCCATGGCACGCCATGGCCTAATGCGCAATTATCGTAATGAGATATTTGATATTTTTTTACGTTTTTAATGTTTTATTTGCAAGTTTTTAATATATAACCTAATTTAATTTGTTTATTACTATTGACTCATTGAGTAACAATAACGAAACATATGTTATTATATATACTATTATATATTAATTAGAAATTTGACGCCATAAGTCACGCCTTGAAAACGTCATGGCTTCGCCATGGCTTCTAAGGCTTGTGGCTTGGCCTCGCCGCCACGCCACACCTCACGCCATTTAGAACCTTGGTGGGAAACGATCCTAACTTGACCCATCTCAACCCTAAAAACTATAAACATTTGACTCGAGTCCATTTTGATTTGTTGACCCACCACCTACAATTATTGTTAGTATATGCTTTGTATGATGCGTAGATATGAACAAAATTGGTAATCGCATATGACAACTATGTAACGTAATTATAAATCCAATGAAACGTATGTTGGTATTCATAAAGTTCGGGTATAAATCAATATCACGGACAAATTCTGACCGGTAGCTTGTCTAGAGTGCGTACCGAACACAATTTTACGAATTCGAAAACTAGTAAACTTTAACTTAAATTTTGGCAGTGTCAGAATCAGTATTAGTAAGGGATGGTTTGTTAATGACTTTAGGAGAAAGGTGAGGGTAACATTCCTGAAAGAGAAGCAAAATATTCTCATGTCGAATTTAATATTTTGTACCTTATATTTCAATTATTTTATAATTGATTTAGATCTAATCAGTTGTGTCTATAGGTGCCAACTAGCAGGTTTAATTAATTTATTTACTTAAAATTGGTTGATTTTTAATACATCCAGAATAAGTATAATTGTCTTTTATGAATAAATTTTGGGTGTAATCTTTATAATTTGTTATAGAGGGGGATTCAGAACAATCATAAAACATTTATTTTGGTCAAGAGACTGGCCAACTTAGGGGTTGGTTGTTTACCTCTTGATGGTTCCATTAAGAGGCAACCTCTGAATCGCTAAGAGGTAAATTTTGTTTGGCAAAAAAAAAATGTTGCCTCTTAATGGTTCCAAAATCCTCTTAATGATTTTGTATCCTGACCCTCCCTTAACCATTAAGAGTCTTGATTTCATTATGAATAATTAGCAAACAACCATATTTCATTTTACACTGTATCATAAAAACCTCTTAATCATTCAGACCACTTAATCATTCTGCACTAAACCATTCAGCAACTGCCAAACAGCCCCTTAGAGGTTGTTTGTTTACCTCTTAATGGGTTCCATTAAAAGACAACCTCTGAATCGTTAAGAGGTAAATCTTGTTTGGTAAAAAAAAAGGTTTGTCTTTTTATGATTCCAAAACCCTCTGAATGATTTAGTATCTTGACCCTGCATTAACCATTCAGAGCCCTGATTTCATTATGAACAATTAGCATATAATCATATTTTATTTCACACTATATCAAAAGAGCCTCTTAATCATTCTGCACCAAACCATTCAGGAACTGCCAAACAACCCTTAGTCCAAAAAAGGTGTGCACCGATCCAAGTCTGTCAAGCCTATTGCTCAACCTCGATTTTAAATTTAACCGTTCAAATAAAGTTATTTTTAAGTTATAATTGTCATAAAACATTAAAAAGAATATGCATGTGACTATTAATCATTTAACATGCACTAAAACATGATTATGTTTCATAAGACAAAATGGTTTCAAACCAACATTTTGTCATCCAATTTAACTTTTCATTAAAGTGAAACATAAATTCAACATAATTTTATTTTTCCAAATGGAATGTTTTTATGTTCATTTGAGTTGTTTTATTTAAAGGCGAAAATAAATAAATAAATAAATGGGATAGCATGATAAAATATATTAATATCAAAATAGATTGGGTTATACTGGAATGATATATTAGCATTTTCTTGTCATTTGTTTAATGTAATAAACATGATTATAAAAATTGCAATATCTATACTATATTATAAAAACGACATAAAAAAATCTTAATTACAACATTTTAAGCACAAAGTACAATTAATTAAAGCCAATTACTTAATTTACAATTTCTTAATGCTTTGGTACAACCTTTCCAAGCACAGTATCTTACATAATCATCTATTTGTGGAATGAATACTCATTTATTAATATAAATATTTGTTTTTTTGTGGAGGATTTTATAAAATAGATTTTATATTAGCATAATCTATTTTAAATGTAGATTTTACATTTAAATCTATATTAATGAGATGTAATATAAAAAAAAATTCTTCCGTATTTTTTTATATTACATCTCATAATGATTTTTCCATATTTTATTTTATAAAATATTTTTTCATATTTTATTTTATAAAATCTTTTTACATAGTGAGATGTAATATAAACTTTTTTTTCTTCCATATTTTTTTTGCTAATATAAAATATATTTTATTTTATAAAATCTACACGTATTTTATATTAGCATTATATAAAATATACACGTATTTTTTTGCTAATATAAAATCTACACATATTTTTTTTTTCACGAGCATTAAAAGAAGAAAAAAGAAGATTGATATGAATTAAAAATAAAAAATAACGAGATACACTAATAAATTATCGTATTCTTTAAAATAAAAATATTCCGCAATACTTTTCAAATTAACCAAGTGTAAAGAAAATAAAATAGAAACGAAGTAGATATAAAATATTCTTCCATATTTTTAATATATTTATATTTAAATGTAAAATCGAAAATGAAAATAAAAGATTTTAAAATATTATCTACATTCACTATAAATATATATAGCTTCTCTATGTATCATCCGAGTACAAGAAGAAGACGAATGGTCGGGTGTCAATGGCGGAACCTGCAACTGAACAAAAGGTATTTCACTACAGTTTTGTTTCTTTGAAAAACTACTTTTTTATATTTTATTTTATTTACCGAGGATTTGTTTATATTTTTCAAAACCCACAATCATATTTTTCAAAGTAGGGGAATAAAATATATATACATATCTTTATTTTTATCAACTAATACTATGAGGTCTTGAAGTCAATAGTCAGATAAATTTTCAAGTGGTACTGAGTGAATTTGAACTATACCAGTTGAGTTACCGGTTACAAAAGATAAAAATCATTTATTTTCTTTGTCATATTTGATGTGGGTTGAATGTTGTTAATTAATCTACAGATTTATACGTTTAGAGTGATTGTCAAGTGTTGTCGAGGAGGTTTCAGAAAAATTGCAAAATCTGTAAAAACGTATGTTCATATTTATAATTATTTCAATAATAGTGATATGTTGTGAGACATGTCGTTTGAGTTTTAAATAATATAATACAAAACTATTACCAATATTATTGCACAAACTCATAACAACAAACGATTAAGAATATATACAAGTTAACCACTTATGAAAATACATTCGTTTTTCACATTGTATTTCATTAACTGTTAACAGAGAAATTACGTTTCATTTTAACTGGGTTCAATATTCCAACAAAAAATTTATCCTCTCGTGCAATGTACGGGCCCAACACTAGTGTTTTTATAATAAACTGATTTAGGATATATATAGTAAATATTTAAATACACTTTAGATAGCTTTGACCTGTTCGATTCGTTTTATTTTTGTTAAAGATTTTATGTTTTACTAATTTGATCCATGTGAGATATAACATTACCTAAACTGATCATATTTTGTATTAAATTAGTTGAAGTTGTTTCACCTGATTTTATTTTATCTTATAATTAATTTATAATTGTAAAAATAATAATAAAATGGTTGAAAATATTATCAATTACTGATAAAGTACATGTTTTAGAGAATTGTTTGATCATGTAGAGCAACCGTTGCTCGCATATTTATTTTTCTCAAAAAAAAAAAAATATTGAAGCTAACGTAACTGATCCATTGGTCACTGAACATCTTTAATTCGAATCATTTCGATGTTCAGTGATCGGAATGCAAGGTTACCCACACCAAATATGTCCAATATATATCACTCAAAAATATAGTCTTGAGATAAGACGTACGCATTTGTCTCAATAGGTAAAGAGGCACTTTCTGATAAAACAACCAGCTTGCAAAGAATGCAAGGTTACCTATTCATGTAAAAAAGATAATTTACATAGATCTCGTAATGCAAAAAAAAAATAACAAATAAATAAATTCAGAAAATAAAGAGATTTCTCAAGAACAACCGTTTTATTCTTCGAGGTGAAAATCTGGTATGCATACATCTCAATGTCTCCAAAGACCCCACGTTTATCTGATTTGATACAAAAACGATGATAAAGGAAATGAAACAAGATAAACTCATTCGTTTACACTGTCTGATATGAACTAGAAGCCAATCTTATTTTTTTCTGGGTATGTAATGTGATTCAAGAATTTGTATCTTTCTTTTTTTGCACCGTCCACAACAATAGTTGAAGTCAATAAACGAAATTGTTTTTTCTTCATTTTCAGCTAAACCCTAAACCCTATTTCTTATGTCTTTTTTTCTCCTTTTCTTTGGGGAATCACTTAATCAAGTCACTAAAAAGTCGTATTTAGAAGAGGGGACCGAAATAAATTAAGTAAAGGTTAGGGGCGGACCTATGTATGTTAGAGCAGATTTACTTGCACCTGTTCAACTTATTTTCACAAGTAGGATTTTTTTAGGTATGAAATGTACACCCACAAAAGTTCGAGGGTGTTCCGGTATATTAAAAAAAATAAGAAACATCAACAAAAAAACAGAAAGAAGTACCTCGAAATCAACCAAAGAACCGAGAAAACCATTTGAAATCAACAAAAAAACCGAGAAAATCACTCGAAATCAATCAAAAAACTTAAAAATGACTGAAAATCAATCAAAAAACTTTGAAAAAATATCTTAAAATGGTGGAATTCGGCTCAAAACACATCAGACGACTTTGCAAACATTTGATCCACCTTAAAAATGCAACCGCTCGGTAAAAATCCTGGATCCAACATTGCAAAAGGTTTATAAATAATAATCAATAGTTAGTTATTTTTATTATGAATGTTAACCAAATATAAGAATTGATTCTTGTTCTATTTGTGTGATTCTATTTTATTACCATATGAATCTAAATATTAAATAAAGAAAAAGGGAGTTGAGTGGGGTAGTGTTAGGGTGTGTTGGGGATGCAGGGATCCAAAATGAGATGAGAATATCAAGGGTTAGATTTTTATGTCTGCAAGTACAAGGTAGTACTCCATTTCACAGGGGATAGAATTGCACAAGGACAAAATTGACCTCCTATTTGAATCGCCACGTGTCTTTACCTCGTTTCATCAATCCGCCCTTGTACATAACTAAATTTACTTTTTATGTCTAAGAATACAATTTTATTTTAATATTTTCGATCCACTTTTTTATTTGAAAAAAAAATCTATATTCTTTCGATCCACTTGGGTATTGTTTGGCAAACTAGCTTATAAGATAGCTGGTAGTTGATAAACTAGCTTTTCAAAACGTTACTATAAATAGTTTTACAATAAACTAGCTTATAAGTTAACTTATGATCATCCAAACATGTATCTGGGAAAAAAACTAGCTGATAAGCTAGCTTTTTTTTGCCAAACATAACCTTAAAAGAATATAATATTTATTTTCTATAAATTTACAATTATTTTTATTAGTAATTATTTACTTTATTTTTATTAGGTTTTTAAGCAATGGATTTTTATGGAAACACTTCTTTAGCATTGGGCAGAGGAAATGCATGCATATATTTTACGTTTCCGATTTCTTTGTGTGAAATTTACTGGATTTTTTTTATTTTTGTTTTAAGTGTTTAACTAATAATCAATTATTTTGATTAAATTGAGTTATGTATCAAATCAAAAATTGTATGTTTTGAAACGAAAGAAAATATTGTTATTGGATAAAAATAAAAATAGTAAGGTGATTGAATTTTTTTATTTATCAACCTTTATGTAATCACTAATCAAGTAATCAATATATTCAGTTGTCCTAATCGGTTGTCATAATATCGACACTGCCTTATTTAATCCCATCTGTTATTTTCACTAGGGGGTTGTTTTCATATCGTACTTGTGTCGTTCTTACTAGACTTGGTTTTCATCTTGATTCAGTTTGCAACCGTTGTCTTTTTATTAGCCATGAGAATTCTATATTTCAACATATAGATTAGGTTGCAAAAATTCAATTATTTTGACATTGGTCCTTGATTTCTACCGTTGATCTGCGTTTGCCCAAAGTAGATCATGCAAATTTGTATTTCTTACATCGACCATGCATCACTTCCGAACTAGAAACTATTACCTTCCGACTGATTCACCCTCTGTTTTGTCTTTGCAACTTGGCAACATATTCGACTCTTCTGTTTGGTCCCACCTACAGTGCAGCTACCATTACGCCAATGGAGGTCGATCAAGTACCAGAAAGATATTCTGTGTACTCATCAAATAAACTATTTTGCATCTCATGACAACTTTTGTTTCACGAGTGACAAACAAAAACAAAAGTTGGAAATACCTAAATGAATTATTCATCACGCATTCAGTATTTTTGTGTGCATAAAAGTAAAACAATCTTTTCTTTAAAGAATGATAAAATCAAGTAAATCGGTAGGGGATCACAAAGTAGATTTCTTACCTATGGGTGTTCATCTAAACCATCAAACAATACAAATCGCCCACACCGCACCACGCAATACCGTGAAACGCGGTTTAGACTTTTGCGGTGCGGTTTACGGTTTGCATTTTCATCAAACCGTATTTTGTGGTGCAGTTTGCGGTTTTGAGTAATCAAATCGCGGTTCAAACCGCATCGCACTGCATATATATATATATTTATAAATATAATCATTTATCAAAATGAAAATAGTTAATACATTATTGATTATTTATTATATTTTTAGTTTTTCTTTTTTAAGTTTTTGCGTTACAAATTCCTTTTTTGAGTTATTTCATTTGCCTTTTGTCAAATATCGTGGTCGAAAATATTTTTAAATTAACTTTTTAGATATATTTGGATTAAATACCAAACTATTTGGTTTGCATTAGACATTTTTTAATACACATTTCACATGTATCAAAAGTTTTTATTGTATGGAATATAGAAGTATTATCGTCGAATTTATTTTGAAGTGATTTTATAATTTTTAGATTCAATTTATTTTGAAGTTGTGATTTTATAATTATGGAATATAGAAGCATCATCATCCTTCAAACCGCATAAACTACACCGTAAATGCGGTGCGATTTACAGTTTGGGAAAATTTCCAAACCGCATATGCACTTCAGTTTGTGGTTTGACCCTAAACTGCACCGCAAACACACCTATTCCTAACTGTATGTGAGAATAATCATATAAAAATGTTACTGATCGTAAATAATACTTTATCATAAAAATCTCCGTAATTGCATCTCTATTAATTTGATCAACCTTACTAAAAAAGAACATTCATTAATATTTTAACAAAAATAATATGTATCAAAATTAATTTTAATGAAATAACTATACTCAAATCAGATAAATTTTAAATTTAAACGTATATAGAAAAAACTATTAACTCATAATGACAAAAACCCAGATAAAATGATTTTTTTTAATTATTTTTTACAATAAAATTGAATTATTATTATTTTATATAATTTTTTTAAATATATTTAAATAATAAAATTACAAAATTCGATTGATTGGTAAGATTTGTCTAAGCCACTTTGTTTCTTTATGTTCAAGTTGCTTAATACAATTAATTTTGAAATTTCCAAAACACAAAAACTTGTTAGAATTAGATATAATTTTTTTTATTTAAATTTAAATGTTATGTTTAAAAAAAATATAAAAAAATGTTGATGATGCTCTTAATACAACCATTATTAAAGGTGCAAAGTACTGATTGAAAGGCACTAAATAAGAGAAAAGGTCCAATCCATACCCACATAAACATCACTCAATATCCACCATGGACACAACCCTAAGCCACATTATCAACCACAACCCAAACCCCTTTCTACAACAAGAATCAATTCCACCATATTTTAATCATGTGGTCATTTTTAATCATGGAATATAATGTTTGATTTGTAAATTATAATCTTTTTGTAGTTTTTGGAGAATTTTTCTTTTTGTTTTTCTGTATTTTCTTTGAAAATATACTGTCAATGGATACCTGGGCCAGCTTAATTGCACGGATTGATCCTCTGGACGACCACTGAATGACTTAGAGTTATTGCAGGTAGACCTCCATGGCCATAATGGATTTTGGCAGTGCCTGAAATTGAATCCTGGGAAGATGAGATTTTCAAATCCCTAAGTGCGTTACAACACAAGTGGCTAAGAAAAATGTCTGTTGATTTCTCGTCCATTTTAAGACTACATGTTGATTAAATATACTATCGTTATGGTTTCTTTCGATGATCAAACAAATCCCTTCAAAGTAATGATTAAACTTTACGACAATCATGTGGTTCAGGGATCGAATAAATTTGATAAAAATTTCTAGTCATATTACATATATGCTTTGGCATGGATCAATTCTATGTCCTTTTCGTTTATAGCTTGTTGTACAAGGAGATAAGTGGACATAGGTCGACTCATGTGGTCTAATGGGCATGTATATACATAAACCAGATCAAAACAAAGAAGTCCAATTTATTTTATTTGGAAATAAAGTTTGACTGGATAACATATATACAGATTTTTCCTCTTGTGTCAAGAGGCAGAAAATGGGCATACACATGCATACTCATAAAAAAATCAATTCTATTAAGTAAATTTGTTTATATATAGTTAGATAAAAAAAATCTTGGATTTGTCATAAAAGAATGGAAGATAGATAAGATTAAGCATGAAGTTGAAACTAAGCCAAGTATTACATATACCATGTGTGTTGTGTGTGGAATTGAATGACACCCACATACATGGAATGAACCCTAGGTGCTAGACAATTGGGATTTTAGACTATTCATTCATTTTTAGTCTTTGTCGGTTGTTTGTTATCAGTGATTATTATACAAAAATCAGATAAAAGTGTTACAAAAACTTTTTCATAAAGTAATTGTAAGTTGATCATAAGTTTTTGACCATATTAGTTAATCATATGCAATTACTGGGTATACTTTCAAAATTAATTAATAATAGGTCGTTTTTTCTGTTCTTTTTAACCTCGCATTCTCTCAAAGATAGTGGTAAGTAAAACATGCTTCTTATACATCCATAAAGTGGTGTATGTGTATATATGTAGAGTCCTAATCAAATTGAAAATTCTTAATTTCTACAAACTGTACAAACCATGATCAACACTTAGATAAGAAAACAACCCAGATTATGATCGAGATACATATAGAAAATGACCAGAGTTCGTTTATTAAGATCCATGTTTTAGATTAGAAAACAATCTACGTATTTATGTAACCAGATATTCATTAGGTTAAATAGACGGTTGAGATTGGTTTGTATGGTTTATACTAAAATATTGGTCTGTAAATGATTAAGAGTTTACATACGTATATGTGTGTATGTGTGTGTGTGTATATATATATATATATATATATATATATATATATATATATATATATATATGAAAAAAGAAATAACCGATAACCACATAAAAACAATTAAGAAAGATATCAAAATGGATGTCAAATTAAAGATAATAAAGTGATATTTTTTAGTGTAATTTGTTTTGTTCCTATTTTTTGTATTTCGCTGGTTTTCGATTTAAAATTTAAGCGGAAATATTTGTAATTTTCTAAAAATGTGGTTTAACCACATTTTTAATCACATTCGTGGATCATTTCAATCCAACGGTTTAGATGAGTTCTTCGACTCTTTCTGTTTTTAGGGTTCTCTCCCGTTATATAACACCGACGAATCTTGAACTTATAAATATGAATTAATTTATCTATAATAATGTTTTGATTGGTAGGATATTAGAATTTGGATAAGGATGATGATAGTGAAGGGCCCACAAAAAATACCAAAGTTTCATATGTTCCTCAAATATATTCTTCCATGAATCCCAACATTTGGAATTGTGGTTCATAATCTTGGTTTTTGTATGTGGTTTATGTTGATTTATACTTATTTCAAACCCAACAAATAGATAAATATTGATACCACTTTGTCGGAATTTATTTGTACTAAAATATTAAAACATTTTTTTATTATATTCTTTTTATGTGATTATTGTACTTTAAAAATCCATCTGAAATTATTTATTATAAAAATAATTAACTTTGTAAAGATGGAACAAAATTTTTATTTAATTTGTAAAAAACAATCAAATTTAAAAAAGTATATATATATATATATATATATATATATATATGTTTCAAGGGTTATTTGTCTTTTCTATTTTGTTCATGTATGAATTAAGTTGTTTATATATGAGAGAGAGAGAGAGGAGCGGATCAAACGAGAACGCTAACCATTTAAAAAAACACAAAAAACGGCCAAATCACGTACAAAATCACATATGATTTTACATTAACGGTAAAAAAAAGACATGCGGACGACTTTGGCTGCGTCTTCAGGTTGCGAGCAAAGTCGCGTGAAGCCGTGAATCACATATGTTTTGTACGCGATGTCAGTGTAAAATCACATGTAATTCGGGTATTCTCGTGTTTTATTAAATATATATCATTCTCGTTTGAATCTCTCTCTCTCTATATATATATATATATCACAAGAAACAAGGGTTTTTGTGAATCCAAGATCTCTAAATCCTAGAGAGAGAAAGTAGAGAGAGAGAGAGAGCAATAGAAGCGCAAAGTAACAAAATGTATTAATGTGGCGTGAAAGTGATACAAGGAACAAGGACCAAAGGGACTTAAATACCTTGGTCAGATATAACAGATAAAACCTATCTAAGAATAGAATAAGACCAAGCCTATAAATACAATGATTACTATAAAATCAGACTTAACAATTTCCCCCTTAATAATCATTGGCGATGTGGTCTTCAAAAACAATCTTCTAAAACAGTATGGACCATCCAAGCGACTTTGCAAAGCTTTCTGACTTTTAAAACAAATTTCTTCTTAGCATTTTTCAGATTAAGTTGTCTTTGCTGTCTTGACAAGACTGGACCAGTTTGAATAAGCTTGAAGGAACAATTGGTTCAACAGCTTGTGCTCTATACGATACACCTCTTTTAAATGAACTTGAAGAATTTGTGGTGATCGGAGCTTGAACATCAAGAAGACAAATATTGTTGAAGAAATTAGAATCTTGAGCGAATCTTGATCAGTAGATAAACTTTTGAGCCCTTTGTCTCTTTATCATCTCCTTAACTTCTCCCCCTCATGACCTTGATGATCGGGATCAACTTGGTCATGCAAATGTTGGAGACGAGACATCTTAAGATCTGCAAAATCAAAGAAAAGGAAAAACAGGGAAGGTTTGCGCTACACATTGGTGGCGCAAAGGGAGGTTTGCGCTAGCCGAAGGTGGCGCAAAGTAAGGTTTGCGCGACCAACTGTTGGAGCAAATCTGACTTGAACTCAGAAAATTTTACCTTTTTAAGCTCTTTGACTCCCCCTACACAAATGCACTACTCTCATGACCTTGATGATCAGGATCAACTTGGTCATGCAAATGTTGGAGACGAGACATCTTAAGATCTGCAAAATCAAAGAAAAGGAAAAACAGGGAAGGTTTGCGCTACACATTGGTGGCGCAAAGGGAGGTTTGCGCTAGCCGAAGGTGGCGCAAAGTAAGGTTTGCGCGACCAACTGTTGGCGCAAGTCTGACTTGAACTCAGAAAATTTTACCTTTTTAAGCTCTTTGACTCCCCCTACACAAATACACTAGATATGACAATTCAAGTTAGCATTCATGTATAAAACCAGATACTCCCCCTCAAAAACAGATGTGACCTTTTCAGAAAAATTTCTCCTTATTCACTCCCCCTTGAATAATGCACAAACCCATTTATAAAGAAAATATGAGAACACAAGAAATGAAACATCAATGTAGAAAGAAAAATATACTGAAAATGTATTTTGAAACGACTAAATATATAAAAAAATTATACAGAAACAAATAAAATTCTACTTAGTAAAATATCACAATAAAATCCATCAGATGAAATCAAATGTATGTATTTGGATACATAAACAAGTTTTATTGCATATCAAGTTAAGACATGTTCAGTTTCATATCAAGTTAAGACATGTTCAGTTTCAAAAACTTTCATCAATCTATTCAGTATGCTCGCATGTGAACTTTGATTAGCTTCAAGAAAATGCAATTCTAAAAATATAATAGAAAACTTTGCATGTAATCACACTAATCCATCAAGAATTCAGACTTTCACAAATTTAGAGGTTTATTGCAACTTAGAAATATCATCAAGTATCATGAGATGTGTGCTCATTGGCATCTTTTAGCATTGTGCTCTATGACATCTTTACATGAGTGTGCTCTTTGGCATATTTTAAGCTTGTGCACATTGGCATCTTTTGAATCAACAAGTTTATTAAGTAATAAACATGCCGTAAACGTAACTTTCTATCTGACCCTATTGTAGGATTTGGGCCAGCCACTCCCAGACCAATCTTAGGGGACTAGGTGTCAAGCACCCCTTGGAACTTACTTTCCCAGATCAGAAAGGATACATCGACACATCCTAAACCCATTCATACCAGTAGAACATGACTTTCGATCTGATTCTATTGAAGGATTTGGGTTCGATCACTCCCAGATCAAATGACCTTTGGGGACCAGATGACAAGCATCCCACAAAACTTACTTTCCCAAACCAGAAAGGTCACAAGTACAAACTTTTAAACTTAAAGATTTCTGATTTATAAGAATTTAATAATCATCTAAGTCACAAGGTTTTACAGACAAGTGCTTAGCCCATATTTTCATTACGATCCAAAATTTCGACTTTTTAGGTTTTCTAAGCATTGTAAACTATAAATATTCCGAATCACACAACTTTAAAGCAAGATCAAAAGCTACAAACATGTTGCTGACTTTTCGAATTTTGTTAGAGCTGAAATTTGAACATATAAAAACTTTAATATAAACAAAACAACTTGAAAAATTTATCCTAGACACACATTTTATCCAAAAGAAAGAAAAATTGTAAAACTTTTACTTTATAGAATAAAATTTGTAAAGGTTTAAACTTTTAAAACAACATGCCGAGATTTAAAAATAGAAATATTTGATCGGCAAATTTATATTTAGTTGAAACAAAATAGAATTCAATAAAATCATCTTCCACATAATGTAAAAAGAAATTTGTGTCTCTTTTGTAAAATTTTAGGTTGAACAAATTCAGGAGATGGATTGAAATGCTCAGATTCTTTTTTTTTTTTTAAATATGAGAAAACTGGAACAACATCATTATCAGAGATAAATTGCAGCGGAAATTAAGTAGATGTACTCACAGTTTTAATTAGTCAGAAGCTTAAAGCATTGAAGAACGAGTCCTAGACTGACATGTCTAGAAGTCATCGTCTTTGAAGCACGAGTTCTGAGCTGAAATACTCAGAAGCCAAAATCTTAACATTGAGGTGCGGGTCTTGAACTGTGTTATTCAAGAGCCATAATGTTTCTCTTACTCCCCCTTGACATGAGATGCCTGCAACTTTGAGTCAGATTGAGATTTTGGTAACCACTTGAATTTGGGCCCATATTTGTTAGTTGCAGTTCTTATGGGGAAATAATGATTAGATTTGACACAAGAAGCATGAGAAAGATTATCAGAAAAATAAGCACATTCATTAGATGAATACAAAACATAATCATTTGAACTAGAATCAGAGGAAGAAGATGAGACATGTTTGGAAATTCGAATCATTTGCTTTCTAGAGTATTTTGAAATTTTATTACAAGTAGCAAATGAATCACTTTTATAAAGTTTGTCTATACATCTATCCCCATCAATCTGAAATTCATCCGATATCCGTTTCGCTCTCCAAATCTGCTTCTTTGACTTGCTCAAAGTCCTATCTGAAAGATTAGAATCAGAAGAATTAGAACTGTCAGAAATGACATTATCTTGTTTCTTCGACTTCTTTGACCGTCTTCTTTTACGTTTAGGTTTATAATACTGATCATTTAGCGTAAAAGATTCATCAAGAATTTCCGAATTAATATTTAAATCAGAAGAAATAATTTTACCTAAGCAACCAATCTGATCAGACAATAAATCTGAACTTACCTCGGAGTCAGAATTATTTTGAGAAAGGTTTTCAGATTTTGGAAATTCTTTTTCATTTACCTGACAAACAGAAGAAAGGCTAGAAATAGAATCTTGTTTTTGAGAAAAAAAAATTCTTCAAGACTAGATGTCATGAAAGAAAGAATAATATCAGATTCAATTTCTTTTAAAATATTTTGATCTTCCATCTTATCTTCAAGATCAATGATTTTGCCTTCTAATATTAAAGAAGGAGTATATTTCTTCAAATCATAGATGATTGGAGAAATATTTTCCTTATCAGATTTATTGGCAAAAATATCAATAAAATCATCAGATACTGAAGATTTGACAGGAGATAAATCATTTAAACCTTTTCTACCTCTTCACGATTTGTCAGGAAAATATTTTGCGTTTTCTCTCGTGTAAACAAAAGGAATTTCTTTTTTCTTGTTATTTGTCCTTTTCTCATTTTCGATTTCTAACACTTGTTTCTCATTCATCCAATCAATTTTAAATTGAGTAGCATATTGAGCAAGTGTTAGATAATCGTATTTGTATAAAGTAGGGGATTTTTCAATTGCATTGTTTAAACAATGTGGATTTTCAAAACCAAGTCCCCAATTTTCTTTTAAAGCTTCATCACTCCTTGGTTTATTCATAAAAATTATTTGTTCAGATTGGTTTCTTCGATATAACTTTTCTTCTAATTTATTTATTTTATCCGAAAAACTGTCTTTTAAATTGATCATTTCAGTCAAAGATTCAAGATAAGTCTTATTTGAATTTTCCAAATCATCCAATTTCTTTTGAAAGATGTCTTTTGTATTTTCCAAAATAGATTTTTCATCTTTCAAAGAAATCTTCAATTTGTCAATAAAGTCTGACTTTTCAGAATTTAAGTTCTTTTCAGATAATAACTTTAAGCGAAGATCATGTAAAGCAGTAATTATAATATCCATCTGTGAAGAAATGAAAGTGTAATCAAAATCAGAAATTACCTCGTCTTCATCAGTGTCAAAATCATCATCTGACCGATCATCTCCAACAAAGCACATCTGAGCGATCTCGACATTTGTAGCTTCATCATCAGAGTGATCCAACCAGAACTCTTCTTCTGCAAGCAAAGCAGTTCCATTCTCTCTTTTCTCAGCGAGTTCCAGTTTCTTCCTATAGTAAGCTGAGTCCCTAACTTTCTTTGCTTGACACTCCTTAGCTATATGACATGGCTTTCCACAATTGTAGCAGGCAACAGTTGTCTTTAGCTCAGGCACTTTGACTTTTGAACCAGAAGTGAAGCGAGAAGTATTGGAACTCGAACGTGGTTGGAACTTCTTTTGATAATGTTGAGAAAGAAGGATCATAGCTTTCTGCAGTGCCTCGCCATCATCATCAGTTGACCCGTCGTAAGCATTATCAGACAATGCTTGTTCTGTCAATTGTTTCGTGAGGAGAGCAACCGGGTCCACTGACTTTTTGTTCTTCTTTTCAAGCTTTGCTTTCTTCTCTAGCACCAAGCTCTCATCAGTTATCAAAATCTCATATAATTCCTGAATCTGCATAGTGGATACCCGAATATCGTTCCTCAGTCTGTGACAAGATTTGTTCCATTGAAGAGCATTGAGGAATTTTAGATTCGTCTCAAGCTCTGTCTTGTTCACATTTATCTTTCGCAGATCATTCAGCACTATACAGAATTTTTCGAAAACACTCTTTAGAGACTCGGATTATTTGGCTTTAAACTCCTCAAAATTGTTCATATAACGTGAATGGCAGAGTTGAGTTGCGACCGATGAACCAAGCATGATCTTTTCCAATTGTGCCCACAACAGATTTGGATAATCCTTGCAATGATCAACCCGGTTGTAGACAGAGTTTGGTAAAGCTAGCATCCGATAAGCTTTTAATTCTCGACCAACTTTCATTCGCAAAGCCTCTTCAGTTGTTGCAGGAGTCTCTTTATTAGGCTTTATGAAAGGTCCTTCAGTTAGAGACTTCATCATGTTATCTCCATTAGCTTGACGCTCGATGAAGTTCAAGAACCTATCTTGCCATTGAGTGAATTCATTTTCGTCAACTAGAACTGGAGGACGAGTTTCGGTGCCTAATTGCATCATCAGATCATTCTTGTAAAACTGAGATTGGAAAGAAAATTTCGCATAATCCATACTTCAGAAATTCAGAAAAATTCTAAGTCTGGACTTAGAACTGGCGCAAACTTGAGGTTTGCGTGAAAGGAAAGTAGCGCAAACTGAAATAGTCGCGAGCAGTTGGAAACGCAAACCAACTTTGCGTGAGTAGAAGGAGACGCAAACTAGGATTTGCGTGAGCCGTGTGAAACACAAACTTGGATTTGCATGAGTCACTAAAGACGTATATTAAACTTTGCGTGAGCTTTAAGTGGCGCAAGATGAGACTTTGCGTGAGAAAAGCAAGACGCAAACTGTTCTTTGCGTGAACAAAGACTGGCGCAAAGCAGACTTTGTTGGAGATGCTGAAGACGCAAACCAAGCTTTTCGTGAAAAGACCAACTTAAACTTGAGTTTGCGTGATATGAAGATGACGCAAAGAGAGCTTTGCGTGAGACTTGAATGACGAGAACTTCACTTTACGCAAGAGGTTAAAGGCGCAAACTAAGTTTGCGTGAAGAGCTGAAGACGCAAAGTATACTTTTTTGCTCTGTACTTTGCGTGATGCACGAGGAACGCAAATTGCACTTTGCATGAAGAACTTGATGAAACCCTGAAACACACTAAGACAAACTTAGTAAGATCGTGCAAATCAAATGATGAACTCGCGCAAACTCATATGAACTAGCGCAAAGTTCAAATCTTGCGCAAACCACTGAAACATATGAAAAATCAACAACAATCGATTACAGATTAGAAATTACAGATGAAATCTTCTACAAATGTGATCGAAAACAAGTTTATAACACTTTTCAAACAAAAATTTCGATTAAAAACCACAATTTCGAAAATTCAGATAAGAACAGTACGTTATTATCGTTTTTCCATAAACTTCAAAAATCTCAAAATCGAACACCAAAAACTGAATTTCTTGAAAATCAATGTGAATCAAAAGTTTTCTTCTATTAAAACCGAATCCAACAAACTAATTTCACAAGAATTCGTTCAAAAACACAACCAAATTTGATGAAAAATTCAAAAACGAGATTTTCTTGAAAAAATTCAAGAAAATCAATCAAATTTTCGAATTAAACTACAAATTCATATACGAAAATCGATTCTCTCAATTCTCTCAAGATCTAGATTGACTCTGATACCAATTGTGAATCAAAGATCTCTAAATCCTAGAGAGAGAAAGTAGAGAGAGAGCAATAGAAGCGCAAAGTAACAAAATGTATTAATGTGGCGTGAAAGTGATACAAGGAACAAGGAACAAAGGGACTTAAATACCCTGGTCAGATACAACAGATAAAACCTATCTAAGAACAGAATAAGACCAAGCCTATAAATACAATGATTACTATAAAATCAGACTTAATAGTTTTAGCAACGACTTTTGTCGTCGCTAAAAGGAAATTTATCGTCTCAAGCAGTTTATAGAGACGACATATCGTTGCAATAGCCTCTTGCTGAAACATTTCGTCGCTAAAGGCCCGTAACTGAAACTCACTTTTCTAGTATATAATTCATATGTATCGACCCGGTTTCCAAAATTTAACCACAATTACCTGAAACCATCCAAATATGATTCGAAAAGAATCGACAAAAATAATATTCCCAGAATCATCTCAAATATAACGACGGTAAGAATATTTATAACCACAATAATAGGTAAATTACTTATTAATCGATCCGACAAGGATAATTTAACATAAAAATCCAAAATCTTTACTAATCTGTAATAACATAAGTAAATAAATGCAACGGTAGATTTAAATTCTAACCAATCTATAATCACCAGAACCTTTAATCGAAAATATAATTATCTCGACATAATTAATGAACCGGTTATTGGAGACAACATTTACCACAATAATTACTGCTTACCCTTTTTCCCAGGCAAACAATCCCAATATAAAATTCACCTTAAATGCATATTTTTGAAAACAAAATGAGGCAGTCAGGCACAACATTCCGCCCAGGTAACTAACCACAACAGTCACCACAATTTAATCGCACACATCCCGATAAGATCGCAATCAATACCGATTGTGGCCCAACACACGAAACACATTCCTGGGCACTATATATATATATATATATATATATATATATATAGAGAGAGAGAGAGAGAGAGAGGGAGGTTCAAGGGAAAACCTCAAAAAAATGAAAAACTGAAGAACACTCTTGTAGTCATTCATCTGGACGGTATGCACTTGCGCATACAAGTAATTTATAACATGCACAAGTGCATAATACACACATGTGCATAAAAACCAAAAAACTAATTAATTACTTGTATGCACAAGTGCATACCGTCTGGATGGAAGGCTACCATGGTGTTCCTCAGTTTTCCGTTTTTTGAGGTTTTCCCTTGAACCTAACCCTATTTATATAACCCTTGCTCGGACCATCACAGTCCTAACACACCAGCTTCTGTTGTGAAAGTCCCTTTATCCGAAAAAATTATAATCAAGCCACATGTGTAAATAATAAACATGTAATAAAAATCGTATCACAGTTAACAGTAATAATTCAAACGTACCAATCAAGTATAACATCGAAACAATAACCATTCGTCAATATATGCCTTTCAGTTCGAAAATGGTTAAAAGAAAACTCCCTTCGGGTCCAACTATTTTGTGCTAAATCTTAACGATTAATATATTCTCAAACCGAACACCTTGATAACCAAAAATCCAAGCTAAAAATCTTCAAGACTCCTTTACAATCCCATCGATTTCTCCTATAGTTTTATCTAAACAACATACACTAAAAATGGTACATATGGGAAAGAAAGGCCGGAGATCAAAATAAGGATAAAGATGAAATATCCTCTTTTATAACACCAATTTACAACAAAGGCCACTCAAGAAAAGATAAATTGCCAAAATCATCCCTGAACCTTTTGTTTTACCAAACAACTAAAATGTAAAAGAAAACATTACAACCCAGAAGGGAAAAATTCGTCTACAACTGAGATAATCTGGTTTCCTGAACTTCGAGCTTTCCTCCAAGACTCTATCATGACACCGCCTCCCGACGTGATCCCTCGAACGAACTTCTAACTGAACCGCTTACCTGAAAAGGGGTTTTAGTTTTGAAAGAGCGAGGGTTAGACCATAAGGTCTAGTGAGTTCCCTCTAGTAACAACATTCGCAACAACAACGATGTTTAAAACAATTGATGGCATTTATAAACAATTCTCCACTTTAATACATTTAAAACTTTTACTCACAAACCACATACGTAATCGGCACACTGAATTCACGCCACTCGTGACCACGTGTCAGTCTCACGCTACCTTAACTGGAACACACCCTCCATGGCATAAACGGAACACCCCCCCCCCCCGACGTGAGCACTGGCGGTACACACCCTCCATGGCATAGACGGGACACCCCCCCCCCCCCGACGTGAGCACTAGCAGAACACACCCTCCGACTTAGTCATTACGCACCCACACCGAAATGTATGCATACAACCATTCAACTTTTACACATAGCAAAACATGCGGTTCATATATCAGATAAGCATACGGTCTCATAACATTTCATACATTTAACATAAAACACAAGTTATTACCCCTTTAGTTCGAAAGACTCACCAATATGAAGTTAAGTAAACATTTAAAAGAACTTTTTCAACATGTCATGCCAATTATACATAAGTAGTGTAAGAGGACTCACCTAGATCTCCGGCAAAAGCTCTCCTACTGAGTCTCAATTATAAGAAAAGAATCCTACGAAACAAGAGTAAGGTAATCAGACCCTAAAACATTCACCACATAAATCTCTTCCTCACTCTAGAATGGGTTCAGTCCCTCGACCTCCCCTACCTACTCCCGGGTCACTCTCACGCAACTCACTCCCGGCCAAAAGGCCGCCCGACTCCAGGGCCCAACACGCCACCGACTCCCGGCTCTCCCCCTCCCGGGGCCTCCCAGGTCCCCCTGGTCACCCCTCCCGGGTGTCTCCATCCCGGGTCTCCCCCGGTCCACCCCTCCCGGGTGTTCTCCCCCGGGTCGCACAACCCGGGCCCCGACTCCCGGGTGCGACGAAGAGGTTCCGCCGCTGGGTTTCTCCACGGTCAAACGCACGGGGTTTGGGGTTTTTCCCCAAAGTCCATCATCTTATCAACGGGATGGGAATTAACTTTCAATAACCAAAACAAATAGAGACTCCCAATCGAAAGGCTCATCGATTTGAGTCTCTTTAATCCATTTTCAGCAGGGAGAACAAGGTTTTCACAAACCAAAAATTCTAATAAAAAAGACTAACCAAGGGATAGATTGAGAGAACAAGGAGACAAACCAGATTTGAGAATTACCTTGAGAAACAAGAAGCGAGAATCCCTTTAGAGTTATCCTTCTTCTTCAAATCACCCAACAAGCTTTTCTTCCCTTTTTTCCTGGTTTCTCTCTTAGCCGCCCCCACCTCCAAATGACTAGAGAATAATAGGGTTAGGGCTAAAACCCATCTTTTTGCCTTTTTACAAACTAGACCCCACACTAAATATCTTTAGCAACCAAGCCCCCAAACTCCAAACTTTATTATTATTATTTTTAAACCCAGATATTACATATTAAACATAAAACTATACAATATTTATTTGATTATCACAAAAATAGAACATCACCGGATGTAGAAAGATGAAATTCAAAACAAACCATCAACTATAACTCCTAAAGAACCAATTGCCCACAAATAACATACAAGAAGAATGAAGGGAATATCCTTATTGAGGTTAATATTTGTTCCAATAAATATGCTTTTCTGGCACTTAACCCTGGTTGGATTATATAGAAACAAGTTGACGAACAATTAACGAAATGTCCATCACAACTATAAAATATGGTTGTATATGGGTTGTAAACGAATCGAACCGTTCGTGAATTGTTCATCCCAAGTTTGGTGTTCTAAACTTGATTTACTATTAACTACACAAAAACAATTGATTAAGAGTGCGGAAGCGTTTTTGAGTGTAGTAAAATGGAACGTAAATGGTAGTAAACACACTAGCAAGTAATAAACAGAAACTTGAAATGTAAATAGACGATTACTGAAGAATCTGCTTCATTAACTTGCAAAATACACCAATAACGCGTACTTATGTGTGCTAATTTGTTCAAAGAAAATACAACGTTCTCTCTGGTTAGTGTGTGCTCGCGTGATTCTCACAATGGTGGTGCTTCTATAATATAAGAGAAGGATGCACCCCATAGTAGAAGACAAAGGCTGGCATTCTAATGAGAGAATGCCACCTGGAAAGGTAAACAATTGTGCGCCACATAAATGATCTGAAAATCTTTGTACAGCAGGCTCACGTGTTCTGCACATGGTGTTGTTTTGACACTTGTAGAAATAATCTGTTCAACTCCATCTCCAGAGGTTGGTTACCACAGAGGGTCTGTGAGGGGTCACAGAGGTTTTGTGGTCCAAGGTTTATCTTCAGGTTAAGCTTCTCTCCAGCAGATGATTGACATGGTCTTTTGTGCGTGCAACTTTTGTGGTGTACTCGCCGATTTGATCCGTCTTTTGAGATTCCTATACTTAGCCTATTTATCAATATTTCTATACAAATTAATTGGAGCTAACAATCCCCCCCCCCCCCTAAGTATTGAAAAAATAAAGTTTGGAATAGTGGGTGGATGGCTAAGTTAGGAATAAAGAGGTGAAAGGAACTCATCATATGAAGACTCATTTTCATTCAATAATAAGAATGACATAAGGCAATTACATTTGAGTTCAAGTACATGAATGAAAACACAAAATACATAACATCAGAGCCTATATCTTGGGGTCTAGGAAATCGTTGATTTTTCTTCCAAATCCTCCTTCCTTCTTCAGCTCCTGTAGTAGAAAGCACACATATCTCTGAAGCTCAGAGTTGCACTTATATTTTTCAGTAAAACATCTGCAACTTCAGTATGGACAAGTAGTGTGCCTCTATGCTTGATGATTTCTTCTTGAATGTTCAGCAGAGACTGAGTTGAGTATTTTTGACTTTCTATACCAATAAAGATCTTTTTTTCGCCTTTGGGATTGAGGTTTACAAAGCCAAATTTTGGGGAGGTGATTATGGAGTTTGGAAGGATTGTGGCAGAGGGAGGCAGGCTATCCTCTGGTGAAGTAAGATTGACTCTTTTTACACCAAGATCAAGAGCCACCTGAAAATCCACTACACTGTAGTATAGCAACTTTTCCCTCATTGTTTTCTTGATGATTGAGTGGGCTTCTTGATTTTCTTTCTTCCACCCATACCTATCCTCTGTCCATTTGAAAAGCTCTGAGAGATCGTGAGGATGGAGGTTTGGTAGGTCTGCATCTGAGAAGGTCCATATTTCTCCATCTTCTCTTCGCACGACGTACTCACAGAACCAGAAATTTTTGTATTTGGTGTGGCCCAGCTTTATCCCCAGAACCTCTGATATCTTGGACATGGAGAAGACTTTGTGTTTGGGCTGAGCCTTTTCTTTGTTGAATCTTCTCCTTTCCTCTGAAATAATATCCTCTAAGAGCTTGATATGAGGTTGAAAGTTATGAACTCCGCGGCTGTAGAGATACTTGAAGACCTCTTCTTCAATGTCTTTCTTTGGAGGAACAGGGAAGGGTTTTCTTAAGCTATCGAAGCCATGGATGACTTCTGCGACTCTATCCATAGAGGTTTTTGCAATTGGGTCCAGGATGGGAAGTTCTGAAAGTGGTTGCAAGTCAAAATCCCAGTCCTCCTCTTCAGGTTTTACCACTTTGAATGCCTCAAATGAGCTCTTCAGAAGCTTTTCAGTATTGGAGGGGGTGACTTCTTAACCTTCAGAGAATCTGTGGCAATGTCCTTGCCTTTGTCTTTAAAGAGGGTTTTGGAGTACTTTGTATTTGGGGAGGTAAAGCTGCAGAGCCCTGTTGTTGATTTGACTTCTGAGGTCTTGGTTTTGAGCTTATTGGAACTTGATTCAGAGGCTCTACTGAAATTGGTATATTTTGGGTTGTCTTCTGTATAGTCTCCCCTTCATGAGGACCAGGGCCAGAGGCATCAGGATCTTGGTCTTCATGCCTTGCCCTCTTCTGCCCTACTTGAGTTTGGCAGGTGGCAGGTTCCCTCCTTTTCTTCTTCTTGCAGAGGTGTTCTTCTTCATGCTTTGAGATCTTGGCCATGACACCTGTAACACCCGTAATTCCCCTAAAGATCGGTTTATGACCAGCTAAGGAAATCAGTCAGCGATCGACTGAGCGAAGAGGTCGGTGAACGGTTTAGCACGAGAAGTGGGAAGGGACTCCAGTGACACGCGCGACTTAGCCCGTGGCCTCAAATCCGCGGCTAAACCCGCGTAACTCACTGTGGTGTGCAACATGGTAGCACACGCGGCTTGTCCCACGACTTCAAGGTCGCGGCCAAGGCCGCGGGAGTCACCGGATCGATTTTAAACCCAAAGTTCTAGGGTTTTCTCTCATTAGCCGCCATCTCTATTCTCTCCTCTCCACTTGGCGATTTTGAGAGCTTTAATCTCAGTTTGGGAAGCATCCATGGTGGATTCTTCATAAAGGAGTATGCAAGTTCGATGTTTGGGAGCTCGGGTTGAAGAGTTGGATTGGGTGTTCTCGGAAGGTCTCGTCACCTCTAGTGGTAAGCCTTCTTGAAATAATGTTATAAATGCTCCATTGATGGTTTCTTAGTGTTTGGTATCTCAAATCTCGGATTTGAGGGTTTTGGAGAAATTAAGGTTTTGGATCTCATTTGGGGATTTTGGTATTTGTGTTTGGAGAATGATTCTAAGTGATTGATTATATGTTTTGATGGTTGGAAACTTATGGATCTAGGTTTTGGAAGTTCTCGGCTTGAGGATTCAAGCGGTCTTCAAAAGAGCTCGTTGGGTGAGATTCTAGATTTAGCCTAAATCTAGCAAGGTGAGTTCAAGTTGATTTGTGAAAACGGTGTACATGCCAAAATGTCTATTTTAAAACATTTATGTGTTTACATGAAATTATCAACTGCTGAGTTATTTGGTAACTTTTGTTTATTTGAAGTGTTTAGCATATTAAACCTTGTAAAACACCATATTTGGGACGTTAGGATATTTTGATAAATGTGTCACAAAGGAACATGTTTTGGTGATTATTGCATAAAGGGATATTTAGTCAAAAAGGCACTTTTACGTGTTTGTCGAGTTTTATGCATCATTCATGAAATGGGGTATTTTGGAAATGGAAAACCCTTTGGGTTTTGGGCCGAAGGCCAATAGTAATTTGAGAATCAAAGATTTTGGAAAAAAGGGTATTTTGGTCTATGTAACCAAGTTGGCTCTCGTATTTTAGCCAAACGTTCATTATGCCTTTTGGGGCTCGGTTTACACTCAAATGAGTCTTTGGAACATTTGTTCAGTTTTGGTTGCTCGTTAAGGAGCCTTGGACGTATGATGTACATAGTTGCATCTTATTTGAGAGTTGCATGTTTTGAATGCGTTAGTTCATTCTTTTGAGTCATGTAACGTTTTAGATTGTAATGCATTGGATCCATAGGCATACGAGTCAGTTGGTTAGTGGGGACTTTATCCCCGTTTTGGGACTGGATATTGTTATGGCCAGTGGGAGTACTCGAGGTAGATATCGTGGGTGGTTGAACTCGACGACCGCGTAACCTTTATTGAGGGCTCGAGGTAGATATCGTGGGTGGTTGAACTCGATGCCCATTTGTAATCCAGTCCGGTTACTTATCGTGGAATTTAGTGTTCGCGTTTGAAGTCTAATGAGTGGTCCCCAAGTCACGTTTTTATGTAAGCTTGCGGTGGTAGCTCTGCAGAGCCAGATACGAAGCTAAGTCTTGCGGTGGTGCCCATGGTGAGCCGGATACGGGGACTTGTGGTCTTTGGTTGTGACACTCATTAGAGGTCGAGTAGACACTAGGATCAGTGGTGTCTTGCGGTGGTAGCTCAGAGGAGCCGGATACGGGGAACCATGGTCTTATGTGAAGCTCGAGAACATTGATAAGTGGCTTAACTTTGTGTGCCCACCACTTTCGATGGAATTCGGGTATCCCCCATCACCGAAAGGTGTTGTTTTTGGGTATTGAGTTTTATTATCCATGTTTTCGGTGGCGTTGTGTATATCTGGGTTTATCCTAGACTCTATGGGTTGAGTATTATGTCCCACTCGAGTTTTGGGTGTTTTGGTACATGAAGTGTTATTTACATTTTTGCACATTTGAGTATCAAACTATGACCACGTTTTGGGTTGCATCGTTTTATAAGAAATGTGTGTTTGGGAGCATTGTCTTTAAAAGTGCAAATTATGGAAAATGTGTCGTTTCCATTTTAAAGTATATTATTTCGAATGATCTCGCTTTAAACTGGTTTCCCTGCTTTTAAAGATATAGTTGTTCATGTTAAAACTCTTGAGCTCACTAGGCGTTAAGCCTAACCTTTTTATTTGTCGGCAGGTGCATCAGGTTCCTAGCGGGGGCTCAGTTCTAGCGGTGCTATGAAGAGTTGAGCCTTAACTTTACAAGAGTGAGTAGTCGGCGAAGCCTTCCGCAGGACGGAGTTAGTATATGGTATTGGGTTTAGTAACACCCGTCCTTTTCATAGAATGTATGTATAGGATGAATGGGAGTATTGAGGTTGATGCTCAATTTATGTTTGTAGTTCGAGGTATTTATTGATGTATTTAGAAAATTTTAATATGTTGCTATTTCCGAATTTGACGGTGTGACAACACCCTCTGCGGCCAACGAGAGCTTGTTGACCTCAAAGTCTAATTTGAATTTCAGTTTTGCAAATGTAGACTTTAGCTCTGTGGCGACTGTCTTGCCTTCCTTATTGATATCACTGTAGAGGAGGTTCAAATTACGCAGAACCATTTTTTCCATGGCCTCAAAATCTTCTCTAGTTGCCAAGGCTTTCACATGTGTCGCAGAGGAGGTTGCTTCAGCTATAATTGGGATCATGACACTGCGAGTCATGTCCTTGATTTCATTCTTTAACTGCGTGAGCTCGGCCACCCCTGAGGACGTAATCTCTGCAGCAAACTATTCCATTTCGCCCATTGCAATTTTCCCTACATCCTTTATGGCATCAGTTTGAATGTTGATGGATCTGGCGCAAATCGCAATTGTCGAAGTCTTTCCTTGTTGTAGAGGTCTCCATGAGCCTTTTGATATCAGCAGAGTGCTGCTCTGAAGTTCTTTGAAGAGCTTGCAAAGCCTCTGTGTTGGCTCGCAGAGCCTCTGCAATATCACTTGGGATTTGTTTTTTGGGAGTGAACGAGCTTTTCAACTCATCAAGTTTTTGGATTACCAAGTCAGCAAAGGCTTTAAACTCGCCCTTTGTGACATAGGAGTCTGTGGTAACCTCTGGAATAACACATGTTCCAGATTTGGCCAACGAGTCTTTGGCACCTTCAGAGCTTGTGAGAATGTTGAGCTCTGGAGGATTTCCTTCCAATCCTTGATGCTCCACCAAGGGATCATCTATGTAAGTTTTGTCAACAGGTCTCCTGGAGGAGGGTTCAGAGGCTCCCTTAAGAATCCTATTGATTGAATCCTGTGGTTGTTCTAGAACCACAGAACTATCGTGATCTCACACCACCAACTCTGAAGTGGTTTGGGGGTCACTCGTGTGTGCTACAGAGGCAACAAATGCCTCTGTGGGGGTTCTGTCGTGTCCTTGGGCAAGTGGACACTTATAGCTACACCACCATCCTTTTGAGAGGATGGGGTAGATTTAGTTTCCCCAACTAAGTGTGGTATAAAGGACGAATGAATGTCCTCTGTCCGGCCAGATAGGTGCAGGTTCGGACCGTGCAGTCCTTGTTCAATACCCTGCTGCACTAGAACTGTAGAGGTAGTAATATGGGTTGCACAGTGAGTTTAGCTAGGTTGTGTGCCCAAGGCATCTTTTATATGACTCTCCTCCGATTTTTTATTGACCTCTACTCTTTCATCATCGCTTTGGGATTTTCTAGTCACATCCTCTATTTCCATATAAACCGTTTCTCTTATACCTTCTAAGTACCTTTGCGTGACCTCTTTCGCAATCTCAATGGCTATTTGCAGAGGACTCTGAGGTCTTTCTTCAGGAATATCTTCTTCGAAGATTAAGGCCCGGTGTCTTGTCCTCTGAAGAGGTTTTTCAACAACCTCTACAGGTTCATTTTCAACAAAAATGGCCTCAGTTTCAGCTTTCTCGACCTTGTGCTCCTTTGCCAACTTTCTTAATTTTTTCTTTTTCTTTTCAGAAGGCTTGACCACCTCTGTAGTTTTCGTAACAGGGACTTCCTTTGGGATGTCCTCTGTCATTGCCTTTTCCTTCCTGGTCTTCTTAGCCTTTGGAACATCTACCTCTGTGATTCTCTTTTTGTGTTGTTTCTTTTTCTCCTTTCTCTCACTCCCTGCCCCCTTTTCTAATTCTATTCTTTCCTCGCTCACAATCTGTGCCTCTGCGGCCACATCCTCTGCTCCCTCGATAATCTCATCCTTAAGATAGACTGCTATCTCTCCAACCTGAAATCCTACACGCGGGGGGGGGGGGGGGGGGGGGGGTTGCAGGACTCGATTCAGGAGTCCTGTGCCCGGGAATGTAAGCCTGAACACCCTCTTCACTACCCAAATATTGCAGAAGCCTAACTGGCAGAGGTCTGGCCGCTCGATATCCTATCTTTAGCGTGGTCGGCTTGTGGGACTTCATATCGTGTAGCTTGATTATTTTGCCCTCTATGGGTAGCTTTCCTTCACCAATCAGATCGTCCCCTAGAAGTACTGCAAGGAATCTTCTGAAGACAAGATTATTTGGTTCTGTGCCCTGTCTTGATCTTGCTGTTTTGCTATTACGGCATTCCTCATCTATCCGAAGATCAATCCTGCATAATCAAGTGGAAGATCATAGAAGATCTCGTACATGATTGCCAGAATTGTGTGGCTTGATTGGTCAGGGCTGCCCACTTTGGAGGTTAGACATCTGTTCAGAATGGAAAACAAAACGTTCCACAGTGGAGGAATATTCTGTCTTCTGAAGTCCATCCTCTTGGAGATTGGAACGGCATATTCGATGAAGCGTAGGAATTCCAAGAGTTCTTCTTCTGTGGGCTCTTCAGAGAATTTCTTGAGGTTCAGATCATCATTGGTGGGAAAATCAAAGATGTCAGATAATCTTCTTCGGTTGATTCCCAAATCCAGTATTTTCTCTGTTGATGGATGAGTTGCATAGCCCATGATGCAGTATCCATATTTGTCTATCTTTATGTGTCGTGCACTCAGCCGGAATTGTTGAATGTAGGATTCAGGGACATCATTCAATTTCATGGTTAGGGCTTTAGTAAGGAAGTGGTTTTTCAGAATGTTGATCAGGGGTTCAGCTTCAGTTGGGAATCCTTTTGGCTCTAGGGCTACATAGTGATTATTGGGTTTGAGGTTCAAGTTGTTTAGGTGATAATCATTCCTGTTGAAGGACAACATTCGGCTAGTAAGAACCTGTTCTTGTTCAACAGAATAGGAATCGGCCTTTTGGGCGATTGAGTGCTGAGAGTGGTTTGAGGCCTTTGATCCTTGGGAGTTCTTGGACGAAACGGAAGGAGAAGCCATTGCAGAGAAAAAGATAAAGAAAGTTCTTGCTTTTGGGATCTTGAGAGAAAATTTTCAGGTAGAAAGGAAGTGGGTAAAGTGAAAGAGAGGGGTTTTTATTCTGAGAGGAGGGTGAAAGCTTTTGAACGGTAAATTATAAAATTTCAAATCCGTAATTATTACATATGGATAATGGGTCGTTTAAGAAAAAACGACGGTACAAATACGGACCAATAAAATTTTGCCACGTCAGTATGGGCGGTGCACGATCTAGTACGTGCGCCTCCCTTTATTCTCACGTGCGTGGCATTTGCTATACCTAAGTGACTGTGACTTTCATAAATAACCCGCGCTCAATGACCTTTTTAAAGAAAATTCACAAGAGATGAAAGTGGCAGAAGCTCTGTGGGTAGAGAGCTTCTGGGGTCATGTGTAGGGTTCTGAGCGCAAGGTTGACGCAAAGAAAATACGAAAGATCATGTGTAGGAATGATAAAGTTTTGAAAATACGAAAGATCAATGAGCGCAAGGTTGACGCAGAGACTATGTGATTAGTCACAGAGGCTCTGTGAAGGACCTCAGATCACCCAAAGTTTTGATAAGATTTGAAGAACACGGTGGGACATATCTGGAAGATAAAGTTTTGTCCTTGAGGGTGCGTGAATTTACCCTATCCTGTAGAATCTCTGTGGAAATGAACTTTCTTGCTCCCCCTTGAATCGACAAGGTCAGCTCCGTTTAGCTTGATCTACTCCCCCTAGATCTATGCTTGGATCATAAACGATAAGCTTTGTACAAGACATAGAATCAATAAACCTCATTGATTAAATGGAAAGGACAAGAGAATTGAAGAAAAAGGTGTACAAGAAAAGAACTATACAAGCAGAAATGAGATTATTTACAACAGAGGCTCTGCGCCAAGCTACAGAAGCTCTCTGGGTCAACTTATGTTAAGCATACCAATTTTTCCAACGAGAAAAGTAAATCTTTTATCATCCAGGGACTTTGTGAAAAGGTCTGCAAGCTGGTAATCTGTGGGAACAAAGTACATTTCAATAGTGCCATGCTCGACATGATGCTTCAGAAAGTGATACCTTAAATCAATGTGTTTGGTTTTAGAGTGCTGAACAGGATTGGCAGAGATCGCGATGTCACTTTTGGAATCACAGAGGATGGGTATATTTTCAATGTCAAAACCATAGTCTCTGAGTTGGGTTCTCATCCACAGAACTTGTGAACAACAACTAGCAACAGCAACATATTCTGGTTCTGCCGTGGAAGTTGATACATAGTTTTGTTTCTTAGAAGTCCAACTCACTAACTTACCTCCAAGAAACTGACAACTCCCAGAGGTACTTTTTCTGTCGAGTTTGCATCCTCCATAATCTCCCATAAGGCTTTTGATGTTCCACCTAGACTTGAAGGCAAGTGACGTACCTTTCCACATAATTGGCAACATCGAGCTTCATCACCGACCACCAATAGTGCAATTTTAAGTCTCTATACATCTTGGTGCTACCGGGATGTTTAGAGTATTTGGACTTGTGTGCTTCTGCTAAGAGCAACTCGCGATTTCCCCCGATCTTCGGTACCCAAATTCTTCCTTGGAACAACTTAAGGCCGCGACTATCCTCCGATAATAACTCCCTTTGTTTCACCATAACCTCGGCCTTGAGATTCTCCTCACGAAGTGCTTCGGCTTGGCTCCTCTTGATGTCACCTACAAGACTGAACATAACTTCGATTCTAGCAAACACTACTTTACTTTCCCCTCCGTAACTCTTCCGGCTTAGGGTGTCCGCCACCACATTGGCTTTACCGGGGTGGTAAAGCAATTCGCAATCATAATCTTTCAAGAGTTCCAACCACCCCCTTTGTCGCATATTGAGTTCCTTTTGGTCGAAGATGTACTTCAAACTTTTATGATCGGTGAACAACGTACACTTCGTCCCGTAAAGGTAGTGCCGCCATAACTTTAAAGCAAAAACCACCGCCGCTAACTCTAAATCGTGCGTAGGGTAGTTCTTCTCGTGATCCTTGAGTTGCCACGATGCATATGCGATTACCTTCCCTCTTTGCATCAAGACGCATCCTAATCCTAATTTAGAGGCGTCACTATAAACCATGAAATCTTCGGATCCTTCGGGTAAGGATAGTATTGGAGCTTCACATAATTTCTTTTGAAGAGTTCGGAAAGAGTTCTCTTGCGTCTCGGTCCATACGAACTTAACGTTCTTTCTAGTCAACGATGTGAGTGGTGAGGCGATCTTCGAAAAATCTTGAATAAACCGCCGGTAGTAACCGGCCAATCCCAAGAAGCTCCTGATCTCTGTTGGACTCGTCGGTGGCTCCCAATTCATCATCGCCTATATCTTGGCCGGATCCACTTTTACTCCGTCATTGTACACCACGTGGCCTAAGAATTGAACCTCTTGAAGCCAAAACTCGCATTTTGAAAACTTGGCATACAACCTCTCTTTGCGGAGGATTTCCAAAACACCTCGCAAATGTCGTCGATGCTCCAACTCGTCACCAGAATAGATGAGGATATCGTCGATGAAGACTATAACCGACTTGTCTAATAAAGGTCGACATACTCGGTTCATCAAGTCCATAAACACGACCGGAGCATTGGTCAACCCAAACGGCATAACTAGAAACTCGTAGTGACCGTACCTCGTTCGGAACGCCGTCTTCGGTATATCGCGCTCCTTCACTCGCACTTGATGATAACCGAACCGTAAGTCTATTTTAGAGAAACACCCCGCTCCTTGAAGTTGGTCGAATAGATCGTCGATCTGCGGAAGTGGATACTTATTCTTTACGGTAACTTTGTTGAGCTCACGGTAGTCTATGCACATCCGCATAGACCCATCTTTCTTCTTCACAAACAGTACTGGCGCTCCCCAAGGAGACGAGCTCGGTCGTATAAACCCCTTTCCGATTAGCTCTTGGAGTTGCGTCATCATCTCTTGCATTTCTGTCGGGGCTAAACGGTAGGGAGCACGAGCAATCGGAGCGGCTCCCGGAGTAAGGTCGATGTGGAACTCCACTTGTCGTTCCGGTGGAAGTCCAGGTAGATCATCCGGAAAGACATCCGGGTAGTCGCACACCACCTCTACCTCTTCTAACTTCTTCTTCTCTAGCTTCGCGTCGATCACATAAGCTAAGTACGACTCACATCCTTTGGCTAAACTCTTGCGTGCCTTGAGTGACGATATTATCATACCGGTTCCTCGATTCTTCTCACCGTAAACTATCACTTCCCCACCCTTAGACAAGGGTACTCGAATCATCTTCTTAGAACAAAAGATGTCAGCGTCGTGCTTAGCTAACCAATCCATTCCTATTATTACATCAAAACCCCCTATATTGGTCGGTAACAAATCTATAACGAAGGACTCTCCACTTAATTCTAAGGTACAACCTACATAACAACTCCGAACAACCATATGCTCTCCATTGGCTACCTCCACTACTAGAGCATCATTCAACAAACTACAAGGAGTAGTGAGGTTCTTGCAAAAAGATGTAGACACAAAAGATCGGTTCGCACCAGAATCGAATAAAACACAGGTAGGTAGAGAGTTCACTAGAAACGTACCCGACACTACGTCTGCCACTTCTCTTGCTTCATTAGCCGCCATCTGAAAGGCCCGACTTGGCGCCTTCGGTGGAACTTCTTTCCTTGACAAGACCCCACTGGACGCCCCTTGATTACCCTTTGCTAACTTAGGGCAATCGCGTTTGATGTGTCCCGGTTCTCGACACTCATAACAAACTCCCCGTGAGGGGCAATCTCGACTCATGTGGTCCTTTCGCCAACACTTAAAACATTCCATAGTTCTAGAAAATGGCCTCGGATTACAAGGCCCGAAGTGCTTACTCTTACATTTGGGGCACCACCTCGCCTCCCGTCGCTGTTCAGTGTTCCTACCCCCGTTAAAGGGTTTGGAAGATCGTAAGGGCCCGGTTGGCCTCTCCCATTTACGCTTTTCGCCTTGCAATTTCTTCTTCTCTTTCTCTTGTAGAAGATCATCTTCTACCAACTGAGATTCCTTAATTACTTCCTGCAAAGTGGCCTTTTGGGCGTTCCTCACGCCCGTCTTCATCTCCGCCGGTAATCCCTTCACAAATGCCTTGATTTTGTACCCTTCGTCCGTTGCCAAATGCTCGACCAAACTGAGCTTGTCCAAAAATTGTTTGGCGTAGTCGGCGACCGACAGGTCACCCTTCTTCAGACTTCGGAACTCCTCCTCTATCTTGTCAAGCGCCCTCTCGTTACAATATTTCTCTATGATTTTCTTCTTGAATGTTGGCCAAGTGAGCTTGGCCAAAACCTCCGGTGTGAGCACTCTTCAGGTGACGTTCCACCAACTCAGAGCATCCCCTCTAAGCAGTTGAGAGGAAAACTTGACTCTCTGAGAGTCCGCACACTCACTTGACTCGAAAGCCATCTCCACATCTTGAATCCACTTCATGCAGGCTAATGGGTCGGTCGTTCCAGTGAATTCCGGAGCCCGACTGCATAGGAAGGTCTTGAAAGAACAACCCCCATCCTTCCTGTTATCGGCCCTGGTTGCATGCTCCTCCGTCCCGGGTGCATTAACGGCATCACCTGACCCCATCACTGGATTGTCCCCTACCGTCTCATGTCTCCGGTTGCTTGCATCTCAGTCTTCCAATACCTTCATGAGTCTTTCGTCCCGCTTGTCCATCGCAGAGTTCATCATCTGCATTATGCTAGCCAGTAGGACTGACTGAGGGTCCGCTTCTTGAATAACCGGGTTCTCAGCTTCCAAGTTCCCTTGAGGAGTCGCATCTACTGTCCCCTCTAGCATTGGGGTATCGGCGGAATGACTCGGTCCGCTGTTGGATTCGCTTGTCGATTTGCCCCTGGGGCAGTTACACTTGCCTCATTCGCTTCCTCGGTCACCCCGACTCGACTCCTCGTATTTACCATAATGAACTGTCACACACGATAAGAATCATACCGGTTAATTCTTTAAAAGATAACCGGTTCAGTACGTACTACTTACAAAGATCAACCATCATAACAACAACTTCAAGCATGCTCACGTAATCATATATTCAGAACAACACTGTCCAAGTGAAATTGTGAACGTACTTTACACAAGAATTCTCGTTATCATCATCATAATTTCAATCAATGAAATTTCCGAATTCCTACTACTCTCCCCACCTAAGAATGCTCTACCCAATTGGACAGTGATTCTATACGCATAACCAGTCTAGGTATACTAGAGTCAACACCTAGTTCACTTAAACTAGATCTCTGATACCAACTTGTAACACCCCAAAAATGGGACAAACAAAAATTTCCGGAAAATGGAAATATGGTATATAATAATTGCCAAGGCAATGAGCTCATACGAAAGGAACAACAAATGCCTGCTAAATTACAAGTTTGTAATAAGGAGCGACAATAGATGACAACTCTCTAATCTAAATATAGCTAGACATAAGATTACAAAAAGGTTGTCAACTAAGTCCACATGAACGATCTTCAGTATTGGCATCCCAAAAATGCTCCCAAGCTCACCACTACATCCGTCTACGTTTCCTTGGCGCTCGCGCCACTAGAACCTGAGATACATACCAACAATCAAGTGTTAGACCAAACGGGTCTAGTGAGTTGCATAAGAAAACATGGCATGCATATAGATAAAACATGTAACGATCAATTATAATCCTCCGACCACTAAAGTCCCAACGGGGTCAATCATGGGGGAGACCCATTACCCCAATGAGTTTTACCTCAAGTCAATGTACCTTGATGTTCACTCGCTTGAGCAACATCCCGAAGGCCCGACACACTTGAAGACTACCTCCCAGGCATTACTCCAAATGGCGGAGGTCTAGGCGCATACCATTATAGTGGCGCCTAAGACTACATCCTCCTAGCACTTACTCATGGTTCGTCCAACGTACGTACAATGTCCGTCGATCCCAAGCATAATTTAGGTACAAAACTCTAAAGCATGCAAATATTCCAATAATACCCATGGTTCATAAAATACATATTATTAAGCCCAAATACCAATAATAATCATAACATTATTACCCACAATAATAACCAAGGCCATAGCTCCAAAATCTCAAATGTGACAGTTAGGTCAAACTTATCAGGTGATCAAACATTCTACATATACATGCATTATTAACAAGTAAACACATAAGGTAAGTATCTCTTTTAAAAATAGTGTGAGAAACTCACTATCTAGGGTTTCACACAAAACCCTAGAAAACTAGGAGTGAATGATGAGAAGATGAAGACTTGAATGCTCCCTTGAAATATCCTCTAGCTCCCTTTAACACCAATAAATGCCTCCAACTAATCTAGGGCTTCAATAAATGTTTGGTAGGTTTAGAAGTGGAAGAAAATCGCCTAAATTTGCTCCAAGCCGACCCCAAAACGATTTAAGATGAGAAGTGAAGTCAAAATAGGTCAAAGTTGGATTTTATACCCTCAGACATCGCCCGCGATAGTGCCCGACGATTGTGCCCATGGCACTATCGCGAGGGCACAATCGCGCCACTCGAATGACCCACGGTACATCTCAGGCGATAGTGCCTGGCGATTGTGCCAAGGGCACTATCGCTATGTCACAATCGCGACCATTCCCCCCCCCCTCTCGGTACAAATCCTGCGATGGTGCCAGGCGATTATGCCAAGGCACTATCGCGATGGCACAATCGCGACCACTCCCCTCGACACCGAAACTTGACTTTTCTAAGGTTCAATAAAGCGAAGCTAATTAGGCAGATTAACGTACACATAAAGAGGTTGACAAAACGCCAATTAAGCACACAAAGAGATTCTCAATTTTAACAAAAGTCAAGGAACGAGGGGAATACTTACCTTAGATTTTCGGGTGTTACACATTCCACAGATTTGCCCTCTAGGTCTACATAAAGCTTAGATCCAGTGTCCATAGGGGTTTTCATTGGTGAAGAGTCATAGAGTTTCTATTTTTCAAGTATGTCAGAGACATATTTTGATTAATTTAAGAAAATGCCCTCTTTACTTTGTTTGACTTGCAATCCTAGGAAGAATGTGAGTTCTCCCATCATGTTCATCTCAAACTCACTTTCCATCAATGACTCAAACTTTTTGCAATAAGAATCATTAGTAGACCCAAAAATAATGTCGTCAACATAAATCTGCACAAGTAGAATCTCACCTTTTCTTTTCTTATAAAATAATGTAGTGTCAGTTGTACCTATTTCGAAACCATTGGCAAGAAGGAAATTGGAAAGTCTATCATACCAGGCTCTGGGGGCTTGCTTTAGTCCATACAGAGCCTTGTCCAAGAAGTATACATGATTTGGGTATTTAGAGCTTTCAAATCCTGATGGTTGATGGACATATACATCTTCTGGAATCTGACCATTTAAGATGGCTAACTTTACGTCCGTTTGGTAAACCTTAAACCTATGTGGGCTGCAAAGGCAAGAAATATTCTTATTGCCTCGAGCCTTGCCACAGGGGCAAAGATTTCTTCATAGTCAATTCCTTCTTCTTGGCAGTATCCCTTGGCCACCAATCTTGCCTTGTTCCTGATCACCACACCATCCTCATCTTTCTTGTTCCCGAAGACCCATTTGGACCCTATTGCAGTCTTGCCTTTCGACAGAGGCACTAGGGTCCATACTTCATTTCTTTCAAACTGCAGAAGCTCTTCTTGCATGGCTTCTACCCAGTTTGGGTCTTCAGGAGTTTCAGAGATCTTTTTAGGCTCGATAATACTTACAAAATTTGTAAAGTAACAAAAGTTTGCGGTACTAGAGCGAGTCTTTACTTTGTCAGAGGGGTCACCAATGATTTGGATTTGTGGGTGACTTCTGGTCCACTTGGTCATGCGAGGTAGGTGATCATTGGAAGTTGGAACTATCTGGATGCATGTCTGGAGAATTTTCTTGTTCTTGATGTTGATCAACCTCAGTCGAAGAAGGTTGATCGTTTGTACTTGGCACAGGGCTTGATTGACCACTTTGAGTTGATGTGGAGAGATTGTTCAGTGTTAGCCTCTGTATGCTCTACCTCAACATTTATACCTGTAAAAGTATTAGAGGAGGGTGAAGTATTACTTTGACCGGTCAACGAGGTACCTGTTTGGTCTTCAGAGGCATCGGCTCCAGAGGCTAGGGGTGTACGCGGGTTGGGTTGGGTGGGTTGAGACATTTTTACAACCCAACCCAATTATGGCGGTTTGAAAAATCTCAACCCAACCCAACCCATTCAAAATTATAACCCAACCCAACCCTTGCGGGTTATGGCGGGTTGGGTTGGGTTGGCGGGTTGGTAAAATACACAAATTTTCCGATTGAAATACGATAAATAATTCTAAAAGTATTCTCAACAAAGATATTAGTTATTACAATCATTCAAATATATATTAAAATCCACAAGTTTTAAAGTTAAACTTCAAAAGTCTAAATGATAGCAAACGATTCAAATCCTCAATCAAGCACGACCGTCTTGGACCTCTCCGACCCCAATGTTGCATTCTCCTTGAGTTTGTCTACAATTCGAAAACAAAAATTAAACAATTTATAAACGAGTCTAAAAATTAAACAATTTATAAAATACCCCAATATAAGCATGAAAAAAGAAACATTATTAAAGTTATCTTCTTCAAGAAAGTCATAAGATGCAATTTCATCCAAATATTCACTTATTTGAATGCCTTCATTATTCCCTTTCAACCAACTTTGTGTGCACACAAGGGCCTCCACCATTCTTGGACTCAAAGAGCTTCTAAACGAGTCTAAAATACGGCCGCTAGTGAATAAATTGTATATTATATATATATATATATATATATATATAATATAATATAATTTTATAAAAAAAAATAGCGGCGGGTTGGCGGTTTGGGTTGGGTTGAGTTTTCCTAACCCAATTTCAACCCTTCTAATTAGCTGTTTGGCGGTTTCACGGTTTCGCGGGTTGGGTTTAATTGGGTTGGGAGCGGGTTGGGTTGGGCGGGTTTCGCGGGTTGAGAAATTTTTGTACACCCCTACCAGAGGCTCTGTGATCACCTTCAGAAGGACCATCATCATTGAACATTTCTTCAAAAAGGTGATGAATATAATTTGTTCTTGTAGAATTACCAGAGTCTTCATCTTCAAGCTTGAGTCCTGAGCTTATTTGCTCAGTAGTCATCTGAAAAGAGTCATCAAAGGAAACATTAATACTTTCAAGTATATGTTTGGATTTGAGTACATAGACTCTATATGCTTTGGAGCTTGATGAATAACCAACAAATTTGGCTTCATCAGCTTTTGAGCTGAATTTCCCTAGTTGTTCTCTGTCGTTCAACACAAAACATCTGCAACCAAAAACATGAAAATATTTGGTGTTTGGCTTCCTCTGGTTGAGCAAGTGGTATGGTGTCTTTGCATGCCTCTTCACTATTAATGATCTATTTTGAGTGAAGCATGCAGTTGAAATGGCTTCTGCCCAAAAAGAAATAGATAGTCCTGAGGCAGTGAGCATAGTTCTGGCGGCTTCCACTAATGTTTTGTTCTTGCGTTCAACAACACCATTTTGTTGTGGAGTCCTTCCAGTCGAGAAGTTCTGTGAGATTCCCTCTGTCGTAAGATAGGCTTCAATGGTTGAGTTCTTAAACTCTGTGCCATTATCACTTCGAATTCGCTTCACCCTGCAATCATGAAGAACTTGTATTCTCTTAAGAAGATTGATTAGTACCACAGGAACATCATATTTCTTTCGAACAAACTCCACCCAAGTGTATCTAGAACTTGTTTCCTTTTACAAAAGGGTATCACAGTGTGCTATCACATATTTTTTATGTTATTTCGAAGTTTACAAAAGGGTATCATAGTATACTATCATGTATTTTTGATGTATTTTCGATCTTTACAAAGTGTATCACGGTGTGCATCACGTATTTTTGATGTTTTTTCGATCTTTACAAAGTGTATCACGATGTGTTATCACGTATTTTCGATATTTACAAAAAGGTATCATAGTGTGCTATCATGTATTTTCGATCTTTACAAAGTGTATCACAGTGTGCACCACGTATTTTCGATGTTTATAAAGTGTATCACAATGTGCATCACATATTTTCGATGTTTATAAAATGTATCACAGTGTGCATCATGTATTCACCGGAATAATATTTACTGGAGAGAGGAGAGGAGAGGAGAGGAGAGAAAAGATTTCTAAAATACCGAAAATACCCTTCAATTAAAATTTTAATTAAAATTACCAAAATTATTGATTTCCTAATTTATCCCTTGATTTGTGGTTAAGATTGGATCTCACGGTTACTACAGATAACCGAGTTCTCCCTTGAATGACCCGCTTTGTAAAAACATTTAATTTAATATTTTCTTTATCTTAACTTTCATATCAATATATGTAATAACTCATTTTTCTTAGTTTTGGCAAAAATAAAAGTTGAGGGTTGACTTATGTATTTGACCAATTCTTGAGGGACCAAATCTGTAAATTTGAGAATTTATGAGAGGACTTGTTCTCTTCATTTATGGACCAACTTCTTCATCAATATTTTTGCTTCTCATTTCCATATTCACTATGGAGAGATTCTATAGAGGATGCGATGAGAAAGAAAAAAAAAAGACTGATGAATTTTGGTTTGGGATATCTTTTTCAAGGTGTTCGGTTTGAGCGATTTTTAATCATTAAGATCTGGGGTGAAATAATTGGATCCAAGGTGAGTTTTCGTTTAACCATTTACGAACTGAAATGCATTTATTATAAAATGGTTATTATTTCGATGTTCTACCATATTGGTATGTTTGAATTATTACTGTTAACTGCGATAAAATAGTTATTATTACATGTTGTTTATTATTAACACATGTGGTTGGATTATAAATTTTTGGGATAAAGGGACTTTCACAACAGAAGTCGGGTGTGTTAGGATTGTGATGGTCCGAGCAAAGGGTTATATATATAGTGCCAACGAATTTGTTTCATGTGGTAAGCCACAATCGATATTGATTGTGATCTTATCGGGGTGTGTGTGATTAAATTGTGGCGACTGTTGTGGTCGTTTACCTGGGTGAGATATTGTGCCTGAGTGCCAATTTATTTAAAATTTGTTTGTAGTGTCTGAGAGCCTACTTTACGATCAAATGATTGATATGACATGTTGTCAATGTGATTTTATTGAATTATTTATCGGACAGGGATTTACTCACTAGACCGTATGGTCTAACCCTCATTTTATTTTAAAAAAATATGCATTTCAGGTGAATTTTATATTGAGATTGCTAGCTTGGGTAAAAGGGTAAACAGTAATCATTATGGTGAAGGTTGTCTCCAATTACCGGTTCATTAATATCGTCGAGTCAATTGTATTTTCGGTTAAAGGTTCTGGTGATTATAGATTGGTAAGAATTTAAAACTACTGCTTGATTTATTTACTTTCGTTGTTGCGGATTAGTAAAGATTTTGGATCTTTTTTTTTATGTTAAAGGATTCTTGTCGGATCAATTAGTAAGTAATTTAATTATTATTGCGGTTAGAAATATTTATTTCTGTCATTGTACTTGAGGTGATTCTGGAAAAGTTATTTTAGTCTTTCCTTTTCAGATTGATTATTGGTTTTTTTTTTTGGTAAAGGAGTATCCCAGACCACTTTGGGCCCGGACTAATCTCCTGGAAAACAGGCCTATGGTCCGTGGGCATTCATCCCGTGGCCACAATGCTACGAGTGGGGCTTGAACCCGGGCAACCGCTATGAAGTTCCCAGGCTCTTACCACCACGCCACAACCTTGTGGTTGATTATTGGTTGTTTCCTGTAATTGTGGTTGATTTTTAGTATTGAGGTGATCTTTGGATATCGGGTTGTTACAATATATGTATAAAATATGTGATATATATAATTCAATAATATATAATTCTATTAAATTACTTTTTGATCTTATTGTTTTTGTTATTATTGATGTTTTTAATTTATGATTGCTAATATTTAATTTTTTATACTACAAAATTATTATTCTTGTATGAGTATAGGCGATGACAATGTTTTGGTCCATTCTTAACTTTTAACATTATTTTGAAAAAAACAAAAATTATTTTAAAATAAACATGTTTTTGAACAGTTGTAGTCACATGATAATGTTATAATTTACAAAATCCAAATGTTACATAAATCCCCAGCTGCAACATGTTTTGTTTGTTTATAAAATCTGTTTTGTTGTGAAATGATTATAATATATGAGGTGGATTCATATCTGCACAAGTCTCGTTCTCCAAACAGGATTTCCTAAGCTGCTAGAATCCTTTCCCCTAACGAGTACCTCAACTTGCCCATGGATTTCCTATCTACTACACAACCCTAGAACTAAGCATTTCGCCGCTTTCAACAATCATCCTAGGGATATTAAATAATTCCACCCCAAAGTTTGCCGAAAACCAAAACACGCAGGTCCTCTCTTTGATAACCACCAACCATCATTTGAACAATTATTCTTAACTTAGCAAAACTCCAAAAACCAAACATTCGCACCTCTCAACCACAAACTTACTACTTATAACTCATTCCCCATAGATCTTCGAACAAGGACGCTCATCCGATAGCAATGACGTCAGACTTCTACATATCCTTCAGGAAACTCCTTACCACTTTAATGATTTGCACTCCCAGATATACCATAAAGGTATCACCAACTCATGGTTACAACCACCACTCTACTACCTCATCCTAGGACTCTTTCAACTCTCCACGACCACTTAACACATATCCTAAAACCGCCATTTTCTCACTGGTCAGCATACAAAAATTTGACTTTGAGACGTTTCATGATCTTGCCTTTCCCGAACCTGAATAAATCGCAAAACTATGATCCTCCAAACTATTCAACAAGGTTTCGCTCCTTGTCGGCTTATCGCGACCTGCTGGAATCATCTCCAGTATCCTGGAGGATTAAGCGTACTACCTCGAAGACTTAAGTGCTCAAAGCACAACCCCTCCCAGCTGTGTGATATAACACTCTGCTCCTACATAACCATCAAAACCTCATAGATAAAGAACAACCTGACCGAACTAAAGATTTTCCATTTTGTAAGTACCACACAATGTTGTCCAACATTGCATTAGGTTTGCACATTTTCTAAATAATCCTTCGCTTCCTCACGCGACTCCTCGAGACTAACCATAACTACCTCTTCATTTTCAGCGTCCCGCTATTCACCACGAAAATGATCTCTAACTTCCACGGCAGCAGTCAACGTAGGGATATTTTCACTATGTCACCAACCACCAAGGATCCCCAAGGAAATCTACCTCTTCAACTGCGGCAGTTAACTGCAAAAATGCCTTTACTACTTCAGACCCCACTCCCGACACAACCATTTGCCGACATTCACATCTCAAATCTCGGAACCAACGGTCTGCAACCGCAACTATATTACCATCATCCTTAACATCAATGACCAATACTTCCAATAACCACCTCCGTTATTCGCCGCCCTCACTTAGAAGAATATTAATATCAAGTATTTTACTACCCTCTGATCGAGCGACACACTTCCACTCTCAAAACTTTTATCATTCTTAAATGCAACATTTCCCCTTGACCTAGAGAGTTCATAGCCTTCATGCATGACACACAAGTATTTAATCTCTAGACACGTTTGAAGATTTAGAAGATACCTATATCGGAAAACAAACTTACGTACATACGACACAACCCTGACCTAGCCATGCACAACGATTTTAGGAATCGTTCTATCTCAACTCCACAACAATTTCTCTTCACCACACCCCAAATATCGAGGTTGGCTTATTTGAAAATATTTCCGATGAACTTTACACACACGATTTATAAAATACTGTAAAATAGTTTATACTGAGTGTGCCAAACAACTCTCACCCTTGTTGATATGACAACACATGTTTGTGCCAAACTCACTTATAAATTCATGCGATCAAATGTTGTTTTGATTTTTATAACCAAAAGTCAACTCATTTATAAAGAGATATATAATATCTCCCCCAAACCAAAAATTTCGGAATTTATCACCCAGAGTCAAAAACTTGTCTTTTCAATTCAAACACATGCTAGCAGGCGTAGACACGTTTTCAAAACAACTACTTCGTAAGGCACACACACACACCAAAAAAATACCTGGTGTGATTGATATGGAAAACTCCAACAATTTGTTTGACACTCAATGCATAGGACTCGATGACATTGAAGGCTATTGACTCTAACGAGGTCAACTGTTTACATTCACTATAATTTTTCCCAGACTCCTTGCTTCCGCTCAACCAGACGAAGTCCTCTACGGTGCCACAACCCCTGGCACCATCGTCTTCTAACAACCTTGGAAGTCCAACAACTAGTCGCCATCGCGACTATTGATTCACAATTAAACGGTAACTCACTTCCATCTGATCCTCACTACATATTATCAGTCCACAATATAATCGTCTCTCAACCCTACTTAAACTAACTACAGCTTTAGAAACCCCAATTCTTACGTTCGATTCTTGGATTAACGTTCTCCTGTTTCTTACTAATCAACATACCACTCTACCAGACCGAAGGCTCCCTTGGGGAAAAAGTCCATCTCCTAACATCATTTTCCTCCTTATGAACTCGAGAGGTCCTTTCTCAACGAAATATCTACTTCCCGCACCAAAAGCATCCTAAACGGTACTAACCTTACTACCAAAAACGAACTTCCACCACACGCTAGACTAAAACTATCAATCTATGGATAAGACTCTTTACCCTAAACCACACCCAACAATAGTAATTGAGTATGCTCATGCACCTGTAAATTCATAATGGCATTGGCCAGATGCAATTCAGAATTTACCTTACATGAGGGTACTCACTATTGTTATCACGTCTCACACTCTTCAAGGTCCTTCTTAAAGGCTTCCTATATCTCAGTTGTGTTCATCTACCCCACAGTTTAAGTTTAGGCCTATTCGGTCACCTAAATCCCTTAAACAATGGCTCTGATACCAATTGTAACATCCCAACCCTCACTTACAAGAGACAAACGCAACTGTAATAAATAATGAAGCCAAACGACATAATACAACGCTCAAATTCTGAGATTTTTGCGGAAAGACAACCTAGTACACAACTGAGAATTTTCCAGACAAGAATCTACAATGGATGTCCTCTAAATCAGATCCAGCTCGCAACTTCTAAAAAACGCAACCGCTCCTTCTACTGCCACTCTTTACCTGAAAAGGGTTTGAAATTTGAAAAGAGCGAGGGTTAGACCGAAAGGTATAGTGAGTCCCCTCTTAACAGTTTTTAAGTCATCAAACAAACAATCAAGTATTTATCAAAAAAAAAAACCATTTTCAGCTTCAAGGAAAATAATCTTTAACTTTCAGTAACTTCTTCGCTCACACTACCGCCACCTTAAGGTGACAGCATGTCTGTAACTCACACTGCCTTTGTTGGGGACACACCTCCAAACGGCATAAACAGAACACACCCTCCGGTATGAGCACAGGCGGTCCACACCCCCCGACTTGGAGCCTACACGCTTAGGACCATGTATGCATACACTTCCCCTTTGACCTCAAACAGAAAGATCGTCTTTAGCATGTAAATAATATCTCGCAAGTAAGTACAAAGCAACATTGTTTCAAAGCTTGCATATAATTTCATAATACTCATGCCATCATATATAAATCCAAATTTAAAATAAAACTTTCACATGCTTTTGTTACAAAAGGATTTAGTTCAGAAAACTCACCTGGTGTCCTTAGCTCGAATCTCGCGTCTACCCTTATGATTCGGTCCGAAACCTATAAAGGAAACATTGTCCGGTGAACTCTTAACCCTTTCAATTTTATACGAGCTTGACCTTAACACGGAAACCCTCACGACATCCTTATTCTAAAACATCCTCAGTCCGCACACCTAATAACTCGAGATTAAGATTCCGCGATTACCGAAGATGGGTCGTTAATCTTAAAACCAACAAGCCAACACTTAGATTTTCCCTAAAATGGGCTTCGGCCCAAACTCGATCACGGCCCGGGGGTATGGCTGGGATCCGCCCGGAGGCCGGCTTGGTCGCCGCCCGGTGTGCGCCGCCCGGAGCCGCATGGTGCGACGCCCGGGACCTCCAACCGACCGGGGTCTTCACATGACCGGACCCTGCACGCCCGGGGGCGATTCTGGTTTATCGAACTAACCTAAACACGAACTCAGAATACGAATGCCCAAAACTAAACAGAGACCAAACCGATAACTAGAACAAAATACAAATCCTTAATCTAACTAATATCATCTGACCAAGATAATCAAAATTATAGAAGACTGTGGTTCTTAATCATTCCAACCCAAACTCGCATACGGACCCGAAACCAAGCATTGTGCGCATAATAACTTAAGAAGAAGAAGAAGACGAGATTGGAAACTTACCTTGGAATTAGTCCGGCCCTCTCAAATCTCTTTGATCCTTCTCTGCTTCAATCGATCGACCTTTCTCCTTTTTCTCTCGATCTCTACGAGCCGCCACAGCAGTGAATGGTGAGATCGCTAGGGTAAACCCTCTTTGATACACTATATACACCTGGCCCCCTTCACTTTGGTTTTAGACTGCTTCTCCCCACCAACTTTTGATTTATTAAATTTAACCGGGTTATTACAATATCTATCTCTACTATATTATAAAGATTTTAAAACGGTTATTTGTACAAAGTGTTTTCTTGTATAATGTTATATTTACCACCCTTACACTTACTATTTTATTCAAAAATGAACTTATTTTGAAAAATATTGACGAACAAATAATAGTGGTGTAATTTATAAAAAAAATGAAAAACATTTTTTTAAATATTTTAGTTGATCAATGGTTATGTGTTTTTAATATGCTGAAGATGAAAAAAATAAAGCGTATGAATAGAAAACAAATTAATTCGTAGATATTCATGATATTCAATAGTACGGTTAAATTTAAAAATATTCAATATCGGGCTCGTTTTGAATGTATTGATGAGACGATTATAATGGTATAACTTGTAAAAAAAGAAACGTATATTTTCATTGCATTTTTGTTCATATACGATTATTTGTGTTAACATGATAAGGGTGTAAAATGAAAAATGAAAAAGTAAGGGATATAAACTAAATTAAATAACTAATTATAAGGGTGTTAAACGTAACTTTGAATGAGAAAAATGGAGGAAAGTGGAGCGTAAAATTTGGTTTTTTTGTAAAAAACCGTTTTAGAATTTTTATAATATAGTAGAGATATCAACAGAACTTACAAAAGTGAGGCTTTGTTTGGATCGATGAGTGTGAGATCCACGTGAAATGGGAATGGACCGATTTGGGATGGATAAGGTTAACAGGACAGTAAGAGCAAAATAAGAGGGGGATTAAATATTTATCGGTATGCTATCTTCTATATATATATATATATATATATATATATATATATATATATATATATATATATATATATATAGGGTCAAGTTCATTTGTTAACCACATTTTTTGTGTTAACTCTATGAACCATTATAAGCCATTGATGTAATAATCGGGTTTAAAGCTATATTATAAAAGTTTAGGGTAAGAAAGTAAAAAGACCATAAGGGAAGGGGTCTAGAGTGGAAATTTGGGAAAAGAGGGTTTTAACCCTAGAGGTATCAGGTTGGGTGTGGGTGGCGGCTTGTTTTGGAGAGAACTCTTGGGCGATTTCAGTGAGAGAGACCGAGAAAGAAAGGATTCTTCAAGATCACCAAGCTTTGGATTGTTTTCGTTTGAAGGTAAATCTTCTTGTGATCTTACTCTTCAAATTTTAATCTGCTGAATCTTAATAGTTATGTTTGGGGGTAGTGTATTAATTTAGAGTTAGGATTTTCTGGGTTGAAATAAGTGAAAATCGTTAGAAGATTAGCTAAGGTGGCGTTTGTTTTTTAACTGGTGCTGAAGTCTGAAGTGTGATTTCACTTCTGATTTTTAAGTGGTGGTGCTGAAGTCTGAAATTTGAATAAAAAAGACTGTTTATTTTTTAAGTGGTGGTGCTGAAGTCTGAAATCTGAATAAAAATACTGTTTGTTTTTGTAAGCTGAAAATGTCTGAATATATATATTATTGTCTATTTTATCCCTGAAAATGTGATACTACCGAATTTAATTAAATTATACTACTAAAATTAGTTTTCATAACAACTAAAATCAACTGAAATACGTTAATTGGTTCAGATACAATAGAAAACATGAACAAAGTCTTATAACAAATAAAATCAACCTCCGTCATCAATTGTGTAGCAATTTCTTTTCTTAAAAAGGATGATGCTTTGTGAGATCCAACTATTTGGTCAAATCTAAGAAATCATAAAGTTAAGGTCTTTAAAGTTGCTGGTGGTTTATTTGAAGTGTGAACCAAAAAACACATAAAAATGAAGTTGTTGCTGTTTTACTGAGAGGTGATATGAGATAAAGAACGGATAGTCATATTATAATGCAACAACCGAAGTTTACATTGAATACATAGATAATGACAAAACATTAACCGGTTACAGAAAACTAAACTGCAACCAGATTGATTTTTCAGAAGATGCATAAATGAAGCAGCTGTTGTTTTATTCCCAACCCAACACTAGAGGTTGAATGGAATTTAATGTACAACAAACCTGATGTTTTCTATTTGGATTTCATACGACGATCCTCTTGAAAACACCACTTCTCAAACAAACAAATCTCACCTACAAAAACAGTAATTAAACAAATGATGTTGCTAAGTTAATAAAACCGATAGAAAATACCCCATAAGCCAAGGAACAAAAACCAAACAGGTTTGAAAATTGATGGCATCCAATCCCATAACTTATACTACCATCCAATCCTATAATTACTTTGCAACTAAAATTCAAGGTATGGCTAGACGAAGAAACTACAAGTTAAAATTATTGAAATCAATAATAGCAGGAACATTGTAGCAACTAGTAGAATAAGAAATCCTAACATCAAGAACAACAAAACACCAAAGTTAAAAAATGAAACAAAACACCAAAGTTAAACAATTAAACAATGAAGAGATATTGAGAAAGAGGAACCATAAGCAGATTCCACTTTTCAATCAAACAGAATCTTTTTCATTCAAGTATGTAGTGATTAAAGTGTGTAGTGATTTTAACCCAATAGAAGTCCATTCAAGCTTTTTCCAATAGAAACATAATATGAAATTCACCATAAGATGAAATCCAACAGAAGATGAAATCCAACAGATAAAATTCAAATAGAATCATAAAACTCAAACTTAGGTATCCAATTTCAAGCCAATAAAAGCAAGATATTTTGTTTTATGCATTCACAGAACATTACAAGGTATCCAACTGGTGCAACAATAAACCTGTCTAATGCACTACCTCAAGATCATCAACATAAACCCATAAATCAAAACCCAAATATGGCAGCAGCATAAATCAAGTAAACCATGTTTCAGCAAGATTTGTAAAAAGGAATTAACCATTGGATGAACAACTTAAATCAAAACAAAACCATGTTCCAGCAAGATCTATTGGGACAAACGGCAGGGACGCATAGCATAAATCAAAACAGAAATCTGAAGACATACCTTGGAGATCGATTTGGTTAGAAATATGGAGGCATGAGGATCGATTTGGGTTGATAACGATTTGGAGATCAAGAGGCTTGAAAGATCGATTTGGGTAGAGATTGAATCGAGAGAACCTATTCTGATTGAAGTGTAATGGAGTCGACAAGTTGGGGAAGGAGGTCTGATGGAGCAACGTAAGTTTGGAGGAGGAACCAACGGTGATGAAATCGAACTAAAAAGATAATGAAATCGAACCAAAAAGAGAATGAAATCGAACCAATAGTGATGAAATCAAGCAAAAAAACATAAATTGGGAGTAGGATGTAACAACCTGAACATAATTATACAATAAAATAACATTCTATATAAATACTGCCCCAGGTTTACATTTACAGAATACAAGGTTTACAACTATCTCTTACTACACAACTAAGTTCAAAAAGGTAAATTATTGCAGGAAGTCTTCTATCTCCTGGAAATAGCTTACATCTTCTCCTTACCCTTATTTGTACCTGCTACCTTTCGATAACTTGAAACAGGATTAAAAATTTGAAAGAGGGAGGGTTAGACCAATGATCTAGTGAGTCCCCTCCAATTACTACTGCAACAGTTCAAATATTAATTAAAACATTTAAACAAAGCTTTATGTCTCAAAACTTAACTTGCTCTTTTAATCAAACTTTAAAACACTTTATGATTCGCATGCATAATTCAATCTACTGGCCATCACTGACCACTTTTTACGCTTCGCAAACGTACCTTAAGCTACTGACCAACATTTCCGTCAAAGACGGTATGTCTGTCTCGCACTGCCTTATTTTAGGGACACACCCTAATGGCATAAACGAGCCACACTTCCTGGTACGAGCAGGCGGGTCACACTTCCCGACTTAGGTCAGACTTCTGACTCAAATGTATGCATACACCTAGTCCTGACTGTATATAAAACAAGTTTATATAAACTGAGCATAAACATGCCAAACTGATTAATTCAATCTTTTGAAATAATTCTGCATAACTTTCACTACTATAAATGCGCAGTATATAAAACCCACATTTATCAAATAACTGCTAAAATCATAAAAGATTTAGTTTAAAAGACCCACCTCTGATTCTTCTTGATTAACTCTGACTTCTACTGATTAACACCACCTACGATGGTATTAAAAACAAAGGTAAGCTAACTGGTGACTAACACCCTTTCCTTCTATAAACACATCAAATACAACATACTGCTACTATCCAGGTCGAAACCATCCTGATCAAAACCTCTTAGGACAGATTAACAAAATACCGGTCGAACCACTACACCGGTCAAGCAATACCGGTCGAGCAATACCGGTCCTTTCACTTATCGGTCGAATACAACTACCGGTCCTTTACACATTACCGGTCGACCGATACTTTTATCGGTCTTCTCAACCTATCGGTCGAAGAGTCGTACCGGTCAATAACCATATCGGTCGACACCTTCTTCCCGGTCGATGATCATACTTAAGTCGGCGACTACACAGTTCAACCCAAAAAACTTTTTGATCATTAAATCGATCAAATACACGGTTAAAAGCTTGAATAACAATACTATTTACTGACTATAACATGCAGATAGAAGTATTAAGCTAGAATCATACCTCTATTTGACCAAAACAGATCGATCCTTTGATACCTAGCTTCTCTTCGCCCTGCTGTCGTTCTCTGATGTCGGTATCAACTTTTCACAGACTTATGATATGAAATACAAATATCTGAGACTTAGGTTATATATAACCAATGTTTCAATAAACCCCCCAGAACTTTGATTCTCGCTTAACTTTTTCCCCCAACTTCCAAAATAAATAAAAATTTCGGATTCGGATATTACATAGGATCTGGACATACCTGTTTGGAGATGAAGATCGGAAGACTTGCAGATGGAGAATGAGATCGATGGACTTGCAAATGAAGATCGTATGGACTGCCGACGAGTCGCTCAAGCTCAATTTGGAGAGGAGTTGCTCGATTTGCAAAGAAGAAGAGAGGAGTTCCGATCGATTTGGAGAGGAGGCGGTCGATTAAGTGAGAAAAAAGTGATCAGGCTATCACTTTTTCGGTTAGTGGAAAAAAGTGATAAGTGGATCTGAATTACTAAAAAAACAAACACTCTTATTTGAGGAAGATCTGACCAAAAAAGTGATAATACATAAATAAGTGCTGAATTTTAAAAAACAAACAACCCCTAAGTGATTAATAAAATGGGTGATGAAAATCAAGTTCCTGCATCAGATTAAGGGTTTCTGTTATTTGGGAATTCGATTTCGAAATTCTGGGTTTCTGTTCGATAACCCGGTCACCGGATTGCTGGACCGGTCGATAAAAGTTGACACCGGTCAAGTGTTTAGGCATCGGTCGAATTGTAGCATCGGTCGAGAAAGGAGACTCCGGTCCTCGTGACACCAGTCGGCCTAAAGACCCCGGTCAAGAGACCACACCGGTCGGCCCTAAGGCCCCGGTCATGATGCCACTCCGGTCAGCCTGTAAGTCCCCGGTCCCCGGTGTATTTTAGGTGGGCCGAAGCCCAGGTCCAACTCAAAGGCAATGAATTAAGTTAGTTAAGTTATGTTAGTTGGGCTTGGTTTTTTCTCTATATTTAGGTCCATTGTCTTTTGTTGATTCGAGGATTCAAAGTATTTAGTCTCGAGTGATTTACAGTGGGTTAAAAATTTAGAGATTAAGTAACGTCGGGGTTGCGATGTCATGGTCAACTCTTTTATAAATTAGAAAGTTGAGAGAGTTCACCAATCAATATTTTCCTTTATAGGTTTCAGTTCGAATCTTAAAAGTAGACGAGGAGCTTTGAGCTAAGGGACGTCAGGTGAGTTTTTCTGAACTAAATCCTTCTGTTAACGAAAGCATGTGAAAGCTTTATTTTAAACTTTGATTTATATATGATGGCATGAGTATTATGAAAATTATATGCAAGCTTTGAAATGATGTTGCTTTAGTACTTACTTGCGAGTTTTATTTAAATGTTAAAGATGATTTTCTTATTGGTGACAAAGTGGAAATGTATGCATACATGGTCCTAAGCGTGTAGGCTCAAAGTCGGGGGGGTGTGGCCCACTTGTGCTCATACCGGGGGGGTGTTCCGTTTATGCCATTGGGGGTGTGTCCCAACAAAGGCAGTGTGAGTCACAGACACGCTGTCACCAACACGTTCCGTGATGATAAATGATCCAACAAACCTTGGTCTTAACTTTCCTTTCTTTCCAAATCTGATTAACCCTTTCCAGGGCGAAACTTTCAACATTACCCTGTCTTCTATCTGAAACTCTATTGGTTTCCTTCATTTATCAGCATACATTTTCTGGCGATCTTGAGCACTCTTTAATCATGCTCGAATCTGGTCGACTTTATCAGCTGTCACTTGCACAATTTCTGGTCCTGCTAGCTGTCTTTCACCCACTTCATTCCAACATAAAGGTGTTCTACATTTACGACCATACAAAGCTTCGAACGGGGCCGCTTGTATGCTAGCATGATAACTATTGTTGTAGGAAAATTCAAATAAATAGCAAATGAATTTCCCACGAACCTTTGAAATCGATAACACATGCACAAAGCATATCTTCCAATGTGTGAACAGTTCTCTCACTCTGGCCATCAGTTTGCGGATGATAGGTCGTACTCATCTTAAGTTGAGAGCCTAATTCCCTTTGCAAACTTCTCCAGAAAGCTGATGTAAAACGAGCATCCCTGTCTGATACAATAGACGACGGTACTCCATGTCTAGTTACTATCTCGTCGATATACAATTGAGCCAGTTTCTCTAATGAGTACGTCTCCTTGATCGGTAGAAAGTGAGCTGACTTTGTGAGTCTATCCACTATCACCCAAATGGCATCATGCCCCTTAGGTGATCGCGGTAACCCAGTAACAAGATCCATCGTAATCTCGTCCCACTTCCAACTGGAATTTCTAACGATTGAAGTTCCCCGTAAGGTCTCTGATACTCGGCTTTAACTTTCAAACATGTTAGACATCGTTCAACGAAGTGAGCAATATCTTTCTTTAAGCCTGGCCACCAATAACTTTGTTTCAGATCTCTATACATCTTGTTGGTTCCTGGATGTACTGAGTAACGGGATCTATGCGCTTCTTCTAACACTTTCTACCGCAGATCTCCTGCTTTTGGAATCCATACTATCTTATTGAAGCACTTTACTCCGCGATTGTCAACTACTAACGAGTTAACAATTCCAATTATTCTTTCACTTTTCAAATTTTCCTTTGACGCTGCTTCTTCTTGATACTTTATAACTTCTTCTAATAAATTAGAAACAACATCAATTCGAAATGCTACAACTTTTGTTATTTCTCCATGCTCCTTACGACTTAGAGCATCTGCTACCACATTGGCCTTACCGGGATGGTATAGAATATCACAGTCATAATCGCTTAACAGCTCCATCCACCTACGTTGCCTCATATTAAGCTCCTTCTGATTGAAAAGATATTGAAGACTCTTGTGATCTGTATAAATCTGACACTTGATCCCATACAAGTAATGCCTCCAAATTTTCAAAGCAAAGACTACAGCTGCCAACTCTAAATCATGCGTCGGGTAATTCTTTTCATGTTTTTCCAGCTGTCGAGATGCATAAGCAATTACCTTGCCTTCTTGCATTAACACACATCCCAGACCCAACTTTGAAGCATCGCTATAAATTACGAATCCTTCCGTTCTGTTGGGTAGAGACAAAACAGGAGCACTACTTAAACTCTCTTTCAATTTACCGAACGCTTCTTTCTGAGCCTCTGCCCAGACAAACTTGACATTCTTTCTGGTTAATGCTATTAATGGTGTAACTATCCTTGAAAAGTCCTGAATGAACTTTCTATAATAACCAGCCAATCCAAGAAAACTTCTTACTTCAGATGGTGTTTTTGGTGCTTCCCACCCTTTAATGGTTTCAATCTTAGCCGGATCAACCTTAATCCCCTCTTTTGACACCACGTGCCCTAAAAACTGAACTTCTTTTAGCCAAAATTCACATTTTGAAAACTTGGCGTACAACTTCTCACGCTTAAGCAATTCTAAAATCGCTCTTAAATGAATTTCATGATCTTCTTTGGAACGTGAATAGATCAGTATATCATCTATAAAGACGATGACATATTTATCTAAAAACGGACTACACACTTTATTCATCAGATCCATGAAATTTGCTGGCGCATTGGTCAAACCAAATGGCATAACTAGAAACTCATAATGTCCATACCTCGTACGAAATGCAGTCTTAGGCACACCCTCTTCCCTCACCTTCAACTGGTGATACCCAGATCGTAAATCTATTTTCGAAAAGTAAATCGCTCCTTGAAGTTGATCAAAAAGATCGTCAATCCTGGGAAGCGGATACTTATTTTTGACAGTCAACTTATTGAGCTCACGGTAGTCTATGCACATTCTCATAGACCCGTCTTTCTTCTTAACAAACAATACTGGCGCTCCCCATGGTGAGGTACTAGGGCGAATAAACCCTTTGTCTAACAACTCCTGCAGTTGAGTCATCATTTCTTTCATTTCTGCTGGTGCTAGTCTATACGGTGCTCTTGCAATCGGCGCTGCTCCGGGTACTAAATCAATACGAAATTCCACTTGCCGATCAGGAGGCAAAATGGTTAAGTCTTCCGGAAATACTTCTGGAAATTAACTTACTACCGGAACTGACTCTAATCCCTTCTTTTCCTTCTTAGCATCTATTACATAAGCTAAGAACCCCACACACCCTTTTACTAAACATTTCTTAGGCTTAATCATAGAAATCAAACATGACTTTCTATCCCTTCGATCTCCAAATACTACTATCTCTTCTTTTCCTGGCTGCTCTATACGAATCAATTTCTTATTGCATACTATATGAGCATTATTAGACGCCAACCAATCCATTCCCACAATAACATCAAATTCTCCCATACCCATTGGGTGCAGTCGAAGTGGAAATGATTGTCCATCAATGACAATACTACTTCCATCACACACTTCCTCCACTAATATTTGACTATTATCAGCCACTTCTACTTTCAATTCATGCTTAAGCTTCTTAGGTTTCTCAATCAATTTATGCACAAAATTTGGAGACACAAACGAACGATTTGCGCCTGAATCAAACAATACTTTTGCATAATTTGAATCTATAAAGAAAGTACCTGTCACTACATCAGGTATCTCTGCCGCTTCTTCTGCTGACATATTGAAAACTCTAGCCCTCGCTTTAGTTGGCTCCACCTTTTTCTCACTTCCTTTATCTACATATCCTCCGACCGATCCCTTTTTCAAATGTGGACAATTGGTCCTGATATGATCAGGAGATCCACACTGGTAACAAGACCTTAAATTCTGGCAATCCCGAGCCAAATGCCCAACCTTCCCACATTTATAACAGCCCTCTCGGTCAATCTTACATTCTCCTTTATGCCTTTGGTTACACTTTCTACAGGGCTTACTTTCAAACTTATTGACAGAACGCTGATCAAACTTTGCAGACTTAAACGGTTTGGAATCACGAACTGTTCCTTCCCACTTTCTTTTATCTCCACTTCTTTCTGTAGCTTTCCTATTCTTTTCTTTCTCTCTCATTTCAGCTGCATTTACTGCCATTTGAAAAGTAGACGGTTCCTTATTCGAGACAAATTCTCGAATATCACTTCTTAATCCAAAGACGAAACGTTCTACTCGTCTTTCTTCATTAGGTACATAAATTCCTGCAAATCGAGACTTTTCAATAAACTTTGTGGCATATTCTCGTACTGACATCCCCTTCAGCTCTAAACCCAGAAACTCTTCTTCCAACTTTTTAACTGCCGCTAGAGGGAAGAACTGTGCTTTAAATCTTTTCACAAACTCACCCCAAACCATTTGTTTAGCTACAGCCGAACTTTGACCTCCGGATTCTACATCCCACCACATTACAGCTTCATCTTTTAGCATTGACAAAGCATAGACTACTCTATCTTCTTCCGCACACTTACTCATATCAAACGCTAACTCCATACCTTTTACCCATCTTAATGCTATAACAGGATCACATTCCCCTTTATAAGTAGGAGGCTTGCAAGCAGCAAACTCCTTAAAACTACATCATTTTCCAGCTACAGCTTTAACTGACACAATGGGACCTGACTGATGGGGACTACCCATTCCAGTTACTGGTGATTCTGCTACTTCAGTCACTACTTTATCTTCACTCTTTTCTTTACTTACCGAAACTTCATTAGTACGCTGAACCAATAAAGCATTCAACGTTTCTTGTAACTTTCCCATTTCTGCAGTGAAGGTTTCTTAGGTAACAAAACCCTGAGTTCGACCTCCACCACGGTTTCCTGTCTGCTTTCAACCCCTCACAGAAGCTGAACTTTCCTGATGAGAAGTTTCTTGTTCAGATCTTACCTCTACACTTCCAACTTAACGAATACCACGATTCGTCTTCCCGCCTCGAGTTCCCACATTGGAAACTCTTGCCTGAGTAGCTGCTTTCTGAACTGTCTTACCTTTAGGTCGACCACGACTCTTTCCTTGGATAGCAGTCGGGTTGACATAAGTCATTCGCTCTTCGGCAATGACTTCATTATCTGGCTCTATTTGAGGATTCACTATAGATCTACTCCTGGTCACTCGCTCAGACATACTCTGATAAGAATAAACATAAGATATTCAATTTAACATACTACACATTACGGCAGTTTAAGCACAAGCATACACGTGTAAATTCACAATTACACTGGCCAGATGGAATTCCAAATTTACCTTACAAGCTAGTCCTTACTACCTTAATGTTATCTTCTTACGGTCTTCCTACTACTCAGTTGTGCTTCTACTATCTCAGTTTAAGTCTAGGCCCATCTGGTCACCTAGATCTCTTAAACTAATGCTCTGATACCAATTGTAACAACCTGAACATAATTATACAATAAAATAACATTCTATATAAATACTGCCCCAGGTTTACATTTACAGAATACAAGGTTTACAACTATCTCTTACTACACAACTGAGTTCAAAAAGGTAAATTATTGCAGGAAGTCTTCTATCTCCTGGAAATAGCTTACCTCTTCTCCTTACCCTTATCTGTACCTGCTACCTTTCGATAACCTGAAACAGGATTAAAATTTTGAAAGAGTGGGGGTTAGACCAATGGTCTAGTGAGTCCCCTCCAATTACTACTACAACAGTTCAAATATTAATTAAAACATTTAAACAAAGCTTTATGTCTCAAAACTTAACTTGCTCTTTTAATCAAACTTTAAAACACTTTATGCTTCGCATGCATAACTCAATCTACTGGCCATCACTGACCACTTTTTACGCTTCGCAAACGTACCTTAAGCTACTGACCAACATTTCCGTCAAAGACGGTATGTCTGTCTCGCACTGCCTTATTTTAGGGACACACCCTAATGGCATAAACGGGCCACACTCCCCGGTACGAGCAGGCGGGTCACACTTCCCGACTTAGGTCAGACTTCTGACTCAAATGTATGCATACACCTAGTCCTGACTGTATATAAAACAAGTTTATATAAACTGAGCATAAACATGCCAAACTGATTAATTCAATCTTTTGAAATAATTCTGCATAACTTTCAATACTATAAATGCGCAGTATATAAAACCCACATTTATCAAATAACTACTAAAATCATAAAAGATTTAGTTTGAAAGACTCACCTCTGATTCTTCTTGATTAACTCTGACTTCTACTGATTAACACCACCTACGATGGTATTAAAAACAAAGGTAAGCTAACTGGTGACTAACACCCTTTCCTTCTATAAACACATCAAATACAACATACTGCTACTATCCAGGTCGAAACCATCCTGATCAAAACCTCTTTAGGACAGATTAACAAAATACCGGTCGAACCACTACACCGGTCAAGCAATACTGGTCGAGCACTACCGGTCGAGCAATACCGGCCCTTTCACTTATCGGTCGAATGAAGTCATTGTCGAAGAGCAAATGACTAATGTCAACCCGACTGCTATCCAAGGAAAGAGTCGAGGTCGACCTAAAGGTAAGGCAGTTCAGAAAACAGCTACTCAGGTAGGAGTTTCCAATGTGGGAACTCGAGGTGGGAAGACGAGTCGTGGTATTCGTCAGAACGAAAGTGTAGAGGTAAGAGTTGAGCAAGAAACTTCTAATCAAGAAAGTTCGGCTTCTGTGAGGGGTCGAAAACAGACAGGAAACCGTGGTAGAGGTAGAACGCAAGGTTTTGTTACACAAGAAACCTTTACTGCAGAAATGGGAAAGTTGCAAGAAACGTTGAATGCTTCGTCTTTGCAGAAATTTATGTACCGACTTGTGCTCATACCGGGGGGTGTTCCGTTTATGCCGTTGGGGGTGTGTCCCAACAAAGACAGTGTGAGTCACAGACACGCTGTCACCTTAGGGTGGCGGTAGTGTGAGCGAAGAAGTTTGCTGAAAGACAAAGATTTTTCCTTGAAGCTGAAAATGGTTTATTTTATGATAAATTCTTGAATGTTTGATGAGTTAAAAACTGTTGTAAGAGGGGACTCACTAGACCTTTCGGTCTAACCTTCGCTCTTTTCAAATCTAAAACCCTTTCAGGTAAAGAGTGGCAGTAGAAGGAGCGGTTAAATTTTAAAAGAAGATGCGAGCTGGAGCAGAATTAGAGGACCTCCATTGTAGATTCTTGTCAGTGTATTCTTAGTTGTGTACTAGGTTGTCTTTCCGCAAACCTTGTATTTTTTTTTTTTGGATGTGATATTGGGTCGTTTGGCTTTATTATTTGATAAAGTTGGTTCTGTCTCTTGTCTTGAGAGTTGGGTTGTTACAATTGATCTTGGAAATCAATGGTTAAGATTGAATATTTTTTAAAAGCCTTAATAAATGTACAATTAATAAAAAATTAGGAGTGAACTATAGTGATAAGGGTATTTTGGGGAAAAAAATTAATGAAATATTATGTTTTTATTCTTTCTTAATTAATGTTCATTCCAAAAGAATCGTAACCCCCGGTTCATTAGTGTTCATGAATCTGCATGTATTTGAACATTATTTTTCCAAAAGAATCGTAACCCCCGGTTCATGCATGTTCATATGAAGAAATATGAACATTATTACTTTTAAATATCATCTTCATATGAAGAAATATGAACAATATTACTTTTAAATATCATATTTATATGAAGAAATATGAACAATATTATTTTTAAATATCACCTCGAACATAGGGGTGTTCGCGGTGCGGTTTGGGGCAAAACCGCAAACCGCACCGCATGTGCGGTTTGAGCATTTTCCCAAACCTCAAACCGCACCGCGAAATGCGGTGCGGTGCGGTTTATGCGGTTTGTCCCTATCGCACTTGATGCGTACAATCCAAAAAATTATAAGTTTAAAATACATTAGAAAATGAACGATTAATTGACCGTAGTCCAAAAAATAAAGAGTTTGAATACATCCAACTCTAAAATGCATAATTAAAAATAGTCTAAAGAAATAAATTGTTTCAATACGATAAACGGATTAAGTGACGTCTCCAGTCGTGAACGTCCTAACCTAGGGCATTTTTTCATTTGTTGACACATAAACTTTTAAGAGGCTTATAATTAAAAGGTTTATTTAGCAAAGTCCAAAACTTAAACTTTTAAAGTCCATAATTAAAATCCCAATTATATAAATATTAAATTAAACTATTATATATATATATATATATGTTTAAAATTAAAAAATAAAAAATAATATAAAGATGTGGTGCGGTGCGGTTTGAAAACTCAAAACCGCAAACCGCACCGCATAGTGCGGTGTGTGCGGTTTGACGGTTTGGATGTACACCCCTACTCGGACATGTGCTAACTTTATGTTACCTTAACTGACATCATATTCATATGAAGAAATATGAACATTATTACTTTTAAATATCATATTCATATGAAGAAATATGAACAATATTACTTTTCAATATCACCTCGAACATGTGTTAACTTTATGTTACCTTAACTGACATCATATTCATATAAAGAAACATGAACATTGTTACTTTTAAATATCACCTCGAACATGTGTGTATACACTTACATACGAACCGCCTTAACTGAATATCCTCCATCCATATTTGTGTTTCCCGTATCGACACGATTCCACCAATCGCACTACTATCGACGTCATTATATATGATTGAATTCATAACATTTGATGTCGTTGTTGCGTTCATTCCAGGTATGTTCATGTGTTTTATGATTTAAGAAAAATAGCGGAAAATTTTCTGGAAAACAATGACAATACGATTTTATCAAACAAAGGAACCGGAAAAACTATAATAATAATGGTTTGATTTCAAAATTTTGATGAAAATGGACAAAATTCTACAATTGTACCCTACAATAAAATTATGGAAACTTGAAGTAACTCGCCAATAAAATTAATGAAAATTGGTTATTTAGAAATTGACTTTTGTACCCTTTTACATTAAATATCAAAATAAATTAAACATCACCCAATCTTGCAATCCTATTGGTTGAGTAAGGTTCATAAAGTTAACAAGAAATGTATGGTTAACAAATGATCCTTGCTAAATATATATATATATATATATATATATATATATATATATATATATAGTAGAGATGTATAGTAAAATTTATACGTATTTGTTCTATTTTATAATAGTATTAAATCAATAAATGTTCAAAAATGAACTTATTTTGAAAATATTGACGAACAAATAATAGTGGTGTAATTTATAAAAAAAAAATGAAACGTGTTTTTTAAATATTTTAGTTGGTCAATGATTATGTGTTTTTAATATGCTAAAGATGAAAAAAATTAAAGGGTATGAATAAAAAACAAATTAATTCGTAGATATTCATGATATTCAATAATATAGTTAAATTTATAATACAAGTAAAAAGTTTCAGATTATGAACCAAATACATTTTAAACAGACACATTGAGAAACAACTATATTTAAATCAATATATTAAATGTTGGTCTTAGATAAAAAAAAGTAATGTGAAACAATACCTTACGGTACATAGTGAGGTTCAGGGGACCCCCCCCCCCCCCCCCCAAAAAAAAAAAAAAAAAAAAAAACGAGTAACAGTATACCAATCATTCATCTGTACGGTTAACACATGTGTATACAAGTAATTGTTGCCTAATTTCGATGCATGTGTGCATATCAGACAAATTACTTGTATACATATGTGTATATAATATAGATAAATGACTATTAGGATGTTTATCATTTTTACTGTTTTTCACAAGAACATGGCCCTAATTTATACTAGAGTGAATTGTAGATTTGGTCCCTGTGGTTTTGTGATTTCTTTGACCATGATCCTCATTCTATGTTTATTGTGGATATAGTCCCTGTGGTATGCAATATATTGTGGCTAGGGTCTCTAAACACTAACATCATTAACTTTGAAGGGTTAAAGGCATCATGTGCCTTGCACACTATGGGTATAATAGTCATTTTATTTTTCACTTTCAATTTATTCTATACACATTTAAAACAAACAATACTAAATTGTGGATTTGGTCCCTATGCATCATTCAGCATCTTTAAAACACATTTATCATCTCTCTTAATTTTTTTTCATCCAATCTTCATTGTCAAAGTACAAGAAAAACTAATTTGTTAAAGTGCAAAAAAAAATTACTTGCATTTAAAAATAACAATTGTTTGAACCCAACACTACATCCTAAAAAAGACAACCTATCAAAATAACAATTGTTTGAAACCAATATTACATCCCCAAAAAGACAACCCATCAAAATAACAATTGTTTTATATCAACATTTATGTAATAGTTGTTGGCAACGGTTTTATTTATTTTTTTGATGACATCTAAGTGACTTGAGTATGAAGTACATTAATTCTTCTCATAAAATACATTGACCATTTGGAAATGTGATATAATCATCTTCATTTTGGAGATCCAAACTTCATTATATAGTGCATTAGATATTAAAATGCTAATTGAAAGGGTATGGATCCCCAGCAAGTGTCAAATGACTTGGTGTGTAATTCAAGTATGACTATTTAGAGCATCTCAAACCACAGCACAAATTTAACACAAAAATACCAAATTTGGTGGGTCCATCAACACCAAACCCCCCCCCCCCCAACTCCAATCACACTCTAAAAAAACATCAAATATATATTAAATGTATATATAATTTACTTAATATAAATATGTTAATTTTAAAAACAAATTATTAATGTTAAAATGTTAATTTTGGTATAAATAAATATTGATAGGCGATTTAACGGGCGGTTGGAGATGCTCTTTGTAATAACCCGATCTAAAAGCGATAAAATCAAAGTTTGGGGTGGAGTATGGTCAAAACCTTTATCTGTAAGGGGCTAGGTGAAAATATTTGTTAATATAGAATGTCTTAGGGTTTTATGCAATCATTTTGGGTGTGGCGGCCGATTTGGAGAAAGGGTTTTGGAGCGACTGGGAGAAAGAGAACGAGGAAGGGAAGAACTTGCAAGGAATTCAGATTTGAATCATCTTCGTCGAAGGTAAAGCTCTATGTAAATTCATCTACTCGTTTCATGATCGATTAATTCGTTTTAGTCATAAATGGGTGTGGGATATTGAATCTAAACTTTGATTTCTGGGTTTTGAAATGATAGAGAAATCAACCTAAGTTATCTCTGTGGTTAATGAAATTTCAGTAAATTTAAGTTTATCTCTCATTATGGAATCTGGATTATGTTGCAATCAATCGTAAGAAATTAATGAGATCTGCAGTCCTGCGTTATCGAAATTCTGGGTTTTGTTCGAACGGTTTCGACTCCGGTCACGAGGTCGGTCGAGGTTGATATCGGTCGAATGTTGACATCGGTCGAGGTTAATATCGGTCGAATGTTGATATCGATCGAAAGTTGATCCCGGTCAACCTCACAATCCTTGTCGAGTAGTGTAAGTGGATGTCGGTCGGGAGGGACATCGGTCGAAGTTAGAGTCCGGTCGACCCCTCCCATCGCCTCGGTCGATTGATGTTTAGTTCCGGTCGAAACAACAGTTTCGGTCGAAGGTAGCAATTCCGGGCGAGAGTAGCGGTACCGGTCGGGGGTTTTACCCGGTCACCAATTAGAGGTTAGTGGGCCGAAGCCCACGTGGAGTTGAGTAAGGACTGTGGTCCATTGAGTTTAAACAAAAGTGTGGTGTTGGGCTGTCTTAGCCGGCCCACATTCTTTAAATTTATGTAAGTTAATTAAGTATTCAGAGTTTAGTATTTCGTTCCAATTTAGATTTAACGGGTTAAGTTCGACCAAGGATAGACGGACTTGGGATGAGAGTATTAAGGTTAAATTTATTTAATTAGAAGATACCGTTAATTTACCGAGCAATGTCTCGATTTATAGGTTCGACTCAGACCATTCAATTAGGCGGGAGATTTTAACGGTGGACTTCAGGTGAGTTTTTCTAAACTAAACCTTTGATGATGAAAGCATGTGAAGTTTATTTTAAACTTTGATTTATTTATGATGGCATGATTTTACTAAATTGTTCAAGTGTGTTATAAATTGTTGTTATTTAAATGTATGCATACATTACTTGTGGGCTACGTAACCTAAGTCGGGGAGTGTGGTCCGCCTACTCGTGCCGGGGAGTGTGGACCGTTTATGTCGTTGGGGGCGTGTCCCAACATTAAGGTAGCGCGAGTTAGACACATCGTCTTTGACGGTCGTGTGGTCGGTAGCGTGTTTTATTCATGTGCCATTATTAAATGTTATTTCTAATTCTGGAAAGTATGTTTTGTTGCTTAACTGTTAGAGGGAACTCACTAGACCTATGGTCTAACCCTCGCTCTTCCAAAATTAAAAATCTTTTCAGGACGTCGTGAGTTAGACAGGGCAGCTAAGGCAAAGAGAAGGCTTAGCGGGGCAGATAGAAGACCAATACTTCGTTTATTCTTCTTATTCTCATTTGTGTATAGGTTGTCTGCTACAAACCTTGATTTAACTATTGTAAGTTTGGGACCATTATGGCATGGATTATTATTCGATCATTGAGAATTGAGAATTTTATTTTAAGAATCAATCCGCTTGTTTATAGTTTTGTATAGGTTGTTACAGTTGGTATCAAAGCCATAGTTTAAGGGATTTAGGTGACCGGATGGGCCTAAACTTAAACTGTGGAGTAGATGGACACAACTGAGATTTAGGAAGCCTTTAAGAAAGACCTTGATCAATGTGAGGTGATAACAATAGTGAGTACTCTCATGTAAGGTAAATTCAGAATCGCATCTAGCCAATGCCATTATGAATTTACAGGTGCATGGGCATACTCAATTGCTATTGTTGAGTGTGGTTCAGGGTAGAGAGTTCTATCCATAGATTGATAGTTTTAGTCTAGCGTGTGGTGGACGTTCGTTTTTGGAATTAAGGTTATGCCGTTAGGATGCACATCGTGTGGGATGTAGATATTTCGTTGAGAAAGGACCTCCTGAGTCCATAAGGAATAGAATGATGCTAGGAGGTGAGCTTGTCGCTCCAAGGGAGTCTTCGGTTGGTAAAGGGGTATGTCGTTTAGTGAGAAGCATGAGAGTGTTAATCCAAGAATCGAATGATCGATTTGAGGCTTCTAAAGTTGTAGATAATTGAAGGGTGGTTGAGAGACGATATCAGTGTTGACTGATAATATGTAGTTAGGATCAGATGAGAATGAGTTACCGTTTGGGTTGTGAGTCAATAGTCACGGTGATGACTAGTTTTGGGCTTTCAAGGCTGTTAGAGGTCGACGGTGTCGGAGGTTGTGGCACAGTTGAGAACCCTGACTGGTTGGTCGGAATCGAGGAGCATGGGATGAATTATAATGAATGTAAACAGTTGATCTTATGAGAGTAAATAGCCTTCAATGTCATTGAGCCTCCAGCATTGTGTGTCAAATAAATCGCTGAAGCTTTTTGTATCTTTCACATCAGATGTTTTGGCAAGTGTGTGTCTTACGAAGTCGTTGTTTTGAAAACGTGTCGACACATGCGGACATGTGTTTGAATCGAAAAGACAAGTTTTTGGACTTTGGGTGATAAATTTTGAAAATAATTATATATTTTTTTTGCAAGTGAGTCGATCTTTGGATAAGAAAATCAAAACATCATTTGATCGCACGAATTTTTAAGTGAGTTGGGTGTAAACATGTGTTGTCATATCAACAAGGGTGAGAGTCGTTGGCACGCTCAGTGTAAGCACTTTCTGGGGTATTTTTATAAACTGTGTATGTAGAGTTCATCGGAAACGTTCCAATTGTGCCAACCCCGATAATGGGGTATGGTGAGGAGAAATTGTTGTGGAGTTGAGGTAAAACGATTCTTGAAACCGTTATACGTGGCTAAGTCAGTGTCGTGTCGTGTATACGTGAGTTTGTTTTCTAATGTAGGTAACTTCTAAATTTTCAACCGTGTCAAAAGTTTAAATGTTTGTGCGTCATGCATGAAGGCTATGAACTCTCTAGGTCGTGAGGAAGGTTGCAAATAAGAATGATGAAAGTTTTAAAGAGTGGAAGTGTGTCGCTCGATCAGAGGGGAGTAAATGTGTGCTATTGGTATTCTTCTAAGTAAGGGGGTGAATAGCGGAGGTGGTTAATGGAGACATTGAGTTATGATGTTAAGGATGATGGTACTATAATGGTTCACCGTTGGTTGCATGTGGATGTCGGTAAACGGTGGTGTCTGGAGTCGAGTTTGGGGTCGTAAAATATTTTGGCAATTAGTTGTTGCAGTAGGAGATGAAGGTTTCACTGAAGATCCATGTAGGATGGTAACAGAGTGGAAGTACATCAATGTCAATTGTTGTTGTGGAAATCAGAAACCATTTGTGGTAATGTCGGAGCGCGGAGAATGAAGTAGTAGTTATGGATAGTTTCGAGGAGTTTGTGATGAAGCGAAGAGTTATTCAGAAAAGGTGTGTACCTAGTGTGATGTTGGACAACCTTGTGTGGATAATTCGAAAAGGGAAAATCACTAGTTCAGTAAAGTGGTTCTTTATCGACAAGGTTTTGATGGTTATGTGGAAGTGACGTTTTTATATAGCACAACTGGAATGGGTTGAGCTTTGTGCATTTAAGACTTCGAGGTAGTACGTTTAATTATTCAGGCTACTGGAGTTTGATTCCAGCAGGTCGCGATGAGCTGACAAGGAGCGATATCTAGTTGAGTGGCTTTGAAAATCATAGTTTTATGATTTAACCAGATTTGAGAAAGACAAGGCCGTGAAATGCCTTGAGGTCCGATTTCAGTATTATGACCAGTGAGAAGAGAGCGGTATTTGTAGGTGTGCCAAGTGGTCGTAGAGACTTGCAGTTGTTCTGGGAGGAGGTAGTAGAGTGTTGATAGTAACCAGTAGTCGATGACGTCTTTATGACATAGCTGGGAGTGCAAATCCTTAAAGTGGTAAGGAGTTTCCTTAAGGATATGTAGAAGGTGGGTGTTATCGTCATAGGATGAACGTCTTCGTCCGAAGATCTAGGGGGAATAAGTTGTAAGATTTTGGTTGGGATGTTAAGTTGAAATTAATGTTGTCAAATGATGGGTGGTGGTTATCTAAGAGAGGAGCTATATGTTCTGGTTTACAGCAGGTTTTGGGCGGGATTATTTTATATCCCTAAAATGAAAGTTGAGAGTGTCGAACTGTTTAATTCTGGAGGTTGTGCAGTAGATGGGAAATTCGTGGGCATGATGAATTATGCTTGAGGGTGAAGGGATTATAGCATATTGGGCAATCTTGTTTGGCGAGAGAGAGTGGTGTGGCGTTTTCGATTAGTGGTTAACGTTTTTGAAGAGTTGGGTTGATAATCTTATGTGAGAATTGTGGATAGTCGGTGGAGCTAGCAAGTGGTGTTATTGTGCTTCGATACATTTGGGATTCATCGAGGAATAAGTCAACAATGTTGGGTGAGCGGTGTTTCTTGCAACGAGAAGAAAGTGAAGATATCATGTCGAAAAGGTGGGAAATCTGAGAGTAAGAGGTTGGCAAGTGACACAAAATGTGGAGGTATGCTTTAGATTCTGTTGACAGCAAAGTTATAAATCCCTAGCGTGGGTATGAGAAAGGGAGCATGGCGTTGGTGCGGTGCATGTATGATTAATCAAAGTCGTGCAGCTGACTAAAAGTTCACGTTACTAATCAGTGAGTTGGTCGTTAGAAGTGGAAGGTAGAGGTGTTGGGATATAGTGCTGGGAGCGAAGAGCCATAGTGTCAGTATTGGCAATGCGTGAAAAAGGGGACTCCAAGTGAGTCTGTTATTCTGTGTTAATTCCTTTGAAAAAGTTGTATGAAATTGGTATTTCCGTATCGAGCGGGTGAAGCTGGGTTTATTGCGTAATTGGTCGGGTGCTTGTGGATGCAATGAGAAATGGAAGTATGGGTCGCATTAATCGAACAGTTAGAACCGATGGATTACGAAGGTTTTGAATTGTGGAAGTTTCTACCAATATGTGAAAAGTAGAAGAGTTGACGTTGGGGCGTTATATATTCAGGGTATAAGAATTGGATAAAGTCGAGGAGTTGAGATCAGTGTGATTGGAAAAAGGAAAGTGCGTTTGCGTTGACTTATGGCATGCTAAGAGGGGTTGCTTGCAAGGACAAGTTCCATGAGGAAGAAACCCGTGTCTGTGAATTGTTGGTGATGTCTATAGTTGACGGAGTGTTATCTTGGAGAGTTGGGTGAGTATTTGGTCGGTGATGCATGTTGTCGTGGTGTGACTCCGACAAGGAAGTTGATGTAATCGAGGGGTAAATTTGATGGTTACGTACGACCATGTAATGATAAGAATGGCTTGGATAATCGAATAGTACTATTTTGGTTAGATTGAGAATTATGAGTCATTAGTCCCAAGCGGTGACAAATGGAAGTTACCAGTCTCACATTGGAAGGGTGTGAACCGATTCAGAAAGAAATGGAAGTTAAGACCTAGACTTGTCGGGCCGTTGCGATCCTGGAGCGTGTTGGGGAGATAGATTATAAATTGGAATTAACTGTGGATCTGCGAAGAGTGCACCCCGTTTTTCATGTTTCTAATCTGGAGAAATGTTTAGCAGAAAGCGATGTCGTCATTTCATTAGAGGATGTTCAGATAAACGAGAAGATAAGCTATGTAGAAGAACCTGTAGCAATTCTGGATCGTAAAGTGACGAAATTAAGGAATAAGGAAATTCAACTAGTGAAAGTTCAGTGGCAATTCCACAAAGGTCAGGAAGCGACTTGGGAGTCAGAGTCAGTTATGAAGGAACAAAATCCCAATTTGTTCAAAGAAGGAATTCCGGGGACGGAATTCTCTTGAGGGGGGGATATTGTAATAACTCGATCTAAAAGCGATAAACTCAAAGTTTGGGGTGGAGTATGGTCAAAACCTTTATCTGTAAGGGGCTAGGTGAAAATATTTGTTAATATAGAATGTCCTAGGGTTTTGTGCAATCATTTTGGGTGTGGCGCCGATTTGGAGAAAGGGTTTTGGAGCGACCGGGAGAAAGAGAACGAGGAAGGGAAGAAATTGCAAGGAATTCAAATTTGAATCATCTTCGTCGAAGGTAAAGCTTTATGTAAATTCATCTGCTCGTTTCACGATCGATTAATTCGTTTTAGTCATAGATGGGTGTGGGATTGAATCTAAACTTTGATTTCTGGGTTTTGAAATGATAGAGAAATCAACCTAAGTTATCTCTGTGGTTAATGAAATTTCAGTAAATTTAAGTTTATCTCTCGTTATGGAATCTGGATTATGTTGCAATCAATCGTAAGAAATTAATGAGATCTGCAGTCCTGCGTTATCGAAATTCTGGGTTTTGTTCGAACGGTTTTGACTCCGGTCACGAGGTCGGTCGAGGTTGATATCGGTCGAATGTTGATCCCGGTCAACCTCAGTCCGGTCAAGCTCACAATCCCGGTCGAGTAGTGTAAGTGGATGCCGGTCGGGAGGGACATCGGTCAAAGTTAGAGTCCGGTCGACCCCTCCCATCGCCTCGGTCGATTGATGTTTAGTTCCGGTCGAAACAACAGTTCTGGTCGAAGGTAGAAATTCCGGGCGAGAGTAGCGGTACCGGTCGAGGGTTTTACCCGGTCACCAATTGGAGGCTAGTGGGCCGAAGCCCACGTGGAGTTGAGTAAGGACTGTGGTCCATTGAGTTTAAACAAAAGTGTGGTGTTGGGCTGTCTTAGCCGGCCCACATCCTTTAAATTTATGTAAGTTAATTAAGTATTCAGAGTTTAGTATTTCGTTCCAATTTAGATTTAACGGGTTAAGTTCGACCAAGGATAGACGGACTTGGGATGAGAGTATTAAGGTTAAATTTATTTAATTAGAAGATACCGTTAATTTACCGAGCGATGTCTCGATTTATAGGTTCGACTCGGACTATACAATTAGGCGGGAGATTTAAACGGTGGACTTCAGGTGAGTTTTTCTAAACTAAACCTTTGATGATGAAAGCATGTGAAGTTTATTTTAAACTTTTATTTATTTATGATGGCATGATTTTACTAAATTGTTCAAGTGTGTTATAAATTGTTGTTGTTTAAATGTATGCATACATTACTTGTGGGCTACGTAACCTAAGTCGGGGAGTGTGGCCCGCCTACTCGTGCCGGGGAGTATGGCCTGTTTATGTCGTTGGGGGCGTGTCCCAACATTAAGGCAGCGCGAGTTAGACACATCGTCTTTGACGGTCGTGTGGTCGGTAGCGTGTTTTATTCATGTGTCATTATTAAATGTTATTTCTAATTCTGGAAAGTATGTTTTGTTGCTTAACTGTTAGAGGGAACTCACTAAACCTATGGTCTAACCCTCGCTCTTCCAAAATTAAAAATCTTTTCAGGACGTCGTGAGTTAGACAGGGCAGCTAAGGGCAAAGAGAAGGCTTAGCGGGGCGGATAGAAGACCAATACTTAGTTTATTCTTCTTATTCTCAGTTGTGTATAGGTTGTCTGCTACAAACCTTGATTTAACTATTGTAAGTTTGGGACCATTATGGCATGGATTATTATTCGATCATTGAGAATTGAGAATTTTATTTTAAGAATCGATCCACTTGTTTATAGTTTTGTATGGGTTGTTACACTCTTATGACACTATTGTCTTACCTTCAACCTCCTATGTCATAATATATTTGTGTTTACAGATGTCAACTGACATGCATATAAGCCTTTTCCCACATTATGGTTTCCAAATGGTCTATGCATTTAATAAAAAGGATTTATGTAATTCCTACTCAAGTCACTTATATGTCGTCAAGAAAATAAACAAAACCGTTGCCAACAATTACTACATAAATGTTGATATAAACAATTGTCATTTTGATGAGTTGTCTTTTTGGGGATGTAATATTGGTTTCAAACAATTGTTATTTTGATAGGCTGTATTTTTTAGGATGTAGTGTTGGGTTCAAACAATTGTTATTTTTAAAAACCAAGTAATTTTTTTTTTTTTTGCACTTTAACAAGTTAGTTTTTCTTGTACTTTGACAATGAAGATTGGATAAAAAAAAATTTAAAAGAGATGATTGTATTTTTTTAAGAGAGATGATAAATGTGTTTTAAAGATGATGAGTGATGCATAGGGACCAAATCCACAATTTAGTATTGTTTGTTTTAAATGTGTATAAAATAAATTGAAAGGGAAAAGTAAAATGACTATTATACCCATAGTGTGCAAGGCATATGATGTCTTTAACCCTTTAAAGTTAATGATGTTAGTGTTTAAGGACCCTAGCCACAATATATTGCATACCATATGGACTATATCCACAATAAATATAGAATGAGGATCATGGTCAAAGAAATCATAAAACCACAAGGATCAAATCCACAATTCACTCTTTATACTATATTATTATAAACCATTTATAAAAAACTTTTAAAAACAATTGTTAGAGTTTAATGTATCGTTATTTAATGTTAATTACTTAAAATCTCTTAAAAACAATCATTAAAGCGTTATGTACTACATTTAATGTTATTTATTAATTTTCAATCCTTATCTCTAACCACTATAACTCCCCTAAAATCACTCTCCACCCCAACTCCCCTAAAATCACTCACCACATAATTAAATACAGGATAAAAAACAAATTTAAAATATAATTAAAAAAATCTAACAGAATATTTAATGTTTATTTTATAAAAAAAAACATTATATTATTAAATCTAAAATAAATTACATTATTATTAAATTATCGAATAAACTCTTAAGATCAAACATTTATGCATTAAGTACTGTTTATTGATACACATTACTTAAAATTCAAGATTACAAGTCATGATGCATGAGTACAAATAATTAAAGATATATGTTTGAATTCATAATAACTGATAAATATAATCAAAACAGGATAAACATCTCAATTTAAATATAAAGAATTTAAAATATATAAAATAATCATTGAATTATAACAAAATACTTAATTTTTTTATATAAAAACATTATATTATTAAGCCTAAATTAAACAAAATTATAAAAAAACATTATTACTCTCTCAAAATCATTCAAAAGCGTACTGTAAATCGATAAAAAAACAAAAAATAAAAGAAAATATTAAAATTGTGATGTATCTCGCTGCATTGCGCGAGTAAGCTTCTAGTATATGTATAAATGTATGTATGATGTATATATGTTTTTAAAGATTGAGAAATGGACAAAAATTATTAGGAAAAGATTTTCCAAAAGAGGAGGGGATCTGATACAATTGACTAATGATGTCCCTACCAAACAATATCAAAATGGGGCCCATTCATTCACCATCTTTTGGATTTTGCAAATCCACCCCTGCCCTTTTGTCTCCTTGTAATTATTTTTAATATTTACTATTTTTTTGTTTCAAAATAAATGTTTGCATTACTATTTTAGTTTGTTTTAAAATAAGTTTCAACTTCCAAAAGTAAAAGTATTTTTTTTCCAATTTACTTTTAGTTATGATATGGAGAAAATTTTATCTCTATATTTAAAGGTAAAATTGTCCCTTTTTTTTAATTAAAAGTGTGATAATTACATATTTCTGAAATTGTGTCTTTTTCATTATAGACATCTACTTTGGAATGGAGGGAGTATATTATAAGAGTATTTCTAACAAATTCTCATAAATGAGAAAATGGAGATTTTTGGGATCTTTTTTGCTTAAACAGTGAGAATGATAAAGTTATCTTCAACTATGATGTTGGGAATACACTCTGGAAAGAACTCTGTCTGGTAGGGCTCCTAGTCCTGATCGATTGGCTACCGGGTGTTCACTGTTCACTCAAATTAAAAAGATAAATGATAAAATGGAGAAAATATGAAATATAAGGTAAGATTCTTTAAATTTGAAGAACTCTCTAAAAATATTTGCTTAAAAGTGAGAAACGATATTTTATTATTCCCATCAATAAAAGTCATTGAAATTAAATATTTAGAAAAGAAAATTAATATAATATTTTATTACATGCATTAAATATTTTAATAATATAATTAATGTTGTAATATTTAAAATGGAGATATTTTGGAGTTTGATGTAATTTCTTGTGTAAATTTTGATTGTTGACTATATTTTGGAGAAATTTTAGAGAATTTGTTGGAGATGCTCTAAACATTAGAAGTGTATCGTGCAATTCAACGGGTCTAATGTTGAAAATTCGAATGTTCAATCATGCTTAATGTTTCGTTATATTGTTTGTCTCTTTCGATTTTATCTTTATGGTTTTGTATGGTATAATGTCTGATTAGTAAGAACTCAACATATCCAGTGAAGAGCATATCCAGTGAAGACACCAGATTTAACAACAAATATGTTTTTTGTACCATCTTAGTGTCCAATGAAGACAATATACTTTATATTAAAATGGTATAATGGATGATAAAACATCAGATTTGGTGAAACATTATTCATTAACATATTTAGGGGTTGTTTGGTTCAGATTGGGGAATGAAAATGACAATAGAGATGAAAATGACAGGAAATGAATTTTCAAACCCCCCCCCTAAAAAATAATTCAGTTTTACATGAAATGAAAATTTGGGGCTTCTGGGAGAATTAACTCATTATATCACATAAAACCAAAAAACTTTTTTTTATTTTGTATTCTCATTGATTATTTCTTAATACCTCTAATCAAACAACTCTTACGCTGTGTTCTTGAAACTTATTTAACGAAGGAAATGAAAGGAAAGGGAGGGAAGTAAAAAAAAATCGTATTCTCGAAAAAAAATTAGGAGAAAAAGGAAAGGAAATGGAAGAAAAGAATTGATAATTTTCCTTCCAAATGTGGGAGTAAAGGGAAGGAAAGGAAAGAAAAGAAATTAAAACCATTTAAAAAATTACTGAAATTATTAAAATTACAAAACTACCCAATCTTTCATTATAAATATATATTTTTATAAGAGTATATTTGTAAAAATGACATATTTTCTTTCCTTTCTCTCCTGTTCAATAAACATGAAAAACTATTTTCTTTTCTTTCATTTCCTTTATTTCATTCCATTTCGAGAACATAAATGAAAAAATTATTTTTCTGTCATTTTCTTTTCTCTCACTTTATTTTCCATCCATTTATTTTATTTTCTTTTCTTTTCTCTCACTTTCTTTTCCATCCATTTATTTTCTTTTATTTTATTTTCTCTTCAGAATTTATGATTGAATAACACACATAATTTTTATCATTTAAGTAGTAAGACACGTGTACTTGCTTTATCTCTTGATTATGATTGAATGACATATATAATTTTTATAGAAAAAACTTAATTTACAATTCATTTAAGTAGTAAGACACGCGTACTTGCTTTATCTCTTGATTATAATTGAATGACATATAATTTTTATAGAAAAACTTAATTTTGTATTTAAAAAAGCATGAAAAAGAAAAGTCAATATAAAAAAACCATCCACTTCTTTTCGCGGCATTAACGGGGTTTTCGCAGCCCCACCCCGCGAAGTTCAAAATTCTTTACCCATCCCGCGATCGAGGCTCAATATCGCGGGGTTATGGGGTATTTCGGTAAAATGAAAGAGGTTTTGGGCATTTGAGTAACTCAACGATGAACTTGAGACATTTTAATTAAATTCCCTAAAAAAAATATGAGCATAATTTATAAAGTTATTGAAAATTTATATAATCATAATTAAATAAGAATATACCAAGAATATTTTATTTTAGTGTAAGAAATGATGTAATGAGATGGAAAAAAAATTGAAGCTTACATCTTTATGTTTAAATTTAAAATATCAAATTACAATAAACATTTGAATTTGACAAATTATATAAAAGACAATGATTTTGAAATTTTATTTTGACACTTATGTTGATATCTTTTTCGAGTTTCTTTTGACTATGTCTTTTAAATTAATAAGGCATGTTCAACCATTTTGAATATTTTAACGAAAAATTATACTCCCCTTGTCTTAAAATAAGTGTCTATATCATTATTTTAGTTTGTTTTTAGTTTGTTTCAAAATAAGTGTCTATCTTTATTTATGAGGTGGAGAAAATTATCTCTCTATAATTAATAGTAAAATTGTTTTTTTATTAATTAAGAGTGTAATAATTACACATTTCTAAAAATGCATCTTTTTAATTATAAATATTTATTTTGAGATAAATAAAATAATTTTTATCATGATTTACAACAAAATTTACATTCCATCTTATGAATAGTTAATTTGACAACTAGTAAAATCAAAATAATATCAAAACCCTTCTACCCCAACCCCAAAACATACCCTTTTTTGAAAAATCACATTCAAAAAAGTTAGAAAATTTTGAATTCAAGATTTTTAAATCATCATGTAATTTGCCATTTGGACAAGTTTGATTGGGCTTCTAAAGTTTTCATGCATCTCACATTAATATTTACATGTGGAGTATAGGGGTGTTCAAAAAAATCGTTGGACTGTTCAAACCGGTAGAACCAAGTTAAATCGGATCGTTTTTTGCGATTTGAGCGGTCTAGCGGTCCGGTCCGGTCTGAAAAATAGCCAAACCGCTCTGTCCGGTCTGGTCTGCGGTTTGAACATTTCTTTGAGCGGTCTGGACCGAACCGACCGCCAAGAATTTGTTATAGATGCTCTAAGAATTACTACTGAACATAATTTTTTTAAGTTACCCACATTTTTGGAGTTTTTTGTACAAAAACCTTGGTTTTTACCTTGAATTTTGTATAAATAACATTTTATTAGTACTATATATATATATGTTGATTTTTATATCCATATTATTGATGTTGAAATAATATACAAAACCCACAAAAAAGACCCCTATTAGAGCATCTCCAACCGGCCGTTAAAACCTTTTTTTTGCCGGTTGGAGCCTTCCAATCGACCACCATTTATAAAATAAATTTTGCCGGTGGGTGATTTCAAACGGCAATCATGCCGGCCACAAAACCACACGGCAATTTCATAAAACCCATGGACCCCACCACTTTTACTATTATATATATATATATAGAGAGAGAGAGAGAGAGAGAGAGGTGGGTACAAATGAAAACTCATCTTTCATTATACACATGAGGACAAATCTTAACCATTGATCAAAACTTAGAAAACTAATCTATGGTTATTACATAATAAGGTTAATTGGGAAGTGATTAAGAACAAAGTTGTAATTTTGAATCAACGTCTACCTTCTTTGACTTTTTATTTTTATTTTTAATTAAAAAAAATTACCCCCTTAAACTTTAAAATAATTTATCTTAAAAATTACTAATATTTTAATCTAACAAATTACATCAAAAAAACGATAATTTCGTGCTCTTCGATATGACATCCATCTCGATATAGTTTTTTTTCGTTTTAACCGTTTTTTACGTGAAATTCTATATACGTGTTATATTCATTATGAATATGCATGCACGTATTCGGGTGTCTACATTCAGTATGAATAACAAACGTTCACTATTTATGATGAATAATACTGTATGCAGGATGAATAATACAATATTCATGATTTTTTCGTTTTAACCGTTTTTTACGTGAAATTCTATATATGTGTTATATTCATTATGAATATGCATGAACGTTCTCGGGTGTCCACATTCAGTATGAATAACAAAAGGTGAACGCTCATTTACTATTCATGATGAATAATACAGTATTCAGGATGAATAATATAATATTCAGGATGAATAATACACGAATCCATGATTCATGTATTATTTATCATGAATCGTGTATTATTCACCCTGAATGTTCTATTATTCATCCTAAATGATACATTATTCATGATAGATAATATATGAATGACCCGTGAAGGTGTAGACACATGGCGCACTCTTTTTTATTTCCCAATTCACAACCGAAATTTGGTTTAATTCATTATGAATATGTATACGCATCACCGGATGTCCCACCTTCAGTATGAATAACAAATGTGAACGTTCATTCATTATTCATGATGAATAATATAGTATTCAGGATGAATTACACAACATTCATGACGAATAATACACGAATTCATGAATCGTGAATTATTCACCCTGAATGTTGTATTATTCATCCTGAATGATACATTATTCATGATTAATAACACATGAATGACCTGTGAAGATGTGGAGACGTGACGCGCTCTCTTTTGTTCCCCGATTCACAACATAATTACTCGATAGATTCTCGATTCGTCTTGATGGGTGTTGGGTTATGGTGCTGAAGAAACGTGATGCCTTACGATGTTGAAGAAAGTGTTGAAGAAGGTGATGTCAAGTTACATACTTACGGTGTCGAGACGTTATACAAACTTGAACGTACATAAATATTCATAATGAATATAACACATATAACATTTCACGTAAAAAACGGTTAAAACGACAAAAAAAACTATATCGAGATGGATGTCATATCGAAGAGCATGAAATTCTCGTTTTTTTGATGTAATTTGTTTAATTAAAATATTAGTAATTTTTAAGATAATTTGTTTTAAACTTTAATTGGGTAAAAAGTTTTTAATTGAAAAGGAAAATAAAAAGTCAAATATGGTAGACGTGTGTTTAAATTTTCTTCCATTTTTACTCCTAAGTATTTTAAAATTAAAAACTCTATTTAATATGAGTTGTTGGATCAAAAGAGATCGAGTGACTGAAATTTGTCCTCACGTACACAATGAAAAATGAGTTTTCATTTGAACTTTCCTCTCTCTCTCTCTCTCTCTCTCTCTCTCTCTCTCTCTATATATATATATATATATATATATATATATATATATATATATATATATAAATTAACAACTTATTAATTATTACAAATTGTTTAATGGTAAATAAAATATGTTATTTTAATGTGGGGTCCATAAATTTAGTGTTTTTTTAGAGTATGGTTGGAGTTGAGTTATTTTTTTGTGTTAAGAGGCCCACCAAAGTTGGTGTTTTTAGTGTTTTTTTTGGTGTCAAGGTTGGAGTTGCTCTTATAGCATCTCCAACCATACTGCAAATTTAGTGATTTGCAGTATGATCATCTCCAACCATACTCCAATCTTCAAATGAATTTGCCGTTCATGGGTTGCTGAAATGAAAACACACCAAATTTGGTGTGGCACTATTCACACTGCAAACTTATATGGCCCACCTAAAATGTTTTTTTTTATAAATATAATTGATATAGTTTGTATTTTTAATTATAATAAATGTTATTTTATATATTAAATTAAATTAAAAAAATAGCATTAAATAAAATTGATAAAATCTAATTTCATAACAAATTAAAAATACATAATACTTGAAATTAAATAACGTAAACTAAAACATAAATTAAAAATACAACTGAAATAACATCAACTAATACATATTAAACATCATAAATTAAAAATCTCAATTGTTTTGTCCGCTCGCATTGATTGAACATTTGTGGGACGAATATACTAACTCGGAAAATTAGTATCATTTAACTATGTTTTTAATTTATGTTATTTGAATTGATGTATTTTTTTCCTAGTAATGTAAAATTTATTAATTAATAAATTATCATTTTATTTTGACCGAGACCTCATTAATTAATTATTTATTTAATATAATAATTATTTATAAATAATAGATAGTGTATATAAAAATATTTAATAATAATGAAAAATGTTTTTTTTATTTGGGTTTAGGAGATTTGGTGTTTTTTTTTTAAGTATGGTTGGAGTTGGAATTTTTTTTTAGTGTTAAAGGTCCCACCAGTTTTAGTGTTTTTGGTGTTATTTTTGGTGTATGGGTTGGAGATGGTCTTAGCCACTACCCTTACGTAGTTTTATTGTAGTTTCTTAACTTGCTGACTTTACCATGACGTAACAAAAAAAAGTACAAAAAAAAAGTTCTTATAAATCACTCCATTGAAGATACTCTAAGATTTCTCGATAGACCAAGTACCGCTAGACCAATGATCCACTTGATGTATCTATTGTTGTCCTATTCATGACAACTGTAAATCGTACATCTCGTTCTAGGTTTATAGTACACCTAAAATGAATTAGTTAGGCAATTTGGTAGTAAGCGTGATGAATAAAATTGGGCTACATTCCTAATGATAACACAACGGTAGAGTAGTAGTAGTAGACAAAATTCTGTGAATTTTGTTATTGGGATGATGACCAAAATGAGAATCAAGATCTTAGCCCCAGTTTTGGTTGGATTCACCTTCGATTCTTCATCATTGGTAGTAGTATTTCAAAACCCATTGACACCGAATACACAGTGGTGGACCCAGAATTTTTGCCCAATGAATGCACTTTTAAGGTGGATTAAAGATTAACCACTTGGGTTGTGTCGCACTGGTAAAACCTTTGGGGGATGTAGTGGAATATCTCATCTACCTAGGGTTCAAATCCAAGTGCTGCCAAAACTCTTGTGGCCATGGAGGTTCACCTGCGATGACTCCAGGCCATTCGTGGTCGCCTGGGGATTAGTCGGTGTGCGTAAACTGGCCCGGAAACCCACGGTTACAAAAAAAAAAGATCTGCAAAGTCGTTCGATGTGTTTTTAGCTGAATTCAACCACCGTTTCAAGGGATTTTAAAGTTTTTTTTGGTTGATTTCGAAGGATTTGTAAGTTTTTTGGTCGATTTTAAAAGATTTTTTTTCGGTTTTTTTGGTTGATTTCGAAAGATTTTTTTGGGTTTTTTTTGGTTGATTTAGAGGTACTTTTTTCCCCTGTTTTTGGGTTGATGTTCCTTGTATTTTCTAATACTTCGGTGAACCCCTCAAAGTTTAACGGATATACCTTTCACTCAAAGTTTAGCGAGTGCATTTTTCATTCTTCGAATAAAATCTTATTTGTGAAAATAAGTTGAGAGTGGACGAGAGCTACTCACTCAATCATAGATAGGTCCACACCTACCAACATAGCCTCAAAAACTAATCTATGACAAGATCTTTTTTGAAAGTATATATTCGATCAGTTTTAAAATAAATATCCATATTTTTATAACAGGATCTCCAACAGTTTTGCTATAATTTTTCTAAAATAGAAAAACAAAAATGAAAATATCTAAAAAATATTACATTCAACTCCAACAGATTTGTTATTTTAGGGATTTTAAAACAACTTATATTATTATAATATTCTTTAATTTATAAACCCAATACACTTTTAAAAAAATAATATAAAATGATAAAAATTGAATCTCATTGGTGGGATTGAATAAAATAATTATTTATCTCTCCTACCATCAACTTTTAGGGGACGTTTGTTTCGCAGAATGGAATTTGATGGAATTGGAATCCATCGAAGGAATTTAACTTTGAAAGAATTGGAATGGAATTTGACCACACGTTTGGTTGGTAGGAATTGGATGGAATTCAATTCTTTCACTTTAGCTAAGGAATGATGAATTCCTTGATTTATGGAATTCAAATGATTCCATCATAAACAATATGAGAACCAAATAAAGGAATTGGAATTTGGTCAAAGGAATTCCAATTCCTTCAAAATCCATTAACCAAACACCTCCTTAGGGCGCATTTGGTTTGCGGGAATGGATTGGATTTTAAGGAGGGATTTGGATTTGGGGGGACTTCAAATCCATGCCAATTGCAAAGGATTTTGAAATCCATCATGTAAGGGATTTTAAAATGGTCAAGGGATTTCAAATCTGGTCAACGAAATCTTTTCCTGCAAACCAAACACAGGATTGGAATGGATTTGAAATCAAAATTCATTCCAATCCCACAAACCAAACGCGACCTTAGAGAATTCTCTAAACTTGGAAAATTTTCAAGTTTTTTTCTATTATAGTAAACAAGATAACAAAGTTGTTGGAGATGCTCTAAGTGTCCAGTTTCAAAAGTATCTAAAATCTCAAAATATCATAATTCTACCATTAATTATTACTCTATCGACTATCAAGAGCATCTCCGACACCTATGCTATAATTTTTCTAAAATATAGCATACAAACTCAAAAGTCAACCTCCAAAAAAAATTACATCAAACTCCAACGTATTAAAAAACATTCAATATATTTAATAAAATATATTTTCTTTCTTAAACACTTGATTTCAATATTACACATTCAATATTTGTCAATTAGTTGATTAAAAAAATATAATAATTATACATTTCTAAAACCGTACGTCTTCTATCATGGACATTTGTTTTGGGACGAAAAGAGTAGCATTTATATACAACAAAAACTCTTACACACGTACCAATCGGTCATCGCCCCAACGACATCCGCCAGGCCAATGACCATTTGATCGCCTACGCCACGATTCACCTTCAAACTCAAAACGAAAAATAAAAAATAAAAAACAAAACCAACCCAGGTTGTCAACAACGAGGCTCCCAAGGAGCGTCGTCGAGTGATCAAAAGGGGTCCCGGGTTTTCAAATCTGTTCGTGTAACGTGGCCGGTTACGAAAACACAGATGACAGAAAGAAAAGTAGTGAGCAAAATGAAAAGGAAAGAAGAAAAAGGACAATAAAGGAGGAAAAATGAGATCTAGAAACATAAGTTGGGGAATATCATCTGATCATCAACAATCCAAGTTGAATCCTATTCCACTGCTGCTGCTGCAAGCATTAGATAGAACAACTTTAGCCCCCCACCCCCAAAAATCCATGACTGCCTTTAATCACACTCACTGGTTGGAATCTTTGAACAGACTGAAATAATTGAGAAAAAAAATGAAATCAATTTGGGGTCAAGAAACCACCAATGAGAGAAGATAGATACATAATCTGTATCTACCACTTCCACTACTATTGACTTCTCTCTATCATTCTCAAGTGCTCAGGATCAAAAGCCCCTGAAAATCTGGACATCAAAATCTTCACTTTTTCACCCCCCTCTTTTTTTTTTTTCTTTTCTTGTCCAATTGCTGCAAAAAACAAACCTTCATAAATGGCTAAAAAGCTAACAAAGTTTAGGTGTCATCTTCACTGTGGCCAAAAATCAAAGTACCAATTTTTTTTTTCTCATTATTATTCACTTGTGCATTTTGAAATTTTCAGACAAATATTGTTACTGTTTTACTACCTGCTACTATTTACCAACATTTTTCTCACTATTATTCACTACTTGTTTATCGAATCTTGGTAAAACGATAAACGATGCTACTGTTTACCAAGCCCTTCTAATCGGTCCATGATGCTGATTGGTAAGCTAAGGGAGAGACTCTTTGGGGCTGTTTACTTATAGCTTAATCAGTTTAATGGTCTAAGCGGCTTATTCGCTCAGCCAATAAGCTAAAATGGCTATATGGAATAAGCCAGGACCCCTCACTTGTCCCCATTAAGCCATCCTAAACAAAGCAATACCAAAAATGCCGGGAAATAATCCAACCCTCTATTTGTCTCCCTCAAACCCATTGGTCTCCCGTCCCTCAAACAGACAGATTTATCCGGACAGACAACTTAACCTATACAGGGCTTAATGTAAACAAAAAGTAAACAACCCCTTACTCGGTCAGTGATTAGTGCCGACTCAGACCATACTCTTACCCAGTTAGCGCTTATTCAATTTGTGTTGGTAAATGGTCCTGACCGCTTATTTAGCCAAAAACGACACGAAGAAAGCGGAAATCCCTAGTTCGTTTATGCTACGATTCCACTTTATCTACTTCCTTGAATGTATGCATGCGGAAGGGAACTCGATTCACTTGTCTTACAAATAGGATGATGATGACCCATTTTTCATAAGGGAACCAAATCAAACGAGCACAGTATATCCTCACCCGAAGGTGGGGTATGAGACTGGAAGGGTAAGATGCACGCATATCTGATTTCTACCTTAAAAGAGAGAAATGCATATAAGATGAATTTTGATAAGCTAGTTACGAGTAAGCAATACCATTTTCGTAAGGAAATGCCTCTAATATGGAGAAAGATGCATTATGGGTGTGTTTTTTACGGTGAATAGGAAACTTGAGATATGGGCATAATAGAGTTCGAAATGGCGGGAGATCTATATGCTTTATGAAGCGCAAAAAATAGTAAAATGGTAACGAAAAACTTCCAAAGATGATTATACTTGTTGGAGATCTGATACTATTCTTTGTACAAATGTAGTTTAAAGGAGGGTAAAAATATGGAGCAACCAACCGCTTATTACGACTCCTATGGTGCAGCAGTTGGGGAAGATGCTAATGCTTTAACCTAACTGGCGGAATGGCTCTTCCTTGATGCATAGGCTCGGTAAGCCGCCAATGCGATTACAGCGGCAGCGGCTCCAACTGCAAATTTGTAGTAAAATATATCAAAAAACCAAACCAAACCATATCAAACGAGCCCAGTATATCCCACCTAGAGGTGGGGTCCGGGAAGGGTGGGATGTAGGCAGACATGATCTCTACCCCCAATGCGTAAAACGGATGTTTCTATGAAAAGTGTGCGGAAAAAGAGAGTGATTTTGAAGGATTACCAGAAGCAAACATGAGAGAGCGATTAACGAGCCGGCGGTATTGCTTCTTGTTTCTCCCGTATTCAGTTTCAGGGACACTCAAATAACAGCGCTCAGCTGCGTTTACAATTCTCCAAAAGATGTTATTCATGTCCCTTTCCTTTACGCTGATATGAATGGGTGCATCTATTTTCATTTCCTGACAGATCTAGAGCAAAGGGTCGCAAAGTGCGGATTGATGTGAGTATAATTTTCATAGTAAGAAATTAAAAAGAAAAAACCCAAACCAAACAAACCCAGTAAGTCCCACCCGGAAGTGGGGGAGGGGTGGTGGGTGCAATGTATGCAGACCTGACCTCTAACTCGGAAAAAAGAGCAGTTGTTTCCACGACCCCCCCCCCCCCCCCGGCGGAGACGACATGTGCAAAGTGTGCGAAAAGAAGGGTAAAGTGTGCGAAAAGAAGGGTAAAACTTGCTCAAAAATTAAAATTTGGAAATGAGTTAGAAGTCAGCAAACAACAATCAAAACAGACAGACAAACAACAAAGAAAACTACAAACAGAAGCAAGCAGGTACAAGAAAACATAACAGAAATAGAAATAACTACACGCCCCTAGTCTAACCTAGGACTCGGAAGATCTATATGCTAACTCCCTAATCTTCACCCGTCTATGGTAAGTTGGTAACTAAAAATTCTCACCCCTAATATGCTACCATTATTATAATACCCGTCGTTTTTAATCTATATATATGTAATGTATATATTATATTTTAGTTTAGGTTTAAAAAAAAAATTTGATGGATTCATCAGATTAGTACGTGGTTTTTTTTTTAAAAAATAGGCAATTTATAATAATAAGATAATTAAGTAAATTGTTAGGCTATTTTTGATGGGCTATAATTGAGGGTTTAGTTTGTAAAGCCCACAAGTAGGCTTGGGTTTAGATGGATTGAATCCATCTTTAACTTGATCGTTCCTTTTCTTTTTCTCCCTTCCCACGATCATCTCACCCTAAAACCCTCTATCAATCGCAGAAAATTCCCCCCCTCGAATTCTTGAAGGAATAGCAATCGAAAGTCAAGGGAGAAAAGGATCGGTGATTTCGAGTTAGGCTCGTCAATTTATCATCGTTCTCTCGTCGTTTTGAGGTAAGTTTTCATCCCCGTCTTCAATTTATACGATTATGATTAGGATTCGAGTTCACGGAATTATTGGGTCTAGAAACCGAGTCGTTTCGATGGCTCGAAAGTCGCCGTTTCGGTATTTAAAACAAATGGCAGCAGCATCGGATCATAAAATCATTATTAGAACACAAAAATTCTGCTCGTTTTTCTCTTGTTTATAGTCCTAAAATCTGTTTATTAGCAGTTGTTTGTCGACCTGTGCTATTGAATATTATTGAATAAGAGAAGTGTAAATTGCCGGAAAAACGGACCAAAACGACTCTATTTTTAGTGAAATCGTTGCTGCGTTTTTAGCCATTTTTAGTCGTTTTTGGTCAATTTTAGCTGCTGCATTTTAGTGCGTTTTAGTCGAAATCGTTGCTGCGTTTTTGGGTCATTTATTAGTCGTTTTCGCTGCTGTCTTTTAGCCATTTATTAGTCGTTTAGCCGTATTTTTGCTGCTGCGTTTTGGCTATTTATTGGTTGCGTTTAGTCGAATTTTTCTGCTACGTTTTAGTCGTGTATTAGTTTGTTTGTTTTAGTCGATTTTTGCTGCTGCGTTTTAGTCGTTTATTAGTCGTTTTTTAGCCGTGAATTGTTGTTATATTTTGGCCGTTTATTAGTCGATCTTAGCGTGTTTTGCTGCGCGTTTTGGAGGGCGTTAAGTAGGATTAATATCAAGTTTTTGGGTATTTTTAGGTCGGGATTAGAGGAGTAGACGATCGGCGAATTTGAGAAATTTTGGGTGAAGTTTTAAGGTACGGATTCCTAACTCTATCCATTTATTTGACTCGTTTACACTTGCGTACGGATCATTAAGTTTTCTCTCCTCTCGGGTTAAATGATTCACGATTATTTGATTTGTCCGTCATCGTATTGTTCGTTCACTCACAACCGTTCTATGTCGTACGTAATTGTGGAATCGTCAAGTATTTATGATTATCGATGTTAGTAAAAATATGTGTTTTATCCAAAAGATCTCGTTTAATGGTTCGGTAGCTTTTTAGTTTGATTTCTATCTCTAAATGTACATATGTTGGTACTTGTGATTAATTGTGAACTGTTCGATTTGAGCCTTTCGATTATTACAACCACTTGTTCATCCAATATTTTTGTAATTGTTTACATTTGGACACCCATTTGAGTTCATTATGTTTTGAGCCTAATTGAAACTATATGACGTCGCATGTGTTGCGACAAATTACCCCGATAAGTCGAGCTATTAACCACCTATGGGGGTACCATAGGCACGTCATTGTGGCACCGATGGCGTGACACTAACCGTGGCGGTGTGATCAGACCACGGCGTCTCCTCTTTTGTGCTCTTGTGAGAGCTATTTTTGGTGTGACGGAGATTTGATTTAGGAGGCGTATGGGTCGACCCTAGCATATGTTATTTGTTGTAGGGTGAGTGTCGGTGTAGTGCCCAACACCGTATCTCACATTAGTACGTGTGGATCTGCAGTCCAGCGTACGGGCCTGTGTGGCCATATGTCTGACACTTGTCACGTCGGTAGATATGCAAGTGTATGCGTTTTGTTTTTGAACTCGATTCAACCTATCATACGTTATCTGTTTTATTATGATATTGTGGGTTCTTTAAGATTTTGTTCCATCGCATGTTATCCATTGAAGTTGTTAATTGCCGTCTTCGCTAAAATTTTGAATCCATTATGCCTAATATCTTGAGATCAATTCTTACGTTGTGGTATTATTATTTTTTTTTTTTTGTTCGTTGTTATTATATATCCATTCACTGGGCATTTGGCTCAGCCGTGCTTCTTTTTCTTTCTCACGGCAGGTGATCAGGGGGTTGCTAAGGGATCGTGAGAGAAGTAAATAAGGCTCTTGATCGTAAAAAGGTTTCGAGACATTTATTGCCATTTTAGACATTATTTAGTTGTTTCGTTTGTTTTTAGACTAGCTTTTTGGTAAAGGTTTATGTTTGGTTTTGTTGAGTATTGGAAGCTTTAGAATTATTGTTTGGATGATATTATTTCGTTATTGGAGACTCTTTATTTTGGGAGTTTTATATAACCGTTTGTTATGTTTGACGTAGCCTCCCTTCCTTTGGAATGGGGGTGTTACAATTATCTTGCGTCTCCAAGAACTTCTATTGGAGGCTATGTCCTAGGAAAAGAACTACGTAAACAGGTAGCACAGGGGAAGGGGGCAAAAGAAATCAAGGTCAACAAAGTCAATTACCGCTTCTGAATCCTTGATTGCCATTGGGTAAGAATCCAAGTCATCCTTAGCAGCAATGAAGAGACAAGGGACTCCATAACCAGTATCTTCACCTCGCCTAGCGACATCCATAAGCAATTCCGATGATCTTTTTAAGGAATATTCATCCGAACTGCAATGAGCAACCAATTAGGCATGACCACGTCAGCAAAGACACAAATCTCTAGATAAGGAAAGAGGAAAAGAAGCGGTATATCAACAAGAATAAAAGAAAACAACGGTTACTGTTGGGTTTCTTTCAGAATATAAGAAATACAAGATCTTGTAGCATCAAAAATGGCGCTCGATGCGTTGGAATAAAAAGCCTAGCAGTCAACTGTACTAATACATCATTAATAGTCAAGGCACTTGAATCAAACTCCAACTGGTTTATAACTAAAAGCTACTCACAGCCCAACCTTACATTAAGTTGAGCTTTACCTCGATAGAATCATGGCTTCGCTCTGAAAGATCATGTGTAGGTGTTAATTTACCACTAATTTGTACTTATCAAAGGAATTTGTCATGTTTCAATTAACAAACATGGTGTTGAAAACGAGTTATTTAGCTAAATGAACTCCCGGCAAGCGTTCTTTAAATTCATGACCTTCTAACAGGTTTCTAAGCATTCTTGTATATAGAGGAGACATTCTTCAAGCAATGACATCCTCAAACCTGTCTGAAGGTCATGGATTTTATAAAACCTGTCGATTTAAAATAGAAAATAAAAGAACTGTCAGAAGGTCATTTAACCAAAGGACATTGTTCAAACCTTTTCCCTTCTAGGTAGGTTTTGAAGGGAAACCCTTGTAAACATGTTCTCTTTTATTTTATTTTTCTAGCCATTTTCAACAAGTGTATGAATAGAAACCAAATTTTATTGACATGTAGCATCAAGCTCACCCGTCATAAACAAAAACTGCTACATCACAGGCAGCCAAGGATTCCTTGCTAGATAGAAACGGTTTGACTTCATCTTCTTGAATTTCACGCAATATAAGAGTCTTCTTAGTTCCCTGAAAATTCAATGTATGTCATACAAGTCATATGGTAGAAACAGATGACCCAAAAGACGTGTAGTATTAGTATGCTTTCTCCTCTTCTCACGTATCCCATATGACTTCGCATAAAAGTTACTCCCTCCATCCCAAAATAAATCTCCGTAATTAAAAATGCAGAGTTCTAGAAGTGTGTAATTATTACACTTTCTAATGAACTAAATGACAATTTTACCCTTGAGATGGTGGAACAATCTCATACATGCAGATGTTTGAGACTACCACGGAAACCGTTTTGACAAAACGCAAAATTGTGATAATGAAAATATATTTATCAATTTGAGAGCAAGTAAATAGGACCATCGTGAATGAGCAAGATGGACACCTAAGAAGAGGCAAATAAGCACAAAATGAAAATTTTTAAACACTATCTTCAAGTATGTTTCTAAATCAAAATGTTTTATGGTAAACACTTACCCGAAGCTGATCAACAGCATTGACTGTATAACATTGATTGCTATTTAAAGTATACGATTGTTGGAAAGGCCTGCAAGTAAATTAAATATATGCTTCATGAGGTATAACAGCAAAAGAACTCTATTAAGAAGATTGTGGAGATAACAAACTTCAATCAGAACAGGCAAAACTTTTCAAGGAGCAAAAGCTTCAAAAAAGCACCTTCCCACAAATGAACTTAACAGTGCAGACTTGCCAGCATTTTTGGGTCCAAATACAAGGCACTGGAAAACATGTCTGTCTGATTGTTGTTTTTTAACGTCTAACGTTCTTTTCCTGGTCAGATGGAGTGCCGTTGCAGGATCATTAGTATATCCCAGGTATATCAGATAGGCCAAACTTTTAGCTGGATCGAAAAATGTCATTAGGGCCCACTGCAACCATGAACCTAATGTCAGTAATGCCGAGCATACGGCTTAGGTAAATATTAAATTTTCTATAATGCAACACTTGAAAGCCAGTACAACCACCGCTAAAACCTTCAACCATGAATATTTGAGAGCTGATAGAAGGTATAGATTTTGTCAGAGCAGAACCAACATCCACAACAAGTTCATAACAAATTACCTTTATGTGACATTTCCTGAAAGTAGTTGTCTTGCACTAATACAGATAACAGCAAGAACAAAAAATAAAGCATGCAAATGTAAGTTGAAATAATGCATATACATCTATACTCATGGGGACTGAACTAGTACCTGGAGTGATTTGTAACTCTTTGATGAAATCATATTAAATGTAGAAAGAGTTTAATTTCAAATCCATTAATATATCACCAGTATAGCAATCAATCTCCTTTCTTATACAAATATAGTAATTAGTCTTTGCTTTATGGATGAATATAGCAATTAACTCTCATTAAGTGAAGTTTCATTTGACTTGCAGTTATACTTAGAATGACAGTAATGGTTCAAGTAATTTACAGAATATAAATACCAAAGAACTTCCTATGGTCCCTTGTGGTATGAATAAACATGCTATCACACGCACCTGAGAGAGGAATCCAGAAAGTCTTATGTCCCCTAATTCGGTTCTCTCTAAGCTACTCTTGTAAGGATCTTCATCCCAAGGACTGAAAGGAGAACATAGATTACACATGCATTAGAATTTAATCAAATTATTATTAAACAAGGAGCAATCAAGCATAAAAAAGCAACAGAAAAACGAAAAGCCATTTCCAAAATCAAAGACATGTAATGAAAAATCAAGAAATGCAACTGCCCCGACTCCCAATGAACCAATTCACTGTGCATTCCAATCAATCATCTTTAGTACAAGACCCCAATTTTAATCAAGATGTATATTCATTTCCATATGGTGACAGGAACCTCTTACTTCTGATATAAACAAATGTAGAAGCCATGTTTGTAACATTTAATTGTAAAAGTGCTCATTAAAAAACTCATCTGGATTTCAGGAGATTCTACTTACAGTGTAGACAACTTTAACCAAAGGGCCACTGGCCCAGCAGTACTCGGTAACCCCACTTGCTGGAGGTCAGGGGTTCAAGTCTCACCAAAGGTGAAAAGCGTGTGCGAGTTTAATTTTCCATATATAAATATTATATACTTAAAAAAGAACTTTATGTCATACCTCACAAATAAGCCACAATGGAAAAAGATGGCAATACTACTAATTCAGTTACTACTTTTGCTTACCTTGTTAGCAACTTAGCATGTTTATTACGATGTTAGTTTACCCAGAAAAACGATAAGGTCAGAAAAGATAATTTTCACTATAACCTTCTATATAAAAGGTAGTTGCCAACTCAAATAATTATTCAAGCTTTTATGGCAATTAACCTTTACTCCTTCCAACCCAACAGCCAAGATTAATGTCCGTTTCAAAACCTAGCTATTTTGGAGATCTTTTTACAGATCTGAGGCATGAACCAACTGGAATCCCTATTTCAATTCAACCTTTAGTTCTAACTTCTAATGGAGAAAGATTATTAGAAAACAACATCCAAATCACACTAATTTCATATAGCAAAATTAAGCAGTAAATTTCCTAAAAGATGAAGTATATTAGTAATGAGATGTCCATCAGAAAGCATTAATAATGAAAAGAAGAAAATGATGCAAGTGTTCTTTTATTCTGGGACAAAACTAAAAGCCAAAAGCTAACTTTTGGAACAGGTATACAGAATTACTATATGGTGATTTCTTTATCATAGAAGTTTCGGGCCAAATCAATTAGTTGCTATTAAATTTACAAGAAGAGCGTGTTTAGGTAAATTTGACTGGCGAACATACAAGCACTTACAGAAGAATTTGAGAAAGGCACGATGTGCTTGTGCTGATTAATTTTGAGGCTAATGAAAGGTAGGGGAAAGAATAGAGATGCGTAAACACATAAAAAAATCATCAATCTAAAACTCGGAAGGGATACAACATAAGAAAAGGTAAACATGATCCACTCATGGGTCTCCATATGAACAGGAAATAAATGACAAAATTCCACCCTATCTCACCATGTGTAATACGTATACAAAGAAAAAAGGACAAAAACCCAGATTTAATATAGATACCATGAAGAATTAAAATCAATACAATGTGAAGTTGAAAATTTGGCCCACCTTTCTGGCGCAGTTGAAAACAGCTCATCAAGCTCAGAGTCTTGGAGAGCTCCGTCCTACCAGGTGTAAACGTTTACATTTGAGATACATTCATAACAACTTCAAAAGCAAAGATTGAGAGTTTACTACGATGGCGCATATCATAAATGAATGAAGAAGTTTAACTGTTTATATGTTCCCAGCACAGCCCAATATTAGATAGTTGATTTTTGCCTATGCTCCCTTCTATTGGAAAAAGAAAACCTTTCACCAAATACAAGTGAAAGACAGAAGCTTATTGACTAGGTTAAACTACCCAAATTTTGGCGTATTGGGTATGACCTACCATTGGCAACAGTAATCTGCTCCTTGGATGAGTACAACAAATTTTTACGTGAGTACATACACACACATGCACAGAGACAGAGAGGGGGGGTGTTTGTGTGTGTTAAGTGTTTCTATTGCATAAACGTCATATATCCCATTAGTTGTGTTTGTTTGGGGTCACCCAATCCGTCTTTCAGGCTGAGAATGAAATTTCAAAAGACAGATTCTAAATCCAGAATATCTGAGTCTGACGTAATCAAATCTTTCTTTATTAAAGCATAATGAATGGGTTGCCAGATTCTACCCAAAAGCCACAATTCCGCAAGTAAACATATTAACTGTCACGCCTTCCATTTCCAGATTGTCTTGTTTTTTCCTCCTGGTGTTGGACATTTTCTCCATACTAAGATTTTTTTTTCCGGTTTTTCATTTTCTATTCTCATGTCATATTGGAGCCATAACTCATTTGTCTTCTGGAATCTAAAGCAAATGCACCATTTGAAGGGTTGAAAGGAATGATGCAACTTCAACCATGTCTTGGCTCAAATACAAAGTCAAATTGGACTCCTGATAATGAACAAAGGGTGGCTAATTTTCCAAAATGTCTTTGACCTGCAGCCTAAAACATGGCTCTAGCGGATGAACTAGGAATGAAGATCAACTTCAAAGGATAGTTATTACAATTTGTATTAAAAAAATGTTTGTAGTTTATATATTGTGTTAGGAAGTACAAGTATGCACGAGTCTCGAATACTTGGTTTTTCCATTTATGTCCTCACAGCTGTTGTATTACATACATTTATGAGACAAATAAAGTTCTGAAATATTATCACTGGAAAAAAACAGTCTTACCATCTGAAATTCGATTACTGAAACAAGCTTAACCTTAGGACAAATAAATACATGAAGTGAAAGATTAAAAGGCAGACACCACATCATTTCAAGTTTCTGTCTAGGGATTAGGTAAGTAATACTTCGGTGCAAGTCTACACTTTCCTACTCAAAGAGAATGCTCACTGCTCTCAAGCTATTTCAACATAAACAAAGTAAAATGACTGAATATTAACTAAAGCAGTTATGAAGTAAAGATCCACAATGTAGTTAAGAATCTAAGTTAGAACAAAACATGAGAAATACATACATTGTTGGAATCAAACAAACTGAAAATCCCCATCAGGAAGTCCACAGCTTCGCTAGTCAACTCAACACTCTACATGAACACAACCATTAGAGAATTATTGCCAGTATTGGATACTATTTTAAATCGAAGTTAAAAAAGGTTTATTGGCGGGGACCCAAGGCCCCGTGGTCCCCTTTTGAAGACCCTACAGCCGTAGCACCATAAGGCTGCACCGGAAAAGACAACCTGTCTCCCCCTGGATTCGAACCCACATTCGGGATGCCAGGAAGGAGCTTTTACGGAAGGGCGCTGGGCATAACCTGGTCAGGAGCCTTTTTAGATGGAACAGGAAGATTCTCCTTCCGGAGTTCAATGTCATCATTGTAACCAAATTTACGCAAGACGCTCCACGTCGTCTCAAGGCGGCCTTTTTCAATAAAAAGAGCATGAAGAAAAAGAAATCCTGTTAGGGTAAGCCCAAGTTCATTGACCCCTTCAGGCACCTTCTCCTGCACGACTCTCTTAACACCCACTATTTCAGCAGGTTGTAGAGGAGCATTGAAGCACTTAACCTGTTATGAGAAACAGAAAAGTAGTTCTTTATATACACATAGAAACATTATCGCTTATGATTCCCATCACTAATAGAAAATCTAGAAGAATCGAAAAGGAAGTCAAGGATCTCATCATAAGAAGAAAGTGTAAAACTTTCTTATTATGCAAGATCGAAGAAGAGGTATTACCTGAAATTCATTCAACTCACTATCATTTAGGGCACTGTCCATATCATGATCACACAGAATAAATATCCTTTTCAATGCTCTAATGCATCGGGGTTTTAGAGTTTGAGATTCTTGATCAAACAAGGGGGCTGTTGGATGAAGCACTGCTTTCTGAGCATAGTAAAACACCTCGGGTACCTATAAAAGAAATGAATTGAGCTTGTGATTCTAACCATGTAACAGGTTAAAACTAAGAGATTAGTCTGAACATGATGTGGCAAACAAAATTCCTGCATTCTAACTTCTCCAAATGCATATCACCAAAATGATCTTGTTTTAGAGTACAACAAGCTCAAGCTGGTGCAACTATCTTTAAGATCTAAAGATTTTGACAATAATTTTAATAAAAGGACCACAAAATGAGAGTCAAAGTAAAAGGGTGTTGCAGTTTGATTATATGTCACTATAGGGTTACTGCATAAACTATAAAACATACAGACATATTAACCTAATGTGACAAACATTACATGAAAAATCTATATGCTTTTACTTGGAAGACCTTTCCAAAGATGAGCTGTTAATTCCAATCTTTTCATTGATATCAAAGTTGAACATAATAACATACCTGAACAAGGTTAGCTGCCGAACACTCTATACAAGTTTCAATCTCCCTAAACTGTTGCATTATTGGAGCCATCACCTGCTCTAGACTCATGGGGTAGTGTTCATCACGCAAATCTAGCTTGCAACCAACCACAATCACAGGTACCTTGACCTGTACATATATCAACATAAAAACATAAATAAAGTCTCACAATCACCAATTCAAGTAATTAAACGCATGTCACAATTGAAATTTGCTGTTGTCTTTTTGCCTCATCTTATATCATAAAATATGGATGGATCGAAAACCTTTAAGCGACGAACTTCAGGAATCCAGAAAGTCTGAAGGCGATTGAGTGTTTCAGGTTTATCACAAGCATAAGTTATCACCACCGCATCAGCTCGCTTCAATTCTTCCTCTAGTTTAGCTTTACCTTCCAAACTACATTTACAAAATCCAAGTAAAAAACTAATAAACAAATGCATAATCTTAATCAATCAAATAAATCGATGATGAACAATACTCAATCCAGACCTAGATGCAGTGTCGATGATCGTAACCGGAACGCCATCCGGATAGTAATCCGCTGGAAGACGAGTAGGAGGAAGAACAGGTGAAACGCTTTCCGGAAAATTCTCCGAGGCAGCTGCCGCGATTAGGCTTGATTTACCGGAGCCACGATCACCGACCACCACAACTCGGACGGTAGTCCGGCGACCTGGAATCGGTGCTCCCGCTGCTGAGCCGCCTGACATTTAACAACTACAAAAACCAAAATCACAAATCAGTTAACCACAGAAGAAAGAAAAAACTTCATCAGATGAGATCTAAACGATCAACAAACACCTCTTCAGAAAACACAAATCAATCGATGAAAATTCTTCAGAACTTAATCTGCTTTCTTGATCGACGGCGAGCTATGCAGACATGTTGATGATGGCGTCGGATGCTTTATTATTACAGCGGAAGAAATCTGTTGATAGAGACACTGTGCGGGTGTATCAAAAACGTGAGTGATGGGTGTAATTTGTAAGAAAGCTCATTTATTTGGGTAAAAACTGTAAATATTTGTTTCTTGGGGGAGAGGTTTAGATTTTCTCGGGGGGGGGGGGGGGAAGGGGGTGGGTCCTACTCTCCTCCAATAGCAAAGATGTATATATGACTTGTGCTTTACACAATAAAGAGTAAACTACGATTTTAGTCCCTGTGGTTTGATGCTTATAACGGTTTTCATCTCTGATTTTTTAAAACTGCTTTTTTAGTCCTTATGAATTTTATTTGCTTCTATTTTCATCCATTCTTCCAATTTTATTAATATTAAATGTTAATTCATTTAAAAATTAAATAAATAAATTACATATTTGGTCCTTGTAGTATATAAACTTTTACATTTTTATCTTAATTTATATTTTTTTTATTTTTTCTTTATTTATTGTATTTCATGAAGACATTTATTTTTTATTTTATTTATTGTATATTTTCATAATTATTATAACTTTAATTATAAAATAATCAAATAACTTCATTAAAAATATTGATAAATACAAGATATTTTTTTCAAAGTTTTAGATTTAAATCTCCTAAAATTAATATTTTTTTTATCTATTGATTTATTAAAGTTATTTCTTATTTTAAATTATCATTGAAAAAAGTTTAATAAAATTCGAGAAAAAAATAGGATTATTTTATAACAACCGGTTGTTTTTTGTTAAATGCAATTTACTATTTACTCTACTATTCTAAATTCTCATTTAATCTTTATTTTTTATTAATTAATCAAATTTGTTTAATATTTAAAAGACATACAGACATACAAACACAAGTATTATTTAAAACCTTGATATATATATATATAGAGAGAGAGAGAGAGGGGGAGGATCAAACGAGAACGGTACCTATTTAAAATGAACAAGGCAACGACAAATCACATATAAAATATAAGTGATTTTACATGTGATTTTCGCGACCTTAAGTCGCGGCAAACGTCGTCCGCATACTATTATTAAAATATATATTTCATATAAAAAAGGAATTTATCTAAATAAATAAAAAAATAGTGGAAATGGAGATGATGGAAGCCACGTGGCTTGCAAATGTAATTGCAAAATTTGCAATCCATCATCCTATGTGGCAAGAAGATTTCATTTGCAATCCCATTAGCAATGCATTTGCAATCCCTTTGTGAATGGTCTCATGTTTTTTTAAAATTTATTAATATTGTTAATATTTAATATTAATAGAAAAATATGATAAACTTTGTATTACACAAATATGAAGATTTCTGCTTTCTCTTTTTCTATTTAAAAGAAAATTTAATATAAATGTTAGAGCAAACTTTTTATAATACTCTTAAATAAATTAAATTAACATAGTTGTCAAAATATCTCAAAAATCATAAAATAATGAGACCCATCTCGTTCATAAATCCAAAAATAACTTTTATTAAAGTAGTTTTTTTGTTAATTATAAAGGGCAAGTAATTCTAGCTATCATTCGTTGGTTATAATTATATAAAAAATTATTTTTAAAATTGAAATATATTATCTTCTTATTTGTAAATTTAAAATATTTAAATTATAATAAAATCTTGAGTTATTCAAATTATACCTAAAAAATTTCAAAATTTTTATTATTTTAATTTGACATCCATATCAATATTTTTTCCCTGACTTTTTTAATCATATCTTTAAATCAACAAGATATATTCAACCATCATGTAATATATATACTAGAAGTGTACTCGCGTAATGCAGCGAGATACATCACGATTTTAATGTTTCATTTTATTTTTTGTTTACGATTTTGGATGATTTTGAGAAAGTGATAATGTTTTTTTATAAATTTGTTTAATTTAGGCTTAATAATATAATTTTTTTATATAAAAAAATTAAGTATTTTGTTATAATTCATTTATTATCTTATATATTTTAATGACATCTAGAAAAAATAACCAATTACATATTTAATAATATAACTAAAACAAATTTATAGTAATATAATATATTAATTGATAGTGATACATAGAAAGGTCTACATAAAAGAAAGGTCTGCACATACCAAATTGGTAGATGTTAGAAGCCTGCAGTAGTAATATGTATCTTGTGCTTTGATACTTGTAAATTAAGAAAATTTTAAAATCTTGCATAAAATGATGGTATATTTTGCCTAATAATTTGTATTTAAGAGTTTTTTATCTCTGCTTTATAATATAGTATATATATATATATGTGTGTGTGTGTGTGTGTGTGTATGTATGTATATAAAGGTGGAGGTTCAAACAAGAACACCACTATTTTGCGAAAACGCGAAAACATTTTTTATCACATGTGATAATACACGTGAAGGCACCCGGTGGTTGCGGACGACTTGGCCCATGATCTAAAGTCGCACCAAATATTGTTTGCGTCACTAATTTAGTATCATATGTGATGGATACTGTATCACATCGAGAATACCCCTGTCACATGTGATAATACAAGTGAGGGGCCTAGTGGTGTGCGGACGACTTGGCCCGCAACCTAGGTCACGTCGAACGTTGTTCGCGTCTCCGATTTAGTATCACATGTGATGAACTATAGTATCGAATGTGATTGACTATAGTAAAAATGGTGTTATCACGTTCTCATAAAATAAGGTGTTCTGGTTTCAACCCTTCCCCCAGTATACACATGTGTAAATATGTATGCTAACATCATTTGGATACATAATATGATGTACTATCCATAGGTTAATATAATCATAGTCATTTATAAATATTATCCATAATCAGATGTAATGTACATTTCCATGTGAATATGCTCATGGTTATTCATATGATGTATGATCACATGAAATGTACATTCTTATGTGAATATAAACATATATGTAATGTATGTATGTTTATATATCATATAATGTATATTAACATGTGAAGATAGACATGTAATGCGTATTCACATGTGAATATGCTTACATATCAATATAGTTTAAAAAATATCATTTTTCAATAACTAGTTTATCATTACTTTAAAAACCCAGTTAAAAACATTGAAAATATATATTAATATAGGCATTGAATTAAAAATCTCCTCGTTTTTTTTATACAATTTATTCAATTAAATTTTTAATCATATAAAAGCTAATTTGGAATTAGATAAAAGATCGACTCCAAAATATACCATTAGGGATGTTTGTGGTCCGGTTTGGACAGTTTAACCCTCCAAACTACAAACCAAACCGTAATGATGGTTTAGAAATTTTATAAATCGAGCGGTTTAACAGCAAATGACCAAACCGATCAAACAGGACCACAAAAAAACAGTCTAGTTTGACCGGTTTAGACCTATTATGGGCTTTAAACTAAAAGAAACATAAAATCTATCTCCAATTTAAAATTTCCACGATGTTATATTATTAAAAAAAATATCAAATTATAGAAGAAAAATCTATCTTCAAAATTAAAAAACATTGAGCAAGTTTAAAAAAAATTAAGCAAGTCCACCAACAAGAGTTTGAATTCTCGACAAATATCTAGCAAGGAGAAAGACGATTTGAAACTTTAGATTTTGATTTTTGGCGGATTTTAGAATTTTGGCGACGTATGGAACACGGACAACTGAAAGTGAAAATCAAGAACTTAATGTCTTGGATGAGGTAAGCATATAACACGAAAACTAAATATAATTTTAGCGGTCAGTTAGGTTTAAACAACTCAAAAAAAATGTTCAAACCGCAGATCAGACTGAGCGGTTTGACTATTTTTCAGACCGGACCGGACCGCCGGTTCGCTCAAACCGTCAAAAACGGTCCGGTGTGACTTGATTCGGCCGATTTAAGCGGTCCGACGGTTTTTTTAAATACCCCTATATATCATCGATTAAATTGTATAATTTTGTAGGCTCTCTCTTGAACTCACCATTCAATACATATCATATATATGTTGAATCAAGCAAACTCAAAAGACTCCAATTGATCAAATCTAATATGATACTTTATTAAGAAGAGCAATGCTCTTTAAATAGAGCTACAAAACAAAAAAGAGAGATATTCTCTCCCACAAATACTGCTACGAATTACAAAGCAAAGAAAGATAAAAAAACAGCTAGCGTGCTCCTACAAACCAGGACTGACCAAGACTAAATCAAAACCACAACGGCTATTATTCCAACAAATCCTCCCCCAAACTGTGCAGTGCTGTAAGAACTGCTCAGTTTGCATCTTCAATTTTCTGAACTCCCATCATTCTTCGCATCTTTTCATAAGTGTCGAGCTTAAGAGGCTTAGTCATTATATCAGCAATCTGATCCTTTGTGCCACAGTAAACTAACTCGATTTCTCCATCTTTAACCAAATCACGTAAAAAGTGAAACCTTACCCTTATGTGTTTGGTTCTACCATGGAATACAGGATTCTTTGAGAGCTTGATGGAGGAGTTGTTATCATATAAAACAGTAGTGCACTTGTTCCATGTCTGACCAAAACTTTCAAGAATCATCTTCATCCAAATACATTGACACGCACAAGCAGCGGCGGCGACGTATTCAGCCTCTGTTGTAGATAGCGTCACCACAGATTGCTTCTTCGAACTCCATGCTACTGCCGCTCCACTCATGAGGAAAACATATCCTGATGTACTCCTTGCACTATCCATATCCCCGGAAAAATCGCTGTCGGTATAAGCTTGAAGGTCTTCATTGGAGCCTTTCTTGTAAAACAGCCCCAAATCTGAAGTTCCGTTGACGTATCGAATCACTCTCTTGGCTGCAAGCAGGTGAGCCTTCTTCGGGTTTGCCATAAACCTGCTTAAAAAACAAACTACATACATAATATCAGGTCTGGTATTTGTTAAATACATCAGACTGCCAATGAGTTGCTTATATTGAGTTGCATCTATGTCTTCTCCCCCTTCTTCCATTGACATCCTTGCTCCTGGAACGATCGGGTTCTTCACAGCATTACAATTCTCCATGCCAAATCTTGTAACAATTTCTTGTGTATATTTCTTCTGGCACAAGAAAATTCCTCCATCCATTTGTTGTATCTCGACTCCCAGAAAGAACTTCATCCTTCCCAAATCTGTCATGTCGAACTCCTGTTTCATGGAGTTCTTAAATTCTTCACACATCAACATGTTAGTTCTGGTGAATATTAAGTCATCGACATACAAACTAACTAACAAAAAATCACCCCTTTTTCATTTTTAATGAAAAGTGTATGCTCGTGGTTGCACTTATTAAACCCATTCTTCATAAAATACTCCTCAATTATGTTGTACCACGATCGGGGAGCCTGTTTAAGTCCGTATGGGGATTTCTTCAATTTGTATGCCTTGTGTTCTTCTCCGCTCTTGATGTACCCTTCCGGCTGTTCAGTGTACACCGTTTCTTTTAAGTCTCCGTGCAAGAATGCACTTTTCACATCAAGCTGGAATACTTTCCAGCCTTTGCATGCCGCCAAGGCCAACAACATCCTGATTGTATCCCATCTCGCCACCGGAGCAAAGACCTCATCGTAGTCAATGCCATGCCTTTGTGAGTAGCCTTTAACTACCAATCTCGCCTTATATTTATCGACTTCACCCTTTTTGTTACGTTTCGTCTTATACACCCACTTGACTCCAATCTTCTTCTGTCCAGGAGGTAAAGTTACAAGCTCGCATGTCTTGTTCTTTTCAATGGCTTCAATTTCAAGGCTCATAGCTTTCCTCCATTCTTCTTTCTTTGCAACCTCATAGTAATCTGTGGGATCCTCTTGACACGTGAACAACACCAGGTACTGCTCTTCTTCACTTTCGGACATTCCTTCTCCACTTACATAGTCTTGTAGGTGAACCGGTGCATGCCTCGTTCTCGTACTTCGAGTTTCTGGTTCTTCACGTTCTTCTCCTCTATTTTGTTCTCCCGTTTCACCTTCCGTGTCAACGGAAACTTCTGCACCAGGAGATGAATCACTTATGGTATTCACATTTTCCTCAGCCTCTTCGTTGCTATCATCACAAGCTAGCATGTCTTTGTTTTCTTCATCTGAGCTCCTCCCCCAATCCCAACTTTGACCCTCTTCAAATATCACGTCTCTGCTAACAATTACCCTTTTAGTTGCTGGATTGAACATCTTGTATGTCTTTGATTCTTCGCTCAGACCTACGAACACACACTTGCTGCTTTTATCCTCCAACTTCACCTGTTTTTGTCTGGAATGTGTACATGAGCAACACATCCAAACACTTTGAAGTGCTCGACACTTGGCTTTATTCCACTCCAACTTTCTTGAGGCGTCTTTTCTTTCACAGTCGCGGTCGGGCTTCTGTTGAGGATATGAACAGTCCAGCGTGCAGCTTCTGCCCAAAACGCCTTCGGCATTTTTTTCTCGATGAGTAAGCATCGAACCATATTCATTATGGTTTGGTTCTTTCTTTCGGCCACCCCATTTTGCTGTGGGGTGTAGGCTACCGTAAGCTGTCTTTTGATACCACACCTTTCACAAAACTTGTTAAACGTATCAGAAGTAAATTCACCACCTCTATCACTCCTAAGACAACGTATATTCATCCCCGTCTCATTTTCTACCATGCTTTTGAAGTTTAAAAACATTTTAAATGATTCACTTTTCTCGGAAAGAAAATAAATCCATGTCTTTCTACTATAATCGTCTATAAAGTTTAAGACATACCTCTTATTGCTTGTTGTGACAGGAGTAATGGGTCCACATATGTCGGTGTGAACTAGTTCCAGTCGTTCGGTTGCTCTCCACTGGACCCTTTTGGGAATTACTTCTCGATTCTGCTTACCTTTATTGCATACCTCACATATCTTGTTTGTATCATTGATCCAAGGTAACCCCTTCACCAAGTTTTTGTTGGACAAATAGTACAAACTCTTGTGATTCAAATGTCCAAACCTTTGATGCCAAAGGTTGGCGGTATCTTCCGTGACCTGCAAGCACTTTTGAGTTATTACATTAGCCAACAACACAAACGTCCTATTCGACATCATGGTGGTGTGTAGGACCAACCCTCTTTCTTGATGGTATATGCTTAGCGCCCCGTCTTTGATGAGAATGCTTAAATTCCTTTCCTGGAGTTGCCCAACACTTAGCAAGTTTGTCTTCAACTCCGGTACGTAATACACATCGCTTACTACGTGAACTCTCCCTTCGATCTCCAATATAATATCTCCTTTTCCATTCACTTGCATTTTCGTATTATTCCCTAGCTTTACCGAATACTCAAAAATTTCATCGAGTGTGGTAAACCAACTCTTGTTTCCTGTCATGTGATTCGAGCAACCCGTATCAAGAAACCAAAGATCATCCTTTCTTCCTCCTTCCTTCTCAATGTATGCCATTAGTAGCATCTCCTCTTCTTCCTCCATCTCTACGTAGTTTGCTGTCTTCTCCCAACTAGGGCATTCATATTGAAAATGTCCTAGTTTGTGGCATTTGTAACATTCCACCATTGCTCTAGTAAGGCCTCTACCTCTACCTCTTCCTCTGAAGCCTCCTCTGCCCCTTGTTACTCTCTCTTCGGTGCTGGTTACTTTGAGTACCTGCTCCTCTTCAACATCAGCCTTCATTCTTTGCTCATGCACCAGCAGACTACTTTGTAGCTCATCCAGCGAAAGGATATCCAAGTCGTTGGATTCTTCAATAGAGCATACCACGTAATTGAATTTTACCGTTGACAGTGCTTGGAATACACCTATAGATGTGTGCTAATTAAACCTCAAAGCAAGTATACAATGAGATCTAATATCGTCTTTCAAGTAATAAAACAGTAAAGTACCGGATATCGTCCCACGGAGATTGGAGTAAAAGTTGATTAAAAAGTAAGAGAAAGAAATGACTTCAGATGGCGATTTTGAAGACTTGATTTGGTTTGGTTTGTCACTTGATTAGATTAACAGAATAATAAAGCAAGCACGGGTGTAAGACATTTAGGTGAGATTTAAACACAAATTTCAGCAGACTTATGCTACAACCATAACTAGATCCATCATCTATTTTGAGGGTATTCCTCTCGGACTTCAATATTCACACTACTGTTTAGATTCGACTAAACACATCTATGTGCAGCCTCCAGCTATTTATAGTGTAGAATAAAGTCCTCAAAATATATGGACGATCAAATCTCTTTGTATCTAAAACCGCTCTCTCGAGCCGATTCCCATATCATTCAAGTTGACGTGTTCGAAGGGGCTTATCTCTAAGTCCTCTACACTTTAACACTAATGACTAGCGATCAACTTGTCGAGAATAAATCAGTTTATAAATAAAAAACAACTCTCTCAAGTCTACTTCTTATATCATTCAAACTGACGTGCTTTTGGTAGCTTATTTCTAAGTCAACCGCACTTTAACACTTTAGCAAGTGATCAGTTCGTCAAGAAGTGTCATTGAACTTTATAAAACTTGAAATGAAATGATGGAACGTTGTTATTGCGAAACAACGTCCACCTTTCTTTGGTTTAAAATCTCACCCTTTTATCTCACACCCGAGCTAAATAAAATTAGCTACTCATATTTAAAGACATAAAGCGATAAATGACGGAAAATAAAAATATAAATGTAAATGACATTAAATGACGGAATATAAATGACAAGAATTAAAATGACGGAAATATAAATTACAACAAATATAAAAGACTTGAATATAAATTGCAAGTAAAGTAAAGAACTAAGTAAGGAACACTAGAAATAATAAAGCGTAAATAAAGAACAAGAAAGGATGACTTCAAATATTACTTGTAATTATCAAATGAGAGAATAGTTAATGGATTATGGACTCCTAAATTACTACCCCAAGCTCCCCTTTTATAACCAAGGGGAGTGGCACAAAAGGTAATTACCACTAAATAAAGTACAAAAGACATATTATCCAAATGTTAACAACCAAAAGACAAAGTGTTTAACCACAAAATACAAATCAGCCAAATATTAGTCTAGAAGGTTCCCAAAAGTCTGATCCATAACTCAAAAAGGTCTTCCCACAAAAAGCTCCTCCTAGCTTATCCATTAAGCTCCCCATACGGCTGTTGTAAGGATGATGCAGCATGCTGCAGCTTGCTGCACTTATAAATCTGCCCAAAAGTACACCAATTAGCTTATCCAAATGCAATAAAACAAGTTCTTCATATCTTTAGCTCCAAGAAACAAGAAAAGAGAAAATAATGAACTAAAATGACTCAAAGGTTGGGATTAGAAGGTAAAAACTATCATAAAAGAAAGAGAAAAGGAGCATAATGGCACTAAATAATTAGTGCCATCACAACCCCAAACTTGAAATATTGCTTGTCCTCAAGCAATTAAGACACAAAAAGAGAGTAAAAGAAATGAAAATTTTGACTCAAGTGATAAGATTTGCAAGATGAATGCATTAAGTGCACACATATAGATGATCAACCCAAGAATACATGGCATAACCCTTCATAAATCCAAAATGTCCATGATTTCAATCTACCATGAGTATGAACCATATGCTAGTAAGATTTTATTTTTGTTATGGTACTCACATCTCACAATTAAGATCAAAAGGACTTTTAATGAACTGGATCACTCTTTTTGGCTTTTTCTTATGCTCACTTTGCCTCTTATTTTCACCTTTTGAATCATTTTTCAAAATTTTTTTCAGATTTGGCACGTTTGTGCTTTTTTCTTTGGTGAATGCAATGCACTTAGCCCCTATGGGACTTTTTTTGTGCCTAAGTCCAAACATGGCATATTTGAAGAGTTATGCTCTTTTTCTATGTTTATGCTTTTTGCCATGGTGGACTTTCCCCACCCCAAACTTTGAGATTTACAATGTCCTCATTGTAATAGTGTGAAAGTGTATGGATAATATGGAGTGGGTGCAAGTGGCTAATTTTGAGTGTCAAAAGATGGCCTAAATCATTTCTTATGTGAGATGTGGACCAAATTGTGTCCCAAGTAAAACAATTCTAGTTCTAGCAAGAACTACACAGTGAGATATAGACCATGACTGTATGCATTTATTATGGATATGTATGCATGCTCCAACTGATCACCAATGCCCATTTTGCAAGAAAATAAATCCTAAAATCAGCAAAGACAAATCCCAGACTAAAAAAAAAAAAAGAATAATGAAAATGGAGCTAAAGGGTAATGAATAGAACCTATCCTACTCCACTGGAGTAGGATGTGGATCCTGTGGTGGTGGTGCAGTAGCAGAAGCAGTCATCTGCTCTTTGAGAGCCTTCAATTCTTCTTTGGCCTCCCATTTTTCTTTTGCCAATTGGATGTTCTTTTTCTTCAGAACTTTCAACTTCCTCCCCACTTTCCTGATCTTGAACTCATACCTCTCCACTAACACAGCCTTGATTTTCTTCACATTTGTTTTGACTTTCTTTTGCCCTTTGTCCACCAATTCAGTCTTCATTATCTCTACTTTGTCCCTGAGCTCTTCTTTTTCATCAAGCAATTTATTCATGTACCTGCGGTTTTATGCAAACAAATCTTGCATTATGGTCATCACACCTTGGTTAGTGGTGGTCCCTCCTAAGGCTTTTATGTGCAACATCAACTTGTCTACCAATTTCTTTTCTTGATGAAAATCTAGTGTAGATTATATGATGACAGGAAATTTGCCATCTTGTTTTAGAAAAACATATTTCAAATGAGAGGGGAATTGTTTCAACTTCAGGTCAGGTGGTGATATGACAGATGGTGTAAAGTTCTTTTGTTCATTTTGCTCTAATGGTTTAAACTTTTCAGCATAAACTGGGACAGTTTCATCTTCCAATATGGCTCTATATGAAGTCATCCTCAAGATCATCATCATCGTCAATCTTACAAATCCTCCTAACTCCTTCCTCATGGCACAATGATTCAATTACACTCAAGTTTGAACAATCCTCAACATCATCAGGATATTTTAAGGAATTGAAAGTCGTAGTTTGAAAGTCAAGAGGTAGCCGTTTCGTTCTCCTAGATGCACGAATGAGGAGAGAAAGAAGCAAACGAGTCAGGGAAAGAAAGGAGAGATAGTGCTTTATCATACAATATTTGCCCGTTTTCAGTCAATCATGGAACGCCCCTCGGGATGTTCCCTATAGGAGCGCAAGCCTTTTTCACAGAAGAGGTGGCACAGAACGAACTCTTCCAGATGAGGATGTTAGCGAATAAGCTCTCAACTACATTGAATGTGACTTTTTGGTCTTGGAGTCTCATGGTCAGTTCTCCTTTCTGGACATCTATCAAAGTTCTTCCGGTGGCTAGGAATGGTCTCCCTAAAAGAATAGGAATATCCTTATCAGCCTCAAAATCTAAAATAATAAAATCTGCCGGAAAAATGAACTTATCAACCTGAACTAAGACATCCTCAATTTTTCCTTTTGGGTAGGCAATGGTCTTGTCAGCCAACTGGAGTGTAACAGTGGTGGGTCTAGCCTCTCCTATTCCTAAGTTGTTGAAGACGGATAAAGGCATGAGATTGATGCTAGCTCCCAAATCACACAAGGCTTTTCCAACCTCTTTCCCACCTATTGAGCAAGGAATAGTAAAACTCCCTGGATCTTTAAGTTTAGGAGGAATTTTATTAGTCAGGAGAGCACTACATCCCTCAGTAAGAGCAACAGTTTCATATTCATTTAACTTCTTTTTCTTACTTAGGATGTCTTTGAGGAATTTGGCATAACTGGGCATCTGCTCAATTGTTTCAACAAGGGGTATGTTGATATGCAATTCTTTAAACACATCCAAAAATTTCTTAAATTGCAGTTCCTCCCTTTGATTCCTTAACCTTTGGGGGTAAGGTACATAAGGAGGAACTGGTTTTATGGTAGCTTTGTCTGAATGTGTCGAACAGGATGGGTCCTTTATGCCTTTTGCCTCACTCTCTTGTGGTTTGGTTGGAAGACTACTATCTTCTAACTTTTTAGGGGCATCCTTTGGTAATGGAGGATAGTCAGCTCTAAAAGGGACAAGACTGGCTACCTCAGACTCTTGATTTCCTAGTGTCTTGGGTGGTCTTTCAGAAATAGGTGTCAGTACTGTAGGATTGGGTTCTGATCTTATGGTTTTTTCAAAGTCAGATTTGGTCATTGGTCCAAACTCTTTTTGCATAACCCCTGTCAGTTTCTTACCACTCATAACGGTCACTGCTTTCACATGCTCCTTTCCTAAAGCTCTTGGGACTTCCGTGTTACTAGGCAAAGTTCCCATAGCCCTATTGGTCTGGTTGAGTGCGAGTTGACTAATTTGGGTTTCCAAATTCCTGAGTGTTGCACTATGTTGATTAAACATAACTTGATTTTGGGATTGTTGTTGGGTTAAGAAAGCTTGTGTTTGGGTCATAAACCCTTTCATCATTACTTCCAAAGAAGACGATGAATCAACTTGTGAAGGTGGGTTGTTTTGAAAAGATGGTTGAGTAGTTTGAAAACCTTGGTGATGATTCTGAGAGCTACTTGCTTGCTGTTGTGGTTGAAAATTTGAAATTCCTTGTTTTTGCATGGGTGGATTTAAACATGGACTGTTCCAAGAAAAGTTCGGGTGTTGTTTCCAACTGGCATTATAAGTGTTATTGTAGGGACCAGATCTGTTATGAACATAGTTTATAGATTCAGAATTATGAGGACAATGTTCATAAGAGTGTTCCCCACCACAACAAACACATTGCACCGAGAGTACTGTTGGAATAGTTGTAGCGGCAACTGGTTGTGCTCCTTGGCCCGAAGTTATGTTTTTAAGCATAGTGGCCATATAAGTGAGTTGAGCTGTTAAAGCAGTATATGCGTCTACATCATGAATTCCAGTAGTCCTCTTTTGCGTTTGGGCGCGTGGATCAGCCCAATTTCCATGGTTTGCTGAAATTTTTTCAAGAATCTCATACCCGTCATTATAGGTAATAGCTGTAAAGGCCCCTCCTGATGTCGCATCGAGCATTTGTTTAGCCATGGGGTTTAACCCATTGTAAAACGTCTCGAGTTGAATACAGTAGGGAATGCCATGGTGAGGGCATTTCCTTAACAACTCCTTAACCTTTCCCAAGCATTGGGAATTGCTTCATCGTCCGATTGTTTAAACATGCAAATTTCGTTTCTGGACTTAGCATTATGGGTAGGTGGAAAATATTTTCGCAAATTTTTTTCGGCCATGTTGCTCCATGATGGTACAGAATCGGGAGCCAAAGAATTAAACCATGATTTTGCCCGATCCCTTAGAGAAAATGGAAATAAAGTGAGTCTCAGAGCATCGTTAGACACCCCAGGAATCAAGAAAGCATCGGTGATCTCCATAAAAGATTTTAAATGAGAATGAGGATCCTCCGATGGCATTCCGGAAAATTGTCCATTTGTTTGCAACATTAGGAACATTATGGGTTTTAGCTCAAAATGGAGGGCGTTAATATGGGGTCTAACTATCCCTGAATTTAATTGCTCAAAATCGGGGATAGCATAGTCCATAATTTTTCCCTCTTTGGAATTTGCAAGATTAATTATGTTCGGAGCTCCATTTCTTTGTTCATTGGTACCTTGTGATTCCACATCATCATCAACACGGTTATGATTATGATTGTTCCCTTGATTTGGTGGATTTTGTTGAAAACGATGCTCAGGTGGGTTTCCAAAAATTAGAGGTGCATCATGAAATATTGGTGGTTGTCTTGGATTCTCTAAAAGTGGAGGTGGTTTAGGTCCTCTATTTTCAAATCCGGGTGGTGGTACTTCCATGATTGGAGGATCTAAAGTCAATGAAATTCTTTGCGCTTTCCTTCTAATTCGGAATGTTCTTTCAATGTCCGGGTCAAGTTCGAACAACTCCCCACGTGGTACTCTTGGCATACACCAAACAAAATGTGATTCAAACGGTGGTAGAAAAATCAAATCTTTTTAAAACTTTTTAAAATTTTTAGCTTGCCAATCCCCGGCAACGGTGCCAAAAACTTGACAGTGCTTGGAATACACCTATAGACGTGTGCTAATTAAACCTCAAAGCAAGTATACAATGAGATCTAATATCGTCTTTCAAGTAATAAAACGGTAAAGTACCGGATATCGTCCCACGGAGATTGGAGTAAAAGTTGATTAAAAAGTAAGAGAAAGAAATGACTTCAGATGGCGATTTTGAAGACTTGATTTGGTTTGGTTTGTCACTTGATTAGATTAACAGAATAATAAAGCAAGCACGAGTGTAAGACATTTAGGTGAGATTTAAACACAAATTCCAGCAGACTTATGCTACAACCATAACTAGATCCATCATCTATTTTGAGGGTATTCCTCTCGGACTTCAATATTCACACTACTGTTTAGATTCGACTAAACACATCTATGTGCAGCCTCCAGCTATTTATAGTGTAGAATAAAGTCCTCAAAATATATGGACGATCAAATCTCTTTGTATCTAAAACCGCTCTCTCGAGCCGATTCCCATATCATTCAAGTTGACGTGTTCGAAGGGGCTTATCTCTAAGTCCTCTACACTTTAACACTAATGACTAGCGATCAACTTGTCGAGAATAAATCAGTTTATAAATAAAAAACAACTCTCTCAAGTCTACTTCTTATATCATTCAAACTGACGTGCTTTTGGTAGCTTATTTCTAAGTCAACCGCACTTTAACACTTTAGCAAGTGATCAGTTCGTCAAGAAGTGTCATTGAACTTTATAAAACTTGAAATGAAATGATGGAACGTTGTTATTGCGAAACAACGTCCACCTTTCTTTGGTTTAAAATCTCACCCTTTTATCTCACACCCGAGCTAAATAAAATTAGCTACTCATATTTAAAGACATAAAGCGATAAATGACGGAAAATAAAAATATAAATGTAAATGACATAAATTAAATGACGGAATATAAATGACAAGAATTAAAATGACGGAAATATAAATTACAACAAATATAAAAGACTTGAATATAAATTACAAGTAAAGTAAAGAACTAAGTAAGGAACACTAGAAATAATAAAGCGTAAATAAAGAACAAGAAAGGATGACTTCAAATATTACTTGTAATTATCAAATGAGAGAATAGTTAATGGATTATGGACTCCTAAATTACTACCCCAAGCTCCCCTTTTATAACCAAGGGGAGTGGCACAAAAGGTAATTACCACTAAATAAAGTACTAAAAGTACAAAAGACATATTATCCAAAGGTTAACAACCAAAAGACAAAGTGTTTAACCACAAAATACAAATCAACCAAATATTAGTCTAGAAGGTTCCCAAAAGTTTGATCCATAACTCAAAAAGGTCTTCCCACAAAAAGCTCCTCCTAGCTTATCCATTAAGCTCCCCATACGGCTGTTGTAAGGATGCTGCAGCATGCTGCAGCTTGCTGCACTTATAAATCTGCCCAAAAGTACACCAATTAGCTTATCCAAATGCAATAAAACAAGTTCTTCATATCTTTAGCTCCAAGAAACAAGAAAAGAGAAAATAATGAACTAAAATGACTCAAAAGTTGGGATTAGAAGGTAAAAACTATCATAAAAGAAAGAGAAAAAGAGCATAATGTCACTAAATAATTAGTGCCATCAACAGTCATGGACCTTAGAATCTTCTCAGTGATTGTGTTCTCCTTAACCACTTCACCGCAAGCCTTCATCTTCTTTGCAATTGCTAGTGTCCGTGCAAAGTAACTGTTTACAGTTTCTCCCTCTTTCATGTAGAGCGTTTCGAAATCCTTTCTTAACGCCTACAATTGTGCCCTCTTAACTTTGGTTGAACCTGCAAGCTTCTGCTTCATGCTATCCCAAATTTGCTTGCTCGTCTCCGTATTCAGTATCGTATCGAGAATATCTCGATCAATGGACTGAAACATAAAAATTTTCAACTTCAAGCCCTTCAGTTTTAGATCGTTTATCACCTTTTGCGACGCTGCCGATGGTGTTGATCCTCCTTCTTCTGGAATACCCTGCTCAATGAGACCCCAATACTCCTTTGACCTGATGAAATTCTCCATCAATCTTGCCCAATGATCATAGTGACCATCGAATTTTGGGATCGTGGGTACTACGAAATCCTTTTCGTTGCTCTTTTCTGTCATCTTTCTCCTTCAATCCTCTGCTTGCTCTTCCTTCTCTCTATTTGTCTCTCACTTTCTCTCCTGACCAGGTCGTTTGAGTTAGCTCTGATACCACTTGTTGAATCAAGCAAACTTAAAAGACTCCAGTTGATCAAATCTAATCTGACACTTTATTGAGAAGAGCAATGCTCTTTAAATAGAGCTACAAAACAGAAAAGAGAGATATTCTCTCCCACAAATACTGCTACAAATTACAAAGCAAAGAAAGATAAAAAAAACAGCTAACGTGCTTCTACAAACCAGGACTGACCAAGACTAAATCAAAAACAACAACAGCTAAATCAAAACCACAACGGCTATTATTCCAACAATATATACATGTATTGTTATTTATTTATTGGATATTTTCTAATTGTGATGTAATTAAAATCATGTAGTAAATGTAATGTTGATGACACTTAAAATGTTTTTGATGTCATAAACCAATTATAATAAATCCAATAACCTCAAACTTGACGTAATATCGATCATTATTTTATCGTTGTGTCTAGGGTGTAAATGATTTGAGCTAAATTAATTATCGAGCTAAAGTCGATATTGAACATAAAATAAAACACGATTAACTTAACGAGTCGAGTTCCATAATACCAATGTTCGATGCGGTTCATTAGAAAGTTCAATTAAACTTTACGAGTCAAACCAAGCCGAACCATTCAAGCATACACTTTTTGAGCCAGATATGTTTATATGTTTGTTGCGGCTTTTCGTGTTTACACCTTTTTTAAAATGCAAATAAGTAGATTTCGACGCAAGTATACATCTCAATCTACTACCGTTTTTATCAAGTAATAATGGTACAAACTACCGAATATCGATCCTACAGGGAAGCATGAAAAAGTTTCTCTTGAAAGTAGGGTCTGTAAAAACAAGTCTCAGATGGCGAGTTAGAAAACAATATTTTGATTGGAGTTTTGATTCACAACTACTGAAAAAGTTAATTATTAAAAGAAGCGCAAGGTATAAAGATCCGTTGGGACCAAATTTAATAATTAAATAAAAGACAATATCGCATTCCATCGTTATCTCAAAGTCGATATTTTATGTAACTTAAAAAAGTCGTCGTACAACAAACCAGTTGTCAAGTGATTAATTGTAGTCAGACATAAAATATAACTTTAATTTAAATAACTTTGAACAATCATGCGCCTTTTATTCTCTTCTCGGTCTCGGTCCCATACCCCAAACTAAGGCGCTTAGCTCATCATCGTTTGGTTTCTAAAAAGAGTTAAAGATTTTAAAAGCAATTAAAAGAGATGGAAAATGCCTCAAACAAACCACGATTAATTTCGCTTGAAACACCATAACTTGTTGCACAAGTAACCAAACCTTTAAACAAATGTGAAAAGTTAAATTGCTCAAAATAAAAGACTATAATTAAAAGACATAAAATAAAATGCAGAAAGTAAAAGACAATAATTAAATGAACTAAAATGCAGAAATTAAATTGCGTTAAATAAATAACAGTAAAGTAAAGCAAGAATTATAAAACTAGAAATTAACGACGTAATTAGAAACTTGCATGGAAAATCTTATTTCAAATGTAAAATCAAAACATGAATTACGTGAAGAAATCATAGCACTTTTAATGACTTAAAGACGATTGAGTTGAATTATAAATCAGAATTACGTAACGAGTAGATGGGTTTTTATAAACTTGGAAACACAAAACGATTTTAATAAGCTACAACAAACCGTGAACCAAAAAGGTGTTGGAAAAATTAGTAAAAAATTGTGTTTTTTTTTACTAACTTTGGACACATTTAAATACATATATATGTATTGTATATAATTAACTCTTAGTGGGTTTGTGTTATCCTATATGAGGGCTTCGAAACGATATATCGTGTGTCCAAAACGAAATATGTGTGAATGAGATATCGATGCTCAAAGTTGAGTACTTGGGATGAAATTGGTAAAAATCAAGTGGGTGTAGGAATGTGTCCCACATAAGAAGAAGGAGTAAACATTCAATGCTTTATAACCATGAATGTGTGAGGGGCTTACAAGCTCATTTGATTGGTTTTATTCCAACTCCTACCCACGTGCAAGGGGGGAGTCGATTGAGATTTTCGTAAGCTAAATCAGCAAACTTGTGCGTGGGCGCGACCTGCGGACACGGATGCAATCAATCGTATTGAAGCCGAAATTATTATTGAATTAATCATTTCGGTTTTAAGGATTAATTATTTAACTATTGGGTTTAATTATGTCGGTTTCTTTTTCAATATAAAAGGGAAGAGTCCGGTTCACATTTTATACAACGAACGACACACAATTCTACACACATCCCTAAATCTCTCTATCGCATACGATGTTATTCCGGTGAATTTTCAAGGCAAGTGGTCATCTTCGGCGGTACTACTGCTTACGTTATTGTACCATGGGAGCAGACGACTAATTTGTTTAAAGGAATCGTGTGTAACACGAGCCTTATCTTTTGTTTAATTTCCATTTTTTCTTCTCCATAGTCGATTTCTTAAAAATCATTAGTTGATTTCTTAACCGATTTCTTAAATCATTAGTTGATTAATTTTTCGAGTTCTTAATCATTCGTTGATTAATTTTGTATTATTATGTATTATTAAAATACATAGAAAACCAACAAAAGGTTTGGGAATCCGAAATGATTAATCAAACTTTCGGTTTGTAATATAACTAAAATCGTAAGTGAAAACCAAATAAAAAACGTAGGTAAATCGAACCGGATGAGATGAGGAAAAGTTGCGAGAATGTAACGAGGGGTTAACGTACCAATATTTAAAATAGCAAGGGAACCATATATTAATTTCAACCAAAAGATGAGAAAGTTTAACTAGTGAGATTGAGCTTGGTGAAGCTAAAGTAGCTCATGACTCACTCAACCAAACCTTCAAAAATATGATGCCAACATTGTGTTTCTATTACAACTAATGCAACCAAGAAGCCAAGTGAGGATGAATGCCTTCTATCTAGCAACCAAACACACCTATTTATAAGCTTAATTCAACGTGGGGATCAAGTAAATCAATATTGGGGTCCAAAGTGCTTTGAAGAAATTAGCCCAAAAAGTGTTATCCGAAGCCTAGCAATTTTCAGCCCAAAAGAAATGTAGCAATAGTCCAAAAGATTTCGGTCCATCATGCTAGTCCAAAACGTCGGGTTTAATCACCAATCATAGTTGCGTCCACGAAGTCGGCCCAAAAAGTTGAAAGTCCACGATGTAAGCTCAAAAACTTCACCTCGATTATGCTGGACTCCAAACGCCTTTCTCCGAGCCTAAAATATGCAATTATAAAGAAATGAGATTTTTGCCGCATTTTTCATGTAAAAATGATTTATTAGGCCGAAAATAACTAATATAAAGTTAAGTGATAAAACCGTAAAAACAATTTAAAAGACGCAATGGAAAAAGAAAAAATAGCTCAAAATTATAAATAAAAAAAATAGCTAAAAATGGGGTAAATAAATTTACCCTATCAATGTGTTCATGAACTATATAATCGAAATACAAAAATCATCGAGCTTTAGCAAATAAACAAGTTAATCGATATCGAGTTCAAACTCAAAAATCGAAAAAATTAGCTCGAACCCGAATTTAAAAAAGTTATTCGAGCTCGAGTCTGATATTATTTTTTCAAGTCGAGCTTGAATAACCCGTTACTCAACTTGACTCGTTTACACATCTAGTTCATGTCTAACGTTGTACAACATTTAGGGGGTTAATTGTGAATTTTACAAATCTCAATAATTGAATTTTGAAAACATGAAAGAGATCACATTCCCAAAACATTAAGGGGCTTAATAGTAATTTCCGATAAATCATTTTAGAAAAGACGTGGGTCATAATAAATTATCCAGATCCAGCCCGATATCACCCGAAACTCGGCACATATCCGGGTTAAAATAAACCTAAACTGACCCAATTGTTCCAGCCCAGGTCCATGGACCGGTTCAATCCAAAACCGATTGTCGTCGTTTCAAATAAATGTTTCGTTTTATTTTTTTTGTATTTATCGATTTTATAATATGACTTTGTCGATTTAGATTTAATAATGATGTAATTTATTCTAGTTTAATAATGTAACGTTTTTTATAAAATAATAATTATGTATTTTGTTAGAATTTAAGGATTATCCTAATTATATTTTAAAATATTTATATTTAAAATTTAAAATGAGATGTTTATTTTGTATTTAATTACGTTTATCGGTTAGTTATGAATTCAAACATACAACTTTTTAAAGTTGTAATCATGTATCATTTACTTGTAATCTTGAATTTTAAATAATACGCATCAATAAATAATACTTGATGTATAAAAAACTGTTTTTAAGAGTTTTTTTCAAATGCTTTGTAATATAGAATATACATATATGGAGTATCAAATTCTCTAATTAGTACAAATCATACAAATAAACCAAATGAGATATTTAAGAAGGTGATGAGTTTATTTATTACGATATCTATATTTATGAAAGATAATCATAGTTCATTCATTATTATTAGTGCTTTAGATGAGGAAACAATCAGATATTTATGAAACCAAATACTAACTCGGTCTAAAAATAAGTGTCCACAATTTAAATGGTACACTGTTTTAGAAATGCATAATTATTACATTTTTTTGTTAACCATATGACATATTTACCCTTATTTAATTTCTCGTCATTGCAACTCTTAAATGTTTGTGCATTAATTAAGGGTAAATTTGAAAATTTAGTTTTCTACTTTTGAAAGTGGACACTTATTTTGGGACAAACATAAATATAAATATGGACACTTATTTTGGAACGGAGGGACTATTCATATTAGTTGGACGATTGATATTAGTTTGTATGGTTTGTACTGATTAGAAACTTTATATTTGAAATTCATTATCTCTTTATCTCTCTCTCTCTCTCTCTATATATATATATATATTTAAAAAATTAAATCATATATATATATATAGTAATTAAATTATATATATATATAGTAATTTAAAAAATTAAATCATGTCAGAAAACTTATCTTACAGATATGAATGATCATCGAAAGTATGATGCTACTTTTCCAAAAAAATTTCCCCTTCAGAGTTGTTTTTTTGCGGTTGGTTACAAAATGTTTTTGTTTTAGGCAGTTTTCACAAATGATGTTTTGCAAAAAATTAATAAAAATATGAATAAATATTAAGAATTTATAAAAAAAAATTTATAATAGAACGTAAATGAAATTATGTAAAAGTACATAGTTAAAATTGATATGAAATTGCAAAAAGAAAATCACGACAATTTAGTGATTATTTGTATCAAATCTCATACTAATCACGACACATTAATTCATATATATTTATGATATTTAATAATATAATTAAATCCAAAAGTATTCAATATTAGACTCATTTCGAAGGCATTGACGAAGCGATTACAATGGTATAATTTGCAAAAATAAAAATGTTTTTTTAATGCATTTTAGTTCATATATATTATTTATGTTTATGTGATAAAAGTCTAAAATGAAAAATAAAAAAGCAAGAGATTAAAATTAACTACATACCTAATTATAAGGGTAGTAAATATAAGGTATAAATTAAAAAAATTGAATTAAGGAAAAATTTAAGGAGGAATGTAAAATAAACTTATTTAGGCGTCCAAATACATATTTAGGCGGGAAAATGAAAAAATGGGATCACCAAAAGGCGACATGTGTTCTTCTAGTTACTTATTTATTATATGTATATATATATATATATATATGGAAGTTCAAAGGAGAACATTATCATAATAAGAAAACACGAGTACGACTAAATCACATGTGATTTCGGCCAACCTAAGTCGTGAGCCAAGTCATTCTCACACTCTTGCGTTGACCGTGTTTCGTAGTTACATGTAATTTAAGTGTAACATTAATCTTGTTTTCTTATTTCGATTTTATATTTTCTCTCTCTCAAAATATAAAAACACGAGAACGATCAAATAACATGTGATTTTACACTGAAATCACGTGATTTATGCCAACATAGGTAGCAAGGCAAGTCGCCTACACACCATTGTGTTGACCGTTTTCCACAATTACATGTGATTTCACTATAAAATCACATGTAATTGTCTGTTATCTTGTTTTCTTATATTGATCATATTCTCTCTCTATGTGTATGTGCATCTATGTATGTAGGGTTGGGTTCACGTAAGACCAATTTGTTTTCGTGAGACTCGTGAGATCACATTTTTACTCTTGAAACTTCACAACAAAATATTGTAAAGGTAAAAAAAAAATCTGAACATTCACAGCAAAAAACACTGTGAAGTTTCAAGTGTAAAAATGTGGTCTCACGAAAGCAAGCTGATCTCATGTGATCCCAAGCCTATATATATATATATATACACACACACACACACACACTACCTTAATATACATTTACACCAAATGTCTTAAAGACAATTTTTAAAGCACAGAGTACTACAAATTTAAGCATGAAATTAAAAAAACTTTTAATTACAAGTTGTAAAGCATAATTTACAAGTCTTTTGTAACACCCTCAAATCTGGAAATAGCAACATATTAAAATTTTCTAAATACATCAATAAATACCTCGAACTACAAACATAAATTGAGCATCAACCTCAATACTCCCATTCATCCTATACATACATTCTATGAAAAGGACGGGTGTTACTAAACCCAATACCATATACTAACTCCGTCCTGCGGAAGGCTTCGCCGACTACTCACTCTTGTAAGACTAAGGCTCAACTCTTCATAGCACCGCTAGAACTGAACCCCCGCTAGGAAGCTGATGCACATGCCGACAAATAAAAATGTTAGGCTTAACGCCTAGTGAGCTCAAGAGTTTTAACATGAACAACTATATCTTTAAAAGTCGGGAAACCAGTTTAAAGCGAGATCCTTCGAAATAATATACTTTAAAATGGAAACGACACATTTTCCATAATATGCACTTTTAAAGACAATTCTCCCAAACACACATTTCTTATAAAACGATGCAACCCAAAACCCACCAAAAACGGGTCATAGTTCGATACTTAAATTTATAAAAATGTAAATAACACTTCATGTCCCAAAACACCCAAAACTCGGGTTGGACTTAATACTCACCCCATAAAATATAGGATAAAACCCAGATATACACAACGCCACCGAAAACTTGGATAATAAAACTCAATACCCAAAAACAACACCTTTCGGTGACGGGGGATACCCGAATTCCATCGAATGTGGCGGGCACACAAAGTTAAGCCACTTATCAATGTTCTCGAGCTTCACATAAGACCATGGTTCCCCGTATCCGGCTCCTCTGAGCTACCACCGCAAGACACCACTGATCCTAGTGTCTACTCGACCTCTAATGAGTGTCACAACCAAAGACCACAAGTCCCCGTATCCGGCTCACCATGGGCACCACCGCAAGACTTAGCTCTGTATACGGCTCTGCAGAGCACCACCGCAAGCTTACATAAAAACGTGACTTGGGGACCACTCACTAGACTTCAAACGCGGACACTAAATTCCACGATGAGTAACCGGACTGGATTACAAACGGGCATCGAGTTCAATCACCCACGATCTATACCTCGAGCCCTCAATAAAGGTTACGTAATTATCAAGTCCAACCACTAGCCACGAGGATAAGGCCCCTACTAAACAAAATCCAGTCCCAACACGGGGATAAAGTCCCCACTAAACCAATTGATTGACTCATATGCCTATGGATCAAATGCATTACAGTCTAAAATGTTACATGACTCAAAAGAATGAACTAACGTGTTCAAAGCATGTAACACTCAAATAAGATGCAACTAAGTACACCATACGTTCAAGGATCCTTAACGAGCTACCAAAACTGAACAAATGTTCCAAAGACTCATTTGAGTGTAAACCGAGCCCCAAAAGGCATAATGAACGTTTGGCTAAAATACGAGAGCCAACTTGGTTACATAGACCAAAATATCCCTTTTTCCATAATCTTTTATTCTCAAATTACCATTGGCCTTCGGCCCAAAACCCAAAAGGTTTTCCATTTCCCAAGTACCCCATTTCATGAATGATGCATAAAACTCGACAAACACGTAAAAGTGCCTTTTTGACCAAATATCCATTTATGCAATAATCACCAAAACATGTTCCTCTGTGACACATTTATCAAAATATCCCAACATCCCAAATATGGTGTTTTACAAGGTTTAATATGCTAAACACTTCAAATAAACAAAAGTTACCAAATAACTCAGCAGTTGATAATTTCATGTAAACACATAAATGTTTTAAAATAGACATTTTGGCATGTACACCGTTTTCACAAATCAACTTGAACTCACCTTGCTAGATTTAGGCTAAATCTAGATTTCACCCAACGAGCTCTTTTGAAGGCCACTTGAATCCTCAAGCCGAAAACTTCCAAAACCTAGATCCATACATTTCCAACCGTAAATAACCATAACCAACCACATAGAAACATTCCCCAAACACTTAATCATCAAAATCTCTATTTTGGGCAAAACCCTAATTTTGACCCAAGACTCCCAAAATCTTCCAAACCGAAATTAGAGAAATCAAACACTAGGTTGACATCAATAGAGCATTTATAACCCATAAAGAAGTTTGGAAGTGGAAAGGATGAACTTACCATTTAGGTTTTGACAAAAACCTAGAAAACCCCAAAATTCTTGAAGATGGAGGTGATGATGATGAGCTCTTGGTCTTAGCACCCATCTAGAGGGTCCCGCGGCCTAGGTCGCGGCCTAGGGTCTCCCACCAACCCGCGGGCCTCCGAATACCCCAATTCTCGCGTCTGATCACTGTTTTGGCCATAACTTCTTCGTTATAGCTTCGTTTTCGCTCCGGAAAGAACCGTTGGACTTGTAATTGAATCATTTATCCAACAAGACTATAAAATCTAGAATTCAAGTCCAAAATCAAAAATCTTATTTTTCCCTTTAAGGCTACTGATTTCAGTATTAACTTGAAATGATGCTTTCGAAATTCGGGGTGTTACAATCCTCCCAACCTTAAAAGAGATTTCGTCCTTCGTCCTCGAAATCTACTCTTCGCAATGGAACGTTGCCAGCAGAATAGATTGTCCTTAACCCATCTGCCAGAATCATCATCATGACCCTTATACTGATACTCACATCAGCTGTCCCTCTTGGGCACATTACACTCACAACCGAGCGAACATTTAACTCTCCAAAGTAACCTTTACCCACAAAGTTACGGTCGTCTCCCAACCTTGGGTGACAATTACTACCTCCAGGTAATTCGTAACCTCAACTTCTCACCGACCAACACCCTTCTGATCTACAAGGTTCCGAACCCAAAGTCCAAGATCATAACCAACTCTCCCATCAATCCTCGGATTCCTACTGATCCAATCCTAGTATTGATAGAGTTGTCCTTCTAAGGCGCACCAAAGCGTCCTTCAGGTAACTAGTTAACACAGGTTCGGCCGACACTCAACTCAGTTCTAACCCCAATCTCACAACATCCCTTTAATAAAATCTTTATTACCATGGGGATGCTTACACACATCGATACTTAAACATCAACACTTAACCTTCTTTTAATTTCCAACACCGAAAGGTCATTATTTCCCATGAACCAACTGGAATACTTCCAAACATTCCAAGCTCCATTGACTTCAAGAAAACAAGTCGACGCCTAGGACTAGACGGTGACCTCGAAAATGTGAACATCCCGCCCTAAACTTCATTCCAGGCGGATGGTCGCACCTAGGTCGACACCTAATGGAGTGCTAAAATTCCAAATCTTACGTTTCTAATAGACAGATCGCCAAAGTTTCCTTTTAATCGCGGAACCCACTAAGACGGTATACCAACAACACATCCCATGATGTGACACCGACTAGCAATCCATCAAAAAGAATCCCAAAATAAGCGCAGATAGTCACATAAGACCTTATCCCGCATAATTACCGAAGTATAAAATCACCCCTTAACTAGCTGAGAAGACTTAAATCTACTACTTCCTCTTACGCCAGGGTTAAAATCTATAGGCCTAATGAGTTCAAGGTTTTTCAACTAGTATGCCAATTTGAGTTTATAAAACTTTCAAATACAAAGGCCTCTTAACGATTAGACGTGCGGCAAAAATACACTACTGTCCATGCGATAGGTTTCAAAATTGATTAACCACACAACGCATATGAAAACATTTCCAAAAACTCATTTGTTCAATACTTACGTTAGTAAAGACAACAATAAAACATGCACAACAATTTACACCATATAAGAGAAAATAGATTCATGCACCACAACACGTGCAATAAAGGTTTGTACAATTCCAAAAGAGAAATTCACAACTTTAATTTTAAAATCCTTCCTCTTTAACCAAAAGACGTTGTGGCCTAAAATTATCAACAATCCCAAACGCATCAGTTTAATCCTCAAAGTTTGGTAAAATAGTGGGAATACAAATAAAGTTTCAAATCGAGTTTAAAGCTTCAGATCGTACAGATAAACACCTTTGACCAAAAAGTAACTGCAACGACATAAACATTGCTAACTCAATAAATGCATTGCGGAAATTTCTAACGGTAAAAGTAATTGATTGAAATATGAACAGAACAAAAGTCCTGTTTGAAATGATGTAAATCTTTTATATATTTACTCATACCAACGTTATAATTAAATCCAAATGCAAATAGTATGCAATGATTAACATTTGTATAAAGCCCAAAGATAAATTGCATGATAAGGGAATTTCCCCAAAACAACATGTGGGATGACACCGATTAGTAAATCTACAATTAGACGGATGTAGAAATGTATGAACTCATGCTCCAACCTTATTTACGTAACGCAAAATGACGTACGATGAGACACCATGGACCCAACTGAATTTTTCGCAAAACTCATTAATGCTAAAATCATGCAGTGTCAAATTTTCATCTCTCAACAAGAGTGTAAGGCGACAATATGGCTAAAACATTAAGCTTTTTAAGAGTTTCCCCTTTTAATGCAATGAAAGGTACAATGACACCTTTAACGAAATTCACATGGGACACGACGCCAAATAACTTGCAAGTTAACATGGAGCAAAATTAAAACTCACGCACAAAAGGACACCGCAAAACAACGCTCCATGAAATTTAGCAAACTCGCACAACTAAAATTCTCAAGAAATTCCGACTCAAGACGTGGGATTAACCTTTCCTTTAAAACCATTGACATACGTGGAGGTGATCCAATGTCTAGGTTAAAATCTCATAGTTACTTGCCCAATACCCAAATGCCATTAAACATGGATATTGCAATATCCGAAAATAACGTTAAACACGAGACGTGAATAAGGAGACTTTTGATAATAATTTGCAATTACGTGCAACAAAACAATTTCAAGTATGCTTAAGCTCACAATTTCAAATCTGATGCGTGTTAAATGCTCTACCAAAACTTTATAATATAAACCACCTTTTGTTTTACGAACATAAGAAACAATTTATGCAAATTTATTTCGGAAATAAATTTAGTGCATGAGTTTGATCGGCACTTGGCATCATAGGACTACACTTCCCAAAAACCCGGCATACTATTGTCATCCGGATGCATCAAACATCTTAAAGCCACAATCTCAATAATTGATAAACTTACGAATTCTCCTTGAATAGCATCGGTCTACCAACTCACGAATCTAATCCAACCAAAATTTCCGACCCAAGAGGATCAACTTAGTGACCTCCTCGCACTTAGCTATCACTCCCAGGTGACCTTGATGTAAACATCATTCCTTCCTTAGCTAACTCGCTTAGGACTTCTCACTACCCCAACGGTCATCATCCCAAGGTAGATCAAGTATACATATGTAGCATGTAGGTTCATCATGATACTGGCCATGTGCCATTATGAACGCACAGTACACAATCATCCTTGAGACCCTCGACAAGTTTCCCGTTTCTAACGACTTGGTCAACCTCAAAACATCTTATCTTAAGATACATAATGTGCAACTCCACTTATCTTTGCTTATAAGAACGCTAGCTTGAGTCTAGGCATCCTAAAATCAATACCAAAATCTCTCAAACTTAAGCTCTGATACCAACTTGTAACACCCTCAAATATGGAAATAGCAACATATTAAAATTTTCTAAATACATCAATAAATACCTCGAACTACAAACATAAATTGAGCATCAACCTCAATACTCCCATTCATCCTATACATACATTCTATGAAAAGGACGGGTGTTACTAAACCCAATACCATATACTAACTCCGTCCTGTGGAAGGCTTCGCCGACTACTCACTCTTGTAAGGCTAAGGCTCAACTCTTCATAGCACCGCTAGAACTGAACCCCCGCTAGGAACCTGATGCACATGCCGACAAATAAAAATGTTAGGCTTAACGCCTAGTGAGCTCAAGAGTTTTAACATGAACAACTATATCTTTAAAAGCAGGGAAACTAGTTTAAAGCGAGATCCTTCGAAATAATATACTTTAAAATGGAAACGACACATTTTCCATAATATGCACTTTTAAAGACAATGCTCCCAAACACACATTTCTTATAAAACGATGCAACCCAAAACTCACCTAAAACGGGGTCATAGTTCGATACTTAAATTTATAAAAATGTAAATAACACTTCATGTCCCAAAACACCCAAAACTTGGGTGGGACTTAATACTCACCCCATAAAATATAGGATAAAACCCAGATATACACAACGCCACCGAAAACTTGGATAATAAAACTCAATACCCAAAAACAACACCTTTCGGTGACGGGGGATACCCAAATTCCATCGAATGTGGCGAGCACACAAAGTTAAGCCACTTATCAATGTTTTCGAGCTTCACATAAGACCATGGTTCCCCGTATCCGGCTCCTCTGAGCTACCACCGCAAGACACCACTGATCCTAGTGTCTACTCGACCTCTAATGAGTGTCACAACTAAAGACCACAATTCCCCGTATCCGGTTCACCATGGGCACCACCGCAAGACTTAGCTCCGTATACGGCTCTACAGAGCACCACCGCAAGCTTACATAAAAACGTGACTTGGGGACCACTCACTAGACTTCAAACGCGGACACTAAATTCCATGATGAGTAACCAGACTGGATTACAAACGGGCATCGAGTTCAACCACCCACGATTTATACCTCGAGCCCTCAATAAAGGTTACGCGGTTATCAAATCCAACCACTAGCCACGGGGATAAGGTCCCCACTAAACAAAATCCAGTCCCAACACGGGGATAAAGTCCCCATTAAACCAACTGACTGACTCATATGCCTATGGATCCAATGCATTATAGTCTAAAACGTTACATGACTCAAAAGAATGAACTAACGCGTTCAAAGCATGTAACAATCAAATAAGATGCAACTAAGTACACCATACGTCCAAGGCTCCTTAACGAGCTACCAAAACTGAACAAATGTTCCAAAGACTCATTTGAGTGTTAACGGAGCCCCAAAAGGCATAATGAACGTTTGGCTAAAATACGAGATCCAACTTGGTTACATAGACCAAAATACCTTTTTTCCAAAATCTTTGATTCTCAAATTACCATTGGCCTTCGACCCAAAACCCAAAAGGTTTTCCATTTCCAAAATACCCCATTTCATGAATGATGCATAAAACTCGACAAACACGTAAAAGTGCCTTTTTGACCAAATATCCATTTATGCAATAATCACCAAAACATGTTCCTCTGTGACACATTTATCAAAATATCCTAACATCCCAAATATGGTGTTTTACAAGGTTTAATATGATAAACACTTCAAATAAACAAAAGTTACCAAATAACTCAGCAGTTGATAATTTCATGTAAACACATAAATGTTTTAAAATAGACATTTTGGCATGTACACCGTTTTCACAAATCAACTTGAACTCACCTTGCTAGATTTAGGCTAAATCTAGATTTCACCTAACGAGCTCTTTTGAAGGCCACTTGAATCCTCAAGCCGAAAACTTCCAAAACCTAGATCCATACATTTCCAACCGTAAATAACCATAACCAACCACATAGAAACATTCCCCAAACACTTAATCATCAAAATCTCTATTTTGGGCAAAACCCTAATTTTGACCCAAGACTCCCAAAATCTTCCAAACCGAAATTAGAGAAATCAAACACTAGGTTGACATCAATAGAGCATTTATAACCCATAAAGAAGTTTGGAAGTGGAAAGGATGAACTTACCATTTAGGTTTTGACAAAAACCTAGAAAACCCCAAAATTCTTGAAGATGGAGGTGATGATGATGAGCTCTTGGTCTTAGCTTCCAATACACCATTATAATTTCCCAAAACTAACCATCTAACCTTGAAAATCTCTCAAAAACGAAACCATAGCAACTTGAATCACTGAAATCGGAGTTGGGATGAAGAAGTCATGAAGAAATGAAGTTTGGCCTCCAAAATCGCAAATAAAACCCTCAGATGCCTTCCCGCGGTTTGGCCCGCGACTTGGAAGCCGCGGGGTAATCCGCGCGCTTCCCTATCACCCATCCATAGGGTCCTGCGGCCTAGGTCGCGGCCTAGGGTCGCCCACCAACCCGCGGGTCTCCGAAAACCCCAATTCTCGCGTCTGATCACTGTTTTGGCCATAACTTCTTCGTTATAGCTCCGTTTTCACTCCGGAAAGAACCGTTGGACTCGTAATTGAATAATTTATCCAACAAGACTATAAAATCTAGAATTCAAGTCCAAAATCAAAAATCTTATTTTTCCCTTTAAGGCTACTGATTTCAGTATTAACTTGAAATGATGCTTTCGAAATTCGGGGTGTTACATCTTTACTGCAAGAATTTTAAAACCGGTCCAATACCTTAAAGTACATCCCAAACCATGCTTTCTGACATCCCCTTCTTCCACTTTACTCTTTTTGGAAGATTTCTTCCTCTTGCTTCACGTCTCTCAGACCTACCCAATTACAACCATGCTTCTGACTTCCCTTTCTTCCTCTTACTTCACATCTCTCAGACCTTACCCTATTTGGAAGATTTATTCCTCTTAAAATTCAAATTTGAAAATCTTCAGGCTTCTACCTGCTACGCCGACTCCCTCTCCCATCTCCCATCCCTTTTTGAGAGATGTATATAAGTTATGGTTTACACTTCAATATTCAATGTCTAGATCAAAAGCGAAGTAGCAGTAATAGCAGAGTTCGTCATTCAAGGATCAAGTTGCAAGTAAATATCTCGATTCCATCTTTGAATATTGGGATCGATTCCAGCAAGGTTTGATTTTCGATTGCAGCTTTGAATATCTCGATTCTAGCTTTATAAGTATGGATTTGATTTTCGTTGTTTTTAATTCCTGCCTTGTGTGCCTTTACCATGGTCCCAGACATTCACACAGTTAGCTTCAATAAAAACCACACACAGAGGGGCATAATCCCTTCAAAAACCACACACACACACACACACATTTAGCTTCAACAAAAACACAGGTAACAAGAAAAATGTTCAAACAAAACACAGGTAACAAGAAAAATGTTCAAAAACACAGGTAACAATAATAATGTTCAAACAAAACATAGTTACCAAAATCCAGTTTTGACTTTCTTCTCAAAAATCCAGTTTTGATTTTTGTAGCTAACAAAACTACAAAAATCGAGTGATAGATGGAGAAGAAAACTGTTGATTTTTGGTTTCTCTCAATTCTGTTCTCGATTTCATACCGCAAACCACAGGTAACAAGAACGAACTAGATGAGAGGAGACGATTTGGTTCTTCTCCGGCGTGATCGTCTGGCGTGAGAAAGCAAAGAGATGCAAAGATGTGTTGCCTTCGGTAGCAGAGAAGAGATGCATCCACAGTTCTGTTGATTATCATATGCGATTTAACCTTGATACTAACCTTGAATTACCCTCTGGGTTTTAGTAACCTTGAATGGTGGCTGGGTTTTTGGATTTTGGTGATGGCTCCATGGTGGTCATGGAAGAAAAGAGATTAGATTTTTTTTAATAAAGGGTGTTGCTTTTCACAAATGCTTGACTTGACACCTGATTTTGATTTAAAATTTAAGAATTATCCTAACAATAATAAAATACTAGTTGAATACCCGCGCAATGTTGCGGGATGTAAAATCTGAAAAGGTAATAAGAATGCATAGTACAATATATACCCTATGGAAACACAGGTATAGACCCAAGAACTTTTTCATACGGTGCACATGTAACACCCCGATTTCTAAAAGCTATCGTTTCAAGTTAATACAGAAATCGGTAAGTTAAGGGAAAAATAAGATATTTGATTTTGGGATTGAATCCTTGATTTTATAGTCTTAATAGATAAAGGATTCAATTACGAGTCCAACAGTTCTTTCCGGAGCAAAAACAGAGCTATAACGAAGAAGTTACGACCAAAACGGTTTTCGGGGAAATCATGGGTCGGCTGGAGGGGGCGCACGGGCCATGCGCGGGCCCTTCACAAAAACGCATGGGCCGTGCGCGGGGGTCAGAGACTCGGGTTAAAACCTGATTTTTGTCTCATTTCACCCAAAACTTCATTTCTTCATATCTTCTTCATCACAACTCCGATTTGGGTGATTCAAGTTGCTATGGTTTCGTTTTTGAGAGATTTTCAAGGATATGGCAAGAGATTGGAAGTCTATTGAAGTATAATAGAGTATTTTGTGGTGGTAAGCTTCTCATATCTCCCTATTCATCTTCTTCCCCAAAATATTCTAGGGTTTCATCCACCCCTTGTTCTCCCTTTCATAGATTGAAGGTTTGTGATCATTTTGGTGAACTAGAAGTGTTTTGGTTGGTGAATTCAAGCTTGGGTTAAGGTAATATTCTACTCTCTTCGGTTATGGAAGTTAGGGTTTTGGTATTAGTTGAGGTATCCATGTATATGGTTTGGGAAATGATTCTTTGTGGTTGGAACCTTGTGGATCTAGGTTTTTGGAAGATTTGGTTTGAAGAATCAAGTTCTTCAAGGAAAGTTCTAAGTGGGTAAAATCTAGATTTAGTCTAAATCTAGCAAGGTGAGTTTACTAAACTTTTGTTAAAACTGGATACACATCATATTTGCTTAATTGTTGCTAGTATCACATATTTGCTCAAAATGGTCATCTTTACGGGTTTATGTATTTGATGGTATTTCCATGAGATTATGTGAGATATGTGTATATGAAGTATCATCCCATGATTTACTCTATGTTGTGTAATTTAATTGGGGATTTACATTATGTGTGCCCACAATGGGTATTTGACATGATTATGGAATATATGTTTGGTATAACATGATGATTTCCATTCGGAATACACTCTTGGTGTTATTGTATCTGCAACGTGGTTATGTGAATATTTAAGTCTTATGTTAGACTCGAGCTATTAGGAGGGTGAAATATACTTGGTTGAAAGATACCTAAGGACCTCCTATATGCATTATGTTGGACGAACCAAGGCAAGTTCACTAGGAGGATGTAGTCTCGGGGCGCCACTGTGATGGTATGTGCCCAGTAGACCTCCGCCACTCGAAAAGTTTCCTATACGGTCTGATCTCCGGGTGGGTCGGGCCTTTGGGGTGTTCCTTGTTAAGGGCATCAAGGTGCATCGACTCTTTGGAGTGGAATTGATTGGTGCTATGGGTCTCCCCCGTTGACTCCATAGATGTTGAAAACTGGTTAACTGCTGATAAGAATTGTATATGTTCTACCATGCTATTTATTGTTCAACTCACTAGGCTTTTTGGTCTAACACTTGTTTGGTGTCGATGTGTATCTCAGGTTTTAGCGGCATTGGTCCTAAGCTGGCGTAGTGCTTGGGTGAGAGATTTGGGAATTTCGCTTTTGGACTTACTTGGTAGAGAATCCTTTGGGTCTATAAATGGCACCCTTGATTGTAATCTCTTTTCTGGTTATAGAAATTAGATTAGTTGGTTGTTATTTATTATCCGTTTAATTACGATTGTATTTAAACAGGTTTGTGTATTTTCCCCATTTTTGGGAGGCTCTTGCTTTGGCAATTTTAAATACCACATGTCCGTTTTTCGGATTTTTGTTATCCATATTTTTAGGGTGTTACAGCACAATATTTTTTCATATGGTTTTTATCGACGTTGATTTCAATAGTTTTCTTTTTCTCTTTTGTTGATTTCAATAGTTTTCTTGATTTTTGATTGATTACGAGATACGATTGCACTTCTAAAATAATATGGTTGGACCTTCTAAAACGATACGATTGTATCTTTTACAAACCTAATCTTTTTACCTTACGACAAAGAAACAATACGGTGGCATGGCACCCTTATTGGTCCGTCCATGTGGAAACACCATGCATTGAAATTTGTTGAAATATAAAAATACTATACACCCATGGCAATACCAAAACCTTTTCAATGAACCTCAACAAGTTGATCAGGACTAACTATTAAATAAATAATGAAAATATTATACAAAAGGATTACCTCCATAATCCTTAGGTAAACAATTTCTTTAGAAAAATAACAATACCAGATGACACATACATTTCCAATCCTACGTTGCCGATAACAATTCAAAACTTTTACTATAATAACAAACCTCTAGTTGATCTACCAAGACCCTCACATTATCATTCGCTTATATGATCTTACTCTGATCTAAGACGATCAAAATTCTTTTCAAAGGAAGACTTCTCAGCAAACAACTGCCACTACCACCAGCCATCAACCTTCCTCCACAACCTAGAAACAAGAGACTCAAAGAGCATTTAGAACCTCCATGTGTTCATTCTTCTCTCTGCCATTTAGAACCCTAAAAGGTTTGCAATCACAATAAAAAAAAAGTTCAGTATAAGAAAAAACACAAAACAATGATCACATTGATTTAAAAGTTAGAGAACAACCACATGGAACACGAGTTCATGAACTTCAAGGATATTGTCTATGTTCGAGCTTGATGAATCCTCTGCTTTACTTTTTTTAATTCCTTTAGTGTGATGGCTCACATGAAGCAAAGAGAACATATCCCCCCCCCCCCCCCCCCGCGTGTATTTCATGTTTATCAAGGGCCCAAGCTCCCAATGTGTCAATAGATACCGCACTACTGTACTTACAAAGACGTTTACATGTCAATTATTAGAAGGGAAATACGAACAATTTAAAGGAATGACTTCAAAAGTGTAGCTAAAATATGAGAACAATTCAAATTTCCTACCATAACATATGATGAGAACACTTACCATAAGTCTAGCTAAAAAATGGGCTACACTTTGTACGATTGGATCCTTTACTTTTAAAAGCTTACACATCTCGTTAATGTGAAAAATGAACTCTCCTCTTACAACCAACAAAAAGGCATGAGATCGGGCACAATAAACAAAACCTTAACTTATAGACATTAATAATCGTCGAGCTATTTAAAGCAGATGAAGTTATGTACACTTTTGATGAAACGTTGTGAATCAAGATAACCTTCCCCTTGCAAGAGCTCAAAGGCACCTCAATTAGTTGAAAATCTTTAACCATACATTTCAAATGCAACCCATAAAATTGAAACACATACGCGTTTATTCAATAACACCCAAGTCAAATCATTCAACATAAATATGCAAGTCAAAGCAGAAACATAAAAGAATGTTAGTTATATAGTCTGCTATTTAAGAACCATTTTCCCTCTTAAAGGAAAAAAAAACTCAAGATATTGATAGTGATATTTCAAATGAAAATATTGATAGTGCTTTTCAAATAGTAAAATCCATTAGGAAGAAGACTTTATCTTTCCACAATTCCACCCATCTTCATCTCTATGAATATGGAAAGTTTATAAAAAAATTTGGTCCCCGATTCACTTGAAACAAAAAAATTTCAATCTAATCTGGTTAAAGATACAAATGCAAACAACAATTTGTAATAATCCGAACTTTTTTTTTGTTGCAGTATAAACTATTATAGAGTACCCAGATAAGGAAAACGGTAAAAACAACAAATCTGGTGAAGAGATTAAAATTTTCATCACAGTAACGTTTTCAAAGTCCTCTCCAACATACATGCATTTAAGTAACAGAAAGAGTCAAGTCCCACAAATCATTTACGTGGTATTAGACATTTAACCAATAGTTGAGCACTTCTTCTAATGAACCATGTGTCCAGTTAAAAGTTGAAATTTCTATGAGCCAGACGAAGTAAATCTTTTAGAGACAAGAGCTATTTTAAAAGAAAAGTAAAAGAATCCATATTACCTCCAGGTTTCTGACGATTTGCTCCCCAAACACATCATAAGGGAAGATCTGGTGTTGCAAAAAAATAGAATACGACGAAATATTGAAAGCAAACAAAAGATCTAAAGCTAAATCTACTTGTTTCTCAATAGCCATCATCACGTATTATTGATGCTATTTATTGTGTTCGCAAGATTTCTTTATATTGATCGAAGGGTTTTACCTAAATATAAGTACGTGAAGCGTGAAACCATCAAGTTTGTGATGACACTGCAACAAACAGAGCAAAACCATAATGATTATGTATGAGTAAGAACACAGAAACTTGATGTGTAAATGAATCTTGAAGTACAGTAGAAAACAGAAAACCCTAAGAAACAACTCAAAAAACAAAAACCAAAGCAATTAATGCATCAGAAACTCGGATTTGCATCATACAAATTCATCATATGCTACATTGGATATCAAACCAAAGAAAAATAAAAAAACAACATGCTGGAAACAATAAAACCTCAATAAAAAAGATACCTTTCTAATGTTATTAGTACAAAACTATAATCAAGAAAAAAATTTATTGGATTGAAAATAGAAAAAATGCAAAGCTTAGATATTGTAAAAATGAAGATGGTACAAAATCGGAAAATGGTAATTCCAACCTTTGTAAAAAAGATAGAAAAAAGGTTAAAGATGACACCATTTAAAAAAATTAAATTAAACCATGTGATGCTAGAAAAAAAAAATGCAAGCAAATCAACCAAAATCCAATTAGCATGAAGCCCTTAATAAGTGCAAAACAAACCCGATCAGGTTGGGTGGGCAACATCAGAAAATATGACATCAACCATACCAACAAGCATCCTGCACTTGGCTGGATGTCTAGCATCTTCAATAATTGGAATAACATTTGTACGCTTCTTAGCCATGTTAACCAAATCTCTACCACTTCTGTGAGAAAATTCAACAACATACACAACTCCAGCCTAACAAAAGTGAAATAAACAAGTAAGTAACGACATAATGGCAGATTTTGGTTATAAAAAACAGCTCATTATATAAAGAAAACTACTTACTGGGCCAACAAGATCGGAAACATGACACAGTGAACCTTCTGTCATCTATGAAACCAACTTCACATCAAATTCTCGTTGAAGCATTTCATCGAACACCTAGCAGGCAAAACCAATACATATTTAATAGAAACACAGAAGTTTGGTTTTGCTTTCATACCTTCAAAACCCACAATCATCTTTGATCAATAATCGAACCTGAAAAGAAGGAACTCTAAATCATCATTGTAAAACTCACTCGTGAAAAACCTAATCTAATAAAAATGCTGAAGTTTGGTTTTGCTTAGCAAGCAAAACAAATACAGATTTAATAGAAACACAACATGGGAGGAGAAGGAAGAGATAAATACGTTCGAACCTTCTGTCATCTATGAAACCAACTTAACCTGAAAAGGAGGAACTCTAAATCATCGTTTTAAAACTCACCCGTGAAATCTAAGAAAATCTGTTGAGCGTCATTTGTTTTAAAGAGCGACTAATTAGGATAGGTGATTTTAGGGATATACGATTTGAGCGACAATAGATGAGGATGAGGATGAGGATAAGGATAAGGATAAGGATGGACGATTTTGAGATACTGTGTTTGGTTAAGTTGTACCAAAGCATTATGAAGTTGTAAATTAAGTAATTGGCTTTAATTAGTTGTATTTTGTGCTTAAGATATTATAATTAAGAGATTTTTATGTCTTTTTTATAATATAGTATAGATAGTTGTGATTTTTAGTTTTAGTTTTAAATACAGTGGTTATTTAAAATTGTAATATTCTTCTCTTTTCCAATTAATTTTGATTTTTATTTACAATTTTGTTTTCTTTTGAATTTAAAGTTTACATCAAACATCCGATTAAATTTGTATTGTGTATTAAGTAAAAGGATAACGGTTTTTAATTATATATTCCTTTTGTTTTAAAATAAGAGCATCCCTAACCAGATTCTCTAAAATAGAGAAAATGGAGATTTTGTTTTCTATTTTACTCCAACAGATTTGCAAAAGTATTATCTAAAATAAAAATAAGAAAAAAATCTATAAATTTAAAAAATTCTCAAAAACTTGATGGAATGAAATGTGATATCTATTTTAGAAAAAATGTATAAAACATGTTGATGCTCTAAGCGTTCACAATAGAAATGACACATTGTTTTATACATGAACCAATATTCGATATACTTGATGAAAGAACTAACTTAGTACTTATTGAATTTCTTTCTCTCAAATACAAAGGCATTGTTTGCACATTGTTTCGTAATTGTTTCAATCTAAAATGTGATATTATACGTTCTAAAGAAAACATACACTATGAATCCCTGTATGTCCGTCTGAAGATGACATGTTCCCGTTCAAACTGAAGAGGTATATCACGTGGCAATCAATAAAGCTCAGGGGCAAACAATTCCGGTGGTAGGTGTTTATCTGCCAGAACCGGTATTCTCGCATGGGCAACTTTATGTGACATTGTTCATAGGTATATCACGTGGCACTACAAAGGTATTAGCGAAGCCTATCAAAAAGTTCAAACCGGACGGAATCTACACATAAAATGTGGATTATCGAGAAGTTTTGAGTGATGTTTGTATATGATTAAAGCATTATTGTAATTTCTATTTTGTTTAAACATAACTTTTAGACTTTTTGGATAAGAAATTGTATTAAGTTTGCATTTTTTAATTTACGATATATCCCGTTGCATTGTGTAAAACTCTTAATACAACATGTGAACCACCAAATATTTTGCAAATTTTGATGTTTTAAACTTAAATGTATCTTGAACTTTAGCATCCCTGTAACGACCCCCGTCCTGAGTGATTTAGGACAGTTTCCGTTACACACACACACACACACACATATATATATATATATATATATATATATATATATATATATATATATATATTCACATAAACCCAAAAGAACCTCATTTACAGAAAGAGGTTGGGAAAGTACAGAGTATGCTAAGTAATCATATACATTACAAAAATACAATTCCAAAAGCTTAGCATAACTATTAATTATAACCAAAAGATATAGCGTCACTAGGAAGGATTATCCCAAAAAGTCACTTGTGTCGCTCACGTCACCTTGCCCCCATCCCGATTCTACATCAAGTACCTGCCGTGCAAAGAAAACACACGGCTGAGCGACATTGCTCAGTGAACGGATAATATATATAAAAAGAAAAAATAGTAATCCAAAGAATAAATTAATAAGATTAGGTACAATGAAAAATGAATTAACCATTTAAATCAACTTGGTTGGAATTATATACATTCAATGAATCAATAAACCGAAATCATGGTGATCCGAATATAACTCGAAAACAACTACAAATCCGAATCAACGGATGTCAAAATCAAAGTCTCAAATCATATAAGTTCTTAATTCCGTGCAACAAAGACACGTTGTCCGATGGTCGGCCAAACCAATCGGACGGTTGGAATTTAGGGGTACGGGCACACACCGCCTAAGTCCCACCGTGGATTTAACCACGGCCTCAAGTTCTGGAACTACATCTAGGATCGATCCATACGCCCTCGGGTATCCTGTTCCGTAAAGGCCGAGTACAAAGTACCATTCGTTGAAGACGCCATAGTCTTTGTAGCCACTATGGTAGCATCCCAGACAAAGGTGCCCCAAAGTACGGTGTTCGGAAAACAAATCCAAAATCGAAATTCAATTTCATTGAATCAAAGCATAACCCAAAAAGAGTTTCTAATTTCTCAACGTATTTTGATTTCGGAAATTCACATAAAAGTTCATGTAATGAGCAATTGGATTAAGACATATAAACTCATATCCAATAGAAGTTCGTTATCTGGAAAAATCCATAAAAGGAATCACAAACGGATCAAAAAGCATGTTATATAATCAAAAGACAACAACTAAAAGCAAAAAATGATCAAAAGTTGTAAACAATTCTGGATAATCAATTCACATACCCACTTTTGTGGATATTTGGATTCATATTGAATCATGTGGATGAAATGACCACATCAAATGGTCATTCCCGTGTCAAAGAAGATTGAATCCGTACCTGAGATGATCCCTTTCCTATCCTTATAGTCTCCTGCAATTCAACATGAATTCTTTGAATTATCGGTAACGGAATTTGGAATTCTATGCTCACACAAGTCACAAGGGTCCTAAAATTACCTACGGACCTCCTAAAGTGCTAACAATATCCTTAAGACACTTTGAACAAGGTAAACATGAATTTACATGCCATTTAGAACAGTAGATTTTATTTTCAAAGAAGAACACATTCTGGAAAATTAACAGCTTTCTGATACCTAAAGTTTCTGACTTTTCCTCCCATTTAGAAGCCAAAACAGTAGTTACCATCAAAATGAAAGTTGTTATATGATCTCTTAGGAATCTAGTAGTTTTGGATTCATCTCATTTGGACAATCCATCTATTTTATATGAATTTTACAAAAACAGCATGCTGATCCCGAGTACAGTGTGATCAGTCTCAAAAACACATTGTTTTGGGCCATTTAAAGTCAGAATATGATCTTGGGGTAAACTACAAAGTTGTTCTAGACACTCTAAGCATTCCAACGATATATCATACACCTTATTTGGATTAGCCATTTATTTTATACGAATTTTTGAACTCACTGGACAGAAACTGTTAAGACATGCAGTTCTCATTGAAGCATTTCATCAAACACTTGGAGGACACAACTACAATTTAGAGTTCAAAACTACATCCATGGTTCTAATTACCAATCCTTGAACATTTTGCACCCATATAACATAGATTAAAAACATACAACTACATGCAAAACCCAATTTCAAGATTAAAGACCCAAATCAAAACATAACTTCAATTTGTGAAAGATTTTAGCTAAACTAAAAGAATCCATCCACTTTAAACAACCTAATTACTAAAACAAAGAGAAATACACATACTTAGTATGTGTTCTAACATAAAAACCAAAAATTGAAGATAACAAAGGATTACCTTAGTGTTTTTGACTTCCAATCTTCAATATTACACCATAAGCTCTTCAAATCCTCAAGAAAATTGTTGATTTCTTCATTTCTCTCTCAAACCCTCTCTTCCTCTCTCACTACACGATTTAGACTTGAAGATCAAAATAGACCTATTTAATCTTTTTCTTTTCTTTTATCTAATAACAACAAGTTTGAGGAAATTGTTAAATTTGAACCCTCAAACTTCTAAAAGAATTACAAAATATATCCTAACATTAATTTTCCTTAAATTTCAAGTTTAAAATAAGTTTTAATTTGCTAGCTTTGGCCCCTCAGCAAAGTCAATTTTAATCTAGAGTCTAAGGTACAACTAACTAATGCATAAAGTACAACTTAAGCATGCACACAATTATATATAATTCGAATGACGGATTTTTGGGGTATTACAATCCCGCCGCATTGCGCGGGTACTCAACTCTTAAAAATGTTGCAAACCTTGCAACCCACATCTTAACCGTCGGATTCATGATCGGCGGTTACAATAGATATGGGGCCCAATATTTTTAATTAAAAAAACAGAAATATAAAAATTAAATAACCGTCGATCATGAATCCAACGGTTAAGATGTGGGTTGCAAAATATCCTTCCACTTGCAACCCACATCTTAACCGTCGGATTCATGATCGACGGTTATAATAGATATGGGGCCCAATATTTTTAATTAAAAAAAAACAGAAAAATAAAAATAAAATAACCGCCGATCATGAATCCGACGGTTAAGATGTGGGTTGCAAGGGTTGCAACCTTTTTAAGGGTTGCAAAATATCCTTCCACTATATATATATATATATATATATATATATATATATAGAGTCATCATCAAATACAAACTGATGAAATACTAGAAACTATGCAACCTGATCGTGGCCACTCATTGGTTTCATCAACGGACAGGAATAAAACGGTGGCACAATGGTAAATAATTTCAACTTCAATGCTATCTATGAAACGGAATGAAAAGGAATAAGGGTAAAATAGGGATTCAAACCCAATGTTCTAATTGGAGTATTCCACCGGCGAAAGAAACGGGATTACACCAAATCGGAAGTGAAAGCAACTTGCGTATTTGACGGAGATGAAATTGCACACGATCATCTCTGAAAATTAGGGACACGATTCACTTGCATGTAATTTCATCAGTGAAATACGCATACGAAAAGGAAAGATTAGGATTATGGCGGAAAACCAAAGGCAAAGAGGTGCGAATTTCAAATTTTTTTAGGGTTTAAGAGTTCTGTCGCACCTAGTATTTAATAAGAACATATGATTCTAACTCAGCAAAAGTTCAAAACAGTTCGAAGACCTAGCCAAAGAATTCTAATGAAAAGGGCGTTTTCAACATTCGTCAACACGGCTGACGATCCGGTGTGCTTGGACTGTGAAACACCTGTTCAGGACTCAAGAAAAGGTACGAATCCTTGTTCCTCCGATTCATATGCATATGGTTGCGGTATGAATGCCACTCGAATATCAATGTCTAACTAACAGACATACGTGTCATCAGAAATAAGTTTTATGTGAAAATTAGAATATAGAACAAAACAATATGCGTCTAATATGATTTATGTGAAACAAAATAATTAGTGATTCACCGGACCTTGGAGTGCATATAGTGTATTTTGAAGAAATATGATAATTGACTGTTAACAAATTGGGCGCATTTTATTTTGAGAAAATTGTCATTGAAGTTGCAATGTGAAATTGTTCAACAAAGTTACCAATTTTTGCATATAAGAAAATGAAGTTGTGAAAGGTTTAATTTTATGAAAAAGTGTTAGTATTTTCTCCACTTTATGTATTTTAATAATACATATACAATACAATAAATGTAATAACTGAATACAATCAACGAATGATTAGTAAACGGATAGAAAGAGAATCGACAGAAAACGTAAATGAATAAACCGTATATTCAAACGATGCTGAGGCTCGTGTTAAACACGATTCCCTTAAACAGATTTGCCGTCTGTTCCCAGGGTACAACAGCGTAAGCAGTGTGTACTGCCGGATATTACCACTTTGCCTGAAAATGTCACCGGAGCAACTGTATGCAGAGAGAATTCAGAGAGTATGTGTATTGTTTGGTATTGGCCTATCGTGGAATGAACCGAACTCCTCATTTTATACTCGAGATGGAAAACCCCCGAAATCAATACATAATTAATCAGAAATTAATAGTAATTATCTGATTTTAAAACATATTAAATTTTCCATTCATGAGTATCGAGAGGAGTTACAAACGACTATTCAACAGTACGCGTCGCGACTTGCCACGCGGGTACACTCGCGGCACAACCCGCGTGGTTCACTGTTTATTGTCCTCACGACAGTGAAAGTCGCGACTTACGGCGCGAGTAAGCCCGCGGCTTAACCCGCGGAACTTACTGTTTTTCGTCCACAAACGCGACATAACTCGCAAACTGCATTGGATAAAAAACAAAAATTTCGTAAAAACCAAGTTGCGCAAGCACAATATTTCGGAGCGGCATTCGTGTCCGCAGGTCGCGCCCATGCACAAGTTCGCCGATTTTAGCCTACGACAGTCGCAATCGGCACCCCCCCTGCGCGCGGGTAGGTGATGGAGTAAAACCAAACAAAGAGCTTGTAAGCTCCTTCCACATCTAAGGTTATAAACCTTATAAATTTTGGTCCTCCTTCCTATGTGGGACAAGTTCCCACACCCACTTGGTTTTGCCAATTTTCATCCTAAACACTTAACTTTGAGCATCGATATCTCATTCACACATATTCCGTTTTGGACATATAATATATCGTTTTGAAGCTCTCATATAGAAGAACACAAACCCACGAAGAGTTAGATATATACTATACATATACATGTATTTATTTATGTCCAAAGTTAGTAAAAAATCACATTTTTTACTAAAATTTTCCAACAATCCCCCACATGAATGGAGATCGATCTTTGCATACGGAAATCTCCCTACGAAATTTCCAATGGTCGAATCTTGCATAGGATAGGTAGGTGTTATCCTTTGAACCTTCCCTTGTGAAACACATTTAGCCTCCTAGCTGTCAGTAGACTCGATGTCCTTGAACTGAACTGCCCTTTATGTAGGCGACAATACATTTCACACAAAATTCTTCCTAACAAGGTCATATCCTCATAGTCGTGTTCGTTATGGTCATGAACACTAGCCTGGTTCAGCGAGAGCTGATAGGAATTGAGCCCCCCATAATTTCCTTCGAAGCGACCCCACTTCTCTCTCACATAGGTGATTTTCAATAATCATTAAAAGCCATAGGCTTAGCCTCAATATCACTGATTCCAGAATTGGAATTGGAAGTTTATGAACTCCCCCACAGTGACCTCCTCTATTCATACAACTAGGTTGTCCTTTTAAACCCAGATCTTGGGATCTCCAGTCTTCTGGGTAAGGTTTCCTTTGCATGAATTACTCATTCAAGGGCTTTAGTACCATTCCTTTCGACGACTTATAAACCAAATCTCTACTTAGGCGTTTTGTAAGCGGATCCACAATGTTATCCTTTGACTTCACATAGTCAATCGTGATAACTCCAGTAGAGAGTAATTGTCGAATCGTATTATGTCTACGTCTAATATGTCTAGATTTCCCATTATACATTGTACTTTGAGCTCTACCAATCGCCGATTGGCTATCACAATGTATACATATGGCCGTTACCGACTTAGGCCATTTGGGAATATCTTCCATGAACTGACATAGCCATTCTGCCTCTTCACCACATTTATCCAAGGCAATAAATTCAGATTCCATCGTGGATATGGCTATAACAGTTTACTTGGATGATTTCCAAGATATAGTCGCACCTCCAAGTGTAAACACATATCCACTTGTTGATCTGAAATCCTTAATATCAGATATCCAATTTGCATCACTGTAACCTTCGATTACCATTGGATATTTTCCATAATGCAGTCCATATTCACGTGTGTATCTTAGATATCTTAACAATCTAGTAATACTCTTCCAATGTTCTAAACTGGGATTACTAGTATACCTACTTAGCCTGCTCACTGCATATGCTAAATCAGGTCTAGTACAACTCATAAGATACATCAAACTGCCAATTATTCTTGAGTATTCTACTTGTTCAACACCTTCCCCTCTATTCTTAGATAGATGTTGACTAGTATCAATTGGAGTTCTAGCTATACTAGTATCTCCTTCATTGAATTTCTCAAGAATCTTGTCCACATAGTGTGTTTGATTTAACACCATACCATTTTGGGTTCTTGTGATTTTTATCCCAAGAATCACATCCGCTAAACCCAAATCTTTCATGTCAAATTTAGATTTCAACATATCCTTTGTGGACTTTATCAATTTGTCATCGCTGCCAATGATAAGCATATCATCAACATATAAACACAAGATGACATATCCATGAGTGGTGTCTTTCATGTAAACACATTTATCACACTCATTTATCTTAAAACCGCTTTCTAACATGGCTTGATCAAACTTTTGATGCCATTGCTTTGGAGCTTGCTTTAGGCCATACAAGGATTTAATAAGTTTACAAACCTTGTTCTCTTGTCCCGGGGCAACAAATCCCTCGGGCTGCTCCATATAGATTTCTTCTTCTAAATCTCCGTTTAGAAAAGCAGTTTTTACATCCATTTGGTGAATTTGCAGATTTCTAATGGTTGCAATCGCTAACACCAATCTAATGGATGTTATTCTTGTCACTGGCGAATAAGTATCAAAATAATCTAGACCTTCTTTTTGTCTATATCCTTTGATAACTAATCTCGCCTTGTATTTATCAATACTGCCATCAGCTTTCATCTTTCTTTTAAAGATCCAACGGTAACCTAGTGGCTTACAACCCGGTGGTAGGTCCACTAGTTCCCATGTATGGTTTTGTAAGATAGATTCTATCTCACTATTTATGGATTCTTTCCATTGAGGTCCCTCCGAAGATGTGACCGCCTCACGATAGGTTTTAGGTTCACTTTCCACCACGTAGGTGAGAATCGGGACCAAACGATTTTTCAACCCGAGCTCGTTTACTTCTTCTAGGTTCCACATCTTCTTCATCAGATAGAATTTGTTCATCATCTTGAACAATTTCTTTACCTATAGAAGATGACGCTTGATCTTCCTTGTTCAAACAAGGAAACACGTCTTCAAAGAATGAAGCATTTCTTGACTCCATAATTGTATTCTTGTGTATCTCGGGATTTTTAGATTCATACACAAGAAACCGATAAGCACTACTATTTTGTGCATATCCAATGAATACACAATCCACTGTTTTAGGTCCTAACTTTTGTACCTTAGGAGGAGGTACAACCACTTTAGCTAGGCACCCCCACACTCGTAAGTACTGTTTTTCGTCCACAAAAAGTTCACACAACACCATGCTTCATTTGATTTAACATATGAAATATATGAAAAAATAAACTACATGTGAGAGACAGAATGCATCATATGAAGAATGGCCTAATTACCACATGATTTGCAGATTCTAAAATCAAAGTTCTAAACCTGTGAATATATATGAAATATGTCTGGTTTTTTAATAAGGCTTACATGTAACACCCGGTTTTTCGTAAAGCAAGCTCCGCCTTTTGTTGGTTATCTCTCCGCCTTCCATCTACTTTTGAGTGGTAAATGTTGTGCTTTCGAACCTTAAGTCGACCCATGCGAGAATCTCGAGTTTCGACCTTTTTCGGGGCTCGGTACGTGTAGCGCGATTGTGACTCGCGATAGTGACATGTGTCACTATCGCGTGGCACAATCGCCGAGGGTGTACCACCCGCGGTACATTCCCCGCGAGAGTGCCCTCGCGATAGTGACAATGTCACTATCGCGTGGCATAATCGCCCGCGGCCACTGGTTCCCTAAATGTCCGAATTTCTCACCATTTCTCTCATTTTTACTTCTATCTTCTTCCATTTTTCTCTCCCAAACCCCAAAACCGAACCCTAACCCATTTTGGGGGTTTTCCTCCCCAAACCACATGAATCTTCACCATCTAGCTAGTTGGAATCTTGAACCACAAAACCTCCAGTTTCATCTCCCTCATCAAGTTCATCGCTTGGGAGCTCGGGTTGAAGTGTTGGATTGGGTGTTCTCGGAAAGTCTCGTCATCTTTAATGGTAAGCTTCTTTGATTTGAGGTTATATACGTTCTTTGGGTGTTTCCCTAGTGTTTGGGTTATCAAATCTCGGATTTGTTAGTTTTGGAGAAACTAGGGTTTTGGTCTCGTTTAGGGATTTTGGTATATAATGTTGGGGAATGTTTCTATGTGGTTGTTTATGGATATTTATGGTTCGGTATGTATGGATCTAGGTTTTGGAAGTTCTCGGCTTGAGGATTCAAGCGGCCTTCAAAAGAGCTCGTTGGGTGAAATCTAGATTTAGCCTAAATCTAGCAAGGTGAGTTCAAGTTGATTTGTGAAAACAGTGTACATGCCAAAATGTTATTTTAAAGCGTTTTACATGAAATTGTTAACTGTTGATAAGTTTTGTTAACTGCTGATAAGTTGAGTATTTTAAAGGTGTTTAACTTTATAAACTCATTTAGCACACATCTTTGGGATTTTGGAGCATTATGATAAATAAATCATGTATTTTGGTATTTCTATGATTTATTTTATGGAAGTAGATTTTGAGTATAACTGTGTTTTGATTTGTGTCTTAGAGAAATGCATGGTTTTGTGTTATGGGACGTTTTGAAAGAATAAATGTTGTAAACTCACTTGGAAAATGAATTGTCCCAATCTAAACTACGTTGGAGTTAATTATATGCTTTGGAGCATGGGTTTATATAAATATGGGTTGTTTATATTTGATTTCATTTTATGAATTTCGACGTTGGATCTTTGGATTTGTTGAGCTTCTGGCTCGGTTTGGATTTTTTTGGGTTTTGAGGACACTTGTCCGTTTTAATTGCTCGATGTTGAGCGTTTGGTTATGATTTGTATTTACTGCATCTTAGTTGAGCATGTCATGTTGTGAATGCTTTGGTTCATCCGTTTGAGTCATGTAATGGTTTAGTTAGTGCAATGGATCCATAGGCACGGTGTTCCTCTGTCCCCGTTTGGGAAGTTTGTCAGGATCTGAATTCTTAACAAGAATAAACACTCAGAAACAATATTAAAGGAGTTTGCGGAATAACACTTTAATATTCAAAGAACAATGAAACAGTGAATCACAAATCACAAATTGTAAACTTTATTGAATGATTTAAAGCTACAAGATTTCACACACAACCTCAATATTGATGAACAGGCTCACCAATACGAATTCTACTTCTCTAGAACTAGGGTTCTAAACCTTGAGGTTGATTCTCTCTATGAAAACAAAAACTCAGAATCAAAAAAATTACTTACTAAACTATTCTGACTAAGTCTATACATATACTGAAAATAAAAGATAATTACAAAATATAAAAGATCTTCAGTATAATCTTCCATAGTTATCTCCAAGCTTTCCATGAATATCTTCAATCAATACAGCTGTCTTCATTGCCATACGAAGTCTTCATCTCATAAGCAGTACTAACCATGTTCAGAAGCATTAACCATGTTCAGCAGTATTAATGAAGTTGGCAGTAGTAACCCTTAGCAGTACTAACTATGTTCAGCAGTAGTAACTTCATCAAGCAGTATTAATCTTGTTTAGCAATATTAATCTGTCTCAGAAGTACTAACCATGTTGTGCTAGCAGCATTAACCATACTTGTGCAAATTCTGAATTCCCAACAATCTCCCCCTAACTTGACTTTTGAGAAAAGAAGTCAAGTTCTTCATTTATGGTCTTCAAGATGCTTTCAACACTATAGCTTAGTTGCCCAAATTCGGATCCAGACCCAGACTTTGATTAATTGTTCTTCTTACCACAATTCTAGCCATTTCTGATTCCTTTGCACATACTAGCTTAGCTTTCAGCATCCCATTCAGCTTCTCCTTGCTATGATCATACACTTTGTCCACTAAGTAGTACTCATGATAACAGTTATCAATTGTGATCATGTATACACCACAGTTTTCAAAGAGTATCCACTTATCAATCTTCTTAAACCCATACTCATGATGTAGATCCTTGATTCTGTAAACCACTTTTTCTGGTTCAAACATCATACAAAGATATTCCATTGCAATCTTGAGTAGACTTTCTTCAGTTCCTTTCAAAACATGTTCATAAAGCTTTATTCCCACCTTATGCATCTCTTCAAGATCAGCTCTGGAGCAACTTCTGATTACTTTCCCCCAAGTTGAATATACTTCAAATACATCACCAACTCTTTTAAGCCTGAAGTAATCCTTTCTGTTGTCTCTCAGAATGTCCCAAAAGATGACTTCTGGTGCTTTCACAGAAATGGGAACAGCCTGAACTGGTTCTATTACAGTCAGATAAAGACCCACTTGCTCATCAGATTGCTTATTGGACTGCTCTGGGTTCTGCACAGATGCTGCTGAAGGTGTAACTGAAGGTTCTGCCTCTATTTCAGCTTCTTCAACCCTTGGCTTCTTGGACTGTTTCTTGGAAGCTATGGTCTTTACTCTCTTTGCAGATTTTATTTCCATACCAACGTTCTCTTCTTTAGTGTCTTCAGCCTTTTCTTTGGTAGGAGTGACTTCCTCAGGGAATGGTTGTTGAATGTTTAGATCATGTCTCTCCTTCATCCTTCTTTCAGCCTCTTCCCTTTGTGAGGAGTCCCCTTGAAGCTTAGCCATTTCCTTTTTATAGAGCTCCTCAACTTGACTGTATGCCATATTAGTAAACATCTCTCCTTTGACACCAATTGAACCTTTTAGGAAATTTATCATTTTTCTCCTTTCCTGATTGGCCAAAAAGGTCTTGGAAGATTGTCTTTTCTGCTTTTTGACTGGCATTCTTTTGACTGGTATTTTCTTGACTTCAGCTGCAGTTTTTATGCTCTTTTGATATTCTTCATTGAGCTTTTTGGCCATCTCCAGTGCAAGCTCTCTGTCCTTCTCTGATTGGAGTTGTTCCTCCTTTTCCATCTCAGCTTGGAGTTGTTTTGCTACTTCTTCATCTAACTCCACCTGGTTCTTCTTCTTTGAAGGTTGTTCAGATTCAACCATCTTAGCTTTACCCTTTGCATCCTTCAAACCTGCCTCACTTCTTTCTTTTCTCTTCTTTTCAAGGCCTCCTTCATTGATGACCACTCCCTTGGCCTTTTGAGTAGCCTTAGGAGTGTCGTTCTTTGCTTTTACCAAAGTTTCTGCTATTTCCAATTCTTCAACAGATAGCCCTGTTACTGCTGCTACCTGTTCTGTTACTGCTTGTGCTTCTGTTTCTGCAGCTTTCTCCCCCTTAACATCAAATCCCATCTCAGATGTACTTTCCTTTTCTGCTTCAGCCTCTGAATTCTCCCCCTTGTTGAAAGCATCATTAGCATTTTTCCTCTTCTTCAAAAGAAACTGCCTTCTCCTCTTCTTTTGCACCAATCTTGTCACCATTTTCTTCAATTTGGTAATCTGTGCTTGTTGAGACAGAATTACCATTTTCATTTCTTCTATGTCTTTGCCTTGTTTGATGACATCCAGATTGATGTTGCCCATTGTTTCCATCAATTCATTGTAGTCGTATCTGTCCTCACCTTCTCCAGGAGTGTTACCCCCTTTTGAAGGATCATGGGATCTTTTAGTAGTGGAAGTCTTCTGCCTAGCAGAAGCACCCTCCACCCCCTTGGTTTCTTGGCACCTGGGACCTTTGAATGATTGCTCATTCAAAGTTGCCATGGGGGAGGTCTTATTGATGTTACCACTGTCCTCCTCTGTGCTAGCAGGAGTAGTGGCAACCTGCTCACCCATATGCTCATACATCTCCTCATTGAGCACCTCCTTGGGGTTGGGAGACGCCCCTGTGGTTTCCCTATAGATATTCTCTAATGGAGAATTCTCCATTAGAGGGCTTAAAGGCTTTGTGGGTGAAGGTACAAGAAGGGAAGGAGCCTTCTTTACCTTTTTCCTTATGTAGGTATTGGTGATTGATGAAGTTGGTTTTTGAAGAAGGGACTGAGGGATTGATATGCTGATTGAAGGTTGGGATTGGCTTTCAGTGGGATGGTCTAATGAGGGCCTTGACCCTGAAGCCATACCTTCTTCATTGTGGGACACCACCATCATTGTAGAGAACAATGGGGTGTCAACTCCTTCCGAGTCCAATGGAGATCTCTTCATATTTGAAAAGACCTTACCTTTGGGGATTTTAGGTACATATACCTCATCAAATTGAGGCATATCCGTCAATTCATTGGTTATAACTGCCTGTACAAATCTTGGGTACATATAAAAACTCTTTTTGTTTCCCAAGTTTGACACAAGGTCATTGAAAATCATTTTTGAAAAATTGTACTTTCTGGCAGTGGCCAAGCAAACCAAAGCATAAGCAATGGTACTACTGAACTCACTCCATCCAGTAGTCTTTTTGGAAATACAGTGCATCAGGGTATGGACAAAGAACCGCCATTGGGGAGAAAATTTAGCTTTTGAGAACTTAAAAACACCCAATGGGCCTCCATACCCCATTCTAGTAAGAGTTGAAAACAGTTCATCATTGGAGATAGATGAGATACCTGAGGCATCGTCTAGACGTAGACTAATGCGAATTACCTCTTCAGAAACTGTCAAAGGTTTGTCACACACCCTTGTCTGGATTAACTACACACCATTTTCTGTAACAGCAGTGGCATTCGCCCAAAATTGTCTCTGGTGCTCTATGTAGATTGTTGGAGACACTGTAAGAGCATAAGCGATATGGCTGGACTTGAGAAAATCTACTATCTGGTGAAATCCATCAGCCTGCTTCGGCTTTTGAAGCATCGCGATTTCGTTGTGCTCATCAATGAACGTCATGAATGCCATTGAGCTTGAGAGTTCTTGCCTGTAACTTACGAGGTGCTTGAGAGAAAAAGGGTTAGAGAGCAGATGAATAGTAATCAAAGAGTCGTTATGAACTTTTAGGCGGGCAAAAAGGGTATTTATACAATTCGGGACATAAGCAGTATTAACTCAGAGCAGTATTAACTAACTAGCAGTATTAACTGAGAGCAGTATTAACCACTAGCAGTATTAACGAACTAGCAGTATTAACTGAGAGCAGTATTAACAACTAGCAGTATTAACGAACTAGCAGTATTAACTGAGAGCAGTATTAACCACTAGCAGTATTAACGAACTAGCAGTATTAACTGAGAGCAGTATTAACCACTAGCAGTATTAACTAACTAGCAGTAGTAACTGAGAGCAGTATTAACCACTAGAAGTATTAACTAACTATGGCAGCATTAACTACACTTACACTATTGAAGCTTGATTTGGTCTGAACAAGGCAATTTACTTCCTGAGAAAGATGATTAGTAACAACCAAAAACAACCAAATAACAGGTATACAATCACTTTTTAAACATGAGCTCATTCAGAGTTGATCATGCCCACACTTGTGACCAAGAAGGTGAATCTACCCACATCAAAAGCTTTAGTGAATAGATCAGCAAACTGGTTGTCAGTATGAACTTTAGCAACTTGAATAAGCTTCTTTTCATTACAATCTCTAATAAAGTGATACCTGATCTCAATGTGCTTTGTTTTGGAGTGCTTGACTGGATTGTTAACAATGCTTATAGCACTGCTATTGTCAATGAAGATTGGAGTGTGAAGAAAGGTTACCCCATAGTCCAGCATCTGATTCTGAATCCATAGAACCTGAGAGCAGCAACTTGCAGCAGCCATGTACTCAGCTTCTGTTGTAGATAAGGACACTGTGGTTTGCTTCTTACACTGCCAAGATACTAGTCTTGCACCCAAAAGCTGACATCCACCTGAAGTAGACTTTATATCCATATTAGCACCACCCAAGTCACTGTCTGAATATGCAATCAAGTCAAAGTTGGATTCATAAGGATACCAAAGACCTAATCTAGGTTGCCCTCTTAAGTATCTGAAAATCCTCTTAACAGCTTGAAGATGTGATTGCTTTGGCTTGACTTGGAATCTGGCACACAGACACACTGGAAACATGATGTCTGGTCTTGAGGCTGTGAGATACATGAGAGATCCAATCATTGATCTATATAGATGGACATCAACATCCTCCCCCTCAAGATCAGCAGTGATCTGTTTATGAGTCTCCATAGGTGTGCTTGCTGGCTTTGAGTCTGTTAAACCATACTTATCCAGGATGTCTTTCACATACTTTGATTGACTTATAAAGATCCCATCTTTCTGCTGTTTCACTTGAAGCCCAAGGAAGAAGGTAAGTTCACCCATTGAACTCATTTTAAAGCTCTTGTCCATCAACTTTTCAAAGTCTCTACACATCTGATCTTGTGTGGATCCAAAGATGATGTCATCCACATAGATCTGAACAAGTAGGATGTCCTTCTTACTCCTTTTAATGAATAGGGTCTTGTCAATTATTCCCCTTTCAAACCCATTTTCTAAGAGATAGGTAGACAGAGTATCATACCATGATCTTGGGGCTTGATGTAGACCATAAAGTGCTTTCTTCAGTTTGTATACTCTGTCAGGATATAATGGATTTTCAAATCCAGGGGGCTGACAGACATATACTTCTTCATCAATTGTACCATATAGAAAGGCACTCTTCACATCCATTTGATATACCTTGAACTTCATGTATGAGGCATAGGCTAGAAATAGCCTAATTGCCTCTACCCTTGCAACTGGGGCAAACACTTCTTCATAATCTATGCCTTCTTCCTGAGTGTATCCTTGTGCCACAAGCCTTGCTTTGTTCCTGATCACAATTCCTCTCTCATCCTTTTTATTCCTGAAAATCCATTTGGTGTCAATAGCTCTATGATCTTTTGGAAGGTCTACCAAGTCCCAAACTTCTTGCAATTTGAACTGCAGTAACTCTTCTTGCATAGCTTCTATCCAACTGGAGTCTTTCATTGCATAAAAAACCTTCTTAGGCTCAATCTGAGATAGAAAGCAAGAGAGTACTGTGTGTTGCTGATCCTGCAGCTCTTGAAGTCTGCTTTGATTCCTTGTTATCATAGGAGAAGAGATGTCTCCTATGACCATCTCTGGAGGATGGTTCTTTTGAGTTCTAGTCTGATGACTAGGTTCTTCATTGATTCCCACTTCTAAATTGGACTCATTTAAGTCAGCTGAGGTGATCTCATCAGCTGCTTCTGGCTCTTCATGCACTTGATTCTCCTCATCTCTTCTTTCTTCTTCACTCTGAATTGGTTCAGTCATAGTCTCTTTTTCACAGAAATCAACAGGTTCTATTGTAGGTATGGGAAAGATCACAGACTAAGGAATAATGTCTTGTACTTGTACTTGTTCATTCCTTGATCCTCCACTTTCTGAACCTGCATGATCATCACTACTGACGCCCAAAGAGTTAGTTAGTGAATCAATGTCAAACAACCACTGAGGACCTGAACCAATAGGATTTGGTGTGTTCTCATTGCATTTGACATTGTCACTTTCCTCAATTATTCTAGAAGAAGAATTAAATACTCTGTAAGCCTTACTCTGAGATGAGTAACCAACAAGAAAACCATCATCTGCCTTGCTATCAAACTTTCCTAAGTGAGTTTTGGTATTGAGAATGGTACAAGGACACCCAAAAGGTTTGAAAAATCCAATAAATGGTTTTCTTTTATTTAAAAGCTCATATGGTGTCTTGTTTTTAGGCTTGACTACTAGAACTCTGTTCTGGACATAATAAGCAGTATTAACTGCTTCAGCCCAGAAAGTAATTGGAAGTTTTGAATCAGCTAACAGAGATCTAGCAGCCTCAATCAGTGTCCTATTCCTTCTCTCAGCAACACCATTTTGTTGTGGAGTCCTAGGAGCACTGTATTGCCTCTCAATTCCTTTTTTCTCACAAAAGGTGTTTAGGTCATGATTTTTAAATTCAGTACCATTGTCTGACCTAATGACTTTTACTTTTTGATTTGTTTGGTTTTCAATTATTAGAATAAAGGATTTGATCAGTCCACTTGTCTCATCCTTAGTCCTTAGAAAATATACCCAGGTAAATCTAGAGTAATCATCAACAACAACTAAGTAGTATGATTTCTTACCTATACTCATAACATTTGTAGGCCCAAACAGATCCATATGCAACAACTGAAGAGAATTAGAGATAGTGTTCAACTCTTTGGACTTATGAGAAGTTTTGTGTTGTTTGCCTTTGAGACAGGCAACACAATGATCATCACATGAAAAGACTTTTGAAGGTAAACCTCTTACAAGGTTGTTTTTAACAAGTTTATTCATAGTTTTAAAGTTCATGTAACACATCCTTCTGTGCCAAAGTGATGATTCATCCAAAGATGCTTTTGAAACAAGACAGTTTAGGGATGAATCAGTTGAAACATTTTCCATATCTAAGCAATAGACATTATCCTTTCTGGGAGTTCTTAGTAGTATCATCTTTTCATCAACTACCTTGAATCCAGGAGCAAGGATAATGCATTCAGAATTAGTAAATAATATACTATGCTTTTTGTCACAAACCTGTGATACACTTAACAGGTTGTACCTTAATTACTCAACATAGAATACATCTTCAAAGGTCATTTTACCTTTGGTTACATCACCCTTACCACTGATCTTACCTCCATCTGGAGTATTTCCAAAGGCAACATGTCCACCATCAATTTTCTTGAAATTCTTGAGGCAAGCCATGTTCCCTGTCATGTGCCTAGAGCAACCACTATCAGCATGCCAGATGCTCTTCCCCTTGAGCTGCTGGTTGCCCTAAACATAAGATAAAAACAATTAGTATTGATTGGGAACCCAAGCCAAAGTGGTCTTGGGTCTCCCTTTCTCATCAAAGTATTTACATTCCTTTTTGATGAGATTTTTAAACTCAGAGCACTCTTTACTAGAGTACTTTGTCAAGATGATTGGCTTAGCAGCACACACATTAGAAGCAGTACTAACCTTAGAAGTACTAACAGAGTTAGCAGTACTAACAGGTTTAGGAGTACTAACCTTGTTAGAAGTACTAACAGAGTTAGCAGTATTAACATTAGAAGAAGTACTAACAATGTTAGTTTTAGCAGTACTAATACTCTTAGCAGCACTAACATTGGTAGCAGTAGTATTGCTTCTAGCAGCACTATCATTGTCAGCAGTACTATTTGTGGTAGCAGTACTAACAGTTTTAGTGCTTTTAGGAATCCACATCTTGACACTCTCCTCAACAGTCTTTTTCTTCATGTGGCTTTTAGATTTAACAGATTTCTTAGCCACATGGTTCCTTTCATTCTTCCTATAACCAAAGGGTTTTTGCACAGATCTTTGAAAATTCATCATTTGGTTCATAGGATTGAAATAACAGTATTTAGCAATATGATTGAGCTTTCCACAAATAAAACAAGGTTTTGGTCTATTGATTTTACTCAGATCAACCCCTTGTTTTTGTGCCCACTGATTATTCCAGTTTCTTTGATTACCCTTCCTTTTATCATGTTTTAGGGGCTCAGATTTAGTACAAGCACACTGTTTGCAAGGAACAGGATTCACAACTGTGGTCTGCTTGTAATGGACCTTACTAGACTTTCCCTCAGTCTTCTCTATGTCCTTAGATTTTACCCAAATCTTTCCACAACCCTCATTGGTAATAATGTGATTCTCTAGAGGAATCTCATCACTCACAGTGTTCTCCTTACCCTTACCAGCTTCTTTCTCAGTTTTGTCCTCAACAACTACTTCATCTAAGGGATCTATCTCAGTGGCTCCCTCAGGCAAGTCCTTCCTATCTTTGGTTTCTAGCAAGTCTGATGTAGGAGGGATGTAGTTGTTGTTGTATGGTGGTGGTGTGGTATTGTACCCAATTCCTCTTCTCAGCTTGTCATGAATCTGAGTTTCTAGTAAAGAGTCCATTGCTTTAGAAGCATTGGAAAACTTTTCTACATCTAGCTTAACTTTGGCTAGCTCCCCTCTCAACTTTTCACTCTCCTCTTTAGACTTTGTCAGTTGGAGTTCTAGATCCCTTTTCTCCCACTTCCAGTAGTTTGTGTCATATGAGTGTTGAAGTTCATTGGCTTGGAAACCTTTAATTTGTTCCTCAAACCTCTCAACAATTCTCACATAGTCTTTTATATCTTTTGCTAACCTCTTAAGGTCATCACTCATATTCTGGTTGTGATCCCTGTACCTTTTAACAGTGTCTATGAAAGTTTTAGAACAGAGATTAGAACTTACCTCAGTTGGGAGATCAGATACCTCTGCCATGAGAGCTTGATTTTGAATAGCCTCTTCTGCTTGATCACTCCAGTCAAACCCCATTCCTTGTTGAGAAACAAGGGCTTGAGCAGAGTTTCTGTTCTGGTTGAAGCTACCAGCCTGAGCTTGTTGGTGGTTATTGTGAGACACTCCACTTCTGGATTCCCTAGCAAAGTGTCCCTTCATATGACATTTATAGCATTCTACCTTTGACTTGTCAAAACCTGCTCCATCTTCTCTTCTTTGGGAGAAGTTATTCCTCCCAGTCCTCTTGATGAACTTCTTTACCCTCATGGAAAACATGGCCATCTGCCATTTAATATCCATCTCTTCAAGATCATCAGGATGAAGTTGTTCCAAGTCATCATTGATTAAAGAAGAGTTTCCATGGCTGGACAGAAAGGCTTCAAAAACAGATTCAGTGCCTTTTTCTTGATTTGCTCCATTAGCAGCATTAACCGATTCAGGGTTAGCAGTAGAATCAATTGATGCTGATAGGAGTGCAGCATTATGAACATATCCAGAAGGCTTCTTCTTTGCCTCCACCTCAGATTCAAACACTCTAAGGTCATTGTACAGATCATCAAGTTCTTTTTCTTCTAGTTGTTCATTCTGTCTGAATGAAACAGTATACATGGTCCATTCATCTCCAAGGGACCTTAAGAACTTTCTGTTTACATCATCTTGATCAACCTGTACTCCCATAGTAGCTAGTTCACCAATCAGCTTGTTAAACCTGTCAAAAGTTTGAGTCATGGACTCATTCTTAGTTGACATAAAATTTTCATACAATTGCTCCAGTATTGCCATCTGATTTCTCTTGGTACTTTTGGTACCAGAGAATCTTTTCTCTAGAGCATTCCAAATCATCTGTGCATCAGTGCAATTGCAGAATTGGTGTTGATATTCATTGGGAATAGCCAAGAGCAGTGTGCTCAAGGCTTTCATCTCTGTCTGCCTTATCTTCTTTTCTGCATCTGTCTTTGGTGGTGTTCTTTTTCCATCTGCACCAATTTTTCCTTCATCAGATGGTCCATTCTCAATGATGTCCCACATAGAGTAATTTGTGAGGAGAATGTATTGCTTGATCCTTATCTTCCACATGTCAAACTCATTAGATCTGAGCATTGGAACCTTTGAGACAAGAGTACTGTTTGATTCAACTGTGTTTTCCATGATGAATGAAGGTTTCTGAGAATACTTGCTCTGATACCACTTGTCAGGATCTGAATTCTTAACAAGAATAAACACTCAGAAACAATATTAAAGGAGTTTGCGGAATAACACTTTAATATTCAAAGATCAATGAAACAGTGAATCAGAAATCACAAATTGTAAACTTTATTGAATGATTTAAAGCTACAAGATTTCACACACAACCTCAATATTGATGAACAGGCTCACCAATACGAATTCTACTTCTCTAGAACTAGGGTTCTAAACCTTGAGGTTGATTCTCTCTATGAAAGCAAAAACTCAGAATCAAAAAAATTACTTACTAAACTATTCTGACTAAGTCTATACATATACTGAAAATAAAAGATAATTACAAAATATAAAAGATCTTCAGTATAATCTTCCATAGTTATCTCCAAGCTTTCCATGAATATCTTCAATCAATACAGTTGTCTTCATTGCCATACGAAGTCTTCATCTCATAAGCAGTACTAACCATGTTCAGAAGCATTAACCATGTTCAGCAGTATTGTTGGATCAAATAATTGTATTCAAGATTAATGTTAAAGTTAAGGGTTTAAACTGCAATTGTGATAAAGTTAATTAGAGGGTTTATTATGTAATAATCTAATAGTTGTTAACTATTGGGCCCCAAGCCCATTAGAAAGCCCATTAAGGTTAAAGCCCATATGGCCTGGGTATGTAAAGTTTTGATTAGTTTAGTTTTAGGTTAACCTTGAAAGAACTCTGATAATTTTCTAAATAGTTAGCCGTATTTTCTCTGTATTCAAAGGGTATCAAGAACACTCAAGGGTTTCATTGTTTATTCAAGGGATTGGTACGTTTTGTTAATCTTATTATCTCTTGATTATTATTGTGTTGCTTGATTACTTGATTGATTATTTACCAACTAGATTAAACTGGGATAACAATTGGTATCAGAGCCTAAAGAATCAAGTTTTAGGATTAAATCTATTTTTTTTCGAAAAGTACTGTTCATCGAAAAGTACTGTTCATCGAAAATCACTATTCATTGCGAGTATTGTTCATCCGATTTCATGCATTAATGTGCTTATTGGTTTGAAAGTTGATCTGATTAGTTGAGATTCATGCTTCTGAATGCTATCTGATTAATTAATCGCATTATAGATCATAAAGTGGTTGAATTGTTGGTTTAATTGTGTTAATCGGTCGTTTCAATTTTCTGGGTTTGGTTTCGGTCTAATAACAGTTATTCATCGTGTTCTTCGGTCTATTGATCGTGATCATCGGTCTTATGAGTTAATAGAACATATCTGTTACTGTGGTTATCAATATTATTGTTCGACCGATAGTTATTCGACCTTAGCCTTCGACCGAGTGTTTGTAAACACCGGTCCTTACTTCGACCGAATAGTTGTGATATCCGGTCATTCTTTCGACCGAACCTTAGCATTCTCCGGTCTTTGCTTCGACCGGGTAGGTACATCGACCGGACCTTAGTGGTTTCCGGTCTAGTATTCGACCGATACTTTGTTACATCGGTCTTCGCCTTTCGACCGGATACCTTGTTTCTCCGGTCTTCCCATTCGACCGGATAATTGTTTCTCCGGTCTTCCCATTCGACCGGATAGTTGTTTCTCCGGTCTTCCCATTCGACCGGGTACTTGCATACTCCGGTCTTTCCTTCGACCGGTACAGTTCATTCTTCGAAGCACATTTTCCAAGCTGCAAGCGGGACCCCCGTGCTAAGTCTGCGAAGGGGGACAAAAGTTTTGTGCTTGATCAAAATCTTCTTAATTTTTCAGTATTTTATTCATAGATATTAGTGCTTTATACTGTGTGCGAGGACTGCATTTGATTATTTTTGGAAATTTATTTTCTCTGAAAATTTTTGAGTGTAGTCTTTACTTTTGATTCTAACGATCTCATCTAGTTGGTTGTCTTGGTACAGAAAAGTCTATTTACTAACCTTACAGCTAGGATGTCGTATCAGCTAAATATGTCTGCAGGTTACAGCCTTGATTTTAACAACATAACTCTATCTGAAGTAAGAGAAAAGGCTAAACAACTTGCTGGACGGTTATCAACATCATCTCGCATGATTGATGAGTATGACAAAGAAGAAAAAATGCTCAAAGCTGAAAACAAGGATTTACAGATTCAGAACTCATCTCTTCTTATTCAGATCAATGCTTTAAAAGAAAATTTAAAAGATTCTGATTCCTTAATTGACTTTGCAGGAATAATTGAGTCTAAAGAAAAAGAGATCTTTGACCTTCAAGCAAAGCTGAAAAGATCTGAATCTAGCTCAACATGGTCAAAGAAGGAACTAATGCAAAAAGAGCTAGATCAATTAAGAAGAAGAGCAAACATTGCAAGTGAGACATCTGAAGGACTTAGAACGATAAATTCTCAACTATGTGCGGACAGAGATAAGTTTAAAGATAAAGTTCTCAGTCTTGAGGTTGAGATCGATAAGCTAAAAGAAAAGGCAACCCAAGACAGAGACAATTCAAAAGCTCAAGATGAAATGTTAAAGATTGAGAAAGAGAGAAAAGAATTTGCCAAGAAATTCTCTGACTTCTCCAGAAAAGCCTTTGAAGAGAAGAAAGCATTAGAACTTAGATGTGTTAAACTTTCTCAACAAGTTTCAGACTTTGAGAAGGTTATCATTATTGAAAGAGAAAAGGCTGAGAATGAGAAGAAGAAAGATGAGCTGAAGAAAGCAAATACAGACTTTTTGGAAGAAAAGAAGATATTTGAGACGGAGATAGCCAAGCTGACAGGAAAGCTAGCTGAATTGTCAACAAACATCATGAAGGAGAAGAATGCAACATCTGAGTTGCATAAGAAGTTTGATCTGATTGAAAAGGAAACAAACAGCTTGTCTTCAAAGATAAAGGAACTTGAAGAGATCGTTTTCAAGGTGAAGCTGACTGAGCACAAGACGCCAGAGTCAATAGCTCAATCACCAAGAGACGATCTAGCTGACTCAAATAGTTCATTAAAAACAGCTTCAAGTTCACATTTTTCAAATGTTTTCTATAATCCTTTCTATGATTTAGATGATTGTCTTACTTCTAAATCTACTGATCAGATTCGTCCTTCTAACCTTTTCTATGACAAAAATGTTGATGGTTCAGGTAACTTCAAGAAGACTAAGTCTCAAAAGAAAAGCTTCTGGAGAAGGGATGATGAGAAAGAAAGAGGAAACTGGATTTGGAGAGTTAAAGGATCTCCAGAGAAGAAGAAAGAAGAATCATTTGTGCATACATCAAATGCTAAATGGAACTATGCTTCAAAAGGTAAAACTTTTGGCAAACCTGATCTGGTTTACTCTATCAATCAACTGATCAGGTTAGCACAAAAGAAAATCAGTTGTTCCTACTGTGGCTCAAATGATTTTGTAAGAAAAGATTATGTGAATAACTGGTATGGTTCTTATTTCATATCTCCCACTAGAACTGCAACTAACCCATTAGGACCCAAATACCAGTGGGTACCAAAAGCTAAATCTGTGTTGCAGGCACCCAATGTTTAAGGGGGAGAAAGAACTATGGCTTTTGAACAAAACAGTTCAAAACCCGGACTTAATTGTCAAAAGATGGCTTCTAAGTAAATCAGCTTAGAACCCGTACCTCAACGGAATATGGCTTCTAATCACATCGGATTAGAACCCGCACTTCAGTGCTCTATCTATTTTTTATATGCTTTATTTCCTTATTTATTTATAAAAAAAAAAAAGGTTAACGGAGAATATCTGTGATATTAACAGATTTTTGGATACTTAAATGCTTATCTGACCATGTGTTCTTAAAGATAAATACTTGCGTTTTATCTTGTCAATATACTTTGTCAAGTATTCATACACATAACGGTTCAGAACATTCTATTTTGACTTTGTTATTACCATGTATCAAAAGTAAAATCTTTCTATGGTAATACTCACGTTCTTTGTATTCACTGTTGATTGAATCAAACGTCATTTCATGTGCTTTCATTGAAAATATGTTTATATATTGTTCATATAAACAACATTCGTTTTTTATTCTCCAGCATAGTATTCTTCATGACAAATCGTCTATAAGCTTAATTGAAAACTCCTTAAGAGCTTAAATCGTCAAACTCTTTTAGTTTGAGGGGGAGAATTGCATCGTCAAACATCTTTTGTTTTGACATCTCCGAATATTATATTCTTCATGTAACAAGTGGTATTTGTGCTTACATGTACAATAACATGTTGAACAACATGTTCTTTTAGGAAAATACATGGGATTCAGTGTGTGAGCTTAACAGAACTTCCATGGATTCACGATAACCAGTGTTTCCTACCCAGGAAGTATTCCCTGAGTGATTGAGGGGAGAAGGGTCAAAAGATTTGAGTGTTGGTGTGTGAAAAGAGGTAAAATGGAAAAGAGAGATTGGTTAGACGTGAGCATTAAAAGAAAGAGGGTGAGAGAACAGAGTAAAAGAATATTAAACTCTGCACCAAACTTCTTTCTGAGCCGGGCAGCCACATAATCTGATTGGTTCACATTCTTTGGTGACCATCATTGAAATAGGCAACTAGCCCATGCCATCTCTTGCATACAACCCCACCAGCTACTCATTCTTTTCTCAAAAAGAGAATGTTTCACATTTTCTGGGGAAGCAGCACATACGCTATTGGTTCTTCATTTGGAAGATACTAATATTGAAAAAGAAGGAAAGTTGCCCCACCTTCGAACTCTTTCTCATGCACATTGAGTCTCTGTATAATTTGTTGCTGTCTCAACAAGTTTACATACTTTGAGCCTAAATTGAAAAGCAATCATCTATGCTTAATTTCTTTCATACACATGCACGAACACACAGAAATTTGTTTTCTGTCAGAACGTTCATAGATAACCATGTGTTATTCGATGATTGAATGGAAGACCTGGGGAGTCTACATCAAACCAGCTCCTTATATAGTAACTTTGTGTTACTCAGTAACTTTGTGTTACTGACAGGCATTCTAACTGAGTCATTTGTTGATTCAGGGTTACAACTATTAAACTGTTTGAATTTGAAAAGATTCGAATAGTTACTACTTTTATGTTATTTGAATCTGAAAAGATTGAAATAACCACTCTTTCCATCTGGGAAGACTGCTCTTATTTCATACAGGGCTCGTTACATGATGAAGACTATGCTTACATGATGATCATACACAAAGGGGGAGATTGTCTTGAAAAGGGGGAGATTGTTTTGCCAAGTTTTGATGATGTTGATTCTCACCACTCATCAAAAAGGGGGAGAAGATATAAAAAGGGGGAGAAGATACAAAAAGGGAGAATACAAACTGAAGATCTGAAGATATTCAAATTTTCAAAGTTTTGAAGCTATCAACGTCATATCTGAATATTCTCAAGAGAAAAGTGAAGACAAGAGAAGACCCGAAGACAATTGCAAAAAAATTTTTAATCTTGAATCCAAAGGGGGAGATTGTTGGATCAAATAATTGTATTCAAGATTAATGTTAAAGTTAAGGGTTTAAACTGCAATTGTGATAAAGTTAATTAGAGGGTTTATTATGTAATAATCTAATAGTTGTTAACTATTGGGCCCCAAGCCCATTAGAAAGCCCATTAAGGTTAAAGCCCATATGGCCTGGGTATTTAAAGTTTTGATTAGTTTAGTTTTAGGTTAACCTTGAAAGAACTCTGATAATTTTCTAAATAGTTAGCCGTATTTTCTCTGTATTCAAAGGGTATCAAGAACACTCAAGGGTTTCATTGTTTATTCAAGGGATTGGTACGTTTTGTTAATCTTATTATCTCTTGATTATTATTGTGTTGCTTGATTACTTGATTGATTATTTACCAACTAGATTAAACTGGGATAACAAGTATTAATGAAGTTGGCAGTAGTAACCCTTAGCAGTACTAACTATGCTCAGCAGTAGTAACTTCATCAAGCAGTATTAATCTTGTTTAGCAGTATTAATTTGTCTCAGAAGTACTAACCATGTTGTGCTAGCAACATTAACCATACTTGTGCAAATTCTGAATTCCCAACAAAGTTGGTTCACCATTTGGCACGGGATAGGCATCGGGCTCCATGGTAAGTAGGGTGTGGGCCTATACGGTCGGGCAGCGTCCCATGGACAGTAAGGTGTAATCCCATTGTGCCCGAGTTACCCGGTTTTGGGGACTCTCAAGAAAATACCTGGAGTGGTTGACTTGATGTTTTCGAGCTACAGACTTGGAGTAGTTGATGCTCGGTGGGTGTTTTATGTGTAACCCACATGTTTTGATTTACTACATTACCTTGAGACTTACTTTGTGTTCCGTCATGTACAATGTAATCGGGTCCTCCCCGTCACCAATAGGTGTGGTTTTGGTTATGGAGTTTTATAATCCATGTTTTCGGAGACGTTTGAGTATGGGTATTTATCTATGTTTTAAGGTTCGGTTATTGAAACTCATTCGAGTTATTGGGATGTCTTGAAAGTTTGAGTTATCTATGTTTTCAACGTTTGATCATTATAATGTCAGTAATGTTTTACGAACTCTTTGGGTTTTGGCTTTATTTAAAGATGCGTATGTTTTATGATTTTAATCACGAAAAGGGTGAACGTTGAAAGGAGATGGTTTTAAGATTTAATGTATTTCATTTCTTTGGTTGCTTTCAAATCAAATGTATTGGATTGTGGAAATCACGATTTTAATTAACATTCTTAAAGTTATTGCTTCATACATCTATAATGTAAAACTCTTGAGCTCACTAGGCGTTAAGCCTAACCTTTTTATTTGTCGGCATGTGCATCAGGTTCCTGAAGGGGGTTCGGTTCTAGCAGTCGTATAAAGAGATGTGCTTAGTGGTTCACGAGAGTAAGTAGATTGATGAAGTCTTCCGCAGTTGGAGATAGTGACTATTATTGGGTTTTAGTAGCACCCGTCCTTATTATAGAATGTATGTAGAGAATAAATGTGTTTATTGAGGTTAAATCCTATATTGTGTTTGTAGATAAATTATTTATCGATGTATTTTAGAAAATTTTAAATTAGTTGCTATTTCCGAGTTTGAGGGTGTTACAAGTTGGTATCAGAGCTTAAGTTTGAGAGAATTAGGTATTGATTTTTGGATGCCTAGACTCAAACTAGAGTTCTTATAAGTGATTATAAGTGAAGTTGCGCACTAGGTACCTTAAGATAAGACATTTTGAGGATTTATCGAGTCGCTAGAAACGGGAAACTTGTCGAGGGTCGCAAGGATGATCGTGTACGGTACGTTCATAATGGCACCTGGCCAGTGTCGTGGTGAATCTACATGTTACATGTGTATACTTGAACTACCTTGGGGGAATGACCGTTGGGGTAGTGAGAAAGTTTCTAAGCGAGTGATCTAAGGAAAGGTTGATGTTTATAGCAATGTCACTTGGAAGTGATAGGTAAGTGTGATGAATGCATTAAGTTGACCATCTTGGGTCAGAGTTATTGGTTGGAGTGGAACTATCGGGGCGATAGATCGATCATGTTGCGAGGAGAATTGTAAGTTAACCAATTAGTGGGAGGGTTGCTCTATGATGTTGGGTACATCCGAATGAAAATTGCATGTCGGGAAATGGAGGAGTGGAGTCCTAAGATGTGAGTGCCGACCGAAAATTCATGCACAAAGTTTATCTCTAAAAATAAGTTTGCATCAATTATTTCTCATGCTTTCGAAGCATAAATTGTGTTATACTATGAAGCCTTGGTAAAGCATTTAGCACTCATCAGATTTTAAACCATGAGCTCAAGCATGCATAAAATTATTTTGTTGCATGTGGTTGCAATTTTTATTGAAAATCTCTTTATCCTGGTTTCGTGTCTGACACCATATTTTCCCGGATGTTGTAATATTTATGTTTTAATGTTATTTGGGTTGTTGGGGAAATAACTATGGAATTTTTGACTCTGACATTGGATATCCTCCACGTATGTTAAAGTTTTAAAGGACGAGTTGTCCCTATGTTCTTGAGTCGAAATGTTCTTTGGAATTTTAGTCGGTACGAGTCATGTTGAATTCATGAAACGTTATTTTATGACGCTTTGCTACTCGCGAGTGTATTTCAAATTGCGTGAGTTTTAATTTTATTTGCGTGTAAGTTTATGAGTTTTATTGAAACGTCGAGTCTCATGCGGGTTTTGGTGAAAGTGTCGTTTATATTTATCGGGTACGATAAAAGATAAAATTTTGGAATTTTGACATTTTAATCATGACTTTGTTTCATGCTATTTGATTTTGGGAATGACGGTTTTGGCACCATATGATGTTGAGCATCGTTGTGTTTCATTGGGTTTTATGGAAGGTTTTATTGGGTCTTACGGAATCCTATTTTACGACATTTTGCGTCGTACTCTTGAATTTGAGAGGTGTATACTTGCAGTATTGTGTGCGTTAAATTATAAATTTTCGTTTAATATTTTGTCTCGTGCGAGTTTTGCATCGGTATTTTCGCAACCGTAAGAGACGTTTTGAGAGTTTTTATTAATAGATATTTTCCCATATGTTATTTTGAGAAGTTTCAATATTTTGTGATTTCTCTTTTGGGTTTTATACAGGTGTTACTCGTGGTATGCTACATGGTTTTCGAGTTGTTTTAAAATTGTTGGTGTGAGTCAGCATATGAAAGGTTATGCCGTTTCGTATTGGACTTTTGCTTTGATGATGTTTCAGTTGTTGATTTTACGGTTATAAATTTTCCGCAATGCACTAAATGGGTTATCGGTATACATGCCATTGTGGTTGCTAATTTCATTTGGACATGTGCATTTTATTTGTGCGGACCAAGGTTCAAACTCGATTTAAAATTTGTTTGCATGTGACCGAATCACACACCCATCGTTTTACTATGATTGGGAAATAAATTGGAGTATGTGAACCTTATTGAAAATTTTATTTCATGACATTGTGGTTTAAAGAAAAGAAATTTGGAGTTGGAAATTGCGAAGCTCCTCTTTGGAGTTTGTACAAACCTTTGTTGCACATGTTTTAGTGCAGAAAATTATTTTCATATATAAGGCATAAATGGACGCATGCGAGGATCATAAAGGTCCATTTGAAAATTTTGTTGCACATTTTATTATTGACATTATTATACGAGTATTGATCAAACGAATTTGAAATGACTTTATATGCATGGCATGGGTGATTGTTTTGCACACCTATCGAGAAATCGGTAGTGGATTTCATTCATATGGTTAATTGTCATAAAACTTGTGTATTTAAAAGTTTTATAAGAGTTTAAATTGGCATATTAGTTGAAAACCTTGAACTCATTAGGCCTATAGATTTAAACCCCTGTCGTGAAAGGAGCAATAATAAAGGGGCTAGAGGAGTCCTTGGGATTTGAAGCGTCGGATGATCCGACTTGTGGTCGATCTTGAAATTGGGTTTCAAATTTTGAATCGAATCACGCTTGAATAGTGGAGGTATTAGATTTTGTTCCCCAGCTGATTAAGAGATGACCTCTACGCTTCGGTAAATCTGTGAATTGAGGTCTTATGTGATTATCGACGATTAGATTGGGTACGTTTTGATGAATTGCTCGTCGAGGTAGTATCATGATTTATGTTGATGGTGTACCGTATTAGTGGGCTTTGCGATCTAAGGATATTCTTGTGGTCCGTCTGTTAGGAATGCTTGAGTTGAAGTTTTAGCACTCAGTTAAGCATCAACCATACTACGGATATCCGTCTGGAATGGGATTTTGGGACGGGATGTCCATGTTTTCGAAGTCACCGTTTAGTCCTAGGTGTTGACTTGTTTCCTTAGAGCCATGGATCTGTGAATGGTTGGGATGTATCCCGGTTAGATCGTGGGAAATATTGACCTTTCGGTGTTGGAATTTAAAAGAAGGATAGACGGTGATGATTAAGTACCGATGTGTATAAGCTTTTCCATGGTGATAAAGGTTGCATTAGAGGATTATTGTGAGGTTGGGGCTGGGACAGAGTTGAGTGTTAACCGAATCTGGGTTAACCAGTTGCCGGAAGGACGCTTTGGTGCGCCTTAGGAGGTCAATTTTATCGACATTAGGAATGGATCAATTGAAATCTGGGGATTTTGGAAGTTTGGTTATGCTCTGTGATATTGGGTTCGAAACCGTGATGATTCGAAGGAATTGGTTTGGTGATTTGTTGAGGTCACAAACTACCCTAGAGGTAGTAATGGTCATTCTAAGGTTGGGAGACGACCGTAATCTTGTGGGTAAAGATTACTTTGGTGAGTTAAGTGTTCGCGCGATCATGAGTGTAATGTGCCCATGAGGGGTGGTTGGCGTGTATCAGTGCAAGGGGCATCATAGTGGTGCTGGAAGGAGGGTTAAGGGAAATCCTTCTACGGGAAAGGTTCATGGAAATCTGGATTTCGAGGACGAAATCATTCTAAGGTTGGGAGGATTGTAACACCCGGTTTTTCGTAAAGCAAGCTCCGCCTTTTGTTGGTTATCTCACCGCCTTCCGTCTATCTTTTGAGTGGTAAATGTTGTGCTTTCGAACCTTAAGTCGACCCATGCGAGAATCTCGAGTTTCGACCTTTTTCGGGGCTCGGTACGTGTAGCGCGATTGTGACTCGCGATAGTGACATGTGTCACTTTCGCGTGGCACAATCGTCGGGGGTGTACCACCCGCGGTACATTCCCCAAAACCGAACCCTAACCCATTTTGGGGGTTTTCCTCCCCAAACCACATGAATCTTCACCATCTAGCTAGTTGGAATCTTGAACCACAAAACCTCCAGTTTCATCTCCCTCATCAAGTTCATCGCTTGGGAGCTCGGGTTGAAGTGTTGGATTGGGTGTTCTCGGAAAGTCTCGTCATCTTTAATGGTAAGCTTCTTTGATTTGAGGTTATATACGTTCTTTGGGTGTTTCCCTAGTGTTTGGGTTATCAAATCTCGGATTTGTTAGTTTTGGAGAAACTAGGGTTTTGGTCTCGTTTAGGGATTTTGGTATATAATGTTGGGGAATGTTTCTATGTGGTTGTTTATGGATATTTATGGTTCGGTATGTATGGATCTAGGTTTTGGAAGTTCTCGGCTTGAGGATTCAAGCGGCCTTCAAAAGAGCTCGTTGGGTGAAATCTAGATTTAGCCTAAATCTAGCAAGGTGAGTTCAAGTTGATTTGTGAAAACGGTGTACATGCCAAAATGTTATTTTAAAGCGTTTTACATGAAATTGTTAACTGCTGATAAGTTGAGTATTTTAAAGGTGTTTAACTTTATAAACTCATTTAGCACACATCTTTGGGATTTTGGAGCATTATGATAAATAAATCATGTATTTTGGTATTTCTATGATTTATTTTATGGAAGTAGATTTTGAGTATAACTGTGTTTTGATTTGTGTTTTAGAGAAATGCATGGTTTTGTGTTATGGGACGTTTTGAAAGAATAAATGTTGTAAACTCACTTGGAAAATGAATTGTCCCAATCTAAACTACGTTGGAGTTAATTATATGCTTTGGAGCATGGGTTTATATAAATATGGGTTGTTTATATTTGATTTCATTTTATGAATTTCGACGTTGGATCTTTGGATTTGTTGAGCTTCTGGCTCGGTTTGGATTTTGTTGGGTTTTGAGGACACTTGTCCGTTTTAATTGCTCGATGTTGAGCGTTTGGTTATGATTTGCATTTACTGCATCATAGTTGAGCATGTCATGTTGTGAATGCTTTGGTTCATCCGTTTGAGTCATGTAATGGTTTAGTTAGTGCAATGGATCCATAGGCACGGTGTTCCTCTGTCCCCGTTTGGGAAGTTTATCAGGATCTGAATTCTTAACAAGAATAAACACTCAGAAACAATATTAAAGGAGTTTGCGGAATAACACTTTAATATTCAAAGAACAATGAAACAGTGAATCACAAATCACAAATTGTAAACTTTATTGAATGATTTAAAGCTACAAGATTTCACACACAACCTCAATATTGATGAACAGGCTCACCAATACGAATTCTACTTCTCTAGAACTAGGGTTCTAAACCTTGAGGTTGATTCTCTCTATGAAAACAAAAACTCAGAATCAAAAAAATTACTTACTAAACTATTCTGACTAAGTCTATACATATACTGAAAATAAAAGATAATTACAAAATATAAAAGATCTTCAGTATAATCTTCCATAGTTATCTCCAAGCTTTCCATGAATATCTTCAATCAATACAGCTGTCTTCATTGCCATACGAAGTCTTCATCTCATAAGCAGTACTAACCATGTTCAGAAGCATTAACCATGTTCAGCAGTATTAATGAAGTTGGCAGTAGTAACCCTTAGCAGTACTAACTATGTTCAGCAGTAGTAACTTCATCAAGCAGTATTAATCTTGTTTAGCAGTATTAATCTGTCTCAGAAGTACTAACCATGTTGTGCTAGCAGCATTAACCATACTTGTGCAAATTCTGAATTCCCAACAATCTCCCCCTAACTTGACTTTTGAGAAAAGAAGTCAAGTTCTTCATTTATGGTCTTCAAGATGCTTTCAACACTATAGCTTAGTTGCCCAAATTCGGATCCAGACCCAGACTTTGATTAATTGTTCTTCTTACCACAATTCTAGCCATTTCTGATTCCTTTGCACATACTAGCTTAGCTTTCAGCATCCCATTCAGCTTCTCCTTGCTATGATCATACACTTTGTCCACTAAGTAGTACTCATGATAACAGTTATCAATTGTGATCATGTATACACCACAGTTTTCAAAGAGTATCCACTTATCAATCTTCTTAAACCCATACTCATGATGTAGATCCTTGATTCTGTAAACCACTTTTTCTGGTTCAAACATCATACAAAGATATTCCATTGCAATCTTGAGTAGACTTTCTTCAGTTCCTTTCAAAACATGTTTATAAAGCTTTATTCCCACCTTATGCATCTCTTCAAGATCATCTCTGGAGCAACTTCTGCTTACTTTCCCCCAAGTTGAATATACTTCAAATACATCACCAACTCTTTTAAGCCTGAAGTAATCCTTTCTGTTGTCTCTCAGAATGTCCCAAAAGATGACTTCTGGTGCAGAACCAGCGACAATAGGCAAGTCACACGCAACCGTAAGAACATGTTATATTTTTCTTAAGCATATTGCACAATAAAATGCATTCCTTCAATTTTCAGTTCATATATCAAGCGGGGGGACCAGAGTAAACAAACGCAAGAGACCAGAAAAACGAGCTTCTGAAGTGCCGAGTTAGTATTTTGTTATTGCATGTGGTTACATTATTTATGTTCTGAACAAATGTCATTTCCACCTTCTTCACGCACCTTGAATAAAGTAATTTGCATTGCGAGATAGAAGAGCAAATAGAAGACTTAAGCGGGATACGGGTTGCAACAAGGAGTTCCAAAAACTCAACGAGGAGTTCCAAAAACGAACGACATACAGGTAGTAACAAAGACAATGCTAAAGGTATGAAATAAAATATTCTTAGAAAATTAATGATATAAAAAGCTAAGTGCAAACTAACAGAATTCGAATCAGTTGACACTGGAGATGAGCGAACCATAAGAACGAAACAAAGTTAAAATGTAGCCATTTCTTAAAAAAACGATGAAATAATCCGACTGTTGCCGTATGAATACATAACATTCGTGAATCACTATGAATCGCTGCTGTGCAAAATATCATAAAGTTGTTTATATTTTTTCTTACAGCTGAACGGGTCAATGAACCATCAGTCATACGGATTAAGGTGAAGGGGAAAGCATGTCAGTTACGTGACGAAAACAGCGACAACGACTTCGAAACCCCGAAAAAAGAAGTTGGGGAGAGATCATGTGTACGCAACAAACTTGGTAAAAATAAGAACATCGAGAAGAAAGTGAAACCACCAAGGAAAGTGGTTGGGATATGGACAAGGACTTCACCAATGACACTGCATCAAACAATAAGTGAACTAAACGACAAACAAGAGAAAGCAGTGAAAGAAATGGGATTAGGATCCTTTATAGGTATGACAGTCGACGGGATACCATCTAAACTGGGTTTTTTTGTGGTGAACAACTTGGACACCGACAGCATGGTGCTACGGCTCGAAGGAGGGTCGATTGTCATCAATGATATGACAATCCATGAAATCCTCAAAGTACCAATCGGTGGACTAGATTTGACCAATATGGAAACGACCGAGGAAGGCGTTGAACTAGCAGCCATATGGAAGAAGCAGAACAAGAAGGGATCGCCCCGGCCAACCGATGTTATGAACGCAATACTGTCATCAACTGATGTAGGTTTGATGTTCAAACTTAATTTTCTGGTCATTTTTGTGAATTCAATGGCAGAATGTAGCAGGATGGGATGTTGCGTTGTCAACTTCTTGCATCGAATAAAGAACATAGATATTATATCATCTATCAACTGGTCTGGCTACATCTTCGAATGTTTGAAAAGAAGTAAGCGTAGGTGGAGAAATGATACGTACGACAGCTTTTATGCAGGACCACTTACATTCCTAACGGTAAACTTTAAATATTTATTGTGACATGTTTCATTTCATTATTTGAGCATTCGTGAAAAACTAAACTAATTTGATTATACCCAGCTGCTGTATGTGGAGTCGACGATCTGGCCAAACAGTGAGAATGGAACAAATGACCCACCACTTCACAAATGGAACATGAATGATTTAAGAGAGAGGCAACAGTGCGCCATTAAAAGAGGTGGATTTCATAGGGCTTTGCTACGAGGACCAGGTCAGACATCTAACATCAACAATGAGAACACCAACTTACATCCTCCTTCTCCAAAAGAGAATAAAGAAGATGAGGAGGAAATTAAAAAGGTACGAACTTTCGAACGTCCATATACACCATTCCCAAAACTTCACATTGGAAAAATATCAAACCTAACATTATTGAGAATTTGAATATGAATTCAGAGATACATAATGGAGTTGAATGAGAAGTTTGCACTGCTAATGCGAGCGAAGGTCAATGCACAGACACTTATTGAGAACGCTAAAGAGCGTTTCCCATTGGATACCATCTTCGAACGATATGAAGACGAGTTGGCCATATTTTTCAACGAGACTGCATTCAGGGGGTCGGACAAGAACAAACCACCAACTACATTGAGTAGGCACAAGGAAGCAGGCAGCAGCAAGGAAGGGGCTCATGAAGCTAACACCGATATCGTATGCACCCCTACGAAGTTGTGTTTCGACAACATCGATTCGTTGGAAGCACTATCACCACTTTCACCTTACTGGTACAGCCAGACAACCTACGACATCATAGATGCTCAATTTGAAGAAAGGTCGGGAGCTAAAGATCCAACGAATAACGATCATACCGGCGAAGATCATAAAACATCCGAAGATGAACATCCTAACTCAAATGCTTCTCCAACAAACCTTGAGATTGTTGCATATGACGAGCCTGAGGAGCAAGTGGTACCAATTTCACAGTATGGGCCTGATATACCAGTACCTAGCTTCAACCTAGGAATAAGCCCCCTAAAGCCAGCGGTGGAAAAAAGGCCATCAAAAAAAGGGAAATAGGTTGTCATAGAGCCTGAAGCACGAGCAAAACCGGCTCGGCGCGAGCTAAAACTTGGGGACAAAATGAAATCTCCGTACATGAAGCGACAAGTTGCGATTGGAAAACTATTGACCACCGAGGAAAAGAAAGTGCACGAATGGAGCATGACGACATTCGGAGGTCCTGGGTATGTACATTAAAAAACTTAATTTAATTTACCATTTCATATAAACATCATGTCAATGTTTAGAGTGATGAGCATATTCCTGATAACAAGTATGCAAATGTTAAAAAGGGATTTCATTTACGCATCGGAAACCGGGCAAACAGTTTCACGATCTGAGATCGAGAGCCTTGCGGCCGTAACCCGTGTGCACTACAAAGTTATCGATGGCTGGGCAGACATTCTTAACTATGAAGAAAGGTTCAGAAGTCGGGAATCGCCACGAAGGTTCTTTTTCAAGACAAACATATTGGTAAGTAAAGAAACTTAATTTCAATTAAAAACATATGAAATATATCAGAGTTACACACTTTCATGCACTAACAGGCTGATGATGTCCTACACTATTACACACACAACTTCGCCAAGCGATACAAGATTTTTTCGAGGAATTTGGGACTAGCAGCTAGCTGCAATGTGGATGCAGTAAACATGCAAAATCTGGACATGGTACGTTATACAAGCATAACATTATATAATAAAAAACAACGTTGTTGCTTCTGGAAAACACATTCTATGACGTATTTTTGACAGTTGTGTAATATACGAAAAAGTATATATGATGGTTTTTTTGTTAAAAATAACACTAAAACTATCGAAATAGGTAAGCATAATAAATCATATGAAATATGCTTATTTACATAGTTGCTTCTCGGATTCTATGACTTGAGTATATAAAACAGGTTTTTATACCACTTACACGAGGAAACGATTACTACTGTGTTGTCTTCAACCTGAAGACAAATTCTGTCGAAGTACTGGACAACAATGCAAAGGAAGGTGAAATCGATGACCTTTATGATTATGACATCCACATCTTGGTAAGCTTTACAATACACATACAATTCTACATATGAACGTTTGTAAAAGCTAAACATACCTTAATTTCAGCAAACAATGATGATTCACCACCTAAAGCTACTTTCACACCCAAGCGGCGAAAAGTTGGTGGGCGTTGACAAGGTACGGCTTGAGATGAACTGGCGTACAAATCAGAATATGAGGGACTCTGGAATATTCCTAATGAGGCACATGGAGACCTATATGGGCCGAGGCACACGAGGATGGAACACCGGGCTAGCTAAAGAAGGATAGGTGCAGGACAGGCAGCTATCAAGCCTCCGAAAGAAATACACAACAAAGATGCTACTAAGTGATAACAATAAACGGTTAGATTTCGTAGAAACAGATATCGCACGGTTCATGTCACTTGGTCTAGATTCGTGTGCACAAATAAGGGAAAGAGCAGACGCAACAAGGGCACATCGCCTTCGCGGGTGAATATGCAATTAGTAGTAGTGAATTTCAGTATTTCCATCAAACATTAGGGTTAGTTTTGCTTCTATGATGTTGCTTTTAGTTTCTACAAAACAGTACGTTTTCTTTTGTTTTAGGATGTTTTGTGTTGGATGATGTTGCTTTGGTATTCTAGCTTATGACGTTATTTGGGTTATTTCTATGTTGCAAATGCCTTTTCTCGCACACATACATTTTCGTTTAGGTTACTTTTTCCCCAATCAGCATATTTAGTTTGTTAAGTTTTAAAAGATGTCTGCATTTTTTTTATTTGTAATGTGTTTAATTAAAAAACAATGCATAATGTTACTCATCCCACTGATATAATAAAGTTAGTGCATAAATAAAACATTGAAAAAAGTGTTATGAAACATTTAAAACTTGTGAATTCAAAAAACTATTATGAAATTGATCTCAATTAAAAAAACGGCATGCATTATTCATAGTAAAAAAACCATCATACGGAATTACACATTCCAAGGAATGCAGGAAGATATTTCATAAACTAAAACACAAAAAACAAATTGTTATACGACATATATAACTTATGAATTTAACAACAATATATGAAATTATGATTTTATTGGGTGTATAGACTATCACGTAGCAGAACTTATATTTCATATAATTTCATAACATCACTTTCCATCATTTTCAAACTTTTTTAAAACATGAATTAAAACCCTAGAAGAAGTTTCCATCTAGGAACGACAAGATGTAGTCAAACAACCGAATAGCTCCAAAAAAACCCATACCTTAATAAAAAAACAAAACAGTAAACTGCATGTTCTAAAATCATGAACGAAACATATATTATATATTTCCATACTAAATATGCAAACAGTAAATCTGCATATATGCATACAAAAACCATCAACCCACCCAACAACCTATGTTCTATGAACAACCAAAAAAAGGGGAAGGGACGAAGTTCAAACTAATACATCAAAAAAGGCAAAAAGAGACCCCATAAAAGACTATGTATCGTTCTTGATCATGGAAATCAGCTTCTCCATTTCAAGGGTTTTCTCCCACAACTTCTTCGATGTCGATTCAAGATCGGCCTTTCGCATACGAGAAATCACCCTCTCGTTCTCCAGCTTAACTTTCTTTCGACCCATCTTTTGGGCATAAATCTCCAGCCGAGCCTTCAACCGATAGTTCTCCTCTAGAAGTCGCTCGTTGTGGTGCACTAATGCACGAAGCATGGACTGAGGAACAATTTTCTCGGGGGTTTCAGGAGGGCTGTTAGCAGAGGATAGGAAATCTGCCATTGAAAGGTTTGTTGAATGATGATATTTGGAGATTAAAAGGGATATATGAAGAGGGTTGCTTTAAGTAGGCTATGAAATAGGGTAAAGTGGGTAAGTTGCTTACATAAATAAAGTAAATAGGGTGGAGGCTCTCCAAAAACCGATGGGATTCATACACATTAAATGCAAACACTCAATTAATACTCAATTCATGTAAGAAATAAACCTCTTTAACTATTGCATATTCATATCTGACTTAAAATACAATGCAATAATTACAAAATATAATATCAATATTAAAATGAAAAAATAAATTTCATAAAATTGCCAAAACATCATACTCAAAACATAAAATATAAATTTGCAGCTCAAGTTTTAAAAAACATCCCTACACCATAAAAAAAAGATTAAAAATGAAATAACACCTGACAGTTTCGTGAATCATTAAAAAAGAAAACACCCAAATATACCACTCCTACCCACTAAACCGGGAAGGACAGTTCCGGGAATCATGGTTTGCTAAATTATTGCATCGTCTACACGTGCGTTTTGGTTTTTTGCTCTTCATAGTCGCCTTCTCCAATGCTCCTACAAGCCGCTTCCCGGTCCCACAACCTTTATTCCGAATACCTTCCGGTGGATAAATCTCAACGGTCTCCGGGGCATCAACGCCATAACACTCCCTAAGAGCATCCGCCTTGTCCTTCGCGGGACAACTTACGTAATTTTCTACGTCAAAATCACACTTCAACTTGTCAAGTGTTCTAGAAAGCATATGTAATTTTTCATTTTCATTCCTAAGGCGACTAACCAATAGGTCAACCTTCATGTAAACATCATTGATTACCCTCTCCTTCTCCGTATCAACCTCACCATACCGAGCCCGAGCTGCTTGAATTTCTACCGGGATCAACGCACGCGTCCAACGACGATGCACAAGCTTCTCGGGAATGCAATCATGGTCCTCGTTCAACAAAACCTTGAACATGTGTCGACATAAAACGTCATTCCTTGTGTTGAAATTGCATTCACAATTCATTGTCCCCTCATTAGGGTCTTCAACAACCTAGACAAAAATACATATAAGACCAACTTTCATATAAAAACTATGACAAAAAATAAAAACAACACAAGTTACTGAATTAAATATATATATATAGGTGTGTGTATATAAACTTACAATATATGAGAACTTTGTAACAGACTTCCGGTTCTTATGCGTCACACAATATCGCTTCATCGTACCATCATTCGGCATCAACTTCACACCACAATACAACGCCGCCTTCCTAATTTCCTTACGAACCTCAAAAAAAACTGTTCTCGTATAAATTTCAGAAGCATTTCGTTCAATAAGCAACGACGTAGCGCATCAAGGTAAAGTATTGCGCGTTACATACTCCAGAATCCGATGCTTGTTCCTTTGTCTTTCTATTGCACCATTAAATGCATGCAAAAACTTAACTAGATCATTACGATAAGACGAATATATCTTAAAGAAAGCATTCGCACTTTCCGACCTTGACGTCGTCCTCATTAAACCAGACATAGGAATATCCTTATAGTAAGCGGGAATCCAAGACTGCCTAATCTCATACATATCTCGCAACCAAACGTTATCATGCAATTGATATTCATCAATTATAGCATGCCACTCCTGTTCAAAAACTTCCGGTTCAATATGCATATTCCAAACCAACTTATTAAACCTCCGTTTGAAAGTCACGTTCGCATCAAGATCCCCACTAATCTGTAAAGAAACAAAACATTTTAGCATCTTCATAATTTTCAAGAGTTTGTAGTCCTACTAATTGTTGAAAATAAATAATATAAATTCCACCCACCTTGTTCGGCAACTTTTTCACGATATGCCACATGCAAAGCTTGTGCTTCGCCTCAGTAAAAACATCAGGAATGGCTTGCTTCATAGCAGCACACTGATCCGTTATAACAAAAACCGGTTGCTTACCATGGGCTTTAACAAATGCCTTCAAAACCCATTTGAAATTATCAACAGTCTCATGGCTAACCAAGGCAGACCCAACAACAACAGACTTTTTATGATTGTCCACAGCTATAAACGAAATAAAATTCATGGCATGCCTACAAAAAAGACAATGATAATAAAAAAAGAATAACGCTTAATAAAAAATGAAAAACAATAATGAAAAAAAAACAAATTCACATACATGTTGGTGCGATACGTTGCATCAAACGAAACTGTATCCCCAAACTCCTTAAAGTTCAACCTCGCTATCTCGTCGGCCCAAAAAATAGCATGTAACTCGCGGTCACGGCACATGTACTCAAAGAAAAAATTCGGGACCGTCATTCTCCTATTTGCTAACAAATTAACAAGCATCTGCGCGTCTTTCCTACCAACAAAACTAACCATGTCTCTCCTAGCATTTTGATAATCAATTGAAGTTGCTCCCATATATTCGTATCCACCCTTCATAACCGATTGAATCATGTGCGTCTTTGAGGCACCAATACTCGCTGACGATGCATTATACACAGCCCTGTAGTCAGTATACTGCAACTGCCTCTTAGACCTAGAAAGACTCCTATCATCTTTATTCAACAACGGGTGGTTATGCTTATCCTCAAACTTATACACAACATATTGCTTCCCTTCCTTCGTTCGACGGAACTTCACACATGCCTTGCAACCAGATCTCTTCACATTTGAATTACGGAATTTTCGCTCACCATTGTTCATACCTAATGAATCAAAAATTTTGTTGCACGGAACACCTTCCTTGCTACACAACATATACCTATTTTGAACTTCACCTACACTATTCTTCTTCTTGTTCGAACGCCTAACATAAAAACCAGCAGCATCTGCGTATTTCATATACGCAGCCTCTGCCAACTCAAGAGTCGCGAACACAGACCCCACGTCAAGCTTAAGCACTTCATCAACCCTAGGAACCTAGAATTTAGATCCTCCGGGGCTCTCAAACAAAAAATCTTCGGGTTCTGCATATTCATATAAAAAAAATGAAAAAATTAAAAAAAAATGTGCATTTGAAAACTAAAAGCACTGGCATGTGATTAAGAAACTATATACACACAAAAAAAATGTGCATGTGAAAACTAAAAGCGACGACATCCATACAACCATTACTTCATAACTAATATAAACAATAAACCTGTAAACAATAAAAAAAAAAAGAAACTATATACACACACAAAATACAACAAACACAAAACATGCATTTATAACCAAGTAAAAACGAAGCTTCATAACATAATTTAAACGTCATTTGATAAATCCATATCTCAATCCGACCACCGAATTTCAATAACCAAAAAAAAACCCGATATCATACCAGACACAAATACGACAAGCAAATGCAATAAATACATAACCATTACAACATACATTTCATAACGAAAGAAAAAATTCATATGACAAATTGATATCTACACACTACTGTAGAATTTTCATAACCCAGAAAGTAAAAACAATTAAACAACCATATTACAAGGAAAAACTCATAAAAAAAAATTTGATATAAGACATTCAAATCGAATAATTAATTCATATTACGTGCTCATACCTTTCATACAACTAATACAAAACTTTCATAGAAATATAACATAACATAACAAAAAAAACTTACTAACCAGATACATCTGCCACTACCATCGACTCTTTGCCATGATCTACATCAAACCTAATTCCATAATCCTCATGTAGAAACCCACCGTCCGACATGATTTCGTGATCTTCATCAATCGAAGCGTTTGTATCAAAAAAAGTATCACACATAAAGGGGTCGATGTCCAAACAAGAACTCACGATATCTTCTTCCATGGATATCAAACACAGTAGAAACACCAATGCTTATGAAATTCAGTGATAAGAAAAATATATGAAAAAAGGATAATAACAATGGAAACTGTCAAAAAAAACTAACAACCCAATCATTACCTAAAATAAAGGATAATAAATCAAATACTAAAAAAACTGCCGAAAAAAAAAGATTAATACTTAATAATTACAAATTACTTAAATAACCTTTTCAATAAAAAAAACATAAAACAAAAAAAAATTGATCAACGGTTATAAATTAGGTTGCATAGTTTGTATTATTTGAATAGTTTGTAATTGATGATACCACTATATATATATATATATATATATATATATATATATATATATATATGGGAGAGATCTTTTGGAAACCTCCCTAATATTGCAAACTAAATGTAACCAATCATATTTTTCCGTCTAATTTGTTTTTAATTTTAATTAAAATGATGTATTTGTCATTTCGGTTGGTGTTGATATATTTAAAGTAATTATTATTTTATTTTATTTTTGGATAGATATATATCAATAAATGGTTATTGTCTTTTTTTTTAAATTCGGATTCAGATATATTCTGTAATGTCCTAAAAATCAGAGTAAATAAAACTTCTCAATGTAGGCAACATGGCATCTGTATTTATATAAACTCCTCAAAAAGTGTATCAGTCCTTTAGACTTTACAAAAACCTGTACGGATTTAGAATTCATCAACAAACTAATCTAAACATAACTATCTAGATTACATCAGTTGACAATCCAAAATTCATCAAAAGAATGGGACTTAACAATGCCCAACTATCCACACTTTAGTCATCTCAAAAATGCCTCGAGACCAAACTCGTCTCTCAAAACCCTGTGCATCCCACCGCTAAGGGAAACCTGTTATACATATCATTTGAGAAAAAGTGTTAGGCTTAAAGCCTAGTGAGAACATACAGTTCATAAATCTCAAGAGATATAATCAAATGCATCAAAGTAAATCCTCCCAAAGGTTTAGTTATGCAAAATACAGTTCTTTGATAATATACGGACAACCGGTCCAAAACACATCTTCCGATGACGGGGATTACCCGATTTACCAAGGATTATAGTGGAACACAAAGTAAGCCACAAATCCGAGTTATGAGCTAAATACATGGAACCATGGCCACGAACGCTTCGGTCCGTACTACGATGTGAGGGAGGCCCCCAAGGAACCAGTCATACTCTTTCGTTAGACTACATTTGACCCATGGCTAGTAACCGGTCTCACATAACCGTACCAAGTGCCCCCGAAGATCAAATGTATCTAACTACAACAGAAGGGGTACAAACACCCCAACAATAAGCCGACTCAATACCTAGGGATCCACTAGTATAGTCATGACTTGTCACAATATTTCATGTGACCATTTTAAAGCTAGATAAACAGCTTTCAGCACATTTATATTTCAAAATGCCATTTTCCAGACCAACTGCTGGTAAGAAAGATAATCATAAAACCAGTTTATATACATTCTTTCAATAAGTCACAGCATAGGCAAGTAAAACATCATTTTACTTTTAATAAGGCGGAACCAGTCATTTTAGTCAAAACTGATCGGGAACCCCGAAAATCACCAAAAACTTCATTTATAACAAAATGTAGAGAACATGAAATCATACCGTAGAAATACTTCGGATTTCGCAAATAAGAGTTTTGACATGTATAAAGTTTGTAAAATGGTAGTAGGAACTCACCAGTAGGTTTTAGGATAAAACCCGAAAAACCAGATAACGATCACGACGTAGAGGTGAAGTTTAAAACACCGAAACCTCGGATCGAACACCAAATATTAACTACCAAACTCTAGAGAGAGAGAGATAATCGATTTTAGAGAGAGAGAAGAGAGAGTTTAGAGATTGAGAGATGAGATCCAAATGAGATATTTGGAAACTGAAACCCTTAAGTCGGTCCAGGGAGTGTCGCGGGTTATGCCGCGACTTCAAGTCCCGGCGCAACTCGCCCGTGCCTTCAAACCCTAAAACCGACAGAGGCTTTCGCGACTAATGCCGCGACTGTCACTCCCATGCAAGTCGCGAAGTACGTAAACCCATAATCAACAGTGGACATCGCGACTTATGCCGCGACTCCAAGTCGCGAGCAAGTCGCGGAACTCACTGGAAGGTTCCAACTTCACTGAACAACAAAAATTCGAACGATATACTAAACGGGGTGTTAACGACAACGGTTAAACACAAGATTACAACGATATATGTATAATGAAAATCCAGGGTGTTACAATCCTCCCCAACTTGGGAATGATTTCGTCCCCGAAATCCAAACTATACAAAAAGATGAGGATATCTTCGCTTCATATCCTCTTCGGATTCCCACGTCACATTTGCTCCCCGGTGATGCTTCCACTGCACCTTGACTAACGTGACTTCTTTGTGACGCAACTTCTTAGATTTTCTCTCCAAGATAGTGTCGGGTTCTTCCACACAACGGTTACCCTCGTCAACTGTCAATTCAGAGAGAGGAATAACGCTTTCCTCTTCCGCCAAACACTTCCGAAGATAACAAATATGAAACGTGTTATGGATTCTGCTCAACTCTGGCGGTAGTTCCAATTGGTACGCTTGCAAACCTAGTCGTTTGAGCACTTTGAAAGGTCCGAGGAAACGGGGACTCAGCTTCCCACGCTTTCCGAACCGTATAATACCTTTCCACGGCGATACCTTAAGCAACACACGATCGCCCACTTGAAATTCCATCGGCCGCTTCTTCTTATCGGCATAACTCTTCTGCCGATCCTGAGCCGCTTTCAATCTTTCACGAATACATTTGACCTTATCGGTCGTCTCTTGCACGATTTCAGGTCCGGCGAACTGCTTTTCTCCCGCTTCAAGCCAACACACGGGAGTTCGGCACTTTCGTCCGTACAATGCTTCAAAAGGTGCCATTCCAATACTCGAGTGGTAGCTATTGTTGTAAGCGAACTCCACCAAAGGTAAGTGAGAGTCCCAGCTACCCCCGAAATCGATGACACAAGACCTCAACATGTCTTCCAATGTCTGGATTGTTCTCTCGCTTTGCCCGTCGGTTTGTGGATGGTAAGCCGTACTCAACTTAACTCGTGTACCAAGCTCTTTCTGAAACCCATCCCAAAAGTTCGAAGTGAACCGACTGTCGCGATCCGACACGATCGACAATGGTATGCCGTGCCTCGAGACCACCTCATCGATGTACAGTTTTGCTAGTTTGTCCATCGGTAATGTCTCACGCATGGCCAAGAAGTGAGCGCTCTTTGTCAATCTATCAACTACCACCCAAATGGTATCGTGACCTGGAAGAGTTTTAGGTAACTTTGTCACGAAGTCTATAGTGATATGCTCCCACTTCCACTCGGGAATCTCTAGAAACTGAAGACTCTTATACAGTCGCTGATGTTCGGCCTTAACTTGCGAACACATTACACAACGCTCAACGTAACGCGCCACGTCAAGTTTCATTACCGGCCACCAATAGTGCAGCTTCAAGTCCCTGTACATCTTTGTACTCCCCGGATGAATGGAATACTTGGACTTGTGTGCATCTTCCAGCAACAGATCACGGTTACCCCCAAGCTTGGGTACCCACACGCGACCGTTGAACAGTTTTACCCCACGACTATCTTCCGTTAAGAGAAAACGCTACTTTGTCATGACTTCCTCTTTGAGATTCTCTTCTAACAATGCTTCAACTAGCGATGCTTTGATCTTATCAACAAGACTAGACACCAACTCGATTCTCGAATGGGTAGCCCGAATACAACCGCTATAGTCCTTCCGACTTAACGCATCGGCTACCACGTTTGCCTTACCAGGATGGTAAAACAACTCGCAATCGTAATCCTTTAGCAGCTCGAGCCACCGCCGTTGCCTCATATTCAACTCCTTTTGATCAAAGACATACTTTAGACTCTTGTTATCAGTATAGAGTGTACATTTGGTGCCATAGAGGTAATGTCACCAAAGTTTCAGGGCGAACACCACCGCTGCTAACTCCAAATCGTGGGTAGGATAGTTCTTCTCGTGTATCTTAAGCTGCCTCGAGGCGTAAGCGATTACCTTGCCCCGCTGCATCAACACACAACCTAAACCCATCTTCGAAGCGTCGCTATAGACCACAAAGTCTTCTGACCCTTCAGGTAACGACAAGATTGGAGCTTCACACAACTTCTTTTGAAGTATTCGGAACGCCTTCTCTTGTGTTTCGGTCCATTCAAACTTCGCATTCTTCCGAGTCAAAACTGTCAAGGAAGAAGCGATTTTCGAAAAGTCTTGGATAAATCTCCGGTAGTACCCTGCCAGACCCAAGAAACTTCGGATCTCTGACGGACTCTTGGGAGATTCCCAATTCATCATAGCTTCAATCTTGGAGGGATCCACTTTCACTCCGTCTCGAGTGACAACGTGACCCAGAAATTGTACCTCTTTAAGCCAAAAGTCACACTTGGAAAACTTGGCGTACAATCTTTCCTTTCTCAACACTTCAAGCACTTCCCGCAGATGTTGTTCGTGTTCTGACTCGTTCTTGGAGTACACGAGTAGGTCATCAATGAATACAATGACCGACTAGTCGAGGAATGGTCGGCACACTCTATTCATCAAATCCATAAATATCGCCGGTGCGTTCGTTAGACCAAAAGGCATTACAAGAAACTCGTAATGGCCGTAACGCGTTCTGAAAGTTGTCTTCGGAACATCTTCTTCTCTCACCTTCACTTGGTGATAACCCGAACGTAAGTCGATTTTGGAAAAACAACCCGCTCCTTGAAGTTGATCGAACAAGTCGTCTATTCTCGGAAGCGGATATCTGTTCTTTACTGTAGCTTTGTTCAACTCACGATAGTCAATGCACATTCTCATCGTGCCATCTTTCTTCTTTACAAACAAGACCGGAGCTCCCCAGGGTGACGAACTCGGTCTTATAAAGCCCTTCTCCAAAAGCTCTTGGAGTTGTGCCATCATTTCTTGCATCTCTGACGGCGCTAAACGGTAAGGAGCTTTAGCAATTGGTGCTACTCCAGGCACAAGATCAATCAGAAACTCTACCTGACGATCGGGTGGTAACCCGGGCAAGTCGTCCGGAAAGACATCTGGAAACTCACTCACAATCTTCACATCTTCCAGCTTTGATTTCTCTAACTTGGCATCGATCACATAGGCTAGGAAGGACGAGCATCCTTTTACTAAGCACTTGTGTGCCTTTGCCATTGTGATTATTGCCACTTCACCTTTTCTCTTTTCACCATAGATGACAACGACTTCGCCAGAGGGGTTGGGAAGTCGAATCAACTTCTTGGAACATACGATCTCGGCATGATTGTTTGACAACCAATCCATGCCGACCACAACATCAAAATCCCCGATTAACATCGGCAGTAGATCGATCGAGAACTCTCTCCCTTCGATACTAAGAGTACACTGCTTCAGAGCATCGCGGATCAGCACTCGACTACCATCGGCTATCTCTACTACTAATGCATCCTCGAGACTAGTAGTGGGCATAGCAATCTTCTGACAGAACAATTCAGATACGAAAGAGAAACTGGCACCTGTATCGAATAAAATACGAGTAGGTACAGAGTTTATAAGAAAAGTATCTGATACCACATCAGCGGATGCCTTGGCCTCATCGGCCATCATCTGAAATGCTCGACCCGGAACCCTCGGAGGGTTCTCCTTTTTTGCCGCCATGCTACCCGTCTTGAGTTTCGGGCAATCTCTCTTCACATGTCCCGGTGCCTTACACTCGAAGCAGACCATCCCCGCGACAGAACAGTCGCGGGCGGTGTGATCATTCTTACCACACTTGAAGCAGAATCTAGAAGTGGGGTTACAGTTACCGTGGTGCTTTGTTCGACACTTCGAGCACCATCTGGATTCTTGATAACCGCTGAAACTGCGGTTTCCGACAAAAGGTCGGGTTCTCTTGGGAGGTACAGAACTACTCTCCCACTTTCTCTTATCAGTCACCACCACATCTTTCTCAGCTTTGTTCCTCGCGAACATCTCTTCCATGTACTGAGCTTCTTCGACCATCTCGCGGAGGTTAGAAGCTTTAGAATTGTGGACCATAGATTGCATGTCCGCGGGTAGACCATTCAGATAGGCCTTCATCTTATCCTTCTCTGTTGGGGCAGCATGCCCCACCAGATCAAGCTTCTCCATGAACTGACGGGTGTACTCCCTCACTGTCAGGCTTCCCTTTACCAGAGACCGGAATTCTTTCTCGATTCGGTCCATTGTTCTTTCATTGCAGAACTCTTCTAACAACTTTTTCTTGAACTCGGCCCAAGACAACTGGGCCAACACAGCAGAAGGTAGGGTGGATTGAATGACATTCCACCAAATGAGCGCAGCATCCCTCAGCAGTTGGGTACCGAACCGCACTCTCTGATCATCTCCGCATTCGGAAGAGCCAAAAGCTTGCTCGACCGCTCGAATCCACTTCACACACAAGATTGGGTCGTCGGAACCAGAGAACTCTGGCGGTCCGCAACCCAGAAAGGACTTGTAGGAACAACTTTTCCTATTTCACGGAGCACCAACAATCCCATGATCCTCAGCCCTGACTCCTGCACCAGCGCCTCCAGGACCCGCTACAATGTTTTCCACAACTGTCTCACTCCTCCGATTGTTCACATCGCGGTCCTCAATCACTTTCAGCAGAAACTCTTGCTGCTTTGCCATCTCTTCCATCATTGCCAACATCATGCTGGCCATCAACTCAGACGGGGAACTAGCATCCCTGATGACTGGGTGGGACGATGCCAGGTCTACTCGCGGAATGACCTCTGGCCCCCCACCTAGCCCTTGCTGAACAGGTGGTCGCACAACAACCTTAACTCCCTCCGGCTGACCAGCGGTGGAGGCTGTAGCTTCCAGACCATCAACACGCGTACGCGGTCTACCATGCGTATTCACCATACCAAACTGCTTCACAGAACAGAAAAAGAGATAAGAAAGAGTTGGAATAAACACAAAGGAAACGTACTACAACATTACCAATCATCATAGCAATAGAAATTCAAGCACACTTACGTACGATATCCTCATAATAACATTAGCTAAGTGAGATTATGAACATATAACACATAAAGGTTCTCGTCACGATCGCCACAACGCCAGATAAACGTACTTTCCGTTGACTCTAAGACTAACCCATCTTAGAAGCTCTACCCAATCTCACGGATCAATTCTTATCATACTCGGTCTAAGTCTAGACATCTTACATTCATGCCTAGTTCACTTAAACTAGAGCTCTGATACCAACTTGTAACGTCCTAAAAATCAGAGTAAAATAAAACTTCTCAATGTAGGCAACATGACATCTGTATTTATATAAACTCCTCAAAAAGTGTATCAGTCCTTTAGACTTTACAAAAACCTGAACGGATTTAGAATTCATCAACAAACTAATCTAAACATAACTATCTAGATTACATCAGTTGACAATCCAAAATTCATCAAAAGAATGGGACTTAACAATGCCCAACTATCCACACTTTAGTCATCTCAAAAATGCCTCGAGACCAAACTCGTCTCTCAAAACCCTGTGCATCCCACCGCTAAGGGAAACCTGTTATACATATCATTTGAGAAAAAGTGTTAGGCTTAAAGCCTAGTGAGAACATACAGTTCATAAATCTCAAGAGATATAATCAAATGCATCAAAGTAAATCCTCCCAAAGGTTTAGTTATGCAAAGTACAGTTCTTTGATAATATACGGACAACCGGTCCAAAACACATCTTCCGATGACGGGGATTACCCGATTTACCAAGGATTATAGTGGAACACAAAGTAAGCCACAAATCCGAGTTATGAGCTAAATACATGGAACCATGGCCACGAACGCTTCGGTCCGTACTACGATGTGAGGGAGGCCCCCAAGGAACCAGTCATACTCTTTCGTTAGACTACATTTGACCCATGGCTAGTAACCGGTCTCACATAACCGTACCAAGTGCCCCCGAAGATCAAATGTATCTAACTACAACAGAAGGGGTACAAACACCCCAACAATAAGCCGACTCAATACCTAGGGATCCACTAGTATAGTCATGACTTATCACAATATTTCATGTGACCATTTTAAAGCTAGATAAACAGCTTTCAACACATTTATATTTCAAAATGCCATTTTCCAGACCAACTGCTGGTAAGAAAGATAATCATAAAACCAGTTTATATACATTCTTTCAATAAGTCACAGCATAGGCAAGTAAAACATCATTTTACTTTTAATAAGGCGGAACCAGTCATTTTAATCAAAACTGATCGGGAACCCCGAAAATCACCAAAAACTTCATTTATAACAAAATGTAGAGAACATGAAATCATACCGTAGAAATACTTCGGATTTCGCAAATAAGAGTTTTGACATGTTTAAAGTTTGTAAAATGGTAGTAGGAACTCACCAGTAGGTTTTAGGATAAAACCCGAAAAACCAGATAACGATCACGACGTAGAGGTGAAGTTTAAAACACCGAAACCTCGGATCGAACACCAAATATTAACTACCAAACTCTAGAGAGAGAGAGATAATCGATTTTAGAGAGAGAGAAGAGAGAGTTTAGAGATTGAGAGATGAGATCCAAATGAGATATTTGGAAACTGAAACCCTTAAGTCGGTCCAGGGAGTGTCGCGGGTTATTTCGCGACTTCAAGTCGCGGCGCAACTCGCCCGTGCCTTCAAACCCTAAAACCGACAGAGGCTTTCGCGACTAATGCCGCGACTGTCACTCCCATGCAAGTCGCGAAGTACGTAAACCCATAATCAACAGTGGACATCGCGACTTATGCCGCGACTCCAAGTCGCGAGCAAGTCGCTGAACTCACTGGAAGGTTCCAACTTCACTAAACAACAAAAATTCGAACGATATACTAAACGGGGTGTTAACGACAACGGTTAAACACAAGATTACAACGATATATGTATAATGAAAATCCAGGGTGTTACATATTCAAACGGTTTATCTATGGAAAAAATGTTTTTTCTTCTTCGATATGGATTTCGTTGATTTATTAACCGTTTATGTATTGAAAATATATTTTATTTTATTTTTTTGAAATTGTTTTATCGAGTTCATTGATTCAAGAGGTAAAGGGAGTTTCATGATTTCTATGATTTTGTTTAATAGAATGAATCAATGAAACATTTGTTCTTGATGAAATCTGTTTCACCTGCTTCATTTGGAAAACATTAATAAACATAACATCATTAACAATCTTGATGAAATATGTTTCACCTGTTTCATTTGGGAAACATTTATGAAACATGAAATCACGAGTTCTCTCATTCACGAAACCATGAAATCATGAAACACGAGTATGAAACATGAAAAATAGAAGAAGAAAAATTATGGAAAAATATGAATAAAAAATAAATATTTAAGTTGTTACCAAAAATATTGCATACCACTAGTGATGGCCAAAAATCGGGCTCGGGTCGGGCCAAAACGGGCTTTGGGCCCAAACAGTAAACCCAAAAACCGGGCCAATCAGGCTTCGGGTCGGGCCGGGTTTCACCCGAATATGTGTGGCCCATTTAATGTTGGAAAAACCGGTTATAGGAAAACCGGGTCGGACCCAAAACCGGGCCGTAATCGGGCCGAGCATTTTTCCGTATTTTAAAAAAAATAATTTATTTATATAATAATTAATTACTAAGCTTTAAAAAATAAAATTTGGATTGGATCACTAAAATACACTTTAAAAATACGTTTTATTTATAATAAATCACTAAAATACACTTTAAAAATACATTTTATATATAATTTTAAGTTACAAACTTACAATACAAGTATTTATAGGGGTTTGGGGGGGTAAAAAAATACAAAAAGGTCAAAAAACGTATATAAACGATAACATAACATCTATTTTTTTTTAAATACGAATCGGGCCAGGCCGAGCCAAAAACCGAGCTCGGACCGGGCCGCAAATCCTCCAAAAACATGAATTGGTCCAGCTTTTCGGGCTTCAAATCGGTTTACTACCGGGTCGGGCTTCGGTTAATCGATCGGGCCAGGCCCATTTGGCTACCACTACATACCACTAATTGTTATCGAAAATAAAAAAATAAACCGAAAAATGATAATAAATATTCAAAAATATATTTTGACCATTTTATCCTTTTTAACTCTAATTTAGGATGATGTATTAATTGTTTTTTTCTTAACATAAATAACTCATATTCATTTTCAACCGTTGATCAATAAAATCAAAGGTAAAGATGAGTTTACAAAGTTTGTAGAATTAATACGGTTTCCAAATGAAACCACGTCTCTCTCTATATACATACATATTAGTGTGATTGTTGATGCTTTTAAGTGTCCCCAACTTCCAAGAATGGAATTGTTTTATGTTGCTATGGTAGTTATGGATGATTGAGTTGAAATGAGTAGGTGGATTAGTTTTATTTTTAGCAAGGGTGTTTTGAAGAGGAAGTTGGAAATGTGAAGCCAAACACATATGAAGGATGGGTGGATGTTGTTGTGGGTTGTTGTGAAGGAAGAATGGAGGAGGTGACACTTGTAGCCTTCTTATTGGCTCTCATTTTTCTCCTTGCTTCTATTTGTTTACCAATAAAAACATCATATCACTTGGTTGGTCACCCCTTTCCATTTCTACATTTCCTTTCCCTTCTTTTAAACTCATATTTTATGAATTTATTATTATTATTATTATTAAATAATGTTTACATTTTTTATTATTAAAAAAGCTCGATCGGTTTACTTATAAGTTCAATAATTATCAGTTAAATATCTGAAATACATATATCGAAGTAAACAAATCTCGCTGAATCAAAACACAATTTATTGATTTTATTTTTGAGGTAACCGTGTGGGTTTCGGGTCACCTTACGCGCACTGACTAATCTCTTGGGCAACCACGAATGGTCTGAAGTTATCACAGATGAATCTCCATGGCCACAAGGGCTATAACAACGCCTGGATTCGAACCTAGTTTACTGATTTTTTGATATGATTCTTAATTGCTAAAACAAATATGTTGGGATTTAATGTTGTTGAGTTTCTCATTCGTTGTTTTGTCTTTTATGTATTGACAATGTTATTTTCGTTCTATATTAATGGTTTAAAAGAATGGTATATATGTTTATTAATGATTTAAGTAGTATTTGGTTAAAACTTAATGGATTAGATGACTTATTCAATAAAAAGTTGTTTGTTTGTTTTATAATTAACTAGAAGCGTACCCGTGCAATGCAGCGAGATACATCACGATTTTAATGTTTCATTTTATTTTTTGTTTTTTTGTTGATTAATTTACAATACGATTTTGGATGGTTTTGAGAAAGTGATAATGTTTTTTTTATAAATTTGTTTAATTTAGACTTAATAATATAATGTTTTGTATATAAAAAAATTAAGTATTTTGTTAGAATTCAATGATTATCTTATATATTTTAATGACATTTAGAAAAAATAATCAATTACATATTTAATAATATAATTAAAATAAATTTATAGTAATATAATATATTAATTAATATTGATACATGAAAATGTTTGCATAAAAGAAAGACCCTGCACATACCAAATTGGTGGGTGTTATAAGCCTGCAGTAGTAATATGTATCTTGTGCTTTGATATTTGTAAATTAAGAGATTTTTAAAATCTTGCATAAAATGATGGTACTTTGTGCCTAATAATTTGTATTTAAGAGTTTTTTATCCGTACCTTATAATATAGTATAGATACATGTATGAAACAAATCTGTTGAATGTGAACAATAGATATATTATAACTTATCCAATTCAACAATTACTTAAAATCAAGCAAACAATAGGCACTATATAACGGCTAAGCGAATAAGTCATTAAGTTCGTTAATATGATTAAGCTATATGAGTATTTGTTTATTAATTACGAGTCATTAACCAAATGCTTATTGAGCATAGCAAGCGCTTATCTGCAAAAGTTATCATCCCCACTTATCTTATCGGGTAACATCTTTTCTCATCAAAATGGATTGTTGATGAACTTATTTTACCTGATAAACGCTTATAAGGTAAGAGGCTTTTACGGTCATTTACCGGGTAAGATTTTTGGTTCTTGCTCAGCCTCTTACCCAATTTTATTTTATTTTGGTTATTGTGATGTTCGCTTAGTAAGATAGGTGACACTCAGGTTTTTTTTTTTAAATCTCTTAATCTCTCTTAAGTCTAAATCGTTCAAACCTTTTTATACACAACCTCTTATTAATCATAATTAAATTAAGACTTTAGACCTCTTAAAAAACAAATGGCACCTCAGTAAATATATTGTAAATGACCTCTTAATTAATAAACCAACCACTTTAGTAGACAAATTATTATGATTATGTTTAAACCAACAAACCCATGATTTGCTAAATATAACATACTAAAATATATTTAGAAATTTTTTAAAATTCACTTGTCATTTACAACTAAAAGGGTAGGTAAACTTGAACAATAGATGGAAGATAGTTTATGGAAAGGGTATTAATGGAAATGGAGCAGAGAAAAAGGCATACTTGAGAAGTTTAAATGTGAAATTATCATTTTGAGTAAACTACAAATATGGTCCCTTTAGTTTGTCAAAAAATACACTTTATGTCCCTACAATTTTAAAATTACAAAATGACCATCGTGATTTACAAAAACGTCCAGATTTTAGCCCATTCTTGTAATGGCTATTACAAATTCCATTAAATGACGTGCATTTTCATCTTTCTATTGACCTTTTTCTTTGTCTTTTATTGAATCAAAAACTACAGGGACTAAAATCATAAAATTGATTTTGATTGCGTAAAAGACAAAAAAATCGATAAAATGATGAAAATGCCTCTGATTTAATGGTCGTTACAAGAAGTGACCAAATCCGAATACTTTTACAAACTACGATAATCATCTTGTAATTTTAAAACTACTGAGAAAAAATTTTATTTTCAACAAACAACATGGACCAAATTTGTAGTTTACTCATATCATTTTTATTTGAAAAGGGTGGAAGAGGTTCACCCAACCCAAACCCAACCTATCCACATCCCCATGTCCTCTTCACTCCTTCCTATTTTACACCCCTATATCTTAAATTACTATTATACCCTTCTTATCAATAATAAAAAATAATAATAAATATGTAATTTTTTTTTGTTGTGTCAAAGAATATAACGTTTCCCTTTTTAGAAAAACCATTAAAATCATCATATACAAAGTGTATAAATACAAAGGTTAATAAAAAATATCTTAAATTAGAGTTGAACCATAAGAAAAAATGACCAACTTTTTTTCAAATTAATAATATATATTTCACAAAAAACCTTAGCAAAACCTTTTTTTTTTTTTTTTACAAAATGTAATTTTTGACATATTTTATTCAACCTTGTAGGTCTATTTTGCAAAAAATGTGAGCAAAGTCATCAATTTTTTGGGCCCATTTCGTAGAAAAAATAGTATTTTGTTTATACGTTTTGCGCAAAATGTTGTTATTTTTGTGTTAATTTGAAAAAAGTCACGGCTTGTTTGTTGGTAGCTTAATGAGTTTAATAAGACTCGCAACCTATTTGGTCAACTATACATGACTCTTGGTAGTGGCTTTAGAATATAGAAAATGACTTATTCAATAAGCTCTAAGAGGAGAGTTTTATGAAGAAATCCAAGTTTTTTTTTCGAACCTATCCTCCTGATTAAAAAAAACGCTTATTCCACCTATGAAAACAAACAAAAACGTTCTCAATATATATAAACAGATTAATCCACACATACAACTTTATCCATGCACAACCAATAAAAAACCAACCAAACAACTCCTTCCTTGTTTTATGAGGCACCCTCGCCGAAAATAACTAATCTTTTAAATAACCCTAAATATACCGAACCAGAAGAAAGATCAGGTGAGAAGTTGAGGTTAAAGTGAAAAGTATGATAAGTGAATCTAAACCGTTGATCACTTTTAATCAAATGTCATCCCAAAAATTGCGGCTTAGAAGAGAATTGATCTGGTGCATCTCGATGCATCTTATCACAATGCATCTCATCCTAATGTGCACTCATTAGCCATTTCTGACGCTTCTCACGTTAACCTCAACTTCTCATCGGAACCAATCTAGTAATCTAAATTTCCACTCTCAAAATTAAAAATAATAAAAAAATAGAATAAATTACCTTTTTCGTCCCTACGGTTTGTTAAAAATTACGGATTTCGTCCTTATGGTTTTGAAATCTCGATTTTCATCCCTATGCTTTACAATTCATTTCATATTTCGTCACTGAAACCAAAACACTACTTTTAAGTATGAAAGACTAAAATAGAAATGAATTGTAAACTACATGAATGAAAAAAACAATAAAATTTAAATCATAAGAACGAAAAAGGTAATGAATTACAAACCATAAAGATGAAAATCATAATTTCAAAACCATAAGAACGAAAATAAAAACTTTCAACAAACCACAGGGACTAAAAATGTAATTTACTCTAAAAATACAAAGGGGGCAATTATGGTAATACGTGCAGAAGAAGTATACGTGGATGCCACGCGCTCATAACAATAGTAGAATATAAAAAATTAATAATTTACGGAGAAAATACAGGAACAGTGTCCGTCACTATATAAAAACCCTCTCCCTTCATATACAAAGGGTGGCAACTATAAGTAGTTACATTGCAGGTTTGGAGTTGGAAATCCACATTCCTTCTAACTCTCTCTCTATCTTTTTCCCCCAAATTCACCATCTCAGATCTTCAATTTTCACTCTCCACTTGCAGAAAAACCGATCGATTATGGCTGAAGATCAATTAGAATCTGATTACAAAATCGTCGATTTTGATCATGAAGCAGTAGACGAAGGATTGCCATGGCTTCCGAGTTGCGTTCTCGATGAAAGTATTGAAATATGTGAAGAAGACGATCATCATTTTTATTCCAAGGTATATATATTATATATATACACACAAACACAGTTTTGATTTTTGATTTTTGTTTGATTTGATTTTTGAATGATTGAATCATTGAATGCAATCGATGCGTATGGATCTGTTTTTTGATTCGTTTTTTTTTCAGCTTGTGGAGATCTAATTAGTGTTTATTTGAATAATTTTTGCTCGAATTTGATTAGCAACGGAGTTATAATAAACATAGACATCAACTGCCGTCTGGTCGGAAATCGGTGCCGGTTGCGGTGCAACCTCCGTTGCTTCCGTCACCGCCGGTACGTATTTTTTTTCATACGTCGTTTATTGCACACACAGAACGCATGGAGAGAGAAAAATAGAATCCTGTTTTCATCATGTTTGAGATTCCGGAAGATTCTAATAGGCGGATTAGGCATTAAATGATTATCTAGCATTTTTAAATTAGTCAACTTGATATATTGATGAATTATGCATACGGTCTATATCCTGATCATGATTCATGTCGTTTCTATTTCATAGCCAATTCAATATATGCGTAATCTTACGTTTTTACTAACACTTAATGATAACTGTCGATGAATATAAATTTAATTTGGAATCGTAAAAAAGAAACATGATTTTTTTTGGAAGTAAGGGGCTGTTTGGTTGGTTTTCCATTAAGTTCTGTATGGATAAAGTTGTCTGTGTGGATTAATTTGTCTGTATAGATTTAGAAGGTTTTTATTTGAAAGAGTTTTTTCATAAATGGAAGGAACGTGTTTTTTAATGAGAGGGACTGGTTTAGAAAAAACTTGGCTTACTGCATAAAGTTCCCCCTTGAAATCTTACTGAATAAGTCACTTTCTATATCATTAAGACACTACCAAACAGTCATATATAGCTGACTGAATAAGCTGTGAGTCTCATTAAGCTCATTAAGCTGCTAACAAACAGACTCTAACTTAGAATAAAAAACATTATAAATTTTTTAAATAAAATAATAGATTTTTCTTTTATATGTTTTGAACTTCTGATTAGAAATCCATCTCCAACAACTATAAATAAAACTTTTGATGTTCATTTTTTTTCCTTGAACAGCTATGTAAAAATATAAACTTTGGAGGGTTTTTTTTTCTTTCTTTTTTCTAACAATTATGTTAAAGTGTATAGTAAAATTATAAAAAAAGCTGTAAAAATCCCAAATTTGAAGAAAAATCTTTAAAACTTAATATTAAGGAGAAAAATATATTATTTTAATTGTTTCCAGCAATAAGATTGAATTTGTTAAAATTTATTATAAAGTTTTTTTTAAAGTGTATTAAAATGATGAATTTATATGATATTTTAATAATATAATTGATGTTAGATGAATTTATATAATTTTTTAATAATATAATTAATGTTAGAATTGCTAAAATAAAATATCCATTAGAACTAGATATAATTTATTCAGAGATTTTCATTTTAGATACTTTAATATAAAAAAATATATATTACAACTGTTAAAAATGCTATAAGTATTTACATAGAAATAACACTTCATATAATAGAACCTGTGTTGCAGTCTTTAGTTGGTGATGCCCATGTTGGTTATTTAATTAATCATCTTTAAGTATGGATTCTATTCCCTAGAACATAAAAAAGAAACAATATTGCACACAAATCAAGCAACTTAATTAATCAACCAATAATAAGTTCACAAGTTAAACATCGTGATCAACATAATAAAAAGATTCTATATCTCTCTCCAATGAGGTTAACATATTGATTATAAATCTTCTCTATGATCACACATTGTACTTCAATCATGGAAAAGGTAATTAATTTGATTGAGTTCATATGTACTGCTTTAATTTTTTACCCATAAACGTCTGTTTAATTTATTTTTTGTTTTGTGTTCATAGCATTGGAAGAGTTTTTCAAAGCCGGATCAAAAACCCAAACATCCCACAAATTGGACAACCGGAGGACCCGGTATGCAAGCTGTATTCCTAGATTCCGGCCAACGATCATGCGGTACAGGAGTTTTCCTTCCCCGTACAGCGGGAACCGATTATGTCGAAAAACCCAGAAAACCAGGTAACCTTTTTGTCATGATTCTCAATGGTTGGTGGGAAAAGACTCACCATGTTTAAGCATGTTTAATCGTTGCCAGAAAGAACAAACTTGTTAAATAACTAAAATGAATACTCTCTAAGGAACTTTGGTTTGTGGATAAACAATGAACATACTCAAGCAGGCATGTAAAATAAACGTGGAAGGTTTTAGGGTTTTACTTTGACATTGATAGTTTAATAATTTACCAATCTTGTCTTGTCTTGTCTAATTGATCTTTGTTGGGTGTTGTTATATGCACAACCTATTTATATCAAAATAACGTCAAATCATATATTGAAAATGTAAAAAATAAGTTTTGATGTTGATATATGTGATAAGGAAATTAGTACGTAGGAGGGTCGTCTATTAACATGTTAGGGGTTGTTTGGCAGTTGCTGAATGGTTTGGTGTAGAATGATTAAGTGGTCAGAATGATTAAGAGGCTATTATGATATAGTGTGAAATGAAATATGGTTGTTTACTAATTGTTAAGAATGAAATCAGGGCTCTAAATAGTTAAGACAGGGTCAAGATACAAAATTATTCAGAGGGTTTTGGAACCATTAAGAGGCAGACCTTTTTTTGCCAAACATGATTTACCTCTTAACAATTCAGAGGTTGTCTCTTAATGGAACCATTAAGAGGTAAACAAACAACCCCTTAAATGTGAGCTTTTGAACGGTACTTTTACTTGTGCTCATCCATCAAATTGTGGTCATTGAAGGCCTCTTTGACATTTCAGAAATTGCTGATCAAATATTCTTTTCACTTTGTCATTTTAAACATTTTCGTTGTTTTAATTTGTAAAACGTTTAATATGTCATTAACTTTTATATTGTATTTTGTTTATTACTCGTTTTAGACAATCTGTAGTTTACCCCTCTTTGTTCCATCTATTTTGTGGGAACAAAAAATGCATTTTTGTTCTACCATATCATGTTCTAGTCTAATGTTGTGTCAAACATAAGACAATAACTTTTATTATGTTCTGTCATGCGTACCAAACGCACTTCAAAGACAAATCATGCACGCGTCAAATTATTTGGTCTCGTGATAATGATTACATTTACTTATATGATGATCGGGCGCGTTATTTACAGCATTTGCTCCGGTTCTCCTTCCGTCTCGTGTGGTACAAGCTTTGAACCTCAACATGCGTGGATTAGGCTTGCAAATCAAGCCACGAGGTACGCTTAACTAATTGTTCCCCTTTGATTCTTAATTATCTTCGATCATTAGCCTTTTAAAAAGAGTAGTTTTCATCCATCGATTTTTTAATTCCAATCACTAATTTAATCATATAATTCCCCGATATTTCAGATCATAACAATAACGTAAGGGGGTTAGAATGCGATCGAATTAGAAATAATAAGAAGAGCAGAGATTCATCAAGCCAAATATGTGTCATCGCTCAAAACCGAAGTTCTTCACCCGAAATATTTCTACCAAAGGAATGGACCTACTAGAAACCACATTGGCTATATCATTACCATCCCCAAATTCATAAAATCCCATTGGATTGTAACCAATGCTCTCGATCGATTAATATTCAATCGTGTATTTGAATCGAATAAGAGTACGCACCGTTTATATTTCCCCATAAGTTTGGTACCGATTAAGTTATATTTTGTGACCATGTTCGTCTTCTGACATCCCATCATCGGCTCGTTGTATTGTAAGTTATTTGTAACCGGCTATTGATTCAATTATAATCATGGTTGTTATCGAGTTAGTAATCGTTTGGATGAATCTAATGTTTTCTTGTTTATGGTATTTTGACATGGGTAATTTAGTAATTTACTAGTTGTGTAACGAGTATCGTTTAGTAATTTAATTACCAGTTTTATTTCATCTTCTTAGAGCATCTCCAACAACTATGTTAAAGTAGATATTTTGGAGATTTATGAACTTTTTTTCTCCAACAACTATGCTAAAATAGAAGGGAATAAAAAGATAGAAATTCCAAATTTGGAGATATGTTTGAAACTTAATATTTGAAATTGATTTGATAATTTGCACAGACAATTGAGATTGGTTTATACGATCAGTAGAATTTTAGACTGTTTGTATATGAAATGGCCTCTATATATAGGCGCCAAGCCGCTGTGGGGAACCAAACACTTATTTATGATGAGAAGATGCCCGATGTTCTCGATCAAGTCAATTGTCGATAAATTGACTTCTATTTCAATCATTCGTTTATTTCCATTGATCATGAATACAAGAACTCGAGTCTTTAACGCTGGGATTCATCAACAACCTTTTCTTCCATCCGTAAAACGACAAGAATGAACAACCGTTCTAAAAGAACTTCGATTCAACGAGAGCATAATACGCAAGAACCATATTTTTTACATGACTCGAAAAGAAGAAAAAAGTAACATAAGAGTGTTTATATATGCACATAATACATGATTTCTACTTCAAAATTTCACCAAGTGTTGTAGTAGAAGCCTGAATCATCCCCTTTGGTTCGTCTTTTGGGATGTCGTTAAACCGCATTTTTCCGCTTTAAAGAGCTCTTCGTAACTCTTCTTCAACGACGAACCCCGTCTACAGTTTTTTATTGCAAACTCCCATCCATCTTGTTCACCTTTTAGGAGCTGTAAAACCTGCATATATATAGAGTCAGAGGAAGACGCTAAATAAATGAAAAACCAAAAAACCACGAAAAAACGGATGAAAAAATATATCAATATGGATGTGAAATTAACGAGAAAAATCGGGTGTAAATTGTTTCGTTCAAAATTTGATAATGTTTCGTATTTTTTCGAACTAAAAAAAAGGGGATGAGAGATTTTTTAATTTAAAAATAAAGTTGTAACCATTTCGTTAATCACAAGTGTCTTGCCGAATAAGGGTTTGTTTGTTAACAACTTAACGAGCTTAATGGGACTCACAAGTTATTCATTTAGCTATACATGACTATTGTTTGGTACTGGATTAATGATATAGAAAGTTGCTTATTCAATAAACTTATAGGGAAGAGCTTCACGCAGAAAGACAAGTTTTTTTTTCCAAAATTGTCCATCTTAATTAAAAAAACACGCTTCTTCCATCTATGAAAGCTCTCTCCCAAACAAAAATCTTCCCAATTCCAATTTATACGGACTAATTAATCCACACAGATAACTTTAAGACTTAATGCAAAACCAATCAAACACCACCTAACTTACCAACTAACAACTAATATATTGACCAACAACTAGCTTTTTGAGCTAACAGCTAGCTTATAAGCTAATTCGCCAAACATAGCACAACCCTTTCATACACCATCAGTTAACCACGGCTAACGACGGGTAAAGTCACCGGTAGCAATAGCATGAGATCAAGTTGCTAGACCAAATCCGATCGAAACTAGAAAAACGACCAAAATGTTAAGCACGTTGTGATCCTAATTATGTATGTGCATTTCGTTCTTGATTACGATGATCAATGATTTAAGTACGATTGATAAAATTGTATTTTGACTCTTTTCGCAAGTCGAAATAACGGGATTCGGATCCTTATCGCATTCGATGGATCGAATCTCGACAAGAAAGTATCTTGAAATATCAAAGAAGAGCAACATGCCTGGTTCATATTGGGCCGTCGAATGGATGATCGTTGGACACATAAAGACGCAGCCAAAACCATGAGGTGCAATTCTCGTGTGTCGCAATTGTCGGCAAGCGAGGGATCGACAAGCTCTCGAACGTTGTTCTTTCTGAGCAACGGTTTTGCCTGTTGAGGTAAATCGATTGTTCCTTCTTATTAATAAAACAAGAAAAGAAGTACGGAAAATCCGAACAGCTCTTTTTCTGATCCGGATTGTACCAGACCATATCTGATCCGAAAAAAGGCCCACGGCAAACAAGCCAAAATCAGGCTTTTTTCGGACCACATCACACGTGTTTTTTTTTTGTAACTGTGGACGTCAGGGCCAACTTATGTGAGTAAGCCCATGGGCCCTGAACAGTCAGAAAAATCCCCAAATCCCGAGGGACCCGAGGAAACTCGAAATGACAACCTAACAGCGGAAGCTTGCGCGCATTCCGATCCAGACTGTTTCGGGCCTTATCTAGCCTGAAGAAAAATCCGGACCTTCTGGGCCTTATTTGGTCCAAAAAAAAGTCTGGTTTGGCCAAACCAGGCTTTTTTTTGGACCAGATAAAATTCATATTAACATTGGATGAATCATACCCATAAAACAAGACTTTGTTGCGAGTAATCAAGAGCTCTACGACCGCTAATAAGTTCCAACAACAATACACCGAACGCGAAAACATCGGTCTTTTCGTCGATTATTCCGTGCATCAAGTACTCGGGAGCCAGATAGCTACAAAAAACGATAAATTTACTCGCATTTATCAGTCACAAAACTCGTTTTTACAGCTAGAAAAAAGATCTCGAAAAAACGGTATTGAAACATACGAACCCAAATGTGCCTTCGAATCTTGAAACCGTATGATGAGTCCAATGCTCCGGCAGCCATTTCGCGAGCCCGAAATCACAAATCTGAATCGAAAACGGTTACCTTTCGTGTCCAAAGCTTCCAAACACACCTTAAAAGTTACATATTTTTCTACTTTAGACTTTTTTTTGTGAATTTTAGAAAGTTTGCAACAATGATGCAACTTGCTTTTTAACAACTATTAACCAAACCAAACAATCCCGATATATCCCACCTCGAGTTTTTGTGGAGGGTAAGATATAGAGAAGCACAAGTCCGAGCTTATTTGGACCTGGCATTGGCCTTCTGAGCCCGTTTTCAGTGAGCAAAAAATGGTCCAGGATTTTTTAGGCCCGGAACGGGCTTTGGGGTTGAAAAAGAGCTCGACCGGGCTTTCCAGGGCGGGCCTTTTTGGGCTTTTCTGGTCTTTTTCAAGCCGAGCTTTTTCGGGGGCCTGCCCCCAAAATTTCGGCCTAATGGGGCTTTGAGGCTTGGCCCAGACCGGGATTCGGGCTCACTAGGCCCGGGATTTTTTGGACCGTGTCTGAGCCCGGCTTCGTGCTTGGGCTCTTTTGTGCATCTCTAAGGAAAGATATATGCAGATCTGCTCTCTTCTGTCAGATATGATAAAAGTTTTGAAGCTTTTCAATAACTATTAAAACAATTATATATAAATATATATACATACATAACATACACACACAATAGTGAGATTTAGTGGAGAACCTAAAAAAAATGAAAAACTGAGGAACATCTTAATAATCCTTCATCTATATGGTATGCACATGTGCATATAAGTAACTGAAGATGTTTCATATTTCTATGCACGTAGATGTTATGCACATGTGCATACTGGAAAAATTACTTACAAATTACTTGGATGCACATGTGCAAACTGTACAGATGAATTGTTACTAGGGTGTTCCTCGGTTTCCTTAACAAGACCCTATATATATATACACACACACACACATATATATATATAAAGAAAATTAAATTTGGGCTTACCTGAGGTTCAAAGTCTTCTGTAAGCAATATATTTGCAGCCTTGATATCTCTATGGATGATTCTCCTTTGACATCCTTCATGAAGATAATGTAAACCTTCAGCTGTTCCTAAAGCAACCTTATATCTAATTCCCCAATCTAGTTTCTCCTTCAAAGCTGTCACAACAATCTAAATTTCATTAAAAAAAATCCAAACTTTTAAGGGCAAAATGCAGCAAACTTTTAGTTTAGTTCCTATTTAGTGTGACAAAGATTTTTTTATCTCGATAAATGTTACAAATTTTAAAATTTCCTATATCTTCTACCCATTTTGACCGGTAACCTGCTCATCTTGTAACATTTGATGATGTTTTTTTGGTAACTGTGGGTATCTGGGCCAGCTTATGCACACTGAATCCCGTGGGCGACCAAGAATGGCCTGGAGTCGGCACGTGTGAACCTCCATGGCCGCAAAGGCTTTGGCAGCATATGGATTCGAACCCGAGGAATATGAGATTTCCGCTACATCCCCCTTGAGCTTTAACGAGTGTGCCACAACTCAAGATGCCCGTTTACGAAAGGTTTCTGGCGAAGTGGACGATAAACTTGACATTCACGTCGTCAAATGTTACAAGATCAGCAGGTTACCGGTCAAAATGGATAAAAGATAGAAAATTTGGAACTTCGCTACATTGATTGAGAAAACAAATTGTTACACTAAATACGAACTAAGGGCAAACTTCGTTGCGTTTTGATGCATTTTGCTCGACTTTTTAACACTTTGAATTCAAGAAAACTGGTAGGATCGAAACCAACTAACCATGAAGCCATGAAGCTAAACTACCATTGGGAGACAACTCAAGAACAAGATGCAATCCTCCTTCAACACCATAACCGATCAATTTGGCCGAGTTTGGATGGTTAACATGAGCCATTACCCCGAGCTCAGATAAAAAGCTTGCGGTTCTTTCATCGATAGGGCCTCGTGTGAGTTGTTTCACAGCAACGATTTGCCCGTTTTTCAAAACCCCTTTGTAAACCTCGGCATAACCTCCCTTTCCAATCATGTTTTCTGAAGGGGCAAAAAACCAAAATTGTAACTACAAACAAGGGTTATTTAGTTAAATGACCTTATGACATTTTTAAAAGAAAATCCATAACAACCCCAACAGAATCTCTTTTCCAAACACAAGAATGCCTAGGAACCCGTCAAAAGAGGTCATTTGGCTAAGTAGTTCCAATTAAAAAAAAAATCTTGAAAATTGGGATGAATTTTGATTCTTGAAGGTGAGAATATTCGAAACCCGATATTACTCTCTAAAAGAGCCCTTGAGGAGAGAAAAGAGGTTCCAACTTATTCACAGAAGAATTGGTCCAAGTGTAGCTAATGTGGGACTCTAACACGCCCCCTCCAACAGAGGCTAGACTGGCACAAATTGTTCTAGAGTGTTGAAGGGGGCTAGACGAGTATTATTGGTTTCCCCACAGTGTCAAGTCCCTAGACTGGTAGACCTTGGTTCTGATACAATTCAAGGAGACAAAACAGGTTCAACATATATGTATATACAGAGGGAGGTTCAAATGAGAATAGTAACTAAATAAGAGAATACGAAAATGGTCAAATCACGTGCAAAATCACATATGATTTTACAGGTCAACGCAACGGTATGCGGGCGACCTGGCCCGCTACCTCAAGTCGGTCTGAATCACATGTGATTTCAGTGTAAAATCATATGTGATTCGACCGTATTTCTTATTATCTTATTTAGTTACCGTTCTCGTATGAACCTGTATATATATGTGTGTGTGTGTGTGTAGGGTTGGGTTGGGTGTGAGACCAACCTGTTTTCGTGAGACCCGTGAGACCACATTTTTACACTTGAAACTTCACAGCAAAACACTGTGAAGGTAAAAAAAATCCGAACCTTCTGTGAAGGTTCTACCTTCGCAGTGTTTTGCTGGGAAGTTTCAAGTGTAAAAACATGGTCTTATGGGTCTCACGAAAACAGGATGGTCTCACGTGATCCCAAGTCTCTCTCTATATATATATAGAAAAGTTTGAATCTAACCATTTGAGAAGTTGTTGGTGGCAGATTGTAACTGAGAAAAAGTGAAGTTCTTCCAATGAGGCTTGAAATAGTTGATATCATCAGGTGGTGGTTGAACAGCACCACCTATGCCTCCTCCTCCTATTTGTTCTCTAAAACTACTGCTTAATCTTTTTGAAAACTGCAATCCACTTGTGATTGGATGAAATGATGTGGGTAAACATCTCATTGATTTGCTTTTAAAAAGATGAACAAAATCTATCCATTTGGAGGAGGTTGTTGGTTTTGAATCTTTTTTATCTTCACTTCCTGATGTGCTTTCTTTTGAAGATATTGTATCAGATTCCAAACTCCTTAAATAATCTTCAAGAATACCAGTGGGTGAATAATTATTTACCTTCACCTTTTCCATATCTACAAAATCTACAAAAAAAAATGTTGGTTAATCTTTTTCCATGATTTAGAGTAAAAAAAAGACATGAAAACAGACTATATATCCAAATATTTTTAAAAAGAATACCATTTTTTCATGAATTACAGTAAAAAGAGATGAAAACACATTATATATCCAAATTATCTAAAAAAATTACCATTTTTTTACCATAAATGAGATGAAAACACTAATAACCCATATGCAATATCCAAAAAAAATACCATTTCTTTCATGAATTACAGTCAAAAGAGGTGAAAGAACACACTAACCCACATCTAATACCCAAAAAAAGACCATTTTTTCCATGAATTACAGTAAAAAGAGATGAAAACACACTAACCCACATTCAATATAAAAAAAATACCATTTTTCCATGAATTACAGTTTAAAGAGATGAAAACACACTAACCCATATCCAATATCCAAAAAAATACCAATTTTTCCATGAATTACACTAAAAAGACATGAAACCCCACTAACCCACATACAACATCCCAAAAAAACACCATTTTTCCTTGAATTACAGTAAAAATACATGAAAGCCCGCTAACCCACATCCAACATCCAAAAAAAATACCATTTTTTCCATGAATTACAGTACAAAGAGATAAAAACACACTAAACCCATATCCAATATCCAAAAAAAATACCATCTTTTCCATGAATTACAGTAAAAAGACATTAAAACACACCAATCCATATCCAATATCCAAAAAAAAAACCATCTTTTTCATGAATTACAGTAAAAATACATGAAAAAACACACCAACCCACATCCACTATCCAAAAACAACACCATTGTTTCCATAAAGTACAGTAAAAAAAAAAAAAAAAACATGAAAAAACACTAACCAATATCCAAAAAAAAGAGACAATTTACCCCACCTTTTTTATACCACAAAATTGACCACAAAAGAGCTGCCAGTTTCTTAAAACCTAATCCCCAGGTGACATATGCTAAAAGATCAAGTCATCAAAGATATGATAAGACAAACCCATCAACCTTAAACAAAACCTTTTAAAAAAAAGCAAAAATTCAAAGAAAATTCAAAGAAAAGATGGACAAATAGACGTTATAATGATATAAATACCAGGGGAGACAATTCTTTTATATAAAAGAGATGGGTATCAGATTTGAAAAAGGGAATTAAAGTGGGTATAAATTTTCAAAAAAAGTTGTGAAATTGAACACAAGAATCGAGGGAAAACCCATTGAAATGAAAAACCCAAAACATAAGAAAAAGAAAACATGCTATAGTTAGATGGAGGAGACAAGCGAACACATGCACATGCTTGGTAACTTGTTTTTATGGGTATCTTGTACATATGGGAATACATATATAGGATTGGGTTCCGATGAGAAATGAACGTATATTAGGATGAGATACACCGGATCAATCCTCATATCAAGCATCATTCATATAGCTGAGTTTGAAATTAAAAGTGATCAATGGTCCAAATTCTTTCATACCTTCTATACATATATATATATATATTACATGAGACATGTGAAATCTAATTGGGTATAAAGAGACATGAAAGAGGGTTTAAGTCCAACATACATACCATAAAGAAAAAGCTGAAGATTCTGCTGTTGATGGTCTGAATGTGTCCCAAAACAGAGGAGGGGGAAACCCCAGAAGAATGGATGAGAGAGAAAGAGGGTTTTAGAGAGAGAAAATTGTAGAGAGAGAGAGTATAGAGTAAGAACTTGCTGATTTCTGCTTGTTGGTATGGTTTATGGGCAGGTTTTTATTTCAATTTTTTGAATTTTTTTTTATTTATTTATGGAATAAAATGATGGGGTTTTCTTGAAAAATAAAATAAAATAAAAGGGTGAAAAGGTTGAAAAGGAAGAAGGTGGGGTGATTACGGAATTAAGAAGCAATTACAAGTTTCAAAGATGACTTCTTTAATAATTAATCAATAATTCTTTCATGTTGTAGCCCAGTGGTAAGGTAACATCCTGGGGGAGTTAGTAGATGATATCCCTGACTACACAGGTTCGAACCCCGTGGTGAGCATCCTGTGACATTCATGATCATGGGTCTGCCACATAGTGGTACCCTGAATTGGGTTGGGTCGTGATCAACAGGGATTAGTCGGGTGGCACCCTTAAATGGGAGCCCGAATACCCCAGGAACGTGTACGTGTGTTAACTTACCGTTTAAAAAAAAATAATTAATCAAGAAAACATGATGGTTGGAGTTATGAATTGTGGAGAGAGTATTACTCTCATTATTAAATTATAATATTTTATATATAATAAAATATTTATAACACTCGTGCACTTCCATAAAAATTAGGAAATTCCAATAATGTCAATTTTTTAAAATTTTCCTTTAAATAGGTGATAATCTAAGACAATTCAATATATTATTTAAATTTTCTTTAAAATAAAAAATCAATTCCAAAATCTTGAAATAAAATATATTTAATTCCAATAAATTTTATATTTTGAAGATTATAATATTAATTATATATTTGATAAAATATTATTTATTTTTCTTAAATATTTAATTTTATGTTTATTATTGATGAAATATAATTATAAATAAAATATTTATCTCTTATGGTAATTATTTTTATGTTTTTATCTAGATTTGAATAAATTATATATATCCTCTCTCCTGATTTTCTAATTTGGGGAATCTTTTGAACCAAAAATTGCCTAAAAATCCTAAAGTCTTTTTTTTTCATTTTGAAAAATATGTTGTAATTGGAAATGCTCTTAAGTAGTTGTTGAAAAGGTAGTTGATATTTAGTAAGTTTGAAGTTGGTTGTAAACTAATAAATTAATAGATCATGTCAATATTCACGGCATAGTGTATATATCTTATAGAGTAAACTACGTTTTTCATCCCTATGGTTTGATGTTTATAACTATTTTCGTCCTTGGTCTTTAAATTTTGATTTTATCATCCTTGTGGTTTCCATTTTGTTTCGTTTTTCGTCCTCAGGCTAACTCTGTTAAATAAGTTTATCAAATTCAGGGGTAATTTGGTTATTTCATTTCATTTTTTTTCCTTTATTAAATTAAAACATATACTACTATATAATAATTCAAATAAGAAAAAAACATCACACCACACACATCCATATTCCCACCTCTCCCCTTAATGGACCTGCAAATTCTAGTTTCTCCCTCCCCACAATCCACATAAGTCTATTTGACTAACTAGTTTTTCATCGTTGAATTTTTCTTAAAATATCTTTAATCTGAACTAGCCTTTCCATCGTCCGTTCTCCTTACCTCCAACAACCTCATTGTTGCTTCTACAACCACCAATCATCAATCATTGTCGTCTACACTGTTGGTGATTTTAGTGTCACCAGGCATTTAAGTGTAATTGATTATAACACGAGTACTAATGGGTTTCAAACTATGATCTAATACAAGTTAGGTGGTGCGGAGTGCACACTTGTTATAAGACGAGTTTGATCCCGGACACGATGAAATGGCGGGGGGTCAAGGGGCAACGCCCCTAGCAGTGATCCAAGTGACAGAGTCTCTGAAGGCATGGCAGAGCCTCTGAAGGCACGTCAGAGCCTCAGAGCCTCGTTGGCACGGCAGAACCTCTTAAGGCTCGACAGCATCTTAAGGCACGACAGAGCCTCTTAAGGCACGGCAGAGCCTCTGGGCCTCTTTGGCATGTCAGAGCCTCTTAAGGCACATCAGAGCCTCTGAGCCTCTTTGGCACGACAGAGCCTCTGATGGGCGTCTCTGGACCATAAGCTCTTAGTGTCTATTTTTGGACTAAATCTGCATTTACTGAACATTTAATGGTCAGTTATTTTATGCCCTTAATTTTAGCTAAATTGATTGTATCGACTATAATGATAGTGATTTACAATCATTGCCATTTTTTAGCTAAATTGATTGTAATCGACTATAATTGATAGTGATTTACAATCATTGCCATTTTCCGTTATTTCCTATTTTACGAATGAGACTAGTATATATACCGGATATACTTATGTTTTAGACTCACGATTTTAAACAATCATATATACTCTCCAGCAAATTTGCTCTCGTTTTTGTGCCTAAAAACGTGAGTGTTCTTGAGTCCTATCCCATATTGGATTTCGTCCAACCCAGGCATAGGGTCGAAATACCAATTCGGAAAGTGACTTACACGATTCTCAAGAAATTCGGTCAACTGTTCGACTACTTTTCCCCCGATCCCTAACAATCGAATTGGTATTTTGACATGTCGATCATGGCCGATTCTGTGAAAGAGATGAACTCAAAGTTTGGAAAGCTGGAGAAGTTTGAAAGCACTAATTTCAGACGTTGGCAGAAAAAGATGCACTTTCTGCTGACCGCTCTGAAGGTAGTGTATGTGCTGAATACACCCATGCCAGAAGTAATGGAGGATGAGACGCTGGAGTACACAAGGAGAAGGAGCAAGTGGGAGAATGATGACTATATCTGCAGAGGAAACATCTTAAACGGTATGTGCGATTCCCTTTTTGATATCTACCAAAACGTGGCAAGTGCGAAGGAATTATGGGATTCCCTCGAGTCCAAGTACATCACTGAAGATGCTTCTAGTAAGAAGTTCTTGGTTAGCGATTTTAACAGTTATAAAATGGTGGACTTGAGGCCCGTAATGGAACAATATAATGAAATCCTTCGTATCTTGGGTCAATTTACACTACACAACATGCATATGGATGAATCTATTGTTGTGTCGAGTGTGATTGACAAACTGCCACCTTCTTGGAAAGATTTTAAGCATAACTTGAAACATAAAAAAAGAGGAACTGTCATTGGTTCAACTTGGGAGTCATTTGCGCATCGAAGAATCTCTTCGGGTGCAAGAAAATGATAAATCCAAGGGGAAAGTTGAATCTGGACAACCCTCTGTTCACATGGTTGAGGAGAAGAAAGCTCACTCCAACAACAACGGAAAAGGCAAGAAACGTAAGTTTGATGGACCCAACAAATCCGTTAAAAAGAAAAAAGATTTGGTGTGTTGGAGATGCAACAAGGTGGGTCATCACAAACGTGATTGTCGAGTAAAGTTGAACAATAATGGTGCTGGTTCGAGTGGAAATGGATCATGGTCTAATGATCGCAATCAAGTGAAAGGATGTCAGTTTTTGACTAACTTTGATAATTCTGTCCAGAATTATGTTTCACTCATACCTGAATCGTTTTATGTGTAGGATGATGACTGTGCATGGTGGATCGACTCGGGAGCGACAAGCCATATTTGCAAGGATCGTCGGTGGTTCGAGAAATTGACACCGGTTGAAGACGGTTCGGTGCTGAATATGGGAAACGAGTCGAGTGCACAAGTTTGTGGAGTTGGAGTAGTTAATTTAGAATTTTCTTCTGGAAATACACTTAAATTGTTTGATGTTTTGTTTGTGCCTAGAATTCGTAAGAACTTAGTAAGTGGTAGTTGCTTGGATAATCTTGGATTTAAACAAGTATTTGAATCGAATAGGTTTATCCTATCTCGAGGTGGCAATTTTATTGGTTTTGGTTATTTGTGTGATCGCATGTTTCGCTTAAATGTGGTTAATAAAATTTTATGTTCTGAAAATTCTGCTTTTATATCGTCATCGTCTTCTTCTAAAATTGTTGATTCAATGTTATGGCATGCTAGATTGGGGAATGTGAATTTTAGAAGGATGCATGAAATGTCAAAAGATGGATTAATTTCAGCCTTTGACATTAATTCGGAGAGGTGCCAAACTTGCATGCTCACAAAAGTTACAAAACAACCTTTTCCGAACATTAAACGGAATACGGATGTTTTGGAGCTTGTACACAGTGATCTGTGTGATTTCCACTCCACTCCTTCCTTGGGAAATAAGAAGTATGTTGTCACTTTTATTGACGACAATACTCGTTTTGTTATGTATATCTTTTGCATACAAAAGATGAATCCTTATAAAAGTTTAAAATTTACAAAACCGAAGTCGAACTACAATTGGGTAATTCGATTAAATGTCTTAGAACTTATCGTGGAGGGGAATATATGGATCCCCAATATTTTCAATCAGTTGGTATCATCCATGAGACAACGACACCATACACACCTCAACAAAACGGGGTTTCCGAACGTAAAAATCGAGTTTTAAAGGAAATGGTAAACTCGATGCTTTCTTACTCGGGATTGAGTGAGGGATTTTGGGGAGAGGCCATGTTAATGGCCTGTTATGTTTTGAATAGAGTTCCAAATAAAAGGAACAAAAGAACCCCATATGAACTTTGGTTCAAGAAAACTCCGAATTTGAATTATTTTCGAATTTGGGGTTGTCGGGCTGTTGTAAAACTACCCGAAACCAAAAGGAAAACTTTGGGTGAACATGGAATTGATTGTATATTCATTGGATATGCAGAAAATTCCAAGGCTTATAGGTTCTACGTTATCGAGCCTAATGATTCGGTGTCGATTAACACCGTAATCGAGTCGCGTGATGCGAATTTTGATGAGATGTGATTTTCATCAATGCAAAGGCCTAAGGACCTGTTTCCTAGCATCAATAAAGTGCAAAATCCAGAAAGTTTGGATGGTGTTTCAAGTCCAGAAACACAGCAGGTCCGGAGAAGCCAAAGAGGTAGAATTGCCAAAAATTTCGGTCCCGAATTCCAACTGTATTTGGTGGAAGGTTCAAGGGATGAGCTTGGGCTTCAATACTCTTATTGTTATAGTATTGAGGATGACCCAAAGACTTTCAAAGAAGCGATGGAATCTCGAGATGTCGCCTTTTGGAAGGAAGCAATTGATGACGAAATATCATCAATTCTTGAGAATAACACTTGGGTGTTATCAGATTTGCCTCCAGGTTCTAAACCACTTGGATGCAAATGGATCTTCAAAAATAAGATGAAAGTTGATGGGACAATTGATAAATTCAAGGCCTGGTTAGTAATTCAAGGGTTTCGGCAAAAACCCGGTATTGACTATTTCGATACGTATGCTCAAGTGGCACGTATTTCGACTATTAGATTGTTAATCGCCTTGTCGGCAATACACAATCTGATTATCCATCAAATGGATGTTAAACTGCCTTCTTGAATGGTGATCTTCAAGAGGAAGTTTACATGAAACAACCGGAAGGTTTCGTTATGCCCGGAAACGAACATAAGGTGTGTAAACTTGTGAAATCCTTGTATGGGTTGAAGCAAGCACCTAAACAATTGCATCAAAAGTTTGATGAAGTCATTTTGTCATGTGGGTTTTCTTTAAACCAATGTGACAAATGTGTTTATAGTAGATTTGATGCTACTGGTGCGGGTGTGATCATCTGCTTGTATGTAGATGACATGTTAATTTTTGGAACTGACCAAAATCATGTAGATGAGACTAAGAAATTGTTGTCATCTAAATTTTCCATGAAAGACATGGGAGAGGCTGATGTAATCCTTGGTATAAGGATTAAACGGGTTAACAAAGGGATTGTTATGACGCAATCGCATTATATTGAGAAAATTCTCAATAAGTTTAATTACCGTGAGTGTTCTCCCGTAAGCACTCCCATGGATCCAAGTGTGAAATTAATGCCTAATACGGGCAAGGCTATTTCACAAATTGAATACTCTAAGGCCATTGGTAGCTTCATGTACGCCATGACAAGCACCAGGCCCGATATAGCTTATGTTGTGGGACGATTGAGCCGGTATACTAGTAATTCTAGTACTCAACATTGGCAAGCGGTTCAAAGAGTATTCAAATATCTCAAGGGAACCATGGATTATGGTTTGAGTTATTTAGGATATCCTTCGGTTTTAGAAGGTTATTCGGATGCAAGTTGGATATCCAACATGGAGGATCATTCCTCAACTAGTGGTTGGGTATTTTTGCTTGGAGGAGGTGCCATCTCTTGGGCATCTAAAAAGCAAACTTGTATTACAAACTTAACAATGGAATCTAAGTTTGTTGCACTAGCCGCCGTCGGTAATGAGGCGGAGTGGCTAAGGAATTTAATTCATGAGATTCCATTGTGGCCAAAACCAATTGCACCTATTTCAATCCATTGTGACAGTACGCCCACTTTGGCTAAGGCTTATAGCCAAGTTTACAATGGTAAGTCTAGACACCTGGGTGTTAGACATAGTATGATTAGAGAATTAATCATGAATGGTGTAATCTCCGTTGAGTTTATTAGAACGCAACAAAATTTGGCAGATCATTTAACTAAAGGTCTGACAAGAGACTTAGTGCACAAGTCTGCGATTGGGATGGGATTAAAGTCCTTATAAATTTATAAAGGTGAGACACCCAATTCCCTTCTAATATGACATTAGAAGTTGAATTCAATGTGGAAAGCTCACACTTATAAATTGGAACACAAGTTGAATCATCCTAGGTATGTGTTCAGTCCTACAGTGGTTAGGGTGGAATTTATCTTCTTAATAATTCCTTTGATAAAGTGTATTTGCAGGTACACGAAGTAAAGGAATTACCTATGTGATTGTGAAGTGTAGCCGCATTTCAAAAGGTTGGGACTTGGCCTTTATACAATCATGAGAGTATTTGGACACACGGCTTTATAATTGTGTCAAGTTTTAATTTGCTGGACATATAAGAAATTTGTATGTATTTTATCTTCAGGTATTCAAATGAGTTGATGGGTTCAATCCTTGGGACACCTTGATTCTCGAATATTTGGAATGTGTTGTAACACCCTAAAAGTTTTCTAACATTTCTACTGAAAATTCGGCATGACCTCTTCGAAAAGTCATTATATACCTGTTTTATATCCTGTGAATCATATGTATATATATATACTAAACAAATACCAACACAAAAGCGGGTATTTACACCGCATATATCAACTAATACTCACAAACATATTACAGATTTGTTGATATACAATCTATTTAAATATTATCTTGAACTAATCTTCAGTCCCAATCGATACGGTACTCAAAACACCGTATCAGTAATACTATTGCTAAACAATGCTTACCTCCACTAGCACCATCAATAATATCATATGATCTTGATCCTGGGATACACGTCGAAAAATAAAACAAATCAGGATTCACGCCTGGTGAGTTCAAGAGTTTCTGTAATAAAACATAACATTAAAAATCAAACCGTTCCAAATATTCAAGACAATGCATGATTTGTAAACATTAGTAATATGTAAACCAACACATTACTCAATTCACTCTTCACCGAAAACAATAAAAGACGCGGTTATTATTTTCACATTGAGGCAATAACAATGCACCACGTGGGGGAGACCCACAACAATTCCAAAATCAGTGAAGGAGCACTACCCAACAGTCCACTTATCCGTTAGACTAATTTCGGCATAATCACCATGTGCACGTTGTGTCCTTCCGACACTATGCCTATAGCTGAGTATCTTGCACCAATAGTGCTCTATACTCAAATACAACACCCGATGGGAGCAACCCATCTAACTGTAAAGGGAGCGACCCCAGTACAAACGCAACAAAGGGGGTGACCCTAAGTCGCCAGATCCGGACCTAATACATCACCGATAGAGCACACCAATAGCTCAAAAACCTCCATTATACAAAGTACGTTTATCAATAGTTTAAATCAACAACATGCTAAATATACATCAAGTTTTAAATACATAAAAATGCATTTCATACGGTTCTTCAAAATAGTTTAGCATGCTCATTTTAACCTTCAAAGTTACTTTGTATAAAACTTTAAATAACCGCATTTCATAACACCGTTTAAATCATGCATATTTCCACGACACACATTTAAACACAAGCATCACGAATCAGTCATACTTTTGACGTGCACCCAGTTTTAAGACTACTTGAACTCACCTTTGCTAGATTAAGTTAAATCTAGCTTTTCCCCGACTTGCCCATTCATCTTGCTACCTAGACAAGCAAAATATGATCACCAAATCAATATAATCACTCTAAACAAAATATTTAGCCAACCCTACCTTTCCAATCCATTAAGAAACTCCCCAAATTGATTTAAGACCAACTTTATACAACTTTTACAATTTCTGACACTAATTTAATTTAACCCGGTCACTTGCTCTTATTTCTTTTTAAAACTATTTCATTATATTCTTCAAAGCAAGTTAATACACATTTTAAAGTTATGCTTAGAAGGTTTACATATTCACATAATCATATGTCACTTAAACTCTAGCTAATACATATATTTTCTACATTTTGAGGCGAACCGAAAGTATACATTCTTTAACTTTGAAAATCCATCATGATCCATTTGAAATGTTGACTTGATCACTGTAACACCTTTATAAATTCATATTAACTATTTCCCTTGAATTAATCTAATATCATCTTAATGTTCTTATAAAATAAATTACATCAAGTGTCTTCACATTTTCATATTGAAATCAAAACTTCAAACTTCATCACCAAAGTTTGACTTTTGAAATAGTCAAACTGTTTTGTTTCAAATCGTAGTTTCTTGATTGATCTCCATAAATGGACCAAAGGCCATTGAAATCTCACATAATGACTCTAACATTATACTTTCAAAGAAGTCAACACATAATCTAGTCTTGGGTTGGATTTGGATTGACAAACATAATGTTTCTTTGTTGTAAAGATTTTAATATAAATTTGGGTCTAGTATGAAATTCATCAAAGTAACATGTAACTCTCATTCGGCTCAACACCCTTGAGCACTTGAACATTTAGAACCCTAAAGTCTCAAATGAAATTTAAAAACCGAAAACCATTCACCAAAACAACCCAAAATTTCCATTCTTGAACTCAAAACCTAAATTTCTTGAATCAAAGACATACCTGCAATTAACCACTTAAAACTTCACCAAATCTTCTGATTTTTGAGTATGTTGTTCTCCTCAATGTTATGAACAAGTTCTGTGAATAAGTCAAACACCAAATACTAAGAAATCATAACCTAAAAAGGAATTTCTTTCTGTTTTTCATACCTAGAAACCCCAAAAAAATGTTACTGTAAATGGTACAAAAATCTTATCAAAACTCTTCAAAATACAATTGTTCAGATTAATGATTAGTGAGTTAGGAAGCTACCTGTAAAACTTCAGCTCGATCAAACCACGTTTGCTTGTTGATCAGTTCACTTGATTAAGGTCGCGCAGTGCTGCTCGAAAATCCAAAAACCCTCCCTCTTTTCTATCATCGAGAACTCTGTCATTTTCTTTCTTCTTCTTTTCTTTCTTTAAATACACACTACCTCAAATCCCTTATTCACTCTCCATTTTTTTTCTTTTTGGTTAACTTAATCTCATGGCATTTAAAATACTATTTTCTTTTATCAATCCTAAACACAAACACCATTTCATTTTAGACTATGGTTTAATTTCTAGTTCGATAATTTCTCAATACGCTAGCACTACATACTTACACGTACTTCATTGCATCATTATTTTATTTAATTACTAAGGATATATATCTGATAAATTTGTGGGTGTTACATGTGTAAAATACTAATGTGGAAATTCAATCGTTTCGATATTTTCATTTATGTGCAAGTTTGGTTTGTTTAATTTAAATGTGTTATTTCATGGGTTACACTAAAATGGGGGAGGATTGTTGGTGATTTTAGTGTCACCAGGCATTTAAGTGTAATTGGTTATAACACGAGTACTAATGGGTTTCAAACTATGATCTAATACAAGTTAGGTGGTGCGGAGTGCACACGTGTTATAAGACGAGTTTGATCCCGGACACGATGAAATGGCGGGGGGTCAAGGGGCAACGTCCCTAGCGGTGATCCAAGTGGAAGAGCCTCTGAAGGCATGGCAGAGCCTCTGAAGCCATGGCAGAGCCTCTGAAGGCACGTCAGAGCCTCTGAGCCTCGTTGGCACGACAGAGCCTCTTAAGGCTCGACAACCTCTTAAGGCACGACAGAGCCTCTTAAGGCACGACAGAGCCTCTGAGCCTCTTTGGCACGTCAGAGCCTCTTAAGGCACATCAGAGCCTCTGAGCCTCTTTGGCACGACAGAGCCTCTGATGGGCGTCTCTGGACCAGAAGCTCTTAGTGTCTCTTTTTGGACTAAATCTGCATTTACTGAACATTTAATGGTCAATTATTTTATGCCCTTAATTTTAGCTAAATTGATTGTAATCGACTATAATGATAGTGATTTACAATCATTGCCATTTTTAGCTAAATTGATTGTAATCGACTATAATTGATAGTGATTTACAATCATTGCCATTTTCCGTTATTTCCTATTTTACGAATGGGACTAGTATATATACCGGATATACTTATGTTTTAGACTCACGATTTTAAACAATCATATATACTCTCCAGCAAATTTGCTCTCGTTTTTGTGCCTAAAAACGTGAGTGTTCTTGAGTCTTATCTCATATTGGATTTCGTACAACCCAGGCATAGGGTCGAAATACCAATTCGGAAAGTGACTTACACGATTCTCAAGAAATTCGGTCAACTGTTCAACTACTTTTCCCCCGATCCCTAACATACACAACCATCGTCGTCACGCCATTGACGCCTTGACAACCATAATTGACACTCATTGTCTATAATTGTCGTCTACAGTCTACACAACCACCACCATCGATGTTTATTCCTTGAACTTGAACCTGCATATTTTCACATGAATCAACCATTAAGAACTGGTATAGAAAGTTGGTTTTGACTATGTGAAATCATGCCATGCTCCCACCATGATTACAACTTTGGTTCCACACACAAAGAGGGGAAGGTGGTGTCATTCACCGGAGAAGAGGGGTGCCGATGATGAAGGTCGTCAGGAGGGAGCGGGAAGGGACGACGATGAAGAGATTGTGTAATCTATACTGACACATATATATATATATATATATATATTATTCAGTTATAAAAAAGAAAAACTTTAAAAATTGTAAAGGACTAAATTACCCCTAACTTAAGGGACATTGTTTAACAGAGTTAGGTTTAAGGACGAAAATGGAAATAAAATTGAAACCACAAGGATGAAAAAAGCAAAATTTAAAGACCAAGGACGAAAGTAGCAAGAAACAACAAACCATAGGGACGAAAATCATAGTTTACTCTATCTTATATTATCTCTCCTAACATGGGCATATCCTTGCCTATCTCCATAATTTAATATGTGGAGAGAAAAAGTTAATTTCTTATTCATCTATTATCTATACTATATTATAAAGCACGGATAAAAAACTCTTAAATACAAATTATTAGGCACAATGTACCATCATTTTATGCAAGATTTTAAAAATCTCTTAATTTACAAGTGTCAAAGCACAAGATACATATTACTACTGCAGACTTCTAACACCCACCAATTTGGTATGTACAAGACTTTCCTTTTATTATGAAGACATTTTCATGTATCACTATTAATTAATATATTATATTACTATAAATTTGTTTTTAATTATATTATTAAATATGTAATTGGTTATTTTTTCTAAATGTCATTAAAATATATAAGATAATCATTGAATTCTAACAAAATACTTATTTTTTTTATATAAAAAACATTATATTGTTAATCCTAAATTAAACAAATTTATAAAAAAAACATTATCATTTTTCTCAAAATCATCCAAAATCGTACTTTAAATCGACAAAAAAACAAAAAATAAAATGAAACATTAAAATTGTGATGTATCTCGCTGCATTGCGTGAGTACGCTTCTAGTATTTTAATAATATAATAAATGTTGAAATATTTAAAAGAGAGTCTGTTTGAGTTAAATGTAATTATTTTTAGAGATTTTCATTTTTAAACCATCTCCAACAGCTATACTATAATTTTTCCTGTAATTATAGCATGAAAAGTCAAAATCTCTAAAAAGTCAAAATCTCTAAAATGTGTTACATCTAATTCCAACCGCTATTCTATTTTAACAATTTTAACATTAATTATATTAATAAAATATTCAATATATTTAATAAAATGTTATTTATCTCTCATACATATTTAATTTCAATATTTATTATTGGTGAAAAATAATTAAAACATTATTTATCTCTCTTCTATAAAATTTTAGAGATTTCATTCAAATTTAGAGATTTCCACCTTAATTATCTTCTATACTCTATTTTAGTATATCATTCAGTTTAGTTGTTGGAACAGAAAAAAATCTAAATTTTCAAAAAAAATTATTTAAACAAGATGCATTTAGTTCTCTATTTTATGGAATTTATAAAAAATTTGTTAAAAATGCTCTAAATCTAACGAAACTAAGCTTCAAACTTAATATTTTTGTAATACAACTAGAAGCGTACTCGTGCAATGTAACGAGATATATCACGATTTTAATGTTTTGTTTTGTTTTTTGTTTTTTTGTCGATTTACAGTACGATTTTGAATGGTTTTGAGAAAATGATAATGTTTTTTTTATAAATTTGTTTAATTTAAGCTTAATAATATAATGTTTTTTATATAAAAAATTAAGTATTTTGCTATAATTCAATGATTATCTTATATATTTTAATGACATCTAGAAAAAATAACCAAACAAATTTATATTAATATAATATATTAATTAATAGTGATACATGGAAAGATCTGCATAAAAGAAGATTCTGCATATACCAAATTGGTGGGTGTTAGAAACTTGCAGTATTAATATGTATCTTGTGCTTTGATACTTGTAAATTAAGAGATTTTTAAAATCTTGCATAAAATAATGGTACCTTGTGTATAATAATTTGTATTTAAGAGTTTTTTATCCCTGCTTTATAATATAGTATAGATAAATATTTCACTAATTATGGCCCATTAATCGGTCAATGTTGGATGCGTCTGCGATTTTGACTTTTAGTTAAGTTAGGCCAAAAGATGGCCAAACCTCTGTCGTCTATCCAATAATATCAAATCAATCAATTATATAAAATGGTATTATTTTTGGTAAAAACAACACCTTATCGTCCCAAAATAAGTGTCCACATTTTTATTTATGTTTGTTCCAAAAAAAAGCGTCTACTTTCTAAAAGTAGATAACTAAATCCTCACATTTAGTCTTAACTAATGCACAAATATAGAAAAATTGTGAAGAGAGAGAATAATTAAATAAGGGTAAAGAAGTCATTTGTTAATAAAAATGTGTATTAATTATGCATGTCTGGTAGCGGAAAACCGTATAGGCCACAGTAACGGCGCAAGTATACACCGAAACTATGATCATTACAAGTAATAAAGTGGTAAATATACCGAGATCGTATCCACAAGGATTGAACTTCAAAGTTTCGAGTCCTAAGTCGAGAATACACCGATTTCAGTTAGAGAAGAAAAAAATATTTTTGAGAGAATTTTGGGTTTTATAACAACAAAAACTAAATAAGAAACTAAAATTGGTATGGGTGTAAGTTTTCCTTGAGATTTATGTAGTAACAAAATGGTTAGTCATTTTGTAGCACGATGTGTCTACAAAAAGCCCGATCTCTCGAAAGTGGAATTTTATAGACTGGTCATACAAAATGCTCATAAAGTGTCCATTGTTACCGACTCTTAATCTTGCCGATTTAACTAAGTTGATAAAAGAATCAAGTTCTACCAGTATGGAGATTTATACCCAAATCTCTTTGTGATATAAATCTCGACCGACGTTTGAACCTTAGTAAATTATACAAAATCCGTATCTCTACGTGGTTATCAAAGACTCTCTCAAATCTTTGTGCATCACTTAAGTCGTATTTCGAATCCCCCCTATCGAGGTCAAGATCTAATATTAACACTTCAAAGTGATCGGCTTATCCGCGTTGAGTTTAAGTCCCGACTTAAGTGACCAAGCTTAAGAGCTAGCAATAATGGCAACACCCAAGTGTCGCCTACTAATCTCAAGTTCGACTCACATCCACACCCAAAAGGGTGTTTAACTCATAATAAAAATAAAAGACAAAATGTAAAGAAAGAAATACTCGTTAACTATTTGCATTAATAAAGATAAACTACAAGCGTAACTAGAAAGTATAAGTTCGGAATTTAAATGTGTTAAAGTAAGTACGGAAAGTAAATACGAGAAATAAAAGACGAAAATTAAATGCGAAAATTAAATTCTATACTAATACTTCATCTCTTCAACCATGAAAGTAAATGCTTGAAGATGAAGAACATATTGTTCTTGCTTTCTCGATGATGGAAGATGAGATGAGATGAGGGGTCCTTCAATGCTCTTCCAAAACCTTGTATTTATACTTGAAATCTTGATAATCCAAGGGTGAGGATTGCCCCAAAAATTGTGTGGACACCATTAACTTAAATTCCAGCCACATGATCCAGCAATTTACAGCTAGCAAAAGTTGGACAACAGCTGTACCAAATGGTCCCACTGGTACCCACAGTGGGCAGACTGTGCCCATTGCGGAACAGTGACGATTTTAACCCAAAAATGATGCGTTTAACCATAAAAACATTCTCAACAACTCCAAATGAAAATAAAATAATAAAAGGAAGAAAGACAAAAAAAAAAATGAAACACAACTAAAATGAAGGAAAAACTCACACAAATGACGTGTAAATAACGCTTAAAATGAGAGTTATCAATGTCTAAAACTATGTATCAAGTTAATTGTGGACACTTATTTTGGGACGAAGGAAGTAGTTATTGTGAGAAAATTAAGAAGTGGTCTCCATCCTTGAATCAATTGAAAAATCTCTTCTAAAATAATTATAGGTTATTTTGGTACTATCATTAGATAAACACAAATTAAAAGTGATCATAAGCCCCAAATTCCTTCTTATATTTATCATCTTAACTCATATTATCACATGATTATTTGTGTGTGTATGTATGTATATATATATAGGGGTGAGTTATTATGCAACCCTTGCAACCCCTTTATCCACCACACATTTTACTTTTATCTTTTTTTAATTACATAAAATGTGTGGTGGATAAAGGGGTTGCACCATGCAAATGAGTTGCATTTGAACACCCCTCTCTCTCTATATATAATTGTTAATCCATGAAATATAATAAGACATAAAATTTTTCTGTAAACCGAAAATTAATATATTTTTTTATTAAAAATGAAAACAAAATTTATGAAGTTTCTTTGTCATGTTAATATAAAGTTCAAATGTTGAGTTTTAAAAAATTGTACTTATGCAACATTAAGGGGTTATTTTATTGGTTTTCTATTAAGTCTTGTATGAATAAAGTATTAAAGTTGTATGTGTAGATTAATCTGTCTGTATAAATTTGAAAGATTTTTGTTCGATAAAGTTTTTTCATAGATGAAATAAGCGTGTTTTTTTTTAATTAGGAGGGACAAGTTTGGACGGAAAAAAACGTGGTTTTATGCATAAAGCTCCCCCCCTAAAAATTTACTAAATAAACCACTTTCTATATCATTAAACTACTGTTAAATAGTCATATATAGCCGACAAATAAATTGTAAATTTTATTAAGTTCATTGAACTGTTAACAAACATACCCTAAGTTGTAAAACTTGAATTCTAACTCATATGATAAATATTGTATAATGCAATAAAACTATATGTATACTTTTTGGTTTTTTCCAGAAGAACAAATTGTATAAAAAAAATAAAGTACTTTTATTCAATTCATATTTTTTAAAGGAAGATTAAGGTGCCGTTTGTTTTTTAAGAGGTATAAAGTCTGAAGTCTTATTTTAGTTATGATTAATAAAATGTGGTGTGTAAGAAGGTCTGAACGATTCAGACTTAAGAGTCATTAAAAGTTTTTTTTTTTAAAACAAACAACCCCTAATAGAAATAGTCACTTTAGTCGGACAAATTTATCTGTAATCATCTCTCTCTCAAGTTTTAAAAAAATTCTTACTTCTGCAAGTAGCAACTCCTCAACTTGCGAAAGGATAAAAAAGTAAATAAAAAGAAAACAAAAACTAAACATGATCCATAAATACACAGACCAAAACTGTAAGTTAGTCTTCAATAAAAATGTTTATTTTTCAAAACATTCATTACAAAATACATCAAATTCCACTTACGTGATGGAAGTGCAACATCACCATCAAGTACTAAATAGTGTTTTTCAATATATAAAACCTATGTTAAAACTTGAACAACTTATTTATCTATACTATATTATAAAACACGGATAAAAAACTTTTAAATACAAATCATTAGGCATAAGGTACCATCATTTTATGCAAGATTTTAAAAATCTCTTAATTTACAAGTATCAAAGCACAAGATACATATTACTACTGCAGACTTCTAACACCCACTAATTTGATATGTGCAGGACCTTCCTTTTATGGAGATCTTTCCATGTATCATTATTAATTAATATATTATATTACTATAATTTTGTTTTAATTATATTATTAAATATGTAATTGGTTATTTTTTCTAGATTTCATTAAAATATATATAATAATCATTGAATTCTAACAAAATACTTAATTTTTTTATATAAAAAATATTATATTATCAAGACTAAACTAAACAAATTTATAAAAAAAAAACATTATCACTTTCTCAAAATCATCCAAAATCATACTGTAAATCGACAAAAAAATAAAATAAAAAATTAAAATCGTAATGTATCTCGCTGCATTGCACGAGTACGCTTCTAGTTACTTCATAAGTGATTAACAATTTAACTATTCAGTGATATATAATTACTTTTTAATTTCGAAACCAACCACCTTATCATTTTATGATTAAATAAATAAAAATAAAAATTATTTCATATTTAATAAATAATAGTATTTTCTTTTTCTTTTTTGAATAAAAATAATAGTATTTTCTAAAAATCCCATAAAGTGTAATATGGTTTTGAGTAGTACTTCGTCTTGAAGTCTAAGAATAAATAGATATTGTAATCATTATGTTTGCATTCACCATCCATCTACCTTTGATTCAAATCGACTCTCTTTTAACCTTTTATTCAACATTTTAATTATTAAAAATAATTTAATATGAGTGTTGATATTTACATAATTAATGCCGTTTATAAATGTTTATTGGGTCACTTACCTGATATGAGGCATGTTAACAACCGAAGTTCTTACCCAGTAAGTGATAGAGAAAAACTTTTACCCGATTAACGTTTATCGTTAAGAAACAATTAGGCATTGTTTGACAAAAAAAAAAGCTAGCTTCACATACCTTCTGGCCTCAGTCGTTGACTTTAAGCTAGTTTTTTTTTTTCCTGATATATGTTTGGATGACCATAAACTAGCTTATTGAAAAGTTACTCATAGTAGCGTTTTGAAAAGCTAACTTATCAACTAGTTTGCCAAACATAGCCTTAAAGTTTGTTTGTTAGCAACTTAATGAGCTTAATAAGTCTCACAACTATACCAGATCTCACATATTTATAGGGTGTTCATAATGTCTTCACAAATTATAATAGTATTTCTAAAAAAATGTTTACAACGGGTTTATAAATTATAATGATATTTCTAAAATAATGTTCATAATGTGTTTACAAATTTTAATAACATTTCTAAAAAATTGTTCACAATGTTTATCATCCATTTAATTGTAAGCGTGCTTGTTTATTTTATGGAGTGAAAAAAATAAGAGACAGAAGGTTTTTTAAATTATATTTTTTAACTAATTTTTTAAAATCTAAATTACAAATTATTATAAATGTTTGTGACTTTAATCATTCATAATGGGCCTGATTGTGGGTTGGTTTTCATTTCTTGTAATCTGTCCATTATTACTTGGCCCATCAGTTATTTTTTTTTTGCTTTTGAAGTAAAAATAAAAGAAAATATGTTTTTTATTTTGACATAATTTAAAATCAGCAAAATAGATAAAATAAGAATTTCATTTTTATAGTTGTATCAATTACATTAATTTTACTCGGTTTAAATGGGACACTGGATGAAAAAATTGAGTACTAGAATGATCTTTGACAATTATTGATAATTTATGTCAATCAATTTAATAAAAGTTGGGATAAAATAATGTAATTAACATGATTATGAAAGATGTTTCACTAATCATGTAGTATTTTATATGAAAAAAAAACTTCATTAATTTTTGGAAAAAGTTCATAAAAATCCAATAAACTATTTCATTTTGAAACTATTAAACTTTCTCATTTTAAATGATTAAGTTCTTGAACTATTTTTTAGAATAAAAAAAGTATTAAACTTTTTTCATTTTAAATGATTAAGTTCCTGAACTATTTTTCTGAATGAAAAAACTATTAAACATTCACATTTGATGATTAAGTCCATAGACATTTTTGTTTTCAATAAATTAAATCATCAAGCTTCTAAAAATTTGTTATCTACATTATTTTAACCCAAAAAAACTACTTATAACCAATTATCTTTTGATTCTTCTTCTTTTGATAGATAAAAAATAGATCAAAAAGAGGGAGATCGATGACAGGTGCCAACAGCGTGTTAGGCGATATGGAGAACGGACAACGTTCAGGTAACAAGGAGTGGCGAGGCAGAGCGATACGATTGTTTGTGATGAGTTTTAATGGTGTAGCATTTGAGAACAGTAAAACTTTGGTACATCATTTTACAATCTAGCTGATGATTGTGTTTAATTATCAAAATGAAAACATACAAACAAAGCTAACAATTATAAAAGAGATATTAAAAGATACTTATGAGACTTTTTATTAATGCTAACAATTACGTATAATAATTAAGAACTTGACAATCATATTAAATCCATGATATAGAAAGATATCAGGTTGGGTTGAGTTCAAATGCATTAACCCAATTTCAACCTAATACCTACGATACCAAAATTTTACAACTCAATTAGGTATCAAGTAGTTTCAGGTTGGTTTGGGTTAATTTCGAGTCGAGTTGGTCAGATTAGTCGGGTTTTTTTGTTGCACCCCTAATTTTCAGTATGTGTGGGGGTTTGGGAATACAACCCGAGATTGGTCCAATTCTTAAAGGATAGTCATCCAAGTTTAATTAGGACTGATATTATATTGGATCATATCAAGAATAATATATTTTCCTCACCATACTATTTAACATAGAGCTCAATATACAATTTATATGTATATATATATATGTGTGTATGTACATGTATTCAATCATGTTTTCAACAGTGTTTCAACTAATCCATAATTGTTGATGAAGTTACTTCTAACAATATGATGTATTTCTTAAATGTAAGTTTTCAGTACGATGAACATAAAAGACAAGTTGGTATTTCTAATGCCATTATTTATACCATAAGTTTTTTTAAAATAGGTTTAGTATGAAATTATGAACACACTGACCTTTATAGATGACTAATGATGTATATATCAGAGGAAAACATTGTCGCCAGTGGCTATGAAATGAAAAGTTCTAGCCAAGTACAAGGTATGAAATCCGCTTGTTTATTTGTTAGTTGGAAACCTATTGCATTAATTAGACTTAGCTGATTTTAGAGTTATTTTATTTCAGTTTCAGTTTAGTATGTTAAGAGTTTTGTAAAATATATTTAGTATTTCAGCTGATAATTATTCATGATACATCTCATGTGATGTGAGTCGACCGTTTGCCCTTGAATGAGCTAGCAATAAGGGTGTGTGCCAGGACATGAATTGCATAATTTAGAATACTATATTAATACAATTTTTATAATCATATTAAATATGTTATTTTTTATAAAATTAAAAACTGTTTGACATGTATTGCTTATAATCATATTTAATATGTTAATTTTGTACCATCACAATCTATGTCATCAATAACGATGATCTATCATTCAATCAAAATCATATTCAAATTTGTGTCTATCAGTTTTTCTAAAATAAATACATACAAAACAATCATTCATGTATGTCATTTTCTTTGAATGGTTAGGAGTACAAAGTTTTTTTCTATCTTATATAACATATAGACGAAGAATCATGTGAGAAGAGGAGTTAATGTGAAAAGATAAGAACAGATCTGGATCCTTGATTACTTTTAATCTCAAACCCACCCCATGAATAGCGCTTGATACGAAAATTGATCCGTTGCATCTCATCCTAATGTGCATCAGATGGTGAAGATTCCTTCTTATCATTCATTCATTCTCACCATAAGTCTCATTCTCGCCGGAACCTAACCCAACACACACACACACATATAGATGGTTTTTATTTAAAAACCCAACCTTTAGTACAAACCATACAAATCAATATTAACCATTCATCTTGTCTAATAAAAATCTAATTCAATGAGTATCTCTTTTGTTTCCTAATATAAAACATTGATCATAATAAATTAACTCTAATAATATTCCATAAACATCCAAACCATAATAAATAAACTCTCATAATTTCTATATATAACACAATAAAAAACACTCAATTTAAAAAAAGAAATAAACAAAAGAATTCTTGAAATATTTGATTTGTTCCATCAAAGAGTCCAATAGTCCCCAAAGTCCCCTTGTGATTTCATTCTTGTTTTTTTTTTGGAATGTTATCCTGGGCCTTTGGCCCAGACTAATCCCTGGCAATTTGGGCCTTCGGCCCAGCTGCTAAAGCGTGCAGCCCTGAGATAATTCTCAGTGGCCACAAGTGCTGCTAGTGGGGCTCGAACTCGGACAACCGCTATGAAGTCCCCGAGCTCTAACCACCACACTACAGGTCCACAACCCTTGTGGTTGATTTCATTCTTGTTGATGGCATTCATGTTGAGAATCTAAAATGGAAGAAACGTGACCATATGGAGTTATGGACATAAATGTTTGAGTAAATTACATTTTTGGTTCTTATGGTTATCGTTTACTATCAAGTTTGATCCCTCTTTTAATATAATTACAAATTTGGTCATTGTGGTTGTCTGTAATAACCGGATGTTTTTTTTTATAAAGTTTAGTTGGGGGGTTATTTGGTTATAGACTCTAAGATAAAGGGTAAAGGGGGTAACTTTGTTTTAAATAGGAAAGTTACCCTAAAATCTGGCATTGTTGCTTGGTGCGGCTGAGAAAAAAAAACTTAGAGAGGAAGGCTTTTAGGCGATTGAGCTGGGGTGAAGGCAGCGAGCAAGTCTGCAGGATTTTGATCTTCTATAAGGTATTATTCTTCCATCTCTCAATCTGTTCTTCAAGAGTTTTGGCCTTTGAGTGATTCTTTGAGGTTGGGTTATTAGTGGTAATCTGATGATTTTTGGTTTTGGGGGATGTTGGGGTTAAAGACTTAATTGGTGGAGGATTCATGGTTTTATAGTGAGGTTTTATTTATTTATGTAATCGATTTCATAAGAGACTGGGTTTTGTTGTTTGAGATCGACCTCTATGGATTTGAGGAGTCAAGAACATTCCTTATGAAATCTGCAGTTTCCGACCGAGGTGTGGAAGTGGGGGACCGGGGGACCCCGGTCGAGACTTCCGGTCGATTGTTATCGGTCGAGACTTCCGGTCGATTGTTATCGGTCGAGACTTCCGATCGATTGTTATCGGTCTAGACTCCTGTTGGTTGGCACCGGTCGAGACCCTGGTCAAGACCTATGTTTATGGCAGTTGTTCTTGTAAGAGGTTCTGTAATGATGATCATAACCTTGTTTTGGGGTTTGTAGGAATAACTTAGATGAAGGAATCGATGGCTTAAGGGAAAGTAATGATTTCTCACATAAGCTATTCAAAGTGCCATAATTTATGAACTAAAGGAGTGGTTAGTGTAAAGCTACTTTTGTGTGTGTGGACCAGTGGTAATTATTTAAATGAAAGTTGTTGTCATGTGGGTCTTGGATATTTAGTGGAGTTTGATCCTTTAAGTATGCCAATCAAGGAAGCAAGTCAAAATTAATTGGAGTAACCGCTTAGGTTTATGGCGGGTTAAGGGTTAGTTACCTTTGCATTATAGAAAGTGCCCAAAATTTACCGGTCGATGGTTTCTTTATAGGTTTGAACCAAGTAGGCGCAAAGATTAAACCAGGAACATCAGGTGGGTTTTCTGAACTAAAACCTTTTTCCTGAAAAGAGTTTATGTTTAGTTGTAATGAACTTTCATGCAAGAATTGATATGAGGTTATATTGAGAGAATTTCTTATAAATGCTAAAGTTGATTGTTTACTTTGACTAAAGTGGAATATGAATGCATGTATAATTGGAAAGTGATATGCTCAAAGTCGGGGGGTGCGTTCCGCCTGTGCTAATACCGGGGGGGGGGGGGGGTGTTCCGTTCATGCCGTTGGGGGTGTGTCCCAGCAAGGCAGTGTGAGTCACAGACACTCTGTCACTCTATGGTGACAGTAGTGTGAGCTGAAGAGTTTAAGGAAAATGTAATTATTCAATCGTAGTGAAATATTTATTGCTTTGTTATTAAATCCTTATTTGATCTTGTGGATAGTAGCTGTTTTAGAGGGAACTCACTAGACCGTTGGTCTAACCCTCGCTCTTTCAAAAAAAAATCTAAAACCCTTTTCAGGTAAGCGTGAGGCTGGTGGTTCGGAAAAGGGGAAAGAGAAGATTTAAGCAGCGTCCACTAATAGAAGACTCCCGAATAGTTTTGATTATTTTATCTAGTATCTCAGTTATGTAATAGGTTGTGTTTTCGCAAACCTTTAAATTATATGATTGAATTGAGCCACTTTTGATGTGAGTTTTTTTTTTATATAGCAGTTATGTTTATGCTTGTTAGATGTGGTTGTTATATTGTCATTTTGTTTCACTTTTGGTCTTTCTGACTAACTCTAGTTAAAAAGATTTGGTTAACTTTTTTTGTTTTTTCCTTATTTTGTTTTATTAGATCAAAGAGTAAATTATAATTTTAGTCCCTATGGTTTTTTTTTGTTTCCTACCATTTCATTTTTTATTTTAATCTCTTATTAAATTTAATTATTTAATGATAGTTTTAATTAAAAATACATTAAAAATACATACTTTATTCTGTAAGTTATATCTTAAAAAGTTTTGTCGCTGCCTTTAAAACAAGTTAAGTATTGAATGTTTTTGAATTTTTATGCAATTTATTCGATATATATTTGCAAATTCGTTTACACTAATCCGGAAAAACATTTTATATTTTAAGTCGGGTTCTTATTTATGTAAGATAAAAATTGAAATTTATCCATGTATATTAATTAAAATGTATCGTTTTAGATATTTAATTTAATTACATGCTTTTAAAATGTGTAACAAATAAAAAAAACTTTTTAATATTTAAAAACATTTAATTAGATGAAATATTTTGAAAATGATATATTTTTCTATTAATAGACATAGATAAAGCCCTGGAGATGTGGTGGAATATCTCATCTGCCCAGAAATCGAATCCAAACGTACACGCCAATGTGGTCACTGAGGTTCAATCAGGACTGATATCTTACGATCATAATTTGCCAAGAGGTTAGTTTAGACATAGCGTAAGACACTCTTCCCCAAAAAAGTTTCGATTTTCATCCTATATAAATAAGAAAAAAATGATACATTTTTTAACCCAACTTAAAATATAAAATGTTTTTGTTGATTAGTATAAATGGATTTACAAATATATATCGGATAAATTGCATATAAATTAAAAAAAATCAATACTTAACTCATTTTAAAGGTAGCGACAAAACTTTTTAAAAAATGTAATTTACATAATAAAAAATGTGTTTTTAATTTATTTTTAGTTAAAATTATCATTAAATAATTAAATTTAGTAAGATGTATAAAATGAAATGGTAGGAAACACAAAATGAAAAAAAAGACAAACCATTGTATTTTACTCTATAATGTGTAAAAAACAAAATGAGGAGAAAGACAAAAATTAACTAACCTTTTAACTATAGGTAGCTGAAGGGACCAAAAGGGAAACAAAATGACAACCACAATGACCAAAATCGTAATTAATTTAAAAGAGGGACCAACCTTGATATTGAGTGCCAACCACAAGGACCAAAAATGTAATTTACTCTAAATGTTTTAAGAGTAAATTACGTGTTTCGTCCTTGTGGTTTGTTAAAAAATTTGGATTTCATCCCTATGGTTTCAAAATTTCGGTTTTAGTACCTATGGTTTTCCAATTCATTTCTATTTTCGTCCATAAGGCCAAAACACTACTTTTAAGTATGAATAACTAAAATAAAAATAAATTATAAATCATAGGGATGAAAAAACCAATAAAGTTTAAATCATAAAAACAAAAAAGGTAATAAATTATAAACCATAAGAATGAAGATCATAATTTCAAAACCATAAAGATAAAAATATAAATTTTCAACAAACCATAAGGACTAAAACGTAATTTACTCATTGTTTAAAGTCAATTTATGGTTTTCCAAAGATCCATCCTTTTCATGCATTATGTTAGGTATGCTTTAAATACGACGTTATTTTGCCAAATTAAACTCCACATTCGGATTGTTCAATCTTAACTAACAAAATTCCTATACTAGCACCCGTCACTCTGTCGGTAGAAGGTCATCTAGTCGATCTTTATAAGTAAGGGGTTGTTTACCAAACGCTTACCGGGTAAATGCTTACTGGCAAGTAGGGGTGTGCAAAACCCGAATGGTCCGAAAACCCGAGCCGAACCTGAACTGAAGATGAGGTGTTTGTGTAAACCCCGAATGTCTCGAAATCCGAAAATCCTAAACCCGAATTTTTGGGGGATATTTGGGTTGGGATTGGGTTTGATTTCTCGCCACCCGACCCGTGAAACCCAACATGTATACGTGTGTGTGTATATATATATATTATATTTATTTATCTTATTATCTTTCAAAAAGTCTAAATTATAGTCGGTCATAGTCTTTTTTAGAGACTAAATCTATTATCAAATTATCAGTCCCCTCAATAAATTGAGTTTATTGTCAAAAGCGATCAATTATTATAATTTTTTTAAATATAATTATACCCGAAATGTAACTGAACCCAACTCGAAACCCGACGAACCGGAACCCGTAGTAATCCGAAATCCGAAATCCGAAACCTAAAGTTTAGGGTTTGGTTTTTATATCTGAAATCCGATCGGGTTATTGATTTTCCCACCCGATGCTCACTCCTACTGGAAAGAGTCATCAATCTCAATTACTTTATCTGTAACTTTCCGACCATCAATATAGATTGTCGGTAAGCCAATTTTATCTGACAAGCAATAATTGGGTAACAATCTAATTTCTCACTTACCGGGTAAGATTATTCTTTTTGTCATTCCCACCTGATAAGGTACATCACACCTATAAGAGCATCTCCAACAACATTTTCAAAATTTCTCCAAAATAGAGAATTAAAAGTCAAAATATATATAAAAATTTACATCCATCTCCAACAGATTCTCCATTTTGGAGATAAAATAATTACTTATAATATTAAAATATTGTATAAATCTAATAAAATATTATTTATCTCTGATACCATCTCATTTGAAGAAATCTTATTGGTAAAATATAATAAAAAAACAATTTCTCTCTCATGGTAATTATTTTTGGAGATTTTGGAGAGTTCTCCATATTTGGAGAAAGTTACACTCTCTCTTCTACTTTCTCCATTTTGGAGAAAGATTTGGAAAAACTTTTGAAACACAAAAATACCTAAAATCTCAATTTTCTTCATTTTAGAGAAACTGTTGGAGATGTTCTAAACATTTTGTAAAAGACCTCCAAGTAAGTAAGTAACACTTTAATTGAGGATTCCTCTCGTAATTTTCAACATCCACAAGGACTAAAAACGTAGTTTACTAAAAGAATATGTTTAAAAATAAGCAGTAAATTACAAATTTAGTCCTTATGATTTATCAAAAATAACATTTTTCGTCTTTACAATCTCGAAATTACGATATGATCATTGTGATTTGTAAAAAAGGTCCATATTTGGTCCCCTATTTTAACGTTTGGTAAAAAGTTCTATTAAATAAGAGGCATTTTCGCCTTTTTATCTATTTTTTTAATCTTTATCCAATCAAAATCGATTTTATGATTTTGGTCATGTGGTTTTTGATTGAGTAAAATGCATTAAAAATGGATAAGAAGACGAAAATGTCTCTCATTTAACGGAACTCTTTAACCATCCTTAGAAGGAGGGATCAAATCCAGACATTTTTACAAACTATGGTGGTTATCTTATAATTTTAAAACTATAGGGACAAAAAGTGTTACTTTTGACAAACCACAGGGACCAAATTTGTAGTTTACTCTACAATTAAATTATTTAAAAAAAAATATCTAATGACAAGTTGCGAACAAAAAAACATCCGTCTTTAAGAGCTCGTCTTTCACTATCAGCAATCATTCCTGCCATAAACACCGGCTTCCAACTCCGCTACGTTTCCTGCTACTCCTTCCCCATTGCTTCCTACTTCTACGAAAGCTTAAGGATTCCGATTTCAATCTCTCCGGCGGCAAACGCAGGTACCGTCGATTTGGAATCATAGGTGTTAATTTGCTGGTTTTCGTTTTTATATGCTCAATTTCAGCTGGTTTTGTTTTCGCATTTGATTCCGAGTTCAATATCACTGGCGGCAAACGCAGATATCGTCGATTTGAGATTCACAGGTGTTAATTGCTGGTTTTCGTTTTTATATGCTCAATTTCAGCTGGTTTTCGTTAGTATATACTCAATCAATCAATTTCAGCTGGTTTTGTTTTCGCATTTGATTCCGATTTCAATATCACTGGCGGCAAGCGCAGGTATCGTTGATTTGGAAATCATAGGTGTTAGTTTGCTGGTTTTCGTTTTTATGTGCTCAATTTCAGCTGGTTTTGTTTTCGCATTTGATTACGATTTCAATCTCACCGGCGGCAAACGCAGGTATCGTTGATTTGGAAATCATAGGTGTTAGTTTGCTGGTTTTCGTTTTTATATGCTCAATTTCAGCTGGTTTTCGTTTCGCATTTGATTCCGATTTCAATCTCACCGGCGGCAAAGGCAAGTGTCGTTGATTTGGAAATAAGAGGTGTTAGTTTGCTAGTTTTCGTTTTTATATGCTCAATTTCAATTGGTTTTGTTTTCGCATTTGATTCCGATTTCAATCTCACCGGCGGCAAACGCAGGTATGGTCGATTTGGAAATAGTAGGTGTTAATTTACTGGTTTTCGTTTTTATATGCTCAATTTCAGCTGGTTTTCGTTTTTACATGCTCAATTTCAGCTGGTTTTGTTTTCGCATTTGATTCCGATTTCATTTTCTTCATATGTGTGGCCGAAAATTTGAGAGTTGATGATTTGTAGTTAGATGAAATTGATGGAAATCGCTGTTGAGATTTTAAATTTTGCTAGTTTTTGTGGTTGCCTGGTTGGAAATGTTCGGGAACATTTATGAGTACCTAACTGTAGTTATTCCTTTTGTATTTTTACCATAGTTGAGGGGTTGTTTATGTAAATAGTTAGATATATATCGTTTTCTTCTTCATTCATGAATGCAATTCCTTTGAGGCTTTGATCATCATTCATCTATATAAAGAGAGCTTTTCTCCATCTTCTATTAGTCTTCTTTAATCTTTTTGATCATCAGTCATCGATATCAGCGAGGGGAGACACAGGATTTATGTAGAGCGGGTGCATCTCTAAGGTAGATCAAAGGCTTGCAAAGTCGTCCAATGTGTTTTTAGCCGATTTCCTTTAAGTTTTTTTTTTTTTTTTTTGTTGATTTCGAGAGATTTTTTGGTTTTTTTATTGATGTTCCTTGTATTTTTTAATACCCCGGAAAACCCCTCAAAGTTTAGCATGTGCACCTTTCATACCCCAAAATAAATTCTACTTGTGAAAATCAGTTGAACCGGTGCACGGGACCCACTGGGCCTTCATAGTTCATAGTTCTGCCACTTATCAATATTGGGTCTTATAACAGGCCAACCCTATAACCTCAAAATCAACTTAAAAACCATAGTAGAGTGGAAGTTATTGGTAGCCCGATTGTAAGGAGCTCCCAAATCTAATTTTCTATCAATGTTGGACGAGTTTTTATAGATTTCAAGAGCTCCTTTTGTTTACGCGGGTTTATGCGATTTTCTAGTTCCTCCAAGATGTAATTCTGGTTAATGTTTCATAGGTACTATTGGTGAAGCATAGAGATTGAAAAAGGACATGACGAAAACGGAAAGCACAGTTCAGGATGAGATAAGAGCTCCATTGATAGCTCAACATGAAGAAAAGAAGGAGAATAACTTCATGGTTTACATAAGCACATTTGTTGCAGTTTGTGGTTCTTTTGCATTTGGATCATGTGTAAGTGCTGATTTCAGCTTATCTTCTATGAATCTATAAGATAAAACACCATGTGCTCTGAGGCGTGTAACTCTGTTGGCAAAGGGCACGGAACAACTTTGCTCAAATACACCACTTGTTCGAGTTCGAATCGTGTGGGAGATGAGGTTGAACCCATCCGCTAGCCTCAGCCCGCAGAGTTAGCTCTGAAATGCCTCCTCACATGTGGTTCCGACGGGGCGGGTTCCGTATGGGACCGCTCCGGGTTGCCGGTAATCAACTTTTTGCCCAAATATAAAAAACCGTTTTCTGATTATGGCAATTCTGTTGGTGCTAAAGAGCATTTCCAACAAATTCTCCAAAAAGGAGATTTTGGGGATTTTTGCTCGAACAGATTCTCCAAAAAACCTTCTCGAAAAAGAGAAAGTACGAAAGAAAGAGTGAAATTCTCCAAATTTGGAGAACTCTCCAAAAATGATTACTTATGATAGAGAATGATTTTTTATTCTTCCTACCAATGAGAATCATTGAAATTAAAGGTTTAGGAGAGAGATTAATACTTTATGAATTGTATTGTATATCTCAATAGTATAATTAATATTGTAATAACAATGATTTGCTTGACTTTTTCTCTTCAGGCAGGTTACTCGTCTCCTACTCAGTCTGCCATCAGGGAAGATCTAAATTTGTCACTAGCCGAGGTTAGTTTGAGCAACACTTAGCCCAATAACATAACCGTTCGGGTCACGGGGTCAGCTTGTGCACACCTCGACTAATCCCATGAGATCTTGAAGATAACATCCTGGAAAATCCCAATGCCCATGAGGAGACTCGAACTGGCGACCTATGGGGAAGAGCAATACAACATGCAATCAAGAAATAAATGACAACTAGTGTCTTGTCAATCAATAATGATGATAAAAACTAGTAACCAAAAAAAACCTAACCACATGATTTGTAAAAGGATTCTTGTTGATAAGGAAAAAGAGTTTGATCAACTTAAAACTCTTAACGACATGTATAGAGTTGGGTTACATTTGTCTTTTTTCCGTGCTCATGGGTGTCCGGGTCAGCTTGCATACACCTCAATTAATCCCGTGGGGCACTGAAGAAATAGCCAGAAAAATCCCAAGAACCCCTAAGGAGACTTGAAATGGCGACCTATATTTGGCAGTTCAAGTCTCCTGTCTCCCCAAGGCAAACATTTATCAGATCCTTTATTGGGAATGATATATAAAAACCTTATTGTGTTTCTTTGCAGCATTTGTTGTTTAGCTCAATATTGACATTTGTGCAATGATTGATGAACCTTGTATTTCTTTGTAGTATTCCTTGTTTGGCTCTATACTAACATTTGGCGCAATGATCGGTGCAATTGCAAGTGGACCCATGGCAGATTTCTTCGGTCGCAAAGGGGTAAGTTAATGGGATAGAGAGAGAGAGAGAGAGAGAGAGTCCCCTTCTTTTACAAACCCAATAATTCGTACAAGCTTCAAACCAGTTTCGTGTGTTGTTTGATATATGAAACAACGTGTGTGACAATGCAATATTTATACAGGCAAAAAGAGTCCTGAACGTTTCACATATGAAACAACGCATGAAAATTGGTTTGTAAGTTTGTACGATTTATTGGGTTTGTAAATGATTATGTGTCTATATATAGACAGGGGCGGAGCCACCTTAGCACCAGAAGGTGTGGTGGCACCCTCACCCTTTTAATTTTTTTATGTATTAGTTTTAAGGTCCAATTTTTAAGATGTAATGAACTGGCCCTTCTCCCCGTAATAATATTCTCAGTTTTTATGTATTTGCTTCTTCCGGCCTCTCCGAATATCGACACTTTCACAAAAACAAAACAAAACAAATGCCTACACTATTTGTTTGTATAAATATAGATATAGTTATGTTGTTTAGATTACTCATGTTTTTCAACTATTTCTTACAACTATTTTCAGGACAACTATTTATTAAAAAACATATATACTAAAAAGTGTTTCTTAACCTTGAAATCATGAATTTTCTTACATTTTTTCTAGGCACCCCCTAGAAAAAATTTCTGGCTCCCCCCTGTATATAGACCTATATATATACGGCAAAACTCACACACACACACTCCTCACCTTTGGTAAGGGAGAGGTTGGGATACTTGGGTACCACTGGGCCAATCACCCTTTGGTGAGAGTTTCCATATAGAACGTTCTCTACTTCACTGCAAGTTAAAACCACGAAATTCATCACTTGACAATGAGAACAGGCATTGAGGATATCGACTGCTTTCTGCACAGCCGGGTGGCTAGCAATATATTTTGCTCAGGTACATAACTTTTTATCCTGATAGTTCATTAAAACAAGGGTACTCCAATTTGACATGGAATGACTAATTTTTTTCTTTTTTAATTTTTGTTATGAAAGGGCCCTCTGCCTCTGGACATTGGAAGACTAGCAACAGGATTTGGAATGGGAGTCTTTTCCTATGTGGTATGTTAGTCTGCACAACATTCGACTCCAAATTTATCAAACTTACTCCCTTTGTTTCCAAAATAAATGTCCACATTGAAAAATAACAGTTTTAGAGATATGTAATTATTTTGAGCAAAAAAAGGTTGCTTACCGGCAACCCTGACCGGCCCCACATAGAACCCGCCCCTTAGGAACCACATGTGAGGAGGCATTTCAAAGATGACTCAACGACTGAGACTAGTGAAGGGGTTCAAGCCCGTCTACCATAGGATTCGTACTTGAATCTGTTGTGTATTCGAGTAAAGTCGCTCCACCCCTTTGCCAAATGAGCTACATGCCTGAGGACAAAAATATGTAATTATTACACTTTTCAATTAACTAAATGACAATTTTACACTTAATAATAGAGGGAGTAATGAACTCTCCGTCTCATAACTAAGGGTAGAATTGGAAAGTAGACACTTATTTTAGGACAAACTAAAATAGAATTGTGGACACTTATTTTGGGACAGAGGGAGTATATGATTGCTAACTTTCTGTTCACATGGTATGTTGCAGAGTAGCTTGACTTGACATAGATGTGTTTTGTATTGTAAGGTACCTGTCTTCATAGCTGAAATAGCACCCAAAAATTTAAGAGGAGCGTTAACAGCAGCAAATCAGGTATCAACCACGGATTTCGTACACACAATATCTCTTTTTTTGGGGGGTAACCTTGGGTATCCGGGCCAACTTACATGCACCGACTAATCCCCCGGACAACCATGAATGGCTTGGAGTCATCGCAGGTGTGTGAACCTCCATGGCCACAAAATATCTCTGGTGCACACAAATGGTGCACCGAAAAAGTGAGTATAGGGAAAGTTGAGATATCACTAAACTACTCCTACATATTGTGCAGCTCATGATCTGTACAGGAGTGTCCGTTGCCTTTATCATAGGAACAATGCTAGCATGGAGGACGTTGGCATTGACAGGTTTCTAAAATCAATCTACTTATGTTTATTTACTACTTTTATATAGACCCCGGGACGTGGGACTCCAACATGTGCTCTCCAGCGGAGCACAAATTGTCCCATAATGTCCTGTATAACATCCCAAAGCCCAAAGCAACAGGTTGGTCCAATAACTTTGAATCCAACTTAAAACCATGGTGGAAGTTATTGGTAGCCCGCAACTTGAGCGGAGCTCACAAATCTCATTTTCTATCCATGTGGGACGAGTTGTTACAGTACAGAGGGGGCTACACGGGCATCGGGTTCCAAAATATTTGAGGAGAAATGGTCCAAGTCTAACTGATGTTGGACTCATGTAATTCATTGGTATGTTTGCAGGATTGATTCCTTGTGCTGTTCTACTAGTGGGGCTGTTCTTTATACCAGAATCTCCTAGATGGCTGGTAAGTACTAGTTGAAATATGTGAAGTATTATGATGGTTGTTACTTGTAACACCCGAAGCCCAAAACAACATGCTGGCCCAATAACTTCATATTCAACTTAAAACCATGGTGGAAGTTATTAGTAGCCCACAACTTTGAGCTTATAAGGAGCTCACCAATCTACTTTTCTATCCACGTTGGACGAGTTGTTACATTACCTTACAGAAAAGGTTCAAGAAATTATCTTTGAAATGCATGCAGGCTAAGATAGGAAAACAAAAAGAGTTTGAAGCTTCCCTAAGAAAACTTAGAGGGAAGGATGCTGATGTATCCGAGGAGGCAGATGAAATCCAGGTTTACATTTCAAAACTTGCGACCTATTTTTGTGACCGAAAATTTTTAACGGGTTATTAATGAGGTCTTATTAATAGGATTATATAGATACACTGCAAAAGCTCCCGAAGGCGAAACTATTCGATTTGTTTCAGAGAAGATATTTGAGATCTGTCACTGTAAGTTCATCTTCCTGCCAAATCTTGTCGCTTTGACTTCTTAGATGACAAACCCAAGGGTGTGTTTGGTACACAGACATGACAGAAGTGGTTGAGACTGACGAGAGTGAGATAGGCCGGTGAAAGAACTGTGGAAGGTTAAGGTTTTAATTTGACATGTGTAGTTTAGTAATTTACCTATATTGCCCCATCTCCCTGATTTTTTTCCCACCCAAAAAAAAACTGCATTTTTTTGCCACTAAGTCCTGTCCTTTCCCTTTCCTGGTCTAACTATCACAAATGTGGAACAACAAGTTTTTGTTCTGTCCTGTCCCACGTACCAAACGTACTCCAAAAGACTTCTTGTGATTTGCATAATTGTAGTCTTACACTTCGTTGCCTTTGTTCATTTCTATTGGGAAGATTGGAGTTGGACTAATGGTTTGTCAACAATTCGGAGGAATCAACGGAATCTGTTTTTACACGAGCAGTATTTTTGAGTCTGCAGGTATAGGTTTTTTATTACGGTCAAGTTCAAACGAGAAGGCGGTCAATTTGCGAGAAGGAGAGAAGTTCCAAGATCGACATGATTACATGTGATACAAACACGTAATCATATACGATACAACACATGTTGCGTTGACCGACATATAGAGAGCGACCGCTCCCTGGCCTTTGGTTGTGTTCACCAAGTCCCCCGCGTCCCTTCTGGATGCGTCGTATCATATATGATTATGTGTTAGTATCACATGTAAGCATTGTGATGCTAGAACTTCTCGACTTCTCGCAAATTGATCAACTTCTCGCATGATCCTCCCTCTTTGTATTACAATCCTTGATGCTTCCATCCAGCAATATAACAACCAAAATATTAACTTTGATGCATTACTTTTTCAGGATTTCCTGCTGATATTGGAACAATAATCTATGCAATTATTCAGGTTATATAGAAGTTCTTTTCATAGATTCTAGAATAATCTAGAACCCTCATTCCAGACGAATTACTATTTAGAGCATCTCTAACAGATTTTCTATAGATTTTGGCTAGTTTTTTACTCCAACAGATCCTCCAAAATGGAGATTTTGGAATTTTGGCTCGTTTTTTGCTGTTCTCCAAAATGGAAATAGGAGAGAGGGTGAAATTCTCCAAATTTGGAGTAGTCTCCAAAAATAGGGGAGAGAAATGTTTTTTTTTATCTTGTCTACTGATGAGAATCTTGAAATTAAATATTATGAGAGAGAAATAATATTCTATTAATTGTATATTTGTATTGAATATTTTTAATAATATAATTAATATTGTAATCTCCATAATGGAAGGGAGCGTTTGGTTCGCTGGATTCCGCCGAAATCTGATGGAATTGGAATGGTCAATTTCATTGACCAAATTCCATCATGTTGTTTGGTTACCAATGGAATGGAATTGAATTGCATGAATTCCTTTAATCATGGATTTGGTCATTCCTTCTTAAAATGGATGGAATTGAATTCCATTCCATCAAATTTTCTCAAAATGACACAAATACCCTCCTTACCTTTTCTAAAAACCCTAGCCGCTTCTAAAAACTCTCTCTCTCCTCTCTCTTCTCTCTCCTCTCTCTCCTCTCTCTCTCTTCTCTCTCTCCTTTCTCTCCTCTCTCCTCTCCTATCCTTCCTCTCTCTCTCCTCTCCCTCTCTCTCCTCTCTATCTCTCTCCTCTCCCTCCTCTCTATCTCTCTCTCTCTCCCTCTCCTCTCTCTCTCCTCTCTCACAATCTCCCCCCTCTCTCTCCTCTCTCTCGGCATTTAAAAAAATAAAAATAAAAGAAAGGGTATTTTTGTCATTTTTCAGAATTTCATTCCAATTCCTTTGCAAACTAAACAGACAGATTCCAATTCATTTGACTGATTACATTCCATTCCTGCCAACCAAACACTTGGTCAAACCTGATAACATTCCATTCCAATTTCTTCCAGATTCCAATTCCTTCCAGGTTCCAATTCCTTAGACAGATTTCATTCCTTCAGAAATCATTCTGCGAACCAAACGCCCCTTAGAGTATGTATTTTTTTTTAAAGGTTTTGACTTTTAATTCTCAATTTTTGGATAAATTTTGGATAATCTGTTGGAGATGCTTTACATAACTGCTACTTTTCTCTCTTTTCTTTTTGCAGGTTGTAGTTACTGCCTTAAATGCACTCTTTGTAGACAAAGCTGGTAGAAAGCCACTGTTACTGGTAAATTTTATATTCTCTATAAACAATCTATTATAATCTTTCAATGGTTCTTCTTTGATTCAAGCCTTTTTTTTAAGTACAAATATATATCAAGGTTTCAGGCACTGGATTGGTTATGGGTTGTTTACTAGCAGCTATTTCATTCTACATGAAGGTAATCATCAGAACATAAAACCTTTTCACTTTTACTCCCTCCGTCCCAAAACAAATATAATAGTTGTCAGAATATGTGGAACCCCATTTAATATTCTCCAAAAGAGCCTCGAGGAGAGAATGGAGGTTTTAACGTATATTGTGGAGAAATAGTTCAAGTCTAGACTTTGGCTGTTATACCATGTTAGATATGTGGGACCCATTAGATACTCTCCAAAAGATCCTTAGACTATGTCCATTGGCAATCCAAACCAATCCCACTTAACTAAAGAACAAAATTTGTTTATTTAAAAAAACTAAAAAATAAATTACAAATCACTTTTGATGGCGATCCGGTTCACAATTCAAACTTGGATTGTGAACTTTTATTTTATTTTTCTATTAATATTAATTAACACTAGTTAGATTTAGATTTTATTTAGATAATCTTATCATATTAAAAATATAAGTTTAACAAAAAAATTAAAAAATAAAAACTATACCAAAATTCATATTTTTCAATTCTCTACAAATAGAGACCAATATTGACATATTTTCATCACACCAATCTTTCTTTCTATTTCAATACTCTCTTCATCTTGAATACTCCCTTCATTTTCTGTTATAGATCCAAACTACCCAAATTTTTGTTTCGGTTCTCATATCTCGATAACCTTCAAAACCCAAACACACAATATGAAAACTCTGAGTTCCTTTCTTATGATAATCACGTTAGTATCCCTGAAAATGTTCAAACTTCGCAAAAGGGCTCCAGAGTCGATTCATGGGATACGAGAAAAAGAATATGAGATTGGAATATATTTAAAAGAATTTATTTTTTATATGCAAAAACAAAAAGAAAAAAATGATAGATATGATAAAATATTAAAAATTAATATTTTTTAAAGAATATTTGAGATTGGATTGGATCACTAATAAAAGTTAAAAAATATGAGATTGGGTAGGTGGAAGAGAGAGAAATTAATTTTTTAATAAAGATTGGATTGGATTGTGGATGTGGGTAGTCTTAGGATACAAGGGAGGTTCCAACATATATTGTGGAGAAATGGTCTAAGTCTAGCCGATCTGGGACTCTAATACAAGTCAAATATCTAAAATTCCCTCCAATAATGTAAATCTTGTGGAACAAGTATCAATCCTACCAGTCGTTTGTAGTGATTACCAACGGCTAGAGGTAACTCTTAGCATTTATTTTGGGACGGAGGGAGTACTTTATTGTATACCGGCACTTGAAATATTTGTTATTAAACAATCATTTTGTATACCAGACTTATGAAATAGGACTACAGGCGGCACCTGCACTAGCTGTAACCGGAATACTGGTAAATATATATATACACACACATATATATATATATATGTACATACATCATTAGCAATATCGCATATTATGAACATACATGTTCTCAAATGGTTTCTTGAATGCAGTTGTACATAGCATCGTTCTCAGCTGGAATGGGAGCAGTTCCATGGATTATAATGTCTGAGGTATATACACAACATCAATAGAATTTCTCATTTCTAGTTTGCGCAAAATGCATAAAAATCAACAAAGTTTGGTTAAGTTCCTATTTAGTGTAACGAAGAATATTTTTCTCAATCGATGTAACAAAGTTTCAAAAATTTATAGTTTGTACCCATTTTGACCGGTAATTTGCTGATCTTATACAATTTGATGACGTTAATACCCGTTTACAAAAGACTTACCGCGAAGTGGACGATAAATGTGACGTCTAGGTCATCAAATGTTACAAGATTAGCTGTTTACCGGTCAAAATGGGTAAAATAGAAAATTTTGAAACTTTGGTTACATTAAATATAGGCATATTTGGAATGTTCTTGCCCACGGGCGTGTAGCTCAGTTGGCAAAGGGACGGAGCGACTTTGCTCAAATAAACAATAGGTTCAAGTTCGAATCCTGTCGGAGACGGGCTTTAACCCCTCCGTTAGCCTCAGCCGCTGACTCGGCTATGAAATGTCTCCTCACATGTGGTTCCATGTGGGGGCGGTCAGGGTTGCCGGTAATCAACGTTTGCTCAAATATTTGAAACGTTGTTACATTGATTGAGAAAAAAAAATTCAAACGAAGGCGAATTTCGATGCATTTTCCCCTTTTAGTTTCCTGCAAGAACATGAATAACCGGAGGAATATACTTGTATATAGATATTCCCAATTAACATCAAGGGTGCCGCTGGAAGCCTCGCAACGCTAGTAAACTGGTTCGGTGCATGGGCTGTATCGTTCACGTTCAATTTTCTATTGAGCTGGAGTTCTTACGGTAACCTTAATGCGTTCATAAACATCTAGTTCTTGAATCCTTTAGCATTTAGAGCATCTCCAACAGATTCTCCAAATTTTCTCTAAAATGAGGAGTCCAAAATCAAAATATCCACAAAAAAAAAAATACATTTTAACTCCAACAGATTCCTCCATTTAGAGATTACAACATTAATTATATTATATAAATATTTAATACATTTATAAAATATTATTTCTCTCTCGGCATTTAATTTTCAAAAACTTTTACCGGTGGGAATAATAAAACAATCATTTTCATGGAGTTTTCTCTATGCGGAGGATTTTACCTTCTCTCACATACTTTCTCCATTTTGAAGAACCTGTTGAAGAAAAAAAAATCCTCAAAATGTCCATTTTATTCCGTTTTGGAGAATTTGTTGGAGATGTTCTTAGAGAGATGGGTCATTACACAAACTAGCACAATTTATCAGATTTGTCACAAAATGGCCCCATTTTGCAAACCATTTCATGAATAGCAAGGCATTTCACGAAAGGGCCCACTTTTTCCAGTTTTTGACCGAATATAGAATGCTTTTTGAAAATTTTGTGATTCGTGAAATTGGATGTCATTTTGTAACAAATCTGATCAATTGGGCTAATTTGTCGGATGGGCCATTTTTGTGCCCATTCCTAAGGGGTTGTTTTTATTTACAGCTTAATTGTCTTAGCGGCTTTTTGCTCAACCATACATGAGTTGTTAAGTCATTAAGCCAAAATAGTTATATGGAATAAGCCAAGGCCCCTCACTTGTCGGCTATCGACGTTAAACCACCTCAAATAAATTAATACCAGAAATGCCCTAAAAATGATCCAACCCTCTCTCCTTGCCTCCATTAGATGACAAATTTATCTAGACAGACGACTTAATCTATACAGGATTAAATGGAAAAAAAATGTAAACTAACATTTGTAAAGAATATTAAAATCGTATATGTCTTGTTTCAGGCACCTTCCTCGTGTATGCAGCGATAAACCTAGCGGGTATTCTATTCGTGATCACGATGGTACCTGAAACGAAAGGAAGAACCTTGGAGCAGATTCAAGCTGCCATTAATACTTAAGTGACCACAAAGTATTATATCATGGTATGCATCTCTCTCTCTCTCTCTCGTCTCACCTATGCATTTACATTCAACAACTAATTGTAGAATCACTAGACGTTTTTAGCAAATAACGTGAATTACACCTCCCACATTGTGTCCGAAGATTAAAAAGAACCGGGTATAAAAATGGGTACGTGTCCGAATCAACAAATGCAGTTGCGGATCTAGAAGTTTTGGTGACTGAGGTCGAACTTAAAACGACAACTTACATACTACAATTGTTTTTTTACGAGGTTTCATGTTTTGAAAACAATTTATCATCACACGTTCATTCGTGAGAGTGGCAAGTAGGAAAAAAGGGTGTGGGGTAAAAAAATTGAAAGGTAAAAATAAAAAAGGTGTGGGTAAATTTCTTATCACAATTTAGAAGGTTTATTACATTTCTAGTGGGGTTGGGTACTCTTAAGTGTTGGGTAAAAATTTTGAAAGGGAAAAGTTATTTTTTTTGAGTTAATTATACTTTTGGTCCCTTTGGTTGGCACTCACCGTAAAGTCTAGTTCCTACTTTAAATTATTTACATTTTTTATTACTATGGTTGTCACTTCTTGTTATCTATGTGACTAACGATGTTAACAAGGTCCGCTAACTCTAGGGTATTGTGTTATTTTTTCATTTATTTAACTTTATATTAGAAAATTAAACAAAAATGTTATTATATTACGTATATCCACCTCACCTTTTTTTCTTCTGTTACATTAAGTGAGAAAAATATCGAAATAGCAAAATGTTCTGGAGTTAACAAACCTTGTTAACACTGTTAGCCACAGGGACCAAAAGCAACACATTGGCAACCACAGTGATCAAAATTTAATTAGTTTCGAGTAGGTACTAGATTTGATAACGAGTGACAACCACATAGACCAAAAGTATAATTTACTACATGTATCCGCGAATGAATAAGGTACCACGAATGAATAAATGGTACCCGGTTAATAACAAGCAATCGGGTCTTATTTGTATGGTTCTTCGATTTTGTCCTACAAGTTGGGCAGGGTCATTCCAATTTTTTTGGAGAAACTGTTACACCTGTATCAATACTATAAATTAACGAGACGAGTAATAATCAAACACAATATAAAAGTTTATACCATATATTAGATTAAAACTCAAAAATTAAAACAACAAAAATGTTTTAAAATGACATTATCACATGAAATTAAATTAAAGAGGGAATTGGACTAAAATATTATAATTGAGCTAAAAGGTGAAACATGTATAATTGGGCCGCAAAATCGATATCTCATATTGGATATTGGAACACCCTCATACACGACTTTGAAACCGGATTTTATTTTCACGAGTTTACCAAGTTTCACTTAAGATCGTACTCGTTTTTCGGTAAGCAACCGGATTCTGTTACTTAATTAGACTTGTGTGACAACCACGTACCGTTAATGCTTGTAATAAGCTCACATGGAATGATGCATGTTATCCTACTAGGTACCATTTGCTATTCTAAATTTCTAACTTGGTTTTATTAATCCGTCTGTATCAGTGCCTGATAAAAGTCTATGATGCCAAAAACACGAAGCTAGCATGGTTAAACAGATGTTGAAGCCACTCGCCATTACGAAAAATAGTCGAGACTTTCGCGTCTTGTGCTATAATCCAAATAACATGTAGCAAAAGAAATAGAGCATTGTCGAAACCCCATCTTCATTCATTTCGATTTCACCTAGTGTTTTTGTTCATTGTATTCTTCCACTTATCTCCACATCATTTATAATTACTGTAATTTTATTTACCAATTATTGTATTTCTAATCCTTGTACCAATAAGTTGTAATTTTTGTTTATTTTTCTGGTTAGATTTGTTTAGCTGGTTGAAGTTATATTTTATGTATAATTTATAGTTTCTAGTTATTATTAATTTAAATTTTAGAATAAACATGGTATTTATTCTTGTTTATGTAATAAAATTTCAACATTTTCTACTTTGTACATGTAACCTGTCGATTTTGTTTTATTATGAAATTTTATTATATTGATTGATAAACTTTGTTACACTAACAGAAAATTTTGAAACTTGAGAAAAAAATATTATTTGTCATGTTGAGTAGAAACCAAAACAAATTTTATTGAATTTCAATACATTTTGTCTTTTAAATAAATTAAAAAATAAATACATAAAAATGTTATATTTGATAGCAAAAAGTAAAAAATAATTTCACAAACTTTTAATGTAACGTAATATCACGTCATAAAAACCGCACATTGAGTTATGATGTGTCACATGCTTAACGTAATGCGAGGCACAAAACTTGACGTGTCATGACGGTTGTCATGACAAGTCTTTTAGATCAAACACAATCATTAAGCGAACTCTTAGCCCACAAGAATCGATTTTTTTGACATACCACTACTACTCGATTCTCATTTGATTCTTATCATTCTCATCCATGGCGAAGGATCGTGTGAGAAGTTGAGTTAACGGTGAGAAACGTGAGAAGTTGATCTGAACTATTGATCTCTTTTAATCTCAAGTCCTCCCATGAATTGCGGGTAGAAGTGAATTATTGATCTTGTGCATCTTATCTCGATGCATCTCATTCTAATATGCGTCTATTTCTCATCCAACGGTTGATAACCATTTCACGCTTCTCACCGTTCAACTTCTCACCGGAACCTAACCCTCTCATCCATAAGGTCATGTTGAACGACTTCCACAAACACACCATCGATTTTGCAAATTATGAACAAGTCCAATTTTGAGGACTTTGTTGTCACAAGCAAAAAAAAAATTTGGGCCGTCGATCGAGCCTAAATTTGGTTGGCAAATTGATCAACTCAAGACACTACCAATCGAAGACCCTCTGTTGTGGCGTACTGGTTAAGGCCCTAGAGAATATGGTGGAATATCTCATTTGTACAAGTTCGAATCCAGACGTACACAACAATTGTGGCCACTGCGGTTTAATCAAGGCTGATGTCTTACAGTCATAATTTGCCAAGAGATTAGTCTAGACATAGCCTAGGACACCTTTCTCAAAAAAAAACAAGTCAAAAAAAGCATAATTACCAGATCTATGATTAGGGGAATTCCATAGCTAAAAGTAGTAAGACAAGAAACAAACAACCCCATGTTGAAACCATATACATACTCCAAATCCAATAGAGTGGAACAATAAGTTCAGTCAGATCCAAGATAAAATGTAATTTAGCAAATGGTCATTGCCACTCTGAAGCAACATGACTGAAAGCAAACCAAAAATGCATTCTTAAATCCCAGATGCCAAAAACAAAAACAATGATCAATCTTCAGAAGGCCTCGTTGCAGTTACCACTTCAAGGGTTTCGTTAATCAACGACAACCTTAATTTATACGCCTTCATCTGCATTTCGCCAATCTCTCTCCATCTTCTCTCCAAACTCGACATTTTCGAGGGACGAACAACCTCCATCGCCTCGGAAACAGGAAAGTCGTTGAAACCCCTTTTTGCATATGCGCGCACGAATTTATCGTAGGCTTCATGTCGCTCTTCTTCTACTTCCTCCTCTTCTTTTTTTACCCATATTTTTTCTGCCATTTTTGGAAATCCGTGTGGTTGTTCATCAATTGGCTGCACATGTGCATCAACTGGTTGTGCATCTTTTGGTGACTTTGACCCGGTTGCATCCATTTTCTACGGCAACCAACAAAAATGAATTATACAATGTTGAATGCAAAACAATAGCGCTACAAAAGACTCTTTTAACTCCCAAAAAACTGCCCATTAGTTTTGAAGTTGAAGATAGCAATTGAATAAAGAAGCTGGAGGCCCGTTTCTAGTCCATTTTCTTCAATTTCACAATTTAACTTCGTGGGTACTACATCTATACAGGACCCACAAAATAAAAACCGGATCCACAAAAGAAACTCGAGGTCCACATGTATTTAGCAATCTTGTTCATAAAGAGAATGAACATATATCCTCAACACCATCAACTGACCAAACAAACAAACAAACCAAACCACAAGGGTTGTGGTGTACAGGCTAAGCTGGGGATGTGGTGGAATATCCAAGCATACACAACAATTGTGGTCACTGAGGATTAATCAGGGTTGATAATCATAATTAATCAGGGTTGATAATATGTGCTAGATTACAGTCATAATTTGCCAAGGAATTAGTCTAGACATAGCCTAGGACACCCTTCCCAAAAAAAAAACCATAGTATGCAGGAACTCAGACCTCCAATCTCTGGTTCCAAGCATTAGTTTTTAACAATTATATGTAGATTAGAACAGTTTAAAGGAATCGAAATCACCAACGGAATATCTGCAGGGGTTCATAATATGTGCTAGATTTGTAGAAAAACTATAGATAAACCTCCTGCTTCCTGGATTAATAAGGTTTCTGGTTTCATAGTTTTATCAAGAAATCATGCATATCATTCTACATAGAAAAACACAAACATAAAACAAATCTACAGAGAGATGATGGTTGTTGAAATTTGATGCATCCTCTAAACATATAGCTTTTCTTGAAAATGAATTAAACACAAAGTTGATAGCCATAAAGAAATGGACAGAATTCACAAGTTTTGTGGGAATCTTGTTCTTGATTACGATGTATGTTTACATTTAATGAGCTCTACAACTAATATACGTCAATTATGGGGTGCAGATTTCTCCTCCTTTTCTAATGAATAAAACAAAGTATGATCGCAGTAGTAACAAATCGAATAAACCTGTTCTGAACGGTAACTGTACTAGAACTGAAAGTGGCTCTTTGAATCACAATTCCGTTATAGAGTCTACATACGCTTCTGAAATTGCATATCTCATCTTTATGTATAAACGGTTGTTATTGTCAGCATCCCCAATAGCTTCCCCAAAATTTCTCCACAATGGAGAATCAAAAGTCAAAATCTCTAAAAAAAAATTACATCCATCTTCAACAGCTTTCCATTTTGGAGATAAATCATTGATTATATTATTAAAATATTCTATATATTTAAAATACAGAAAAAAAAAGTGGTGCTTGTCTTGAAAAGAAAAAGAAAAAAGATGATGACAACGAGTACGTCTGGTGACAAGATCAACCAGGAGATTTTAACTATATAGGAGGTGCTTATCCATACTTTTTAAATCTTAAGTATATTACATTCAATAGTGAATTGCAAATTTGGTCCCTGTGCTTTGTTGTTTTTCTCACATTTGGTCCCTACAAAATTTTTATTGCAAGAAAATCCCTGTGATATGCAAAAGTGTTTGGATTTGGTCCCTCAGACTAACTCTGTTAGATTCCCTTCCGTTAAACATTCTCATGTGCAAGGCACATGAGGGTATAATTGTATTATCCATACTTCTTAAATCTTAAGTATATTACATTCAATTATTTTTCTCAATTTACATACATACACACACACACATATATATATATATATATGTATGTGTTCACAATTATTGAACATATATACGAAGGAGTTATTTAGAGATGGATAATACATTGAAAATATACGTATATGAATAGGGTACGTGATGGTGTAATTGTCTAATGTACATATTAATAGAGACTCAACAATCATATTAAATCCAAAAAATAAAAGGATATCGGTTCATCGGGTTGTGTTGGGTTCAAATAAAAGTAACTCAATACATACCGTTTGAAGGTTTTACAACTCGATTAAACATCGGGTTGAGTTATTTCGCGTTGGGTTGGGTTGGGTTGGATTGGATTGATCGGGTTAATCGGATTTTTGAGCACCCCTAGTTGTTGTCATGGTTTATGTCCATATTCAGTGTTCTGAATTATAACGATTCATTTGGCTAATTATGTCTTTTACATATCGGTTATAAGGGTAATATAGTTGTTGTCATGGTTTATGATTTGCTATTTTACCATAAGGTTAATAGGGGTGAAATTGATTATTATTGGCATCCGTGATATTTTAGTAAAATATGACACGGGCTTCTTATTTTATTAAACTTTATTATATTGATTGAGAAACTTTGTTATATTAAAAGAAAATTTTGAAACTTGAGAAAAAAAAAAATTACCTGTCACGTTGAATAGAATCCAAGACAATTTTTATTGAATTTCAATACATTTTGTCCTTTAAATAAATTTAAAAAAATACATAAAAATGTAATATATGATAGCAAAAAGTAAAGAAACAATTTCACAAACTTTTAATGTAATGTAATATGACGTTATAAGAACAACACATTGGGTCATGATTTGTCATATGCTTAACATAACGTGAGGCACGGAACTTGAGGCATGACGTGTCACGACGGTTGTCATGACAAGTCTTTTAGAACATTGAAAGATAGTGTATGGGTTCCGGTGAGAAATTGTCTTAAAGTTGGGTTCCGGTGAGAAATTGAGTTAATAGTGAGAAACGTGAGAAATGGTTATTAACCGTTTGGATAAGAAATGGATTCACATTAGGATGAGATGCACCAGATAAATTCTTTTTTAAATTGCAATTCATGGGAGGACTTAAGATTAAAAGAAATCAACGGTTTAGATCAACTTCTCACGCTTCTCACCGTTAACTCAACTTCTCACACGATCTTTCGTCTGTTATCTTAAATCATATTAAGGACATGTTTGTTAGCAGCTTAACGAACTTAACGAGACTTATAACATATTCGGTCAACTATACATGATTGTTTGGTAGTGGCTTAATAATAGTCCAAGATCAATGAATCCTAGAGAGAGAAAGTACAGAGAGAGACTTGGAAGCGCAAAGTAGTATATTCAATGAATGTACGTAAAAATCTTACAAGGAACAAGGCCAAAGGGACTTAAATACCCTTGGTCAAAACAACACAGTTTGAGACATTAGACACAGTATTTGACCAAGCCCTATAAATACAATGATTACTATAAAACCAGACTTAACAACCTCCCCCTTAGTAATCATTGGCGCTTTGGTCTTCAAAAATTCATCTTCTAAATCAGCACTGACCATTAAAGCGACTTTATGAAGCTTTCTGACTTTTAAAGAAAAAATTATTCTCAGCATCTTTCAGTTTGATTTGTCTTTACTGCCTTTGACAAGTCTGGACCAGATTGGAATAAACTTGAACGAACAGTTGATTCATCAGCTTGTGCTCTAGACGACACACCTCTTTTGAAAGACCTTGAATGAACTGTGGTGGTCGGAGCAGGAACAGCAAAAGAAAAAATTTAAGCTGAGAGAATAGAATCTTTAAGCGAATCTTGATCAGCAGATAGACTTTTGAGCTCTTTGTCTCTTTATCATTTCCTTGACTTCTCTGATTTCAAGACCCACACCTCAATGTCAAGAATATGGATTCTAAGCATATCAGCTTAGGACCCGTTCTTCAAAGGAGTTTGACTTCTAAACACAACAGTTTAGGACTCGGACCTCAACGATCAAATGACCTTACTCCTGTTTTTGCATCCGATAAGATATGACGGTCTACACTTCACAAGGGAGTTGTATTGATCTTTATCCTGTACTTTTTCATTGCAATATACTTACGATATGATGGTCTACACTTCAAACGGGAGTTGTATTGATCTCTATCTTGTGTTTTAACTGACATATTTCAGATGCTTAATTTAAGGGGAAGTAAAGGTGATAACTTCTGGTTATTTCAGATCAGAACTCATACTATAAACTGTTTTACTGCTTTCTGTTTTTTTTATTATAAATGTTGTGAATAAAGTGGCTTCTGATCACATGACAGATCAGGACCCGTTTTTCAATGATCAAAAAAGGATATTGTGCTAATATCCAGGGGGAGCTCAAAAGACATAAATCATTATATCATGTTTTGAGGGGGAGCTGAAAAGGTAAATATCTTTTGTCCTAGATCTCTGATTGTTTGAAAGAAGAACAACTTTCAAGCATGAAAAACACTTTCTTAAATGTTCAAACCACTTCTTATTCTCAATAGATTTCATGAATTTAGAAGTGTGCTTTTAAATGTTTTTCAAAATTTTGAGCTTAATGTTTAACTGACCGTGTGTTTCCAAAAGATCAATACTTGTGTATTATCTTATCTATATACTGTCAAGTATTCACATACACCGGTTCAGTATTTTAGTTGAATTTGTTATTACCATGTCTCTAAACGAACCAATTTTTCGATGGTAATACCCCCTTTGCTTTCAAAGTTGTTGAGCATCATTCATCTTTTTCAAGTTTGTGCCTTTATTGCTAAATTGTTTATATTTGTTCATATAAACAAAATATCAAGTTCTTTGATACCCTAGATATTTTATTTGATCTGATTTTATACATTGTCAGAATCTCAAAACAGTTCTCTTGATTTCATTTAATTCTTTCAATATCTTTGTTTTGAGAAATCTTCAACGTTAAAAATGCTCAACTTTCATTCCTGATTTTTGATGAGCATACATACACTGACATATGATTTCTTGTTCTTTTCATATCAAGAAAATCATTGACCAGCATGTACTTTTAGGAACATGGGATTTAGTGTGAGTGCTTAATAGATCTTTCATGGATTCACGATAACCAGTGTTTCCTACCTCGGAAGAAATCCTTTGAGTGATTGAAGGGAAAGGGGTCTAAAAGAATTGAGTGTGGGAGTGATCTGAGGTAAAATGAAAATGAGATATTGGTTAGATGTGAGCTTATATGTTTAAAAGAAAGAGGGTGTGAGATCAGAGTTAAAAGAATATCATAACTCTGCACCAAACATCTTTCTGAGTCGGGCAACCACATTACTGATTGATTCACATTTCTTTGGTGACCATCATTGAAATAGGCAAATAGCCCATGCCATCTCTTGCATTAACTCCACCAGCTACTCATTCTTTTCTTAAAAAGAAAATGTTTCACATTTTCGGGGGAAGCAGCACATAATCTATTGGTTCTTCTCTTGGAAGATACTGATATTGAAAAAGAAGGAAAGTTGCCCCACCTTCGACCCTTTCTCATGCACATTGAGTCCATGTATAATCATTGTTGTCTCAGTGATTTACATACTTCGAGCCTTAATGAAACACAATCATTGTGCCTGAATTCTTTCATACACAAGCACGAGCACACATAAAATTTGTTTTTCTGTCAGAACATTCATAGATAAATCTTGTGTTTTTCAATGATTGAATGGAAGTCCTGGGGAGTCATCATCAAACCAGCTCCTTAAATTGTACATTCGTTGTACACAGTAACTTTGTGTTACTGACAGGCATTCCTAACTGTTTCATTTGTTGAATCAGGGTTACACGTTCATTATGTCTGAATTTGAAAAGATTCGGATATATACAGTTCATGATTCAGCTCTTCAGATCAAAGTGCGGAAACTGTCAAAGGGGAGATTGTTATTTGATCACAAAAAAAAAGGAAATCAAAGACTATGCTGAAATTGATGAAGTTTTGATGATCATGATGCTCACATCATCAAAAAGGGGGAGAATGTTACAAAGATCAATTTCAAAGTTCAAGTTCAATGTTTAAGTCAGAAATTCAAATTGCTTCCGCTGTTTTTAAAGTTCAAGTCTGTTAAAGAATTTCAATGTTCAAAGGCAAGAAAGTTTGTTCTTCCAAAGATGGTTCAGAGATCAAAGTGATGAAGATACAATTTCAGAGATTTCTCAAAGATGTTTCATTGTTCAAAGGCAGTTTTCAAAGAATGAAGTTTCAAGTGATCAAAGAATGAAGTTTCAAGTTCAAAAGGTGTTGCAAGAATTCCGTTTCGTGTTCAAGGCATGTTGACTTTCAAAGCCTCAAAGTTTAAAAAGACTTTTCAAGATTCTTCAAAAAGCTGAAAGAGTAAAGTTTGTGAAAGTTGTCAGAGACAAAAGCTGAAGAATCAAGTGCTGAAGACTAGTGTCAATTTTTTTATTAAATCTTGAATACAAAGGGGGAGATTGTTAAGTCCAAATATTGTATCCAAAATTTAATTAGAAAAGTCAAAGTTAGAAGTCAACATTGTCAAAGTCAAAATTGTCAAAGTTGTATTAGTCTTTGTTTTGTTTACTTAGTTGTTAAGTCTTTGATTAGTTAGGTGATATAAATAGGTTTTGTTCCTTAGATTTTAGTAAGCACTTCAATTGTAAAAATTCAGATACGTGAGATTTGTGATTAAAGTCAAGATCTACTTTCTCTCAAAAAAAAAAAAATTAAGCTGAGAGAATAGAATCTTTGAGCGAATCTTGATCAGCAGATAAACTTTTGAGCTCTTTGTCTCTTTATCATCTCCTTGACTTCTCTGATTTCTCCCCCTCATGACCTTGATGAACTGGTTCAACTAGGTCATGCCAATGTTGGAGACGAGACAGCTTAAGATCTGCAAAATCATAGAAACAGAGAAAACAGGGGAGGTTTGCGCGTCACGTTGGTTGCACAAACTGAGGTTTGCGTTACACCAAGGTGGCGCAAAGTGAGGTTTGCGCGAAGCGAAGGTGGCGCAAAGCAAGGTTTGCGCGACCAACTGATGGCGCAAAACAGCCTTAGAAAAGATTTTACCTTTTGAAATTCTTTGACCCCCCCTACACAAATGCACTAGATATGACAATTCAAGTTAGCATTAATATAAAGAAAATCAGATACTCCCCCTCAAAAACAGATATGATCATTAAGAAAAATTCTCCTTTTTCACTCCCCCTTGAATAATGCTTAAACCCATTTGAAATATATTTATGAGAACACAATGAATGTAAACATCAACGTAGAAAGAAAAATATACTGAATATGTATTTTGAAACGACTAAATATATAAAAATTTAAACAGAAACAAATAAAATTCTACTTAGTAAAATATCACAATAAAATCCATCAAATGAAATCAAATGTATGTGTTTGGATACAGAAACAAGTTTTATTGCATATCAAGTTAAGACATGTTCAGTTTCAAAAACTTTCATCAATCTATTCAGTGTGCTCGCATGTGAACTTCGATTAGCTTCAAGAAAATGCAATTCTAAAAATATAATAGAAAACTTTGCATGTAATCACACTAAGCCATCAAAAATTCAGACTTTCACAAATTTACAGGTTTATTGCAACTCAGAAATTTTAACCAAGTATCATGAGATGTGTGCTCATTGGCATCTTTTAGTATTGTGCACTATGGCATCTTTACATGAGTGTGCTCTTTGGCATCTTTTAGTATTGTGCACTATGGCATCTTTACATGAGTGTGCTCTTTGGCATCTTTTAAGCGTATGCACTTTTGTCATCTTTTTAATCAAAAAGTTTATTAAGTAAAGAACATGCCGTAAACGTAACTTTCTATCTGACCCTATTGCAGGATTTGGGTCAACCACTCCCAGACTAGTTGGCCTTAGGGGACTAGGTGTCAAGCACCCCTTGGAACTTACTTTCCCAAATCAGAAAGGCTACATCGACACATCCTATACCCATTCATACCAGTAGAACATGACTTTCGATCTGGTTCTATAGAAGGATTTTGGTTCGATCACTCCCAGATCAAATAACCTTAGGGGACCAGATGATAAGCATCACAAGGAACTTACTTTCCCAAACCAGAAAGGTCACAGGTACAAACTTTTAAACTCAGAGATTTCTGTATTTTATGAAATTATAAATCATCTCAATCACTCAGGTCAACATCTAAGTGCTTAGCCCATATTTTCATTACAATCCGAAATTCCGACTTTTTAGGTTTTCTAAGCATTGTAAACTATAAATATTCCGAATCACACAACTGTAAAGCAATATCAAAAGCTACAAACATGTTGCTTGACTTTTCGAATTTTGTTAGAACTGAAATTTGAACATATAAAAACTTCAATATAAACAAATCAACTTGAAAATTTATCCTAGACACACATTTTATTCAAAAGAAAGAAAAATTGTAAAACGTTTACTTTATAAAATAAAATTTGTAAAGGTTTAAACTTTTAAAACAACATGCCGAAATTTTAAAATTAGAAATATTTGATCGACAAGTTTATATTCAGTTGAAACAAAATATAATTCAATAATATCAACTTCTATACAGTGTATAAAGAATATGTGTCTCAAAAAAAAATTGTTTGAACAAAATCAGGAGTTGAAGAAAATTGCTCAGATTCTTTAAAACATATTGAGAAAACTGGAACAACATCATTATCAGATATAAATGCAGCGGAAAACAATAGATGCACTCACACTTTCTCATTAGTCAGAAACTTAATGTTTTGAAGAACGAGTCCTAGACTGATTTGTCTAGAAGTCGTAGTCGTTGAAGCACGGGTTCTGAGCTGAAGTACTCAGAAGCCAAAGTCTTGACATTTAAGACCGGGTTTTGAACTGTTGTGTTCAAAAACCATTCCTTCTCTTACTCCCCCTTAACATGTAATGCCTGCAACTTTGAATCAAATTGAGACTTGGGTACCCACTTGAATTTGGGTCCGTGTTTGTTAGTTGCAGTTCGTATGGGGAAATAGATATTAGATTTAACAGTTAAAGCATGGGAAATATGATCAGAATGATAGGCACAATCATCAGAATAGAAAACATAATCATCAGAACTAGAATCTGAGGAAGAACATGAGACATGTTTTGAAATTCGAATCATTTGCTTTATAGAATATTTTGAAATTTTATTACATGTAGCAAATGAATCACTTTTATAAAGTTTTTCTACACATTTATCCCCATCAAAAGTATGTTCATCAGATGTCCGCTTCGCTTTCCATATATGCTTCGATCGAGCGCTCAAAGTCCTATCTGTAAGAATTGAATCGGAAGAATTAGAACTGTCAGAAATAACTTTATCTTGTTTCTTCGATTTCTTTGACTGTCTTCTTTTACGCTTAGGTTTATAATATTGATCATTGAGCGTAAAAGAATCATCAAGAATTTTAGACGAATTATTTAAATCGAAAGAAATAATTTTACCCAAACAACCAATCTGATCAACTAATAAATCTGAATTTACCTCAGAGTCTGAAGAATTTTGAGAAAATATTTTAAAATTAGAAACTTCACATTTGTTAACTTGAAAATCAGAAGAAAGACTAGAAATAAAATCTGATTTTGAAGAAAATAATTTTTCTTCAAGACTAGATGTCATGAAAGAAAGAAAAATATCAGATTCAATTTTCTTTAAAATATTTTGATCTTCTATCTTATTTTCAAGATCGATGATTTTGCTTTCTAATACTAACGGAGGAGTATATTTCTTAGAATCATAAATGATTGGAGAAATATTTTCCTTATCAGAATTAGAAGCATAAGGATCAACAAAATCACCAGATATTGAAGATTTGACGGGAGATATATCATTTAAAACTCTTCTTCCTCTTCTTGATTTTTCAGGGAAATATTTTGCATTTTCGCTTGTGTAAACAAAAGGAATTTCCTTTTTCTTGTTATTTGTTCTTTTCTTATTTTCGATTTCTAACACTTGCTTCTCATTCATCCAATCAATTTTAAATTGAGGAGCATAACGAGCAAGAGTCAGATAATCGCATTTATATAAAGTTGGGGATTTTTCAATCGCATTGTTTAAACAATGAGGATTTTCAAAACCAAGTCCCCACATTTGTTTTAAAGCTTCTTCACTCCTCGGTTTGTTCATAAAAATTGTTTGTTCAGATTGATTTCTACGATATAACATTTTTCTTCTAATTTATTTATTTTATCTGAAAATTCATCTTTTAAAGTAGTCATAGCAGTCAAAGACTCAAGATAAGTCTTATTTGAATTTTCCAAAACATCCAATTTCTTTTGAAAGATGTCTTTAGTATTTTCTAAAATAGATTTTTCATCTTTCAAAGAAATTTTCAGTTTGGCAATCAAATCTGATTTTTCAGAATTTAAATTATTTTCAGATAATAACTTTAAACGTAAATCAGATAAAGCAGTTATCATGATGTTCATCTGAGAGGTAATGAACTTATAATCAAATTCAGAATATACCTCGTCTTCATCTGTTTCAGAATCGTCTGACTGATCAACTCCAACCAAGTACATCTGAGCGATCTCGACGTTTGAAGCTTCATCATCGGAATGATCCAGCCAGAATTCTTCTTCGGCCAGCAGAGCAGTTCCGTTCTCTCTCTTTTCAGCTAGCTCCATTTTCTTTCTATAATAAGTTGAGTCTCTAACCTTCTTCGCTCGACACTCATTTGAGTAGTGGCCCGACTTTCCACAGTTATAACAGGCAGTAGATTTTGGCTCGGGCACTTTGACTGTTGAACCAGTAGTGAAGCGAGAAGAGTTGGAACCCGTTCTTGGTTGGAACTTTTTCTGGTAATGCTTAGAGAGAAGGATCATAGCTTTCTGCAATGCCTCACCATCGTCATCAGTTGACCCGTTGTAAGCGTTATCAGACAACGCTTGTTCAGTTAATTGCTTTGTTAGGAGAGCAACCGGGTCCACTGATTTCTTCTTTTTCTCAAGTTTTGCCTTTTTCTCTATCACCAAGCTCTCATCAGTTAGCAAGATCTCGAACATCTCTTGGATCTGCATTGTAGAGATTCTGACATCATTTCTCAATCTGTGGCATGATTTATTCCATTCAGGTTGCAATATGTTGAGGAACTTCATATTTGTCTCAAGCTCAGTCTTTTCAAACTTTATCTTTCGAAGATCATTGATCACGGCACATAAACGATCAAACACAGTCTTTAGTGGCTCCCCGTCCTTGGCTTTGAATTCCTCAAAATTATTCATGTAGCGTGTATGCCTGAGTTGAGTTGCTACTGAAGAACCAAGCATAATCTTTTCCAACTGTTGCCACATCAGATTAGGATGAGTTTTGAAACAATCAATCCTGTTATATACAGAGTTTGGCAAGGCCAGCATTAAATTTGCTTTAATATCCCGATCAGCTTGATATGCCGACAACTCATTCTGTGAATATTCTTTAGTAGGCTTGTATAATCCATAAGTCAATTTGGGTCTTTCGAACGGTCCTTCAGATGAAATGATCATCATGTCATTTCCATTCTTTTGTCGTTCAATAAAGTTCAGGAACCGATCTTGCCACTGAGTAATTCATTTTCATCTATCAATATTGGTGGACGACTATCTGTACCCAAAGTCATCATAAGATCACTTTTGTAGAACTGAGCTTGATAAGAAAACTTGTCTGAATCCATTTCAGATATTCAGAAAAATTGCTAAGTCTGAGACTGGCGCAAAGTTGATGTTTGCGTGAGAGGCAGAAAGCGCAAACCGAGCTTTGCGTGATACACTTGAGACGCAAACTGGAGCTTGGCGTAAGGAACTAGATACGCAAAATAACTTTGTGTGAGTGGCAGGAGACGCAAATTAGCCTTTGCGTTAAACGAAGAAGACGCAAAGTAAGCTTTGCGTTTAGCTGAAGGTAACGCAAACTTTCTTTGCGTGAGTCACTGGAGACGCAAACTTAGGTTTGCGTGAGCTGAGTAAGACGCAAGATGAACTTCGCTTGATACACGGGAAAAGCAAAGTTATCTTTGCGTGATATACGAGAAACGCAAATTGCACTTTGCGTTAAGAACAGATTCCTGAAGCAGATGAAAACCTGAAATACACTAAAAAAAATTAGAAATATCACACAAACTAAGATGAACTCGCACAAACTCATATGAACTCGCGCAAAGTAGAGATCTAGCGCAAACCGAAGACGAAAACACAAATCTTCAAAAAAATCGATTTCAACACCGATTTTGATAAAATTTTCTTATACAAATACGATCGAAAACACCTTTTCAACTCATTTCAATCAAAAATTTCGATTAAAATCCACAAAATCTAAATTTCGTAAATCACACAGTTTGTTAAAAACGTTTTTTCAGAAAATCACAAAACCTCAAAATCAACCTTCAAAACTCGAATTTCTTGAAAAACAATATGAATCAAAAGTTTTCTACTATCAAAATCGAATCCAACAAACTGATTTTTAATGAAATTCGTTCAAAAACACATCCGAATTTGATGAAAATCAAGAAAACGATATTTTCTTGAAAAAATTCAAGAAAATCGATCAAATTTTCGATTTAAACCACAAATTCAGATTCTAAAAATCAATCTCTCAATCCTCTCAAGATTCAGATGGCTCTGATACCAATTAATAGTCCAAGATCAATGAATCATAGAGAGAGAAAGTAGAGAGAGAGCGACTTGGAAGCGCAAAGTAGTATATTCAATGAATGTACGTAAAAATCTTACAAGGAACAAGACCAAAGGGACTTAAATACCCTTGGTCAAAACAACACAGTTTGAGACATTAGACACAGTATTTGACCAAGCCCTATAAATACAATTATTACTATAAAATCAGACTTAACACTTAATGATATAGAAAATGACTTGTTCAGTAAACTTCTAGTGAGAGTTTTAGCAGAAAGCTAAGCTTTTTCCAAATATACCCTTTCAATTAAAAAAAATGTTCATTCAATTTATGAAAAAATTCACAGCAAATACATTCTCAATCTATACATATAGATTAATCCATACAAACATTTTATTCATATATGACTTGATGAAAAACAACAAAACATTATGTAAGTTGATCATATGATTCATAAAAACAAGTACCTGAACTGCCGAACATTAGGCTACCCACAATAGTGGCTTTTAATTTGAATCGTCTATTTTTAGGTTTTGTAAATGGCATACGTATTAATATTATTTTTTTCAAACCTATTCATTAATTATTTTATCTATATCTATACTATATTATAAATCATGGATAAAAAACTCTTAAATACAAATTATTAGGCACAAGGTACCATCATTTTATACAAAATTTTAAAAATCTCTTAATTTACAAGTATCAAAGCACAAGATACATATTACTACTGCAGACCTCTAACACCCACCAATTTGTTATGTGCAGGATCTTCCTTTTATGCAGACATTTCCATGTATCTATACTATATTATAAAGCACGGATAAAAAACTCTTAAATACAAATTATTAGGCACAAGGTACCATCATTTTATGCAAGATTTTAAAAAATCTATTAATTTACAAGTATCAAAGCACAAGATACATATTACTACTGCAGACTTCTAACACCCACCAATTTGGTATGTGCAGGGTATTCCTTTTATGCAGATATTTTCATGTATCACTATTAATTAATATATTATCTTACTACAAATTTGTTTTAATTATATTATTAAATATGTAATTGGTTATTTTTTCTAGATGTCATTAAAATATAATTAAGATAATCATTTAATTCTAACAAAATAATTAATTTTTTTATATAAAAAACATTATATTATTAAGGATTAAACAAATTTATAAAAAAAACATTATCACTTTCTCAAAATCATCCAAAATCGTACTGTAAATCGACAAAAAAAACAAAAAATAAAATGAAACATTAAAATCGTGATGTATCTCGCTGCATTGCGCGAGTACGCTTCTAGTCACTATTAATTAATATATTATGTTACTATAATTTTGTTTTAATCTATACTATATTATAAAAGAGACATAAAAAACTCTTAATTACAATATTTTAAGCACAAAATACAACTAATTAAAACCAATTACTTAATTTACAATTTCATAATACATTGGTACAACTTATCCAAGCACAATATCTCACATCATCATCTATTTGTGGAATGGATACTCATTTATTAATATAAATATTTGTTTTTATATTTAATGAACGATTTAATCAATATTATCTACTATTATCAATATTTGTTTTTTATATTTATTGGACGATTTGATCAATATTACTATTATCAATATTTATTTTATGATTTACTCTTAATATATCTATATCTATATTAGTTATAATCTCATAACTAGTATATATATACTATATTATAAAAACATGAATTGATCTAATAAATATATTTAAAAAAAAAATAAAACAGGTAGTTTATCTCATAGTGTTTATTCTGTATTTAATATGTTTATTTGCCAATTAGTTATACAAATAATAACATAAGACTTTAATAAGTTATAATTATGTTTCATTAACTTGTAATTTTGAATTTTAACTAATATATCTATACTATATTATAAAGCATTTAAGCTAAATTCTTAAAAACACTACTAGAAAAATGATTATCACCGACCAACATTTCCGACGGATAGTATCCGTCGGTAATTACAATCCAAAAGTACCACTTATTAATGTATATTACTTAAAATCCAAAAGTACAAATTGATTAAACATAATTACAACTTATAAAAGCTCAATGTTTGAATTCGTGTAACTAACTGCAGATAAGCACTTATTTTTATTTTTTAAAATATCTAAAATTTTTAACTATTGGTATAACTAACCGATAAATATAAGAAAATTCGAGATAAAACACCTTATTTTTATTTTTTATTGAAGTATGTTATCTTTTTAATTTTAAATATAAAATATCTTAAATATAGTTATCATTTAAATTAAACATTTTTTGACCCGTAACAAAATTTATTATTATTATTTTTTATAAAAAAACATAATTAAACTAAACTAAAATATATATTTGTTTTAAATCCAGGTTTCTCAAAATCGTAAAATAAAATAAAAAAAACTAACAAAAAGTATGAATAATGATCGAGGGTTCGAGTTATAGATTTCAGAAACCCATTGCATTGCGAGGGTACATTTCTAGTTATATTTTTTATAGATGTCATTAAAATATATAAGATAATCATTGAATTCTAACAAAATACTTAATTTTTTTATATAAAAACATTATTTAAGCCTAAATTAAACAAATTTATAAGAAAAACATTATCACTTTCTCAAAACCATCCAAAATCGTACTGTAAATCGACAAAAAAATAAAATGAAACATTAAAATCGTGATGTATCTCGTTGCATTGCACGAGTACGTTTCCAGTTTATTAAAACATATGAAATATTTCAATTGAATTATATGCTTTCAATTATTGTTATTTAGTATATCATTATTGTTATCATATTATTTTGAAGTATAGGTATTAATCAATTTTTACTTTATTAATATTATTTAACTAATTTAGTTTAAAAACTACTTATACGTAATTGTTATATGGTTAAAAAAATTTAATACTAACATGAAAACGTAGTATATTTTTATGGTAATTTTGTAAAGGGTTGGGTTATAGTGAAAAGTTGAGTTAACGTAAGAAGCGTGAGAAGTGATTATCAACCGTTTGATGCACATTGGAATGAACTGCACCGAGATAAAATGCAACAAATCAATTCTCTTATGAAATGCAATTCAAGAGTGGATTTGAGATTATAAGTCCAAATATTTCCCCAAAAATCGGGTTTCAGATTTTCGTATTTCGAAGCATTCGAGGTTTGCACAAACACCATAATTTTGGTTCAGGTTTCGGACTATTTTGGTTTTGCACACCCATAGAGATAAAAAAAAATTAGGGGTGTTAAAAAGAACCGTCGGAGAGCGGTCTGGTGGTCCGGTTCGGTCTGAAAAATAGCCAAACTGCTCGGTCTGGTCTTGTATGCGCCTATGCGGTTTGAACATTTTTTTGAGCAGTCTGGACGAACCGACCGCTAAAATTATATTTAGTGTTCGTGTTATATGTTTACCTATTATGTCCCAATTTAAAAAAAAAGTTCATCCAATATATTAAGTTATTAGTTTTCACTTTCAGTTGTCCGTGTTCCATATGTCGGCAAAATTCTAAAATCCGCCAAAAATCAAAATCTAAAATTTCAAATCGTCTTTCGGCTTGCTAAATCTTTGTCTAAAATTCAAATTGTTGTTTGTGGACTTGCTTAATTTTTTTTCAACTTGCTCAATGTTTTTTATTTTTGAAGATAGATTTTTCTTCTATAATTCAGTATTCTTTTTAATAATATAACATCGATGGAAATTTTAAATTGGAGATAGATTTTATGTTGGGAAAAGTTTGAAAAAACCCAACAAACTATCATATTTTTGAATGATCAAGTTCTTAAACCTTTTTTTTAAATAATAAAACCATTAAACTTTCTGAAACCGGTTAAATACATTCTTGTAACCTACAAAAAACAAGTTAATGTGATAAAAATTTGGAAAAAGTCTAAGAAAACCCAACAAACAATCTGATTTTGAATGATTAAGTCCTTCAATTTTTTTAAGAAATAAATCTCTAAAATTTCTCCTAAATCTTTTTACCAAATAAATTCTTGATATTTTTTTGAACAAACAAATCCCAAAGTCTTTTTTTTTTTGAAGAAAACAAAATCATGAACTTAATTTTTAACAAATAAATCCATTTTTTTCCAACAAAATCATGAACAAAAATATATATATATACAATTTATCTCACCGACAACAAAGTAAAATGAACCAATTAAACATAGAAAAATTATACCATTTCCATTACTAATCTGAAACATTGAAAAGTTATGCCTAAAACATAAATAGATAAATACAAACATTATAATAATTATTTCACAAAATCTATGAAAAAAAACACCCATCATTTTACAAAATATACCAAAAAAGCGTCAATTCCTTCACACAAAAAAAAAACCAAAAATGGTTTTTTTGGTATATTTGTGAAGGGATGGACGTTTTTTTGGTATATTTTGTGAAATGATGAGCGTTTTTTTTGTATATTTTGCGAAATTATGAGTTTAATTTTTTGTATGCATCTATTTATGTTTTAGGCATAACTTTTGAATGATTCAGAATTAGTAATGGAAATGGTATAACTTTTCTTTGTTTAATTGGTTCATTTTATTTTGCTGTCGGTGAGAGGAATTGTATATATTTTTTTGTTCATGATTTTGTTCAAAAAAAGTTTCGGGTTTATTTGTTCAAAATTAAGTTCATGGATTTGTTTCTTAAAAAATAAAACTTTAGGATATATTTGTCAAAAAAAAATTTAAGAATTTATTTGGTAAAAGATTTAGAATTTTTTTTGAAATTTATTTGTTAAAAAAATTTAGGGACTTAATCATTCAAAATCAGACAGTTTGTTGGGTTTTTTTAGACTTTTCCCAAAATTTTATCACATTAACCTGTTTTTACATTTTTACAGGTTACAAGGATGAATTTAACCGGTTTTAGAAAGTTTAAGAATTTTATCATTCAAAAAAATAGTTTAAGTGTAACACCCTGATTTTCGAAAGGTATCATTTCAAGCTAATACAGAAACCGGTATATTAAAAAAAATAAGATATTTGATTTTGGGCTTGAATCCTTGATTTTATAGTCTTAATGGATAAATGATTCAATTACGAGTCCAACGGTCCTTTCCGGAGCGAAAACGGAGTTATAACGAATAAGTTACGGCCGAAACAGTGTTAGCAACTTTCGGTACATCTCGCGCTACCCTGCCTCGCGATTGTGACATGTCACAGTCGCATGTCAGGGTCGCGACGAACCTCCAGTGCGTAAAAACGGGTTTCTTCTTCATTTGGTCATAACTCTCTCATTTCAACTTCGATTTGGGTGATTCAAGTTGCTACGTTTTCGTTTTTGAGAGCTCTTCAAGGATCTAGCAAGAGATTGGAAGTCTATTGAAGTATACTAGAGTATTTTGTGGTGGTAAGCTTCTCATCTCTCCCTATTCATCTTCTTCACCAAGTTTTATAGGGTTTCATCCACCCTTTGTGTTTCCTTTCATAGATTGGAGATTTGTGGCCATTTTGGTGAACTAGAAGTGTTTTGGTTGGTGGATTCAAGCTTGGGTTAAGGTAATCTTCTATTCTCTTCAGTATGGAAGTTAGGGTTTCGGTATTAGTTGAGGTATTCATGTATGTGGTTTGGATTGTATGGATTTAGGTTTTGGAAGTTTCCGGCTTGAGGATTCGAGCGGCCTTCAAAAGAGCTCGTTGGGTGAAACCTAGATTTAGCCTAAATCTAGCAAGGTGAGTTCAAGTTGATTTATGAAAACGGTGTACATGCCAAAATGTTTATTTTAAAGTGTTTTACATGAAATGGTTAACTGCTGATAAGTTTTGGGTCTTTCGAAGTAAAATATGTTTTACTTGGTTATTCGTCAAAGTGTGAGTATTTGATAAGTTTCACATTTGGTAAACTTGGGTTGTGTTAACCTCTTAAAATGCTTATATTGGGTTTGAACATTTTAGCAACTAAATAGCATGATTTACGTATTCTTAGTGACTTTGTACAAGTAAGATCTATTTCATGATTCATGCATCTTTGAGGATTTTGTACAAATGGATTTTGAGCATTTTAGCTCGGGGTTGGCTTAAAAGAGTCTTATGGACAATTGTCCGAATTTAATAGCTCGATGTAGAGTCCCATTTCATGACTTACATCTAAATGCATTTTTATCGCATATTTATAATTACAGGTTCGAGTGTTGTTGTCATTCAGGTATAGTCATGTAATCTTAGACCGTGTTGCATTGGATCCATAGGCACATGAGTCAGTCTTATTTGATGGTCATTTGGGTGGTACGGGGTTGGACTCCGGGACACATGTTTTATGACCTTGTCCGTTCAAGGAGTACACTAGGAGGACTGAGTCCGGGTGGTGCTATCATGGCGTGGAGTAGCCATTGGATGGGCGTTTTGGACCTCCGCCAGGTGGGGCAATGCCTTGGTTGTATCCCCCTTGGGGCGGGCCTTGAAGCGGTATTCTCGTTGTTATATCGCTAAGGTCAGTTGACTCTTTGGTGTAGCTTGAAGGGAGTCGTAGGGACACTTGGGCTTGTGTGTCGTGAAGTGTCATACGATTAACGTTGTATGAGTGGCATACTTTTGTGTTCCTCCACTCTCAACGGATACGGGAAGCCCCCGTCGCCGGGCCGTCGTATTTTGGATATTTAATTGTCCATGTTTTAATATTGGGATTTCATTCTACTTTATGGTCGCGTGAGTGTTAAATTGGGTTACATGTTTTCGATGACGTACCATATTATTTAAGAATCGTTTTGCTTTATTTATGGGCCGGGTATTATGTCCCGCCCGTGTTTTGGGTGTTTTGGGATATGAGGTTTTATTTACAATTTCATAATTGGAATATCGAACTATGACCCCATTTTGGGTGAGTTCCAGATTGCATCATTTTACATGAAAGGTGTGTTTGGGAGCATTATCTTTAAAAGTGCATGTTGTGGGAAAAATATGTCGTTTCCATTTTAAAGTATATTATTTCGAAAGATCTCGCTTTAAAACTGATTTTCTGTCTTTCATAGATATATTCATTCATGTTAAAACTCTTGAGCTCACTAGGCGTTAAGCCTAACCTTTTTATTTGTCGACATGTGTATCAGGTTCCAGTTGGGGGTTCGGTTCTAGCAAGTGCTATGAGGATTGAGCCTTAGCTTTATACAAGGGTAAGTAGCTGGTGAAGTCTTCCGCAGATTGGAGATAGTGATTGTTATTGGGTTTAGTAACACCCGTCCTTTTCCTATAATGTATGTATAGGATGAATGTGAGCTTTGGGGTTAATTCTCAATTTATGTTTGTGGTTTGAAGTATTTATTGATGTATTTAGAAATTTTTTAATAAGTTGCTATCTTCAGACTTGAGGGTGTTACATTAAGAACTTAATCATTCAAAATCATATAGTTTGTTGGGTTTTTTCAAACATTTTCCTTTTATGTTTATTTTAGTTTAAAGCCCATAACAGGCCCACACCACCTAAACCAGTCAGACCATACTGTTTTTTTGTGGTCCGATTTGACCGGTTTGGTCATTTGCTGCCAAACCGCTCGGTTTAGAAAATTTCTAAACCGCCATTACGGTTTGGTTTGTGGTTTGGAGGGTTAAACCGCGAACACCCCTAAAAGAAATCCAAATTTCAAAACCAGAAGGACTAAAGTCGCAATTTCCTACAAACCAAAGGGACTAAAAACTTTCAGTATTTCCCTCCCGCTCATGGAGGTAATTCTTTCCATAAACAGTCTACGTGCTCCGATTCTTCTGTACTACTACCATTGTGCATTGCAAATTCTCCAATTGCACACACATAATACTCGGATCTACGATCCATTGATTCGTTATTGTCTACAAATTTCAATTACCAATTCATGTAGTTCCGATTTCAATACAAAATCGCTGCAAAAGGAAGTAATTAACCACCGTCGCTGAGGATATCGGTTTAAATCTCACCGGAAAAAAACCAGGTACGTGCAAATCGGACAAATATTTGCCCTAATTTTTTACTGATGTGATTACTTTCATGTTTGGAAGTCGAACCATATGATATGATGCAAAACAAGCAGTTTTTTGATCTATTTTTGTTCTGATATCTCATTTGTAATTTGTTCATATGTTTGGGGTGTGAAATTTGAGATTGTGAAGAATTCGAAGGAGTTGAATAGATCTATGCTAAATTGTTACCTTAGCTAAATTTAATCGTCAAAAGTCGGTTTAGGCATTTGCATTTCAAATTTTAGAGGTCATTAAGAAGAAATGGAACTTAACTGATGTAATTTAAATACCGAGTAAGCGAAATGATACAGGGAGAATTCAAGAGTTAATAACGGTTTTCGGGAATAATTGGAAAAAAGAGAAACGGGCTCGAAGAGAAAAACGAGCTCGAAAGATGCTCGGAATTTGGCATCGGAAAAAGAGGCAAAGAGAAAACACCAAATATAGAGAGAGTTACGATAGAGATCGAAGAACAAATCAAGAATCGCAAACAGAACCAAAAGCGAGTTCCATGCGACCCAACTCGCATGAAACTCACGTACAGCACTGTTGGTTGGCTTCCAAGAGTTCTAAGTCATCCTAAGTCCATTATTAGATTTTCAATCCATGCACCACGTGCCTTAATCCTTTTTTATTTAATTTCTTTTTAGTTATCTTTAATAAATTAGGATTAGATTTAATTTAGGATTAGTTTTAATATCTTAGATAATAATTTAGGATTATTTAGTTTCCTTTTATTAGTTTTTAAATAGCTTCCTAGTTAGTTTATAATTAGGATAGTTCTAAATTCCATAGTTATTTCTTAGTTAGTTTAGCTATAAATAGGGTAGCTAGGTTTCATTGTTAATCAATTCAATCAAGTTTCAATCAATAAAGCTTAGCTTTTTTAGAGAGTTTTCTCTTAATTTTGAGTTTTACGCATCGTAATTCTCAACCGTTAAAGGGTTTAGACGCTTGTCGATCCTTCCGCAAACCTACGCTGCGTCACGAAAGTGCAAAATCATACATCTGGCTCCCATGTAATGATTGAGAGCTCCCTATACCTAGCTTTGATGGTGATAGAGACCTGTCCATTGAAGTTGAACAATGGCAAGAAGCTTTTCAGACCGGTAAGAGGTTATTAGGAGTATAATGTTTCTGTTTTGAGATTAATCAGTTATGATGAGAAACTTTCGTATTATATTTGTTGTAAAAAAAGTGAACAAATAACTCGACTAAATTCACTTGGTCCACAATCAGACGTAGACAAACCTCAATACCATAAACAAACTCGGATGATACAAGAAGTTGATATATTTGGAATGTAAGGACCTATCAACACAATCAATCAAATATTAAGGAAAAAGAAAATAATGGAGACATTATAGATTTTATTTGAAACTCCTGAAGACCATTGGCAGAGTACACCATTGAGAATTCCACTATTATCGATCTTGGTACAAGATTGTAGAGGAGGCCAGCAAGTTGTATGGAGAATTTGATGTTTGTAGGAAGAAACGAAAGAGTTTCTAATTTAGGGTTACAACGGATTATGCCCTAAAATGGCATTAAAAACTCGTCTGTCGCCTGTTGCGACGAGCAACTTTGAAGTTGCATAGGAACTCGCCCGGTATGAATCTCAGTTGAGCACGACATTGGAGACGACTTGTGCAAGTTGCATATGAAGTTGCGATGCTTGTATGGAGAGTTGAACGTGAGTTGCTGGGCGACCTTGGAAGTCACGTGAATTCCCTTTGACATAAACCATTAGTGATATTCCTCTGGAGCTGCAGCATCATTTACAAGTTATTTATCATGGTAGCGATTTTGGTTCATAAGATCACATATGAACATTGTCCAATGGTATTTTATACATTTTACCAATAGTCAAGGCATTCCATTAACATATAGTGAATTGTGGCAATTTACAAGTGAATCTAAATATGTTTTTCTTTCATTATGACATTTGATCTACACATCTCTAATCTCTATAAGCATCTTTTGGGTTCCTTAGAGTTGTATTTTTTTTTGGTGCTCTACAGATACTATCTTTGGTGAAAATTGGTAAAAATAAGCATGGCTTCTAAAAAGGATATAAAGAAAATAGAGGACAGAGGTCAAAATGAGATTAAAGCTCCACTTATAGCTCAAGATGAAAGAAGAAAAGAGGATAATTCTATGGTTTACATCAGCACATTCGTTGCTGTTTGTGGTTCTTTCTCATTTGGAACAGGTGTAAGTGCTGAGCTCGGTTAGTCGTTTAATTTTATCTTCTTTCGAACCTAGAAATCAAAAACCATGTCGAATTTATATCAATTACCTACACAAGTAAAAATCTTGTTGGTGCCATTAATGATTTGCTTGGCTTTCATTTCTCAGGTTGGTTATTCATCTCCTACCGAGGATGCCATCAGGGAAGATCTAAATCTAACAATAACAGAGGTTAGTTTGATCAGCACTTAGCCCAAGTGCATAATGCCTTAAGTGAAACATAATTTTCAAGCAACATAAATTCTTAGCAAAGAATTTTTGTGAAATATACTATACTCAACATGAACAGGCAACAAAAGAAATAAGTAGTGATGGATGGCGTATCAACCAATAATGATTACAGAAACTAAAGAGCGTCTTCAACAATACTTTATAATTTTTCTAAAATAGAGTATTAAAAGTCAAAAATCTCTAAAAAAAATTACATGCAACTCCAACAACTACTTTCTTTTAGAGATTCCAACATTAGTTATATTATTAAAATATTCAATACATTTAATAAAATATTATTTCTATCTGTTAAACATTTAATTTCAATGTCTCCTATTTTTCGTAAAGAAGTAGATTATTTCTCTCTCTTAAGATATTATTTCGCACTTTTTGGTCACATCAGTGCCAACTTAGCAATTTAAGGACTTGCATAAAACTCTACAATGGTAGTGAAAGCATATCCTTTTGTGGGTCCCATCCCATGTATTATTTGAACATCAATAATATGGATACAAATATCAATAACTTTAAAACTTAATAATATGTAATTTCACACAAGATCAAGGTAAGGTAAGAACACCAAGGATGTGGGTGACTTATAAGAACTCTCTTATAGTTCTTATAAACCACTACAATTTTTGCTTTATAAGAGATAATAACCAAACCAGAACACAGACAGCAAGATGAACTTATTTGATACTAAATGAAGTCATGTAGATAGTTATCCATCTTTCCCTTTTTAGTACAAATTGAGAAGCAACATTAATCAAATTGTTATAACCTAGAACAGGAGGCAGCACAATGCAATAGAAGATCAGTAACAGATTCAAAAGTAATATTAATATATTTTTGTTGCCTTTGTAGTTTTCTTTCTTTGGCTCAATATTGACATTTGGTGCAATGATTGGTGCCATTTCAAGTGGGCCCATGGCTGATTTCTTTGGTCGCAAAGGGGTAAGTTGAGGACAGTTTAGAAATTACTCCCTCCGTCCCAAAATAAATGTCCATGGTGAAATATTTTAGGAATGTGTAATTATTACACTTTTTAACAAAAGGACAATTTTACCTTATAGAGATAGAAATTTTCTTCATTCCATAATTAAGGGTAGAATGGGAAAGTAGACATTTACTTTTGAAAGTGGACACTTATTTTGGGACAAACTAAAGTAGTAATGGAGACACTTCTTTTGGGATGGAGGGAGTATCAGCCATTGTTGTATTGTTGTTTACAACACCTTCTATTTTTCCTTTTTTACAATTTCAAACAACCAAATCTTCTATTCGACAATTTCATAGGCATTGAGAATATCAAGTGCTTTCTGTATAGGAGGGTGGCTAGCAATTTACCTCGCTAAGGTATGCACCAATTTTACTCAAAGAGTGTTCATTAAAGCCTTAACTTCTATAACTTTTTGGAGTTAGCTCAACTGGCAATAAGCCTTGGGCCTTTGGGGATTCTCCTCAGAAGTCACCGGTTCGAATCTTGTAAGACCACCGGGAATTTTCCTGGCTGTTCTCCAGACACAAACTGGCCCGAACACCAGTATTAAACAAAAATAAAAAAAATCCTTAACTTTTGGATACTCCAATTTGAAACAGAATAACTAAATAATTTTCTTTTTAATGATGAAAGGGGCCCATGCCTCTGGACATTGGAAGACTAGCTACAGGATATGGAATGGGAGTCTTTTCCTATGTGGTACATCACTCTGCCCACCATTTTCTAACTTTCTGTTTACTTGGTATGTACTTCAGAAGACTAAATAAACATGTTTTGTGTTGCAAGATACCTGTGTTCATAGCTGAAATAGCACCCAAACAATTACGAGGCTTGTTAACAGCAGCAAATCAGGTTGCAACCCCATTAGTATTTAGATTTCAATACAAAATTACACACTTAGGGATCATTTACCAAATGCTTACCAGGTAAGTGCTTAGTTACCAGATGTCACTTACCCTACCGACGAGCATGGCAAGGATTGAGAATTTACCCAGTAAGAGGACTATAAGTGAGGGAGAAAACTCTTACCCCATAAGTACTTACCGGGTAAAAGATGCTTACCAACAATTCATTTGGTGACCGAAAATGTTGCACGATAACATATGTGAGAATGTTGAGTTTTGCTGGTAAGCATCTGGTAAACAGCCCCTTGGATACATTGTGCACTAGAAAAGTTAGTACATGAATTCAAAGGGCCTTTGGCACATAATCCGGTAACTCAAACCTTTCTAAAGGTATAGGGTTCCAAAGTCACTAAAGGTGGGGAATATATGTGAGTTCTATTTGCAGTATATGAATACTAGGGTCAGGTTCAGAGGAAAACCTCAAAAAAATGGAAAACTGAGGAACACCCCTAGTAGCCCTTCATCTAGACGGTATGCATTTGTGCATACAAGTAATTTGTAACATGCACACGTGCATATGCACAAATGCATAATGCACAAGTGCATAAAAACCGAAAAACAACTTAATTTACTTGTATGCACAGTGCATACCGTCCAGATGAATGACTACCAAGGTGTTCCTCAGTTTTCCATTTTTTTTTTGAGGTTTTCCCTTGAATCTCCCTATGAATACTATATACTTAAAAAAAGTTAGTATATGAAACACTGGGATATTTCTGACCTGTTCCCACCTACTTTGCAGCTCTTGATCGTTTCCGGAGTGTCAGTTTCCTTTATATTAGGAACACTGCTACATTGGAGAACCATGGCTTTGACAGGTTTCTTAAAAATCATTATTTACCACATTTCTTTCAATTGCGATTTTGTCCATAGTGGCATTCTTGTAACATAGAACAAAATCTAAAAATAAAAATTAGAATGATAGAATATCCTTGTGCCTTCAGGAAGTGTATTGAATAGGCTTAAACCCTTAAACGAGTAGGAATGTACAACCTATAGGCTTAACATAAGCGCATCATAAAGGGCCTAATCCTTCAAAGAGTTACAAAGGGAGACATACAGTTATGCTGCTTCCTGTTAAAAAAGACTGTCTAACAAAAATACAAAATCTACCTAACCTTGCTACAGGTGATGAATCCCAGTGATTTGGTTGCAGGATTGATTCCATGTGTTGTTTTACTAGTGGGCCTCATTTATATACCAGAATCTCCTAGATGGCTGGTAAGATTTAAGCACCCGTTTGGTTTGCAAGATTTGGTGGGATTTAGAATTGGATTTCGTTTCAATTCCGCGTTTGGTTTAAAGAAAATCCCTGAATCGAAATCCTGGGATTTCAATGAAATCCCATGTGGATTTAGAAATCCCAATGAGGTGGTTAGTATTTTGCAAGATTTTATAAGATTTATTTGTAATAATGTTTTAAAATTTGTTAAAAAACATTTGTTTTGTAATAATCAATTAAATATAAGGTATTTTAATTATTTTTATAATTATTTATAATTTGTTTTTATAAATTATCTATAAAGCATGGAATTCAATTTCATTTACAAATCCTACAAACCAAACACACCAAAGATTCCAAATCCTTCCACGAAATCCAAATCCCTCAAACACATTATATCAAACCAAATGGTTTAAGAAATTTTGGCTGCATGCAGGCCAAGATAGGAAAACAAACAGAGTTTGATTCTGCACTAAGGAAACTTCGTGGGAAGGATATTGATGTATCTGAGGAGGCAGCAGAAATCAAAGTTTGCATTTCAAAGCTCTCAACATTTTTTTCACATAAATAATCCATTAAAATTGAAGGGGTTATCAAATCTTGCAACTGTTGACAGGATTATATCGAAACACTGGATAAGCTCCCGAAAGCCAGTATATTCGATTTGTTTCAGAGCAGATATTTGAGATCCATTATTGTAAGTTAGTCTTCGTGTCAAACTTATCATCACCGGCAGGGGCGGACCTATGAAGGCCCGAGCATGCTCTGGGGCACCCGCTAAATCGATTTTCACAAGTTGAATTTTTTCTGGGGTATGAAAGGTGTACCCGCTTGACAAAAATTCTGGGTCCGCCGCTGATCACCGAGTTTTTTAGAAACGTCTTCTTAACATGTCGAGGTTTAAATGCTAACCTTTCTTGTCTTGTCCTCTTCTAATGAGAAGATAGGAGTCGGACTGATGATCTTTCAACAATTCGGAGGAATAAACGGGATCTGTTTTTATGCAAGCAGTATTTTCGAGTCTGCAGGTATAGATCTTCGACTTATGATCCTTTATGCTTCCAGCAAGCCATATAACAACCAAACTAGCGATAGCCCATTACATTATAGCCGAAGAAAGAAATTATAATAACAATATGTAATACTTAGACATGGGCAAAAAGAACATATCGTTTGGACCGGACCGGTCAAACCATGACGTCATGAGGCCAGACCAGACTAAGCCATGCCGTCGGTCCTTAATCGATCTAAAGTTCTTTGAGGCATAACGGTCTTTTTAGGACATGATAAAACCCGGATCGGATAAATAATTGTACTAGACCTATAAATTTTTATAAGTAATAGTTGTAAAACTAACTACTTACTAATTATTTAATTGATACTCATTATATTGATTTAAATAAAAAAAATTAGAATAGACCAAGATCAAAATGGCCCAGACCATCTGTCCTAAATCGAGCCTTACCTGATCGGATCAGTCCTTTTTTGGACTGCTTTGACCGGCCGTTGACTAGACCATATTTTTTAGGACCGATATGTACCCATCTCTATGCAATACTATTAGTTTAGGTCATGTTTGACAACCATAAGCTAGCTTATTTTTTAAACTTATTGTAAAAATCCCATCTAGATAGGTTATAATTTTTTTTGTAAAAACTAGTTGATATGCTAGCTTATAAGCTAACTTATTGAAATGGTAGCTCCAGAAACTTTTTGTCACTTTCTTCCAAGTATACCCATGTTTAATATTAATTGTTTTTATTACTATTATTTGTAAAAACCCAATCTGGATAGGTAAAAACTAGTTGATATGCTAGCCTATAAGCTAACTTATTGAAACGGTAGCTCCAGAAACTTTTTGTCACTTTCTTCCAAATATACCCATGTTTAATATTAATTGTTTTTATTACTATTAATTACTAATAAATATTAACTATCCAACTACATGTAACACTTTCAGTAACTTTGATGTATGTTTTTCAGGATTTTCTGCTGATATTGGTACAATAACCTATGCCATTCTTCAGGTTATCATCATTCTGATACTCATAAATCTTGAACTCTCTTTCTTTGATGAAATACTAGTTACAGAATGTTGCTTCTCTTTTTTCTTCTAGGTTGTGGTTACTGCCTTAAATGCACTCCTTATAGACAAGGCTGGTAGAAAGCCACTCTTACTGGTAATTGGTAAATTTAATAACGACTAAATTACGTTTTTAGTCCATGTGGTTTGTTGAAAATTGCTATTATAGTCCCTATGCTTTTAAAATTATGGTTTTCATCCCTATAGTCTATAACTTGTTATTTTTATACTTATGATTTTACAATTTATTGTTCTTTTCATCTTTGTGGTTTATAATTCATTGTTGTTTTCGTACTTTGTAATTAAGGGTATGGGTTTGTCCCAGGGACGAAAATGACAATGAATTGCAAACCAAAGGGACGAAAAACGCAATTTACTCTTAGTAATTGTATACCAACAACACATTATAGTCTTTTAGCAGTTCCACCTTCGATCAATACCATTTTTTTTTAAATTATAACATGTATTTTCAAGGTTTCTGTGACGGGGATGGCTTTGGGATGTTTATTGACAGCAACTTCATTCTACTTGAAGGTAATCATCAGACACTACACCTTATAACTTTATCCATCTGTTCCAAAATAAGGGTAATTTTTAACTTTGACTAGACATGTGGTTTAATGAACAGATTTGACTATTAGTACCCTTAGGGCCGATTTTGTTTGCGGGATTTAGTGGAATTTGGAATTGGATTCCATCTTAGTTTCGTGTTTGGTTTAAAGGTAAGTCCGGAATTGAACTTCTGGGTTTTTGATGAAATTCCACAAACATTGGATTTAGAAATCCTATGGGGGTAGTTGATATTTCACGGGATTTTTATATAACTTGTTCGTAATAATGTTTTAAAACATGTCAAAAATATTTGTTTTGTAGTAATCAATAATAAAAGGTAATTTAATGATTTTTATAATTATTTATAATTTGCTTTTACGAATTATCTATAAAGAATGGAATTCAATTTCATTCCAAATCCTACAAACCGAACACACCAAAGATTCCAAATCCTTCCAAGTCCAAATCCCTCAAAAACATCGGCAAACCAAACAGGCCCTTAGAGAATCAACAATGGAACTTTTTGGAGAACTTTCTGACCATGTAAGATAGTGAAAAAGGTTCTCACATAAACAACCACTTTTTGCTTGTAACCGCACAAACTCTCAGCAAGCTTGTCTTGCTTAGCCACCTAAGCTTGTGGATCCCACTTTTTTCTGAAAAAGCTCTAATAAAAAGCTTACCCTTGTGGATGCTCTAAGCATCCATACTGGTGTAATTTTTCATTAAAGATTTTTCTAACTTTTTTACCATGAGCAAGAAAACAAGCTTATTGGAATTTTGTAACAGCGCAAGCAAAAAGTGGGTTCTTTCTTGTGAGGAGCTTTTTCACATGTCTAGGTGGCCAAAAAGCTCCATTCGAGGTGCTTTTAATGATAACAAAACAGAGGAATTTTGTATACCAAAATCAATGCTACTAATATTTTATAATGATTACATATTTGATGTTTCTAAGAATGGTGCATTTGTTTTGAGACGGATGTAGCACTTCATTTTCTGTTTAGTATGTCAAATGCTTAATTGTTTGACAATCATCTTTTGCACCAGACTTATCAAATGGGAGTAGGGGTAGCACCTGCACTTGCCGTAACTGGCATAATGGTAAATATTACATTACTTGCAAAACTGGAAATACGAACATGTATATCACCTACCAAAAGGTGATTGACCCAGCGGTTATTGGATTACCGGTAGATCCTAACTTCCTTGGAGGTCTAAGGGTTTAGGCCTCACCAAAGTTCATGAGTGTGTGTGAGTTTTAAAGTATTTAATTATATAGACGCATAATCATTTATAAACCCAATAAATCATACAAACTTATAAACCGGTTTTATGTGTTGCTTCACAAATGAAATAACACGTGTGAAAATGCAGTGTTTATACAGTGTTAACATTGTTTCATATATCAAAAGTTTAAGACTGTTTTGTGTGTGGAACGATAACAGTCCTAAACGTTTCACATATGAAACAACATTGTATAAACACTACCTAATATATTGAAACTGATTTTAAGTTTGTATGAATTATAGGGTTTGTAGAAGAATGAGATTACTTATACATACTTCAAAACATGCATATATAAAGTTATATATGACTTCTGAAATTGTTTTTCTCTAACTCAGTTGTATATAGCGGGATTCTCATTAGGAATGGGAGCGGTTCCATGGGTTATAATGTCAGAGGTATATATATATATATGTGTGTGTGTGTGTGTGTGTCAAGATCAATTCGATTTCTGATTTCTCATTTTTCATCAGACTCTCAATAATTCGATGAATATGGTTTATCCAGATCTTTTCTATTAACATCAAAGGCGCTGCGGGTGGCCTGGCGACGCTAGTAAATTGGGCCGGTGCATGGGTCGTTTCGTTCACGTTCAAATTTCTCATGAATTGGAGTTCTTATGGTAAGAATAATGCATTCGTCAAGGTCCCATTTTAAACAGCATCCTGAAAAACAACGGTGGTTCACCGTTTATCAAAGATCATGTTTGGCAACCATAAGCTAGCTTGTTTCTTGAAGTTATTGAAAAAGCCATGTTTGATTAGCCATAAACTAACTTTGTGATGAAGTAGCTTTTCAATAAGCTCTTGGAAGAGATGGACCTATGAAGGCCCAACGGGTCTCGTGCACCTGCTCAACCGATTTTCGTAAAGATAAATTTTTTTGGGTATAAAAGGCGCTCAAGATGAACTTTGAGGGTGCTCTAGGATATTAGAAAATTCAAGGGACATCAACCAAAAAATCGAAAAATTCACTCGAAATCGACCAAAAAAACCAAAAAAAATCTCTCGAAATCAACAAAAAAGCCGAAGAAGTCCCTTGAAATCAACCAAAAAACTTAAAAATCTCTCAGAGGTAGAATTCAGCTAAAAACACATCGGGCAACTTTGTGGGCACCTTTCATCCACCCTAAAAGCGCACCCTCGGCAAAAATTCTAGGTCCGCCGCAGGCTCCAGGGGCTTTTTTCCAAAAATAAAATTTCCAATTATTCCCCTTATATTTTTCCAACTAATTTTTCAATATGTCCTTTTAGGTCATTTTACATTGTGATCTAGCTTATGAACTAGTTTTTACCAAACATGACTAAACATAATATGTTGTTTCAGGCACCTTCCTCCTTTATGCAGCAGTAAACGTCGGTTCTATTGTGTTTACGATCAAGATGGTACCAGAAACTAAAGGAAAAACTTTGGAACAGATACAAGCTGCCATCAATGGTCAATGACACCGATATCATCCATTGCAAGTTTGTTATTCAACATTACGCTATCGAGTGAGCATTACATCGACTTGAGAATAAACATTTATAAGTTATATAACATCTTCATATATTCGTTCTGTGTTTCGATTATTTGTGAAGGCTACATTCTTGGAAGCACTCTATCCCTTTGTCAAACCCCAAGTGGCAAATAAAAGCTAGGCTTTGGGGCTCCTTCCCCATAGGTTGCCAGTTCGAGTCTTCTCAGAATCGCTAGGTATTTTTCTGTCTGTTATCTTTAGGGCCGATGAAATTAGTCGAGGTACAGGTAAGCTGGCTCGGAAACCCATGGTTAAAAAAAGAAAATGCCTTACCGTGCTTTAGGGGTGTAGCAGCTGCTGCAAGTAAGTTTCGTCGATTTGTATTAAAAAGGAGTCCCCAAGCGATGTGAGATCTCACAATCCACCCACCTCAAGGAGTCCAGCGTCCTCGTTGCACACCAGTCCGGTTCCTGGCTCTGATACCACTCTTGTAACACCCCGAGTTCAAAGCAACGGGTTAGCCCAATAATTTCAAATTCAACTTAAAACCATGTTGGAAGTTATTGATAGCCCACAACTTTGAGCTCACAAGGAACTCAAAAATTCAAATTCTATCCATATAGAACGAGTTGTTACAAAATATAACCCATGTCAGAACACGAAAATATTCAAGAAACCTCAATATTTTCTTTTTAACATACAAAAAATTCAAGAAACGAAATCACAATACGTAGAATAAACTACATGAATACGTAAACATTTACATGGGCAAGACACTCTCCTGCTTTCTCTCTTTCCTTAAAACAATCACAAAACAAACAAAAAACCAGTGTATATAGATATATAGTTATCTGTATTTCTATCTATCTAATTGCATTTTCCATACCCCTTTCGATGAATTAGAATTCGTTATCTTGACAATTTTTTGTTTAGGTTGTCGATGCCTCCTAACTAATTGTTGTTGAGCTGATACATCTACCTTCGTTACATCAACTTTGACGATGTGATGATCAGAAGTACCTTTCGATGATAACACCATATATGAACCTGGAACAAACTTGTAGGGAGAATCCGGCGACACCAGTATGTAATCTACCCTTGTACCGTACTTGCACGTACCCTGCACATCTGCGTTAAATTTTTGAAAAACTATTATCTTCGAGATTCAGAAGAAAACCAAACCAACCCAAACCAAACAAGCCTAATATATACCACCCGAAGGTGGGATCTTGGGGGGGTGAGATGTACGCAGACCTGTGACATCTACTGTGTTTGGTACATAGACGAGAGTGGACAGGACGGGACATGGCAGGACTGGAGGGGGGAAGTGAGGTAGGCGAGTGAAATAATTGTGCAAGATTTTAGGGTTTTAATTTGACATCGGTAATTTAGTAATTTACCAACCTTGTTTTGTCTCCTTGATTTTTGTTCCACCTATTTTGGTGGGACAAAAAAAATGTCTTTGTCTAACTCAGTTATGTCCTGTCCCAGTCTAAATATCGCACAAAACATGTCAATAACAAGTTTTTTTCTATCATGTCTCATCTTATCCGTAATTTTTGTTCCACTTATTTTGATGGGATAAAAAAAATGCATTTTATCCCACACAGTCGTGTCCTGTACCAATCTAAATGTCTCATTAAATGTTTGACGACAAATTTTTGTCATGTCCTGTCTTGTCTCATCTTGTCTCTGATATTTGTTCCACCTATTTTGGTGGGACAAAAAATGCTTTTTGACTTGGTCATGTCTTGTCTCGGTCTAAATTTCGCACCAAACGTGCGGCAAGTTTTTGTTTTGTCCTGTCCCATCTTGTCCTGCGTACCAAACAGTCCAAACGCACCCTCAAGGAGCAGAGGAATTGTTTCTCTGAACACCCCCGGTTCGTGACAAGTGTGCGAAAAAAATAGAAAAAGATCAGAAAGAAACTGAAAGTGTAATTCATACTCTGGCCTTTCGCGATAATGACCACGGATTCGCATTCGCCTGCAAAATCCTTAGCATCGGTGTACTGCTTGTTCTTCAAGTACTTCATCACTTCGACTTTTGGTGTCGGTTTTCCCATTTCTTCATAGTACTGAAACAACACGTTATGAATGTTGGCATCCCATGTGTTTTCGTGATGTCGGGTACAATGATTGGATTATTATCGTACCTTAACAATGTCTGTCCATCTTTCTGGTGAGTAGTCTGTTTCATCAAGAGAGTTGATGCCTCCAGCTAAGATATGTGGTCTCTCGTTAGACTCGATTATCGCATTTATCTGCTTCATACGCCATCTCTCGTCAAGATGATCGAGAAGGGTACAGTGGAAATCAACTTCTCCCATTTCGGGAACATCAATTGTCGCCTTTAAAACGTTCCTGCATCCGTTTTAACAACCGTTAACGTATGTTTCTTTGTCTTTCTTGCTATCTCCACTCAACACCGAAGAAAAAACAACGACTTTTACTCACTCGGGTCGTTTTAGGCCATGTTTGGCAAACTAAGTTAGCTGGTAACTGATAAGCTAGCTGATAAACCAAGTATATTTGGTAAAAACTAGCTGATAAGCTAGTTTGTAGGCCGACAAACTAGTCATATTTGGTAAAAACTAGTTGATAAATTAGTGTTGTCTCATAATAAGTGTTTATTTTCCAATTCTACCGTTAATTATGCAATAGATAAATTCATTAATACCTCTATAAATAACGTTCGGATAATATGTACATTTAACTACCGGTCACCATCTGAATTATCCTCGTAACCTTTCTTAGATGGTTAAGTATATTAATCACGGTAGTCGCAAAAATGTACATTTAACTACGCGATGTTTATTCTCTAACCGTTAAAACTCCTGCCACAAAACCACAAGGGTTGTGGCGTAGTGGTTAAGGCTCTGGGGGATGTGGTGGAATATCCCATCTGCCAAGGGTTCGAATCCAGGCGTACACAACAATTGTGGCCACTGAGGTTTAATCAGGGCTGATGTCTTACAGTAATAATTTGTCAAGGGATTAGTATAGGCATAGCCTAGGACACCATTCCAAGAAAAAAAAAACTCCTACAACAAAGCCTCAGCCGAGTAGCTCAATTGGTAAAGGGGTGGGGTGTTTTTGTCCAAATACGGGTCCCCGCCCCCCGGTGCGCGCGGGGCGGCAGGCATAACCTCAGCTGTTGAGTTAGCCAAAAAAAAAAAAGCAGTCCCTCACAACCAGATCCATGTGGGGCTGGTTGGGGTTGCCGATAATCAATTTTTTACCCAAAAACTCCAACCACAAAACGAACCCGAAAATTTGCATCCACCACCCAGATAAAGAAAACCAAAACCATGGACCACCAGAACTAGTCTCTTAAATCCCCAAATTTCAGGCATCAAATTGTGAAGAACATTAATGACATCTATACATAAATGGAAAACGACGTAACTTTGGGAACATTTAGTGTACAAAAATTCTAAATAAAGTTAGGTGTTTTCAGTAGCAATCAAGAGGCCAAAATTTTTGCATTCACACGCCAAAAAAAAAAAGAGAATAAAAATCTGTCGTCTCAAAATCCCATTCCTCTTTCACCAATAAAACAAAGACACGTTAGATTTTATATATTTTAAATTTTATTTAATTTCACATTCTCTCACTAATGATAGAATTTGGAAGAGAATTTGGAAGAGGAGGTATTTATTTAAAATAAATAAATTATCTTTAATAAAAATCTTTTAGAAGTAGTTGAACATTTTTCTTTTAGCATACAGCTGTTTCCAAACATGATACCAAACAGCACTAATATTCAACTTGTTATCTGGGTTCCATGAAGTAGAAAAAATTGAAATAAAGTTAGGTGATGACAGAAAGATTGGTATCTAATTTTGCAAGTATCAAGAAAACCACCCCACCCCCAATCTCCATCTCATCTTCTCACATGTTCTTCTTTGTTTATTTCATGGGAATTGAAATGAGTTTTCAATTAGAAGCATAATTTTTTTTTTAAATATTAGTTTAATGATTTTTATCGGACCCGCTCCTAGTTCAAAATAGTTTGTCCCTGGTTTAAAACAGTAGTATGTTTTTGTAAGAATTTTAGGGGACATTTGGTTCACATAATGGAATCTGATGGAATTGAAATCCATCATTGAACGAATTGGAATGAAATTTGATGGAATTTGACCACACATTTGGTTGGTAGAAATTCAATTCCTTCACTTAAGTAAAGGAAAGATGAATTCGTTAAATCGTGGAATTCAATGGAATTTGAAGGATTCCATCACTTTTATTCCGTGAACCAAACATGCGCTTGGAATTTGGTCAATGGAATTATCCATTCCAATTCCTTCAAATTCCATGAACCAAAAAGCCTCTTAAAGGTTAGATTCTTGAATTCAATATTTGAGGTCATTCAACTAAATGATTCATTTTCATAGGTCCCATCTTGTTTTGGAATAAATGTGATCCGTATTCACATTCTACCCATAGTTCAAATCAGTCGACCATAGTAAAAACTTAAAAATACACTAGAGGGTTAGATTCTTTAATTCAGTCTTTGAGAAGGTCATTCAGCTAAACAACCCATTTTTAAGGGTCCCATCTTGATTTTGAATAAATGTGATCCCTAATCAGAGTCTGCCCTCGGTTCAAAACAATATATTTCCGTAAAAACTTAAAAATACACCAGAGGGTTCAGCTTTTAAGAAGACCGTTCAGCTAAATAGCCCATTTTTCATTGGTCCCATCTTTGATATCAAGTAAATGTGATCGGTATTCCACGTCTTCGGTTCTTCTTTCGAAGAACCGAAGCTTTGTAACAATGCATTTATGGCTTTTCGCAATTAATATCCTTATGTACTACATGACCTTTCTCTTAAGGAATTCCATCACCCTTTGCCTCTTTGAAAGAGAGGAGCCATGACCCCCCTATTAAATGGGAGATAAAATGGAACCCATGATTGAACCCAAAACTTATATTTTGTCTTTCTTATTATGAAAGACAATTAATTAAAGGGCTAAATGTCTACTTTCATAAAATTCTTTATTATAACAGTGTACTTTTATTTTACCTTGTTACAATAATGTCATTTTTAACTATTTTTCAGAGAGTTGGCCAAAATGAGCCAACATCGTGAGTTTTGAGAATCGGTCAAAAGAAGTCAAACCCATATCAAATTACTTTTTATTAGGGCATTCAGGGGCGGACCTATGAAGGTCCAACCGGGTTCCGTGCACCCGCTATAAAAAAAAACTTTTGGGTATGAAAGGTGCACCCGTTAAACTTTTAGGGGTCCTCAGGGATATTAGAACATACAAGGAACATCAACAAAATAACCGAAAAAGTCCCTCGAAATCAACCAAAAACCTTAAAAAAAACCATCGAAACGGTGAAATTCAGCTAAAAACACATCAACCAATTTTGCAAGTTTTGATCACCTTACAAGTGCACCCGCTCAGCAAAAATCCTCGGTACTTGCACCCACCGTATACCGAAGAATGCACTATACTTTGAAATTTTTACCCATTAAACAACGGGTAACCTTTCGAAAGTACAATACCCAGATAAAAAATAATAATAATTCGAAAGTACATTATAAAAAACTCGTACCTGAAATCGGAATCATCGAAGATCTTCTGAACCTTCGACCGCTTGATCGGCCATCTCGACAGCACGGCGTTCCCGTATTCCGGTGCCCAACTCTCGGCAAACACATAATTCATCCCTAAAGCAGCAGCCAAATCAGACAATGGCTTCATATCTTTCTCTTCTTCTGCTTTAACATCTTGTAATGCCAATATATCTGCATCCAATTCTCTCAATACCTCAACAACACTCTTTGTACACCTATAATCCCCTCGTTGACCACCGTTGACTTCTTTCGAACAAAAACCGCTTTGTGATCTCAACACACCTTTCCCTTTCGAAACCACCCGGCCCGTTTTCGAACCCGGGTCGCCGCCCTCGTTTTCGTTGATAACGAAACCCAATTGGCCGCTTCGCTTCAACGAGATCTCGTTGTCGGGTAAGTTGATCGAGACCCGTAGCTTCGACTTCGCGAATCGCTGCTGTTTCGTTAGGGTTTCAGATGTGGTACTACTACTACTAGTACTACTTATTGAGCTTGAATGTAATGGTGATTGTTTCAAGATGCTTTTTGGACGATGATCCACCATTGATTTTGATCTTGAGTTGGTTATTACTGTAGGGCAAGAAACCAAGCATTCTTGTTCTTGATTTCCGCCATGGTCAAAGGTTGAAGCTTTTTCGGTCAACGGCTGTGGAACAGCTGGTGCCATGGAGAATAAAGCAGCGTTAAAAGTTGCGATTCGAATTGGGTTTTTTTCGGATTTTGGAATAATGATACCCAAATGATTGTTTGGATAGATAGTGGCTGCTGAAACCCCATTTGACCCAATTGGGTTTTTTGATGAATCTTGGTGACCACTTTTGGAGCTTGATTTCCCAAATCTTTTTATGACAACTTTTGGTTTTGCACGGCGGCGCACCGGCCACCGGAGTTTGGAGCAGAGTCGCCGGAGGTTTTTGTTGAAGATGCTAAGCATTTTTTTTATTATGAGATAGAAAAATATTGGGGTTGAAGTTGAAATTGAAATCTTGGTAGAATTGAAGAGGTGATTTGTTGATGGGTGTTTTGAAGCGATTGGTATGAATTGTGTTTTTAATAAAGTGGGGATTTTTTAGTATGGTTTTATGTTTTGTTTGTTTCTTAGGAGAGAGAGAGAGAGAGAGAGAGAGAGAGAGAGAGAGAGAAAGAAGGGGTTTTAATAAAGGGAGGTTTTTCTAGGAAACAAAGATGGGTGACATTTGGCAATAATTTAGAGGGTCCATCAAACTTTTTGTTTATACTTTTTTTTTTTTAATTTTTCGTAAAATGGATATAAATCTAGTCTCATCGTTTGGTTTGCATAATGTTTTTGGATAGAATGGAATCTATCAAAAAAATTTAACTTTGAAGAAATTGGAATGAAATGTTGTCAGGTTTGACCACTTGTTTGGTTGACATAATTGAAATCTGTCTGTTTGGTTCACAGAATGTAGCTTTGAAATTGGAATGAAATGTTGATAAATAATCAAAATACCCTTTTTGATAATTTCAATATTTATAAACAAAACATGCTTTAATAAAATAGTCATTAAAAATACTTTATTTGTAGCGATGGTTTAGATTGGTGGTTCGGATCGGAGGTTGGCAATGGTTTAGATTGGCGGTGGTCGACGGTGTTTCAGAACGATGGTGGTCGACAGTGGTTCAGATCGGCGATGTCGGCAGTGGTTCAAAATGATGGTGGTCGATCGTGGTTCAGAACGATGATGGTCGGTGGTCGGCGGTTGTCGGTGGTCGATGGTGGTTAAGAACGGCGGTGGTCGATGGTCGACGATTGTCGGTGGTTTAGAACAGCGATGGTTCAGACCGGCGGTGGTCAGTGGTGGTTCAGATCTGCAGTGGTCGACAGTGGTAAGTGACGGTCGTCGGTGGTTCAGAACGGCGGTGGTCGGTGGTCGACGGTGGTTAGTGGTGGTCGACAGTGGTTCAGATCGACGATGGTTCAGAACGACAGTGGTCGGTAGTTGGCAGTGGTTCAGACCGGCGATGGTTTAGAACGTCGGTGGTCAATGGTGGTTCAGATCAGCGGTGGTCAACGGTGATTAAGTTATATTGGATTGAGGGAATATGTGGTATTATGAAAAATAATAATTACTTTTCATCAAAATACCTTGTAGTTGCTAAGGAATGTTAAATTCCCTTATTTGTGGAATTTGATGGAATTTAGAGAATCTTTTCTTGAAAAAAGAATGAACCAAACAAAGAAATGAAATTTGGTCAATGGAATTCAACATTTCAATTCCATCATATTTCTTCAGAATCTGCGAACTAAACACCACCTAAGGGTATGTTTGTTAGCAAATAATGAGTTTAATGGGACTTGTATCTTATTTGTTCAACTATATATGACTGTTTGGTAATGGCTTAATGATATATAAAGTGGCTTACTCACTAAGCTTCTAGGGGGAGCTTAATGCAAAAAGCCAAAAAAAAATTCCAAACTTGTCCCTCCCAATTAAAAAACATGTTCTTCTATCTATGAAAAAAAAACCTCTGAAACAAAAAAAATTCCAATCTATACAGACAGATTAATCTACACGGACAACCTTTATTCATATATGACTTAATGGGAACCAACCAAACAACCAACCCTATATATCTAAGTTTAAGGTGGCGTTTGGTTACAAAAAATGGAATATGGCGAAGTTAGCATATGTTAAAGGAACTGGAATTAAGGATTGTTTAGTTGGTTTTCTATTAAGTCGTGTATTGATAAAGTTGTTTGTATGGAATAATATGTCTCTATAGAATGGAAATGTTTTTGTTTGAGAGGGTTTTTCATAAATGAAATGAGCATGTTTTTTAATTAGGAATGATAGGTTTGGAACAAGTTTGGCTTTATGCATAAACTCTCCCCTAAAAGCTTACTGGATAAGTTAATTTCTATACCATTAAGCCACAACCAAAACGGTCATGTATAACTGACCGAATAAAATGTGAGTCTCATTAAGCTCGTTAAACTGCTAACAGACATACCCTTAATCAAGTTTGACTATGCGTTTGGCTGGCAGGAGTTATAATGAAGTATGTTAAAAGTAATTGGAATATATATGTTTGTTATGTTGAATATAATTTCGGAATTGTAATAAACTAATAATAAATGACCAAAATGCCCCTTTTATAGCATTTTCATATTTTTATTACAAAAACTATAAATACTATATAATGAGAATAGTAGTAATAATAATGAATGGTGGTAGTGGTAGTGGCAACGACGACGATGACGGTGATGGTGGCGGTGGAGGTAGTGCAGAGAAAACGATGGTTTGGGGTTGCACTTTATTCAATATTCATGGATCATGATAACGATGGTATCGATACTTGAGTTTGTTATTACGTACATTTAAACTTCATAAATCTTTTGTTACAACATACCAACATGATAAGAATTGGATAAATATGAGATCAAAATATAACGAAATTGGTCTTAGTTCATATTTAATCTAAGCTTCTTCTTTTTTCTGTAATTTATGAAACGTTCAATTCTATCTTTTTTGTACCCATTTTTTTATCCCTAACTATAGATTTTATAACTATTAAAGACGTAAAAACCAAGTTTTCAAATTATATTGTAATTTTGCTTCAAAAAAAATTATATTGTAATTACTTATTACATGAAAAATGTCACATCAAAATCAATTTATGTTATGTATGGTGAAACCCCATTTTATCACGATGAGTACGAAACATGAAGTAGAAAACATTTGTTATAGTAATTAAAAATAAATATGTCATTATAATATTAAATAGAGGGATGAAATGTTCATATGTGAATCACTAAAAATTGAAGATATATGTGTATATGAACTCATGAATAATCTCTAAGACTAGTGTTTGTTCATTTGTGCATCTTTAGTTAGCTTTTTTTCATATCTTTTTAGTGATTCACATATGATTCTTTCTTACCTTTTTACGATATTTAGTCTTTTTACATGAACCATTTCATATTAAATAAAAACTAGACAAGTTTTATTATATTTTGATTTATTTTGTAATTAAATCTAACAACATGGAAATAAGGTTTGGGACTTCGGGAATTCTCCTCATAAGTCATCGGTTCAAGTCCTGCAGGGCCACTGCAGGGACGGACCTAGGGGGTATTGTGGTGGCATGTGCCACAGTTTCGTTCCTTCGTTGTAGTGTAAAAGATTATAGGGTCGTGAAAAATGTCACCACATATTTTTTGAAACTACAATGAGTACACAAGTTTTTTTTTGTAGGGTTGGTTTGCAAGGTTTTTCTTCCACCCTAGACCCGAGTTTGACTCCCATAGTGTCATTTTTTTTGGTTTTTAGCTTTTAATTTCAGATTTATTATGTTTCTGCAAAAAAATGTAATAAAAGACTTGAACACATGACTTCACATATGAAAAGCAATAAACTAACCAACATACTAATTATGATTTTGTGAAAAACATCCCTATATTTGTTTCTTATAATCAAAGGGTGTCATAGCATCTCCAACAACTTTCCTATAATTTCTCTAAAATAGAGAACCAAAAGTGAAAATATCTAAAAAGTATTACATTCAACTCCAACATATTTGTTATTTTAGAGATTTTAAAACAACTTATATTATTATAACATTCTCTAATTTATCATCCCAATACACTTTAAAAAAACTTAATGTAAAATGATAATAATTGAATCTCATTAGTGGGATTGAATAAAATAATCATTTATCTCTCCTACCATCAAGTTTTAGAGAATTCTCTAAACTTGGAAAATTTTCAAGTTTTTTCTATTATAGCAAACAAGATAGCAAAGCTGTTGGTAGGGCTGACAATGGGTAAGGGTAAACTCGTTACCCGTTATGTTTCGACCCGTTGGATAAGGGTATGGATAAAGAAAATTTTATCCATCTATCCACTTATCCATTACCCGAAATTTTAGTGAGTTGGATATGGATAAATGGTTTTTCGTTATCCATTACCCGTTACCCGTTACGATATAATATATATATATATATATATATATGTATAATTATATAAAATTAAATATTAGTGTATATATACATAATTATATTAAGTTAATTATTAACATTTTTTAATAATGTTGTCGTACATTAACGTGTACTTTAATTTATTTTTATATTTATCGAGTAAAAGATTTCATGTTGATTAAATGAGAAACAAGACGGATTTAGAAAATAAATACAACGAAAAATGTTAGTCTTACACATTTTAAATTGTTTTTAAAATATTATACTATGATTATATTTAGAGTAATTAAATGTTTACTACAACAAATTAGATATAAAATAATAACTATATTTATGAATTTATGTTTTACTTATATGTTTGAGGTTTAACAATATTAATTGTAGTTCAAAACGAAAATTTGTTTTACCATTTATCCATTACCCGTTTCGTTACCCGCTACTTTTAATGGGAAGGATAGGCAGTGGCGGATCCAAGATTTTTTCCTGGTGGGGGCACCTTCAAGGTAACTTAAATGTCCGTAAAGTTGTCCAATGTATTTTCAGTCTAAGGCTATGTTTGGCAAAAAAAACTAGCTTCAACTAGCTTATCAACTAGTTTTTTTTTGCCAAACATAGCCTAAATCTAACGTTTCGAGGGTTTTTAAAAGTTTTTTTTGGTTGATTTTAAGGGATTTTTAAGTTTTTTTGTCGATTTCGAAGGGCTTTTTTGGTTTTTTAATTGATTTCGAAAGTTAATTTTGGTTTTTTGGTTGACTTCGAGACACTTTTTTTGGTTAATGGGGTCCCAGACGAAAATTTACTGGGGGGACATTAAGATAGAAAGCCAAAAAAATACAAAATTTTACCCTAAAAATTTCATCTTTTTTCCTTTGTAATGGGGGCCATCCCCCCACTAACATATATATACATCCGCCCCTGAGGGTAGGATATGGATAAGGGTTTTATGAGATGGATAATAACCGTTTCGTTACCCGCTATTTTAAATGAATTGGATAACGGATTAACCTTTACCCTACTCATACCCTAACCGTTGCCAGCCCTAGCTGTTGGAGAGGTTTAAAGAACAAAAACTTACTTTTTCTATTTTAGCAATGTTGTTGGAGATGCTTTAAACGCTTGAAATTTTTTATAGTTCAATCCCTAGACCAGTGAGGATTTTCTAGTCTGTTATTCAGAGACCCTAAGAGTATCTCCAATAGTTTTTCTATAATTTTTATAAAATAGAGAACAAAAAGTAAAAATCTCTAAAATGTATTACATTCAACTACAACAAATTTGCTATTTTAGAAATTTTAAAACAATTTATACTATTAAAATATTCTCTAATTTATCATCCCAATACACTTTAAAAAAATAACTTAATATAAAATGATAAAAATTGAATCTCATTGGTGGGATGAAATAAAATAATAATTTTTCTCTCTTATTTAGAGAATTATAGAGAGTTCTTTATGTTTAGAGATTTTTTCAAGATTCTCTATTATAACAAACAAGATAGCAATGCTGTTGGATAAACATAGAAAACAAAAACCTAATTTTTTCTATTTTAGCAATGTTGTTGGAGATGCTCTAAAATCAATCGAGGTGCAGATAAATTACAATGTGAACAGGAAACCCATTTTTTAGAAAAAAAAATATGGAAAAAATGTGATTAAATTTAGGGAAATTGGCTGAAATAGCATATTACAAAGCCAATTGCACCTCCTAGCCATTTCTCTACGGAGTTTACCAAAATAGACCTAGGTCCGCAACCAGACAACAAAGACACAAAAATGACGGACCTACGTCGGTTCAATGAGATAAGGCCAGGTGTCGGATATGGCAGATGACGGACCTACCGAACCGACCCGTTGCGGACCTGGGTTGGGCCGCCAAAAATTGTCGTTTTGGAGGGGGCTGGTGGACCTGCAGGTCCGCTATTGCGGACCTAGGTCTATTTTGATAAAACTCGTAAAGGTGGTTGGATGAGATTCTTCTTGTTGTCCTGTGTTGGATTGAGAGATAGAAAAAGAAGATGCCAACTGCTCCCAAGGGAAGAAGAAGAAGAAGAAAGAGAAGCTTAGAAAATGTATAAAACCATAATATTTAATTTTATAATTATTAAATGAAAGAAGATGGGAAATTCAACAACCACGTAATATATTCAAATTGAAAATTAAATAATTCATTTTCAAAATAAACAATTATAATATGAATAATCATACATTACGTATTTTTCTTTATTTTAGGTTTGGTGATGAATTTGATAAAAAAACTAGAATTTTGTTAAAAAAAAATCAACTTTTTAAAAAAGTTGTTTGAATAGAAATATATCTTTTTAATTTAAATTTATTTCTTACTATTTGTACAAACATATGAGCGGAGATATTATGAATAGCATCCCTACTTTTATTAAATTACGCACGATCCCGACATCATATATGGAAGAGTTTAAGACTATGTTTGGTAAACTAGCTGATGAAAAAGTCACGTTTGGCAAAAACTAGTTTATAAACATTTAAATTACAAAAAAAAACTTTAATTATTTATTTATAATTAAAAGTTAATATATAATTATGAATATTAATGAGGGGCATAATTGTAATAATCACAAAAAACTTCTCATAAGGTACTCCAAGTAGCTTATCAAAAAACTAGTTTATAGACTAGCTTATGGTCATACAAACATGTATCCAGAAAATAAGTTAGTTTATTTTTGTCAAACAATGCCTAAATAAGAACACTTGTGATTTACGTAAATGTGAAACCGTTTATAAACCTATTATTATGTTTTAAGTTAGTTTTGGAAAATTTGAGAGAACAGTAAAATATTAAATAATTGGGGAGATAATTATTAATGTTTACTAAGCAAATTAAAATTAATTCGATATCACTTTGTTAAAATATTATATTATTTTCTAATAAATAAATTAACACAACCAATAATAGTAGGTAATAGGTAGGAATCAAATATAAAATTTTATATATTTTTATTGTTGACTATAATATTAAAGTTTTACCTTTGATTTTGCTTATTTTAAAATTTAGAGGTAGCTATCAAAAAAATAAGAGGTTGTTTGGCAGTTGCTGAATGATTTAGTGCAGAATGATTAAATAGTCAGAATGATTAAGAGACTCTTATAATATAGTGCAAAATGAAATACGGTTGTTTTTTAATTGTTCAGAATGAAATCAGGGCTCTTAATAGTTAAGGGAGGGTCAGGATACAAAATCATTAAGAGGGTTTTAGAACCATTAAGAGGCAGACATTTCTTTGTCAAACAAGATTTACCTCTTAGCGATTCAGAGGTTACCTCTTAATGGAACCATTAAGAGGTAAACAAACAACCCCTAAATATTTGATTGAGAGAAAATAAAGAAATCGATTTAATCCACGTCATTGTTTATCTACACGTACGGTAGAGATTGGTTTGTAGGGTTTATAACAATTGCATGATTTGTATATGAAATTATAGGGTCAGGTTTAAGAGAAAACCTAAAAAAACAAGAAATTGAGAAACATCTTGGTAGTCTTTCATCTGAACAGTATGCACTTGTTACTCACTTGTGCATACAGGTAAATTGTAACATGCACACATGCATATGCACAAAAGCATAATGCACACGTGCATAAAAACCAAAAACAACTTAATTTACCTGTATGCACAAATGCAGACCTTCCAGATCAAGGGCTACCAGGGTGTTCCAGGGACGAACCTATAAATTTTTTCATACGGTTGCATTATATAATATAGATAAAAAAATAATTCTAAAAAGCACGGTTTTTATCGACGTGTTACCGACGTTCAATATCGCCCGATTTGTTTTTAGCCTAATTCCACCGTTTCGAGGGATTTTTATAGATTTTTGTTTGATTTCGAAGGATTTTTACGTTTTTTTTTCAATTTCGAGGAACTTTTTCTATTTTTTGGGTTGATTTCAAGAGTTCTTTTTTGTTTTTTGGTCGATCACAAGGTACGGTTGTACCTTGTTGGGGATGATATGTGCTAAGGATGGATACTACTGCTAAGTCTTGTTGGTTACTACTGTTGAAGATTTAGTACTGCTACTCAAAGGTATTACTACTGCTTGTAGGATTACTACTGCTAGAGGTATTAATACTGCTTGAAAGTTAATACTGCTAGTAGTTAGTACTGCAAACATGGTTAGTACTGCTACTTGCTGAGGATGAAGTTAATACTGCTTGTGAAGATAAAGAGGACTTGGAACGAAAGACTAGGAGTTGAAGATAATGATGAAGATAATTATGGAATGGATGTTGAAGATCAATATTTCTTTAGTAATTATCTTGTAATTACTTCTGTATATATAGTCTAGTAGTTTTTGTTAGATAAACAAGTTTAAAAAGTTTTGCATATACGTTTAGAGAGAATTAACCTCAAGATTAGTTTTAATCCTTTCTTTAGAGAAGTATAGAACGTCTGTTGAGTCTGTTCAACAGATTGAGGTTTTGTTTGTAACCATTAAGTTAATTCAATATAACTTGTGATTTGAGTTCATACACTGTTTGATTGATTTATTGTTAAAGTGTTATTCCGCGACTTCTTTAACATAGTTTCTGAGTGTTTAGTTTAAATTCTTGTTTAGAATTTTGATCCTGACAAGTGGTATCAGAGCTTAAGGAACTCAGAAATCAAGAATCATCATGGACGGATCACATGACAGTGTTCTTGTTTCAAAGGTACCCATGCTCAAACCCAATGAGTTTGACATGTGGAAAATCATAATCAGGGAGTACATTCTTCTCACAGACTACTCAATGTGGGACATCATTGAGAATGGTCCATCCAATGAAGGAAAGATGGGAGCAGATGGTAAGAGACCTCCACCAAAGACTGATGGAGAAAGAAAGATAAGGCAGACTGAGATGAAAGCCTTGAGCACTCTGCTCTTGCCAATTCCTAATGAATACCAACATCAGTTTTGCAACTGTTCCGATGATCAAATCCTGTGGAATGCATTGGAGAAGAGATTTCCAGGCACTAAAAGCACAAAGAGGAATCAAAAAGCAATTCTCAAGCAACAATATGAGAATTTCATGTCTACAAAGAATGAGTCTATGACTCAAACCTTTGATAGATTCAACAAGCTGATTGGAGAATTGGCTACTGTTGGTGTCAAGATGGACCAGGATGATGTCAACAGAAAATTTTTAAGATCTCTTGGTGAAGAATGGGTGATGTATACAGTATCATTCAGGAAGAATGATAATCTGGAGGACAAGGAACTTGATGATCTCTATAATGATCTCAGGGTGTTTGAAGAAGAAGTTGAATCTAAGAAAAGGCCATCTGGATACTCTCATAATGTTGCTCTCTTATCATCTACTACTGATTCTTCTGCTGATACATAATCAGTTAGTACTTCTTATGGCTCAAAACAGGATGGATCCAATGATTTTGTTTTGGAAGCATTCCTTGCTAGTCATGCTAAATCTGCTCCTACCAATGATGATCTGGAGCAGATCAATGTTGATGATCTTGAAGAGATGGACATCAAGTGACAAATGGCAATGCTCACCATGAGAGTCAAAAGATTCATCAAAAGAACAAGCAGAAACAACTTTGCCATGAGAAGAGAAGATGGAGCTGGATTTGATAAATCCAAGGTAGAATGCTACAAGTGTCATAAGCTGGGGCACTTTGCAAGAGAATGCAGAGGAGGAATGTCTCAACAACATGTGAGCAACAATCAACAATCAAAGTCCACCAACAACTGGAACCCATCTCAAGCTCTTGTCTCACAAGATGGAATGGGATTTGATTGGAGTGATCAAGCAGAAGAGGCAATCCAGAATCAAGCTTTGATGGCTGAAGTTTCAGAGTCATCAAGCACAGAAATTCCCACAGAGGTAAAATCTAACCTTTGCTCTAAATCATGTCTTGAAACTGTTAAAAAATACAGGGATCACAATCAGAGCATGTGTGATGACCTTAAAAGGTGGGAGAAAGATAGAAGAGAGTATATTTTGATCGTTGAGAATTTTGAAGAACAAATTAAGGCATACCAGGCCAATGAACTTCAACATTCATGTGATACAAACTACTGGAAGTGGGAGAAGAATCAGTTAGAGATTAAGCTAGAAAAGTCTAAAGAGGAATGTGAGAAAATTAGGAGTGAATTTGAGAAGGCTAAACTAGACATTGAGAAATATTCCAATGCTTCTAAAGCAATAGACTCCTTACTCAAAACTCAAGTTCATGACAAACTGAGAAGAGGTATAGGCTACAATACCACCCCTCCACCTTACAATAATAACTACATTCCACCCACCTCAGACCTCTTAGAAAAACAAGATAAGAAGGAATTACCTGAATGAGCCACTGAAGTAGATCCACTAGATAAAGTAGTGATTGAGACAGAGTCTGAAGAAGAGAATACTGAGGGTAAGAATAAGGAAGACCATAAAGAAACTCCCTTAGAAATCCATATTCTTACAAATGAGAGGGGGGCAAACCATTTGTCAAGAGTGATAAAGTGGAGATGTCCAAGACAGAGAAAGAGAATGGTAAGAGTGAGAAAGCTGAAACCTCTAGGAAAGGAAAGGAAAAGGTACAGGGAACTCATTATATGCAAACTACTGTTGTAAATCCCTATACTTGTCAACAGAACAAGCCCCATAAATATGATAAAATAAGGGGAAATCAGAGAAACATAAATAATCAGTGGGCTCAAAAACAGGGAATTGATCTAAGCAAAGTCAATAGACCAAAACCTTGTTTTATTTGTGGCAAGTTAAATCATCTAGCCAAACACTGTTATTTCAATCCTATTAACCAAAGATTTTCTTTTCAAAGACAAACACAAAATTCAGTTGGTTATAGGAAGCAATAAAGAAATCACATGGCTGCTAATACGATAACAGTACCAATGAAAACTGGGACTGCAAAATCTCATATTCAGAATAAGTTTGCTAAATCAAAAGAAAATACTCCAAGCAAGTCAAGGAGTAACTCACAGAACAAGAAAGCAAACAACTTTGTCAAGATTTGGGTTCCAAAAGTCAAGAAACCTGTTAGTACTGCTACCTCAAATAGTACTGCTAACAGAAATAGTGTTGCTGATAGCAATACTACTACTGACCAAGTTAGTACTGCTAACAAGGATAGTGCTGATACCAATGTTAATGCTACCAAGCCCATAATTTTGACAAAGTATTCCAGCCATGAGATTCCTAAATCTGATCATCTCATCCAGACTAAGATTACTGATTATAAATATGTTGATGAGAAATGGCAACCCAAGACCACTTTGGCTTGGGTTCCCCCTAGAAACTAACTGTTTTATCTAGTGTGCAGGGCAACCAACAACTCAAGAAGAAGAGCATTTGGCATGTAGATAGTAGTTGCTCTAGGCACATGATAGGTAACATGAACTGCCTTCAAATTTTCAAAATATGTGATGGAGGACATGTTGCTTTTAATGACAATCCAGCAGGAGGTAAGATCAGTGGCAAAGGTATGGTTTCAGATTACTTTGCTGAATTGGATACTTAGTACTTTTAGTTAAGTTAATACTGCTCTCACTATTACTCCTCCTGACAGTTCAAATATGGTTAAGTATGGTTACTACTGCTAGGTGGTTTATACTGCCAGTGCAAATTTACTACTGCTTACCTTATTTCTACTGCCAGACAGTGTTAATACTGCTGGTATGTGTTACTACTGCTAGTTTGTGTTAATGTTGTTGGTATGTGTTACTAATGCTTATATGAGTTAATACTGCGGGCTTGTTAATGCTGCTAGGGTACTTAGTACTGCTTCTAACTGAAACCCTCCACCTATAAATACCCTCTTTGACCGCCAAAATCCAAGCGGCTCTTTGAATTTCCTACGAGTGTTCTTTCTCTCTCTTTCTCTCGAATTCTTACTTACCAGTGCGTAACCCTAGTTTCGATCAAGAAGATGGCAGGCCTCAACTTCTTTGATGAACACAACGAGCTCGCCATGTTACAGAAACCCAAGCAAGCTGAGGGTTTCCATGCTATAGTGGATTTCCTCAAATCGTCGCACATTGCCTACGCACTCACTGTCAATCCCACAATCTATGTGGAACACTTGCGACAGTTCTGGGCAAATGCCTCAATACAGAATGTGGAAGGAAACCAGGTTATTCACTCAAGAGTTTGTGACAAACCCATTACCATCACAGAGGAATGCATACGCACTCATCTATGCTTAGATGATGCCTCAGGTATTACTTATTTACCTAAGGAAGATATCTTCCAAGTACTTAGTCGAATGGGGTATGAAGGTCCCACTGATGTATACAAGTTTTACAAGAACAAATTTTCATCTCAGTGGCGATTCTTTGTTCATACCCTACAACACTGCATTTCACGAAAAAACAACTGGCTGAAGTGAGTTCAGCAGCACAATAGCCTATGCTCTTGTCTGCCTAGCAACTTCCAACAAGTTTAATTTCTCACAAATGATTTTAAGTGATTTACTGTCAAACCTGGACACCAAAACGATTTTTTATGTATCCTAGGTTTGTACAAGAGATTCTACTAAAGGAATTGACGAATCTACCCTCTTTTGAAGAGGTGTATGTACCAAAACCTCCCAAAGGGAAGGTGTTCTCTAACATGAAAAGGCCTATCAAGGACTTTTCTGGACAAGACACTCCATATTCTCTACAATGATGGGTGTGTCTCATTCCCATGGTGAGGCATCAGGGTCACAACCCACATCTGACCACCCAACTGATGATCTACCCACACCATTCAGTTCAATTAATACTCCTCAGATCCCTATTGTCAAGCCAAAATCCCCCATCACACAAATATATATAAGGAAAATGGTACAGAAGGTTCCTTACCATCTTGTATCTTCACCCCCAAAGCCTACAAGCCCTCTGATGGAGCATTCTCCATCAGAGAATATCGAAAGGGAAACCACAGGGGTGTCTCCCAACCCCAAGAAGATGCTCTCTAAGGAGAAGGAAGAGCATGTGGGCAGCAAGGCTCACACTACTGCTTCTGCACAAGGTGTAGGACAGGACAGTGTGAACATACCTAAGACCTTCCCTATAGCAACTTTAGATGAGCAATCATCTAAAGGTCCCAGGTGCCAAGAAACCACGAGCGTAGAAGGTGCTTCTGCTAGGCAGAAGGCCTCTACTAAAGATCCAAGGATCCTTCAAGGGTGGTAAAAACACCTAAAGGAGGTGAGGACAGATATAACTACGAAGAATTGGTGGACACACTTGGTACAATTAGTCTGGAAGTTGACAATCAAGATCTGGAAATAAAAGAGATGAAGCAGGTGATTATCTCTCAACAAGAACAGATAGTCAAATTGAAGAAAATGGTGCTCAATCTGGTGCACAAAAAGAGGAGAAAACAATTCATCCTAAAGAAGAAAGGAAGTGCACATGATGCTTCCAAAAAGGGGGAGGATCAAGCAGCAGAGGGTGAGAAGGGCATGGGTTCTAGCAGTCCTATGAAGAGTAGAGCCTTAGCTAGACGCGAAAGTAAGTATTGGGTGAAGTCTTCCGCATGTTGGAGATAGTGACTATGCATGAGTATGAGTAGCACCCGCCCTTTTATGGTCCGTTTGTATAGATTGTTTATGTGTATTGCAGTTGAATCTAAATTTGGGGTTGTAGATGATTCATTTATTGATGTATCTAGAAAATTTTAATAAGTTGCTATTTCCATATTTGAGGGTGTTACAAGTTGGTATCAGAGCTTAAGTTTGAGAGATTTAGGTATTGATTTTTGGATGCCTAGACTCAAACTAGCGTTCTTATAAGTGTTGGTAAGTGAAGTTACACATTAGGAACCTTAAGATAAGATGTTTTGAGGTTGACCAAGTCGTAGAAACGGGAAACTTGTCGAGGGTCACAAGAACGATTATGTACGGTACGTTCATAAGGGCACCTGGCCAGTGTCATGGTGAACCTACATGCTACATATGTACACTTGAACTACCTTGGTATGATGACCGTTGGGGTAGTGAGGAAGTTTCTACGCGAGTAAGCTAAGGGTGAATTGATGTCTATAGCGATGTCACTTTGGGATGATAGTTAAGTGCGATGGATGCATTAAGTTGACCATCGTGAAACAGATTTATTGGTTGGTTTAGAACTATAAGCTCGCCAAATCTTTCTATTTCGAGGAGAAATTGTAAGTCAACCAAATATGTGGGTTTGTGACTCTAAGATGTCTGATGCATCCGGATGACAGTAGTATGTCGGGTTTTAAGGAAGTGTATTCCTATGATGCCAAATGTCGATCAAGTTCATGCACTAAATTTATTCTGAAATAAATTTGCATAAATTGTTTATTGTGTTCGTAAAACAAAAAGTGGTTTATATTATGAAGTTTCGGTAAAGCATTTAACACGCATCAGATTTTGAACTGTGAGCTTAAGTATGCATGAAACTGTTTTGTTGTGCATAATTGCAAATGGTTAAAAAATTCTTTTTATTCACCCCTCGTGTTTAACGCTACTTTCGGGTATTGTAATATCCATGTTTTATTGTCATTTGGGTAGTGGGCAAGTAGCTATGAGATTTTAACCTAGGCATTGGATCTCCTCCATATATGTCGATGGTTTTAAAGGAAAAGTTATTCCCATGTTTTGAGTCGGAATTTCTTGAGGATTTTAGTTGTGCGAGTTTTGTAAATTTCATGGAGTATTGCTTTACGATGTCCTTTTTGCGTGAGTTTTAATTTTGCTTCTTTAAGCTTGCGAGTTTATTTAGCATCTTGTCCCATGTAAATTTTGTAAAGTGACATTTTACCTTTCATAATATTAAAAGAGGAAACTCTTAAAGGCTTAATATTTTAGCCATATTGTCGTCTTACATTCTTGTTGAGAAATGAAAATTTGTCATTGCATGATTTTAGCATTAACGAGTTTTACGAAAATTCAGATTGGGTTTAGGGTGTCTTGTCTTGCATCATTTTGCGTTGTGTAAATAATTTCGAGAACATGTGCATATGCATCATTGTGTGCATTAAATGTTGAATTTTATACAAATGTCATTCGTTGCATTTTTTTTTTTTGCATATTGGATTTAAGTGACGTTGGTGTGAGTAAGAATGAAAAAGATCTTCGTTATTTCAAACAGGACTTTTGTTTTGATCGCAATTCAATCAATTAATTTTACCGTTAGAAATTTCCGCAATGCATTTATTGAGTTAGCAATGTTTATGTCGTTGCAGTTACTTTTTGGTCAAAGGTGTTTATCTGTACGATCTGAAGTTTTAAACTCAATTTGAAACTTGTTTGCATTCCATCATTTCTACCTGGCTTTGGGGAAATAAACTGTTACATATGGGGTTGTTGATACTTTTGTGCTACAACGCCTTTTGGTTAAAGAGTAGGAATTTTAAAGTTAAGATTTTGGAATTCTCTTTTGTAGCGGTACAAACTTTTATTGCGCACGTCGAGGCGCAGGGATTTATTCTCATGATTGATAATGTAAATTTTGCTACACACGTTCGTTACCGTTTTATTTACGTAAGTATTGATCAAATGAGTGGGAAATGGTTTTGTATGTGTGGTGTTGGTAACCAGTTTTGAAACCTATCGAGTGAACGGTAGTGTATTTTACCGCGCGTTTAATTGTTATAAAGCTTAGTATGTGAGAGTTTTATAAAAGTTGAATTGGCATAGTAATTGAAAAAGAAAAACCTTGAACTCATTAGACCTATAGATTTGAACCCCTGTCGTGTGATGAAAGGTAATTAGGGATTAAGGGAGTCCTTGGGTTTTGAATCATCGGATGATCCGATTGGTGGTCAGTCTTGGATTTTTGGGTTTCGTTTTTGAATCTGTGCGCGGTGTTTTTAATGGAAGTAGTGGAATTAAGTCCCCCAGTGATTTAAGAGTTGATTTTGGTACTTCGGTAATCATGAGGGATAAGGTCTTAGGTAATTATCTGCGTGTAACTTGGGTTCGTATTGGTGGATTGCTTGCCGGTGTAACATCGTGGTTTATGTTGTTGGCTTACCGTCTTAGTGGGTTCGGTGATTAAAGGAAATTTTGGTGATCTGTCTTTCGGAAATGTAAGATTTGGAATCTTAGTTTTCTGTTAGGTGTCAACCTTAGTGCGACAATTCGTCTGGAAGGGAACTTTGGGCGGAATGTCCACATTTTCGAGGTCACCGTTAGGTCCTAGGCGTCGACTTGTTTCCTCGAGGTCAATGGATCTTGAAATGTTTGGGATGTATCCCGGTTGGATCATGGGAATTATTGACCTTTAAGTGATGGATTTTGAAGTGAGTTTGGGTATTGAGGATTAAGCATTGATATGCCCAAGCGTTCCTATGGTGATAAGGATGTTACTTTAGGAATGTTGTGAGATTAGTGTTGGATCGGAGTTAAGTGACCGCCGACTCTGTGTTAACCGGTTACATAAAGAACGTATTGGGGCGCCTTGGAAGAATGTCTTTATAAATATTAGGAATGGATCAGTGAAACCTGAGGATTTTGGAAGTGTGATTATGACCTCTGATGTTGGGTTCGAATCGTTTAGACCCGAAGGAAATTGATCGGTGAGAAGTTGGAGTCGTAAATTACCTGGAAATGGTAATTGTCACCTAAGGTTGGGAGACGATCGTAACCTTGTGGGTAAAGGTTACTTTGAGAATGTTAAGTGTTCGCTTGGTTGTGAGTATAATATGCCCAAGAGGGGCAGTTGACGTGAGTATCAGTTTTAGGGTCTCAACAGTAGTTCTGACATTTGGGTTGAGGACAACCTTTCCTGCTGACAGTGTTCCATTGAGAAGAGTAGATTTCGAGGACGAAATCATTCTAAGGTTGGGAGGATTGTAACACCCGTAATTTTCGATAAGTTTTACTATGGGATTATCGAGGATTGAATCAGGCGAGAAACGGGAATTTTGGGCCATCGCGAGTTGTGACGCGACTTGGGGTCGCGACACAAGTCGCGAAACTCACTGGATGTGAGTCTCAGGGAAACGGGCGACTTATGCCGCGAGTGGAGGTCGCGGCATAACCCGCGTAATCGCCTGTCGAGATTAAAATCGATTTTTCAGCCACCAAACCTCATTCTTTTAACCCAAACCCTAAAACCTTCTTCCCTTTTCTCTCCCAAACCCAAATGTCAAACCCTAACCCATTTTGAAGGGTTTTCTCCTTAAACCAAACGATTCTCCATCATCTAGCTTGTGAGATCTTGAACCACAAAACCACCATCTTCATCTTCTTCATCAAGTTCGGTTGGGAGCTCGGGTTGAAGAGTTGAATTGGGTGTTCTCGGAAAGTCTCGTTATCTCTATTGGTAAGCTTTCTTGAATTAATGTTATAAATGCTTTATTGATGGTTTCTTAGTGTTGGTATCTCAAATCTCGGATTTGTTAGTTTTGGAGAAACTAGGGTTTTGATCTTGTTTAGGGATTTTCGTATGTAATGTTTAAGGAATGTTTCTAAATGTTTAGTTATGGGTATTTATGGTTAGAAATGTATGGATCTAGGTTTTGGAGGTTCTCGGCTTGGGGATTCAAGTGGCCTTCAAAAGAGCTCGTTGAGGGAAATCTAGATTTAACCTAAATCTAGCAAGGTGAGTTCAATATGATTTGTGAAAACGGTGTACATGCCAAAATGTTATTTTAAAATGTTGATGTTTTACACCAAATTGTTAATTGCTGATAAGTTTGAGTATTTGGTTATATCCATCTTTATAAACTCATGAAACATGCATTTTTGTGATTTTGGGCTTGTTGACAAATAAAGCATTTTGATATGTTTCTTTGACGTATATTATATAAATGGAGCCCATTTGATGTAAATGTCATTTATATGATTTTGTACTTACGTCTATTTGGAAAATGTGCATGACTGTGTCACGAGGTATTTTGGGAAATAAGAGTAAAGCGTTTATTTGGGAAATGGTTCGCCGCAATCAATGTTGAGTTTGTGTTATTTTTGCACTTTTGGGACCGTTGTGTCTTTGTCAGTCGGCCAAACGTGTTTTTAATGTACAAAGGCTTTCGTTGGAAATTTACGTAAGGCGTTGGGCCTTTGGCTCGGTTTTTGATTTAAACGAGTCGTGTGGACATTTGTCCGGAGTTATAACCAGCGGGGGTTTTGATTTAAACGAGTCGTGTGGACATTTGTCCGGAGTTATAACCAGCGGGGGTTTTGATTTAAACGAGTCGTGTGGACGTTTGTCCGGAGTCATAACCAGCGGGGTTTTTGACTGAGATGACGATTAATTTCGTATCGTTGGTGAGTTACATGTTTTGGGTGTGTGGTCATCCAATTGGAGTCATGTAACGTTAGACAGTGTTGTAATGGATCCATAGGCACATAAGTTCTGTTGGTCTTGTAAGGCCGGAGGTTTTGGGTTACTTTTAGTGACCGCTCGGGTTTGCTAGCGAGTAGGCAATAAGCGGCACGAGCCGTTGAGGTGTAACTCGTCTAGGTTGGATAGGCACCCGCGTCCGTAAGTCCTTGGGGTGGAACTCGACGGAGTAGGGCTAGAGGCAGTAATACGGATTGAGGTTGTGATGTATGGTATGGCATGGGAACTAAGTCCGGGATTCGTGGTGAAATCCAACAACATCAAGGGTGGCCCCATTCACGTGTTCTCGCCACCCAAGATGGAAACGTTTAGAGGACATGTAAGGAAGTCGCGTGAACGACCTACTTACGTGTTCTCTATTCTCGGTGTTTAGGGATCTCCTTATCGTTGATTCGTGGTATTTTATTTGGTAATGGGGTATTTTTATCAAAAGGAGTTTTAAGTGGTTGACGGCAAATGATGGCTTTAATATTGGGTTATTCCCAAGTATACTAAGGTTCGCATGGACCGCGTCATTTCCACGTGTCGGTATTTATTCTCGTCCATTTTATGGTCGTGTGAGTTTTGGGTTTAAAGTCGTGTTCATGGCGATATTTAATTATATAGATTTTCATCTATGATTTATGGGTTGTGTGTCACGTTTCACCCGTGTTGGGTATTTCAAGTTATAATGTGTTAACCATGTTTTATAAGATTTGGAATCCGCTCTCTATTTTACTTTTTAGCAAGTTCCGGTTTACTTTACATAATTGCGTCTCATATTGAGATCCTCGTCTTTAAAGCAGTTTGGTTTGGTTAACAGTTAACTCGGGGTCTCTTTCGTACAAAGTGCATCATTTTTTATAAACGAGTCGTTTTCATAAGTGAAGCATATCATCGTTGAAAGATTATGGTTTTATTCGCATTCTTCCTTTCTAAATGATTAATTTATATGTTGAAAACTCTTGAGCTCACTAGGTGTTAAGCCTAACCCTTTTTATTTGTCGGCATGTGCATCAGGTTCCAGTTGAGAGATGGGTTCTAGCAGTCTTATGAAGAGTAGAGCCTTAGCTAGACGCGAAAGTAAGTATTAGGTGAAGTCTTCCGCATGTTGGAGATAGTGACTATGCATGAGTATAAGTAGCACCCGCCCTTTTATGGTCCATTTGTATAGATTGTTTATGTGTATAGTAGTTGAATCTAAATTTGGGGTTGTAGATGATTCATTTATTGATGTATCTAGAAAATTTTAATAAGTTGTTATTTCCAGATTTGAGGGTGTTACAGAAGGAGATGGCCAAGCTACAAGGGGATTTCTCTCAAAGGGTTGAGGTTGAAAGAAAGACATGATCTCAACATACAACATCTCTTCCTTGACAGTGAAGAAGGCACTCCTATCAAAGAAAAGGCAGAAGTGAAGCAAGAAGAGACTTTAGCTCAAAAGATTGGAGCTATTAAAAGAAAGAAGTCCATAGCTTCCAAGCCAAAGGCAAAAAGGCCTAGAACTGAAGAAGGAAAGAAAGAACAGGAAAGTGAGAAAATGGAAACAAAACCATCAGAGCAGCAGAAACAGGATGAACCGGTTGAAACTCAAAAGAAGAGTCAAGAGCAGTCTGATCAACAATCTGATGAGCAGTTGAATTTGTACATGACTGTGACTAATGAAGAACCTATGCAAGTTGGCCCTATCTCAATGAAAGCACCAGAGATCATTCATTGGGATACTCTGAAGGATAATAGAAAAGAATATTTCAGAATCAAGAGAATGGGTGATCAGTTTGAGGTTTATTCAATTTGGGGCAAAGTAATCAGAAGCTGTTCCAGAACTGACTTGGAAGAAATATACAAAGTTGGGATAAAACTGTATGAAAATGTATTGAAAGGGACAGAAATGAACTTAATCAAGATAGCCATGGAGTATTTGTGCATGATGTTTGATCCAGATAGGGTGAAGCATATTATCAAAGATCTGCATCATGAATATGGATTTAAAAAGATTGATCATTGGATGCTCATTGAAAGATGTGGAGTATATGTCCTAACCATAGACAAAAGCTATCATGAGTACATCTTGGTGGATAAGGTGTATGACCACAGCAAGGAAAAGCTGCAAGGGATACTGAACGCAAAGTTGGTCTGCCCTACAGGTTCTGAAATGGCAAGGATTATGGTCAGAAGAACCATTAATCAAAGTCTGGGACTGGATCCAAATCTGGGCAATAAAGCTGAAGTTTTGAAAGCATCATGAAGACCATGCTTTGAAGAACTTAACTTCTCAATTTGAAAAGTTAAGTTAGGGGGAGATTGTTGGGGCTGATATGTGCTAAGGATGGATACTACTGCTAAGTCTTGTTGGTTACTACTGTTGAAGATTTAGTATTGCTACTCAAAGGTATTGCTACTGCTTGTAGGATTACTACTGCTAGAGGTATTAATACTGCTTGAAAGTTAATGCTGCTAGTAGTTAGTACTGCTTGAAGAGTTAGCACTGCAAACATGGTTAGTACTGCTACTTGTTGAGGATGAAGTTAATACTGCTTGTGAAGATAAAGATGACTTGGAACGAAAGACTAGGAGCTGAAGATAATGATGAAGATAATTATGGAATGGATGCTGAAGATCAATATTTCTTTAGTAATTATCTTGTAATTAGTTCTGTATATATAGTCTAGTAGCTTTTGTTAGATAAACAAGTTAAAAAAGTTTTGCATATACGTTTAGAGAGAATTAACCTCAAGATTAGTTTTAATCCTTTCTTTAGAGAAGTATAGAACGTCTGTTGAGTCTGTTCAACAAATTGAGGTTTTGTTTGTAATCATTAAGTTAATTCAATATAACTTGTTATTTGAGTTCATACACTGTTTGATTGATTTATTGTTAAAGTGTTATTCCGCGACTTTTTTAACATAATTTCTGAGTGTTTAGTTTAAATTCTTGTTTAGAATTTCGATCCTGACATACCTTTATTGAACTTTCTAATATCATACGGTGATACCTTTTAAAATGATACGATTGCACCTTTCATAAACTCAAAATTTTAAACCTTTCGACGGAGAGATAATACGGTGGCACGTGCCACCGTATGCTCCTCTTCAAGTCCGTTTCTGGGGTGTTCCTCAATTTTCTATTTTTTTGAGGTTTTCCCTTGAACTTCCCCTCCTCTATTTATATATCTATATATCTTTCGGATCTCTAAATATATCTCGACAACAAGTTCAAAAGGGTCCCCTTTTAATGAAATGAAAATTTTCTCCCTTACATTAATTACATAAAAAAATATAACTAACACATTTTATATAAACTTATTTAATTTTAATACTGATTTATTTTGATAATATATTTTTATGTAATTAATTAATGGAAAGAAAAAATACATTTTTTTTCTGAATGGATTAAATTTCTCCCTAAAGAAAATGACAATGATGAAAAACCAAAAAAACGAGCCTTGCATGGGAAGCCACGTCACCTAAAATACGGCGTAAGCCTCTCCAATGCATTGTCCACCACCACCACTTTTATGATATTTAATATTTTGTTTTTTTTTTATTATTTAAATTAATCAATGTTTGTTGACTTTTGCGGTCAAACTTGTTTTTCAATTAATTTTTACGTCATCTTGTTTGAATTCGGATTTATTAAGTGTATCTAGTTTAAATCTATGTTTGACAAACTAGCTGATAAACTAACTTTTCAAAACGTTACTATGAGTAACTTTTCAATAAGCTAGCTTATAAGTTAGTTTATAGTCAGGGTCGGTCCTGAGATTTTGGATGCCCACGGCTAAAGGCAAAATAAATGTCCCTTTATTACGCAAACGAAAAACAATTTAAAGGGGTTTGGAACCTAGTCAGTAGTCAAGCTAGGCGGCTCATCCCCAAGCCGAATCTTTATTAAATAAAACAAAAAGGATACAAAATGGGGGACATAAACCGAGACCCCGAATAATAAAACTTAAAATATATTACCTAAAACGATTTAAAGCAAAAATATCAATGACTTTATCATAGTTAGTATATCCTAAAAACTTACTCTCAATACTTAAAATTGCTAATAAGTTACCATTCAATCATTCATCACAAAATAACAACTAAACAAGTAAACAACAACTAAATAAATAACCCATTAAACTATAATTGTAAAATAACTTATTAAACTGATTTATGATAAGGATTTATTGTCTAACCATGATTTAACCCTAAAGGCCTAAATAGAGACAAGTCAGTAAACATAATGTAAACACTAAACACTAAATACAATACCTTAAACATGTGGTTGTTGTTGGCTGCTGCCTTCTGTGGTGTTGCCCCCTTCCCCATAATCCAGATAAGCGTGAAGCCCTGTCTGCGTTGATTTCTTGAGTCATGAGTGACCAAGAAATCGAGAATTGAGAGTGAAAGCATCTAGAATCGATAGTGAGAGGTTGAATCGCTGAGAGCTTGAGCGTGATTGTCTGATTGAGAGAGAGCGTGATTGAGATAGAGAGCGTCTATGATTATCGATTAGAATGAGGCGTGATTGAGATTTGAGGGTCTGTACTCATGAGCCGATTAGAATTAGGCGTGTAGCGGTGTAGGCTTGTTTTGGCTTTTGGGCTTGTAATGGTAAAAAATTTAAGGCCCAAATATACATACATATATATATATATATATATATATATATATATATATATAATGGACTGCTAGAAAATTTTGATGCCCCATGAATTTATGATGCCCTGGGCCATGGCCCCACTGGCTTAGGCCCAGGGCCGACCCTGTTTATAGTCATCCAAACATGTAATAAAAAAATAGCTTATAAGTTAGTTTTTTTTTGCCAAATAATGCCTAAGTTTATCGGCACATACATTGTCAAACTAAATAAATCTTTCTCATGAAATATCAGCACCAATCTATAACAGAACAAAAATTCATGAATCAATGTGCTAGTGTAAGAATACTGGTTATTGTGTCAGATGATGTACTAATGTGAGATTCAGAATAAGGCCTCCAAAGATTTTGGGACCCCTGAACTTAATATATACACTTTACAATCTCGTAAATTTTTATTATTGACAAAATATATACACTTTACAATTTCGTAAATTTTTATTATTGACAAAAATAAACTCGTTTTAGGAAAAGTATGTTTAGTTTTTTGAAATGTATTGTATTAGGAATAAAAGAAAAAAAATCAAATCTTAAGTACCCAATTGTCTCCTAAAATTGACTTGGGGGTTGTTTGACAGTTGCTGAATGGTTTAGTACAGAATGATTAAGTGGTCTAAATGATTAAGTGGTCTGAATGATTAAGAGGTTTTTATGATATAATGTAAAATGAAATATGGTTGTTTGTTAATTGTTCATAATGAAATCAGAGCTCTTAATGATTAAGGGAGGGTCAGGGTACAAAATCATTAAGAGGATTTTGGAACCATTAAGAGGCAACCATTTTTTTGTCAAACATGATTTACCTTTTAGCGATTCAGAGGTTGCCTCTTAATGGAACCATTAAGAGGTAAACAAACAACCCCTTGGTTAATATTTGAGTTAGCCCACAACTTCATATATTTGTCACTTTTAGTCCTTGTGCTTATTTCTCTTCTAACTTGGACAACTTTGGTCCTTAGCTGGCACATACTTTACAAATCTGGTCCCAATATGGGTGTTATATAATTAAATAAACACATATATAATAAAGAATGAATTAAACTTTTGGTCCCTCGTCTATGATTGTTTTTCAGTTTTAGTCCTACATTTCGTAAAGTATACTGATGGTTTAAAACTTAAAAATGAAGCACTAAAAGTATGCCAGATTGATTCTAGGTTTTATTAGACGATAATATTAAAAAACATTCAAAACTATTTATTTTAACAAAGAAAAAATCCAGTTTATGACAAAGTATGATTAGTCAGTCATTAATAACCGTTACTATAAAATTTAATCATGGGGTTTGTTTGGAATAGGGATCTTTTTTCAGAGATGCATAATCAAAGAAGAACTGCAAAAATGTTGAAAACCAATGATCATATGTTATTTCACAATGCGAAACTATGCATACGAATGTATAGTATCGTTTCACAACGCGAATCAAAAAATAGACAGGGCAGATAATCATATTGTGAAACAACATTATATTTTTTACATGTATTATTTCACAATGTAAAAGAAAACATAAAAATCAGTTCTTATAGTTCTTAACATTTTTATAATTATCATTTAATCGGTCCCCTTTTTTTCATAAACCTTGTAGGCTAAGGAGAACGACAAAGATGTCAATCATAAAGTAAATGAAAATAAAGTAAAGGTAATCATGAAATATAGAAAATTCAAACTTCAAATTGTTTGTTTATAGAAATGTACCTTTGTTTTCTTGTGTAAAGTTATAATACATCCAACATGGAAAAAAAACATATCAAAAAAGGAAACACCTTTTTTGAATCCTTTTATCTTTAAAAGATAATTTTAAAAATGGTTTTATTTATTATTTTTAATCAATTTAAAAAGCATATAAAGTTTTTAAAAAAAATATCAATTCAAATTTATGTATTTGTATAGTAGTGTGAGAAATATAAACCTCAAGATTTATTTTTTAAAAGAGCTTTTAAGAAGAGAAATGTTAGATTTTAACACGTTCCCTCCAACGAAAATTATACAAGCTTAAATTGTCACATGGTGTCGAGAGCGGGCTAGACGAGTACATATTGCCCTAGAGTATCGAGCCTGTAGAGTAGTATGCATTGGCTCAAATACCATGTGTGAATGTGGAACCCCAGATTTAGGCTATGTTTGGCAAAAAAAAAGCTAGCTGATAAGCTAATTTTTTTTCCTGGTACATGTTTGGATGACCATAAGTTAGCTTATTGAAAAGTTACTCATAGTAGCGTTTTGAAAAGATAGTTTATCAGCTACCAACTAGCTTATAAGCTAGTTTGTCAAACAATGCCTTACTTTCCAAAAAACTTTGAAGAGAGAACGAATATTCCAACATATATAAAGAAAAAATGACTCAAGTATAACTAATATGGAAATCTGATGTCATTACTACATATTGGTGTAATTGATTATAATTTTTTTTTTTGGTTTATATTAATGATCTATGACCTTTAAATGATCTTTAATATAAGCTTTGGTTTGTTTGAAAAAAGCAAAGCTATGGTATGGTATGTAGGCTATCCACAACTATATAATTAGCTTAAATCCTATGTTTAAAATAAAATTATTTTATAATTTAAAAGTAAGATATGTAAAATAATTAACATAAATAAAATAGAAAAAACAAGAGTCAAGATTCTATGCACAGAAAGAAAGAACAATATGGTATCATGTGTCATTATCAACTCTATTATTATTCCCACCTTCATCACCTCCCCTTTAATCATTATTAATTTATTTTCTTTAAATAATTTCCATATTTTTATCCTAATTAATATACACAGAATTATTGAAACTTTTTGCATTATTATATTTTGTTAGGAGTTATATTAATAAAAAAATTCAGTTTGTACGTACATCAACTAATTCTAAAGGCCCGAAAGAACAATCAGGAAAATCCCCAATGATTTTGCAGGACTCCAACCGATGATCTCTGAAGATGATCTCCAAAAACAAAAATCCAAGTCTCATTGTCAGTTGAACTAATAATTTTTTTTATATTCAATGGTTTTTCAAATTATTCAAACTGACATATTTTTTTAGGCTTTATGGAGTATGCATAGCATGATTTATTTTCAGGTTTAATGCATTACCAACATGTACTATGTGTTGATCCGCATTATGCTTTTGTTTGTTGGAGTTTATTCTTAACACTAAAAGGTTGTTTAATTGATTTTTCATCTTGTATGGATAAAGCTATATGTGTAGATTAATATGTCTGTATAGATTGAGAAAGATTTTGTTTGGGAGGTTTTTTCATAGATGAAATGAGCGTGTTTTTTTAATTGAAAGGGACATGTTTGCAAAAAACTTAGGGGTTGTTTGTTTACCTCTTAATGGTTCCATTAAGATGCAACCTCTAAATCGCTAAGAGGTAAATCTTGTTTGACAAAAAAATGTGATGCCTCTTAACGGTTCCAAAATCCTCTTAATGATTTTGTATCATGACCCTCCCTTAACCATTAAGAGCCCTGATTTCATTATGAACAATTAACAAACAACCATATTTCATTTTACATTATATCATAAAAACTCTTAATCATTCTGAACTAAATCATTCAGCAACTGTCAAACAACCCCTTAGCTTTTTGTATAAAGATATCTCATAACAGCTTACTAAATAAGTCATTTTCTATATCATTAAACCAATATCAAACAATCATATATACTGACCGAATAAGTTGTGAGTCTCATTCAGCTTATTAATTTACTAAAAAATGCCCCTAATTCATATTTAATAAATAGGTCAAAGTTACCACTCCAAATTTGACCTTGGACCATGGTTTGACTTTATGGTTAGCATGTCAAGTAAACACACCATCAATGGTTCTAACCTTCAACAAAACATACTATACCTAAAAGGCTAAAAACCATGGGTGACCCATTGCAGGCAACCATGGGCCATCACCGATCCACTCAATTGGTCCATAAATGGTGCCTACAAACATTAATTTTGTGTTCTTAAAAATAACACAAAATCCCCGTTATGATTTATGTGTCATGATTTATCCTGTATGTCGAATAAGATTCTTTGTTACATAATTATGTTTATTATGACCCTACGTAATTAAATCCATGTGGCGAATTGATCACCTGCTCGATATAATGTCGAGTTGTTGACCACAATAAAATTGAGTTCGAAGTTTGATGACCCATTGAATAAAATAATATTGATTTAAGATTTATTTGACGAGACAACAGTATCAAGATAACGAAAGCTTATACCTTGTTCATGTTTAATGCAACAAGTAGCTTTTTTAATCTGTTAAAGTAACAAAGTTCTAGAATTTTATATTATGCACTTATTTTGACCGGTAATTTGTTGATTTTGTAACATTTAATGACGTGGATGCCATGTTTATCATTCTGTTTGAAAAATGGATATCTACGTCATGAAATGTTACAAAGTTAGCAAGTTAGTGAACAAAATAGGTATAAAGTTTTGAATTTTTGCTACATGTTTGAGAAAAAAAATATTTGTTACAATAAATACGAATTACATCAACCTTTGTTACATTTTGCCCTTTATTTGATGATGCACCAACCTGGGAGGGGAAATTACAGTATGTCAATGACTTGTCAAACAGATATATCAGATTGCATGAAATGGGATTGTGGAGTTCTATTGTTGTTTAAAAAAATTTAAATCATGTTTTATTTGGTTAACACTTATATTATTTGTTTTTATATAATTATTTTTAAGCGTCAGGTTCAAACGAGAAACCAGTTAATTTACAAGAACACGAGAAACAATCTAAACTACATAGTCCATTAAAAAAAATACCATAAATGGAAAATGGAAAATAATTCTAGAAATTTGGATAATTAACATTTTTAATTGAGTCAAATATTCTGTTAATGGTATAATTGTAACAAAAACATTGTATAATTTTCTTTAAAATCCCATTATATCGTTTAGATTTATTTATTTTGTAATTTTAGTTAATTCATAATTTTTTAATCAAGTTTTATGAGATTATTGCTAACTATTTTTTAGATACACTTTTGATATAATATAAAAAATCACAGTTTTTATCACATACCACATGTGATATCCGCAATCAATTCATTATCCTTTTCACCAATTTTCTTCTATTTTTTGGATCTACGGTTTCAATTATACGTGATTAGTTTCGTTTAACATATGATCTGTTACATATACATATGCTTCACTCTGTGAATTTTGTACACATCACATGTGATAATATATTTTTTTATCACAATAATATCTATAAATGTAAATATATATATATAATCACACATGATTAACAAAAATATCTAAAATTGTCATATATGATTGATACGGGTATTGAACAAATTATCATACGTGATAAAACCTACAATCAAACTATTATCGGTTTATCTTTGTGGTGAAATGCATTTATTAGAAATTATATGAAATCGGTTCGGAAAACAAACTGAATCTCAATTTATTATAAATTGTACGGTTACAAAAAATGTTATACACAAAATGATAATCATACCATCTTTTATTTAATTTGTTAACGTTTTATTTAATCCATTTATTAAATTAGATATGTGACTCATATTCTTCTTCACATTCTCATAAATTAATTCACTTTTTATAGTATCCTCCCTTATAATGTATCATCGTTATAATATATACTTAATAACAATACATAAAATGCATTTGACATACTTATTTCTTTTTTCCAAATTTACAGTTTTGTTGAAATGTGAAAACATTTAATTTCAAAATATATAAGAACTGATCATAACTTTTTTAACTATTTTTTTAAATAAAAAATATCAAATATCATTTCTATCGCTTTATTTTTGTAAAAACAACAACACAAAAAAGTTACCAAATAAAATCCTAAAAACTAAATTTGAAAAAATACAAAAAAGTTACCAAATAAAATCCAAAAAATTAAATTTTGTTGAAGGATTATGTGCCATCATCAAAAGGAAGTGATTGACAAAATATTTTCCTACTATTAGAATTACCATAATAAATGTTTCCTTTACTTTGTAAACTTCTCCCTATTTAAATGGTTTATTATTAATGAGAATTACAGATTTCATTATCTCTATTTACTGTTGTTCTGCCCTGTTTTTCCTATAACACGTTATCTGCACGTAAGCTCAAAATTCATTGTTTTTATTGTCCATCGCTAAAGAACTACTTTGTCCATTGTCTGACATTGTTGTTCCCGGTTCCACTACTTCAATTCAAGTAAGCATCTTTATGTCTTCATCTTTGTATTTATGAACATGTTACGTTGCTTGCCTTTTTTTTCGTTATTCAACGTTTGTCGCTATATTTATCATAAATTCTTGTACGTTTTATGTCAACTCATTGTTCATATGAGTATTCTAAGACCATATTAAAAGAAACATGCAGTTTATTGTATTGATTAATAGAATTATTTTGTTATATTTTTTGTTGTTGATACCAATTAAACTATTAAAAAAAAATAAGAATTAAAACCAAATCAAAATGTTTATTTAACTTCAATAATAAAAAAAAATAATATATACTCACGTTCAAAAAGGAAATATATATATATTTTTAAAAGTTTTGTTTAAATTTATATGTGATTTCGTTGTAATTATAAATTAAGGTATTATATGGTTTTGTTTTGAATTCTTTTAGTTGTATAAGGAAGTTTTTTAAAAAAAAATCATTATAAATTATGGTGGATTATAGAGAATGTATGAAAAAAAAAATCAATTAACATTTGTTTTTCACATGATATTTTTTTAATTGATTTTTGATTTTTTTGATTTTGATTATTGGTATGATTGTGAATTTAATTGTTACTGATATTGAGCCATTGTTATATGACAGTTATTTTATTTTAAATTGGATCAATTTAATTTGTGAAAAAATGCATTTGTGTGCTCATTATTAATTATTATGGTATCATCATATACTTTAAAATTCAATATTGTTTAAGTATGTTGTGATTAATATGTGTATAATTATTTGTATATGTTAGTTATCAAACTTATTATTATATATTATGATTATTTGCATGTGTTGTAAACGACATGTATATATTACAGTTGAAGTAATATAAACATTTTTTTTTGTGATATTAACAATATATAGCCGGCATATGTGAACTACTCATGTAATTGTACTATTATGCTTTCTTATGCATAAAATATTGTTGTGTTGTACTCTATTAGTACAATGACCATATTTAATTTATATGTAATCATTAATTGATTTATATACCCTAATTCACTAGTAGAATGTGAATATGTTCGTTGAGGCATAATTGTCTTGAAATATTAAACTAACGCATTCCATCGATTCATAAGATGGTTATTTGGATATTTAATTACTTTGTGCAAATGTTTATTAGATTAACTATGGATTTTGTTTTAAAGTTGACATTTCCAAATAATATTCAAATCATTACCTTAAATCGAGACTTTATAAATAATTTTTGGAAGTTACACTTCCACCCCCATATATTTAGGTCTTTTACCAAAAGTTTTAAAAATATACTATTAAGATAGTAAAATATTGAAGTTGGATTTATATGCTAAACTCATATTCTTTTTGGCCTCATGCCAAAAACTATATAATTAATATTGTTATCTTCAAATTAAATAAATCACAAGATATCGAAAGGATTTTGTCAAACGGGTGTAAATAACCCTAAGGTTTGTAGAGACTTAAGAAATCCATGTGATTCCCCTACTACCTGGAAATCCAATAGATTGAGTGGTTTATTTTCGCATATCAAAATATTCATGAAGTATTATCAACAAAATGTAAGCATATAATAATCCAATATGATAATGAAATTTCATACATAATATAATGATTATAGACCGTGATTCAATGTCCTAAACTCAAAAGAACTTGAGTACAAGTATGAATATCCAATGTAAAAAACAACTTTTGTCGGAAAAATACACGAATATACCTAAAGTCCATCAACTATCTATTGACCCTAAAACCAACCTCTTGAAAATGGTACAAGCAAATACCATCATATTTTGAGACGACATATAAATCCTAACTTTCATAGGAATACATTTACTAAAACCCCTAAAGAACTGTGGGATGCTCCAAAAGGGAGAATCGGGAGTACTCATGAATATGTACTTCCAGAACTAATCGTCCTGCGGAATGAAACCCACTTACTCGATTACGAAAAAGTAATTGATCTCAACAAAGAAATGTTATATCCAAAATGCGTCTCAATCTCTGTGGCAAGAAACTCACAGAAGATGACATGATTTATAACATTATTTCCACCATTCATATGTCAATAAATATTAATGAACCAATATAAGTTGGAACACAACCTTTAGACAAACTCATCAACCTACTGCAAGTGGATGAGAAACACAACAAGTTTTTTTTCAAATAACAACACCAGATATTTTGGGACAAAGAAAATTTCCGAGATCAATAATAAAGTGTTAGAGGTGGAAATAACTCCAAATAATAGTGAGTGAAAGACAATTTCTCACACGGGTGGCATCTATGTACCACGTGGACAAAATCGTGGAAAGGGTCAGGGTCATGACAATAGTTGGAAGGATTTTTCAATCCTTGGAGCAGAGATGCAACTACTGCCCAGTTGATGTTGGATGGTCAAATAAGAAATACATTAATCACTAGTTCTTTCGAGAAAAGGAACAAATTGAAAATAAACTATATCATATTAATTAAGCATAAAATTAATATACACACTCAAATCGATAACCATTATAGATGTAAAGAAATACAAAAAAAAATACAAATACAAAACTCTCAATATTCTCCGTTCCTTGTAGAAATGTATCGAGGATAACTCGAGTTTTTGTAGAAAATTTCACACAATCTAAAGAAAGTTGTTAATATTTATTTTATAATTTATCCAATCAAAATAATTAGACGATGTACTGTCATTCTCTTGTTGGTACAAGATTAATAGTCACTAAGGCACTATATTAATGAAAACATTGTTAAGATATTCATATCAACTGTAAATCATATTATAAGAATGGAACTGAGTATATGTACATCAACTCTAATGATATGAAAGAAACATATATTAGAGAAATTAACGTGTCAAATTAGTGGATTTTCTATGTCATTAAATCATATTTTGTCACCAATAAAGAATTTTTGGACAATAACACATATGTTTCACATGGGACACCATGGTCATGACATAGTGATCCGTGTTTGCAAAATATACATAGACACATTCTCTTTCGAGTGAAAAAAAAAATGAGGCAAATTGCACTTGTTGACTTCTGAAGCATAAGAAGTAATGCCATTATCATAATATGCCCTCTCGAATACTTAAAACTTTTATATACCCTGATCCTTAGCCAAGACAGGAATGAGACCATCCTAAAGTTAAGGACATAATACAAAAATATTTCATTCTTACAACGAATACAATATGATATTTATGGACATAAACATCCAGAATGCGGGCCATTAAAGTACTTTATGGTTCTGGTTTCGACACGATGAACGCATGTCGTATTATTGTCCACATGAAATGCTGCACTCATAGCACTAGTTATACGTTTAAGGGCTCACCACCCTAATTATCTCATAAAGTCTATATGGCTTGGTAATACTGGAGAATTTACATCATAAGGATTTGATGATCTTTGCATTTGTATTGGGATCAATGTAGAGCATCCTATACCCCCATGTCTATACAATGGTCTCGCAAAAGATGTCATCAAAAGGACATAGATGGTAACTAGGGCATTGGTTATGCATACCAATTTACCCATATCTACTTGGGGTTATGCAAATTTTCATGCAGCTTTACTTATTTGTTTTTAGACCCACTATTAGCCAACCAATATCATGCATACCAGTTGGTAACTGGATATAAGTCTGATCTTTTAAATTTATGCATGTTTGTTTGTATAATATATGTGCCAATTGCTCCCCCACAGCGCACTCAAATGAGTCATCAAAAACGATTAAGTATATATGTTGGATATGAATCTCCAACAATTATCCGCTATTTAGAACCTTTTACGGGTGATCCTTATATTGCATGATTGTGGATTGTCACTTTGATGACAGTCTTACCGTCGTTAGGGGGAGATAGAAAAAAGTATTTTCCAAGGGAACGACAGGAACTGTCATGTAATGTTCTCACTGTCTCATTTTGGTCACCAAACTTCACAACGTAAAGTTGAAGTCAAACGAATCCGACTCGATACCTGATACATTAAAATTATTCTAAAAGTGACAAGATCACACATACGAGCTGCTAATATACCCGTAAGGTTAAAAGTCCCCAACATGGGTACAACGTCATTGGAAAGTGTGTTGCAATCACACATAGTGGAGGTGTGTTTGAGGTCGTAGCTACCAAATGGAAGTGGTGGAAGCTACTTGGTTCGATGGATACTATTCTAAAGGAAGATAATAGTGAGGCACGTCCATTTATCATCAATACATAAAACTCTCATGAGATTATCTCTAATTATAATTATGTCCATGAATCATCACTGGAGGACGCTCCGAAGTTAATATGATTCTAGAGATGAAAGAAAATCTCAAATGAATTGTGAGAGTACATATGAGTCGATGGACAATTCATATATACTCATTGATGACTTATTCACATATACTATTGCTCATAAGATGATAGAGCACAACGACATCGAACCACGCTAAGTTGAATAATATCAACAAAGAGCATATTGACCTAAATAAACAATCCAGAAAGAATTATATTCTTTGACAAATGATCGAGTATTTGGTCTGGTAGTGCTAACCCACCAAGTGTAAAGCCCGTAGGACATAACTAAGTCTTTGTCATAAAGCGTAATGAGAATAATGAAGTCCTAATGTTTAAGGCTCTCCTTTGGCGCAAGGTTTCTCACAACGCCCTGGATTGACCATGATGAGACTTACTCTCTTATGATGGATGTTATGATGTCCGAATAATTTATTAGCCTAGTAGTTTTCGAAGGACTGGAAATGCAGCTCATGGATGTGGTTACTGCATATCTCTATGGGGATCTAGATACAAAGATATATAAAAGTGTTCGATGATATTACATTATCAAAATCAAGAAACTCTAAACCACAAAATGCTCTTGCAATAAAAGTGAAACGCTCATTTTATATAGTGAAGCAATCTATATGAATATTGTATAACCACCTAAGTGGGTAATTGATTGGGAAAGTATATAATAACGATGAATTGTGCCCTTGCGTGTTTATTTAGGAAAACAAGTTCTAAATTTTCAGTGTAGCTCTATATGTCGATGTTATGAACATAATACGCACTCTTGATGAAATAAGAGAAACAACAAGCTACTTGAAATCTGAATTTGAGATGAAAGATCTTGGGAAAACTTGGTTTTGTCTAGCTATTTGAGCTAGAACATCAAGTTTGTGGAATATTAATCCACCGATCCGCATGTGTCCAAAAAATGATCAGGTGACTTAATATGGACAAAGCGCATCTGGTTAGCACTCCCATGATCGGTCGAAATGTTGGATATAAAAAAAAGATCTATTTCGTCTAAAGGATGATGACGAAGAGGTTTTGGGATCTGGAATTCCTTGTTTAAGTTCAATAGGCGCACTATTGTTCTTAACACAATACACTTGACCGTATATTGTATTTCTCAGTGAACTTGTTAGCTAGATTTAGCTCAGCGCCAACACAACGTCATTGGAATGATATAAAATTAATCTTTTGGAACCATTGACATAGGCTTATACTTTCCCTATAGAAAGAAAAATGGGATTGATAATGAAACTTCAATACCTACTTAGAATATAAGCAGCAAAAGTACTAGCTCTTATAGAAAAACACCAAACAATGTCTTGGTATGTCTTTGCTAATATTAGGTATGTGTCTGATCCATACAAAGGTTGTTCCCAAACTGGACAATGAATTACCACAGGGAACACTCTGATTGCTTGGAAGTAAGCTAAGTTAACCATTGTAACTACCTCCTTGAACGATTCCAAGAATATTACTCTCCATGAGACTGATCAAGAAATGTATATGATTAAGAGCTGTCATTACACATATTAGAGGAGCTACTGATTTTGAGTTCAACCACTATCCTACTTGCATATATGGAAATAATGCATCATGTATCGAATAAATGAAAGTAAGATGGATCAAGGGCGATAACACAAAGCATATTCTGCTTAAGTTTCTATACAATCAGCAATAACAAACTCTCCTCCAGATTCAAGTGAATCAAGTAAGACGTCAAGAGAACATGACACATTTACCAAATCATATATTGGGAAGCATGTAGAAAGTAAATGCAAATGTTTTCCAAATCCCTTTATTAATGCACGAATCAGGGGGAGTAGTAGACAATAGGGGGAGCCTATTATACATGTAATGTTGGTATGTTGTGCTTTTTCCTTTAACCAATGTTTTATTTTTCAATTGGATTTTGTTCCTTGGTGTAAGGTTTTAGTGAGGCAACAATCTATATACCATCATGCTTTCCTAGCTCTCATGATTGATGTACGAATATAAGAGAAAACTAGACTAAAGGAAAAGTCTATGTATTGCAAAGAAGCTGGTGCGTTGTACTCTTTCCTTCGTCAAATTTTTATTTTTTTCCAATGGGTTTTTATTTTGGTGTAAGGTTTTAACGAGGCAACAATTGTGCACCATCACTCATTTGACTCGGCACAAGGGGGAGTGTTGAAGGATTATGTGCCATCATCAAAAGGAAGTGATTGACAAAATATTTTCCTACTATTATAATTACCATAATAAATGTTTTCTTTACTTTGTAAACTTCTCCCTATTTAAAGAGTTTATGATTAATGAGAATTACAGATTTCATTCTCTCTATTTACTGTTGTTCTGCCTTGTTTTTCCTATAACAAATTTGAAAAAATACAAAAAAGTTACCAAATAAAATCCAAAAAATTAAATTTGAAAAAATGATAGCGTCGACAGCAGGGTTCGAACCTGCGCGGGCGAAGCCCAACAGATTTCAAGTCTGTCTCCTTAACCACTCGGACATATCGACTTTTTTGTTTTGGCCTCTTTTCATATATTTTATAATCATTTTGTCTTTAAATAAATAGATATTATGATTTAATATAATACTTATATTATTAAATATATTTGAATATATACAGATGAAAATTTGGACTTTTTATTCTTCTTCATGAAGATAATTACCATAAAATTTTATAAATTTTGATTTTATATTACCTTTTAAACATCTTTTATCAATTAAAAAAAAAACAAATACTAACTTGTTTCCTGTATTTATTAGAAATACATTATTATGTATGTATAAACGCTGACCAAATAACTCTTTCCGAGTCAACATCTCGATCAACACTCAACATTATATGTAAGTGAGGAAACAACTTAATTTTTTTACTGGATAAACATCTATTATCTAGTAAAAAACGGTCAAGTAGTCAACAATTAATAAACATCCACTAAATGTATATGCTATAAAAATAAGGGGTGAAACTTGTGTACTCGTGGGTGCATTCATTATGGTGGTCCTTATGATAAGATCATTTCAGAACATGAGTTTTTGTCTCGATCAAACACGTACTAAATGATTTAATTTCATTGACTTGTCAATTGTCTTGAACAAAATCGTGTTTTTCGTTTTTATCCTTTCGTGTGTTTTTATAAGCAACATATTTTATTGATGTATATAATAATTATATACAACAAAATTCAACGAATTCAAGCGTACACAATAATTATGACCACCGAGGTTTAATCAGGGCTATGCTTGTCAAATGATTAGTTTAGACATAGCTTAGGACAATCTTCAAAAAAAAAAATAATAAATTCAAACACTCATTTTTGATGAGTCTTACAACTTTGGCCTCTATAAATATTGGGTTACTTAGGCATTGTTTGACAAAAATAAGCTAGCTTATAAACTACCTTATTTTTTGGGTACATGTTTGGATGACCATAAGCTAGCTTTTTGATATGCTACTTGGAGTAGCTTATGAGAAGATTTTTGTGATTATTCCAATTATGCCTCTCATTAATATTCATAATTATATATTAACTTTTAATTATAAATAAATAATTAATGTAATTTTTGGTAATTTAAATGCTTATAAGCTAGTTTTTGCCAAACATCAGCTAGCTTATCAGCTAGTTTGCCAAATATAGCCTTAGTCCAACTGGATTAATAGCCCTTGGTAAAAATATTTGTTTGTTTAATGCTTATTTGTAATATTTTCTAAACATTTCTTACAAAAGTACATAAATAAAATACTTTAAATTAAAATGTAAAGAATTTGTTTCTGTTTTTTTAATGTAACATAGCAAACTTTAAAATATATTCTTTTAATACATATTTCGGTAGAGAGTGTAAAACTAAAATTTTAAAATAAAATTTCTTTTTTGGATACCCATTTCAAATATTTACTTATAACAGATTTTCTTAAACATTTAGCCAAATAAGAGAAAGTATGAGAGATAATGTAAATTTTTTGAAATTTTGAGAACTCCCAAAATATGATTGCAATAAGAAATAAATATATATTTTTAATATATTTCCACCAATAAAAAACTTTAAAATTAATTTTTTTAGATAAACATATTATTAGATAAATAAAATATTTTAATAATATAATTAATGTTGTATTTTCAAAATAAAGAATTTATTAAAGTTGAATATACTTTTATTTTAAAGGTTTTCAAATTTCATTATTTATTTCAATTTTTTTAGGGAAATTATTTTTTCTAGCCATTTTTGGAAAATAAGTTTACCTCCTAGTCAATGTCTCCCATTTTTTTTAAAATAAAAATAGCTCATATATTCGTAAAAGTGGTTATAATATACGGACAAATTCTTAGAAATCAAAAAATATTAATTTTTTGGTGTATGTTCATAAAACTAGTTTGTATATACGAACATAAATTAAAATTTAAAAAAAAAATACACTTTTGACCCTTGTATATGCAAACTCCGGGAAAAAAAATTAAACTTTGGATTTCTCCCACCACCCAACCTTGGATTTCTCCCACATTTTCTCACACCTTGGATTTATCCCACATTTTACGAATATATTTCTCTCAACAACAAAGAAACCACTTTATAAACTCAAGTGTAACTTTTTATGAACCTACAACTTTAAAAAAAAGTACATTTTTACAAACCTACAAAAAAAACTCAAGTGTAGCTTTTTTTTAATAGGTTTGTATATACGAGCCATTTTCATGATGAGGGACCAAAACTGTAATTTTTTTGATTTTTTTTGTTGAGTTCGTATATACGAACCACTTTAACGAACCTACACTAAAAATATTATTTATTTATATATAATAATGAGTTTGTATATGCTAGCCATTTTCATTAACCCATGGACTATTTTTCTAAAATTTGGGAGACATGGCTAGAAGGTTAACTAATTTTTAAAAAGTTGCTAGAATAATTAATTTCCTTTTTATTAAATGATTTGTTGAAGATATACCACGTGATAATTTTCTTAAGAAAATTATTTTCAACTAAAATATGATATTTTTGGTTTTTTTAATAATAAAATTTAATGTAAATTTGTATCAAAATAATATTCCAGAAAAAAAGTGACCAGAAAATAAAGGCAAAATCGTTTGTATGATTGTATCCCGTGAAATTTCCCAAAAAGGAGACGTGCGGCGTCGCCGGCAATTTCACGACCACCGGAGAGACGGAAAAAATGGCGGAGCTTATCGTGATTCTCTACCTGCTTACAATTTCTCTGTTCACAGCAACCGTCTCGGCGTCGCCGTGTTCAGCAAACGGTCTGTTGCTTCTCTTATCTACACGATTTTCATAAACGATTCAATTCGGTTATTTGAAGTTAATTTTCTGTTTCATATGCTAATCTTTGCATCAAAAGGTAATTAAACTCCTTATCTATGTTCAATTCCATTATTAAGCCCTAATTTAATCTGTTGCAGTACTTTGTATCAGAATTTGGGGGTTTAGTTACATATAATTTGCCCTAATTGAGGTACTTATTCGAATCTGTTTGCTAATGGTGACTCGTTTCGCAAATCTTGTTGTTTTTAGTAGAGAGAATCGAGCTTGAATGCCAAACGACGGTTTCTGTACCAGGCATATTATAATTTGTAGTTTTTTGTGTTTAATCGTCTATTGGCTATTGAGTATTATGGCTGTAACTCTTGAAGAGAATCAAGCTTGGATTGAGCTCAATTAAAATTCGAATATTTAATGATCACTTGATCAATGTAGATCATAGGTTTTTGTTCTTATTTTCATGTTTGTGTTCTGTGTTGTTTTTATTGTATAGTTTTCAAACATACCTTTTATGCAATCATAATGTCATATAACATTGTTTTGTTTGTCATATAGGATTACCACTAGTGAGGAATATCAGTGAGATACCACAAGATAACTATGGAAGGCCTGGGTTATCTCACATTACCGTTGCAGGTTCGCTTATGCATGGACTGAAAGAGGTGAAATTACACCATCAACTCTGCTTTCTGTTGCTTTGTTTCACCACTTTGATACTATGATCGATTGTATGATGATAAGTCCTCACAAACCACCATGATTCATGTTGTGTTATAAGTTTTGTGTACATCGTGTTTTCGTGCAAAGTATGCCATTAGCGGTTATTTCCATTTCCTCAAGTATGTTGATACTATGATCGATTGTATGATGATAAGTGCACACAAACCACCATGATTCATGTGTGTTATAATTATTGCGTATCATGTTTTCATGCAAAGTATGCCGAATTACCTGTTTTTATTCCATTTCCTCAATTACGTTGTGAACAGGTTGAGATATGGCTTCAAACGTTTACCCCAGGAACACACACACCGATTCATAGGCATTCATGTGAGGAAGTTTTTGTAGTCCTAAAAGGGAGTGGCACTCTTTATCTTGCCTCAAATTCTCATGCGAAGTCCCCTGGCAAGCCAGAAGAGTTTAGAATCTTTTCAAATAGCACATTTTTCGTCCCTGTTAATGATGTTCACCAGGTAAATGATTCTGCAATTTCTCCTTTTGTTATATAAGCAAACTTGAGTTTCTACTTTTTTGTATGGGTTCAAATTGGAGTGCCATTTATTCCCTGAATCTATTTGTTAAGCAGAAATGGGTCAGCGTGAATCTTGATCCAACCTGCCTATTGTTGATGTTAAGATTAGTTGTGGGAGTTCGAAAATGTTAAAACTTTGCGTCGTGACTAGAGACATATATATATATATATATATATATATATATATATATATATGTTGTGCTATATGGATGACATGCTAGATTGCTAATAATTAGAAAAAGAAAAAGGAATACCTGCTATAGTCTTTCATCACCATTGATCTTATTTTGCTTCTTCAATTTTTGTTTTTTTTGTTATATTTATGTTTATACTCTGCATAAAAGTAAGTTTATTCTTCTATGCACAATTTGATTTAAGTCCTTCCCGCAGCTCTGGAACACGAATGAAGAAGAAGATTTGCAAGTTTTGGTTATAATATCTCGTCCACCAATTAAAATGTATGTGATTCCTTTCTTCCTTTTTATACTTTACATGATAAGTAACTCTCAAGTAACTTCAACAACACACACACACACTGCCTGGTTACTGGTTGATGTCTTGATGTTAATCTTTCGGTTTGTATTTACTCAAGGTCAATTATTTATTTAAAGTATATAATATTTATATAAGGAAAAACTCACACACTGTTCACCTTTGGTGAGGCTTGAACTCTTGGCCTCCATGGAGGTTGGGATCTACTGGTAACCCGGGTACCACTGGACCAATAACCCCTTTTGATAAGGTCAATTATTTATTTATTTATACTGCTATATAGACCTTTGTGCCATGGTTATGCAGATTCATGTATGACGATTGGCTAGTTCCACACACTGCGGCCCAACTGAAGTTCCCATATTCATGGGACGAACAATGCTACCAGTCAACTTTAAAAGACGAGCTTTAACCTTCAGGGTATAACGTTACAAGTTCACTGATGCGCCATCCTGTTCCCTTGTAAGGTTAGTAAGTGTCGCAGTTTTCTAGTAGGAATATATATAATTGGTTGCTTGCTTCTCTATTCAAGTCTTGGACATTAAATTGAAAGTTCCTTAAGCTTTATAGACATCTATTGATGTTAGTGAATGGTTTTGTCTTCATTGAGTATATTTATTAACATTGAGATTTTTTGCTTCAGCATTAGGCCTACATTAAACTGAGCGGTCTTCACCAGCTCCTAGAGTGTAACACACTAAGAACTTAAAAGACTTCAATAACAAAATGATATGAGTCCTGGATTGCGTTTGGTATGCGGGACAGGACGAGACATGACAGATTAAAAACTTGTTGTGCCACGTTTGGTGCAACATTAGACCGGGAATGAGTGAAACAAAAATGCACTTTTTTTGTCCCACCAAAATAGGTGGAACAGAAATCACAGAGATGGGACAAGATTGATAAAAGAATAAAAGAAAGGGGTGTTCTTAGGGATCATTAAATCCTAAAATGATTGTTCCTGTGTATAATGGAAATTCTTTGAAAGACAAGGATCAAATAATTTTCTGTGGTAGAACAAAATATCTTTTATTTCCCCTTCTAATAGATTCTTTTTTTTGAGTTCCAAGGCAATGTTGTTAGGTTGTTTTTTCCATAATTCTTTCACCCACCCGTCTACATCACTCTTGCTTGTCCAGTCGATTCCCATCCAATATTATCGGGTCCCGCCCGCGAACCAAATGCATAGCGTTTGGTACGCAGAACAAAACATGACAAAAACTTGTCCCAAACCCAAAGTTTGGTACGACAGTAGATTAGGAGTCTAGGACAAGACGATACTGACTTAGTGAGTGGGACAAAAACGTGTTTTTTTTGTCCCACCAAAATAGGTGGAACTAAAATAGAAGATGAGACAAGATTGGTAAATCACTAAACTACCGGTGTCAAATTAAAATCCTAAAACCTTCCATAATTCTTTCACCTGCCTACCTCAGGCTTGCCCGTCCAGTACAGTTCTGTCAAATCCTGTCCGTGTATCAAACTCACCCGTCAACCATTACACTGAAACCCGTTAAGGGATAACGTATGGTCTTTGGCTAATTGATTGGCTTGATGAAATGTGTTCTATTCAGTATTAAACAACAAATCTATTTGTACTAATCCCACAAGTTACCAACTATAAAATGTGATCAAGAACATACGTACAAGCCGGGATCCGTGGATCTCTTGCTCAAGTTGACAATCTTCCGTATTACATATGCACTTAAGCATCTCCAACAGATTCTCTATGATTCCTCTAAAATGGAAAAACAAAAGTTAAAATCTCCCAAAAAAATTACATTGAACTCCCAAAACTCTCTCATTTTGGAGATTTCAACAATAATTATATTATCAAAATATTCAATCCAACAAATTTTCAGATAAATGTTATATGAAATGATAGAACATTCAACTTTATTAGTGTGAACAAATAAAAAAACCATTTCTCTTTCTTCATCATATAATTTCGGATCGTTCTCCAAATTCGGAGATTTTTGTCCCCTCTGTCGTACTTTCTCCATTTTTGAGGATCCATCGGAGCAAAAAATAGGTTAAAAACTTGGAATCTTTGTTTTTTATTGTTCATTTTAAAGAATCTGTTCATTCATGCATTTGTTTTGCCTAGTCTCTCATGGAGTGTAAAGCGGGTTCTTGTTCTTCAACTGCAACTTGCGATTCCAGCCATCTAACGAACAAATCGAGAAGGGGATATCTCGACAACAAATACATGTTTGCGCATTATTATGCTACACGAAAATATACCGAAGTACGGTGAGTCTGTTGGTCTTTCTTGTTTTTAGTTCATTCATAGTATCCCGCTTTAGCATTTTCTTAGATACCTTTAAATTAGGATTCGAGAGGGTTGTTTACTAGTCACGTTTTGTATACCGTTGAAAAGAGTCGTAAAGCGAAAGATGATTGGTTTGTACAAGATCTCAAGACTTGTCGAATAAACGAGTATTATATTAGAAATTTTTATTGCATGGTTACTACTCCGTCCATCCCAAAATAAATGTCCACAATAAAAGAGACACACAATTTTAGAAATGTGTATTATTACACAAATTTACCATTAATTATAGAGAGAGAAAATTTATCAATCTCACAATTAAGGGTAGAACTAGAAAGTACATATTTATTTTTTAAAGTGGACATATTTTAGGACAAACTAAAATAGTAATGTAGACGCTTATTTTGGGACGTATGGTGTACTTTTTAAAATGCAGAAAGAAACAAAATTAAACTAAATTTTTTGGTCAATTTTCGATGTAATATTTTGATAAGATGGGAGTCGTTTACCAAACGATTATTGGGAAAGTGCACCACCCTTACTTACCTTTTCGGGTAACATTAACGGTCATCAAAATGAATTGTTGGTAATCGCCTTTTACCAGTAAGTGCTTACCAAGTAAGAGTCTTTTACGTCACTTATCGACTAAGATTTTCGGTCTTTGTTATACCTCTTATCGGGTAAGATTCTAGGTCATTGCCATGCTTATCCGAAAGCTAAGTAACACCCGATAAACGCTTATCGGATAAGCAATTGGTAAACGGCTCTTTGCAACATACATAGTTTGTAAACACTTACCACTATAACATTTGGCATTTGGAAGCACAAAAATGGATGTTAGAAAGTCATAATGGTTTTTTTTGGGAAGGGTGTACTAGGCTATGCCTAGACTAATCCCTTCGCAAATTATGACTGTAAGACATCGGTTCTGATTAAATTTCAGTGGCAACAATTGTTGTGTACGTCTGGATTCCAACCCTGGTCAAACGGGATATTCCACCACATTCCCAAGGACCTTAACGAGTACGCCACAAACCTTGTGGTTTAGAAAGTCATAATGTTATCCTCTATATCTAATTCTATTGATTTTTTTTATAATTATTATATTAATTAATATTTTGTATTAAGCTTAGTAATTTGTTTATTTTGTGTTTTTAAATTATAAATTACATTATTTAATTTCTTTTATTAAGAAATAAAACATAAACAAAAATGTGAACAAATTTGGTCGATAAAATTTAAACATATATAAAACATTTTTATAATACTTCATATTTAACAAAATAAAATTTTATTGGTAAAAAATTTAAAAATATATAAGGGTGTTTTCTAGACTTATTTTATGTAAGATAATTTTAAAATCTTCATTTTGATTCCTATTGGGATATCTCAAATATTTAGGTATTCAATTTACATACGCAAAGAAACTTAATTATTTGAAAACCTCATATATTGTAATAGGCATAGTTGTGAGAACTATTATCGATTTCTTTTTGTCAATTGTTTCACATTAATTTTCCATCGAAGACTAAAATTTAATATATTGATTAATATATATTTGTTTCACAATGTGTTTGTTTCATATGTATTCGGTTCACAATGTGAACTTTTTAGTTGTATTTTTTGTTTTTATAAACACATAAAAAATGTTTACATTAACCACAAGGGTTGTGGCCTACTGGTTAAGGCCCTGGGGGATGTGGTGGAATATCCCATCTTCCCAGGGTTCGAATCCAGGCGTACACAACAATTGTGACCACTGAGGTTTAGTCAGGGCTGATGTCTTACAGGAATAATTTACCAAGGAATCAGTCTAGGCATAGCTTAGGACATTCTTCCCAAAAAAAATGTTTACATTGTGAAACAAATTTATATATGAAACAAAGACATTGTGAAACAAATATATGTTAATAAATTACATTAGATCCAAGTCGTAGATGGAAAAAGATCATTAGAAATAACACATGATGCATTAGTTCTAAAGGTTATCACAATCTAACGAGTTCTCAAATAAAAGTCTCACATACTAGGATATATTGAAATGTAAGCTATTACAACTTGATTTTGTATTTTAGTCAGGGTCGTACCTCGGGAGGGAGGGCCGGGCGTACGCCCAAGCCCCAAAGGAAATAGGGCCCCAAATTTTTAATTATATACAATATACTTATATAGTAGTAGTTAAAAAAAACTGTAAATAAAAAAGAATAAAACATTTGTATATAATAGGACCCAAAAAGAAATTATATTAAGGGCCCACACATGTATTAATTAATTACATTGGACAATAAAAATTGTAAAAAGTTAATTGGTCTTTCATTTTATAGTATTGCTTATTATTTCTTTATTTTTTTATCTACTATTAATATCTAAAAATTATTTTTGCCTAGAAACCTTGATATATACTTCATTACTCATCTTCCACGTACTCCTTTGATTATTACATATGCATGAATTTTATTTTTGTGTTAGAACATAGTAGATTTCTTGTTATTAAATTTAAAAAAATTCATACATTTTGAAAACAATTAATAACTATACGAGACGATCCAACTTATATATATTTACGATTTCAAAACTATCTTCTTTTTTCATACATTATTGACTATTTATTACCTAACATTGAGTGCATGAATCTTAAGTACCCTCTTATCTCTAAAACAAGAATAAAATCTCAAACTATAACCAACATGGACTTTTGATTCTAAGATTGATAGTTCTTAAAAAGTTTGTTTCAACTCCAAATGTTTAAAATGGTGATGAAAACCATTAACATCAGGTAACATGTGGAAACTCAACCGATTTATGTTGATTTACTTAAAGCGTTACTCCCAATGGTGTATATAGTAACTTCAAATGATTTCAATCTATACGATGCTATGTAAAAATGATATGATAGAAATAATTATTGATTGATCATGCGCTAGGAAATCGGGAAAACCAGTTTTTAGTATTTTCTTCAATTCAATGTTATCTTTGATGATAAGAACAACATATTGAAAAAAAAATTCATAGTTACCGAGGGTCTATTTTTACATCTCGTCCAAGACCTATAAAATTAAAATGTCAGGAACGGGCCTGATTTAACCTAAGAGGTTGTTTACCCAAACACTCACCCACTAAACAATTACCGGTAAAATTCAACATTATCGCTTACCGGTGATATCTAGTCCGCGGTATCAAAATGAAAATTAAAATAAATATTAATTAAATAAATGGAAAATGGGTTTATAACGAGGTAACTGAGCATGGACCGGTTTATTACACGCAAACAATTACTCCACTTCGCACTAGCAAGAACTTCACCTTCCAGATCTGTTTCCATGATCACAACAACAGTCTAGTTCCAACGAAAAGAGAATTTCTCTGAGGGTATGTTGGCGAACTTCAAGTTTATGCCTAGAATCAAAGCAAAATCGGTTCAAATATGGAACTAAAATGAGCTTCAATTGCGATTACAATCACAATCACGAGGAATCTCTGAAGGTATGTTAGCGAACTTCAATAGTTCAATTTGAAGCCTAGAAATCGGAATTGAAGCAAAATCGGTTCAAATATGGAGCTAAAATGAGCTTCAATTGCGATTACAATCACAATCACGAGGAATATCTGAAGGTTTGTTAGCGAACTTCTATTTTAAGCCTAGAAATCGGAATTGAAGCAAAATCGGTTCAAATATGGAGCTAAAATGAACTTCAATTTCGATTACAATCACAATCACGATGAATCTCTGAAGGTATGTTTGTGAACTTCAAGTTTAAACCTAGAAATCGGAAATGAAACAAAATCGGTTCAAATATGGAACTAAAATGAGCTTCAATTCCAATTACAACACAATCACGATAATTCTCTGAAGGTATGTTAGCGAACTCCAAGTTTAAGCCTAGAAATCGGAATTGAAGCAAAATCGGTTCAAATATGGAGCTAAAATGAGCTTCAGTTTCGATTACAATCACAATCACGGTAATTCTCTGAAGGTATGTTAGCGAACTTCAAGTTTAAGCCTAGATCTCGGAATTGAAGCAAAATCGGTTCAAATATGGAACTAAAATGAGCTTCAATTGCGATTACAATCACAATCACGATAATTCTCTGTAGATATGTTAGCGAAGTTTAAGCCTAGAAATCGGATGAAGCAAAATCGGTTCAACTATGGAACTAAAGTGAGTTTCAATTCCGATTACAATCACAATCACGATCTGTTTTTGAAGCAAATGTAGTTATATTTTGGTTCTTCGCATTATTCATGTATGTGAAGGTATGTTAGCAAACTTCAAGTCTAAGCCTAGACCGATTCGAAGCAAAATTGGTTCAAATATGGAACTAATAATGAGCTTCAATTCCGATTACAATCACAATCACGATGTTTTTAAAGCAAATGTACTTATATTGTTCTCGTTATCGTGTTTGATTCTTCGCATTACTCAGGTGTGTATGTGAATGAAAAGAGTTATTCAGAATTTCCGGTTTAAGGATATTTTAGAACGCCTCCATGATTGACGGCGAATGTCACCGGCGACGATGACGGAAGCATTCAGGTTAGTTCCCAAATAGATACATTTCCGATTATTCGAGCGCTTTTTGCAGCTTCAATTTCTGCCATCTGATTCGGTGATTTCTCTACGCCTCGTATCTTCTCTCTAAATTTGTTTTTAGGTGCAGAGAAGTCGAAACCCCAAATCTTGTTCAATTATCCGTACGGTTCAATTTTGAACCGTTGACTTCCTAATTTAGTCAAAATAGAAAACAGGGAAACAAGTTATTAGTAGTACGACTTTTGTTGACAATTGTTGACTTCTCAAAACGAAAGTCAAAATTGTTATAGAAAGTTGACCATGTAGGCTTATAATAATAATTCAAAAAAGGAAACACATCTTTCTTCCGAATAATCTTCTCTTCCTCTCAAACCCATCAATCTTCTTTTCCTTAATTATATTTCCACAAAGATTTCCAACGTATCTTTTTTCAATCAGCCTTCAATGGCTGTTTTGACTCTTTTTCCCTGATATTTCCATTATCCATCCTTTAATGCCGGCAGGATGGCCTTTCGGAGCTTGGATTCTCTTCTACTCCTCATCGGCCTCCTGTCTCTCTCCCTCCAACCACCATTAACCGTCCTTGCCGCCAAAAATCTCCGATTCACCCTCAACCGAAAACTATCCCAAAATGTCCCCGTTTTCCGGGAAGCCCCGGCCTTCCGTAACGGCCACGCGTGCGGCTCCTCCGCCAACGATCGAATCCATTTAGCCATGACTCTTGATTCCAACTACCTCCGCGGAACAATGGCCGCGGTCCTATCCATTTTGCACAACTCGTGCTGTCCGGAGAACATAATCTTCCATTTTCTTTGGCTTCGGTTCGATCACGATATCAAAACCAACATCAAAACCACCTTCCCGTATCTCAACTTCAAACTATACCGGTTCAATTCCGGGATGGTTCAGGATAAGATATCGAAATCCATCCGCGAAGCCCTCGACGAGCCCCTCAACTACGCGCGGATCTATCTCGCTGACATCATACCGGTCGACGTTAAACGGATCATCTATTTGGATTCGGATCTCGTTGTGGTGGACGATATCGAGAAGTTGTGGAGAGTTGACTTGCAAGATAAGGTGCTCGCGGCACCCGAGTATTGTCAAGCGAATTTCACGCAATATTTTAACGATTACTTTTGGACCGACCCGGAATTGCGAAACATATTCGAGGGGAAAGATCCTTGTTATTTCAACACAGGAGTGATGGTTTTAGATGTTGAGAAATGGAGGAAAGGAAGGTACTTACAAAAAGTTGAAGAATGGATGGTGGTTCAAAAGCAAAAGAGGATTTATCATTTGGGATCTTTGCCACCATTTTTACTTGTTTTTGCTGGAAACATCAAAGCAGTTGACCATTGTTGGAACCAACATGGTTTGGGTGGTGACAATATTAAAGGAAAATGCAGGAGTTTGCACCCTGGTGCAATCAGCCTGCTTCATTGGAGTGGCAAAGGTAAACCATGGTTAAGACTCGACTCAAGGAAACCCTGCGTCGTAGACCACTTGTGGGCCCCGTACGATCTTTATCGTTCTTCGAAACATATCTTCGATTAACGATTGAAAATCAAGATCCATGTACCGTTGTTGAACATGAAGAAAACTCGAGGTGCGAAAAAGCAGATACTTGATTTCTAGGCCAAAAAAACAAGAATGGATTCCGTTTTTTAGGTTGATTAAGAGATGCAAAGGTGAACGAGATAGGGTTTTACGGTTAGATACAAACGTGAAGAATGGCATAAGGATGGAAGGTGAGGCTAGCTGCAAATATGTCGATATTTCTCAGGATCTAGCGCGCGCTCTTTACGAGCACCTTCGATCACACAATGAAAACATTCGTTTTAGTGTATCGTGTTTAATTATACCTTAATTAATCTTTGTTTAATTTAGACTAGTTAGATTTCTAGGGACCCCATATCCCTCTCTTTTGTACACTAGGTTGGTTTCTTTCCCTGTAAATTCGATTCAGGTAGCTAAATTCTTCTTCCATTGAATAGCATGCTTGTTTGATACAAGCGTCAAGGGTTTTGGTTTCGTTTCGTTTGGTTTTAAGACCATAAACTACTACAATAAAATCGGGGTTATAAGAGAGTCAAATATGTCTAAGGGATTGTTTGTTAGCAACTGAATGAACTTAATGGGACTCAAAACTTATTCGTTTCAGCTATACATTACTTTTTGGTAACGACTTAGGGGCTGTTTACTTACAACTTAATGAGCTTAATGGGCCTGGGCGGCTTATTCGCTCAGCCATACATGAGTGTTTATGTACGGTTTAATCGTTAAGCCGAATGGCTATATGGAATAAGCCATGACACTTCACTTGTCCCCGTTAAGCCACCCTAAACAAATCAATACCAGAAATGCCCAGAAATAATCCAACTCTCTCTCTCTCTCTTTGCCTGCCTCAAACCCATTGGTCTCTCGTCCCTCAAACAGACAGATTTATCCGGACAGACAACTTAACTCGTACAAAGCTTAATGTAAGAAAAAGTAAACAACCCCTTAGTGATATAGCAAGTGTCTTATTCAATAAGCTTCTAAGGGGGAGCTTTATGCAGAAAATCAAGTTTTTTCATACTTGCCCCTCCCAATTAAAAAGCACTCTCATTTCATCTGTGTGGCATTTTCATTGTGGACAATTATTTTGGGACGGAGGGAGTAGGATATTTTTTTCTTTTAAAAATGTTCTAATAAAATTGTTACAATGCCCAAATATTCTAACATTATAGTGTAAGACTTTTATATAGGATGCACAATTGTTTAATCATATAAACTTAAAGTGTTATAAAACAGTCTGTTAGGACATTTAATGATTTTGATATCTTTGACATTCTTTAAAGCCGATTTTGTTATAGTGAAATGAACCACCCCTAGTCGGTTTCAAGCTTTCGGGTTTATAACTCTGCAAAAGAGCAAAGTATGGTGTTTCAAAATCAATGGAACACTATTCATTAATGAATAAACACACAAATTCATAGTTAATAGACTTATAGTAGCTTAATGAGCTACCTATTTTCTGTTTACATATATAAGAAATCATATCTGCAAACTGGAATTTTGCTTATTTTGGTTTGATGTCAACCTCTTTGATCATCACATATCAGCAACCTGTTTCAAGCTCAAATTCTTTTCCATGGCTTCTTTCCTGCTCCTTATAAATGCATCAGCTTTCTCATTAATATTCGAAGCAACACTCAGAAGATGATGCCGTCTTCCCGGCAGGTTCGCACCATCTCTGATGATCAAATCCGACCTCTTCGCAACGTTTTCGCTACTCCCACTCCCACTCTCATTGCCGTCACCTTGATCTCGTTGATCTCTTCTCTGACGGCTTCGTGTCGCATTTTCTCGTACCGAAACATGATCAGAACCGTTACTTCTCTGCTTCACCGTTGCACCATTCGTGTGTCTAAACTCGACTAGTATTTCAGGACTCGGGTCATGACCACCATCGGGACGGATCACGTGATCTTGGTTCGGGTTGCGTTCGAGAGCTCGAGATCGAACGTCACTAGCCGATGCTGCATTGGTTGTTGTTGTTGTACCCAATGTAACACGTTTTGTACCTCTACTTAGGAAGCTATTCAAGATGAAATTGAATAGCCTATGGCAAATGCCAAGAGGGTTGAAACCATCATCTGGTCTTCTTCCATTTCCTTGCATTTTTATGTTGATTTTAGCTCATAAAAAAACAACACAATAAGCACAAGAATTTAAGGTGTTTTGTGTATGATTCTAATCTTTGATGGTGAGGTAAAGAAAAGTGTAAAAAAGTGGTATGTGGGTCTTCTTTTTTGAGTCTATTAAAGACTAAAGGGTAAAGGGTTTGCTTGTATGATGAGGGTGAATCTTGACCGTTGATAACATAAGATGTTTGATGAGGGTGAATCTTGCCCGTTGATATCATAATAAGATGTTTGATGATGGGGCATAGAGATAGAGTTGTACTTTCCTTAATTTAGTTATATTCTTGAATAGGTAAGAACTAAGAATCATGTGATTAACCACTTGGGTTGTGGCTTGAATAGGTAAGAACTAAGAATCATGTGATTAACCACTTGGGTTGTGGCGTACTGGTAAAGCCTTTGGGGGATGTAGTGGAAGATCTCATCTACCCAAGGTTCAAATCCAGGCGCTGCCAAAGCTCTTGTGGCCATGGAGGTTCACCTGCGATGACTCCAGACCATTCGTGGTCGCCCGGGGATTAGTCAGTGCGTGTAAGCTGGCCCGGAAACCCACGGTTACCCAAAAAAAAAAGAATCATGTGTTGGTCTCTTTCAGTTGCTCTTCTTTCCATATATGTATTTGTTTACTCAAACGGACTAGAGATACACAAAAAATGTAAACCCGAATCCCGGCATGAAAAAGCTTGGGTCTAGTGAGAACCCGAAGGTTGGTTTGAGTTGATCCTCAAACCCCGATTTGGCTGAAATTTTGAGGGCAGGCTTAGCCCGAAAAGGTTCGGCGCGGAAAAGCCGGCTTGAAAAAGTCTAATATGACCATTTTTCAACCCTAAAGCATGGACGGGGCCTAAAAAAGCCCGAACCCTTTTTTGCTCACTGAAGACAGGCTTGGAAGATTCTGGCCTTGTGCATCTCTAAAACAGACCATTAAATCCCATTTAAAATAGGGTTTTTGGGGTAAGATGTATATACAAATATTGTTTATATGATAAAGTAGAGTGGTTGCTTATGTTAAGACAATGACATGTTTACTAGTTTGAGCAAATACGTAGCAGAAGTAGAGATTTAGCGTATACCTCGAAACATGAGAAAAATAAGTAAAAAAAAAAATTAATGAATAGGTACAATAAAACAACATATTGTGTTTGTTTGATAAGAAACTAATAACGGTTCTATTGTATTCAAAATCGTTAGGGACAAGGTATTGTCTCTATCATGGTAAGTGTGTGTTAGAGACAATCAAAGCGTTTTAACATGTCCAATTGATGACCATATCGATCGATACTTCATAATAAATTACTTTCTGAGTCTTGTGTCAAATTAAGTGTTCACATTACTATTTTAGTCTGTCCAAAAATAGGTGTCCAATTTCAAAGTAAGTTTCTAATTTCCCATTTTACCTTCAAAGGGTAAAAATATTATTTAGTTATTTAAAAAATGTAATAATTGCACATTTCTAAAATTCTACGACATTTCAATTGTGGACATTTATTTTGAGACAGATGGAGTACTACATAAATGGTTGGTACTAAACTTGTGGGTTAATTCAACTGACAATAAGTCTTGGACATTTGAGAATTCTCCACAGACATCACCGATTTAAGTCATGCAAGACTTGAGGAGTATACATTTATTTTTGAAATTATACTTTTACTTTTGAAAGTATATATTTATTAGTTGAGACATGTAGAAACTGAACTTGTCACCCCTTTGTTTTTGAAATTATATATTTACTTTTGAAGGTTTACACTTATTTCCAAACAAATTCAATTAGTAATTAAGACAGAGGTAATAGGATGTATCTACTTTTTGGGATATATATGTTGGGCCTTAGATGGTGAAAGCCCAATAAGTTAGTAAGGCCCAAATTATCATTCTTTACACTCTCTGGGTGTCTTGTTTCGCATATGCTTTGATTATCATAACGTGAAGGAGAAGCCAAGGAACATTTCTCTGACGAACCATAACCCTAACCCTAATCTTCTCAATCACTTCACTTGTAAATGGATTTCTTCCGATCCATCTTAGCAGATGATCCGGACCCTGAAACCCCACAAAACTACGACGACGAATCCGATACAGATCCTCCCTTAACTCAATCCCCAAAACATCAAGAAACCGAAGGAGATGAAGACGACGATTCCAATTCCAACATCAATTCATCGGAAGACGGCAGCAGCGGCATCGTCGGCGGTTTATGGAGCTTCGGTGATCTGGTGAAGACATTAACCACCAAATCCGAATCCGTCTTCGAAACCTACCGTCGCGATCTCAAGGAATTCGGATCCGGTTTGCGGAAGGAATCCGATTTGTTCCGCGAGGTTGCGAGCCGCGCCGTGAAGGAGCTGCCGTCGTCCATCGACGTCGGTACGTCGGCGATCGACGGAGTTCTGAAATCGACGGCGGATTTCATCTCACAAGGTACGGAGTCGCTTTTCATCGCGTCTTCTGGTGTCGATGATTCGGATGCTTCCGAACGACGTGATCGTAGCGGTTTGAATTCGAGGAGGTATAGCCGATTCGATGCGCAATTGAATGCGATTCGGACTGATACACGAACTTACTGTGAAGAACCTGAGGATGTAGATGATTATAACAAGTGGAAATTAGGGTTTGTGATGGGTGATAACAAGGATGAAATTGAGAAATTGGTTGGAGATGATGGAGTTTTGGCGGGAATTTATTCGAAACTTGTTCCGATTGAGGTTGATGATGGAACATTTTGGTATAGGTATTTTTATAAGATTCATAAGTTTAAACTGCAAGAGGATTTAAGAGCTAAGCTTGTTAAGAGATCGTTATCAGCTGATATCGAAGAAGAATTGAGTTGGGATATCGATGATGATGACGAACAACAAGAAGAAGTAAAAGAAGCATTTGATCATTTAAGATCAAATACCTCAAAAATTCAAGATTTGAACAAAGTTGAAAAGCAAGTGAACCCTAGCGATGAATCCCAAACTCAGAGTTCCGAGATTGTTATTGAGGATAAGGAGATGAATACGAATAATGTGGTTAGTGTTGATAAGAACGATTTAGAGGAACCAAAACCTGATGGTGGAAATGGGTCTTTGGAGAAAGGTGAATCGAAAAGGGTTGATCTCAAAGTGGATGAGGGTGAGGATGAGGATTTGGAGTGGGATGAGATTGAAGATGTTGAGAACAACGACGATGAGAAGAAGAACGTCGTGGAGGGTGTTAGTGACACCCAAAACAAAGGTGATTTGCGAAAACGGTTGAGTACTGCTGTTGATGACGATGAGGATTTGAGTTGGGATATCGAAGATGAATGATAAATGAGCCTGTAAAAGCAGGTAACAAGTGATGAAATGCGAAAAATTTGATTCACCGAAGGTGTTTCGCGTTGTGTTTACGTGCACTTGTTGTAATTGTTTGTGCTTTTTAGGTTTGTTTTGTTTTTGAATCTATTTCCTGTTGTTTTAGAAAGCAGGCAGATGCATTCTTATGTGAATTGCAATCAATTCTTGTTCATAATAATAACATCTTCCATATGTTGCCACTGTGGTCTTATGGTCATTGAAGCTCATTCTTGAATTTTGTGGCCCTTTATCAAACGCATATCTAGTAGGCATGATCAGAATCGAGAATCTTACCTAGTAAAAAGCATAGTAGGTTGTGTGCACTGAGTTTATCTGGTCTGATTTCTTGCAGTCATAATTTACCGGGATTAGTCTAGGACACCCTTCAAAAAAAAAAAAAAAAAAGGCATAGCAGGAATTGTGAATCTTACCTCTTACTAGGAAAAAGGCATAGCAAACTGGTAAGTGAGGGAGAAGTCTATTATAGGATAAACATCTACCCGGGTAAAAGACGCTTACTAACAATTGATTTTAATGGATGAGAATGTTATCCGATAAGGTAAGTGAGGGTGGTGACTCTTGTCAAACGGCCCTTACTCTTTGATGACCTTGGAGTGTTAAAAGGGTGTTTGGCATCCCCAATGGAACTATAAGTTCCACTTTTTGTCGAAGAGAAAGCTTCAGGCAAAAAGAACGGCAAAATACTGGAGATGGGAGAGAAACGACATATATTCAGACAAAAAGAACGGCAAAAGGCTGGAGATGGGAGAGAAACGACATATATGTTGTGAAGGCTGGAGATGGGAGGGAAACGACATATATGTTGTGTTCCTGGTCAAAACAACATAGACTAAGTGTGGTCGGAATTGAACCAACTTTTGGTGTTAATTACCCACCAATTTGGTGTCTTTAGTGTCAGTGGCCCAGGCCTCACAAATTTGGTGTTTTTTGTGTGTGGGGGTTGGAGATGGTCTTGTAATAGAGCATAATTCATGATATACGTTAGGTGTATCATTAGAGGTATTTCATTACTGATTTATTTACTAGGTGTAAGCCAACTCATGACATAATCACGTGTGGACTCGATTAGGGTTGACATTCGTGGGTAATAACAATCCCTATGTTTGCTCATACGTTGGTAGCATTGTCAAGAGTCGTTTGGATCATTTAGATATTTCATTTATTTCAAAAATTCTTTTATGATGTGGTTGTAAATTGGAGAAGATTGTTACGTTGAAAGAAATATATATTGAACTAGAGGTAGATTCATTTGGATCATATTATCCTTTGTATCGAATTTTTTGTATCTTATTCAATCAAAATTGATTTTAGCCCATGTGGTTTTGATTGGGTAAAAGACAAAAAAAACAAAAAGATAAAATGACAAAAATGTCCTCATTTAACGGAATTTTTAACGATCATTAGAGAGGGATCAAATCCGGACATTTTTGCAAACCACGATGGCTTCTTGTAATTTTGAAACTGCAGTGACGAAAAATGTTGTTTTTACAATCTACAAAGACCAGATTTGTAGTTTAGGGGTTGTTTGTTTACCTCTTAATGGTTCCATTAAGAGGCAATCTCTGAATCGTTAAGAGGTAATCTTGTTTAGCAAAAAAAAGGTCTGACACTTAATGGTTCAAAAACTCTCTGAATGATTTAGTGTCTTGACCCTGCCTTAATCATTCAGAGCCCTCATTTCATCCTGAACAATTAGCAAACAACCATATTTCATTTCGCATTATATCATAAGAGTCTCTTAATCATCCTGTGACCACTTAATCATTCTGCACTAACCATTCAACAACCGTCAAACAACCCCTTATTCTTCTTTTTTTTAATGGGTAATTAAGTTTTAAGGTAACATTAGTTGATATTAATTTTAATTAAATTATTCAAAAACGTCACTTCTCAAATGTGACCCTACCAACCCATTTTAGACCTCTATTTTTTTCTTAGCTTTAAATTTGGGAGAAAAGGGATCATGTTGATTTGGTGATGAACATGGACCGTGGAATGCCTATTCAACACAAATTTCTTTTTAAGATTTAAAATGGATGCTTGGATGCCGTAATCAACTTGGTGTTGTCCACAAACATTAATAATGCCTTGAAAAGTATGCCACATATCTCTATACTCTAAAATAGCATATTCATAGACATATTCCTATTTCTATTGCAATCTCATTCTCATTCTTTGTTTCAAGAGTAAATTACGTTTTTAGTCCCTGTGGTTTGTTGAAATTTTCTATTTTTATTCTTGTGGTTTTGAAGTTACAATTTTCATCCTTGTGGTTTGTTTGTAATTTATCGCCTTTTTTGTCCTTATGATTAAGTTTTATTGTTTTTTTCATCCCTATGGTTTACAATTCATTTCTATTTTAGTCTTTCATGCTTAAAAGTAGTGTTTTGACCTCATGGATGAAAATATAAATGAATTGCAAACTATAGGGACCAAAACCGAAATTTCAAACCATAGGGACGAAATCCACAATTTGTAACAAACCACATGGACGAAAAACGTAATTTACTCTTGTTTTAACAAATATTATTTCATATGGAAAAAATATGAAAACGATGCGATAAATATCTTCATATATGAAACAATATGTATGAAAATACAGTGTTATATAGAGGTGTTTCGTATCTCGATCATGACTGTTTTTTGCGTACACAAAACGGACATAAATGTTTCATATACGAAACAACACTGTATAAAAATGAAATTTTTACATGTGTTTTATTTCATAAAATTTTCACATGTGTTTTATTTCATAAGTTTGTATGATTTATTAGATTTGTAAATGATTATGCGTCTATGCATCAATACATATAGTTGAGTTCCGGTGAGAAGTTGAGTTAATGGTGAAAAGCGTGAGAAGTGGTTATCAACCGTTGGATGAGAAATGGACGCATATTAGAATGAGATGCACCGAGATAAGATGCACCAGATCAATTCCTTTCTAAGTCGCAATTCATCGGGAGGGCTTGAGATTAAAAGAGATCAACGGTTCAGATCCACTTCTCACGCTTCTTACCATTAACTCAACTTCTCACACGATCCTTCCCCTATATATACATATTCATTATAGTGTAATCAAGATATTTATGGTTTTCATTCGAACATTCCCCTCGTAGGAGCGGTTCATATAAGAACCACACAAAACTTGAAAATCTATATATTCATTGGTGTATATACGCCATGAATTTCAATAAGTATATGCATCGATGCATATATATTCATTGGTATATCTATCTATATAGGGGCAGGTTCAAATGCGAAGTTAAACATTTTGCGAGCAGACAAGAAGTGTGATATCATATATGATACACAAACTTAATCATATATGATTAAACACACGTCACATTGACAATATATTGGCACTATCATATATGATTAAACACACCCAAAGAACGTGTAATCATATATGATATTGAGACTTCTCGTAAAATGTTTAACTTCTCGCAATACTAGCATACATAGTAATTAGTAAATATGGATTGATGAATACACTCATTGAAGGTATACATATTTTGATAACATGTATACATCAATGAATATACAAATGGTTCTTAATTTTTTTTTGTGAGTCTCACTCCTCCGGGAAATTGACCCAAATGGCTAGAACAGGGGGAGGGATTGGCCTCCTAGCCATCCCTCTCCCTCTTTTACACAAATGTCAATACCTACGTAAAAAATGCGGTGGTGCGCAATTGCGGGGGTGCGCAATTACGTACCCCTTCTTTTTTGCGCACCTGCTACTTACAATGTACTCGCGACACGTAACAGGTGCGCTGCGCAAAAAAGGAGGGGTGCGCAATTTGCGCCCCCCCTTTTTTGCGTATGTATTGACATTTGTGTAAAAGACGGAGAGAGATGGCTAGGAGGCCAATCCCTCCCCTTATTCTGGCCATTTGGGTCAATTTCCCCTTATCCTCCCCTAATATTTTTGTTAAAAGAACCTGAATGATTTGAAATTGGAATGAAAAACAAAATGAACTTTTTGATAATAACAAATTTCCACACATTTTTTTTTAAACTTAAGATTTAACTTCTACTACCTCTAAACAACTCTAAGGTGATTGATCACCACCACTAACCCCTATTTCCCTGCTTAAGCCGTAAGTGAAGAAAAAAAAAGGCAAGAAAAGAAAAACTCATCTCTCAAACGCCAAGGCTTTTGTTGTACACTCCAAACAAGCAGAAACACAAGAATCTCAAGCAACGCTGATACCGGAATCAGGCATTTTGTGCGGTGCGGCTGCGGCAGGCAGTGCTAGAAGACGTCCTCTTTGCGCACGAGGAGGTAGATGCTTTGCCGGTTTTCTTGATCCACCATTCCACGGTAAGAAAACACCGGTCCCACCACGGGGCAACCTCCTTGGACTCATAACCATCGGACGGATTGGTGCTAACATTAGAAGTTGTGGGGCTCGAATGGCGCCCCATTTGGGGATAATGTCGTATCCATCGAGCGTTGTTCCGTTTGGTACTACGCCTGGCTGCCATACGGTCAGGGCTCCGGTCATGGAATCTTTCGGCGACATTGGAGTTTTGTCGCAGTTGTTGTCTATTCGGACTTTGAAAAATGTGATACTGATCCTTTTGGTTGGAGATTGACACATGACGTGTCTCGCCATGTCAGCACTGTTTCCCCTCATCACCAAGAGTGACCTGTGTCCGATCACGCTACTTGTTAGTTGCTTGGTGTATAACTATGCTGAAATACATGGAAAAACTTGTGGAAATTTTAGAAATCATTGGGGAAGTGGTTTAACAAAAACGTGAGGAGGGTGTTCAGATTGGTGTTCTAAATGGTTATTTACTACTTGCTGACTGCCTCCTTTTTTTTGGAAATGGGTAATCTCAGGCTTTGTCCAGACTAATCACATGAAGTCGCGACTGTAGATTTCGCCCACAATCTTGAGGTAAATCTCCAGATGGGCGGTGGCCACAAGCGCATATATAGGTGGTAGGATTCGAACCCGGGTTGATTTTATCATCTCCTTGTTTTACTGGTAAGAGACGCTTATCCGGTAAATGATCGAGTTGTTTACCATACACTCTCACGACAAATGATGTTGACTGAGATGCCGACTCAATAAGGAAGGAAAGACTCTCTTAGGGCCTGATTGTTAGCAACTTAACGAGTTTAATGAGACTCACAGCTTATTCAGTCAACTATACATGACTATTTAATGGCTTAATGACATAGAAAGTGACTTATTGAGTAAGCTTCTAGGGAGGAGCTTTATGTGGAAAGCCAAGTTTTTTCCAACAACTGCCCTTCCCATTAAAAAACACACTCCAAAACAAAAACCTTTCTAATCTATATAGACAACTTTATCCATACATGACTCAACCAAACTTACTCGGTCAACGCTTTATGTCGGTAAATAGTCCCCAAGTCTAAAGATGAGAAGCATCATTAAAACCATGGTGTGATACCATCTGTAACGCCCCAGAGCCCAAAACACCAGGCCATCCAATAACTTCATATTCAACTTAAAACCATGGTGAAAGTTATTGGTAGCCCTACATTTGAGTTTCCAAGGAGTTCACTGATCTACTTTTCTATCCATGTGGCACGAGTTTTTTTTTTTTTTTGGAAGGGTGTCTTAGGCTATGCCTAGACTAATCCCGGCAAATTATGACCGCAACAAATCAGGCCCTGATAAACTCTCGGTGGCCACAATTGTTGTGTACGCATGGATTCGAACCCTGGGCAGATGGGATATTCCACCACATCCCCGAGGGCCTTAACCACTACGCCACAACCCTTGTGGTCCATGTGGCACGAGTTGTTATAATAAAAATTTGAATTCGAAAGTAAGAATATAGAGACTTACCCCTCCTTAAGAGAAAGCATGAGTGGTCCTTTGTAGTTTCCATCGTTATCACAGACAAGAGTACGCCCGAATGCCATTGTTGATTCAGATAGAAGAAGTGTAGAGATGGGTTGCTCGAGATGAGGTGGTTTCAAGAAAGGCTGTGAAAACTCCCCCTGCATATATAATTCAGGTTCGGTATCACAAATCTACAATTCAATTCCAGAAGGACTGAAGAGTGTATAGACTGAAGTCATACCTCATCAAAAAAGTTTATGATACAGCTGTTTGGTCGTCTGTTTTCAGAAATCAGGTGAAACTGAATTAGATGGTCGATGATACCTTCAAGAGGAGCAGGAATTGGCTCGATATTGCCTGTAAAAACACATATTTGTAATGTTATATTTGTAGTTCAAATCTAGAAATTTAATGGTTGTAAAAGATTTTTGTGGTTTGCTTACTATCTTGGGTTTTGATTGCTTCATCTTTTATCTGTCCAAAAATAGGAGCTCCAAACTGAATAAGCTCTCGCTTGATTGTCTTTGACTGCTGGTTGTACATGATAAACGTCTCGCCTAATCACCCACAATCAAGAAAAAAAGATTAGAACATCTCCAACAACTATGTTATAATTTTTCTAAAATATAGCAGTTAAAATCAAAATTTATAAAAACAATTGCATCTAACTCCAACAGATACTCTATTTTAGCAATTTCACCATTAATTATATTATTAAAGTATTCTATAAATTCATTACCCAATACGCTTTTATAAAAAATTCTAACACATTCACTTAAATCATAGAGATTTCTCGAGATTTGGAGATTTCTACCTTCACTCATTTTCTCTCTATTTTACCATACACTTTAGTATAACTGTTGGAGCAAAAAAAGTCTAAGGGGTTGTTTGTTTTTAAAAAAAAACCTCTTAATGACTCTTAAGTCTGAATCGTTCAAACCTTTTTACACAACACCTCTTATTAATCATAACTAAAATAAGATTTCAGACTTTAGACCTCTTAAAAAACAAACGGCACCTAAATCTCCAAAATCTCTACTTTAGCATAGGTTTTGGAGATGCTCTTATATGATCATCTTGCTGGAATGCATACTCTATTTTTTTTTTCTTTCTAAACTTTAAAAAAAAATTACCATGAAATGAAATATTTAATAAGAACAAGGCTTCTGGTATTGTAATATTTCATCTAGCCTAAGGTCTTAAGCATCTAAATCAGGTGGAATCCTATGATGGAAAGCAATGTGGTATAATTAAGTGCTATATATATATAAAAGAAAATTAATTTGCAAACCTGTTCAATCCCTTACTATCTCAAAACTTCAGTCCCAAAAGGAAAGAACTAGGTTAACTACAAAAGCATCACAGGATCCACCTGAGAGTTCTCCATTTTGGCCAGCAATACGGAGTTCAGTTATATAGTCATTCAACTTAGATAGCTCGCTGCTGTTGAGCATCTCCTCATACAACTTCAACCCTCTCACAACATTCACCTGTGAATATAACGTCAATCACAAATCAAATTACCGAAAATATATACTGCTATCTTTCTAATGAATAATCTATTTTCTATTACCATATGCCCTTTTACTGACTCCTTGGCTACAAACCCCTTTGTCATCTTGATTTCAGCACGCCGTGCCTCCCAATCTTCTTGGTTTGAGCATATCTCAACGTTTTCCACCACCGAATGCGCTTCCTGAGATCCTGCAGTCCAAATGGGCATGAGATCACGCATAGTTCCTGCTTAACGTCAATAATTATCTCAACATTGTTCTAGCTATGGATATCGTTGTTTAAACATTAGCCATTAGTATTATCTTATGGCATATTTGTTAGCAGCTTAATGAGCTTAACGGGATTCACAACTTATCCAGTCAGCTATACATGATTATTTGGTAGTGGCTTAATGATATAGAAAGTTGCTTATTCATTAAGGCTTTTAGGGGCGAGCTTTATGCAGAAAGCAAGTTTTTCACAAACTTGCCCCTCCTCCCAATTAAAAAACATGCTCCTTCCATTTATGAAAAAACTTTCCCAAACAAAAACATTAGCAGTCTATACATACAAATTAAGCCACACACGGACAACTTTATACACACAGAACTTAATGGAAAACCAACCAAACAGCCCCTCCAATACAAGATTTCTCCATAATGTAGTTTCCTCCAAAAAAAAAACGATTACAATTGCTCGTCCTATACTTTCTATGCACGTACCCGCTGATGTCCCAGTGGTAAGAGGCAGGTGTAAACAAAAGTGAGGCCGAGGTCCTGGGTTTGATCCTGGACACCGCCCTTGGATGTATATGCAAGTGAAGTGAAGGTCCTCTAGAGGGTGGCATATAACCCCTTACTTTCTATGGACTAGAAGGCTTTCGGTAAAAGAGTATTGAGAAAGACACTTTAGAGGTGAATAGATACATGGTAATAAATTATTTCACCCATGCTAACAACTTTATTAATCATCAATCATTGTTATGCTAACATACCATATCTGACACTATTTTTAGAGGACCTTTCATTAAGACTTTTTAGAATCAGAAATTCACCAACCGCCCAAAGTAGTGAATGTGACCCCACCATTATCCATGCGATTTCTTTCCTTCTATCCCTTGTTAAAAACTCGTAGCTTTTTCCAAGTAAAAACAAGCGTTATACATCACTGTTACATAGCACCGGCTCCCTTCCACTAACATAGTACGACAAAGTGATGCAAGCAATAACAGTAATGCACTAACGCCCAGTCCCATTTTTCCCATCCTATGTTCTTTGGTTGTCCACTAATCGAGGTGAAGACACATTATCAGAAAGATAATAAAAACACAAATTAAAGACATTTATATTAAATGAAATAATTATGTGTCGTGATTAGTGGGAGAGGAAGGAAACATGAGATTTATGAATCGGAAATTTATTCTGGTTTTCCTAGTGGACATCATTGATTCGATCCAGTCAGTGAGCATATTATGTTCTTACCATATGGCCGATGATTTTTCCTCAGCTTTTAGTTACTTGGTTCTCTTGGATATATCACTGAAGTTTTCCTTTTCTCATCAGGGCTTTTGATTGTAATTTGATCATCTTAATAGTTTCTTTAAAACATTATGTCTGAAGGGGAAATCCTAATACAGAGTAACCTTATCTTTTTATCATGTATAACAAAATTTCATATGGCAGTAAGCACGGATAGTATAAGTTAACACAAAATATTGTCAAAAGTAAGAAATTATCTCATAATCCCAAAATAATGACACAAAATCTGACAAAATGAAGTCATTCCCTTCTAAATTTTGCAATCGTATTAAAGTATATGACAGTTGATTGTGTCTCAGGTTTAACTTTTCTTTTTCGACCACAAACCATGTAAAATTAAGATAACTAAGCATATCTGATGGAGGTTCTTAAGAACCTCTTTTTTGCACTTTTTGTTGTTGTCCCCCTTCCAACTCATTAAAGTAAGAACTCATATAAAAATATAGTAGTTCTTATAAGAAACTTTTTTTTTGTGGGTACCATGTATTAATAATTATATAATAAAGAAGAAAAAGAAAAAAAAAACTAGTAAATATGTTACTTCACACCAACATCAAGATAAGAACCAAATCTTGTTTAAGAACCTAAAGAAAAAAAAGAAAAAAAACTAGTAAATAAGAACTCTCTACTTCCTGCAAGCCACTAGATGCTCCAACAACTGGTTTGATTTTAAAAAAATTATAAAATTACAACTAGCATTCACGGAAGTTGGCTTGGTCCAGCGAAATGGGCGGAGGGCACAACATACAGAGATATAAAGGAATCCACGTCGCCCCAAGGGTTAGGATCCAAAGACGAAATGTCAACACCTCCACTCACCAAAGAAAACCAATAAGTAATTGAGTTTTAATTAAATGGCATTAGTGAATCTTTATGATTGATTGTGTGTAATTTCAATTGTTATTTAACAAAGAACAACAACAACAAACTAGGCAAGACACAGGCGATGACGTCCGTTATAACGGATCTGGGGACAGACTTAGGCTAAACCACACACATATACAGGAAATCGGCTCGCTACCTACGAGAGGTGAGAACGCAAGTATTCGATGCTAAAGAAACCAACTGCCAATGCTTAGTGCTTACTCAGTGTTAAAAAGACAATTTTGCTTGAAATCAGACCTTGAAATTCTCGCCCCCACCAAAATCCTCGGGAAATTACCAGAAGTAATTGAATTTTGACTTTTACTGATTCTCACATTCATTTAAATCTCAACTACACTGTGAAACAGAGACAGAACAGGGGAAGGAGGTGAGAATTTTCAGAGTCAAATAATTTTAGTCAATTAAACGACGTGAAAAGTCATCAACCTCAGCTCCTTCTGGAAACGATAGGGAACAAGGAAATAAACTGGAGGAATTTCATGTAAAAAAAAAGTTGGAAATTTTTGTTAACATGGAATTTTTCTAACTAAGTTCCAAAATTCTAAAGGAATCAACCTTTTTGGTAGAATTGTATAATATATTAAAAAAATATCATTGTTGTTGAATTCGCTAGTATGATTATTGAATTCCTAAAAATCAATAAAGCTCCAAAACTACCTGTAAAGAGTCCGTTATGGGGCGTACATGTATCTATAAAGCATGTAATCGCATTAATATATATGTATTCATACAGGAATGAATTTAAAATTATGAAAATTATAGCGAAACACATGTATGTGATAGGGAACACAGGAAGGAAGAGATCTGAAAATCTGCAACTGTGCAATTTGACATAAACAATGTCTATATGCAGTTTAAGAAATCAGACTGCCAGACGATCTTTTTCAGGCCTTACAACTGCAATGAGAAAATTTATTAAGCTGTGCTTACCTACCAAATTATATATTAAAACACAAACACACATAGAAAGGAACTGTAATCATATATAACTGTATAAAACGAGCAATAATCGATCGTTACCTGCATCTGTAATCCCACTCTTTGGCGAATTATCCTTGGCGGAATCATCATCAACAACCTCACCACCACCATTTCCAACGATATCAACGATTTCCTCTTCCAAAATTTCAGGTTTCGACTCTACAACCGGCGAAGAAACATTTTCTTCAACGATCTTCTCAACGCCTCCTAGCTTCGCCTTCTCCTCCGCCACTTTCTGGAGCTCACCAGTCACATCAGCGATCGAAAAATACTTCTGCATCTGAAGAATCGGGATCCAATTCAACCGACGACGATGTATTGCCGCAAAAACCGACTCGTACTCACACCTTCCACCTTCAAACTGAGACAAATGTCCACACAACGCATCAATGATCGCGTTTGCCGCCGCGAACTCGCCTCTGAACCACGAAATAATCGCATCCTTAGCGAATGCCTCAGACATCACCGCCGATGGCTGTACCGCGGTCGCCGGCATCATCATCGGCACTCGATCGGTAACTGAAGAAACGCCGGCTGCCGGCGCCATGTCAGTTCCTGTCAGAAACACGTAAAATGTAAAAAAACAAAAATGCTTCGATTCTCCTTTCTTCTCCGTTCAACGAATCACCGGCTTCCGACGTTTAGTCAGTGATCGGAAGTTATCTGTCGGAACAGATTTTGGAGATTTAGAGAGAGAAAGTGAAGGCGATGAGAGAGAAAGAGAGATGAATGTATACAGGGACGATATATATGTATATATGCACCTGTATATATAGTGACAAGAGCAATTAAGGAAATAAAAATAAAAACAAAAAATGTTTGTGAGAGTGGGGATGAAAGCGAGGGTTTGGTCTCTCAGCAAGTCCGTTTGTGGGGTCCTTACACTGACGTGTCATTTTTTGATACGTCTGTTTTGCCAGCGTGGATATTTTTATTTAAATTAAGTTATTTCTCGACAAAGGGGTTAGGTTAAGAATTAATTCTTAAATTTCAAAGATTCGAATATTAATTTTATAAGGTAAAATAGTAAATACCACATCCTAATTTTAAATTTCTTAATAAAAGAAATATTAATCGTATGTTATAAAAACGGGAAATTATAGCAAAATAAAAATATCTTTTTAAACATTTATTTCCAAAAACTAACTTTAAAAAAAATGTGGTTATCAAATTCATGATTTTTAACGGTAGGTTTTCGAGTCAGCTTAAAGCATCTTCAACAACTTTCCTATAATTTCTTTAAAATAGAGAACCAAAAAGGAAAATTTTAAAAAGTATTATATTCAACTTCAACAGATTTTATATTTTAGAGATTTTAAAACAACTTGTATTATTATAATATTGTCTAATTTATCATCCCAATACACTTTCCAAATAAAAAACTTAATGTAAAATGATAATAATTGAATCTCATTTGTATGATTGAATAAAATAATCATTTCTCTTTAATACCATCAAGTCTTAGAGAATTCTCTAAACTTGGAAAATTTTCAAGTTTTTTCTATTATAACAAACAAGATAGCAAATCTATTGGAGAGGTTTAGAGAACAAACACTTACTTTTTTTTCTATTTTAGCAATGCTGTTGGAGATGCTCTTATATGTATCATCTAATCCCATGGGTGACAACGAATGGCCTAAAGTCATCATAGTTGAACTTTCATGGCCACAAGGCTTTAGCAGCACCTGTATTTGAACCTGGAGTAGATGAGATTTTCCGCTATATACTCCAAAAGCTTAACCAATACGTCATAACTGAAGAAATGAAAATTTAGGTCAAGTTTCATTTGCATGAATGAAATAGATTTGAAGATATTTGAATTGAATTTCATTCCAATTTCGTGTTTGAATTGAAATATTTTTTGTATATGAAATCTCAAGATTTTATTAAAATCTCATAAAATAGGATTTTGAAATCCTATAAAGTAATTGGTATTTCATGGGATTTCGTATGATTGGTATGTAATAATGTATTAAAATATGTTAAAAATATTTATTTTGTAATAATCACTTAATAAGCATAAGTTGTTTTAAATAAGCAATCCCAAACACCCCCCTTAAATTACTTTTTAATACCAATAATTACATGAAAATAGCCTCATTAATTCTTTCAAAGATTGTTAATTGACAATTTAAGTTTAAAATTAAATTTCCCAATATTATAAAACAATGGTTTTTCCATAACAATCCAAAATCAAAAAAATTACTACTTTTTTTGTAAGCTGGATTGCGTTTTCATCATCATAGTTTATGGTAACTTGATTACAAATTAAAGAAAAAATAATTAATATTGGAGTAAACTACAAACTTGGTCCTTATGGTTTGTCAAAAATAACACTTTTTTCCTTGCAGTTTTGAAATTACAAGATGGTCATCATCGCTTGTAAAAGCGTCCAAATTTGGTCCTGCCCACCAATATCCGTTTCAAAATTCATTAAATGTATAACATTTTCTTCTTTTTACTGATTTTTTTTGTCTTTTACCTAATTAAAAACCAGAGGACCAAAACCATAAAATTGATGTTTGTGTAAAAAAAATTATAAAAGAACGAAGATGTTTCTTATTTAAAAGGATATGTTAATGGTTGTTAGGAAGAGATCAACTCTGCACGTTTTTGCAAATCGGATGGATATCTTAAATTAAAGATCTTAGCTAAATACAATATAAGATAGTATAGATACTATTTTTTTTAAATGTATTTGAAATGGATATGTGTGATTTGATCAAAAATCAGTAAATTTATGTTATAAAATATTTATCTCAAGTACAAGATTTAGGAGCCGTTTACCAAAATACTTACCGGGTAAGCGTTTACCGGCAATGACATTACTCTCACTCACCTTATCGTATAACGTTCTGACCATCAAAATTAATTGTTGGTAAGCCTCTTAAACCGAGTAAGAGTCATTTCTCTCACTTAGGCTATGTTTGGCAACATCTAGCTGATAAACTAGCTTTTTTTCCTGGCACATGTTTGGATGACCATAAGCTAGCTTATAAACTAGCTTAATGAAAAGCTAATCATAGTAGCGTTTTGAAAAACTAGCTTATCAACTACCAACTAGCTTATAAGCTAGTTTGCCAAACAATGTCTTAGTAGGTAAGACTCTAGGTCCTTATTATGATTCTTACCGGCTAAAATTATAGGTAGTTTCCATGCTCAAAAGGTAACGACCGTATGATAAGTGATACCGGTAACCGTTTACCCGGATAACTGTTTAATAAACGGCCCTTTGCTCAAAATCAGTCTTGATGGGCAGTTCAGTTCTTACTTCTTAAGATGAAAACACCTTCATTTTAGTGTTTTTAGTGATGGGTTGGAGATGGTCTTCCCCAGTAAACATTTACCAGGTTTAAGACGCTCAGTCGCTCACTAACAATCAATTTTGATAGTCGAAAATGTTATACAATAAGTTAAGTGAGATAATATCCTTACCGGTAAGTGCTTACCCCTAAGCATTTTGATAAACCGCCACTTAGGGGGTGTTTGGGATTGCTTATTTGAGGTGTTTTATAGCTTATTGCGATTTGGCATCGGAGATAAGCACTTTTGAATATTTGGATGAAGAAAAATTAAAATGGTTTATAGCGGTGCCAAACCGCTGAAAAACATTTTTTGATAAATCATTTGGTTTTAAGTTATCAACTTATTTGAAAAATGTTTATCACTTTTTTTGTTATTTTATATGTATAAGCAATCCCAAACAACTTTAAATAACAACTTATTAGCTTATTACGTTTTGGTACCACAATAAGCTAATCCAAACATTTTTTTAAAAACTCCGGTTTATTACCTTATAAGTTGATAAGCAATTTTAAAATAAGTATGAGTTGTTTTAAATAAGCAAATCCCATACACCCCCTTACTCTTTTTTTCATTATCTATTTTGCTAAAAACAAAAACAAAAAGGTTGGTGGCCACGTCAAGTAATAAAATTAGATTTGGAATATAAAATCTAGAAGATGACGGCGCAGCGACAGTGCGGTACGGCGGTGAGTGGCGGAGGAAGGAAGTGGGTCCGGTCGGCGGCGATGGTGTCTGGACCATCGGAAAATGTGGAAAGCTACGGTCCACCACGCAATCACGATGCTCAGTCTCGCCGGCCCCACCCGCTAACAAAGGCTGAAACTTCTCTTCTATCGTCTTTTTACTTTTTACACTTTTTATTTTTATCTAATACTCTTTTTTTTTTAAAGAATCATTCTGCTCAATTCCCTAATTATTCCTTTTATCACTAAAAAAACAAAATTATTTAGAGCATATCCAACAACTATGCTATAAATTTTTTAAATAGAGTATAGAAAGTCAAAATTTCTAAAAAAATTACATCAAACTCCAATATATTATAGATATTCTATTTTAGCAATTTTATCATCAATTATATTAATAAAATATTATTTTTCTCTCTTAAACACACAACTTCAATGCCTCATGTTGGTGGAAAATAATTAAATATTATTTCTCTCTCTTAAATAGGGAGTTTAGAGATTTCTCTAAATTTGAAGATTTTTACCCTTTATCTCTTCTTTTTTCTTTATTTTAGCATATGATGGTATAACTGTTGGAAAAAAAAAGTTGCTAAAATCTCAAATTTTCTATTTTAGCATAGCTGTTGGAAATGCTCTTATAGTTTTATTAATCATTTACTCTCAAAATGAATATTTATATTATTATTTTAAATAACGTTCACTTTTAAAAATAAGTGGGTGTTTGGTTAAAGGTATTAACAACAATTTTCATTCCACGACAAAGAGGGGGGAATGAAAATTCATTCCATGTCATTTTTATTTTCATTCCTCAGCTTGAACCAAACAACTCTTGAATGTCTATTTTCTTATTCTACCTTAATTATGAGAAGGAAAAAAATGCAATATAATTATTGTTGAACTCTCTAAGACGTAAATCTGTTAGAGTTGAAAATAACTTTTTTTTAGAAATTTTAACTTTTATTTAAAAAATTATAAATATTTTATAGAATCTGTTAGAGATACTGTTACGGTCCAAATTATAAGATTAAATTTCCATAAACTAGTTTTGACAAAAACAAATTGCATCAAATTACAACATATTATCGTATGATTCTTAACACAAATTACATAAAGTATATTACATTTTCAAGCAATTTACATTATTAACAATTTAAAAAATGTATTTAATAAAATAAAAACCAGTTGTAAATTAATAAAATTATTTATATGCTATTAATGTCTTATTATTTTTAAAATTTTCATAAAAAATTAAGAATCAATTCTCAATGATTAATTTTAGGGAAATTAATTAAACTAGCCATTTCAGAAAATCGGCTTTATCTCCTAACCAATCTCTCTCTCAATTTATTAAAATAGCCCATAAGTTCGTGAAAGATGTTCGTATATACGAACACATCCCTAAATCTGATAAATTTGACATATGTTCGTAATATATGTTCGTATATACGAACATAATTTAAAAACTCAACAATTTTTATTAACTTCGTGAAATGGGTTCCTGGGAAATGAAATCAGTTTAAAAAAATTACATTTATGGCCCCTGTTCGTATTTCACGAACCAAACTTACCTTTTTGACCATCTTGTGAGCTAAAGAAATATTATAAATTTACAATTTTAGCCCCTGTTCGTATATATCATGTGAGTGATACGAATATACCGAATTACAAGTTTGGCCCCTGGTTCGTATATATTATGTGATACGAAGTAAATGGTTTAAATAAAAAGGCAAGTTACAATTATGGTCCCTCATCTTTGAAACATTAATCAAATTATTTTCAATTTTGGCCCTAGTTCGTATCATATGTTCGTGTATCACGAACATAGATTTCCAAATAAAAAGGCAAGTTACAATTATGGTCCCTCATCTTTGAAACATTAATCAAATTATTTTCAATTTTGGCCCTAGTTCGTATCATATGTTCGTGTATCACGAACATAGATTTCCAAATTAAAGGATATTTACAATTATGGTCCCTCAACTTTGGCCCAATAATCAAAGTATTAGGGCCAAAATTGTAAATACTTTGATTATTGGGCCAAAGTTGAGGGGCCATAATTGTAAATATCCTTTAATTTGGAAATCTATGTTCGTGATACACGAACATATGATACGAACTAGGGCCAAAATTGAAAATAATTTGATTAATGTTTCAAAGATGAGGGGCCATAATTGTAACTTGCTTTTTTATTTAAACCATTTACTTCGTATCACATAATATATACGAACTAGGGGCCAAACTTGTAATTCGGTATATTCGTATCACTCACATGATATATACGAACAGGGGCTAAAATTGTAAATTTGTAATATTATTTAACTCACATGATGGTCAAAAAGGTAAGTTTGGTTCGTGAAATACGAACATGGGCCATAAATGTAATTTTTTTAAACTGATTTCATTTCCCAAGAACCCATTTCACGAAGTTAATAAAAATTGTTGAGTTTTTAAATTATGTTCGTATATACGAACATATATTACGAACATATGTCAAATTTATCAGATTTAGGGATGTGTTCGTATATACGAACACCTTTCACGAACTTATGGGCTATTTTAATAAATTGAGGGAGAGATTGGTTAGGAGATAAAGTCGATTTTCTGAAATGGCTAGTTTAATTAATTTCCCTTAATTTTATCTATTTACTAGAATATATTGGCATTATCTAATCCAACTATTTTTTTCATAATTATTTAATTATATTTTATATTTTTCATGTTATTCAACAAATATATTTAAACAATGCATCAATATACAACTAATTTATGTCAAATTTGTATATTATAATCAATGAGAAAAGTACAATTGGGAGGAATAAAATTGGGTCACAATCTAATAATGGAGAAGAATCGTGTTCAATTTATCAGCATGATAATGCTTTTATTATTAAAAAACAATTAAAAACATATTCTATGATTTACATAATTGTTAAAAAGAATGTTTATTTAACCTTTTAATTTATATTTTAAATTTATAAAAACTAATTATCTGAATACTTTTTCTAATGTTTTGTTGTTTATTAAGTTGATTTTATAACCAATATATATTATAAATTATTATTCATCAATCATTATATATTTATATCAATATAATAAAATATGAATATATATTTTTAACGACGAAAATTATAAAATAACTTGTACAATTAAGATTTCTCTTTTAAAAGTCAAAATGAGTAGTCATCTCGACTTTTCTTTCAAATTAAAATTGATATTGACTCATCTAGGCATAGAAATGAAATCCGTGCCGTTGGGAAATTCGGTATTTCGACTGGGAATTTCATGCAAAATCGGGGACGGAGACGGAGAATCCTAAAAGTAAAAAATTGGAAAAAGGGATGGGCCGGGTAATTTGATTCTCAACCCGTCCCATTCCCATATATTTAATATATTACTAGAAGCGTATTCGTGCAATGCAGCGAAATACATCACGATTTTCATGTTTCATTTTATTTTTTGTTTTTTTTGTTGATTTACAGTACGATTTTGAATGGTTTTGAGAAAATGATAATGTTTTTTTGTATAAATTTGTTTAATTTAGACTTAATAATATAATGTTTTTTATATAAAAAAACTAAGTATTTTGTTAGAATTCAACGATTATCTTATATATTTTAATGACATTTAGAAAAAATAATCAATTATAGAATTAATAATATAGTTAAAACAAATTTATAGTAATATAGTATATTAATTAATAGTGATACATGAAAATGTCTGCATAAAAGAAAGGTCATGCACATACCAAATTGGTGGATGTTAGAAGTCTGCAGTAGTAATATGTATTTTGTGCTTTGAAACTTGTAAATTAAGATATTTTTAAAATCTTGCATAAAATGATGGTACCTTGTGCCTAATAATTTGTCTTTAAGAGTTTTTTATCCGTGTTTTATAATATAGTATAGATATATTTATTACTAAGTATATTATTTATAAAGAATTAGGGTTTAGAAATAGTATTTTGACCTTTCTTTATTCTATTTTGATTTTGCCAAATTCTAACATAGCACTTTGAATCACATGATGTTGATTATAATTTTGTTTTGGTATTTTTAATTTAATAATTTTGATTATTGATAATGTTGATTTGGTTTTTGTTTGAATTTGAATGTGGTAAGCCATTATTGACACTTGACAACACCTATTTTGCTTGGGAATTTGATTTCGAAAAGAAAAAAAAAACGATTCCCCATTGGGGATGTGGATGGGGTCCACGCCCCATTCACATGCCCAAACCCTCCGATCATATATAATGCAAAATTAATTTTGGGGGAAAGTCTTTTTTTATTGTTAAGAATAAAATAATTAGACCATAAAACTTAAAACGACAACTGATATTTCTAGTTTTTAAATAAAGATAATAAAGACCACGTATAATGGATAATGGGTCGCGAGAGGTGCTCGTGAAAAGTGGAGTAGTCGTTTTGAATATATACTATACAACAAAGTGTTTATTTCTGCTTCCGTTAAACTCATCATTTATACATTATATTTATCTGAGTGTGAAGGCTGTCTGGAAATAAAAAGAATATGTGTCGAATAACTTCCCCACCACGGTTGCGGTAACAAAATTTATATATGAAAATCCCAAACTTGTTTGATCAATTGTTGTATGATGAGTGATTTGTGTGTATCACATAATATATTATTGCCAGTGATGAAAAATATATTATGCGATACACACAAATATATTTTTCATCACTGGCAATAATATATTATGTATTTAATTTTCATAAAAAATGAGAAATTAAATATATGCCGAGTTAAGTGAACTAGTCAAGATTCATATATATCTGATAAAAGCTAAATATGACTTCCACACAAGTTGGTAAGAATGTATATATAATACGAACATAGCATATTCATATCTGATGTGGTTACGTTTCTGTCGAAGTTATTATAAACGAATAATATACTCAATCATCGAAATATATATATTTGATTCTAGCATATATGCACTTTTGTCGTCGGAATAAATCCATATGCTAAAGTGACTAAAAATCAAAACTTTCTTCAAATGTTTTAAAGAATGCAAAAAGCCGATTATTCTATGTATTTAAAAAGCTAAAAATGGCAAAAGTGGTCCCTTTTATGCTCGAACGATTTACTCGAAGGTAAAGCCTTTTACTTTAACAGATACCAATATAAGAAGATGAGGAATTCGTTCAAGAAGAATATATAAAAGAGTGATGAGAAATTCGGTGTTCGTCAATTTTATTTTATTGAGGATATCGAACCACGTCTATTGCAACTTTAACAGATTCTGTTGTTACGCCCAAAAGAAACTCATAATTAAAAAACAGGTAATTAAGCCGACTTATGATCTGTGCAACTTACGTGAATATATTCTCAGATATACCATCGTATATGCAACTCGTTGTTGTCGCATTGAATTAAAACCAATTAAGTCAAACTAATATAATCCAACACGGCAAAATAAATAGAATCGTCGTGATAGGATGAGCATGGACATTCCTTCACTTTTATGTCCTCGGTGCGGAAAGGATTTGGAATCGGTCGACCACGCGTTGGTGAAGTGTGAAGAGGTAAACAAGATTTGGAAATGAATTTTCTGGTGGTGGAAGGTCGAGGAGGATAGAATTGAAACAATCGACGATATCATCGAGATTAATACTCGGCCAAAATTATGGGACGAATTGGTTTGGTGCTTCTTGTATTTTATTTGGTTATATCGCAACCGATTGGTGTTCAAAGACGACAAAAGTAGTTTGGACAACCATTTCTTTGAATTCCAAAGGAGTTACGAGTGGATCGCAAGAAGAAGTGGGAATAGAATAATAGAGTGGAATGGGTGGCTCGCAAATCAATCGGGGTTGTCGTTGGCGGCCAATTTTTGTTGTGTTTGTAGGGGTTGCGACAACATCAGTAGGCTGCTGTTTTGGCGACGGCTGTTTTCGGTTTATGTCGAAGGGGCCCCCGTTTTGAGTTTTGCTGCTGATTTCGGTCATGTTTTCTGTTCTTTTGCTGCTCTGTGTGGTCTAGTAGACTGTTTGTTTTTGTTGCTTAGGTTTTCTCCTTGCAATCCTGTGTTTTATTTTTGTTCTATTTTGGCTCTTTGCCTTGTATTGGTTTGTGGTTGGTTTTTTGGTGATTGAAATGTCTGTTGTTTTTCAAAAAAACAAAAAATAGAATCCTCGTGGAACATTTTCGTCCAATTTCATTATTTTCTTCTCATGTTTTCATAATTATATCAGTTACATTATTTTTTATTTATATTTAATCGAATTAATTAATATAAACGATGAATTTAAAAGGAAAAAGATACGAAGATAAACGATTTAACGTAGAATGTGCTAATTAATCATCTAAGCCATTTTAAAGGTTTCATGTTAGTTAATTTTATGATATACATACGACGTGATCAATATTATTGTACGAACATAAACATGTGTTCATCAGTTCTTTTTTAACATCTGATTGAAAAACTATAAAAATACAAATAATTATTTATCCTTATTAATTAAATAAAAAGACAAATTGCAACAAATATCAACACATTTTTACTTTACTTTTAGGTGCCGTTTGTTTTTTAAGAGGTCTAAAGTCTGAAGTCTTATTTTAGTTATGATTAATAAGAGGTTGTGTGTAAAAAGGTCTGAACGATTCAGACTTAAGAGTCATTAAGAGGTTTTTAAAAAAAAACAAACAACCCCTTAGTCTAGTGATTAGATTTTATGAATTGTTGCCAAAACCATTGAATTCTTAAAAAAAATGTTACAGAAATCATCCAACTTTTAAAAATCGTGAAATTTTGCCAGCATGTTACATATTTTTCGTTTTTATAAAAAAATTACCCATAATAATCAGTTTTATAAATTACAATTAATTAGGGGGTTTGGTTCATTTAAATGAAATAGAAATGGGTAGGATGGAAAACGACAATGGGTATTCCATTTCACTGTTGATGTTTGGACAATGGGGAATCAGGTGGTCAGCGATAAAGGTTCGGGGATAGTTGTTGAGTAGTAGGTCGGTGAGTATGGATCTAGGGGAGGTGGGATGACACAAAGACTAGTGGGAAGTCGTTGACACTGACGACCTACAAATTTTAACATTAGGGGAATAATTTAAAAAATAAAATAATAATTAATTAAAATAAAATAAAAGAATTTTAAGATACAACTACTTTTTTGTTGGAGGCAAGTACCCCCAACCCCTCAACTCCCCCCTTCCCCCCCCCCCAAAAAAAATAAAATAAAAAAATAAAATAAAAATATGCCCATGACTGCTGAGGAGGAGGTTAACGATTGGGCCTTGAGAGATGATGATCGATGATAGAACATGTAACACCTCGAATATTAAGTTTGATTTTTGTTTGACCCCGAATTCATGCATTGTTTGTTGCTAATCAAGGTGGCGAAAATGAAGAAAAATGGGAGTTCCAACAGTGCTTGGCGCGGATCACCGCGCGAGACATTGCCTAACCGCGGCTCCAGTGCTCCGCGCGGGCACTCGCGCGCACGGGCAGTGACCTAATAAATAGAGTAATCGGCCCCCAAACCTTCATTTTACTCCATATCTTCATTTAAGAGCTTTGGGTGGCGATTTTCCCTTCAAGTTAAGGCTGGTAAGTCCCTCCCCTTCATCCTCTACCATTAATGCCTTCCATCTACTTCAACCCTTAATCATTTATGGTATTTAGGTTCTATTGAGCATTTGTTGTACAATCCAAGCTTTCTCAAGGATCTCCTCTCATCTCATTAGCTCTTGGATTTTGGGTTTTAAGCTACAACCCTACAAAATGAGTTCATTCTCTTTTATAACCTTTATACATGTTAAAATGTGGATTTTAACTTTCTCAACATCTTCATTTTGGATTTATTTGAGTTGGGTGTGTTTTCACTAAAACCTAATTTTGGAGATTTTGGGGTTTATGTGGAAGGGTATGATTTTAGGGTCAAGAGTATACATTTTGGTTTAGTTGTGGAGTTTGTTGTAACACCCTCAAATCTGGAAATAACAACTAAATCAAAATTTTCTAAATACATCGACATCTAAATCAACTACAACAACAATTTAAGGTATGACTTCAATAAACACAATTCAATCTCTATACACAATCTAAAATAAGTACGGTGTTACTAAAACCCAACAACAGTTATTATCTCCAACTGCGGAAGACTGCACCACACTACTTACTCTCTTGTGAAACTAATGCTCAACCCCTCATAGTACTGCTAGAACCAAACCTCAACTGGAACCTGATGCATATGCCGACAAATAAAAGGTTAGACTTAACGCCTAGTGAGCTCAAGAATTTTCATTAGGGATTTATAAAGCAATAACTTTAAGAACGTTATTTAAAATTCATGATTTCCAAAATGCAATACATTTAATTTGGAAGTAACCAAAATGAAATACATTGAATCTTAAAACAATCTCCTTTTCATCATTCACCCTTTTCGTGACTAAAAATCATAAAACAAACGCCTCATTAAATAAAGCCAAAACCCAAAGCGCACGTAAAACATAACTGACATTATAATGATCAAACATTGAAAACGTAGATAACTTCAACTTCCAAAACATCCCAAAAACTCGGATAAGTTTCAATATTCAAAACCTTAAAACATGGATAATACCCATACTCAAACGTCTCCGAAAACATGGATTATAAAACTCCATAACCAAAACAACACCTATCGGTGACGGGAAAGACCCGATTACATAGTACGTGACGGAACACAAAAGTAGGTCACATAATTATATAGGAAATCAAAACATGTGGGTTACACAAATAAAACCCACCGAGCTCAACTCCTCTGAGTCTATCAGTCGAAAGCATGAAATCAAAACATGTGGGTTACACAAATAAAAAACCCACCGAGGTCAACTCCTCTGAGTCTATCACTCGAAAGCATCAAGTCAACTCCTCTGAGTCTATTCCTGAAAGTTCCAAAACAGGTGTAACGCCCGGAAATTTGTAAGGTAAGTAATCGTTCCTCTAATTTCCTTAATTGTGTTTATTTGAGAAAATGGAGTCTTTTATATGCGCATGATTACTATTTTAATGTTATAATGCTATACGAGTTATATAATCATTTTAATTGTCTAAACTTCGTGCTCGTTATCGAATTTGGCTGAGTTTTCGGGCTGTCAGGGGTGTGGCGCGATAGTGCCACGCGATAGTGCCAAGGGCACTATCGCAGGTCACTATCGCGACGGATGTACCACGGGGTCGTGAGTTGGTGCGATTGTGCCCACGCGATAGTGACCATGTCACTCTCGTGGGGAGTGTATCGCGACCTATGGGCTGGGCACAATTGTGACTCGTGACAGTGCCAATGGCACTGTCGCCGGGCACTATCGCCGACAGGTATTTGACTTAAATGAGTCCTTTGGCCGATTTTAACCTCATTTTTCCACATCTCTCTCTCTTCTTGGTGATTTTTGGAGCTCTCAACTCAATTTCATTTCCACCAAACCCTAACCCTCGTTAATACCAATCATCTTGGTAGTTGGGGTTATTGATCTTGCATTCATTGTCCTCAAAGAAGATTTTCTAAGGTTTCTCAAAGTGTAACCTTCCTCCTTAAAGTCTCATCCTCATTACCTAGGGTTTCCTATTTTCTAGGTTTTAATCAAAAACCTAAACCTAGATAGCGAGTTTACTAAACCTTTGTTAAAACTAGATACACATCATAATTTCCTACTTGTTATTATTGCATCTTTACTTGGAAATGTTCTTCACTAAATGTTCAAGTATTTGGGGTTCCTTATGGAAATATGTTTATATGTAACTTGCCATGATTTAATGTATACATATATTGGTATTATGATGATTTTCTACTTGGGATGCCTTTTGGTGATATAATATCTACATGACGAAAATTGGTTATCATACGAGTCTTACGTTGGACTTTATGCTGATTAGGATGGTAATATTGTACCCATGGTTGGTATTGAAATATACTTGGTTGAAATATGCCTCAAGACCTCCTATAAATTATGTTGGACGAACCAAGTCAGTAGACACTAGGAGGATGTAGTCTTGGGCGCCACCGTGATGGTATGTGCCTAGACCTCCGTCACTCAGGGTAATGCTATGGTTGTAGCCCTCGGGTGTGCCGGGCCTTTCGGATGTCACTCTTATTAGTTGGCATCAAGGTATATCGTCTATTTGGGTTACCTCCCGACCGTCAGGTGGAATTCCATATCGACCTAGTTCCAGGCGCGACTCCAATCGCTCGAGCGCCCTACCGTCTAGCGCCAACAGAGATGCAAGAAATGATGAAGCAATTGCAAGAACTGGTGGAGAAAGGCTTTGTTCGACCAAGTTCTTCGCCTTGGGGAGCTCCGGTTCTATTTGTCAAAAAGAAGGACGGTACAATGAGAATGTGCATTGACTACCGCGAATTAAACAAAGTGACGGTGAAGAATAAATATCCCCTCCCACGGATCGACGACCTCTTTGATCAGTTGCAAGGAGCAGGATGCTTCTCGAAGATAGATCTTCGGTCGGGTTACCATCAAGTGCGAGTACGCGAGGAGGACGTGGCGAAGACGACATTTAGAACTCGGTACGGGCATTATGAATTCCTCGTAATGCCATTCGGATTTACCAATGCGCCCGCGATATTTATGGATTTGATGAACCGGGTTTGTCGTCCTTACTTGGATAAATTCGTCTTTGTATTCATTGACGACATCCTCATCTACTCTAAGAGAGTAGAGGAGCATGAGTACCATTTGCGGGAGATATTGGAAGTTCTAAGGAAAGAGCGACTTTACGCCAAATTTTCAAAGTGTGAGTTTTGGCTTCCGGAAGTGCAGTTTCTCGGCCATATTGTAACGAAGGACGGAGTGAAGGTGGATCCCTCGAAAATCGAGGCTATGATGAATTGGGAACCACCCAAGAACCCAACCGAGATTCGAAGTTTTCTCGGTTTGGCCGGTTACTACCGAAGATTTATTAAGGACTTCTCCAAAGTTGCTTCACCCTTGACCGCCTTGACGAAGAAGAATGTGAGATTCGTGTGGACCGAATCGCAAGAGCAAGCCTTCAGAACATTGCAAAGGAGATTGTGTGAAGCGCCGATTCTCTCCTTACCTGAAGGAACGGAAGATTTCGTGGTTTACAATGATGCATCCAAAATGGGCTTGGGATGCGTCTTGATGCAACGAGGAAAAGTCATCGCTTATGCTTCGCGACAACTTAAAGAGCACGAGAAGAATTACCCGACTCACGATCTTGAGTTAGCAGCGGTAGTGTTCGCTTTGAAGTTATGGCGACATTACTTGTACGGGACCAAGTGCACGTTGTATACTGATCACAAAAGCCTCAAGTACGTGTTTGATTAGAAGGAGTTGAATATGCGGCAACGGAGGTGGCTTGAACTATTGAAATACTACGTCTGCGAACTACTTTACCATCCGGGCAAAGCAAATGTCGTGGCGGATGTCTTAAGTCGAAAAGAGTATAATGGATGTGTACAAGCTTCAATCTCTCGAATTGATGTGGTCTCAAGCCTACTAGAGAAAATCAAGTTATCGCAATCCGAGGCGTTGTTGGAGGCAAACCTCAAAGATGAAACCATGGTGAAGCATCGCCTTCTTTTGGAGGAGGACAGTCGAGGACTCAAATTATTCCAAGGGCGGGTATGGGTGCTCAAGATAGGAGGGTGTCGGGAATTACTCCTAACCGACGCCCACAAATCAAGGTACTCCATTCATCCGGGGAGCACGAAGATGTACCGGGATTTGAAGTTGAATTACTGGTGGCCGGTAATGAAGCTCGACGTGGCGAAATACGTGGAGAAGTGTGTGACTTGCTTGCAAGTCAAGGCCGAGCATCAACGTCCTTATGGTAGTTTGCAGCCACTTTAGATTCCGGAATGGAAATGGGAGCATATTACCATGGATTTCGTGACCAAGTTGCCCACAACCTTGCGAGGGTACGACACCATTTGGGTTGTTGTAGATAGATTGACCAAGAGCGCGCACTTCTTGGCGATGCGGGAAACACTACCAATGGACAAGTTGGCAAGACTCTATATTAATGAAATCGTCTCGAGGCACGACATGCCATTGTCCATAGTATCGAATCGCGATAGCCGTTTTACGTCAAACTTTTGGGATGGATTACAAAATGAATTGGGCACTAAGATCAAATTAAGTACCGCTTATCATCCGCAGACGGATGGTCAAAGTGAAAGAATCATCCAAACCTTGGAGGACATGTTAAGATCGTGCGTCATCGACTTTGGAGGAAATTGGGACTCCCACCTCCCGTTGGTAGAATTCGCCTACAACAACAATTATCACTCTAGCATCGGCATGGCGCCCTTCGAAGCTCTTTATGGGCAGAAATGTAGGAACCCCGTGTGATGGCTAGAGGCAGGGGAGAAACAGTTTGTCGGGCCAGAAATAGTGCAAGAGACGGCAGATAAGGTGAAGTGCATTAGAGAGCGGTTGAAGGCGGCCCAAGACCGTCAGAAAAGTTATGCGGATAAGAAGAGGAGACCAATCGTTTTCCAAGTGGGAGACAAGGTGATGTTGAAGGTGTCACCGTGGAAAGGGATCATCAGATTTGGAAAGCGAGGAAAGCTTAGTCCCCGATTTCTCGGTCCCTTTACCATCATTGAGAGGGTAGGACTTCAAGCGTACAAACTAGACTTACCACCGGAGATGGATGGGATTCACCCCACCTTTCACATTTGCTATTTGCGTAAATGCTTAGCGGAGGAGGAGAGCATTATCCCGCTGTCGAAAATTCGTGTGAACAACAACCGTTACGTAGAGGAGCCCGAAGCTATCCTCGAGAGGAAATCGAAGAGGTTAAGACATAAAGAAGTAGTCATGGTGAAGGTTCAATGGAAGCATCACCGGGGGGCGAACGTGACATGGGAAGCTGAAGAAGACATGAGAAGACGTTACCCGAGACTCTTTGAATAGAATAGATTTCGTGGGCGAAATCCTTCTATGTAGGGGAGGATTGTAACACCCCGAAATTTCTAGTTCGTGTTTAGCCTTCTATAAATTCCATTTATGTTCTTTCTATTGAATGTGTTGATTTTGAACTTTAAAGACCCTATTAGTAATCCTTAAACATGTTCTCTTTATTTGTGGAACTATTCTATTGAACCTCGACATCGTTTAGTTGCTAATAGTTGGTCGAAAATCTGAATTTTTAGAATTTGGGAGTTGGCACGAGAGTGCCCGCGAGAGTGCCAGTGTCACTCTCACGAAGGGCACAATCGCTTGGGCGTGGCCGAACTTACGGTACGTTTGGCGCGATAGTGCCTAGCGAGAGTGCCAGGGCACTATCGCGAGCGGGGGCACTGTTCCTTTATTTGGCCGAATTTCTCACTTAAAACATCCTTTTCTCATTTTAATTCCAAGACTTCTACTTTTCTCTTCATACCTGCGATTTTTCTCTCCGCTCTTCTTAACCCATTAAATTCTTGACCTAAGATCCTCTCTCATCATTTATTGACCTTCAACCACCTTAGCTATCTCATCTCCTTGGAAGTCTAGAGACATTAAAGCTTTAAGGGAAATCATCTTCAACCTAGGGCTTCTTTATTTTAGGGTTTTCACTTACAAACCCTATAGGTGAGTTTTCTACTACTTACACATGCTAATGCTTTACTAATACATGCTTTAACTTCTCATAACTGTTTGGTTTGGGAATTTGACCTAACTGCTGATAAGAATGATTCATTAATCTACTTTGTTTATGGAAATGGATATTGTAGATGCTAAATGGCTATGGAATTATGCTAGTAATTATACTATGAACTTTATGTGTTTATTGGTGAAATAATGTCTTATGTGATAATTATCGTTTTAGAACTCGACTCTTGTGCACGAGAGATTGGGTGGTCATTGGTATATCTTGGAACCGTGGTATATGGTTCATAGGTGGACACTAAAGGACTAACTCCTTGAGGTGAAAGCCTATCATCAATGGAATAGGCACTAAGGCTCAACTAACCTTGAGGTGTAGCTCGACGGAGTGGACACTAAAGGTGGTTTAAACACTTGAGGTGACGCCGGATACTGTGTACACTAAAGTGAGAGCCTGATGTGTAGTTTCCCTAATCATAAGGACTTGCTATGTTTCTTGATATATTGCGTACAGGTGGTGTTGTTAAATCTTTGTTGAACTATACTTGGGATATCATTATGGTGCGGTAATCCGGGAACATCTACCTTTCCAAACTTCGAATTTTATCTTATATAATTGTTAGAGAACTCACTAGGCTCTTAGCCTAACACTTGATGTTGTGTTTGTCTTCAGGTCCTCCTAGTGGTGTTCAAAGAGCACCTTGATCCTATGTTTTGCGAATAGGACTTTTGGACAGATCGGGTTTTTGGGAATCAGATGAGAAGAGCGTTTTGAAGACATAGCAACACACACCTTAATCTAGTCTTAGCATTAAATCTAGATTAAATAGGTTGTTGTAAATTTTATGTCTTATTTCCGTCGCTACTATAGTTACTACAAACTACCCCGAATGTTGGGTTTGAGTTGTTTATTTAGCAGGGAATGGAAATGTTGGACTTATAGACGTTATATTTCCGAATTTTTATTGACCCTATTTTAGCGTGTTACATCTACTCCAAAGGAGCAAAAATCTAGGGTTTGATTTTTCTTCAAAAACCCACTTGGTGAGTTCCTACTACCATTGTCTAAACTTTATACATGTCAAAATTTATATTTTGAACTCCTATATATCTCCTTGGTTTTGGGATTTATGAATATCACATTTTGACCTAACTTGAGTTTTGGGAGATTTTAGGGTTTTTGCTAGGTTTTGTTAAAATGAAGGGTTCCATTGGATATGTGTTAAAATAAAGTAATTTCTTGCACATTTATGGTGAAGTACTTGAAAGAATATGTATAATCTCATTTTATGATTTTCATTCTTATCAGCAGTTAAACATGGAAAATGAAATTTGGGAAGTAAATGTTGTTGGAAGCTATATGTTTAGCTTTGGTTAGTCACAAATGAAATTGTGACAAGTCTAGATTATTACTAGCGGATCCCTAGGTATTGAGTCGACTTATATTATTGGGATGTCTATTTCTTTTTTTCTAGCTATGGATGCATTTGACCCTCGGGGGTCTTTGGTACGGTTATGTGAGATCGGTTACTAGCCATGGGTCATAATGTAGTCCTAGTGAACGAGTATGACTTGGTTTCCTCGGGGGCCCTCCCTCACATCTTAGTACGGAACGACGTTGTTAGTGGCCTTGGATTCCAAGTATTTAGCTCACAACTCGGATTGTGGCCTACTTTTGTGTTCCGCTACAATCCTTGGTAAATCGGGTATCCCCCGTCATCGCAAGATGATTTTTCGGACCGAATGGTCCTTATGTGACAAAGATTTCAATTGTACACTAAACTTTCTTGAAAAGATTTCCTTTTGATGCAATTGTTTATATCTCTTGAAATTATAAACTGTATGTTCTCACTAGGCTTTAAGCCTAAAACTTTTTTTCAAATGATATGTATACAGGTTCCCTTAGTGATGAGCATGGTCTTTGAGGCATTTTTGAGATGACTAGTATTTGGTGTTGGGCAATTGTTTAAGTCCCATCTTTTGGTGATTTTGGGTCGACAACCGATGTAATCTAGATAGTTATGTTTAGATTAGTTTGTTGTTGAATTTCCATATTCGTTCACAAGTTTTTGTAAAGGTTTAGTACTTTTCCCCTTTTTGGGAGGTGATAACTCTCAAATTTTGAGAGTTAATTCTTCTCTTGTTATATTTATTTTACCACATTTTCACCCAATTTGCTCCTCATCTCCTTCATTTGGTCTTAATTGTTCAAACATTGTGATGAAATTCCAAAAATGCAAAAAAATCCGGTTTTACTAACTTTTGTGCAGAACGTGGCCACGTTGCACCCACGTTGTCACCACGTTGGGGCGCTGGCAAAAACTACTTGGATAAGATTTTACCAATTCGGGAAGTCTGCCTTCTGAAGATAGTGAAAGACCTTTCTGCTCATTCATAAGAATAAACAAGGAAGAGGACAAGAGATGTAAGTCAAAGGAAGGTGTTATACTCTTCCTAAAAAGCTACTTTTATGTTTGGTCACATCAACATTCACTTCTTCCTTGGGCTATAAATTGGAGCTTGGAGGAACCATTTCAGATCATCACTTCCAGAGGCATTAAACACCATATGGAGCATTAGCATTTAGTTTTCATTCCTTGTAGTTTGTTTGTATTTAATTGTTGTAAGTTTTAATTTCTTGTAATAGTTGTCGCCAAAGTGGGCACCTTGTCACCATGTTGGCAGCAGCCCTTTAGTTCGTTTATGCAATTTAAGTTTATGTTCTCTTCTTATCTCATCATGTCTTTTACTTTTATTATGAGCTAAACACCCCTTCGGGTGTGGGTATGAGCCAAGGCTAAGACTAGTAGGCAACACTTGGGTGTTGCAATCGTTGCTAACTCTTAGACTTGGTCACTCAAGTCGGGACTTCAACTCAACGCGGACAAGCCGATCACTTGTTAGTGTTAATATTAGATCTTAGACCTCGAGAGGGGCAGATCCGAAATATGGCTTGAGTGATGCAAAGAAGATTTGAGAAAGTCTTTTATAACCACGTAGAGATACGGGTTTTTGCATGATTTTAACTAAGGTTCAAATGTCGGTCGATATGGGTGTCACAAAGAGATTTGGGCGTCTATATCTATATTGGTGGAACTGAAATCCTTAGAGGTTTACTTAGTTAAGTCGGCAAGTTTTGAGTTGGCCAACGTGGTAACAAAGTGGGTGCAACGTGGCCACGTTCCGTGGAAACTTATTTTCGAGAGAAAAAGGTTTTTAAGGCTGTTGTGTGTTTTTTTGTTTCTGACCAAGTTGTTACTACATCAGTCTTAGTTAATGCTTGTACCCACGTCCTGCCCTTAATACTGTTAATTCCGTTAATCGTTGTTTAATTCGCTTAAAACTCACAAAATATTGATTTTGTTCTCAAAAATCAACCAAGCACTAGAAGTTCATGAAAACGTCTCTGATTCTTAGTTGACTATTCCCTGTGGAAACGTGTGTGTCCCAATATGTAATCATTCAATCAAGTAAATCAATAAACAACACAATAATGCAAACCTGATATTGATTAATCAAACGATTCAACAGGTGTTGGGAACTGAAGAAAAGCTTAAGTGTTTAATGCTGCTAGTACTTCCAAGGTGATTAGTGCTGCTTATGAGATGGAGATCCGAATTACAAGAATGACAGCTGGATAGATTGAAGATATTCATGGAAGATATTCTGAAGATATTTTATTAATTGTAATTATCTTTTGTTCAGTATATGTATAGAATTGTTTTAGAATAGTTATAATAATAGTTCATTCTAAGTTTTTGTTTTAGAGAGAGAATCAACCTCAAGGCATAGTTCCTAATTCTAGAGAAGTAGAATTCGTCTTGAAAGAGTCTGTTCTTCAAGATTGAGGTTGTGTGTGTAATCTTGTGATTTAAAGCATTCAATACAAGTTTACAAGTTATTCATCATATTTACTGTTTGTTTATTGTTTCATTGAATATCAAAGTGTTATTCCGCAAACTCCTTTGATATTAGTTTATGAGAATTTATTCTTGTTAAGAATTCGATTCTGACAACAGGTTACAAGCTTGAAATAGAAATCTCTTTGTTTCTCTCTTCTGTGTACGGTGCACCACGACCACAAGCCAGCCTCCAAAAATTAATTTTCTAATTAAGCTCCCTTGACCTAATTATCACAAAACTAATCTAATTTATATTTAGGCTATATTAGCCTAATGGGCTTTGGCTAGGCTTGGCCCAACAACTAAAACAATTATAAACTAAATAACTAAAAACTAATAAATAAAATACGTAAACAGACTTTGACTATTTATTACAAAAGGACCCTAGACTATTTGTTGAGATGACTTTTCCAGCTTTGACTTTAGATTTCCATCTTCAAATAATTATGATCTTGAATCCAATAAATATGTGCTTTAACAATCTCTCCCTTTGGATCAAGATCATTCTTTAAGCTCAGAAAATGTAATCTTCCTTTTTGTCTTCAGAATGTAGCAATCTCCCCAATCGATATGAGAATATCTTTTGGAAAGAAATTATCTCCAGATTCAGCTCAGAATGCTTCAGCAAATCATCTTCAAAGAAAATTTCTTCATTTCAGCATATCTTCAGCATATCTTCAATTTCTTGATTGACGCTTCTCCCCCTTTTTGATGAAAAGAGCAAAGAGTTCATCAAAACGTGTCTTCAAGAAATTTCTTCCACCATTGATCTTGCAAATAGAACCACTGAGTATCCGTCAATTCATTAAGATGTTTATCCAGATCTTTGCAAATCTAGACAATTTAGAAAATGAAGTGTAACACCTGAATCAACAAATGAATCAATTAGAATTTCCTGTCAGTAACACAAAGTCACTATGTGTAACGAATACATAATATAAAGGAGCTTTTATGATGTTCACTCCCCCAGGGCTTCCATTCAATCATCGAAACACCACAAAGGCAATTTCTATGCACGTTATGACAAAGAAACAAATTCTTTGTGTGTTCGTGCAAGTGATAGAATAAATTAAGCATATGATGATTGCTTATAAGGCTCAAAAAGTGTAAACCACTGAGACAAGTAGTTAAACACAGACTCAATGTGCATTAGTGAAGTGTGAAGGTGGGGCAAACTTCCTTCTTTTCAATATCCAGATTTTCCAAATGAAAATCAGATAGCATATGTGTTGCGCTCCCTTAGAAAATGAAACATTTTCTTGTTGAGAAGAAAATGAGTAGCTGGTGGGGTAATGTCAAGAGTTGGCATGGGCTAGTTGCCTGTTTCAATAATTTTCACCAAAGAAATGTGAAGCATTAGAAATGTGGCTGCCCGGCTCAGAAAGTAGTTGGTGCAGAGTTTGATATTCTTTTACTCTGATCTATCACCCTCTTTCTTTTAATCTTTAAGCTCACAGCTAACCAAAACTCTCTTTTAACATTTCTCTCATCACACATCCCACACTCATTTCTTTTGACTCCTCACATTCAATCACTAAAGGATTAACTTCTTGGGGTAGGAAACACTGGTTAACGTGAATCCATAGAAGTTTCTTGTAAGTCCTAGCACACTGATCCCATGTTTTCCTATGAAGCATATGATGCTCAGATGATTTAACTTGATCAGTTAAAGCTCAATGATGTAGCAGAAAACATTTAAAAGCACACTTCCAATTCAAGAAATCTGTTTGAGAATCGGGAAGTGGTTTGAACATTTAAGAACATGTTTTCTTATGATTGAAAGTTGTCCTTCTTTCAACCATAAATGAGATGAAGATAAGAAATTATACCTTTCGAATGCAGTCTTACATCTCATGAAGTCAAGCTTAAAGTCATATAGATATGATCTTTGAAGCATCTCTCAACCTACAAAAGTCTTAAGGTCTAGTCAAAGTAACTTTATTCACAGAAATTGAAATGACAGAAAGCAGTAAAACACTTAGTGTACGAGTTCTGATCAGAAATAATCAGAAGTCATAGCCTTTACTCCTTTGAATTTTACGCTCCCCCTAAAATCATGCATCACTAACAAATTGATCAGTAAGTACAATGCATTCAGAATTGCTCCCCCTCAAAATAACATTGACCATATATAAGATACTTCTCACACTCCCCCTGAGATCATGAACAAACTATTAACGAGCAGGTATCATGCGGAAATAATAAGAAAGAAATGATAAAGAGATACAATAAGAAACTTTAATAGGTAACCACCGATTAGGTCTTAAGATTTAGCATACCAAGTCTTGAGACAAGAAAATTAAATCTCTTTTCGTCTAAAGATTTGGTAAACAAATCTGCAAGCTGATAATCGTTTTTACAAAGTAAAGTTCAATTGTGCCCTTTTCTACATTATCTTTTATAAAATGATACCTGACATCTATGTGTTTGGTCTTAGTATGCTGAACAGGGTTAGCGGTAATCGCAATAGCGCTCTTCGAATCACAATAGATCGGGATTCTATTGAAATGAAACCCATAGTCTCGCAGTTGTGTTCTCATCCATAAGACCTGAGAACAGCAGCTAGCAGCAGCTACATATTCCGCTTCGGCCGTTGATGTGGAGACACATAATTGCTTCTTCGAAGCCCAACTGACGAGTTTATCTCCGAGGAATTGTATATGACCCTAGGTGCTTTTCCTGTCTAACATGCAACCAACATGATCTGCGTCTGAATAAGATGTTAGTTCAAAGATTGTATCCTTAGGATACTACAGACCAAGATCTGCGGTCCCTTTCAGATACCTGAAAATCCGTTTTACAGCAGACAAATGGGATTCTTTAGGATTGGCCTGATATCTAGCACATAAGCATGTAGAAAACATTATATCCGGCCTACTAGAAGTAAGATACATTAAGGAACCTATCATCCCTCTATAAATCCTAACATCAACATCCTTTCCCGAAAGATCGGTGCCAATCTTAGTACCAGGTGCCATTGGGGTACCAATCGGTTTACAATTTTCCATTTTGAACTTCCGAAGAATATCCATAATGTATTTCGATTGATTGATAAAAATCCCCGTTGAAAATTGTTTGACTTGCAATCCGAGAAAGAAGTTCACCTCTCCCATCATGCTCATCTGAAAACGTGACACCATGAGGTTTGCAAAGTTCTTACAGTACTTAGGATTTGTAGAACCAAAAATAATATCATCCACATATATTTGAATAAGAATGATATCGCCTTTATCCTTTTTAATGAAAAGAGTGGTATCAACCGTACCTTTTGTAAAACCTGACTTGACCAAGAACTGAGATAAAATATCATACCAGGCGTGAGGAGCTTGTTTCAGTCCATAAAGAGCTTTATCCAGGATGTAGACGTGATTCGGCTTATCTGGATTTATAAACCCTTCTGGCTGAGAAACGTAGACTTCTTCCTTGAGTACGCCATTCAGAAAAGCTGTCTTCACGTCCATTTGATAAACGGTGAAGTTCTTGTGGGCGGCGTAGGCTAAGAACATCCTAATTGCCTCTATACGCGCCACTGGAGCGTAAGTCTCATCGTAGTCTATCCCTTCCTCTTGCTTATATCCCTTGGTGACAAGTCGTGCTTTGTTTCGGATAACGGTACCATCTTCATCTTTCTTGTTTTTGAACACCCATTTCGTACCAATGATAGTTTTACCTTGCGGTTTGGGTACGAGTCTCCAGACTTTCAGTGCTTCAAACTGATTCAGCTCATCTTGCATCGCAATTACCCAATCTGAGTCGGCAAGGGCCTCAGATACGCGAGTAGGCTCGATCTTGCTCAGAAAGGATTCATACATACATAGATTTGATGTGGCAGACCTAGTTTGCACCGGTGCAGAAGGATCTCCAATAATTTGATGTACCGGGTGCTCTTTGGTCCACTTATGTTCATGAGGGAGTGTATTAGATGCATGTTGATCATTGTCAGCATCTATGAATCCACTGTTATCGCCTTCAGATGGTTCAGAATTAACGGGGGTTTTAGTTGAAGGAGTCGTTGCAGAAGTGGCAGTAGGTACAACTTGGGCAGTCTGTTGATCAGTCCTTACAGTACATCCTACAGAGTCAGCTACTTCTGTCTCATTAGTGTTGGTCACACCTTCAACTGTCGGAGTAGGCTTTGGAACTGGAACTTCTTGCTGAATCGGGGAATTGGATTCAGTAGAGATATCTGAAGTGATTGGATGAGTACTCATCGAGTCTTCTATCCTGTCAACCACAACAGAGTTAGGCAACTTAGATCCAAGAAATTCATCATAGACCAGTTCAAATAATAAATCCAAATCAGATAATTTAGAAGTAGACGAAGAAGAGTCATCTGATTTGTTCTCATAAGGTGCAGGTCTTGGATTGGTTGGTCCAGAAGCTAATACTCTGGTAATTACGGGTTCTGAACTAATGTGCTCAGAAGCCATGTCCTCATCGAATGTAACATTGACGCTCTCGATCACAGTCTTCGACTTCTTCAAGTAAACCCGATATGCAGTAGATGTAGAGGAATAACCAACGAAGATGCCTTCATCCGCCTTAGCACCGAACTTGTTGAGATTCTCTCTGTTGTTTAGAACAAAACACTTACAACCAAAAACATGAAAATATTTAATGGTTGGTTTTCGGTTGTTGATCAACGCATACGGAGTCTTTTGAAATCGGCGGTGTATCATGGAGCGATTCTGAGTGTGACACGCAGTTGATACAACTTCAGCCCACAAAAATAAAGGTAAGTCAGATTGGCTGAGCATTGTCTGAGCGGCCTCGACAAGCGTACGATTTCGCCTTTCGACGACTCCGTTCTGTTGAGGCGTGCGAGCAGCAGAGTATTGATGGGATATCCTGACCGACTCGAGATATTCTTCAACTATCTTGTTCTTGAACTCTGTGCCGTTGTCAGTCCTGAGAATCTTGACTTGTTTTTGCAAATTGACTTGGGTCATCTTCAAAAATGTAATGAGAACTTCGGGAGTCTCATCTTTAGACCGTAGAAACTTAACCCAAGTGTATCGCGTATAGTCGTCCACGATAACTAGCACATACTTGTTTCCTCCTAAGCTTTGTGTTCGCATAGGACCGCACAAGTCTATATGCAACAACTCTAATGGAGAGCTGGTACTCGGTTCAGGCTTTGGTTTGTGTGAGGCTCTCTTCATCTTTCCCTTTTCACACGCTGCACACAGGTGTTCTCTTTCATACTTCAGCTCTGGAAGTCCTTTCACTAACATTCCACTGACCATCTTGTTGATGTACCGAAAGTTGAGGTGAGAAAGTCGTCGATGCCATAACCAACTTTGTTGCATTGAGGCCTTTGATAGTAGACAGACCTGATTGTCAGCCTGGACCTTTGATAAGTTGATGGTGTAGAGGTTTGACTTGCAAGTTCCGACCAAGAGTTATTTTCCTTGTTCAGTGCGTACTGAACATGTCTTGGCCTTGAAATTAACCTCTAAGTCTTTGTCGCAGAACTGGCCAATGCTGAATAAGTTGTGCCCTAAGCCTTCAACGTAGTTCACCTTCTTGATCGTGAGATTTTCGTGTACAACATCACCATATCTCAGAATTGGTGAGAACTTATCATTCCCAAAACGAACGGTGCCGCAATATTTATCCGTAAAATTAGACAACATACTCTTCTGCCCGGTCATATGCTTGGAACACCCGCTATCCAAGTACCACATATGACGGGTCTGCACAACACAAATCAAGAAAGAAGAGGTTTAGGAACCCATTTAAAAATGGGACCTCCACTGTTAGTACTTGATTTTGGCACCCATTTAAACTTGGGTCCGCTTTTTCTTTGAAAACCAGAAGCATAATAAGACGAATGATAATGATAAGATGAAACATTATATGAACCATACCAAACATCAGAATATTTACGAGAAGCATAATCACATTCACCATAAATTAAAAACTTTTTATTAGATGGTGCTAACTGGAATAATTGCTTTATAGAGTACTTCTTGCGAGAATCAACAAGATTAGATTTAAAAGTAGCAACATTCACAATCACATCATCTTTACTAGAAATCTTTTTATTCAAAATAAAACTAGAACTAGATTTAGTTTTCTCGTCTATCTTCTGTTTCGGTATCCATGCAGTCTTAACTCCAACCCTTTGCTTTCTCAAATCTGAAACATTTGAAACTTTAGAGTTAGAATGATGAGAATTAAGAGAATGCTTCTTCTTTGGCTTACCAGTGGGGATCGGTTTCTGTGAATGCTGAGATTTTCTTTTCTTACTTTTCGCTTTCTTTGATTTCACAGAAACTGATTTATCAACTTTCGTTGATGTTTCACCTTTTTCAAACACACTGGGTAATCCAAAAGAATTAACAACACAAGATGAATGATCAGGAAGTTTAGAAGTAAAATCAAATTGAGCAACACAATCATTCAAAATACCATCAGAGTTTAAGAAATTAAGATCATTCTCAAGTGAACTAGACCTGTCATCAGAATTTAAAGCCTTGGAAAATTTAGGAAAATTAGTATTTTTGAACACTGTTGAAAATACAGTTTGTTCTAAATCCATAAAAATTCTTTCTTCTGTAAGAGTATTCTCGAGTTCAGAAATTTTACTTTCCAAAACTAGAGGAGGTACGTAAAGCTTACCTTCGATGGGTTTAGCCTCCAACTCTTTTACAGAATAACTCTCAAAATAATCATTTGAAAGAATTTTTGATTTATTAGAACTATAACTATTATTCAACTTCTCATAGCGAAATGGAAGTTGAACTTTAGTTGTGTTCTTTCTTTTATTATATTCCTTGGCTTTATCTTTTTCAGACAGACTAGTCCAAAAGGGTTTGAGTTCCTGATGTTGAGGAGCCAACAACATAAACCCAAAGTCAAAAAGTGCAGACACTTCAGATATACTCTTTTTAAGATGATGTGGGTTCTTGTAACCAAGTCCCCAAGTATCAGGTTTCTCTTTAGGTTTGTTCAAATGAATAGTGTGTTCAGTTTGACCTAAAGAATGTAATTTCTCTTCCAAAGCATTCACCTTGTCTATTAAAGAATTCTTTTCTTTTGAAGTAGAAAAATACTTTTTAGAAATCTCTATAGACTTAAACTCACATTCTTTATATTTAGAAACAGTTTCAGATAACTCTTTATAAATTATAGTCTTTTCTTTAGCGCATGTGTCTATATTTTTATGCAAAGTTTCAATTAATACATTTTTCTCAGCAATATCATTACTAAGTTTGTGTATAGATTGATTTTTCTCATTTATGACACCTTTCTCTCGCTTCAGTTTAGACTCTAATTCTTGGAGTTTAGACATCATGGCATGCATTTGGTTCAGAAAATCAGATTCAGTTAAGTTACATACCTCATCATTGTCTCCATCATCAGAATCAGCTTCAGCTTCTGACTGGTTGTTCCCCATCAAGCATAGATGTGTTGTCTCATCCTTCTCTCCTTCTTCAGACTCTTGATCCGAATGGTCGAGCCAGTATTCATCCTCCGCCATTAATGCTTTTCCAGCCTCTTGTTGCTTGGCTAGAAGCATCTTATTCTTGTAATATTCGGAGTTTCGGACTTTAGGTTTTCGGCAGTCCTTGGCAAAATGACCGAATCTGCCACAGTTGTAGCACTTCATTGGTTTTTCCTTCTTGAACTCATCAGCTCCATCCTTCTTCTTGTCTTCTGGTCTCTTTTCTTCAACTTTCTCCTTATGCATGTAGTTATTCGGACCAGACGAGTACCTCTGACTGTTGGAGTTTGGCTTTTTATAGAACTTCTTTTGGAAAGCCTTGGTTAACATTAGCATGGCTTCCTTCAGTTGTTCACAATCGTCAGAGTCAGACTTTGCCTCGCTATCAGTCTCTTCTGATTCATATTCTATCACCTTTTTCTTCTTAGACTTCTTCTTTACTACAAGAGCAACTGGATCAGCAACTGCTTTATCAGCCTTTTTCGTCTCAGCCTTGATTTCATCCACCTCTTCCTCATTCTGCTTGAGGATTTCATAAACTTCATGAAGTGGAATGTCGTTCAGATCTTTCAGCTGCCTCATCTGTCTGGTGAATCTCTTCCACTCTGGCTGAAGGTTGCTGAGAAATTTCACATTCAGCTCAACTTGAGATTTGATGATCTTGTTCTTGCTGAGCTCATTCAGCAACGTAACAAATCTGTCATAAGTGGCTTCGAGTGATTCTCCAGCTTTGGCTTTGAATTCTTCATAATTATTCAAGCAATTGGAAACTTTAAGTTGGTTGCCGACTTTTGATCCAATCATCATCTTCTCCAATTGATCCCACATTTGCTTGCCAGTAGCATTGTAGTTATCAATCTTGACATATATTTCATTTGGTATGCCTTGGAGAATAAATGATCTTGCCAGCTTGTCACCCTTGTATCTCTTCAGCTGATCTTCCGTATATTCACCAATCATTTTCTCCGGCTACAGTGAGAACCTTGGTTGGAGGTGTCATGATTCCTTCTTTCAGAGATTTTCTGATATAATCTCCCAAATCATGTCGATCGATGAAGTCCAGGAATCTGTCATTCCATTGCTCGTACTCCCCTTTGAAGAGTACTGGTGGCTTTACATCTGTTCCAACGGCAAGAGCTTCCCGAGACATTCTTACTGATACGATTAGTAGTCTAACTTATCTGATATTGATTACAATCAACTGGATGAGATCGTTAGAAAACAAGATAAAATCACACAATACTGAAAATCTTAGAATGAAATTCAGAAAAAAAATCTGATCACGAACATAACTTTGTCCCCCTTCGCAGACTTAGCACGGGGGCCCCGCTATTAAAAGCCATATTACAGTTTTGAAAAATTCTCAGAAAAAAAAAATTCTAAGATAGGAACAGTGATTGGCGCAAACAGTGGAGTGCTCGACCGGTATACTTGTTCGACCGGGGAATTGCAACGACCGGTAAGATGATAAGACCGGTACTTTGCTCGACCGATATAAGAGATATTCGACCGATAAATTGTATGAACCGGTATTAGCTTAGACCGATAGAGGTCTTCGACCGATAAACTTCCTTAGACCGGTATTCAAATAGACCGATATACACTTAGACCGAGAGAGGTCTTTGACCGGTAATGGTCTTCGACCGGACTTGGTCTTCGACCGGTAAGAAAGACCGATAGAATGCAGTCGACCGATATGCTCTTAGACCGGGGTGGACTGTGTATGTACCGGTCGACCGATAAGGTGTGATCGACCGATAGTGAAAGACCGATAAAGTTCAACCCATATTGTTCGACCGATATAGGCTTAGACCGATATGTTCTTGAGACTTATCGACCCAGAAACACAGAAATCAACCCAGAAACTAATCAATACTCAAAATTGAACAACCAAACTTTGCAAAAACGATCGATTAAACGATTAGAACTTATTGCTAACAATTAATTTCAATAATAATCACTCTATGAAAAATCAAAGAATTGGACAGTGTTGTGCTCGTGACGACCAAACAGATCCAAATTCACCAAATAAGCAATCAAATTCAATTCAATACTCAAATCAAACATTACCCAAACGAGATAATAAGCAATCCCATCACTATGCAATAAAAAATACTCGATTAACAATCATACAATGCTAAAAATTGAATCTTTGACAGATAACAGAACAAAAAAAATATTCAATTCAATCTGTACTAGCTCTGATACCAATTGTGTGTCCCAATATGTAATCATTCAATCAAGTAAATCAATAAACAACACAATAATGCAAACCTGATATTGATTAATCAAACGATTCAACAGGTTACAAGCTTGAAACAGAAATCTCTCTGTTTCTCTCTTCTGTGTACGGCGCACCACGACCACAAGCCAGCCTCCAAAAATTAATTTTCTAATTAAGCTCCCTTGACCTAATTATCACAAAACTAATCTAATTTATATTTAGGCTATATTAGCCTAATGGGCTTTGGCTAGGCTTGGCCCAACAACTAAAACAATTATAAACTAAATAACTAAAAACTAATAAATAAAATACGTAAACAGACTTTGACTATTTATTACAAAATGACCCTAGACTATTTGTTGAGATGACTTTTCCAGCTTTGACTTCAGATTTCCATCTTCAGATAATTATGGTCTTCAATCCAATAAATGTGTGCTTTAACAAAACGATCTCGGTACTCTACCACTTTATTACTTGTAGCGATCATAGTGTCTGGTGTGCACTTGCACCGCCACTGTGGCGACATAGTGGCCACTTTGTGGACCTATACGATTTTCCGCTATCAAGTTTTTGGCGCCGTTGCCGGGGACTAGCGCGATTTTAAATCCTAAGATATTGACTTTTCATTCGAGTCTGAGTTGCTTGTGTCTTTTATTTTTAGTATTTTCCGTGTTGTATGCCAAGGCTACAACACAGTGAACTTGTACCTCTTGACCCCGAAATTGAAAGAACCGTTAAAAGACGAAGAAGAGGTAGAAGAGGTCGGCAAAATCAAAACATGGATGGAAATGGTGGAGATCCTCCACCACCACCTAATGAAACAACCATAAGAATTGTCGAAGATAAAGAACGGGGAATACGAGACTATGCAACACCCGAATTTGATCAATTAAAATCGGGTATTCTTAGGCCCAACATGGTAGCACAAACTTTTGAACTAAAACCGGTAATGTTTCAAATGATCCAAGCAATGGGTCAATTTGGAGGGTTACCGTCGGAAGATCCGCACTCACATTTAAAATCATTTTTAGAAACGATGGATCATTTTTGCATTCAAGGTGTTACGATAGAAGCCCTACGGCTTACGCTTTTCTCTTACACATTGAGAGATAGAGCCAAAGCTTGGCTAAATTCTCAACCTCCTCACTCCATTGATAGTTGGACAAGTTTGGCCGAAAAATTTCTAAAAAAATATTTTCCTCCAATTAGAAATGTGAAATTTAGAAATGAAATCTTGATGTTTCGACAAGAGGAGGAAGAAGCGGTTTCGGATGCATGGGAGAGATTCAAAGACTTAATTAGAAAATGTCCTCATCATGGAATCCCTCATTGCATCCAATTAGAGATATTTTATAATTGCCTCACTAATTCCGCTAAAATTATTCTTGATGCTACGGCCGGTGGCGCTTTCACCTCTAAAACTTATAACGAAGGATATGACATTTTGGAGAAAGTGGCCAACAATAACACCGATTAGTGATGCCATCAAGAAAGTGATGCCATCACCGCCTTAAACGCACAAATTGTAGCTTTAACTTACTTGGTAAAAAATAACATGAACTTAAATGGAGAAAAGAACCAAGTCCAAGCCATAAATGAATCTTGTGTGTTTTGTGGTGAGAATCATGCTTTTGAGTGTTGTCCCGGTAATCCCGCCTCGGTTAATTATGTAGGAAACCATTCTAGGAATAGCCCATTTTCTCCAACTTACAACCCAAATTGGAGAAATCACCCGAACTTCTCATGGTCGGGTAATCAAGGACTTCAACCCCCGGGGTTCATCAAGTCCCAAACCGACCACCAAATCCCCCGGGATTTCAACAAGGATCGTCTCATACGTACCAAAGTGGGCAATCCTCACAACCGTATGTACCGAGACAACAAAATGCATCGGAGAGTAATGGTTCGCTTGAATCTCTACTCAAGGGTTTTATAAACCAAACCAATGCAACTTCGAGAGGTTTTGAGACTCAATTGGGACAATTCGTCGCCGAGTTGAAAGGGAGACAAGTAGGCACTTTACCTAATGACACCGAGACCCCTAAGGTAAGGAGCACGTTAAGGCCGTGACTTTAAGAAGTGAAACTAGAGCATCCAAACCCAGTGAGGAAATCTTAGTTGATACCGTTGTACAAGATGAGACCACGCATGCTTTTGACAAAGAAATTTTTCCGTCACTTTTTCCAGCCAACGTGGCTGGAAAGTGCCCACCTTCGGGACAGAATGTGACAGCCCCTTCACGGACTGTTCTGTCATCAGGTCCACCCCTCCAAGGTGGTGAGCAGGTGCCCACTTCACAGTCCATAAGGTCAAATTCAAACCAATCAAATTTAGACTTGCGAGACCTCCCTTTTCCTGGTAGAATGAAGAGCAAAAATGAGGATGTGCAATTTAAAATTTTTTTGGATGTTTTCAAACAATTGCACATTAACATACCTTTGGTTGAAGCCCTCGAGCAAATGCCAAGTTATGTTAAATTTTTAAAGGACATTCTCAACAAGAAAAGGAGGTTAAGTGAGTACGAAATTGTGGGCTTAACAAAAGAATGTAGTGCTTTGCTCACGTGTAAAATTCCTCCCAAACTCAAAGACCCGGGAAGTTTCACCATCCCGTGTTCAATTGGGGGAAAAGAGGTGGGTCATGCTCTTTATGACCTTGGGGCAAGCATAAATCTCATGCCACTTTCGGTTTTTAATAAATTAGGAATTGGAGAAGTCCGACCCACGACCGTTACTCTACAATTAGCGGATCAATCGTTGGCTTATCCCAAAGGAAAAATTGAAGACATTTTGGTTCAAGTTGACAAATTCATCTTCCCGGCCGACTTTTTAGTTTTGGACTATGAAGCCGATAGGAACGTCCCAATAATCTTAGGGCGACCATTTTTAGCAACGGGTAGAACCTTAATTGATGTCCACAAGAGAGAGCTAACCATGAGAGTGAATGACCAACAAGTGACATTTAATGTTTTCAAGTCCCTTAAGTTCCATGATGAAGTGGAAGATTGTTCAGCCATAAATTTGTTGAGTGAGGACCTAGGTGTAGATATTGAAATGTGTGGTGAGAAGTTTGAAGAAGAGAGCGAAAATGAACTTTGGTTTGAGAGTCCAAAGAAAATCCAACCACCAATAAGAGGGAAACCATGTTTGAAAGATGTAAGATTGAGCCACCATAAACACAAGAAAAAGAAACATTTTTTGTCTAATGGTGTGTCGTCATCCTCAAAAATATCTTGTTGAATATCGAGAAGGCTAGAAATAGTCTTTTAATAAAATGTTTTTTTTCAGTCCTTTTTAGTCTTACAACTTTCAATTTTTGTTGCAAAAAAAAAAGTTGAAAATTTTCGGAGTTGTGCAAAGTGGCCACTTTGTGGCCACGTTGGGGACTGAGCTGTTGGAAAAATCTGTGAAATTTAATTTCCAGATCTGTTTTAAAATTTCTTTTTATGCATGGCTTCAATTATTCTTTTTGTCCACTGGTTTTTCCATGCATATATCAGCTTCACAGTTTAATCCATGTTTCCCTTTTGTCCTTTGTTTTCTTTGAGCACTCTCCTTTCTTTTTGTTTTCTTGTGCAGGTCAGATTTAAGTTTGCAGGTGTGGCCCCTAAAGTCTGGAGGTTTAAAAGGGTTTTATTCTAAAAAGGTGGAGTTGGGAAAAGCAAACTTCTTTTCAATTTTATTAACCCAAGAAAACATCATTACCCTCCCAACCCCTCAACTCCCTCTCTCTCGTCCCTCCCACGCAAACTCCTCTGACCCCCCCCAAAAAAACCACCCTGTCACCTTCCACCACCGCTCACTCGGTCGATTCCCCCCACCATGGCACGAATGAAGCACCTCGCTAACCCTTTCCCCAATAGTCGACGGGCTCGCCGGTCAGCAGTTCCTCCAATCCGACGTCCGATCCCCCTGCATCCACCGCTCTAGTCAACCCACCAACCTCGTCGAAGGACACTTCGATCATCGACAGTTCGCCTCAACGTGGCAAGAACGTGGCCACGTCGAGCGCCACTTCGTCTGGCGCATCTCCTTCAGGTTCTTGCCAGGCCAATCCATCCCCTCCAACCGCCTTTGACCCGTACACAGCTGACGACGATGCGGCTGGCCCTTCTGCTGACGTGGGTAAGCCGTGACCATTTTAAGTATTTCATCACGTATGTTTGAACTCATTTGCTTTAGTTTATCTTTGGGACTTGTGGTGTTTTTATGTTTCGGACTCGTATCTATTTGATCTGACGTTACGCTCATTCATGTACCTCTGGTTGGTCCACTCATGATAGTTCCTTGTTTCTTGCATTTCTTGTTGTTGATTATCTGTTTTGCAAGCCGCGTACTGGATTGTTACCATTTGTTTTCTGACTTTAAAATGATTTAGGCCTTCTTCTCGTTTTTTTGTAGCCCAAACACTTTTCCACTTGAAACCTAGCCTATCTACGTCCAAATGGCCACATATCTTGCGATTTTCAATGGGGACATTGAAGGTTTAAGTTTGGGGGTGGGGGTTGTTGAAAAACAAAAACAACATTTTTTGATAACCCAAAAGCCAAAGTGGCCACGTTGTCACTACTTTGGCAGCAATAAACGAAAACTCCAAATGGGATTAGTCAAAAGTAAAAAGGTGAAGACAATACAAAGAATAAACAGTCAAACACCAAAGAGAATGAGAGTCGCACAAAAAGTCAAGTTTGGGGGTCATTACGAAAAATACGAATCGAAAACCCAAATACACAAACCCAAAGCAAGCCCTACTGATTAAAGTCGAATTCATGGGAAGCATGAAAGGAAGCGGTAATTTTTTCCAAACAAGAAGAGTTCACTTCACTCAAAACAAGGAGCGATGAATTTTTTTCGGCATGAGTTTTCCTTTCTAAAGCAAGTTCGTCAGCCCTGTTTGGTCATCGCTCGAGTTCCTTGTTCATTTTCTTTTCTTTTCTTCTTTTACTTGAGGACAAGTAATTGCTCAAGTTTGGGGGTGTGATAACTCTCAAATTTTGAGAGTTAATTCCTCTCTTGTTATATTTATTTTACCACATTTTCACCCAATTTGCTCCTCATCTCTTTCATTTGGTCTTAATTGTTCAAACATTGTGATGAAATCCCAAAAATGCAAAAAAATCCGGTTTTACTAACTTTTGTTCAGAACGTGGCCACGTTGCACCCACGTTGTCACCACGTTGGGGCGCTGGCAAAAATTGTTTGGATAAGATTTTACCAATTCGGGAAGTCTGCCTTCTGAAGATAGTGAAAGACCTTTCTGCTCATTCATAAGAATAAACAAGGAAGAGGACAATAGATGTAAGTCAAAGGAAGGTGTTATACTCTTCCTAAAAAGCTACTTTTATGTTTGGTCACATCAACATTCACTTCTTCCTTGGGCTATAAATTGGAGCTTGGAGGAACCATTTCAGATCATCACTTCCAGAGGCATTAAACACCATCTGGAGCATTAGCATTTAGTTTTAATTCCTTGTATTTTGTTTGTAGTTAATTGTTGTAAGTTTTAATTTCTTGTAATAATTGTCGCCAAAGTGGGCACCTTGTCACCACGTTGGCAGCAGCCCTTTAGTTCGTTTATGCAATTTAAGTTTATGTTTTCTCCTTCTCTCATCATGTCTTTTACTTTTATTATGAGCTAAACACCCCTTCGGGTGTGGGTATGAGCCAAGGCTAAGACTAGTAGGCAACACTTGGGTGTTGCCATCGTTGCTAACTCTTAGACTTGGTCACTCAAGTCGGGACTTCAACTCAACGCGGATAAGCCGATCACTTGTTAGTGTTAATATTAGATCTTAGACCTCGAGAGGGGCAGATCCGAAATACGGCTTGAGTGATGCAAAGAAGATTTGAGAAAGTCTTTTATAACCACGTAGAGATACGGGTTTTTGCATGATTTTAACTAAGGTTCAAATGTCGGTCGATATGGGTGTCACAAAGAGATTTGGGCGTCTATATCTATACTGGTGGAACTGAAATCCTTAGAAGTTTACTTAGTTAAGTCGGCAAGTCTTGAGTTGGCCAACGTGGTAACAAAGTGGGTGCAACGTGACCACGTTCCGAGGAAACTTATTTTCGAGAGAAAAAGGTTTTTAAGGTTGTCGTGTGTTATTTTGTTTCTGACCAAGTTGTTACTACATCAGTCTTAGTTAATGCTTGTACCCACGCCCTGCCCTTAATACTGTTAATTTCGTTAATCGTTGTTTAATTCGCTTAAAACTCACAAAATATTGATTTTGTTCTCAAAAATCAACCAAGCACTAGAAGTTCATGAAAACGTCTCTGATTCTTAGTTGACTAGTCCCTGTGGAAACGATCTCGGTACTCTACCACTTTATTACTTGTAGCGATCATAGTGTCCGGTGTGCACTTGCACCGCCACTGTGGCGACATAGTGGCCACTTTGTGGACCTATACGATTTTCCGCTATCAGGAGGTTTATACCAAATACAAACGTCATATTGCCGAATTTTTAAAATTTTAATTTACTCTGAATTTTAGGGTGTTATAGATGGCACCCTTTTTGTAATCTCTTTTCTAGATATAGAAATTAGATTAGTTGGTTGTTATTTATTTGTCCGTTAAATTACAATTGTAATTAAACAGGTTTGAATATTTCCCCATTTTTGGGAGGCTCTTGCTATGACAATTTTTATATACCACATGTCCTTTTTTTTTTGTTATCCCTATTTTTAGGGTGTTACAACAGGGGAACTTATGCACAAGGGAATTACACTTTACTGCCCATGAGACGCTGCCCGACCATATAGGTCCACACCTTACTTATTGTTATCCCAGATTTAATCTAGTTGGTAAACAATCAATCAAGTAATCAAGCAACACAATAATAATCAAGAGATATAAAGATTAATAATAACGTACCAATCCCTTGAATAAACAATGAAACCCTTGAGTGTTCTTGATACCCTTTGAATACAGAGAAAACTTACAGCGACTATTTAGAAAATTATCAGAGTTCTTACAAGGTTAACCTAAAACTAAACTAATCAAAACTTTAAATACCCAGGCCATATGGGCTTTAACCTTAATGGGCTTTCTAATGGGCTTGGGCCCAATAGCTTAATAACTATTAACTTATTACATAATAAACCCTCTAATTAACTTTAGCACAATTGCAGTTTAAACCCTTAACTTTAACATTAATCTTGAATACAATTATTTGATCCAACAATCTCCCCCTTTGGATTCAAGATTAAAAAAAATTTGCAATTGTCTTCGGGTCTTCTCTTGTCTTCACTTATCTTCAGATATGTCGTTGATCGCTTCAAAACTTGATATCTTTAAAAACTTTAAAATCTTTAAAATCTTTGAAATCTTCAGATCTTCAGATTGTATTCTCCCTTTTTGTATCTTCTCCCCCTTTTTATATCTTCTCCCCCTTTTTGATGAGTGGTGAGAATCAACATCATCAAAACTTGGCAAAACAATCTCCCCCTTATCAAGACAATCTCCCCCATTGTGTATGATCACGTAAGCACAATCTTCATCATGTAACGAGCCCTGTATGGAAATAAGAGCAGTCTTCCCAGATGGAAATAGTGATTATTTCAATCTTTTCAGATTAAAATAGAAAGTAGTAACCATTGGAATCTTTTCAAATTCAAACAGTTTAATAGATGTAACCCTGAATCAACAAATGACTCAGTTAGAATGCCTGTCAATGACACAGAGTCACTGAGTAACACAAAGTTACTATATAAGGAGCTGGTTTGATGTAGACTCCGCAGGTCTTCCATTCAATCATCGAATAACACATGGTTATCTATGAACGTTCTGACAGAAAACATATTTCTATGTGCTTGTGCATGTGTATGAAAGAATTAAGCATAGATGATTGCTTTTCAATAAAGGCTCAAAGTATGTAAACTTGTTGAGACAGCAACAAATTGTACAAAGACTCAATGTGCATGAGAAAGGGTTCGAAGGTGGGGCAACTTTCCTTCTTTTTCAATATTAGTATCTTCCAAATGAAGAACCAATAGCGTATGTGCTGCTTCCCCAGAAAATGTGAAACATTCTCTTTTTGAGAAAAGAATGAGTAGCTGGTGAGGTTGTATGCAAGAGATGGCATGGGCTAGTTGCATTTTTCAATGATGGTCACCAAAGAATGTTAACCAATCAGATTATGTGTCTGCCCGGCTCAGAAAGTAGTTTGGTGCAGAGTTTAATATTCTTTTACTCTGATCTCTCACCCTCTTTCTTTTAATGCTCACGTCTAACCAATCTCTCCTTTTCATTTTACCTCTTCACACACCATCACTCAATTCTTTTGACCCTTCTCCCCTCAATCACTCAGGGAATACTTCCTGGGTAGGAAACACTGGTTATCGTGAATCCATGGAAGTTCTGTTAAGCTCACACACTGAATCCCATGTATTTTCCTAAATGAAACATGTTGTTCAACAGGCTATTGTACATGTAAGCACAAATACCACTTATTACATGAGAAATAAGACTTTCGGAGATGTCAAAACAAAAGATGTTTGACGATGCAATTCTCCCCCTCAAACTAAAAGAGTTTGACAATTAAGCTCATAGGAGTTTTGTCATGAAGAACAATATGTTGGAGAATCAAAAACGAATGTTGTTTATATGAACAATATATAAACATATTTTCAATGAAAGCACATGAAATGACGTTTGATTCAATCAACAGTGAATACAAAGAACGTGAGTATTACCATAGAAAGATTTAACTTTTGATACATGGTAATAACAAAGTCAAAATAGAATGTTCTGAACCGTTATGTGTATGAATACTTGACAAAGTATATTGACAAGATAAAACACAAGTATTTATCTTTAAGAACACACGGTCAGATAAGCATTTAAGTATCCAAAAATCTGTTAATATCACAGATATTCTCCCCCTTAAATCACTATAGGGTTCTTTTTTTTTTTTTTTTTTTTTTTTTTTTTTTTTTTTAAAGATTAAGAAAAAACAGAAAAATAAGGCACTGAAGTGCGGGTTCTAATCCGATGTGATTAGAAGCCATAGTCACTTGAACCAACCTGCATAAGTGAAAGAAACAATGGTAATCATTTATGAAAATGATTCCTTTCTCGTTAACAACAGTTGGAAAATAACACACTATCAAGATTTGTAATACTCCCCCTTGAATCATGAGTAAGGTCTAAGACATGTTCAACATACCAAGTTTGCTGATGAGAAATTGAAATCGCTTTTCATCCAATGGCTTGGTGAAAAGATCAGCTAACTGGAAGTCAGTTTGAACAAAGTGCATTTCAATATTACCTTTTTCTACATGATCCTTGATGAAATGATAGCGTACATCTATATGCTTGGTCTTTGAGTGCTGTACCGGATTAGCAGTTATAGATATTGCACTCTTGGAATCACAATAAATCGGAACGCGCTTGTAGTTGTATCCAAAGTCCCTTAACTGTGTCGTCATCCAGAGGACTTGAGAACAGCAGCTAGCAGCAGCTACATACTCAGCCTCGGCAGTGGATGTTGAAACACAGTTTTGTTTCTTTGAAGTCCAACTCACAAGTTTGTCACCTATGAATTGACATGATCCAGAGGTGCTTTTCCGGTCTAGCTTACAACCAGCATGATCAGCATCTGTAAAGGCAGTTAGTTCAAAACGAGAATCCTTTGGATACCAAAGGCCTAGATTAGGAGAACCTTTGAGATATTTAAGGATTCGCTTAACAGCAGTTAAGTGCGACTCTTTAGGATTAGACTGATATCTCGCACAAAAGCATGTGGCAAACATTATATCCGGGCGACTGGCAGTCAGATAAAGTAAAGAACCAATCATGCTACGATACACCTTTTGATCAACAGGTTTCCCGGAGGGATCCGCGTCTAAGAGTGTACCAGTAGCCATTGGTGTTTTCATGACCGAACTATCTGACATATTGAACTTTTTCAAAATATCTTTTATATATTTAGCTTGATTAATAAATATGCCTTCGGGTAATTGCTTTACTTGTAGACCAAGAAAGAAATTTAATTCACCCATCATCGACATCTCAAACTTTGTTTCCATTATCTTTGAAAAGTTCTTACAAAATTTTGGATTTGTCGACCCAAATATTATGTCGTCAACATAAATCTGAATAAGAATCAAGTCATCACCTTGCCTTTTAAGAAATAAGGTTGTATCTACTGTACCTTTCTTGAAACCAGAAGCAAGTAGAAATTTAGTGAGAGTTTCATACCAGGCTCGCGGTGCTTGTTTAAGACCATAAAGCGCTTTGTCTAAAACATAGACATGATCAGGGTGATGAGGATCAACGAAACCTTCAGGTTGAGCCACGTAGACCTCCTCATGCAGAACGCCGTTCAGGAAGGCCGACTTTACATCCATCTGATAGACTGTAAAGTTTTTGTGCGCTGCATAGGCTAGAAAGATTCTGATGGCTTCGATCCTTGCAATCGGGGCGAATGTTTCATCATAGTCAATGCCCTCTTGTTGACAATACCCTTTGGCGACCAAACGAGCTTTGTTTCTCACGACTACTCCAGCTTCGTCTTTCTTATTTCTGAACACCCACTTTGTTCCAATAACGGATTTACCTTTAGGTAGTGGGATCAAGCGCCATACCTTGTTCCTTTCGAATTGTAGAAGCTCGTCTTGCATAGCAGAAATCCAGAAAGGATCACGTAGAGCTTCAGCCGTTTTCTTTGGCTCTAAGGAACTGAGGAAGCTTGAAAACATGCAGAAGTTAGCTGTTGCAGATCTTGTTGTGACACCAGATTGTACGTCACCTATCACGTTGTCCAGGGGATGATCCTTAGTCCAACGATGTGTCCTTGGTAGTGCATCAACTGTTTGTTGCGTATTGGACGCATCGTTGTCATCTTGCACGGCAGGTTGCTCCACAGATGTACTCGGGACATCTTGTACTGGTGTTTCTGACACTGAAGCTTCTGGACTAGCGGTTGAAGTGCTTGGGACTTCGTTTCCAGATGAACTATCTGTAGAGACAGATTCAGTATTAGTAGAGTCAGAAACTAATGGTGTAGTTGTACCTGATGGAGTTGAAGTGTCAGTGACTTCGTCGGAAGGTCCAGGCATGTCTTCAGAGATAGTAGGGACCTCCGAGTTTGTACCACTTGTTATTGATGTTGATATGCCTTTTTCAAAATCTGCACATATATCATCAAAGGCATCAATAAACAGTAAATCTAACTCAGATGAATTAGAGTTAGAGTTAGAAGAAGTGAATCCTTTAGGTGCTGGTTCTATTCGTGATTGAATAGAAGCTTTGTCTTTAAGACCGAGTTCTGAACTGTTGTGTCCAGAAGTCATTGTAGAATTCTCATCAAAGGAGACATTCATGCTCTCAACAACCGTCTTGGTTCGAATAATGTAAATTCGATAAGCTTTGGATGTCAGAGAGTATCCAACGAGATATCCTTCATCCGCTTTCTTATCAAACTTTGATAATCCTTGACGCTCTTTTAGAATGTAACACCTGCAACCAAAAACACGAAGAAATTTGATATTAGGTGTACGATTGTTAATTAACTCATATGCTGTTTTATTAAAACGCTTGACCACAATGGTACGGTTCTGTGTAAAACATGATGTAGCGACTGCCTCGGCCCAAAGGTACATGGGTAGATCTGAGTAAGCAAGCATAGTACGAGCTGCTTCAACCAGAGTGCGATTCTTCCGTTCAACAATGCCGTTTTGCTGTGGAGTGTAGGCTGCGGAGAAGTTGTGTGAAATACCCACGAAAGTAAGATAACTCTTCAGGGTGTCATTCTTGAACTCCGTGCCATTATCACTGTGAATGGTTCTTACTGGCAGTTGAAGACGTACTTGAATACGCTTGATGAAAGCGATAATCAACTCTGGCGCATCTGACTTGTTGTGAAGAAAGTCGAGCCATGTATACCTTGAGTAGTCATCTATCATTACCAACACATACTTCTTTCCGTTGATAGATGTTGTGCGCATTGGGCCACAAAGGTCCATATGAAGAAGTTCCAGTGCTGATGAGGTCGATGATTCAACTTTGGACTTGAATGAGCTACGCTTCATTTTGCCCAACTCACATGCGGAACAGAGTGAGTCTTTTTCGAACCTCATTTCTGGTAGACCTTTGACCAGACCTTGTCTTTGTAGCTTCGCTATAGATCGGAAATTCTGATGAGACAAGCGTCGATGCCACGTCCATGATTGTGCTTTAGAAGCTTTGGCTAGTAGACATACTGGACGTGTGGCAGACAGTGTAGGGAAATCTACATAGTATAGATTTCCATGGCGCTCAGCTTTGAAGACTTCGTAACCATCGTGATCTTCTAGATAGCAATGAGTGGTTGTGAAGCGAACTTGATATTGCATGTCACAGAAGTGACTGGTACTGAATAGATTGTGATCAAGTCCTTCAACATATAACACTTTTTGAATCTTCACAACACCGTTATCGAGCATCCCATATCCTCTGACGTGGCCTTCGGCTTCAGAATTTGCAAATCTAACTGCTCCGGCAGGCTCCTCCACATAGTTATGCAAGAGGTGCTTGAATCCTGTCATGTGGCGTGAACATCCGGAATCTATTACCCACAATCGACAGGCCTGCAAAAGAGACAATTAGTTTTGCTTAGGCACCCATATCAGGATGGATCCTTCGCGGTTAGCATCAAGCAACTCAGGAATATCATCTGGTTTGACTTTCACTCTCCATTCATAACGCGGTTTTGGAACCCATTTCCAAACCATCTTAACATTCAATTCCTGAAAGTGCTTTTTAGAAGTAGGATTGGCAACCTTAGCACGATACACTTTTGGTTGTGTAGAAGAATCAGAATTAGAATTAGACTTAGAGTTCAGCTTAGCTTTGGTTTTATTCTTTTTGGACTTAGGAGGGGAGTAGTATTTGAATGAATTATCCCAACAGTGTTTGCAATAAAGATTCTTTCGAGCAAAATTCATAAACTTAGATTTATCGGAACAAATCTTACATTCATGTTTATCAAAAGAAGTACTATTCAAAATAACACTGTCTGTAGGACAACTACTAGAATTCAAACTATTCTTTTTATTCAAACTAAGATCTTTATTCTTCTTACTCTTCCCAACTCCATTTCCTCTTATATCTGAAACAGAAACAGGAACCTTGTTAGTCTCTAACTTAGAAGGTGGTTCTTTTCTAGTACTCTTTGAAGTCTCGCCCTTTTCAAAAATACTTGGAGGATATTCAGGACAATCAGAGTAAGCAACTGTAGGTTTTGCAGGAGCATCAAATTCTGGATTGGTTCTTACCTTCCAGCTTGGATCATTTAACATCTGTTTTTCATTTGAAGCATTTTTAAACAAAGTAATTTTCAAATCGTTGATCTCAGTGCAAAGCTCTTGATTTATTTTTAAAGACTTTTCAAGTTTATGTTTGAGATCAAAGTTTTCATCTTCAACCTCATCAAGAGATTGTTGCAACATATCAATTTGCTTCATCAATTCAGATGTATTACCATCCACAGAATTTGATCCCTTTAAATCAGAAACAGGATCAGAGTCTGATGCATTCATCATATCAGAGAATATCTCAATAAACTCCGTTTGATCATTTTGAACACAAGATTCATCCACGGTAGCAGCAACTTCTTCAACCTCTTCAGGAAGTAAAGGTTTAGAAGCAATGGGAGTTGAGACTGATGGTATAGTAGATGGATCAACATCCGATTCATACTCATCAATTTTGCATGCAGTCTCAGGTAGAACTGTGTTGGTGCTCACTGATTCTTTAGAAGGTGTGGTAAATAGTGATTCAAACTCAGTAAATTCGATCTTTCGAGTTGCATAGCTTTCGTTCAAATCACCATATGTAAAACCAACAGATTTAAAAAGATTTTGAGAATCAGTGTCACCAGACTTGTTCTTTCTCATTTCTTCTTGACCTTTGGTCTCTTCAGAAGGTTTAGGAGAACTTGCTTCAACAAAAGTAGCGCGAATGTCAGGAATGGGTTTTATTGCGGAGCCAAATTTATCAAAATTATATAGGTGCTCCGGTGCCTTTTTCAAAATTTCATTAATTGGCACACCCAAACCTGGTTTAAGTTTGTAAAACCTTTCGTCTTGGAGTTTATTGGTCAACAGATTTAATGTCTGTTCAGTCTGACCTCGTTTCATGTTAATGTCCTCCAGTTGCTTTATTTTGGTGTAAGCTTCATTTCTTTCTTTATAACAAACTTCAAATTTGATTTGAAACTCACCCTTTTCAGCATTAAGATTCACAAGATCTGTTTCTAAACCAGATATTTTTTCTTTTAAAGACTCTTTTTCAGCTTTTAAATCATCTTTTTCCTTTTCCTTTTCTTCCACGACAACTTTTAAAATAGCATTTTCATCACGAAAGCTTAAAACAGATTGATGTGCAGAGCTAAGTTTGCCTTTCAGTAAAGCAAATTCATCTTTCATGCCATGTATTTGGGCCATTAAAGATTCAATAAGTTCATAATTTTCACTTACCTCAGAGTTTGCTTCATCGGATTGTGTCTCAGAGTCTTCATCGTCACCTTCCAGCTTTGCCATGTAAGAAACTTGGGTGAAATGTGCTTGCTCCTCGTCATCAGAACTTTGGAACAGCCAGTTCTCTTCTTCAGCCATTAGTACTTTTCCTTCTTCAGCTTTCTTGGCAATTAGTGACTTTCTTGAGTAGTACTCTGAGTTCTTCACTTTCTTGAATTTGCAGTCCCTTGAGAAGTGCCCAAATTTGCCACAGTTGTAGCATCTTCCTGGTTCATCCTTTCGCTCTTCTCGCTTCTCCTCTCTCTTTCCTTCTCTTCTATCTTCCTTCCGATCTTCTCGTCCTTCCTCTCTCTTTCCATGCCTCGGCTTGTATCGCATCTCAGACTTCTCTTTCTTGTATTCATCATACTTTGGCTTTGAGTAAAATCTTTTCTTGCCAAAGCTCTTCTTGAATCGTCTCGTAATGAGAGCTAAGTCTTCAGAGAACTTTTGAATGTCAGGATCTGAATCAACTTCCAATTCTTCATCACTTGAAACAGAGTCAGAGTCAGTAACTTCAGTAATTAAAGCTTTGGACGCCTTTTTCTTCGACCTTGCAGAGGATACAGAACCTTTGCCGGCTATGAGAGCCACAGAATCCTTCAGATGATTAGACTCATTATTCATAGATCTCACCTCATCCTCATGTTGAGCAAGAGTAGAGAAGATATCGGTGACATTTTCTCGAGCCATATTCTTCGACATCTGGAGGTTGATAGCAAAGTTCTTCCATTCTGGATTCAGATTCTTGATGAACTTGTAGTTTATCTCAGAAGCAGATTTGGCGATTTTGTTCCTCCGCAAGTCATTGAGAATAATGTTGTACCTATTATAGGTATCTAAAAGCAGCTCTCCTTCTTTGGCATGAAATCCGTCGTAAGCATTTATGCACAGATTCTGCTTGGCTTGAATAGAAGCTTCACTTCCTTCAAACTGCCTTGCTAGTTCATCCCATATTCCTTTAGCAGTACTCTGACTGTCGACACGATTGTAGATGTCGTTTGGAATTGCCATCGTCAGATAGATTAGAGCTTCTTCTTCTAACTTGAGCTGGTCTTTCTGCTTTTCAGTGAAGAACTGAACAGGTTTAGGAATATCTCTGTCAGGGATTTCAGGAGAGGAATCTGTAGCAGGTTGACCCTTTACTGTGATCATTGGAGTTTTGGGACCTTCAATGATTATTGTCATGAACTCTCTGTTCTTGTGATTCAGAAACTGAATCATTCTTGTCTTCCACTGCTGATACTCATTTGCCACGAGGACAGGAGGTTTGATTTGAGAACCCATCGAAAGAAGCTGATTCGACATCTTAGCTGTACGGTTAGTAAATAGACTTTTCTGTACCAAGACAACCAACTAGATGAGATCGTTAGAATCAAAAGTAAAGACTACACTCAAAAATTTAAAAAAAAAATAAATTTCCAAAAATAATCAAATGCAGTCCTCGCTCACAGTATAAAGCACTAATATCTATGAATAAAATACTGAAAAATTAAGAAGATTTTGATTAAGCACAAAACTTTTGTCCCCCTTCGCAGACTTAGCACGGGGGTCCCGCTCTGAAAAATTAGGCTTTTAGAGGCCCTGTTGCAGCTTGCAAAAATTTGTCTAGGACTGGAAAATGTGCTTCGAAGAATGAACTATACCGGTCGAAGGAAAGACCGGAGTATGCAAGTACCCGGTCGAATGGCAAGACCGGAGTAACAATTATCCGGTCGAATAGGAAGACCGGAGAAACAATTATCCGGTCGAATGGGAAGACCGGAGTAACAAGTATCCGGTCAAAGGTGCAAGACCGGATTAACACGTATCCGGTCGAAGGTGCAAGACCGGATTAACAAGTATCCGGTCGAAGGTGCAAGACCGGATTAACAAGTATCCGGTCGAAGGACGAAGATCGAAGTAACAAAGTATCGGTCGAATACTAGACCGGAAACCACTAAGGTCCGGCCGATACTCCTATACGGTCAAACGAAAGACCGGGGAATACTAAGGTCCGGTCGAAGGAATGACCGGAGATCACAACTATTCGGTCGAATGGAATGACCGGAGATTACAACTACCCGGTCGAAGGCTCAGGTCGAATAGGTATCGGTCAAACAACAATATCGATAAACACGATGAATGACCGAAGAACACGATGAGTTTCTGGGATTCGACCGAAACCAAACCCAGAAACTTTAATCGACCGAAAACACAATTAAACCAACAACTAAGCAATCCTTCGATCGAATGAAGCACAAAAACACAAATAATCAATTACTAATCGACCGGATGCGATAACAGATTCATAAAATCGGATGAACAGTATTTTTTCGATGAACAGTAAATTTTTCGATGAACAGTATTTTTTCGATGAACAGTGAATTTTTCGAAAAAAAAATAGATTAGTGAATAGTAATCGATGAACAGTAATCTGTGAATAGTAATCGATGAATAGTGAAATCGCAAAACACAGATTTAATCCTAAAAACTTGATTCTTTAGGCTCTGATACCAATTGTTATCCCAGATTTAATCTAGTTGGTAAACAATCAATCAAGTAATCAAGCAACACAATAATAATCAAGAGATATAAAGATTAATAATAACGTACCAATCCCTTGAATAAACAATGAAACCCTTGAGTGTTCTTGATACCCTTTGAATACAGAGAAAACTTACAGCGACTATTTAGAAAATTATCAGAGTTCTTACAAGGTTAACCTAAAACTAAACTAATCAAAACTTTAAATACCCAGGCCATATGGGCTTTAACCTTAATGGGCTTTCTAATGGGCTTGGGCCCAATAGCTTAATAACTATTAACTTATTACATAATAAACCCTCTAATTAACTTTAGCACAATTGCAGTTTAAACCCTTAACTTTAACATTAATCTTGAATACAATTATTTGATCCAACACTTATTATGGTGACCCGATGCATATTCTGTGCCAAGTGGTGAACCAAATGTCCAAAACGGGGACATAGGAACACTGTGCCTATGGATCCATTGCACTAAATAAACTATTACATGACTCAAAACGAATGAATTAATGCATTCAAAACATGTAATTCTCAACTAAGATGCAATAAATGCAAATCATAACCAAGCGCTCGACATTGAGCTATTAAAAGCGGACAAGTGTCCTCAAAACCCAACAAAATCCAAACCGAGCCATAAGCTCAACAAATCCAAAGACCCAACGTTGAAATTCATAAAATGGAATCGAACATAATCAACCCGTACTTATGTAAACCCATGCTCCAAAACATATAATTAACTCCAACGTAGTTTAGATTGGGACAAATCATTTTCCAAGTGAGTTTATAACATTTGTCCTTTCAAAATGTCCCATAACACAAAACCATGCATTTCTCCAAAACACAAAATGAAATACATCTATGCTCAAAATCTACTTCCATAAAATAAATCATTAATATATCAAAATATACGATTTATTTATCAAAATGCCCAAAATCCCAAATGCGGGTATTTCACAAGTTTATAAAGTTAGACACTTCAAATAATCAAAATTCATCAAATAACTCAACAGTTAATAATTTTATGTGAAACATATAAACAATTTAAAATAAGCATTTTGGCATGTACACCGTTTTCACAAATCAACTTGAACTCACCTTGCTAGATTTAGGCTAAATCTAGATTTTACCCCGCGTAGAGCTCCTTTGAAGCAACTTCAATTTTCAAGGCTAAAACTTCCATAAACCTAGATATATAAGTTTTCCACCATAAATATATATCCAAAACCATATAGAATCGATCCCTTAACGTAATACATCAAAACTTCCATATTGGCCAAAACCCTAGTTTTGACCCAATTCTTCCAAGAATCTTACAAACCGACATTAGAGAAATCAAACACTAGGGAACCATAAATGGAACATTTATAATTTAGTTTAAGGTTTAGAAATGGAAGGGATACACTTACCACTTAGGTTTGGCGAAAACTTAGAAAACCCAACAATAAGCTTGAGGTTGAAGAAGAAGATGGAGATGGTGAATCCTTGATCATAGCTTTCCATTTTACCACTTGATGGTGTTTTATCTCCATAAAAGACAAGGTTTGGAGCCAAAAACAAGTTTGGGTTTGAAGGGGAAAGAAGGAAATCGAGTTGGGAGAGAATAGAAGAAGTTTGGATGAAAGGGAATGAGGAAAAAGTTGAATTTCGCGACTTAACAGCAGCCTGGGCCTTTTGTGCGATAGCGACATTGCCCTGGGCAATGTCGCCAGGTGCCCCTAGACTTCTGTTTCTTCTCTGCGACTTTGACAGTGCGACCATGACATTGTCATAGTCGTCGGGCATTGTCGCGGGACCTTTCCGGAGCCCCGAAACCCGACTTTTTCAATGCCAACGCTCTCGATACTCCAAGGGACTTTAAGTAATGCTTTCCCAACAAAGTCCAACTACTTATAAGTCCCAAAAACATCCGGGTGACCTTTACTTACTGGAAATTACGGGTGTTAGCATTTGTTGTACAATCCAAGCTTTCTCAAGGATCTCCTCTCATCTCATTAGCTCTTGGATTTTGGGTTTTAAGCTACAACCCTACAAAATGAGTTCATTCTCTTTTATAAACTTTATACATGTTAAAATGTAGATTTTAACCTTCTCAACATCTTCATTTTTGATTTATTTGAGTTGGGTGTGTTTTCACTAAAACCTAATTTTGGAGATTTTGGGGTTTATGTGTGGAAGGGTATGATTTTAGGGTCAAGAGTATATATTTTGGTTTAGTTGTGGAGTTTGTACATGAGAAATGTTTTCTATAACCTTGTGATTAATTACTTGGAAATCAAGATTTGGGTTTTTGTGAATCCAAGATCTCTAAATCCTAGAGAGAGAAAGTAGAGAGAGAGAATTCAAGACGCAAAGTAAGATGTATTGAAAGAATGCGTGTGAGAGTTCTTACAAGGAACAAGGACCAAAGGGACTTAAATACCCTTGGTCAATACAACACAGATTAAGCCTCTAGACACAGTATTTGACCAAGCCTATAAATACAATGATTACTATAAAATCAGACTTAACAATCTCCCCCTTAGTAATCATTGGCGCTGTGGTCTTCAAAATCAATCTTCTAAATCAGCACGGACCATCTAAGCGACTTTGCAAAGATTTCTGACTTTTAAAAAAAATTCTTCTCAGCATCTTTCAGTTTGAGTTGTCTTTGCTGCCTTGACAAGACTGGACCAGATGAGAATAAACTTGAACGAATAGTTGATTCACCAGCTTGTGCTCTAGACGACACACCTCTTTTATATGACCTTGAATGAACAATGGTGGTCGGAGCAGGAACAACAAAAGATGAAGTAAACTGAGAGAATAGATTCTTGAGCAAATCTTGATCAGCAGATAAACGTTTGAGCTCTTTGTCTCTTTAACATCTCCTTAATCTTCTCCCCCTCATGACCTTGATGATCGGGATCAACTTGGTCATGCAAATGTTGGAGACGAGACAGCTTAAGATCTGCAAAATCAAAGTAAAAGAGAAACAGGGAAGGTTTACGCTAGCCGAAGGTGGCGCAAAGGGAGGTTTGCGCGACCAACTGTTGGCGCAAATCTGACTTAAACTCAGAAAATTTTACCTTTTTAAGCTCTTTGACTCCCCCTACACAAATGCACTATATATGACAATTCAAGTTAGCATTCATGTAGAAAACTAGATACTCCCCCTCAAAAACAGATAAGATTTTTTAAGAAAAATATCTCCTTATTCACTCCCCCTTGAATAATGCACAAACCCATTTATAAAGAAAATATGAGAACACAAGAAATGAAACATCAATGTAGAAAGAAAAATATACTGAATATGTATTTTGAAACGACTAAATATATATATAAAAATTTAAACAGAAACAAATAAAATTCTACTTAGTAAAATATCACAATAAAATCCATCAGATGAAAAATCAAATATATGTATTTGGATATAGAAACAAGTTTTATTGCATATCAAGTTAAGACATGTTCAGTTTCAAAAACTTTCATCAATCTATTCAGTGTGCTCGCATGTGAACTCTGATTAGCTTCAAGAAAATGCAATTCTAAAAATATAATAGAGAACTTTGCATGTAATCACACTAATCCATCAAGAATTCAGACTTTCACAAATTTACAGGTTTATTGCAACTCAAACATATCACCAAGTATCATGAGATGTGTGCGCATTGGCATCTTTTAGCATTGTGCACTATGGCATCTTTACATGAGTGTGTTCTTTGACATCTTTTAAGCTTGTGCACTTTTGGCATCTTTTAATCAACAAGTTTATTAAGTAAAGAACATGTCGTAAACGTAACTTTCTATCTGACCCTTTTGCAGGATTTGGGTCAGCCACTCCCAGACCAGTTGGCCTTAGGGGACTAGGTGTCAAGCACCCCTTGGAACTTACTCTCCCAGATCAGAAAGGCTACATCAACAGATCCTAAACTCATTCATACCAGTAGAACATGACTTTCGATCTGATTCGATAGAAGGATTTGGGTTCGATCACTCCCAGATCAATTGACCTTAGAGGATCAGATGACAAGCATCCCATAGAACTTACTTTCCCAAACCAGAAAGGTCACATGTACAAACTTTTAAACTTAGAGATTTCGGATTTATAAGAATTTAATAATCATCTCAAACACAAGGTTTTACGTCTAAGTGCTTAGCCCATATTTTCATTACAATCCAAAATTCCAACTTTTTAGGTTTTCTAAGCATTGTAAACTATAAATATTCCGAATCACACAACTTTAAAGCAATATCAAAAGTTACGAACATGTTGCTGACTTTTCGACTTTTGTTAGAGCTGAAATTTGAACATATAAAAACTTTAATATAAACAAAGCAACTTGAAAATTTATCCTAGACACACATTTTATTCAAAAGAAAGAAAATTTGTAAAACTTTTACTTTATAGAATAAAATTTGTAAAGGTTTAAACTTTTAAATTCAACATGCCGAAATATGAAAAATAGAAACATTTGATCGACAAGTTTATATTCAGTTGAAACAAAATATAATTCAATAATATTATCTTTCACATAATATATAAAAAATTTGTGACTCATTTGAAAATTTTGGGTTGAACAAATTCAGGAGTTTGAATAAAATAGCTCAGATTCTTTAAAAATATGAGAAAATTGGAACAACATCATTAACAGAGATAAATGCAGCGGAATAAAGTAGATGTACTCACAGTTTCTCATTAGTCATAAGCTAACAAGCATTGAAGAACGAGTTCTAGACTGACATATCTAGAAGTCAATGTTTTTGAAGCACGGGTTTTAAGTTGTAGTACTTAGAAGCCAAAATCTTGACATTGAAGTCTGGGTTTTGAACTGCTGTGTTCAAAAGCCAAAGTCTTTCTTACTCCCCCCTGACATGAGATGCCTGCAACTTTAAATTAGATTGAGATTTGGGTACCCACTTGAATTTGGGCCCGTGTTTGTTAGTTTCAGTTCGTATGGGGAAAAATTGTGAGTTTTGACATGATAAGCACGAGAAATATAATCAGAAAAATAAGCACAGTCATCAGATGAATACAAAGCATAATCATCTGAACTAGAATCAGAAGAAGAATATGAGACGTTTTTGGAAATTTGAATCATTTGCTTTATTGAATATTTTGAAAGTTTATTACATGAAGAAAATGAAGCACTTTTATAGAGTTTGTCTACATATCTATCCCCATCAATCATAGAATCAGTAGATGTCCGTTTCGCTCTCCAGATCTGCTTCTTTGACTTGCTCAAAGTCCTATCTGAAAGAATTGAATCAGAAGAATTAGAGCTGTCAGAAAGAACTTTGTCTTGTTTCTTCGACTTCTTTGACCGTCTTCTTTTACGTTTAGATTTATAATACTGATCATTTAACGTAAAAGATTCATCAAGAATTTCCGAATTTATATTTAAGTTAAAAGAAATAATTTTATCTAAGCAACCAATCTGATCGGACAAGAAATATGAACTAACATCGCAGTCAGAATTATTTTGAGAAAAATTATCAGATTTAGAAACTTCCTTTTTATTTACTTGACAATCAGAAGAAAGGCTAGAAATAGAATCTGGTTTTTGAGAAAATAATTTTTCTTCAAGACTAGACGTCGTAAAAGAAAGAATAATATCATATTCAATTTCTTTTAAAATATTTTGATCTTCCCTTTTATCTTCAAGATCAATGATTTTGCTTTCTAAAATTAAAGGAGGGGTATATCTCTTAGAATCAAAAATGATTGGAGATATATTTTCCTTATCAGATTTATTAGCAAAAAAATCAACAAAATCATCGGACACTGAAGATTTGACGGGAGATATATCATTTAAACCTTTTCAGCATCTTCCTGATTTTTCAGGAAAATATTTTGCATTTTCAAAAGTGTAAACAAAAGATATTTCCTTTTTCTTGTTATTTGTCCTTTTCTCATTTTCGATTTCTAACACTTGCTTCTCATTCATCCAATCAATTTTAAATTGAGGAGCATATTGAGCAAGTGTTAGATAATCATATTTATATAAAGTAGGGGATTTTTCAATCGCATTGTTTAAACAATGTGGATTTTTAAAACCAAGTCCCAATTTTTCTTTTAAAGCTTCCTCACTCCTTGGTTTATTCATAAAGATTGTTTGCTCAGATTGGTTCCTTCGATATAACTTTTCTTCTAATTTATTTATTTTATCCGAAAGAATTTCTTTTAAATTGGTCATTGCAGTCAAAAATTCAAGATAAGACTTATTTGATTTTTCCAAATCATCTAATTTCGTTTGAAATATGTCTTTTGTATTTTCCAAAATAAAATTTTCATCTTTCAAAGAAATTTTCAGTTTGTCAATCAAATCTGACTTTTCAGCATTTAAGTTCTTTGCAGATAATAACTTTAAGTGAATATCATGTAAAGCAGTAATTATAACATTCATCTGTGAAGAAATGAAATTAAAATCAAATTCTGAATATACCTCGTTTTCATCAGTGTTAGAATCATCATGACTGATCATCTCCAACAAAGCACATCTGAACGATCTCGACATTTGCAGCTTCATCGTCAGAGTGATCCAGCCAAAACTCTTCTTCTGCAAGCAAAGCAGTTCCACTCTCTCTTTTCTCAGCGAGTTCCAGTTTCTTTCGATCGTAAGTTGAGTCCCTAACCACCTTTGCTCGACACTCCTTTAAAATGTGCCCCGACTTTCCACAGTTAAAACATGCAGCATCTTTCTTCGCCTCGGGCACTTTGACTCTTGAACCGGAAGTGAAGCGAGAAGTGTTGGAACTTGAACGTGGTTGGAACTTTTTCTAGTAATGTTGTGAGAGAAGTATCATTGCTTTCTGCAATGCCTCGCCATCATCTTCAGTTGACCCGTCGTAGGCATTATCAGACAATGCTTGTTCTGTCAGTTGTTTCGTGAGAAGAACAACCGGGTCCACTGATTTCTTGTTCTTCTTCTCCAGTTTAGCCTTCTTCTCTAGCACCAAGCTCTCATCAGTCATAAGAATCTCATATAATTCCTGGATCTGCATAGTGGAAATTCTGACAACATTTCTCAGTCTGTGACAAGATTTATTCCACTCTGGTTGAAGTGCATTGAGAAATTTCAGATTTGTTTCAAGATCAGTCTTTTCCACTTTAATCTTTCTCAGATCATTAATCACAGTGCAAATGTAACACCCGGAAATTCGCAAGGTAAGTATTTCGTCTTCTTAAATGCATTTATTTCGTTTATGTGTGAATATGTGTTTTGGTGTACATTTCATGATCATTATTATGTCTAAATGTCGTATAATTAAATTACCTTCATTAATCTTTCAAACCTTGTGCTCGTTATCGTTTTCGGTTGAGTTTTTGACTGTTTTTGAGTGGCTCGCGATTGTGCCTCGCGATTGTGCCTTGGCAATATGGCGGAGGGCACTATCGCCGAACTTGTACTGAGAGGTCGGAGTGGGCCGCGATTGTGACTCGCGATAGTGCCATTGGCACTATCGCCGGGCACTATCATGCCGCGTGGTCCAGTCTGCTGTTTTAAGATTTAATACCTCATTTCTCACTATCACTTTGCAACAAAACGGGAGAACCTTATTGGAGACGATTTTTAGGGTTTCATCACCTACTTCATTTATTTCCTAGGGTTTGGGGTTGTTAGGGTCATTTAGTGAGCATTAAGCTTCATCCAAGCTTATCTAATGAAGATTCTCATCAAGCTACTCCTCTCCACTTCAAGTCTCATCTTCCCAAATCTAGAGTTTTCATCTTTTCTAGGTTTTGGTACAAAACCTAGATTGTGAGTTTACTAATCTTTTGTTAAAACTAGATACACATCATTATCTTCTACTTGTTGATGTCAATGCATATCTCAAATGTTCATATTTAGTGTTTCAAGTATTTTAGGGGTTTTTACCCATGGATTTATGTATATGGAAGTTACCATGTGTTATATGTGTATATCTTGGTATGTTGATGATTCCTTCTTGGAATGCCTTTTGGCAACCTTACATTCTCACGAAGTATTCGGATGGATATTATGTCGTATGTTGGATTTACATGATTAGGATGGTTATAGTGTGTTCTTGGTGGATATCCGAAATGTTGACGGATTGAAACAGATCTTGAGACCTCCTAAAATCATTATGTGGACGAACCAAGTCTGTGATTCACTATAGGAATGTAGGTGGGTGACATTTGGAGAATTTCCTAAGGCGGTAGTCTCCCATGTACCTAGACCTCCGTCGTCGGGGAATTTCCTAAGCGGTAGTCCCCGGTGCGTGTCGGGCCTTTGGGTTGCTAGAAAAAGTGGCTTCAAGGTGCATTGCCTCTTTGGGTGAACCGGATTGGAGATATGGGTCGCTCCCGTTGACTCCACATCTACGTGATTAATTGTTTAACTGCTGATAAGAACTGTAAATGTTATCTGGCATGTTTTTACTTGTTCAACTCACTAGGCTTTTTTGGCCTAACACTTGTTTGGTGTCGATGTGTATCTCAGGTGTTAGCGGTGCTGCTCCTAGGCAGGTATAGATGCTTTGGGCGAGAGCTTGGGGATACGGCACTTGGATTATTTTGAGAAGCCTTGGGTTTATAGATGACACCCCTTTTTGTAATCTCTTTTCTAGATGTAGAAATTAGATTAGTTGGTTGTCGTTTATTTATCCGTTACATTACAATTGTGATTAAACAGGTTTATTTGTATTATTCCCTTTTTTGGGAGGCTCTTGCTATGGCAATCTATATACCATTTCTCCTCTTTTGGAAAGTTTTTGTTATCCCTATTTTTAGGGTGTTACAAGTTGGGATCAGAGCTTTAGTTTAAGTGAACTAGGTATTGTTTAACATATCTAGACTTAAGCTTTAGACGTTATGACCTCACTATCCATTTATGGGGTAGAAATCCTAGGTGGGGAGAGCATTAGGATTACGGAATTACTTTAATTGAAAGTTGTGATGGTGGTGACAAGAATTCTTGTGTATGGTTCGTTCATAATTTCACTTAGCTACTGCTATTATGAATGTATTGTTACGTGAGCATGCTTGGTTTACTATTATTATGATAATTGATGAAGGTAGTAGTACGTACAACGAGTTCAACTCGCTTAGTCTTTTCTCAATCTATTTCTCGTTCGCGCATGACAGATTAAATGGTAAACACTCGAAGTAGATTACCGAACATGCCAGAGGGGCAACCAGAGGTGGAATCTGCAGCAGTACGACCCCCGGTGGGGGCAACCTCCGATGACATGCCTATACCCAAAATATTGGGAGGAGGGCCCGAGCATATTCCTCGTCGGAACCTCAACACGAATAATGCTATCTTGGAAGAGGTGACTATGGAGACCAGGATTCGGGATAGCATGATGTTGGCTATGAATTCTGCCATGGCCCAACAACAAATCCAACAACAAGAGTTTTTCATGAAGCTCCTAGAAGATCGAGATGCTAGTCACCGCCAACCCGAGACTATGGCGGAGAATATCATAGTTGGGTCGGGTGGTGGACCTGAAGTGGTGGTGACCGAAGAGCAACCGAGCAACGTGAATCGAGAGAGGGCTAAGGAATGCCGACTGATGTGCGCAATGCTGGAGGGTCGACTCTTCAAGAAGTCATTGAAGAGGCCTTGCTTGTGGAAGATGATAGGTTGGCTGAGAAGGAAGAAAGAAGTGTTGCAGGTGAGAAGAGAAAGTGGGAAGGGCCATCTGGGCCCGTTCGTCAGTCGAAGCCTTTTGTTAGCGGGAGAGCTGGCGACTCTCGTAAAAGCGATCAATGGTGCCAAAGGTGCAGGACCAAACACTCGGGCGTGTGTGCTCCTAAAACCTACGCAGGTCCGGTAGGTTGTACCAAGTGTGGCAAAAAGGGCCATGTGGCTCGGGATTGCGCTACTCACCCGACAATATGTTTTGAGTGCCAAGAGTCGGGGCACGTGAGGAGAAATTGTCCAAAGTTGGCGGGGTTTAATCAAAACAGGTCTGTTGGGTCGACGGCTAGAGTCGACCAATCGCCAAGGGTGCCGAGTCGAGCTTTCCGGATGACCACCGAGGAAGCAAAGGAGACAGTCGATGTCGTTTCGGGTACGTTCCTAGTAAACTCCTTGACTGCTCGTGTGCTATTTGATTCGGGTGCTACCTGCTCTTTTGTTTCGGATGTGTTTTGTAAACAATTTGTCACCCCTACTAGTGTCCTTTCCGACGCACTAGTAGTAGAGATAGCAAATGGAGACCAAGTAATTATCCGAGACCGTTATTGTGATTGCACCATAGAGATCAATGGGAATTCTTTTGGGGTAGATTTGCTACCTATGGCCATCGGAGGGTTCGACGTGGTCATAGGAATGGATTGGTTGTCAAGGCACAAGGCTGACATCTTTTGTTCTAAGAAGATAATTCAAGTGCCTTTGACTGAAGGCGGCGTGGTCGTCATCTATGGGGAGAAAGGAAAGGGGCGCAACCCCATTATTTCCTCTCTCAAAGGGCGGAAGTTTCTAACGAAGGGTTACCCTTCGTATCTAGCATACGTTGTGGACGCGAAGAAGGAAAAGAAGACGGTGGAAGACGTGAGGATCGTGCGGGATTATCCGGATGTCTTTCCGGAAGACCTTCCCAGATTACCACCGGAACGTCAAGTGGAGTTTCAAATTGACCTCACTCCGGGAGCGACTCCGATATCCCGAGCTCCCTATCGTTTGGCCCCGACGGAGATGAAGGAGATGATGACGCAACTTCAAGAATTGTTAGAGAAGGGTTTTATCCAACCGAGTTCTTCACCTTGGGGAGCGCCGGTGTTGTTCGTGAAGAAGAAGGACGGATCGATGAGGATGTGTATTGACTACCATTAGTTGAATAAAGTCACGGTAAAGAACAAGTACCCTCTACCTCGCATCGATGATCTCTTCGATCAACTTCAAGGTGCGGGATGTTTCTCGAAGATTGACCTCCGATCCGGTTATCATCAAGTGAGAGTGAAGAATGATGATATTCCGAAGACGGCCTTCCGAACGTGTTACTGTCATTATGAGTTCTTGGTGATGCCTTTTGGGTTGACCAATGTGTCGGTCGTGTTTATGGACTTGATGAACCGTGTGTGTCGCCCATTCTTGGATAAATCCGTGATCGTCTTTATTGACGATATTCTAATTTATTCTAAGGACGAATCCGAACATGGGAAACACTTGCGGGAAGTCTTGGAAGTCCTAAGGAGAGAGAAGTTGTTCGCAAAGTTCTCTAAGTGCGAGTTTTGGCTTCGAGAAGTGCAATTCTTGGGGCACGTGGTGTCAAAGGACGGTGTTCAGGTGGTCCCGGCGAAGATTGAAGCGATGTTGAGTTGGGAGCCGCCGACGAATCCATCGGAGATACGGAGTTTCTTGGGCTTAGCGGGCTACTATAGACGCTTCATCCAAGACTTTTCCAAGGTAGCTACACCTCTCACATCCCTCACAAGAAAGAACGTCAAGTTTCTTTGGACCGATGTCCAAGACCAAGCCTTTCAAACGCTCAAGAGGAAATTGTGCGAAGCTTCGATCTTATCCTTGCCTGAAGGGTCGAAAGACTTCGTAGTGTATAGCGACGCTTCTAAGATGGGGCTTGGATGTGTACTTATGCAACGATGGAAAGTCATTGCCTACGCGTCAAGGCAACTAAAGGACCATGAGAAGAACTACCCGACGCATGACTTAGAGTTGGCGGTAGTAGTTTTTGCTTTGAAGTTGTGGCGGCATTACTTGTACGGGACCAAGTGTACTCTCTTCACGGATCACAAGAGTCTCAAGTACATCTTCGACCAAAAAGAACTCAACATGCGGCAAAGAAGATGGTTTGAACTTCTAAAGGATTATGATTGTGATCTACTCTACCATCCCGGTAAGGCCAATGTGGTGGCGGATGCTTTGAGCCGGAGGAGCCATGAGGGTGGCATTAAATTGTCCCTTACAAGAATCGATGTGGTATCAAGTTTGGTGGAAAGCATCAAGACGTGGCAAGTGGAAGCGCTCAAAGAACAAAACCTCAAGTCCGAGGTCATGGTGAAGCAAAGGGAACTTTTGACGGAAGATAGCCGCGGGCTTAAACTATTTCAAGGTCGTATTTGGGTGCCGAAGTTGGGTGGAAATCAAGAGTTACTTCTAGAAGACGCACACAAGTCAAAGTATTCTATACATCCCGGTAGTACCAAGATGTATAGAGACTTAAAATTAAATTATTGGTGGTCGGTGATGAAGTTGGATGTGGCTAACTACGTGGAGAAGTGTGTCACGTGCCTTCAAGTCAAGGCGGAACATCAAAGACCGTATGGAAGTTTACAACCGTTGTCCATTCCCGAGTGGAAGTGGGACAACATTACCATGGATTTCATGACTAAGCTACCGAAGACCTTGCGAGGCCATGATACAATTTGGGTAGTCGTCGACCGGCTAACTAAGAGCGCGCATTTCCTTGCAATGAGGGAGACTTTGCCAATGGAGAAATTGGCCAAGCTTTACATCGATGAGGTTGTGTCCAGGCATGGGGTTCCACAATCTATCGTGTCGGATCGAGATAGCCGTTTCACGTCGAACTTTTGGGCAAGCTTGCAAAAGGAGTTGGGTACCCGATTGAATTTGAGCACGGCGTATCATCCTCAAACGGATGGTCAAAGTGAAAAGATGACTCAAACACTCGAAGACATGTTAAGGTCATGTGTTATCGATTTTGGAGGTAGTTGGGACTCACACCAGCCGTTAGTGGAGTTCGCATATAATAATAGCTACCACTCTAGCATTGGCATGGCATCATTCGAGGCGTTGTACGGGCGAAAGTGTCGAACTCCAGTTTGTTGGTTAGAAGCGGGCGAAAAGAAATTCGCCGGGCCGGAAATAGTGCAAGAGACGGCGGACAAGGTGAAAGAGATCCGAGAAAGGCTAAAGGTGGCACAAGACCGACAGAAAAGTTATGCGGACAAGAAAAGGAGACCGGTCGAGTTTCAAGTGGGCGACCAGGTCATGTTGAAAGTGTCACCATGGAAGGGAATCATTCGATTTGGGAAGCGTGGGAAGCTCAGCCCTCATTTCCTTGGTCCATTCGTCATATTGGAGAAGATTGGATTACAAGCTTACCGGTTGGATTTACCACCGGAGATGGATGGAATACATCCTACATTTCACGTATGTTACCTTCGGAAGTGTCTAGCCGAAGAGGAAAGCGTGATCCCTTTGTCGGAAATTCGGGTGGACAATGGGAATCGTGGTGTAGAAGAACCGGAATCTATTTTAGAATCGAAAGTGAAGAAATTGAGGCATAAGGACGTGGTCATGGTTAAGGTTCAATGGAAGCACCATCAGGGTGATAACATTACTTGGGAATCGGAAGATGATATGAAGAAGCGTTATCCTCACTTGTTTAATCGAGAGTAAGATTTCGGGGACGAAATCCCAATTAGGTGGGGAGGATTGTAACACCCGAAAATTCTCAAGGTAAGTATTTCGTCTTCTTAAATGCATTTATTTCGTTTATGTGTGAATATGTGTCTTGGTGTACATTTCATGATCATTATTATGTCTAAATGTCGTATAATTAATTTACCTTCGTTAATCTTTCAAACCTTGTGCTCGTTATCGTTTTCGATTGAGTTTTGGACTGTTTTTTAGTGGCTCGCGATTGTGCCTTGGCACTATCGCGGAGGGCACTATCGCCAAACATGTACCGAGGGTACGGGATGGCTCGCGATTGTGCCCTGCGATTGTGCCTTGGCACTATCGCGGAGGGCACTATCGCCGAACTTGTACCGAGAGGTCGGAGTGGGCCGCGATTGTGACTCGCGATAGTGCCATTGGCACTATCGCTCACGTGGTCCAGTCTGCTGTTTTATAAGAATTAATACCTCATTTCTCACTATCACTTTGCAACAAAACGGGAGAACCTTCTTGGAGACGATTTTTAGGGTTTCATCACCTACTTCATTTATTTCCTAGGGTTTGGGGTTGTTAGGGTCATTTAGTGAGCATTAAGCTTCATCCAAGCTTATCTAATGAAGATTCTCATCAAGCTACTCCTCTCCACTTCAAGTCTCATCTTCTCAAATCTAGGGTTTTCATCTTTTCTAGGTTTTGGTACAAAACATAGATTGTGAGTTTACTAATCTTTTGTTAAAACTAGATACACATCATTATCTTCTACTTGTTGATGTCAATGCATATCTCAAATGTTCATATTTAGTGTTTCAAGTATTTTGGGGTTTTTTACCCATGGATTTATTTATATGGAAGTTACCATGTGTTATATGTGTATATCTTGGTATGTTGATGATTCCTTCTTGGAATGCCTTTTGGCGACCTTACATTCTCATGAAGTATTCGGATGGATATTATGTCGTATGTTGGATTTACATGATTAGGATGGTTATAGTGTGTTCTTGGTGGATATCCGAAATGTTGACGGATTCAAACACATCTTGAGACCTCCTAAAAGCATTATGTGGACGAACCAAGTCTGTGATTCACTATAGGAATGTAGGTGGGTGACATTTGGAGAATTTCCTAAGGCGGTAGTCTCCCATGTACCTAGACCTCCGCCGTCGGGGAATTTCCTAAGCGGTAGTCCCCGGTGCGTGTCGGGCCTTTGGGTTGCTAGAGAAAGTGGCTTCAAGGTGCATTGCCTCTTTGGGTGAACCGGATTGGAGATATGGGTCGCTCCCGTTGACTCCACATCTACGTGATTAATTGTTTAACTGCTGATAAGAACTGTAAATGTTATCTGGCATGTTTTTACTTGTTCAACTCACTAGGCTTTTTTGGCCTAACACTTGTTTGGTGTCGATGTGTATCTCAGGTGTTAGCGGTGCTGCTCCTAGGCAGGTATAGATGCTTTGGGCGAGAGCTTGGGGATACGACACTTGGATTATTTTGAGAAGCCTTGGGTTTATAGATGACATCTCTTTTTGTAATCTCTTTTCTAGATGTAGAAATTAGATTAGTTGGTTGTCGTTTATTTATCCGTTACATTACAATTGTGATTAAACAGGTTTATTTGTATTATTCCCTTTTTTGGGAGGCTCTTGCTATGGCAATCTATATACCACTTCTCCTCTTTTGGAAAGTTTTTGTTATCCCTATTTTTAGGGTGTTACAGCAAAACCGGTCAAATGTAACCTTCAGAGATTCATTGTCCTTTGCCTTAAATTTCTCAAAATTATTCATGAAACGTGTCTGGCGTATTTGTGTAGCAACAGATGAACCAAGCATGATCTTTTATAATTGAGTCCACATCATATTTGGATCATGCTTGAAACAATCAATGCGATTGTAAATAGAGTTAGGCAGTGCTAGCATCAAATTGGACTTTGCTTCTCATCGGATTTTTCACGTTTAATTTCTTCAGCAGTAAAAGGAGTGTCATTTTTCGGTCTGATAAACGGTCCTTCAGAAAATGACTTCATCATGTTCTCTCCGTTAGCCTGACGCTCAATGAAATTAATGAACCGATCTTGCCACTGTGTAAACTCGTCTTCGTTGATTATAACTGGTGGACGAGTGTCTGTTCCCAATTGCATCATACGATCACTCTTGTAGAACTGAGCTTGGAAAACAAACTTTGTAGAATACATGGCAGAAATCCAGAAAAATTCCAAGTATAGACTGAGCTGGCGCAAACTTGATGTTTGCGTGATATGCAGATAGCGCAAACTGAGTTTTGTGTGATATACTTGAGACGCAAGAGAACTTTGTGTGAGCAGACCGTAGCATAAACTATGATTCTCGCGAGAAACTTGGAGACGCAAACTTAGATTTGCGTGAGAGGCTGAAGACGCAAACTAAGATTTGCGTGAAACAAAGAATACGCAAACCTAACTTTGTGTGAGTAGAAGGAGACGCAAATCACTCTTTGCGTGAGCAAAAGAAGGCGAGAACTGAAATTTTCTCAAGTTGATGAGACGCAAACTCGGATTCTCGTGAGCAATGGGAGACGCAAACTAGATTTGCGTGAGACAAGAAAGACGCAAACTGGAATTTGCGTGAAGTGTTGCTGACAAGAACTTGACTTTGCGCAAACTTGAGATATTTAAAACCTTCCTTTCACGATGAACTCACGCAAATCAGATGAACTCGCGCAAATTGAGGATCTGGCGCAAACTTGCTGAGAAACATGAAAAATCAACACAATCGATTACAGATTAGAAATTTCAGACAACTTCTTGCACATATAAGATCGAAAAACACTTTCTAACAACTTTTAAACAAACTTTTCGATTCAAAAACCACAATTTCGAAAATTGGAATATGAACAGAACATTAAAACTGTTTTTCAGAAACCAAAAAATCTTCAAAATTGAACACTCAAACTAGATTTTCTTGCAAAACGATGTGGATTAAAAAAGTTTTACATTCAAAATCGAATCCAACAAACCGATTTACAAAGAAAAACAATCACAAAACAATCCAAATTTGATGAAAAATCAAGAAAACGAGATTTTCTTGAAAAATCAATAAAACGAGATTTTCTTGAAAAATTCAAGAAAATCGATCAAATTTTCTGATTAATCTACAAAAACAGAAACAAAAATCAAATCTCTCAATTCTCTCAAGATCTAGATTGGCTTTGATAACAATTGTGAATCCAAGATCTCTAAATCCTAGAGAGAGAAAGTAGAGAGAGAATTCAAGACGCAAAGTAAGATGTATTGAAAAAATGTGTGTGAGAGTTCTTACAAGGAACAAGGACCAAAGGGACTTAAATACCCTTGGTCAATACAACACAGATTAAGCCTCTAGACACAGTATTTGACCAAGCCTATAAATACAATGATTACTATAAAATCAGACTTAACAGTTTTGAAATGTGGTTATGTATTACTGAATGAGTATTTGGGTAAAATGATTTAGTGTGTGTGGAAGTATCATTTAACAATTTGAAATGGAACCTCTTGGAAACTTGGAAGTAACTATATAGATTCATGATTTTTGTACATATGGTGGCATTTTTAATTGATGGAAATTATTGATTGGTTTTGTGGGCATTGAATGGATTATTTGGTTGCATATGGACGTCATGAACCCACTTATATATATATATATATATATATAATCTTTGATCCGATGATGGAACGTTAGTTTCCACATCGAGGCACGCTTAGGTATCAGATGAGGTATAAGCCCTACGTGCTAGTACGCGATATTGGGTGAGGATCTCAACGTAAGGACCCTATGTGGTTGAAGTTGACTTTTCGTGGGTGTACGTTTAAAGCTACTGAGCCTAACATTCATTGCGGGTACTTGTATGTGTTTGGTTTTACTAATACGTCAAGTGGCTTACTTTTGTGTTCCGTCACTTGTGTTAGTAAGCGGGCCTCCCCCGTCAACCCAAGAGGTGTTTATATTAAAGTTGAGATTTATTTATATGAATTCCACTGACACTTCTTAAATTATTTCATTTGAAAGTACTAATTCTCCCATTGCAAATGTTTGATCTCACTAGGCTTTATCCTAACACTTTTTCTTAAAATGACATGTATAACAGGTCACTCTAGCGGTGGGATTCCTCGGGCTTGAGTGGAGGGTCGTTGGAGGATAGTAGCATTTTTGAAGAAACATAGAGGCGTATTTTGATATAGTGACGATATACTTTTGGAAGTGAGATGTCGACACCCGTTCATAATCTAGAACTAGTTGGTCTAGATTAGTAGGTTGTTGAGTTTAATTTCACTTGATTATTTTATTGTAAACGTCATACGATTATTCCCCTTTTTGGGTGATCTTATTGATAAGCACTCACTTTTGAGTGTTTATGCACTTCTTTCTTAGGCTTTTAGATACGATTTTTCACTTCTAAATCTCAACTTTGAGTCATTTTCTACCTTATTTTCTACTTATTAAGTTAATGGAGCTAGAGTATATGATTTACTTGTTTCTATTGGTAGAATGGCTAATTTTGTTACTTTTGGACAACTTTTATGGATCACAGGTCATGCTGTAGCATCTGGGAAGCATGGATCTGATGAAAGAATAGTGGAAGATCAAGATGGGAGCTTAAATTAGCTTATTTTGGATTGGAAAAGTTCTTTTGTTAACCCTTGGATAAACATTTTGGCTGGATATTAGGAGTAACTAAGTCTTAGTTGTCTTTTGTACTTTTAGTTACTTAGTTGTACCTGTTTCATTAGATGGTAATTAGATGCTAAGTATTTAGTTTGAATTTTCACTTTTGCCCCCTCCCTTTGCCTATAAATAGGGAGCTTGGGTTCTCATTTAATGTACACCTTGAAGAGTTGATCTCCATCAACTCTAAAACTTCTCCCTACTTTCTTTAATTAATGTTCTTAATGTTCTTCTTTCTTTCTTTCTTTTTCCTTTATTTTTAAAGCCTAGTTCATACTTACATTTTATTTACCTTTCCATTTTCATCTCTAGATTAGCCATTTACTTTACGTCTTTATTTTTATGCAATTACTTTTAGTACTTTAAAATAGTGCATCTAGATTACGTCTTTACATTTCCTTGTCATTTACATTATTTGTCTTTACATTTCAAGCAACATATACATATATTTATATATTTTCAAGTCATTTACATTTCAAGAGCAAGTTACATTATGTTCATCTTTGTAATTCTTAGTAGTTGTTTCTTTTTCCTTATTGTAATGAGTAGCTAATCCTCTTAGCTTGGGTGTGAGGCAAAGGGTGGTTATGTGGATCTAAAAGAAAGTGGGTTTTTGTGACTTTAACCAAGTTTTATTGTTCCAACTCAAGTTTTATCAAAATAACACAACTCCTTGACAAATTGATCACTTTGATAGTGTTAAAGTGTGATGGACCTAGAGATAGGCCATTAAATAGCACGTCAATTTGAATGACATGGGAGGTAATATCGAAAGAGTTACTTGCAACGAGAGTTGTTACTTGTGTCTTTTAAAAAAATTGAAAGAAAAATATCTTGAAATCAATCAAAAAAATCTCTCGAATCAACACAAAAAGCCCATCAAATCAACACAGAATCTTAAAAAATCCCTCGAAATCAACCAAAAACATAAAAAGTACTCAATAGGGGAATTCGGCTAAAAACGCATCGACAATAATTTCTTAAGTTTTTCGTTTGTGCATCCGTTCATCTAAAATCCTGGATCCACCACAGGGCATTGTTTTTCTGCAGCTTCCCCCTTAAAACTGAAATTCAGAGTGTTACATCTCATCTATTCACAGAACACTAGTACCATACCCAGTTGGGACCTGATGCACATGCCGACAAATAAAAAGGGTTAGGCTAACGCCGAGTGAGTTCAAGAGTTTTCAACGTGAATAAATATATCTTCAAAAAGAAAAGAATGCAACTTAAATCATAATCTTTCAAAATGATTTACTTTAAATATGAGAACAACTCATTTTCCAATAACATGCATTTTTAAGGACGAACGGCCAATACAAAACATTCTTTATAGAGTGATGCAACCCAAAACTCACTCAAAACAGGAATATAAGACGGACTCCCAATTTATAAAAACGTTGATAAAGCTTTATATCCCGAAACACTCAGAACACGGGAGGGGCATAACTCAACCCATAAATCATGGAAAGCAATCCACATATATATAATATACTACCGAGAACATGGAACTAAAATTTAATACTCACACGACCATAAAATGGAATGAAATCCAGATGTTAAAGCATGGACAATTAGATATCTGAAATATTGTTGGTCGACGACGGGGGAGACCCGTATCCATTGAGAGTGGAGGAACACAAAAGTATGACACTCATACAATGCTAATCGTATGACACTTCATGACATAAAAGCCCAAGTGTCCCTACGACTCCCTTCAAGCTACACCCAAAGAGACAATTGACCTTAGTGAATATTACCATGAATAACACCAAAGTCCCGACACAGTAGGGGGTTACAACCAAGGCATTTCCCCGACATGGCGGAGGCCCCAAGCACCCATCAACACGATAACACAACCGGACTCAGCCCTTCTAGTGTACACTTGAAAGGTTAAGGTCATAAAATATGGGTCCCGGAGTCCAACCCTGTAATACCCAATTGACCATCAATTAAAGACCGACTTACGTGCCTATGGATCCAATGCAACACAATCTAAGATTACATGACTACACATGAATGACCAATGCACTCGAGCCTGTAATTATCATTAATATGTAACAAGATTCATTAAGATGCAAATCATAAAGTTGGCTCTACATTGAGCCATTAAAACTGGACAAATGTCCTAAAGACTCTTTTAAGTCAAAACCGAGCTAAAATGATCAAAATCCATTTGACCAACAAATAATGGTCCCCAAATAGTAAAATGAATTTAAACGGCGTTTATGCAGACACATACCTCAAAGATGTGATTAACCCAAAACTCATCACGTATTAGGACAAACGATTTTCCAAATGGGCTTATACCTTATGTTTCCAAAATGTCTCATAACATGGAGACATGCATTTTCCAAATGGTTTATGAAATCAAATACACCAAAATGCATGACTCATAAAATAGACTACATTAGTACAAAAATCACCAAAAATGCATAAATCATGCTATTACTTATCAAGATATCCAAATCCCAAATATGGGCATTTTTTGAGACTAAAACGACCCAAGTTTACCAAATATGAAAACTTGTCAAAATACTCAACACATTGACAATCACCATGTAAAACATATTTTTCCTTCAAAATATACATTTTGGCATGTACATAGTTTTCACAAAGCAACTTGAACTCACCTTGTTAGATTTAGGCTAAATATAGGTTTTTACCCCTAAAACTTGAATCTCCTTTGATGAAGGCTTGAAATCTCCAAGCAATATCCCTAGATCTTAGATACAACACATCTACAAGGTTTCCTTCACCACACAAGTCATCAAAATCATACCTAATATACTCTTGGATACTCCAATAAACTTCAAATCTCTTGAGATATCCTTGAATATCTATCAAAAACGAAACCATAGCAACTTGAATCACCAAAAACGGAGTTGAGATGCAAAAGTTATGAAGAAATGAAATTTAGGGCTGAAAATCGAGTTTAATGCTCGACAGGGGCTTCACGCGGGTTACCACGCGGCCTAACCCGCGCCACAACCCGCCCGCTTGCCGCTAATTCGCGCGGGTGGCTCTAAGTCGTTCCACAAGTCACGCCTAGCACTACTCTCCCGATTTTATTCTCGATCACTGTTTTGTCCATAACTTCTTCGTTTTACCTCCGATTTTGCTCTGGAAAGAACCTTGGACTCGTAATTGAATCCTTCATCCAACAAAACTATAAAATCTAGGACTCAAGTTTGAAATCCAATTTCTTCTTTTTCCCTTAAAATACCAGTTTCTGTATTGACTTGAAATTATACCTTACCGGAATCGGGGTGTTACAGTATTACACAAAATTGAATTCACAATTTTTTCTTAATCTGTTTTTCTCCTCAATCTTTTTTATTTAGAGAAATTTCTTTTGTGTTGATGACGTTATTGATAAATGTTCAGACAAATTTGGGTTTTTGATTGTTGTTTGGGATGAAGAATGACGATGCTGAGGGAAAATGGAAGTTGCAGATCGGAATCATTGTCGGAAAAACATTTAATCAACGTAAGGGAGGGGGGAGGAAAGCGAGATATGTGGCAAGAGATTATTGGTTTTTATTTTTTGATATGAAACGAGGATAATGCATAAAATGACCAAATTGTCCATCATGTGCCTTGCACATGACCGCTTTAACGGAGGGATTTCAAGACAGGGTTAGTTTTAGGAACCCAAGGCGTTATAAAATGCAAACTACGATGATGCAATCCATAGATATTTCATTTTAGGGACCCAGACTATTAAAATCAATAAACCACAGGGACCAAATATGTAATTTACTCTAAAATAAAACTATGTAGTATTATAAATGAATTGAAAACATGTTACAAATGGGTTGAAAACAAATTGGCAATGGGTTGAAATCAGTTCAAAAAATTCAACCCAACCCAACCCATTTACTTAAATGGGTTAGGCAGGTTGACCAATTTGATTTAAATGGGTTGAAAATCTCAACCTAACTTGCTAATTTTGGGTTGGATTCGGGTTAGGTTGGCGGGTTAGGTCACTTTTTGCCACCCCTAATCTGAATGAAAAACTATAAAAAATACAGATAACTATTTATCCTTATTAATAAAATAAAATGACAAATTACAACAAATATCAACACATTTTTACTTTACTTTTAGTCTAGTGATTAGATTTTATGATTTGTTGCCAAAACCATTGAATTCTTAAAAATAATGTTACAAAAATCACCCAACTTTTAAAATTCGTGAAATTTTGTTAGCATGTTACATATTTTTCATTTTTCATCAATTACCCATAATAATCATTCTTATAAATTAAAACGAATTAGGAGGTGTTTGGTTCATTTAAATGAAATATAAATGGGTAGGATGGAAAGCGTATTCCATTTCACTGTTGATGCTTGGACAATGGGGAATCAGGTGGTCAGCGATAAAGGCTTGATGATAGTTGTTGAGTAGGAGGTCGGTGAGTATGGATCGAGGGGAGGTGGGATGACACAAAGACTAGTGGGAAGCCGTTGATAGTGACGATCCTACAAATTTTAACATCACGGGAATAATTTAAAAAATAAAATAAAAGAATTTTAACGTAAGTTACTTTTTTGTTGGGAAAAAAAATAAAAATAAAATTGCCCATGAATGTTGAGGAGGAGGTTAACGATTGAGCCTTGAGGTAGCGTTTGGTACGCAGACATGATTGGACGGGACTGGACATGACAGAACTGGACAGGACTGGATAGGACAGAACAAGAGGCTAGGACAGGACTGGACGGGACTGGACAGAACAAGACAAATGTTTGTCTTGTGTTTGGTATGGCTAGGACTGGATAGGACAGGACTGAACAAATTTCCCTAAAAGTTTTTTGATGATTTTATATATCATATAATAGTTATAAATAACACAAATAAAGTATATCTTTAAATAATTTAATTAAAAAAACATTTTTATTTTTTAAACGATTTTCATACATATAAATACATAGAAAAACAAGGGTAGGAAATTTGAATGAAGAATCTGAAATAATTGATGGTAGTTCGAAAAAATCTGATTCATATAAAAAAATATAATAATTGATTCAATTTGGAAGATCTTAATGAATTGGCGGATGCATAGTTGCAGCGACAGGTAAAGATAAATGCGATGAATGGCCCGTGAAGTACGGTAGCTGTGAAGAACGTGAAAGATAGTGGATGGTGGTGGTGCAGGTGGTTGTTATGGTTGATGTGGTGGAGGTATAGGTGGCCGACGATGGTAGTGGTGGTGGCGGTGGACAGGGGTAATAGAGGTTATTGTAGTGGAGGAAGAGGCGGAGGTCACCAACGATAGTTGGCGGTAAGCGTCGGTGGTGGCGGCGGCGGCAATGGGTGGTAGTGATCGGTGGAGGTGGCGATAGGCAGTGGTTGTGGATGTGGTGGAGGAAGTTGTAGTAGTGGATGTGGTGGAGGAAGTTGTAGTAGTGGAGGAAGAGGTGGAAGTGGTCGACGATGGTTAGTGGTGGCTACCGGTGGTCGTTGATGGTGGTGGCGGCCAAAGGTGGTGGTGATCGGTGTTAGTGGAGGTGGTCGACGATGGCAGTGGTGGTGGCGATGGTCGATGGTTGTGGAGGTGGTGGATGAGGTTGTTATGGTGGAGAAATAGGTAGAGGTGGCCGATGGTGGTTGGCGGTGGCTACTGGTGGCCGTCGATGGTGGTAATGGCGGCGATGGGTAGTGGTGACCCTTAAGACTATTACCATATTAGGATTATACATCAAATAGCGGTAAATCAATAATTTTTAGTTTCTGTCTCACTTTTGTCCCATGTTGTTGTACCTATTTTGGTGGAACAAGAAAATATCATTTTTTGTCCCATCTTGTCCCACCTTGTCCGGTCTTTGTTCCTATCATATGTTGCGCCAAACGTGGGACAGTGAATTTTTGTCCTGTCCCATGTCACGCCAAACGTGGGACAGTGAGTTTTTGTCCTGTCCCGTCTCATCCAGTCTGCAAACCAAACGCACCCTGAGGGATGATGATCGATGACATAACATGAGGTAATGGTAAAAAAGGGGGAGAAACTCAATAAAATAAAAGAAACAGTATAATTAAAAGTTATTTCACCAATTTACCGGGTTATAAATAATTACTTATTTTTAAACAATAATTAATTACATTGTATCATAACTAAAAACCATTATCGTTTATTACCTCCTAATACCCCTAACCTAACACTCTTTAATAATGATTTTAAATTTTAGTAAGCAAAGTAAACTAAAATAAAAAACATTATCATTCGTTTATAATTAGAGATTTAAACATGGTTATTTTAGTTTATTATATGTTTTCTACTTAACGTAAATTACATCTCTCATCTTGTGATTTATTTGTAATAACGTATCAAATCTCTTCTTTGAAATAATTATGTATTGGAACATGTAGTTTGTTAGGTTCATGTCACTAACTCTGTTAAAACTATAAATGAATTGGGTTTGAAATTTCTAACGTATTAGGTTCCGGCCACTTTTAATGGAGCTAGAGGCAGCGACCTAATACGTTACAAATGGTAAACCACATGACTATAATTCATAATTATTAAAAAAAATGATACGTTATCAGGGGCGGACCTACCCTTCCCACGGGGGGTCCCGTGCACCCGCTCAAGTTCGTTTCGTAAGGGCGAAATTTTTTTCGGTACGTAAGGTGCACCCGCTCAACTACAGGGGGTGCTCCGTGATATATACGTTTTTGAGGGTAAAAGGTGTGCAAGTCCCAAAAAAAAACAAAATTTACTCTCGAAATCAACCAAAAAATTAAAAAAAAAATCTCTTGAAATCAATCAAAAAAATCTCTCGAATCAACACAAAAGGCCCATCAAATCAACACATAATCTTAAAAAATCCCTCGAAATCAATCAAAAACATAAAAAGTCACTCAATAGGGGAATTCGGCTAAAAACGCATCGACAATAATTTCTTAAGTTTTTCGTTTGTGCATCCGCTCATCTAAAATCCTGGATCCATCACTGTACGTTATAACATATAAATTATCGGGATGAAATATGTAATTTATTTTTCTAATAATAAACAAGCATAGATGGAAAGTGGGACCATTATAAAAACCATGGTTTATGGTTGGCCATGTTTCCTTTTTAGGGAAAAAGTCAAAGAGTGCACATGAGAAGACCCCTTTGTTGTTACAAAAATGTAATCCACCCTTTAAAGATTCTCATCCACCAAAACCATATACAACTTAAAATTATTTGACATAATATAGTTTTTGTGAGACCCGTAAGATATATTGTATGTTTTCATATATGTGTTTATGTCAAACATTCACAGTAAAACATCATACATTTATAGTAAAAAAAGTATTAAAATTTTCATATTAAAAATAACTGATTCATCACATGAAAAAACACAAAGAAGATGCAACAAAAAAGAAAATCCACCAAAGTGTTCACGGGAAAGCATACATGAAACATCCAGAGTCTGTATTTGAGCTTTTACAATGTATCTTACAATCTTACGAAAAGTGGTTGGTATCATGAGAACTCAAAAATATTAAACCCCATGTGACGTAAATAACATAAATAAAAGAATATATATCCTCAAAACATATCAACAGTAATTGTAAAACAAGAAATCTAAAAACAGTAAATCTTGAAGTTGTTTTTTCATGTTTGTGGTTTTGCTATGTATAACTATGTGGCCATATGCATAGTACCATAGAGTTATTTTTAGTTGTTAGTTACTTATTTATTTATTTATGATTTCATAATTTTCATAGTCAATATATCTTATTTAAGAAATATATAAGGGGTTATTATAATAAAATTGGTTTTTGAAAGTAAGAAATACAGTAATTTATACTATATTATAAAGCACAAATAAAAAACTCTTAAATACAAATTATTAGGCACAAGATACCATCATTTTATGCAAGATTTTAAAAATCTCTTATCTATACTATATTATAAAGCATGGATAAAAAACTCTTAAATACAAATTATTAGGCACAAAATACCATCATTTTATGCAATATTTTAAAAATCTTTTAATTTACAAGTATCAAATCACAAGATACATATTACTACTGCAGACTTCTAACACCCACCAATTTGGTATGTGCAGGGTCTTCCTTTTATACAAACCTTTCCATTTATCTCTATTAATTAATATATTATATTGCTATAACTTTGTTTTAATTATATTATTAAATATGTAATTGGTTATTTTTCTAGATGTCATTAAAATATATAAAATAAACATTGAATTTTAATAAAATACTTAATTTTTTATATAAAAAATTATATTATTAAGCCTAAATTAAACAAATTTATAAAAAAACATTATCACTTTCTCAAAACTATCTAAAATCGTACTGTAAATCGACAAAAAAATAAAATGAAACATTAAAATCATGATATATCTTGTTGCATTGCTCGAATACGCTTCTAGTAAGATATAATTTTAATTATTTTGTTGTATCAAATTATATTTATTAAATATCTTGTATTAATTTTGAAATTTTGATATTTTTAAGTCACATCATTCAGTTAATTTTTATTACGAAATAAAAAGTCAATGATAGGAAGCATATTGTATGGTCTGGTAAAGCAATGGTCCACAAAGATGATAGATTTTCCAACGAAATGTAAATATGGGTGCCTTGTGATAGTTATGTTGTTTCAAGATTGAAATGATTAAATTCAAGATATGGGACAAATTTTATTATATTCAAGTTATATAATACTAGAAGCGTACTCGTGCAATGTAACGAGATACATCACGATTTTAATGTTTCATTTTTTTTTTTTGTCGATTTACAGTACGATTTTGGATGATTTTGAAAAACTGATAATGTTTTTTTTATAAATTTGTTTAATTTAGGCTTAATAATATAATGTTTTTTATATAAAAAAATTAAATATTTTATTATAATTCAATGATTATCTTATATATTTTAATGACATTTAGAAAAAATAACCAATTATATATTTAATAATATAATTAAAACATACTTATAGTAATATAATATATTAATTAATAGTGATACATGAAAAGGTCTATATAAAAGGAAGACTCTGTACATACCAAATTGGTGGGTGTTAGAAGTCTGCAGTAGTAATATGTATCTTATGCTTTAATACTTGTAAATTAAGAGATTTTTAAAATCTTGTATAAAATGATGGTACATTGTGCCTGATAACTTATATTTAAAAGTTTTTTATCCGTGTTTTATAATATAGTATATATATGTATGATCATGTGAGAAAAAAAAATTAAAGTGATAAAAAAGACATTTGGACCTTTGATCACTTTTAATCTCAAACTCATTCCATAAATCACGTTTGATACAAGAATTGATTCGGTGCATCTCAGTGCATCTAAGAGTGAAGATCCCTTCTTATCCTTCAGTATTTTGGTTAAATCAAATTAAATATTATACTATTATTTTATTTATTTTAGTTGTATATTAGTTTATTGATTATTGAAGCCTTTCGAACATGGGGATAGTTGGAGGCATAACTTCAAAAGATAAAGGCCTATGAAATAAAACTACATGGCTTTTGGCATACTGGTTATTGGTTAAGGCTTGTGGAGGATGTGGTGGAATATCCCATCTGTCCAGGGTTCAAATTCAGGCGTACGCAACCTGTGGCCACTACAGTTTATCCAGAGTTGTCGCTTTAACAGTCAAATATTGTCAGGGATTAGTCTAGGTTGTGCCTAGGATACCCCTTAAAAAAAGGCTTATGAAATAAATATAAAATCTAAAGGTTAATTTTTGTATTTATCTTCATATTTTTGTTTCACTTAGGGGATGTTTGTTATCGACTTAATTGGCTTAATGACCTATATAGCTTATTCGGTAAGCCATATAAATGTGTTTGTTTGTGGCTTATTTGGGAAGAAAAGTGCTTATTCGCTAAGCTCATCCCATTTTCTTGTATCCATTAAGCTCTGATATTTCCAATCCTACCCTTCTCTCTTCCCCTTTTCTCAAAACTGTAAACCTCATCAGTCATCAACCATTCATTTCCTTTCCCCATCTTGACCCTCATCTTCTTCTCCCCCCTACACCAGCAGCAGCAACACCCCCCATCTCGCCGTGACTGCCCCTTTTCTCAAAACCGTAACCCACGTCAAGCCATGGAAATCTCAGAACCGTAAACCTAAAGAAAAAAAAATATGAGGGATGAATCAAGCCGTGTAAATCAAACCCATCTCAAAACTGTAACCCATCTCAGTTCCAGCCATGGAAATCTCAGGTAGGGTTGAAAAGCTTCTTCGTAAAGCTCCTTTATGATTGAGTTAAATGTTTTATTTTATCAAATTATGTGATTTTAGTGTATAATTTGGTGGGGTCGGTGAAATTACAATGAGGATTTGATTTTGATGTTCCAGTTTTTTCTTTTGATGTTTTAATGGAAATGAGATCTGATAGAAGATGAGTTGGTACCAAGAAACATGAAAAAATTGGTTTTTCATCAATGATTTATGTATATATGGCATAAAGTTTGTTGAAGAAAATGAGGGGTAAAATAGTCATTTATGACATTCAGACAATTTATTCAGCACAACAAACAAACAACAAGGTATCTTAATTTATACAGACTAATTAATCCATACAGTCATCTTTATCCATACAGGACTTAATGGAAAACCAACCAAACAGCCCCTTAGAGACTTGCCCCTAACCCCAAAGGAGTGTTTCCGTCCCTGGCAACCTAGATCGAGGAGTATGGGGCCGTTTACTAATAGCTTATCAGGTAAACATTTACCAATATCATTTACCTTATTAATTGAGTATGACGAGGATCAAGAAGCTTACCCGATAAGAGATAAGGGAATGACTGAGAGTCTTACCTGGTAATCGCTTACCTGGTTTTAAATATTTATCAACAATTCATTTTCATGGCCATGAATGCTACACGATAAGGTAAAATGAAAGTGAATCACTTGTCGGTAAGCGCTTACCCGGTAAGACGATAAGAATTTTGTAAAGGACCCATTGTGTTTATTAATTTTGGATAATTAATTTAATACCAATAACAAAATTAATTATCACACGAAAAAAACAAAATTGTTCGTTTTTCAAAATTAGTTTCAAGTAGCAAAAGTATATTTAAAAGACGATACTAAACTAAATGTACACAATAAAAAATACACACAGTTTTATGAATGTATATTTATTACACTTTTTAATTAATAAAAAGGCGATTTTACCTCTAATTATAGAAAGAGAATATTTATGCATCTCATAATTAAGGTAAAATAGAAAAGTAAACATTTAGTTTTGAAAGTTGACACTTATTTTAGATAGTAACGTAGACATTTAATTTAAAATAGATAAAATACAATATATTTAATTATTTAATATTCTGTAATCATTTTTAAACACGTATCAAATACCCTTCTAACAAACCCATGCGATATTCAACTATAAGTAAACAAACACATAAAGACCCACGCTTGCTTGTTTATTTCTACACAAATTATTGCATTTTTTATTTATTTCCTTTTCTATTATCATATTTTAAATAATAAATTCCTAAAAAAGTCAAATATTTATTTATAGGTATGTCTAAATCAAACCAAATCGCACATACTAAATATATTTCATCAGTAAATACTAAATAAGGTCTAAAAATAGTATTGTTGGGTTACCAAAGATTTGAATATAGCCTCCCAATCTCACTTATAATATTTGAAAAAAATATCTTTTATGCTTAGATAATTTTTAGTAAAAGATTAGTCATGTTTTCAAAAATCGGTGAAGTCGAATATCAGCCGAAATCAAGAAGAATATAATTTATCAATGCGGATTTAAGATTAACTTCTCAATATCAACTAAGCTAAAACATGCCGATTTCATGTAACAAATCAGGGACCTTCAAAAATCAGAGGCTTTTCCCTTTTGTTACTGAGACCGGTTTAGAAAGAAAATCGATAGATCCTCTACAATAAAGTATATCTCCTATCTTGTCCCTTGCTAAGGAAATATTCTTGTCCTTGCTAAGGAAATATTCAACAATAGTACATTCATTTTTGTACTTGATAGAGGCATTCTCTGAAGAACTTTAAAAATGATATTTGTCTTCTCTACATTTTTCAGAAGTTGTATAGAACAATAAGGTCTGAAGGTGAAGTGGTCAACTTTGTCTCCTGATAAAACAAAAAGGACATTTTGTCTTTTTAAATAACATCTCTGACAATCATCCCAAAGTGACAAGTGTTCAAAGCATTTAATGCACATGGTGGTATTTAAAGGTGAAAACCCCTCTCATGCAAGGTTACGTTTTTTTAAAAGACCTCAGTGAACTCAAACAAAAAATGGGCAGAACTATTGTTCTCTGAAAACTGTAACAACCCAAATCACACGACATAAGGCAGAACCAACTTTGATAAATAATAAAGCCAAGCGGCCCAAACGTACAACTTAAATTCAAGGTTTACATAGGCAACCTATACACAACTAAGATAATAATAAGAAATATCTAAGATAACGGTCTTCTATCTCTTCCTGTTGCATCTTCTCTTTGCCCTTATCCGCTCTCCCTAATACACGAATGCCTGAAAATAGATGTCAGGATCGAATTCTCAACAAGAATTAATTCTCAGAAACAATATCAAAGAAGTTTGCGGAATAACACTTTGATATTCAATTAAACAGTAAATCAATACAGAAAATATGAAGAACAAACTGTAAACTTGTATTTAATGCTTTGAAGTTACAAGATTACTCACTCAACCTCAATATTGATGAACAGGCTCACCAATACGAATTCTACTTCTCTAGAATTAGGATCTATGCCTTGAGGTTGTTTTTCTCTCAAAAAGAATGAAAACCAAAAGTTATCTAACTATTCTAAACAATACAATATATATACTGAATACAAAGATAATTACAATAAATAAAATATCTTCAGTATATCTTCTATGTATATCTCTAAGCTTCCATGTATATCCTTTCATACGAATCTTCATCATATAAGCAGTATTAATCTTCAGCAGCATTAACTTCCTTCTAGCAGCATTAACTACTAAGCAGTACTAACCACTAGCAGTACTAACTAGCTAAGCAGTACTAACTTTGTTCAAGCAGCACTAACTTTGACTAGCAGTATTAACTACTAGCAGTAGTAACACTCAGCAGTATTAACCTTTAAGTCTTCTAGCAGTATTAACTCTGAACCAGCAGCATTAACCATACTTGAGTTTTTCTTCAGTTCCCAACAATAGATTTTTATTTTTGAAAGAGCGAGGGTTAGACCAACGGTCTAGTGAGTCCCCCCTAACAATGCTTTTAAAATCCAATAATCCAAAATAGATATGCAATAAATAGCTCAAATTAAATTTATCAAATCTTCACACTTTCATCAAACACTTTGGCTTACACTACCGTCACCCGCAAGTAACGGTGTGTCTGGCTCACACTGCCTTATTTGGGACACACCCCCCAATGGCATAAACGAAACACCCCCCCCCCGGTATGAGCACAGACGGAACACCCCCCCCCCCCCCCCCCCGACTTTGAGCACAAAGCAAATAAAACAATGTATGCATACATTTCTACTATTAAATAACAAAATACATCTCATAGGCTTTTTAACAATCCTCAGATCTCAAATAAGCATTCATAAGGAAGAATCTTATTTAAACTCGCATGCAAAACAGTTGCATTTAATCTTTACAATTTAGTTTAAAGAAAAACTCACCTGACGTCCTTAGCTTAAATCCTTCGTCTACTCACACGATTCGACCCGGAACCTATATAAGAAACATCGATTGATGATCTCCCAATACTTTATAAATTGATATGGAGTTAACTTTATTCCCCCACTCCTCAACCGATAAATCTAAAAGAAATTGAAACTAGCTACCTTAACCAGAACACTAGATAAATGGGCCAATCACTCAAATTCCTATTTCACATTTAAACCAACTCATTAATATGCTTCCATATGGGCTTCGGCCCAATAACAGGACCCAGACTAAGATATAAATCATGGCATATCACTAATATACACATTTCCAACTATTTTCACCAAGAAATCCCAAACACTTGAACACATAGAGATAAAGTAACAAATAGAAGATTATGATGTGTATCTAGTTTTAACAAAGGTTAGTAAACTCACTATCTAGGTTTTGAACTAAAACCTAGAAAATATAGAAACCCTAGAAGTTGCCCCAAGAAGACTTGATGTAGGAGAGGAGTAGCTTGATAAGGATCTTCAATAAATGCACTTGGTTGAGGTTAGAAGAACAAGAAATCACCCCAACAACCCAAAACCCTAGAAATAAATGTGTAGGTGTTTGAAACCCCCAAAAATAGCCCAAATGAGAGTTCTCCCGTTTTTTGTAAAGTGCTAAGTGAGAAATGAGGCTGCCCAAGTGTTTTAAATTGACCAGACCCCGCGGGCCATAGTGCCCGGCGATAGTGCCATGGGCACTATCGCATGTCACAATCGCGAGGCTCTCAACACCCGTGGTACAAACCCGACGATAGTGCCCTCCGCGATAGTGCCATGGCACAATCGCGAGCAACCCCGGACCTACGGTACACTGCCGGCGATAGTGCCCTCGCGATAGTGCCAAGGGCACAATCGCGTGGCACCGGAAACAGCCCGAAAACTCAACCGAAAATGATAACGAGCACAAGGTTTGTACGATTAAAGATGGTAAATCAATATATGACATTTTAACATAATTCATGATCATAAAATGCACACAAAGACACATATTCACGCATAAGCGAAATTAATGCATTAAGGGAAACAAAATACTTACCTTATGAATTTACGGGTGTAACAATCCTCCCCACCTAAATGGGATTCCGTCCCCGAAATCTTACCCTAGGCAAACAAGTGAGGATAACGCTTCTTCATATCATCTTCCGATTCCCAAGTAATGTTAGCACCCCGATGGTGCTTCCATTGGACCTTAACCATAATTACTTCTTTGTGCCGCAACTTCTTCACCTTCGACTCCAAGATGGCCTCCGGTTCCTCAACGCAACGATTTCCATTGTCCACCCGAATTTCTGTCAAAGGAATAACGCTTTCCTCCTCGGCTAGGCACTTCCGAAAGTAGCATACATGAAATGTAGGATGTATCCCATCCATTTCCGATGGTAAATCCAACCGGTAGGCTTGTAAACCAACCTTCTCTAAAATGACGAATGGTCCAAGGAAACGAGGATTAAGCTTCCCACGCTTCCCAAAACGTATGATCCCCTTCCACGGAGATACTTTCAACATGACCCGGTCGCCCACTTGGAACTCAACCGGTCTTCTCTTCTTGTCCGCGTAGCTCTTTTGTCGGTCTTGCGCCGCCTTTAGTCTCTCGCGAATCTCTTTCACCTTGTCACCCGTCTCTTGAACAATTTCCGGCCCGACGAATTGCTTCTCGCCCGCTTCTAACCAACAAACTGGAGTTCTGCACTTCCGCCCATACAAAGCCTCGAACGGTGCCATTCCGATACTAGAATGGTAACTGTTGTTATAGGTGAACTCTACCAAAGGTAGATGTGAGTCCCAACTTCCCCCAAAGTCTATAACACACGATCTCAACATATCTTCTAACGTCTGGATCGTCCTCTCGCTTTGACCATCCGTTTGAGGATGATATGTCATGCTCAGATTCAGTCTAGTGCCCAACTCCTTTTGCAAGCTAGCCCAAAAGTTCGAAGTGAAGCGACTATCCCGATCCGATACTATGGATTGTGGAACTCCGTGTCTTGACACCACCTTGTCGATGTACAGCTTAACCAACCTCTCAATTGGCAAGGTTTCCCGCATTGCAAGAAAATGCGCACTTTTGGTCAACTGATCCACGATCACCCAAATGGTATCGTGACCACGCAAGGTCTTCAGTAGCTTTGTTACAAAATCCATGGTGATGTTGTCCCACTTCCACTCGGGAATGGACAATGGTTGCAAACTTCCATACGGTCTTTGATGCCCCGCTTTGACTTGAAGGCACGTGACACACTTTTCCACATAGCTAGCCATGTCTATCTTCATCACCGACCACCAATAATTCAGCTTTAAGTCTCTATACATCTTTGTACTACCGGGATGTATAGAATATTTCGACTTATGTGCTTCCTCGATAAGTAAGTCACGGTTTCCCCCAATCTTTGGCACCCAAACCCGTCCTTGGAAGAGTTTGAGTCCACGACCATCTTCTGTTAAGAGTTCCTTTTGATCGAAGATGTATTTGAGACTCTTGTGATCGGTGAAAATGGTACATTTCGTCCCGTACAAGTAATGTCGCCACAACTTTAACGCGAAAACTACCGCCTCCAACTCCAAATCATGAGTCGGATAGTTCTTCTCATGATCCTTTAATTGCCGCGACGCGTAGGCTATTACTTTACCCCTTTCAATTAGGACACACCCAAGCCCCATCTTGGAAGCGTCACTAAACACAACAAAATCTTCCGATCCCTCGGGTAAGGACAAGATCGGAGCTTCGCACAACTTCCTCTTAAGCGTCTGAAAGGCTTGTTCTTGTGCGTTGGTCCACAGAAACTTGACGTTCTTCCTTGTAAGAGAAGTGAGCGGTGTAGCTATCTTAGAAAAGTCTTGAATGAAGCGTCGATAGTAACCCGCCAAACCCAAGAAGCTTTGAATATCTGACGGACTTGTTGGAGGCTCCCAACTCATCATTGCATCGATCTTTGTCGAGTCCACCTTCACGCCGTCCTTTGATACCACATGCCCCAAGAATTGCACCTCTTGGAGCCAGAATTCACACTTAGAGAATTTCGCGAACAACTTCTCCCTTCTTAGAACTTCCAATACTTCCCGCAAATGCTTCCCATGCTCGGACTCATCCTTTGAATAAATTAGAATATCGTCGATGAAGACGATCACAGATTTATCCAAGAATGGGAGACACACGCGGTTCATCAAATCCATGAACACGGCCGGTGCGTTTGTTAAACCGAAAGGCATCACCAAAAACTCATAATGACCGTATCTCGTCCGAAAAGCCGTCTTTGGAATATCTTCGTTCTTCACTCTTACTTGATGATAACCGGACCGAAGATCAATCTTCGAGAAACATCCCGCGCCTTGTAGTTGATCAAAAAGGTCGTCGATGCGAGGTAAAGAATACTTGTTCTTCACCGTGACTTTGTTTAACTCCCGATAATCTATGCACATCCGCATTGATCCATCCTTCTTCTTCACGAACAGTACCGGTGCTCCCCAAGGTGACGAACTCGGTCGAATGAAGCCCTTCTCCAGCAACTCTTGAAGTTGCGTCATCATCTTTTTCATTTCTGTCGGTGCCAAACGATATGGAGCACGAGCTATCGGAGCCGCTCCTGGTGTGAGGTCAATCTGAAACTCCACTTGCCGCTCCGGCGGTAATCCGGGTAAGTCTTCCGGAAAGACGTCCGGATAATCTTGCACCATCTCCACATCTTCTACCGACTTCTTTTCTTTCTTAGCGTCCACAACGTAGGCCAAGTACGAAGGGTAACCCTTCGCTAAAAACTTGCGAGCCTTAAGAGATGAGATAATAGGATTATTCCTCTTTCCTTTCTCCCCATAAATGGTAGCCACACCATTTTCCGGTAATGGCACTTGAATCATCTTTTTGGAACAAAAGATGTCCGCCTTATGCCTTACTAACCAATCCATACCTATGACTACATCAAATCCTCCTATAGCCATAGGTAATAAATCCACTCCAAAAGAATTCCCATCGATCTCTAGAGTGCAATCACAAAAACGATCACGAATGATCACTTGATCCCCATTAGATACCTACTACTAAAGCATCGGGAAGGACACTAATAGGAATAGTGAATTGCTTACAGAAGGTATCCGACACAAAAGTACATGTAGCACCCGAATCAAACAAAACACGGGTTGGCAAGGAGTTTATTAGGAACGTACCCGAAACAACATCGGCGGTCTCCTTGGCTTCCTCGGTAGTCATCCGGAAAGCTCGACTTGGTGCCCTTGGTGGTTGCTCGACTCTAGCCGTCGAACCCACAGAATTTCCACCGTTTCCTCCCACTAGCTTTAGGCAACTCCTCTTCATATGCCCCGGTTCTCCGCACTCATAGCACACTGACCCACGGAGGGAACACTCTCGAGTTGTGTGGTTCTTCTTACCACACTTGGTACACCCGGCTGGCCCGGAGTGAGTTCTGGTAGTGCATGGCCCCGAGTGTTTTGACCCGCACTTGTGGCACCACCGATCCTCACGGCACTGATCACCCGCTCTTCCACTTGCAAAGGGTCTTGATTGGCGAACGGGCCCAGATGGCCCTTCCCACTTCCGTTTCTCTCCCGCTTGACTTGTCTTTTCCTTCTCAGCGTTAATGTCATCCTCGGTGAGCAAAAACTCTTCAATGACCTCTTGCAAGGTCGAGCACTTAGCATTTCTTACCGCCGTTCGCATCCCGGCCGGTAAACCTTGTTGATAAGCCTTAATCTTCGAGTTTTCATCGGGGACCAGATGTCCCACTAAGTTTAATTTATCCAAAAAGAGCTTGGAGTATCCCTCAATAGACAGAGTCCCCTTCTTCAAATTTCGGAACTCCCGCTCCAGCTTATCCAATGAACGTTCGTTGCAATACTTGTCCATGATCTTCTCCTTGAACATCGGCCAAGTTAGCTTAGCTAGAACTTCCGAAGTGAGGGCGGATCTAGTGAGATTCCACCAAATCAGAGCCTCTCCTCGAAGTAGCTGAGAAGCAAACTTGACCCGTTGAGAGGGATCACACTCACTTGACTCAAAGGCCATCTCTATCTCTTTGAGCCAATGCATACAAGCAACTGGGTTATCGGAACCCGCAAACTCATTAGGGTGGCACCCCAGAAACGCTTTGTAGGTGCACCCCTTAGTCTTCGTCTTGTTCCCATCGTCAGATGGGTCTTCAACAGATACCACGTTTGGTCCACCCGACCCCACAACAATGTTTTCCGCCATTGTTTCAGGTTGTCGGTTGTTGGCGTCTCGATCCTCTAAGAGTTTCATGAAGAACTCTTGTTGTTGGGCCATGGCGGAGTTCATGGCCACCATCATGCTATCCTGAATCCGGGTCTCCATGGTCACCTCTTCCATGATAGCATTATTCGTATTGAGGTTCCAGCGAGGGATATGTTCAGGTCCGCCTCCCAAGATTCTGTGTATGGGAATTTCATCGGAGGTTGTCCCCACAGGGGGTCGTACAGTTGTAGATTCCACCTCTGGTTGACCCTCTGGCATGTCTGGCAACCTACTTCGAGTGTTTACCATCACGATATGCCATACACGCACGAGAAATAGGTTGAGAAAAAACTAAGCGAGTTGAACTCATTGTACGTACTAATACTTTCATCAATTATCATAATAATTGTAAACCAAGTATGCTCACGTAACAATGCATTCATAATAGTAGTAGCTAAGTGAAATTATGAACGAACCATACACAAGGATTCTTGTCACCATCATCACAACTTTCAATTACAGTACTTCCGTAATCCTAATGCTCTCCCCACCTAGGATTCCTACCCCAAGTGGACAGTGAAGTCATAAAGTCTAAAGCTTAAGTCTAGATATGCTAAACAATACCTAGTTCACTTAAAATAAAGCTCTGATACCAACTTGTAACACCCTAAAAATAGGGATAACAAAAATCCGAAAAACGGACATGAGGTATACTAAAATTGCCATAGCAAGAGCCTCCCAAAAATGGGGAAATGTAAAAACAACCTGTTTAATTACAAATGTAATTTAACGGACAATAAATAACAACCAACTAATCTAATTTCTACACTAGAAAAGAGATTACAAAAGGGTTGTCATCTAAAAACCCAAACGGTTCATTTTCAAAAGTGTAATACGTCCATGTGCAAAATCCCCTAGCTCTCACCCCAAAGCCATTAAGTTTGCTTAGGACCGGCGCCGCTAGAACCTGAGATACACATCGACACCAAACAAGTGTTAGGCCAAAAAGCCTAGTGAGTTAAACAAGAATAAGCATGCATGAGCAGTTATAAATTCTTATCAGCAGTTAACCAGTGTCCAAATATATGTGGAGTCATTAGGGGAGACTCAAAGCACCAATCAAGCCCACCCCAAGAGTCGATGCCCTTAACAAGGAACACCCGCAAGGCCCGGCACACCCGAGGACTACCGCTAAAGAAATTCCCCGAATGGCGGAGGTCTAGGCACATACTATCACAGTGGCGCCCAAGACTACATCCTCCTTGTGAACTGACTTGGTTCGGCCGACATAATGCATATAGGAGGTCCTTTAGGTGTATTTCAACCCAACATATTTCCATACCAACTACGGGTATAATATTACCATCCTATCCTCATGAAGTCTACAAAAGACTCAAATGACAATTATACTCATCATGCATATAAATCTGTTACCAAAATAGTATTCCAACTAGAATCATCATAATACCCATACATGCATACATTTGACATATCAAGGTACATATATTATGTATTCATGAGAAAAAACCCCAAATAATGGTACCTATAATATAAATCATGGCATATCACTAATATACACCTTTCCAACTATTTTCACCAAGAAAACCCAAACACTTGAACACATAGAGATAAAGTAACAAATAGAAGATTATGATGTGTATCTAGTTTTAACAAAGGTTAGTAAACTCACTATCTAGGTTTTGAACTAAAACCTAGAAAATATAGAAACCCTAGAAGTTGCCCCAAGAAGACTTGATGTAGGAGAGGAGTAGCTTGATAAGGATCTTCAATAAATGCACTTGGTTGAGGTTTGAAGAACAAGAAATCACCCCAACAACCCAAAACCCTAGCAATAATTATGTAGGTGTTTGAAACCCCCAAAAATCGCCCAAATGAGAGTTCTCCCATTTTTTGTAAAGTGCTAAGTGAGAAATGAGGCTGCCAAAGTGTTTTAATTTGACCAGACCCCGCGGGCCATAGTGTCCGGCGATAGTGCCATGGGCACTATCGCATGTCACAATCGCGAGGCTCTCAACACCCGCGGTACAAACCCGGCGATAGTGCCCTCCGCGATAGTGCCATGGCGCAATCGCGTGGCACAATCGCGAGCAACCCCGGACCTACAGTACATTGCCGACGATAGTGCCCTCGCAATAGTGACAAGGGCACAATCGCGTGGCACCCGAAACAGCCCAAAAACTCAACCGAAAATGATAACGAGCACAAGGTTTGTACAATTAAAGATGGTAAATCAATATATGACATTTTAACATAATTCATGATCATAAAATGCACACAAAGACACATATTCACGCATAATCGAAATTAATGCATTAAGGGAGACAAAATACTTACCTTATGAATTTACGGGTGTTACACTTTTAACATGACGGAATCTCCCACTAGGAATTCAATTGGCTTCCGACGTTTATCAGCGTACATTTTCTGACGGTTAATTAGATCGTCTTTCACAAGACTTGCATTCTTTCAATCATATCAACTTAACTTCTCCCAAACGCCTCAAAACATACCGACCCAAAACTAAAGTCATACCCTCAGAAAACCAACCGCAACATATCATCGCAACATACCAAACCCATAGCAAAATATCTTCCCACAACACCACTTACTTCTAGTACCAAGAGAACATTTCCCTCCCGAGCCGCACTGGTCCCACTTAACAGTGTTGTGAAACCCATACGCATTATGCATACGTTACTTCCAAATGTCATTGTCTCAAATTTTACATAGGAAGGAAAATTTTCACAATTCGTCCCTTTCATAGTCCACCAACTCCAACTGTCTGAATTAAAATGACCTATACTTCCGTTTCTCATTGCAACCATCAATCTGTCCGAACGTATTTGCAATGAATCCAAGTTCCATTTGTTTAAATACGGAGTGACTACCCTCATCCAACTACCTCAAATAATCCCCACACTGGGCGACATGTAATGTAACAACCAACATTTCCCTTTTTCCTCTCGGAAACATCCAACACCCTACCATGGATCACTTACTAATGGATGTGAGCTTTTAGATCAATTACCCGACTTAGACTTCTCAACCCCAAAATCCCAACACGCCTCAAATCTCCTTCCCGCACCCTCACCAGTGTTTATGAACTTACTACGACAAGGCTGAAACATAACTCCACATTTCCAAATCTCTTGTCAAACTTCTCGCCCTCTGCTTAGCTACTTACTTAACGATCCTAAAAGTACCGATACACATTTTCTTTTCATTACTATGATTAGCCGAACGGCTACCCACAATTTTCCTTCAAGTTCTTCAACCAAGCCCTTCCAAAATAATCCCCAACACTAGACAGCGTCGCGCATTTCCCACTCCCCAAACAGGAATGACCTATCCACTGGAATTTCCTTCACACTCAAAGAATACTTTGACCACTCCACAGACCTTCTTACCAACTATAAAACCTTCCGGACTAAACCATGAGATATTTCCTTCAATATTTTAGCGGTAAAAGATAACCCGTCTTTATTCGCCGCGAACCAGTGCACATAGTTCCTTCTCTTATATAGACACTCACAGTCGATCGATCATTAATATCAACTTAACACCACCACTATGCCAACTCTACCCCCACACCTCTTAGCAACATACTTGCCAATTCTGAAAAAAAAAAAAACTCCTCAGGAAGCTCCGAGTAAGACTTTCATTCACACTCTACTCATAACAAGAACACCAAAATCCTGGCAAATATCAAGAACCCTTACCACCAAGGACATGCCCGAACGCTACTCCTCCAAACAATCCTCACCCCTACCAGATACTAATCTCTTTGCACTGATCAAAACACTAATACCTGAGATAAAGTCATCTCACGACTTTGTTTTCCCCAAATTTGAACAACCACAGGAACATGCTCACTAACGCCCTGTACCAGGATTTCGCTCCTTGCCGGCTCATCGCGACCTACTGGAATAAAACTCCAGTAGTTTGAAAGATGAAGCGTACCACCTCAAATTCTTAATACTCAAAGCGTGCCCCCTTCCAGCTGTGATATATGTAAAATTCACTCCCACATAACTATCAAAACCTCGTCGATAAAGAATCACTTGACCGAACTAACGATCTTCCACTTTTGTAAGATCCACACAATTTGCCAAACATCACATTAGGTACCCACCTTTTCTGAATAATTCCTCGCTTCCTCACGGAAACTCCTCAAAACTATCCATAGCTACTTCATTTTCAGCGTCCCGCCATTCACCACAAACATGGTTTCTGACTCTCACAGCAACAGCCGACATTGAGATACTTCCACTATGTCTTTACCCTACAAGAATCCTCAAAGAAACCTACCACTTCCACTGCAGTAGCTAACTGCAAAAAAATATCTTTACGACTTTAAATTCCCGGCAGACACAACCTTTCTGTCGCCATTCACGTTTCAAATCACCGAACAAGCGGTTAAGCCTTTATATTACAACATTCTAAATGTCAAAGATTCAAGTCCCACAATACCCACTCCTGCTGCTTATCACCTTTCCTTAACAGGTACACCACAACCAAGGATCGACCACCCTCCGAACGAGCGTCCAACTTTCACTCTCAAAACTTTCCTCATTCTTAAATGCAATCCCTTCCCAATGACCTAGAGAGTGCATAGCCTTCATGCATGATGACACAGTAAATTTATACTGTTGACTTTTGAAAATGTAGAAAATATTACATTATGAAACAAGTTTGAGTATACACGACACTGCATCGGCATAACGGATTAGCCGTACACAACTATCCCGATGATCGATTCGCCTCAGTCTCCATGATGAAATAGGTCTCACCCAATCAAAAAATCGATGTTGACGCTATTGAAAACATTTTCAATAAACTTTACCCAATGCGGTTCATAAAATTTCACTAAAAATTAGGTGATTAGATGATATTACATTTCCACAAAATGCCGACTCATTTATAAAATAAGTGAAATGATTCTTCATTTATCAAGTTCAAGATTCAATGTATCACCCGTTAAACCCGCTCTTTTCCACCGGACACACGCTTACACACGTTATCTTGTTTTCAAAACGAATGCCTCACAAGGCACACACTTACCCCAAAAATATGACATGATGAACACTAACATTTTGTTCAAAACATAATGCATGAGACTCATTTCAGATTGAAGGCTATTCCCTCTAGTAAGGTCACTATTTGCACTCGCCGCAATTTATTACGGCTCTCTTCTTCCGACCAACCAAACAGGGCCCTCACATTTACCACAATCCTCATCACCCACACTTCCCCATCTCCTTGCATGATCCACTACCAACTACCACCGCGATCAAAGATCCGCAATTCAGGCGTCCTCACAAGGTCCTAAATAAACTTACCATCATTAGCTCACCTCCATCCTGTCCTTACTTCATTTTATCAGTCAACTCTGATTTAGTCTGCAACCATGCTTCCCACTCTCTTCAATTAACTACGGCTCCAAAAGCCTCGCTTCTATCTTTCGATTCCTGGATTAACACTTTCCTGATTCCCACTAATCGATACAACAATCTACCAAACCTAAGACTCCCTTGAAACGAGAAGCTCACCTACAAACATTATCCTCTTATGGACCCAAGAGGTCCCTTTCTCAATGAAATATCTACATCCCGCACGATAAATATCCCAACCGGTAAAACCTTATAACCAAAAACGAACTCTCACCACACGCTAGACTAACACTATCAATTTATAGATAGAACTTTCTACCCTGAACCACACTCAACAATAGCAATCGAGTATGCCCATGCACCTGTAAATTCATAATGGCATTGGCCAGATGCAATTCTGAATTTACCTTACATGAGAGTACTCACTATTGTTATCATGTCCCACGTTGATCAAGGTCTTTCTTAAAGGCTTCCTAAATCTCAGTTGTGTCCCGACTCTACAGTTTAAGTTTAGGCCCATCCGGTCACCTAAATCCTTTAAACTATGGCTCTAATACCAATTGTAACAACCCAGATCACACGACATAAGGCAGAACCAACTTTGATAAATAATAAAGCCAAGCGGCCCAAACGTACAACTTAAATTCAAGGTTTACATAGGCAACCTATACACAACTAAGATAATAATAAGAAATATCTAAGATAACGGTCTTCTATCTCTTCCTGTTGCATCTTCTCTTTGCCCTTATCCGCTATCCCTAATACACGCTTGCCTGAAAACAGATTTTTATTTTTGAAAGAGCGAGGGTTAGACCAACGGTCTAGTGAGTCCCCCCTAACAATGCTTTTAAAATCCAATAATCTAGAATAGATATGCAATAAATAGCTCAAATTAAATTTATCAAATCTTCACACTTTCATCAAACACTTTGGCTCACACTACCGTCACCCGCAAGTAACAGTGTGTCTGGCTCACACTGCCTTATTTGGGACACACCCCCAATGGCATAAACGGAACACCCCCCGACTTTGAGCACAAAGCAAATAAAACAACGTATGCATACATTTCTACTATTAAATAACAAAATACATCTCATAGGCTTTTTAACAATCCTCATATATCAAATAAGCATTCATAAGGAAGAATCTTATTTAAACTCGCATGCAAAACAGTTGCATTTAATCTTTAAAATTTAGTTTAAAGAAAAACTCACCTGACGTCCTTAGCTTAAATCCTTCGTCTACTCACACGATTCGACCCGGAACCTATAAAAGAAACATCGATTGATGATCTCCCAGTACTTTATAAATTGATATGGAGTTAACTTTATTCCCCCACTCCTCAACCGATAAATCTAAAAGAAATCGAAACTAGCTACCTTAACCCGAACACTAGAGAAATGGGCCAATCACTCAAATTCCTATTTCACATTTAAACCAACTCATTAATATGCTTCCATATGGGCTTCGGCCCAATAACAGGACCCAGACTAAGATACCAAACGCGACCGGAGGGCGCTGACCGGGGCCTCCCCTCCCGCGCGCTGACCGCGGCTGACTTCCACGCCGACCGGGGCCTTCCCCAGGAGCCGACCGAGGCTGTCCTCCACGCCGATCGGGGCCTTCCCCCAGGCGCCGATCGAGGCTGTCCTCCACGCCGACCGATACAAACCCTGCCCCGACCGGGGCCACACTCACACCGACCGGAGTCTGTGTTGACCGGTGTCAACAACCGGGTTTGCTCGACCGGGGTCTAATACTTGACCGAGGTCCACTCGACCGGGGTCTATTACTCCGGTCCCCTACCCCGACCGAAGGCGACTATGGGTTTTCGATCGATAGAAGAAGGAATGGAACATCTTAAATCCTTTAATAATCCACTACTCTTAACTCGAGGATTTAGAGTACGACATAACTAAAACCAATCATTAATCTCACCTCTAATGAGAAGGCATTATCAATCGATCGATAGGGGTCCGATGGTATCGCAGACTTAAGCCACAGAACTCAATCCAACCATTGAAAGAAAACAACTAATTGCTCACCAACCAATCTGGCTAGAGAAGAAGGTTTAGAGTTTTACCTTGAGAAAACAACTTGCAGAAATATCCCGCCCTCTTTCTTCTTCCCCAATCGCACACCACGCCTGATTTCCTTTTTCTTCAGCCGCCAAGGAATACAATGCAACAATCCCTAGGGATGGAACCCTTTTAATACCCTTTTTCACTTAACCCCCTTTAACTTTAACCTTAAACCACTTCTCACCCCCAACTCTAATTTATTAATTTAATCTTGGGTTATTACAAAAACTTCATAGCTTTGTTCTTTGTGTTTCAAGTTGTGTTTAGTTTTCTGTTTTCTAAGTGAAAATTTGTTAGAATAAATTTATCTTTCTATTTCACAACAATATTAAAAGGTTTATATGTGTAATTTTTCATTTTAGTATCAATAAATAATTAAATTAAGTATAATTTAAGTGTATTGTATTCAACCCCCATTTCTACAAACTATAATACTTGTTACTTTTGTCATTTTTTATTGGGACTAACAAGTATTACATCTGGTTTTATAAAAATTGTTATATTTATTACAGTATCACATAAAATATACAAGTATTTATGTCTAAGCCCATTTATTTTTGAAAGCCTACAACAGTGACATTTCATTTTCGCTTTTTTTTGGTAATTGTAAGTTAATAAAAAGAGAATGTTGCATTAGCATTTAAATCATCATTGGATATTTTTTGATTAAATGGACACCTTTGATACAATTTATATAGTTGACATGTGGTTAGTTTGTAGGATTGTATTGGATTTGAAATTAAATTATACCCTAATTTTATGTTCGTGTAGGTATTTTTACTGGATTTCGTATGATTTGTATGTAATAATGTTTTACAACTTGTTAAAAGTATTTATTTTGTAATAATCAATTAAAAAGGTAATTTAATTGTTTTTATAATTTTTTATAGTTTGTTTTTTATAAAAAAATAAAATTCAACTTCATTCCAAATCTCACAAATCAAAACAACCCTAATTTTTTTTTTCTCCAATGTGGTTTGTGAAAAATTACTATTTTTGTCCATGTGTTTTCTAAATTACGGTTTTTGTTCTTATGGTTTACAATTCATACTTTTTACGTCCCTGCGGTTTAGAGTTCATTATTTTTTCATTCTTTAGTTTACAATTTATTGTTACTATCATCTCTCATCCTTAACAGTAAACCACTGACAAAAATAGCCTCATGAACAAAAACAACAATGAACTATAATACCATAATTCCGAAAGTACAAGGATAATAGTCACAGTCTTTAACAAATAACGGGGATGAAAACCGAAATTTACTCTATAGTTAATTAATAAAATTATGTGAATTTTAAAAAAATAACTATAATTAATAAAAAAATAAAAAGTTTAAGGAGGGTTGTCATGCTTTGTTTGAAAGAGGTCCCTCCCCTCTCTTCTCATCCAATGAAGTTAAAGTAAACCAATTTTGACCCCTCTATTATGGTCATTGGCATAATTACACCATGAATAATGTGTAAGCAAACCAATATTGACCCAACTTTTTTGGAAATTAGATTACTAAAGTATCTACAACAGTTATGTTATAATTTATCTAAATTATAATTTAAAAGTAAAAATTTATTAGAAATTATTACATCAAACTCTAACCATTATTTTATTTTAATAATTTTAGCATTAACTATATTATTAAAATATTCAATACATTTAATAAAATAATATTCTTTCTCCTATGTAGAGTTTTAGGATATGTTTGGCAAAAAAAGCTAGCTTTTTAGCTAGTTTTTTTTCCTGGTACATGTTTGGATGACCATAAGCTAGCTTATTGAAAAGCTACTCATAGTAGCGTTTTGAAAAGCTAGATTATCAACTAACAACTAGCTTATAAGTTAGTTTGACAAACAATGCCTTAGAAATTTCTTTAAATTTGAAAAAAAATCACTTTCTCTATTTTAGGCATCGTTTGGCAAAAATAAGTTAACTTATTTTTTGGGTACATGTTTGAATGGACATAAGCTAACTTATAAGCTACTTGAAGTAGCTTATGAGGAGTTTTTTGTGCTTATTCCAATTATACTCTCATTAATATCCATTATTATATATTAACTATTAATGATAAATAAATATTAATTATTAATATTTATTATTAATTAATTAATAAATATTATTTAATATTATTTAAAAATTATAAGATAAATTTTAATTATACGTTGACATAAAAGTTTAATTATTTAGAATTATTGATAATTATATTAGTTTTTTTAATATTGATCAATATATTCTAGTTATCAATTATTATTATTTTTTTGTAATTATTATTTGATTATCTTTTCCATATTATATGTAATGTTTTTTTAAAAATCATAAGTTAATGTATATATATATTTTTTTAAATTTTGGTTTAAAATTCAAAATTTATAATATATATAATAATAAATTTCAAAATTTTTAATTAACATATTATATTATTTACTACCTTATTTGTATTTATTAATATATTATATTACTATAAATTTATTTTAATTATATTATTAAATATTGTAATTGATTATTTTTGCTAGATGTCCTTTTTGGTACTTTTACATCTTATAAGCTAACTTTTGTCAAATGTGACTTTTTCATCAGCTAGCTTATCAACTGTTCATTTTTAGTTGACTTGCAGTCATTTGATTTATTTTCTTTATTGTTATTAAATGAAATCTTAAACGGCAACGTCGCATGTTCATTTTAATTGACCTGCAGTCATTGGATTTTAAAAAGAAAAAGTTCTAAAACCTTCGAGTTGAGAAACCAACATGAGTTTTTAGCTTGACTGAAAAGTAGGAAGTCGTATTGTTTTAAAAACAAAAGTCAGTTTACTTTATATTTACTGTTACATATGCCCTTGTTTCTTTTTAGATACATGCTTGCAGCAAAATATTTATCTTCAACGAATATCTTAATCGTTAATGATTAAAATCGAAAATAACCCGAAATCTACCTAAATTAGGATCCCTTTATTGACCCATGTTTCTTTTAAAAAGGGTAGTACACTCACAACATACTTTTGATAAATAACAAAAAAAAAAAAAAAACTTAGACATAAACTCACAATGCATGTAAAATCTAACCATTTGGATTGTGGCATACTGTTTAAGGCTGAAAAGATATACTGGAAATCTCATATTTCTTGGATTTGAATTTCAGTACTGCTAAAGCTTTTGTGATCATGAAAATTCACTTGCGATGAATTTAAACTATTCGTAATCATTCAAGAGATTAATCAGTAACGATAAAGCATTATGATACCAGTCAACCAACGTTACCTTAAAAAAAAAACATGTAAATTATAGATAAATGATGGGAGTTTGATGTCATAACCCATGCCTACCATACCTATAAAGTGGGAGTCATACAAGAATTAAAAATTGCTAAACCTAAATAAAGCACCCACCCCACATACAAAAAACATGAACTCATTCATCATGCTGACCAAATCCAACATTTTTTGCACTTTCCCAAAATGCCCACAATATTTATTATTATTTTTATTTAAAACATTTACTTTTTTTTTGAACGGCAGAAAATACACACACATTCCTATGGTATCCGGACATCCGAGGGCAGCACCGACTAATCCACGACGACCCGGCCCAACCCTTTGGACTGGACCCGTCCAGGCGCCGACTAAGCCCGGGCCAAGGACCGAATCCACAACCCATTGACTGGTTGCCCGAAAACCTGGACTCGAGCCGACCCCCCCCCCCCCCGGGTGTTACCGAGTTTCAGGTTACCACTCAGGCAAGACATGATTTGCTAAAACATTTACTTTTAATTTCATAATTTAATATAAAAATGTTGGTAAAAATAGCTAAAATAACGTTTATATGTTGTTTTTTTTCAATTATGGATTAGAATTAATCTTATGATAAATAAATATGGGAAAAAATACATTTCTGAATTTTTTTATTAGGTAATTTATATTGAAATATATTATATTTTTACAAAAAAGATGGATCTTTTTTGACTCAATTATTGTACGTTAAATTTCAATACATATTATTGATTATTTGGGGTTTTGAATGTAGCCACAAGTTTTGGTCCAATCAATACTTGGATACAACACCAATAATAAATAAATGACAAATTACATCAAAATATATTGTATATGACACTTGTTTTTTTATACACTAAAATAGTAATATAGATATTTATTTTAGTATGGATAAAATAACAAAATAAATTTTAAATTTTCTATTTTAAAATATCTCTAGGAGATTTTGTATATAATAACATCAATCCTAAAAAAAATTCAAAATTTATTAATAAAAATATTAAAAAAAAAAAAAAAAAAAAACCTTTACTTGATGAAGAGGCATTTTTACATGTTCCAATTAAAGCAAGGGTTATTTGTGTTGGCAATGACCTTTGCTCAAAATAGAAATACCCAAAGCCAAAGGAGTGACATGGTTGAATAACCCCTATTTCATTTTTAGCCTATTGCTACTATGAAGAGACTTCAAAGCATTGCCCTCATAGCCAATCATGAATTGTACATTATGCAATAAATATTGTATTCCCTCTATTACAAGATAAATATCTATATTACTATTTTAGTTTGTCTTAAAATAAGTGTTTATTTGCGAAGGTAATTGACTACTTCCGTATTATACCCTTAATTATGAAATGAACAAAATATCTCTTTATAATTAAGGGTAAAATTGTCATTTTGAAAATTAAAAAGAGTAATTCTTACACAATTTTAAAATAGTGCACATTTTTTTGTGAACATTTATTTTGGGACAGAAAAAGTACGTTATTTTATATTTTATAGCTTTTCATAGAGGTGCCGTATAGGATGAGTTTGGTAACGAATCAAAATATGTTCGTTTTTTTTAGTATATGGGTCGGAAAAAATTGGGTCGATCTGTAGACATTTGTTGTTGTTTTTTTTTTTTAATTTTATTAATACTTATTAGATTGAATATGATTATTAATGATATATCAATATATTTTTTAAATAAAATAGTTTGGGAGGTTGTATACATATATTTTTTAGTAAAGGTTGTATGAAAGTGATGAGGATTCTTTTATCATAGCTTGGATATTTAAGAAAGACGATCAAAATTTATTTATTATCATCAACGTTTTAGATTATGAAATAATTGAAATATTTATGGAACCAGATATTCAATAGACTAGATGGACGATTTAGACGCTTTATACTAGTTAGATGATTTGTAAAAGAAATAAATTGTAGGGCGCGTTTCTTTTGCAACCCAAACAATTTGTACAAACTATGCAAACCAATCTTAATCGTTCATCAAGTTTAATGAATATATGATTTTATTATGTTTCCTAATTTAAAATCATGATTGTAATGAATAAACTTAACATTTCTTAATTTAAAATCATGATTATAATGAATAAAGAATAAACTTAATATTTCCTAATTTAAAATCATGATTATAATGAATAAACTTAACATTTTTCATATATATCACACTCATTATTAATGAATCATAATCATTATCCATAAATATATATATATATATATATTGTTTTCTAATATAGTGGTTTGCATAGTTTGTACAAATTGTTTGGGTTGCAAAAGAAACGCACTCATAAATTGTATATATAGAAGATGAGAGATCTTTTACAAACCCAACCGTTAGTACAAACCATTGAAACCAATTAATTGAGATATTTATAGAAATGACAAGGGTTTATTTATTATGACTTAAATATTTATTAAAATTTATTAGAGTTCTTTTATTATCATCAACGCTTTATATTAGGAAACAATTGAAATCTATATTATATTATAAAACACGGATAAAAAACTCTTAAATACAAATTATTAGGTACAAGGTACCATCATTTTATACAATATTTTAAAAATCTCTTAATTTACAAGTATCAAAACACAAGTTACATATTACTATTGCAGACTTCTAACACGGTAACACCCACCAATTTGGTATGTACATGGCCTTCCTTTTATGCAAACATTTTCATGTATCACTATTAATTAATATATTATATTACTATAATTTTGTTTTAATTATATTATTAAATATGTAATTGGTTATTTTTTCTAGATGTCATTAAAATATATAAGATAATCATTGAATTCTAACAAAATACTTAATTTTTTATATAAAAACATTATATTATTAAGCCTAAATTAAACAAATTTATAAAAAAAAATATTATCATTTTCTCAAAACCATCCAAAATCGTACTGTAAATCGACAAAAAAATAAAATAAAACATTAAAATCGTGATGTATCTCGCTGCATTGCGCGAGTACGCTTCTAGTATTAATTGAATCATATATTCAATAACTAGATAAACGCTGGAGATTGGTTTGTATGATTTGAACTAATGGTTGAGTTTATAAATTAAACCACATATATATATATATATATATATGTATGTATATATATATATATATATATATATAATATGGCATGTAATTGGCCCTTTGGTACCCCAAAGAAAGCATTGACCTAGTGGTTCATGCCCTTATGTGCCCTCCATGACCACCCTAAGCCTATTCATTAAAGTAGTGCCATGGCTTATGCTATTATTGTTATTTTTAAATGTGTATAATTTATGAGGTATTAATCCTTATATCACATTATTTATACTATAATTATTCCATCCCATAAACTAATAAAATTCAAATTAATCAATATCTTCACACCTAAACTTTCACATATCAACTAAGTTTGACTTTTTATACAAGTCAAATTATTCGTCAAAAAATTGGATGTTTCAACTGTTCAGTTTTTTTGGATTTAAATACTGTATCAGATGAAAGAGACGCATCCTCGTTTTTTTTTTCTTCTTATCATAAAATCAGAGCCTGTAAGATGAATATATAATAAAAACACAGACAAAATAGAAAATTAAGTACCAATAGCATCTTCTACTTCACTTACACTCCCTGTTGTTATCATTTTCTGCATTAGGCAAAAGATAATTAGTTACTGTATTTTTTATTAAATATTTATATAAAAATATTTATCAGTTACATACTTGTATTCACATAATTATAATTAAATAATATTTTTATTTTCAATTTTAGTCAACTTACGTCACATAAATTTAATAACAATTGAGATGACAAACATTTTTTTATCATCAAACTTTGTGGGCTTAACTCAACAGGCAATAAAGCTTGAGCTTTTGGGGATTCTTCTCACACGTCACCAGTTTGAGTTCTACAAAGCTACTGTAGATTTTTTTTGGCTGTTCTCCGGGACCTCTCAGATTAGTTCAACTCGCCGGCTCATTCCTCTTTTTTTCGATTCAATCATTGATGTGAATAATTTTATTAAATTTGAAATTGATGTCATGAAATAATTGAAAATATTATAGAAATACTAGGCATATACCCGCGCGATGCAGCGGAATGTAAGTAAATAACGAACAATTAATGCTACTTCCTTATAGACATGTTATCAACAATCAACCATGACCTATGAATCACAATTTATGAAACCCTAAACCCATAAAGATATTCAATAATTAGTTTATATTACAATTATTGACAAAAAAATTATAATGATATAAATTTATAATAAAAATGAAACGTATTTTACGATTATGTATTTTTAATGTGCTAATAGTGGAAAAAAATAAAACGTATGGATAGAAAACAAATTAGTTCGTAGATATTCATGATATTTAATAGTACAGTTAAATTAAAAAATATTCAATATTAGGCTCGTTTTGAAGATATTGATGAGACAATTATAATAGTATACTTTGTAGAAAAAGAAACTTATTTTTTCATTGCATTTTTGTTCATATACGATTATTTGTGTTAATATGATAATGGTGTAAAATAAAAAATTAAAAAATAAGGGATATAAAATGAATTAAATAAGTAATTGTAAGGGTGACAAATGTAACATTATAAGGGTGATAAGTGTTGTTGTATAAAAACTTAGGGTAATAAGTATTATTGTATAAAAGCTTAGGATGATAAGTGTTATTGTACAAAAGTTTGTACAATAACCGTATTAGTTTTTTTATATAGTAGTAGAGATTTAATTCATAGATATTCATGATATTTAATAGTACGGTTAAATTTAAAAATATTCAATATTTGACTCGTTTTGAAGGTATTGATGGGACGATTATAATGGTATAATTTGTAAAAAAAGAAACGAATTTTTTCATTGCATTTTTGTTTATATACGATTTATTTGTGTTAAAATAATAAGGGTGTAAAATGAAAAATGAAAAAACAAGGGATAGAAAGTAAATTAGATAATTAATTGTAAGGGTGATAAATGTAAAATTTAACTTTAATAGCTTTCCAAAAACCGTTTTCCAATAACTACTTTTTTCAATAACCGTAATAGTATTATATAGATATGTAATTTAATCCAACACGTGTTTATTTGTTTCGCCCTAATGGAGCCCAAGAAAGCAATTTTGCATGGTGTATACTGTGTTCTTGGCGCATTTTAGTATTGGGCCATGGGCCCATGGCCGAAAGAGATACTCATCATAACATCGGATTCTTAAAACTTCAAAAAAATATTTTTTAAATATTTTTTGTTAATTTTATTTAAACTAAGGTTATGTTTGGCAAACTAGTTGATAAGCTATGAATGATAAGCTAGCTGGTGAAAAAGTCATGTTTGGCAACAACTAACTTATAAGCATGTAAATTACCAAAAAAAAACATTAATTATTTATATATAATTAAAAGTTAATATATAATTATGAATATTAATGAGAGGCATAATTGAAATAATCACAAAAAGCTCCTCATAAATTACTCCAAGTAGATTATCAAAAAGCTAGCTTATGGCTATCTAAACATGTACCCAAAAAATAAGTTAGCTTATTTCTACCAAACAATGCCTAAACTTTGTTACTTTCTTCCTCCCAAAATAAACGTTCACCCAGATCCAGATAATGAAACTAGGTATTTGACTAGGAACATAGTAAAGAAAGGTAGAGACCATAAACTAATAGTAGGACCTGTTGCTGGTTTTGATCCAGATTGATGAGTGATTTAGGAATTACCCTTAACTGTTCGGAAGGATGAAATCAATAAAAAATGCAGATAGTTTTATAAATGTTTAATTATTACGTTTTTTAATTAACTGAATAACAAATTTACCCTTAATTATAGAAAGAGCAATTTTCTTTATCTCATAATTAAGAGTAAAATTGAAAAGTAGCCATTTATTCAATCAGTTGTAATTTGTACATGACTGTTTAGTAGTAGATTAATGATATAAAAATAATCTTATCCAGTAAGTTTTTATAAGGGAAAGCTTTATGCAGAAAGTCAAGTTTTTTTTTTCAAATATCTCATCCCAATTAAAAAACACGCTCATTCTATCTATGAAAAAATTCTCTCAGACAAAAGGCTTCTCAATTTATACTGACAGATTAATTCAGGACTTCATGTAAAATCAACCAAACGACTCATTATCTACAACTTTTTACTACATTCAAGGTCTCTTAATTTATTAAGCGATTACTCTAATTGTTGGTAAACACCCCCGATGGACGAAATCAAACAATCGACCAAAAGCGATAAAGCCTCGGTCATTCTCGCAACATCTTATAACTACACGTCTATGTCAACATTGCATATCCTATACTTACAAACGTCTATTGTGTTTGGTGAATATATACAATATCTTTCACATGTCATTTTATATTCTTTTCTGTCGACTTCAATCATCGTTTCAACATCACGTAACTCTAGGAGTTTGTCATTGTTTTGTCCACATTACACACATCTTTTTTTAAGGAATTTTGTTATTCGATTACCTGAAATATCGATCTATTTGATTTCAAATTGATTTCTAACACGTGTTTTCGGCCCTTAACCTATGATCGATGCTTCCCGAGTTCGATTGTATGCCTCGTAACCTCAACTGTCACACAACTGGTATATTTTTCGATTTCTATGAATCGTTTATAATGTCTTATACAACCATTTATTTCACATTATTGTCCTTTGATATAACATTAAACCATCTGCACCACGATCTAAATCATACAACTGTTATCTTCAGGGTCTTATGAGATTTTTTTTTGCTGTTATCTTCAGGGTCACTGAGATTTTCTTAACTGTTATCTTCAGACTCTCATGAGATTTTCTTAGCTGTTATCTTCAGGGTCACTGGGATTTTCTTAACTGTTATCTTCATGGCCAGATGGGATTTTACCAACTGCTATCGTTAATATGTATCTTGTGCTTTGATACTTGTAAATTAAGAGATTTTTAAAATCTTGCATAAAATGATGGTACCTTGTGCATAATAATTTGTATTTAAGAGTTTTTTATCCGTGTTTTATAATATAACTAGAAGTGTACTCGCGCAATGCAGCGAGATACATCACGATTTTAATGTTTCATTTTATTTTTTGTTTTTTTTTGTCAATTTACAGTACGAAATTTGATGGTTTTGAGAAAGTGATAATGTTTTTTTTAGATAAAGTTGTTTAATTTAGGTTTAATAATATAATGTTTTTTTATATAAAATAAACATTAAATATTCTGTTATATTTTTTTAATTATATTTTAGATTTTTTATATTTAAAATTTGATTTTTATCCTGTATTTAATTATGTAGGGAGTGATTTTAGGGTAGTTGAAGTAAGGAGTCATTTTAGGGAAGTTAAACTTGTTAGAAATATGAATTAAATAGGAAAAGATTTTAAGTTTTAATTATTTATTTAAGTTTTAAGTAATTAGCATTAAATAGTGGTACATTAAGCTTTAACAGATGATTTTAAGAGTTTTTTATCCGTGCTTTATAATATAGTATAGATATAATATAGGGTTGGGTTCACGTGAGACCACCCTGTTTTCGTGAGACCGGTGAGACCAAAAAATAACATTAAAACTTCACAGCGATTCATTGTGAAGGAATGAAAAACAGCAAACCTTCACAACAAAAACACTGTGAAGGTTTACCTTACCTTCACAGTCTTTTGATGCGAAGGTTTAGTGTTATTTTTGTGGTCTCACGTAAATAGCATGATGATCTCAAGTCATATAATATATATATATATATATATAGATATATAGATATAGATTCAACACTTTAAACATACATAAAATGATAATATATCGAATAAAACCAATAAATACACATATTTTAACATCAAATTAGAGCTTATTTTCATGTCGTTTTAATCCATAATCTCACTTAAACGACACAGGCTTCCCATTCGCACCCATACTAGATGTAGCTCTCATCTTAATCTTTGCTCGATCGATGAAATTTGAAACCTTTTCGTGGAAGCTATCGTGCCCGGTGACGGTTTTCCGACCACCACCACCGACATCCGATGGAGCACTCATCTTCATCTTCATACGCCCGATAAAACTATCGAACTTTGCCTCACCGAAAGTGGGCTGATCCGACAACTCTTTACCCCCGGTACGATCTTCGTTTTTCTTGACGTTGTCTGAAGAAAAGCGCACGAAATTCTTGACGGGTTTCACCTTCGGAGGAGGAACAGATTCGATCGGGATCTCTTTACCGGAAACGGGCTGTTGAAGAGCCATCGGTTGGGTGTACGAAACTCGAGCATTTGATGATAGTGAAGGGTATCGATTGGGATAACGAAATCGACCGAATGTAGCTTTACGGATCTTATCACACGAAGTTCTTGAAGGGTTTTGGCTCGATTGGTTTTTAGCCATTTTCGTTGAGAGAAAAGCCGATGGGTTTTCAAGATATCGAGGTTTCGTGGCCATTTAATAGGCGAACGTCGAGCTTTCACTATACAATCCTTGGTTTGCAAGCTAAGATCCATAAAAATTGTCAATAAAGGTTTGGCAAAATTGGGATCGAGAGATTCCGATCACACTTCTAACTCATTTATGTATCGAGTTGGGATCGTATTCTGCTTTTTCGTGCCACCTTTTTGTCACTGAAATCGACCTGTAAGCGAAAACAATCATTTCTTTTTCGAGTTGTGTGTAGAATCGGATTCCTCGAGTACCCACCGAGTCTCTTGACCAAATGATTGTGGGTTTGGTTCGAGGTACGTGTTACAAAATGGCTATTGTCTTATCGACCTAACAGTATCCGAGTTACCGATAGACTCCAGTCTTTTTAAAAGTAATGAATTTAAACCCCAGCAGATGTGAAGAGTGTGGATAAGTATTTACTATATTTAAATTAAAAAAATGATTTTATTTAAAAAAATGTATGTGGTTTCAAACTTATTAAAAGAAAGAATCAGATTCTGGGATTACCTCCCAAAGTCTAAAGATACAAGAAGTTTTAGGAATCTTGATAATTGAAAGTTTTATGCAGTTTCATTCAATGTTTGGCCTTTTTTTCTTCTTTCTTTCTGATATCTTATTTTTCTATATCTTAACTTTGAATAAGACATATTGAATTTGTTTGATATGGTGTAATTAAATGAGAAACATGAAAATCATTGGCCATGTGTGTTTCATAATGTGAAACAATGTATGTAAATGTATAACGTTGTTTCACAATATGAAATAAAAATAATATTAAAATTTGATATTAAAAATAATCAAATTGTGAAACAACATAGTATATATTGACATGCATTGTTTCACAATTTAAACCATGTATGAGAACCGGTTTCGCACGGTTCTCAACTCTTTTGTAATTTTCATTTGATTAGTACCCTTTGTTTGGTTTGGTTTATAAAACGAAACGGTGGATGACAATTGTTTACGTGAAGTTAAAGCAACAGAAGAAGAAAGCCGACAAAAAACATTGGTCTTTTACGCTTTTTCCCCCGATTCTCTTTATATTTATTATTGTTTTTTGTTTGCTTTCTGTGTAATAATCGTCACGGACGGACCCAAGTTTTTTTTTCATACGGTGGCACCATATAGCCACCGTATAATATAGACAAAAAATAATTACAAAAAACACGATTTTTATCGACGTGTTTTCATCTTTTTACCGACATTCAAGATTGTTTGATGTGTTTTTAGTCTAATTCCACCATTTCGAGAGATTTTTAAAGTTTTTTGTTTGATTTCGACGGATTTTTAAGTTTTTCTTATTGATTTCAAGGAATTTTTTCGGTTATTTGGTTGATTTCAAGAGTTTCCTTCGGGTTTTTGGTTGATTTCAATAGTTCTTTTTGGTTTTTTGGTTGATTACGAGGTAAGTGTTACACCTTCTTGAAGCTTCCAAAATAATACGGTAGCATCTTCCAAAATGATACGGTAACACCTTTCACGAACCTAAATTTTTTTACCCTTCGCCGGAGAAATAATACGGTGGCACGTGCCACCATAACCTACACACTAGGTCCGTCCATGATAACCGTGACCAAAGTAATAAAGTTGGGGGTATGGTGAGTGTTTGCCCCAAGCCTAAAGTGTGGAGGCTAACTTGTAAAATTGAATAAAAAAGGATTAAACCCGAATGCCCTATCTCCCTTGTTTATTTGTTGTTGGAGACGGCTAAGAGAAAACCAGGAAGATTGGGGACATAAATCAATTTGGGAGAAATTGAAGAAGAAGTGTAGCATTGAAGAGGCCCTTGCCATCTGTTCTTGAAGGTAACCAATCATCCCCCATGTTTATTCTATAATTTATTGGTTAGATTAGTGTTTAGTAAGATTGAAATCGTTTGCAGAAATAATCATCTTCTTATTTTGATTTTTGGTTCGGTCTATGTATGTTCTTGGGTTTGAGGTTGGAAGGAATTAACCTCCTAACTTATACTTAGAAATAGGGTAATGGAGGATTGGTTTCTAGAAGGGTCGACCCCCTTCGTCTCGTCCCAAAACCATCGAACTGGTAACCTAGTCGCATGGGAGTACCTGGGAAGGGAACCCCGAGAGACGGGGTCCCGAATTAGGAGAACCCAGGGAGGGCGGGGTGGAAATGAACCCGGGAGTGGATCCCCAGGAGACGGGGTCCCAGGTGGGGATTGAAACCGGGGAGACTGGGTGATCCCGAGGAGTCCGGGCAGTGGGATCCCGGGAGGGGTGCCCCAGGAGGGAAGGAGAGAGGGTCAGAAGTCGGCATGTGAGGGGAGCCCGGGAGCCAAGCGAGAGAGAGACTTGAGAGTTGGGTTAGGGAGGTCGAGCCCGGAAGGGGGGAGGCCCAGTGACCGAATCCAACCTTATGAGAGGGATGGTTTTCAATGGTGGGTACTTGTAAGGTTTGGTTTTCTTACCGCCCTTTTTCATTGTTATTGGTAGGTGCTCGTTCTTCAGGTTAAGGCATTAGTAGAAAGGTTTCGCGGGAAAATCCAAGTGAGTCATCCTACCCTAACTCTATTGATGATGATATAATGATATCGTGAGATTTATTTTAAATGTTTATTTATGTGAGTAAAGTAACGTATGCATACATTGTGGTATTATGTCGGCCATACGGAGGGGGGTCCCGTATGTGCTCATACCGGGGGGGTGTATCATTTATGCCATGGGGGGGGTGTCCCAAAATAAATGCAATATGAGTTAGACGCATTGTTACTTCCACCTGACTTCAGTGTGTGTCGTAGTGTGTTTCATTTGTGCAATGACTGATGATGTAAAGTTTATTTGCAAATATTTTTAAAGTGTGGATAACTGTTTTTGGAGGGAACTCACTATACCTCTTGGTCTAACCCTTTTTTCCAAAAACCTAAAAACTTTTTCAGGAACGCGTGAAAGTAGGGGGATAAGGTAGAGGAAAAGAGAAACTGTGAGTTCAGGATCCTGATCTTGAAGGACGCTGCCTTAGTTGCCAGCCTTAGATGTTTTATTTTCTTGTCTTGATTCCCAACTGTGTATTAGGTTGCTTTCAACAAACCTTGGATTTTTGAATTCATGCCTTGGGCCGCAAAGATTTATATTATGTCGTTTATGCTTTATCTTTGTGAGTTTGGGTTGTTATAGTTGGCATAAGAGTCATAATTTAAGGGATCTAGGTGGCCGGACGAGCCTAGACTTAAACTGGGAGAGTAGAAACACAACTGAGAAAATAGGAAGGCCTTAGGGAGACCACAACAGGGACACGAGTAATAGGGTAGTAAGGACTAACATGTAAGGTAAATTTGGAATTACATCTGACCAATGTAATTGCAAATTTACATGTACATGTGTGTGCTTAATTTGCCTTATTACGTTATAACTGTTGGTTAAATGTTTTGTGTTGTGTCTTTTCAGTAAGCAAAATGTCTGAGCGTTAAACTAGTAAGTCTGGTTTAACAATTTCGTAAACGAAAAGGGCCAAATTACCGGGCTTAGGAGTAGACGATACAAAAAAGAACGGTTTGATTTGGCATGAATTTTGAAACAAACGACTAAGGAATATGAATTAATGTCCCTAAAAAAGTAAACCATAAAGAATAACTACTAAGGCTATGTTTGATAAACTAGTTGATAAAAAAAGTAAACCATAAAGAATAACTACTAAGGCTATGTTTGACAAACTAGTTGATAAGTTAGTTTATCAGTCTTAAGCTAGCTTATGACTGATAAGGTAGACAGTAGCTGATAAATTAACTGATGAACAAATCATGTTTGACAAAAAGTAGCTTATACGCATGTAAGATGACCAAAAATGACATATTGAAAAAAGTAGTCAATCACAATATTCAATAATATAATGAAAACAAATTTATAATAATATAATATGTCAATTAATACAAATAAGATAGTAAATAAAAATTAAATAATACAATATGTTGATTAAAAGGATTTAAAATTAATTATTATATATATACTATAAATTTTGAATTTGTTAAAACAAATTTTAAGGGGTGTTTGGGACTGCTTGTTTAAAGGGTTTATTAACTTATTCCGTTTGGTCACTGTTGATAAGCAGTTTCCAATGTTTGTATGGGAGAAAAAAAACTGCATATACCGTTTTGTCACCGCTGATAAGGAGTTTTTAATAAGTAATTCCATTATAGTTTGTTAACTCATTTGAAACAACTTATGAATTTGTTGGTTATTTTACATATATAAGCAATCGTAAACACTTCATAAATAACAACTTATTAGCGTATTATGTTTTAGTACTACCATAAGTTAAACACCTTTTATAAAACTCCGATTTAAATAAGCAATCCCAAACACCTCCTTAAAAACATCTATATTAATTTATAATTTTAAATATTCGTCACATATAATATGAATAATAATAAAATTGGCCAACTTCACATATCCTATTTAATTAATAATTTTTCAAAAAATATAATTAGTAATTAAATTAAATATTTTATTAAAATCATTTAATACAACTTTATATAACTTACATAAACATATTTAGAATTTTTATATTTGTTTTTTGATAGCTAAAATATATTGAATAGTAATTAAAAAAAATTAATATAAACTATTCTCTCTCATACTTTCTCCTAGGGGTGTTCGCGGTGCGGTTTGAACATTTTCCCAAATCTCAAAATGCACCGCATAAACCTTAAACCGCAAAATGCTACGCGGTTTATGCGGTTTGTCCCTATCACACCTTATGCCTACAATCAAAAAATTATAAGTTTAAAAAATTGAAGATAACAACTTATTAAAAAAATTATAAATACATCAATAATGAATCATCTACAACCACGAATTTAGCCTCAACTACAATACACAATTTAAGAATTAACCTCAACACTCACATTCATCCTATACATGCACACTATGAAAAGGACGGATGTTACTAAACCCAAACAATTGCTATCTCCAACTTGAGGAAGGCTTCACCGACTAATCACTCTTGAAAGGCTAAGGCTCAACCCTTCGTAGCACTGCTAGAATCGAACCCCCGACAGGAACCTGATGCACATGCCGACAAATAAAAAGATTAGACTTAACGTCTAGTGAGCTCAAGAGTTTTAACATGAATGAATATATCTTTAAAAAAAAAGAAATCAGTTTAAAGCAAGATTCTTCGAAATATTATACTTCAAAATGGAAACGACTCATTTTCCTTAATATACACTTTTAAAGACAATGCTTCCAAAAACATGCATTTCTTATAAAACGATGCAACCCGTAACTCACCCAAACGAGGTCATAGTTCGGCACTCACATTTGTGAAAATGTAGATAATACTTCTTATCCCAAAACACCCAAACTCGGGTGGGACATAATACTCGACCCTTAAATAACGGAAAACAAACCATATAACATGGAACTGAAGCTTAATACTCACGCGACCATAAAATGAAATGAAATCCAAATAATAAAGCATGGACAATTAAATATCCAAAATACAGCGGGCCAACAACGGGGGATACCCGTATCCGTTGAGAGCGGAGGAACACAAAAGTATGTCACTCAAACAACGTTGATCGTACGACACTTCACGACACGCAAGCCCAAGTGTCCCTACGAACTCTTTACAAGTTCCACCCAATAGATAGTTGGTCTTAGCGAACCACACCGGAAATTACCGCCAAAGGCTCAACCCACGGGGGATACAACGAAGGCATTGCCCCACATGGCGAAGGTCCCAACGCCCATCAGAGGACTCCCCTAGTCATAATAGCTCAACCGGAACTCAACCACACTTAGTACCTACTTGTAAAGACAAGGTCATAACCCATGAGTCCCGGAGTCCAACCCCATACCACTCAACTGACCATCAAATAAGATTGACTTACGTGCCTATGGATCCAATGCAACACAGTCTAAGATTACACGATTATACCTGAATGACTAAAGCACTCGAGTCTGTAATTATCAATAACATGCAATAAAATGCATTAAGATATAAACCATGAAATGGGACTCTACATCGAGCCATTAAACCCGGAAAAATATCCACAAGACTCTTTTAAGCCAATACCGAGCTAAAATGCTCAAAATCCATTTGACCAATAATTATCGGTCCCCCGAGTAATAAGATGCCTTTAAACAATGTTTACGAAGACACATACCTCAAAGACGAGATTGACTCAAAACTCAACACATAAATGGGACCAAAGGTTTTCCAAAGGGTTCCTGAATGCAAATACAACAAAATGCATATGACATGAAATAAACATCATTTGAACCAAAATCACCAAGATGCATAGGTCATGAAATGGACTCTATTTGTACAAAATCCCCAAAATGCATAAATCATGTTATTACTTATCAAGATGTCCAAATCCCAAATATGAGTATTTTATGAAACTAAAATAAGCCAAGTTTATCAAATATGAAAACTCATTAAAATACTCACCCTTTGACAAATACCAAGTGAAATACATTTTTACTCCAAAATACTCAAAACTTATCAGCAGTTAACCATTTCATGTAAAACACTTTAAAATACCCATTTTGGCATGTACACCGTTTTCACAAATCAACTTGAACTCACCTTGCTAGATTTAGACTAAATCTATACTTCACCCAACGAGCTCTTTTGAAGGTCGCTTGAATCCTCAAGCCGAGAACTTCTAAAACCTAGATCCAACATTCCAAACCATAAATATCCATTTTCAACCACATAGAAACATTCCCCAACATAATATACCAAAATCCTTAAACGAGATCAAAGCCCTAGTTTCTCCAAAACTAACAAATCCGAGATCTGATAAACCAAACACTAGGAAAACATCCAAATAACTTTTATAACCCTAAATCAAAGAAGCTTACCAATAAAGATGACGAGACTTTCCGAGAACACCCAATCCAACTCTTCAACCCGAGCTCCCAACCGAAGAACTTGATGAGGAAGGTGAAGATGGGGGTTTTGTGGCTCAAGCTCCCAACTAGCTAGATGATTTAGAATCATGTGGTTTGGGGAGAAAAAACTCCCAAAATGGGTTAGGGTTCGATTTTAGGGTTTGGGAGAGAAAGGGAGAAAATGAAGATGAAGATGGAGATGGTGAAGAAGCTTCCAATACCGAAACCTCGGATGGAACTCTTGATTTTAGCAACAAATGGTGAGAGTTTGGTGGTTGAAGGAACCCTAGAATAGTTAAGAAAGGGAGAGTTGGGAGAGAAAGAGTTGGGAGAAAGAGAAGTGAGAAATGAAATAAATGGGGAAAACTCATTTAATCCCGCAGCTGCACCTTCTGGTGTGACGCACGACCCGTGCGGTTTTACTGAAGGAGGGCGCACGACCCGTGCACCCTGCAGACCTGCACATGAAGCCCCCATTTTCTTCTTCTAAGATGGCCAAACGGAAATCGGGGTGTCGCAATCCTCCCAACCTTGAAATGATTTCGTCCTCGAAATCTCGGTTCACATGAAACCTTACCCACATGAAGATTGACTTTAACCCATTTGCCAGCACCACTAACCCGACCCCTACACCGATGCTCACATCAGTTGCCCCTCTTGGGCACATTATACTCATAACCGAGCGAACACTTAACTCCCAAAGTAACCTTTACCCACAAGGTTACAGTCGTCTCCCAATCTTAGAATGGCAATCACTACCTCTAAGGTAGTCTGTGACCTCAACATTTCACCAATCAAATTCCTTCGGATCATCACGGTTCCAAACCCAACATCAAAGATCACCACTAAACTTCCAAAATCCTCAGATTTCAACTGATCCAATCCTAATGCTGATAAAGTTGACCTCCTCAGGCACACCAATGCGTCCTTCAGGCAACTGGTTGACCCGGATTCGGTTAACACTCAACTCCGTTCCAACCCCAACCTCACAATAATCCTCTAATGCAACCTTTTTCACCATGGAAAAGCTTATACACATCGGTATTTACTTAACAACATTTAACCTTCTTCAAATTTCCATTACCGAAGGTCATTATTTCCCATGATCCAACCGGGATATTTCCGAATATCCCAAGATCTTTTGACTTCAAGAACACAAGTCGACACCTAGGACTAAACGGTGACCTCGAAAACGTGGGCATCCCACCCAAAATTCAATCCAGACGGATGGTCACAATTAAGCATGACATCAAACAGAGTGCTAAAAACTCCAATCATTACTTTTCTAACAAACGGACCATAAGAATTTCCTTTGATCGCGGAACCCACAAAAAAAATTGTGTATAATCTTGAATTTTAAGTACTGTGTATCAATAAACAATACTTAATGCATAAAAAATTGTTTTTAAGAGTTTATTCGATAGTTTAATAATAATGTAATTTATTTTAGGTTTAATAACATAATGTTTTTTTTATAAAATAAACATTAAATATTCTATTCGATTTTCTTAATTATATTTTAGATTTTTTATATTTAAAATTTGATTTTTATCTTATATTTAGTTATGCGGGAAGTGATTTTAGGGGAGTTAAAGTGGTTAGAGATATAGATTGAAAGTTAATAAATAACATTAAATGTAGTACATAAAGCTTTAATGATTGTTTTTAATAGATTTTAAATAATTAAAATTAAATAACAGTACATTAAGCTTTAATAATTGTTTTTAAAAGTTTTTTTATAGATGATTTATAATATAAGTATAAATTCAGTTTCTTTGCTGGGTCAAATTTACTCAATGTGGGCCAGCCATAAAAGCCCATTAACAACCCCGGCCCATTTTCTTTGTACTACAAACGCCCAAAACAAAACCCTTGACGCTGCTACAGTTATTGAGTGATCGATCCCATCCGTAAAACCCACCAAAACCCCCCTTCTTCACCTCTAACAACACTCATACCTCCGTCTCCTTCTTCATCTACGTCCATCAATGGCGTCTGTTGCCTTCAGAAACCCTAATTCCAGACGTATATTTAGACTATCTCCTCAATTACGCTCCGGTTGTCGAGGATCCGTTGTATCAGCTTCTGGTTTCCCAACGATTGAGTCGTTTTCTGGAAATGATAACGCCGGAGCTCCTAATCCGTGGTGGAGATCCATGGCTACTTTTACTCGAACGTAAGTTGTTTATATGGATTTGTGTTTGTATTAGGATTTATGCGAATAATGTATTTGTATGCGAATTAGGTTGCAGGTTGGTTTAGCTTTCTTATGCGCTTTACGATGTTATTATTTGTTATTGTTTGAATGATTAGTCGTATCTTATGTAGATCTTTTATCTCTATATAATCAATCATTGGTATTGTGATTTTACTTTGAGTTTTGATGTCAAAACCGCTTAGGTTTGAACTTCAGGATTAATGTTGATGATATGTAGAGAAGATAATAATTGTATTACTATATAACTAATACTACAAGTTTAACAGCTGTGTTTTTAAATTTGTAAGTTGTAACACATTGGAATTGTTTTTAAGATAACGAGACGATCTGCAATGACTTTTGTATCATCACGTCGCGTCACCATGGGAAATTGTTCAAAATAGCGAATTAGGCTTTCCCTCTTAGATTGGCCAAAATAGCTAGAGATTACGCAAGTAGCGAACCCACTTTTTCCAACAAAATAATCAGAAAATTTAGACATTAAGCAAGTTGCGGAAGTGCTACTTGCGTAATGTCTAATTTTTCTGATTATTTTTATTGGAAAAAGTGAGTTAGGCGGGTTGTGATCGATGTTGGAAAGGTGGCTACAAAGTGAAGTGGGGAGGCCTGATTGGCTATTTGGAGAATTTCCCTATCGTTATGTTTCTGACATGTGAGACTTGTGTTTTTGTACCAACCTGAAATTGTGGTCTGTTGGATACCCTTCTTAACGAGCTTGATGTCTGGTAAATTAATGAAATCTCGTTGCATTTTTCTTATGGTGTGATTTATTTCTATCAGAAAGCCTCATGTTAATGTTGGAACAATTGGACATGTTGATCATGGAAAGACAACACTGACGGCTGCAATCACAAAGGTTTGATTGGTTGAATGTTTTTATTTTATTTGAGAAATGATTATACGTTAGCTAAATTATGTGATCTCTTTAGGTACTGGCTGATGAAGGGAAAGCCAAGGCTATTGCTTTCGATGAAATTGATAAGGCCCCTGAAGAGAAAAAGAGAGGAATCACAATTGCCACGGTTTTTTATCGTTCCACTTCTCTCCATTTGATGTAGTCCTAGCCATCGTTCAGCTACTTGATTCATGTCTTCTTTTCTTGTTTGGTTATGCAGGCTCATGTGGAATATGAAACCACTAAAAGGCATTATGCTCATGTAGATTGTCCCGGACACGCTGATTATGTTAAAGTAAGACATGTTTCTGGTTTCATTGGTAAAAATGATGTTATTGCGATGTGAGTTATGCAATGAAGGACTATTAAGTTATTAGTTAACCAGCTACTATAAGACTATGCGGTGCTACTTTCTTCAGTTAAGCCTGCACACTTTCATGCATGCAAATTAACCAGCTACCATAAGACTATGCGATGTTACTTCCTTCAGTTAAATTTTAGTGCTTTATTATTTGTATTGAAAAGTTGGTGCGATGTAATTTTCTATACAATTGGAAGTGGGGGTTTAAACATCGTGCTGTCCTATCTTCAGTTAGACTTTGTTGAGAATTTGGAAGGTTCAGTGGCTTAAGAGAGACTGCTAAGTTTGTAGTATGCTTTTTGCTGTTATATGTGATGTCATGTAAGAAATATCTCACAACTTGGTATTCTTGTTTTATTTGAGTTGCTAGAAAACCATGGTGATGCTTTTTATCCCTGAAAGATGTTTGTTTGTGTATTCTATATTTTGTTTTACCCATAATATTCTCACCCATGTAAACTGTATCATCCACTAATAGTTGATGTCTGTGATTTTGCTTGTTTGAGCACAAAATCTAATATATCATTTAGACTATATAATATATGAGAATTAGAAGTTGCAATAAAGATTAAAGGGAGATAGGCAGTCTAGTGATATTCTAGCTTTTAATGAGTTAAGGCGGACGCATAAGTGGTACATTGTAATGTATAAAATATACTTGCCCTTTAGACCACAGTATTTTAATAAAATTACTTTTGTAAATGACCAATTTCTCATTTTTATTGGGATAATCACTTAGAAAGGATGGGAGATTGTACCTTCAAGATCAAAAAACAGAACTTGAGAAAAAGTAGTTGATCCCTGCTTAACTTTTCAGTTAGTTGCTAATCGAAGAGGCTGGGAAAACTTAACGCATATTAAATGGTCATAACTAATTAAAGTGGTGGTGCAACACTTATAATGATTAGGTGGGCTCTTGAGCTTACTGTTTTAAAAAACGGTTGAGGCGTGCGCTTTGAGGCGCCCAAAAAAGTTTCTGAGGCGTCGCCTCTCACTCCTACTTTGGGACGTACGCTTTGAAGGGAGGAGGCGGTGGGTGAGGTTGTGAGACGGTGAACATGCGTAAGTCTTGCTTAAAGATAAGAGTTAAGTGTTTTTTAGTGGTGGTGTCAGCAGCAGTCTCACAACCAACTGCAGTCTCACAACCTCACAGTCGTCTTGTTTAAAGATAAGAGTCAAGTGTTTCTTAGTGGTGGTGTAAGATCAGCAGCAGTCTCACAATCTCAGAGTTCCCACTTTCCATATTAGTTGTTAGTGGGAGTGTCAGACCAATAATTTCTGTGTGTATACAAGTGTCACAATCTCACATGTTTTATATTCCTAACTTATCCAATTCTCCCTCTCTCAGTCTCACCGGTGGTAGAGGCAGCCAACGGTGTATATATTCATGCTTATAACATATAATGATATATATAATCTGACCTAAGTATACTTTATATATATTGTATATATAATCTGACCAGGGTATACTTTATATATATTAATATACATACATATATATATATATTTCTTTGTTAGTATATTGTATATGTATAATTATACACGATATTCTGTTTTTGAACTTGCTACCCGACTACTTTTTACTCACTTTAGTAAGTTGCTACATACAACTTTACAAGTGTGTGTATATATATATATATGTTTTGGTTTTGTGTAATATGCAGCCAATACAAGCATATATATCAATATATCTTCTGTTTTTCTATATTATGAAATGTGTTGTTTTATTTTTTGGGGCTTACGCCTCAATCGCCTCGAGGCTTACGCCTCACGTACCTAAGGGCAAAACGCCTCGAGGCTCGTTTCCGTTTTTTAAAACCTTCTAAGTGAGGATTCTAGTCTGAAAATTGTCACCTCAGTGACCTTGATGTAGCCGAGTTCATATTCAACGGATTTTATCGGTTTAATCATTTGAAATGTTTCTCATCTATGGCTTTATACACTCATTGCAGTTTCTGATGGATTTGCTTACTTTGTAGAACATGATCACCGGAGCTGCTCAAATGGACGGGGGAATTCTGGTTGTTTCTGCTCCTGATGGACCCATGCCACAAACAAAAGAACATATCCTTCTTGCACGACAGGTATGTTTCGTTTTCAGCAGGTTGTACCGTGAATTTTAAATCATTACGGATGCTGGTTTTACGCCATTGAATTTTCTTTCATATTGTAAAGAAGTATTGCTTGCCATCCTCGTTCTTTATATGTTTAAAAGCCATCTATGCTTAAGCTACTAAAGCTTTTTGGCATCCATTTAATAGCGATTGTGACAAATGGTTTTATTCCGTCTAGGACTTAATGTCACATCCGGGTGCACTTAATCCGTGGTATTTTGCAGGTGGGTGTGCCATCACTCGTGTGTTTTCTGAATAAAGTTGATGCGGTTGATGATCCCGAGTTATTGGAACTTGTGGAACTAGAGCTACGAGGTAAAACACAACCCTTGTTACTAGTTTTCTTATTCACATTTAGAGTTTGTTTAATTAATTTATAACGGTTTTGATTTCAAATAAGTTTGTGATTGTGGCAGAGCTTCTTAGCTTCTACAAGTTTCCAGGGGATGAAATTCCCATTGTACGAGGTTCAGCCTTGTCGGCTTTACAAGGCACTAATGATGAAATTGGAAAAAATGCCATTCTGAAGTTGATGGAAGCTGTAGATGATTACATTCCTACACCTGAACGCCAAAAGGAGAAGGCATTTTTAATGCCGATAGAAGATGTTTTCTCAATTGCGGTATTTACAATGATTTAAAATCTATGCGTTTGTATGTTACTCCCTTCGTCCCGAAATAAGTGCCACATTTCTATTTTAGTTTGTCCCAAAATAAGTGTCCACTTTCAAAAGTAAGCGCGTATTTTCCAATTTCACCTTATATATTATTAAAGGGTACAATTGTCATTTAGTTAATTAGAAAGCGTAATAGTTACAAATTTTTAAAAGTATGTGCCTTTTTCAATGTGGACAATTTTGGGACGGAGGGAGTATTATGTTGGGGTGCTTCTCTTAGGCATGGTCGTGTGAATCTCAGAATGATGTTCTAATTGTTTCCAAAAGAAACCTACATGGCATGCCGAAATACCTTATAAGATTTTGTTTTGTTTGTAGGGGCGTGGCACTGTTGCCACTGGCCGTGTTGAACAAGGGATGATTAAAGTTGGGGAGGAAGTTGAGATTATGGGGTTGATGCAGGTTAATTTTTTCATTCTTTTAAATTTTTATATAAATTATATACAAATTATATATGGCAAAACTCACACACACTCTTCATTTTTGCTGAGGCTTGAACCCTTAACCTTTAGGGAGGTTGGAATATACTGATGACCCGGATATAATATTTATATACGGCAAAACTCACACGCACTCTTCATCTTTGGTGAGGCTTGAACCCTTAATCTCCAAGGGAGGTTGGGATATACCGCTAACTCAGATACCATGGGGCCAATGAGTCAATGACCCTTTGGTGTATTTTGGCATTTGTTGGATCTGTCTGTATGTATACTCATTTTGTGTTTTAGTGTGTGCTTAATATTAATCTTTTACTTGCAGGGATCGAAGAAAACTACGGTTACTGGCGTTGAGATGTTCAAGAAGAGTTTAGATCATGGAGAAGTAAGTGATTTGTCTTGTAAAATATCTGTGCTACCAAGCTTCCATATGACATTGACCGCGTCTTTATTTTTTTGTTCTGCTAGGCTGGTGATAATGTCGGTCTCCTTTTGCGTGGTATAAGTAGGACTGATATCCAGCGAGGACAGGTAATTGACATTTTATGAACCCAACTTGGGTTATGTTTGGCAAACTAGCTGATAAGCTGGCTGTTGGCTGATAAACTAGCTGATCAAATGGCCATGTTTGAGTTTGACAGAAACTAACTGATAAGCTATATGGCAACATAAAATTAAAAAAATATAAGGGCATAAATGGAAAAAAGCCCCTAGAGCTTATTCAAAAAGCAAGCTTATGGCTAACTAAATGAGGGTTTCTTCAATAAGCTATAGCTAGCTTATGGTTGCCAAACATGGCCCTTTTTTAAATTACCTATCTTTTAGGCTAGAGTGCATCTCTTATTTTCTTGACCTTCTCCATTTTTGATTTATAATAAATTTTTATTTCCTGCTGCATCGCTCAGGTACACATCTAGTTCAAGTTAATGGAACACATTACACATACATATACATATACATATATACACACATATAGAGAGAGACGAAGGATTGTGTGAGAAAAAGAGTTAAGGTGAGAAATGTAAGAAGGGATTTGAACTCTTGATCACTTCTAATCTCAAAACAACCCATGAATTGCGTTTTAGAAGGGAATTGATCCGGTAATCTCAAAACAACCCATGGATTGCGTTTTAGAAGGGAATTGATCCGGTGCATCTCGTTAGTGTTGATCTTCGATTAGGATTGATCCAAGGGTGGAGATCTCTTCTTAACCTTCTCACCATAACTTTCATTCTCACCGGAACCCAACCCTATATATATATATAATATATATACACACACATCTTGATTAATGAGCTTTTGGTTTCTGCTACCATCTTGCGCAGGTGATTGCGAAGCCTGGTAGTGTAAAAACGTACACGAAATTTGAAGCTGAAATATACGTTCTTACAAAAGATGAAGGTGGTCGTCATACTGCCTTCTTTTCAAACTACAGACCTCAGTTTTATTTGAGGACGGCAGATGTTACTGGGAAAGTGGATTTGCCCGAAAGCGTAAAGATGGTTATGCCTGGGGACAATGTGACTGCTGCTTTTGAACTTATTACACCAGTTGTTCTTGAACCAGGTGCGTTCCAATACTAATTTATCTCGTTATTATCTTATATTTAAGTGTATCTGATAGCTTCTTGCAATATTAACCTCAAATATTCTTTTCTTTGACCGCTTCTGCTAAATAATAAAATTTAGAGTAAATCACGTTTTTCGTCCCTGTGATTTGTTAAAAATTGCTATTTTCATCCCCGTGGTTTAGAAATTACAGTTTTCGTCCCTATGGTTTGTAATTCATTACTATTTTCGTGCTTATGATTTACAGTTTATTGTTGTTTTGGTACCTATGGTTTACAATTATTAACTGTTTTAGTCTCTTATACTTAAAAGGTAGCAATTAATCTAGGGATGAAAATAGCAATAAATTGCAAACTATTGGGACGAGAATTGCAATTTTTAACCACAGGGACGAAAATCGAATTATTAAAAAACAACATGGACATAAAACATAATTTACTCCTAAAATTTAAAGACCCCCTATCATATCGGTAACCTTCCCATGTATTTCGATTAATGGTGTAAATTTTGTGATCTTTCGGTTATCTATTTACTCATGCTAACAATAAACCAAACAAAACAAGCCCAATATATCCAACACGGGGTTCCCTTACCAGGGTTCGAGTGGCCACCTTCCTTCCGTAAACGCTCCTACCTTGGGTTCCCTTACTAGGGTTCGAATCCGGGGGGAGACAAGATGTCTTTTCCGGTGCAAGTCTATGAGGTAGGGCTTGTAGGGTCCACAAAAGTGGACCACGGGGCCTTGGGTCCCCGCCAATAAACCTTATATATCCAACACGAATGTGGGCCCCATTTTTTTTTTTGGTGGGGGGTTAATGTACATCGACCTGATCTCCATTCTAAATAGTAGAGCCCCCCCCCCCCCCCCCCCCCCCCCCCCCCTCCCTCCCTCTCCCCACACCCAAAAAAAAACCACTCAAACTTGTGTGCACATTGTGGGAATAAAGTAGAAAAAAGCAACATACAAGAACACTTAAAAAAGGAAGAACTTGAAAATTACGAGTTAGAGGTAAGCCACCAAAAACTAACAGGCAAGCGAAGAAATATGCAAACGGAAGCAAGTACACGAAAATGTAACCAAGGTCGGAAGGACTATACACCCCTAGTCTAACCTAAGGATTAAGAGGGTCTAACTGGTGGCTCACTAACCCTACATGGCTATGCATATCCTTTACCTCTCTAGATCCCCTTCGTCCCCGTCTAGGGGAGCCAAATTAAACATATCCCACACTTCTACCCTAAGAGCATACACAGTGGAAGGTTCTTATAAGCAAAAAGTAGAGTTCTTATAAGTCACATTGATAATGGAAGGTTCTTGTAAGTTACCAACATCTTTTGCGTTCTTGTACAAGAATGTACATGAACCTTATCTTGATTATTGTGTCGATTGTTATTTTATTACTCCCTCCGTCCTAAGATAAGTGTCCAACAATAGAAATGGCAGTTTTTTGACATGATTAATTATTACACTTTTTAGTTAATCAAACGACAACTTTACCCTTATCTAATATCTCTATCTTATTAACTCGTAAATATCTGTGTATTAATTAAGGGTAGATTTGGAAATTTAGTTATCTACTTTTGAAAGTGGGACTTATTTTGGGGCAAACATAAATAGAAATGCGGATACTTATTCTGGGTCAAAAGTAGTTTTTTTATAATATATTCGACTTATATGTCCACATTAAATTTAGCAAAAAAATGGGGTTGTAAGTCACTATCATAGTAAAGTTTTATGGTGGTTTTTTAATTTATCGAGTTAGCACCCTAATCTTGTTCATGGTAGCAAATACAGGTTGTCATATGATTGGTGTATTTATACGGATTAACACTCGGTTTACTTGCAGGCCAAAGATTTGCCCTTCGAGAAGGTGGTCGAACGGTGGGTGCCGGAGTAGTTTCAAAGGTGATAAGCTGATAATTGAATGAAGATGTTGGTTTTTATTTAATTTTTTTTGGTATTTTGACCACTTGGAAGAGGGAGGAGGTAAGAGACATAAATTTGCAAACATTTGTTTGTTGTCTGTCTTTATTCATCAAAGTCTTACGATCGAGAACTCAAACAAAATTTGTCTTCTAGTTGTCGAAAAGCAAAACCAACGAGTTAAGTGAATACCCGATGGGTGCGGTAATAAAAACCGAAAATTATTTGGAATTCACATGTAATTAAGAATCTGGATTTTTGATCTCTTTTTTGTTGTGCCACTTTTTTTGAGACATGCAAGAAGATATGACTGAAGATATTAATTTAGGGGTTGTTTGACAGTTGTTGAATGGTTAAGAGGTTTTTATGATATAGTGTAAAATGAAATATGGTTGTTTGTTAATTGTTCATAATGAAATCAGAGCTCTTAATGGTTAAGGGAGGGTCAGGATACAAAATCATTAAGAGGATTTTGGAACCATTAAGAGACAACATTTTTTTAGCCAAACAAGATTTTATCTTTTAACGATTCAAAGGTTGCCTTTTAATGGAACCATTAAGAGGTAAACAAACAGCCTCTGAGATATGACTGAGAATGGAGCAAGTTTGAATGAAAAGTGGGGATAATCTATATCATGTATTATTTATGATAAATATCATGAATGTTGTGGTAACTATTCATAATGAATTATATATGAAAAAAATGGTTTATCGAGTCTTAAACTATATTTATGGTTCTCTTGCGAATTTGCCCTTTTGTTGTTTGAAAATAGGGGTTGTTTTATTATAGGGATGGAAACGGTGCTGGTAATGCATCAGTCGTTCTTGACCCCAACCCCGTTTAATCCCTCTAGCCCTAACTAACCTTGATGTATTTGGGGAACTTATTGGGTATCCGTTTAGTGGAAAACAATTGAAATAATGTATTTTAAAATAAAAATAAATTGACACTAGATCAATTACCAATATTAAAAGTTAAATATGTATATTATTTAATAATTAATGTGTATATATATATATATATATATATATATATATATATATATATATATATATATATAAGATTCAAACGAAAACGCTAACTATTTAAGAAAACAAGAAAAACAACAAATCATGTATAAAATCACATGTGATTCGGCATTAATCCGAAAAAGGGACACATTCAAGTTTCGTGCAAAGTCCCGGGGAATCACATGTGATTTTGTACGTGAATCACATATGATTTTATACATACTCGACATTTTTCTTGTTTTCTTAAATAGATATCGTTCTCGTATGAACCCACCCCTCTCTCTCTCTCTCTATATGTATATATATATATATATATATTTATATTTATCGATACATATATTAGGGCAGGTTCAAACGAGAAGCTAAACATTTTGCGAGAATGCGAGAAGTGTGTAATCATATATGATACACAAGCTTAATCATATATGATTAAACTAATGTTATATTGGCAATACATAGACGTTTAATCATATATGATTAAACACATCTAGAGGCCGTGTAATCATATATGATATTACACTTCTCGCCTTCTCGCAAAATGTTTAACTTCTCGCATGATCCTTCCTCTACATATATTATATGCATATATTAAAAAAAATATATAAAAAAAAGGTTGGATTAGAGGCTAGTAATACTTATACCACCCATGACCCTGTTTCGAGTGTGTAAATAAATCCCTGTCCCATTACTCGTCGGAAATCCCTTTCCCGTTTAGGGTTGGGTTAATTGGGTACCCACAGGTACTCACCCGTACATGTAAAATTTCCAACTCTAGGCTTATGTACTTACAACTTATTAAGCTTAATGGTCTATCGTTCAGCCGTACCTGAGTGTTTCTTTACGACTTGATAGTTAAGCCATTAAACGAAAATGATTGTATGGAATAAGCTAGGATTCCTCATTTGTCCTTGTCAAGTCATCTCAAATAAGTTAATACCACAAATGCCCCTAAAATAATTCAACTCTCTATTTGTCTCCTTCAAACCCATCGGGCTCTTGTCTAGACAAATTTATCTAGTTGAACAACTTAACTTATACAAAATTTCATGAAAAAGAAAAAGAAAGTAAAAAGCCTCATAAACTCTTTATAATGTAGGCTTGCTAGGATGAATAGAAACCAATGGTTGTGTACTTGGGAAACTCAAAAAGACTTTTTTAGATTTATTTGTTTTTGGTCCTTAATATTTGTCAATTTAAACGGATATTGAAAATTTGAATTTGATCCCTCATATTTGTCATTTCATAAAGGTTTTGATCCCTCCTCTTACGGCGCGTTCGGTTTGCAGGATTGGAATGGAATGGAATGGATTTCAAGGAGGGATTTGGATTTGGCTAGATTTGGATTTGGGGGATTTGAAATCCATTCATATGTTTGGTTTGTAGGATTTGGAATGGATTTCAAATCCATTCCTTTACAAGTCTTGTTTGGTTTGTAGAATTTGGATTTGGATTGAGTTTTTTTATTTTTTATTTTTTTATTTTTGTTATATGTTTGTTTTATAAAGAATTTATTTTTATTGGTAAACGTCGGATTTGGATCGATACAATTTGAAGTCTAAATCACGCTTTAGAATCCATCGGATTTGGATTTCAAATCCAGGCCCAATGCCAAAGATTTTCAAATCCATCATATGAGGGATTTAAAAATGGTCAACCAATTTGAAATCCGGTCAACGAAATCCTTTCCTGCAAACCAAACGCGTGATTGGAATGGATTTGAAATCCAAATCCATTCCAATCCCGCAAACCAAACGCGCCCTTAAGGGTCGTTGGTTTTTCCTGTTAATTCCAATTAAATAAGGAGTATTTTAGGCATTTTAAGCATTTTTTATGACTAAAATACCCCTCGTTGATTTGTAAAAAGATTTCATAAAAAGATTTTGAAAAATATTATTTATATTTGTTAAGCCATATAAGAGGTTTTTTTTTTTTTTTTTGCGGTTTATTTGTTAAGCCATTAAGCCAAAATGGCTATTGGAATAAGCGAGGACCCCTCACTTGCCCCTGTTAAGTCACCTCAAACAAATTACTACGAGAAATGCACCGGAAATAATTCAACATTCTTTCTTTGCGCCAGAGATTCAAACCCATTAGAGCATCTCCAATGGAGGTTCTTACAAGAACCTCATTTTTACACTTTTTGGTGCCACCTAATTTCCATCTCATCAATTTAAAATTTTATATAGAAGTCCACAATGGTACTTCTTATAAGAACCTCATGTCAACATCAAAAATTATTATATATTTATAAATAAATATCAAATATTTAATTTAATTACCAATAAAAATGAGGAAATTAACCACAAGGGTTGTGGTGTGGTGGTAAAGGCTTGGGGAGTTCATAGCGCTCAACCCGGGTTCGATCCCCACTAGTTCATAGCACTTGTGGCCACTGAGGATAAACTCAGGGTTGCACGCTTTAGCAGCTGGGCTAAATGCCCTAATTGCCAGGGATTAGTCTAGTCAGGATACCCTTTCCAAAAAAAATGAGGAAATTGTCATTTCACACAAACTTCATGGTAAGAACCAAGGTTCTTAAATAAGAACTCAAAAAGGGTTAGGTTCTTATAAAAACTCTCCACAATGGTAGTTCTTACAAGACACTTCACTTTATGTTTACAAGAACCTTGCATTGGAGATGCTCTTAGTCTCTTGTCCCACACACATACGTATTTATCCAGAGAAACAACTTAACTCATATATGACTTAATAGAAAATACATTTCCACAATTATTTGTATACTTGTGTTTGTGATCATACTTCCGAAACAAACATCGAATTTGTGTCAAATACATCCCCTCGATTGTCGTTCAACACCGTCAAATTGCAACGCTCGACTACATACCTAACTCGATATTTCCCGAAAATTCCATATTTTTGTAACGATGGCATAATAAGTTATATCCTGATTACGAGTGTTTAATTTAGGCAAAACTTGATCGAAACAAAGATCAACTCCAAATCAATCGACGAAACATTGTCTAGCCTCGAACCCTATTTTACCCCCCAAGATTTACACCATCATACAAATCCTCGATACATTTTCACATAAACCGTCTATTTTCTTTACTTGCTAAAGTTGATGTGACACTTTAAGAAATCCCGATCGCAATCGCAATTCCACGGGATTCAAGCGAGCCTCAACACCATCACTGCCATCAATGCTGCACCTCTAAAGTAGATTTCCTTCACACTTCTATCCAAATTCTTCATCATTTCTTCATCTTTCAAACCTTTCTTGTTTGAATTCTTGTTAATCATCATGATCGTATCCCCCAGTTTGTTGACCGCCCATGAAAGCCACACGAGCCCGAGCCCGAGTCCCGTGTTGAGCAGTTTCGATGCACAAAACGGCACTCGCCCGCTGGCTAATTTACACATAACCGAGAAAAGAACCGCAATGCCCATTCCGGCAATGCTGGCCGAGAACTGCGTTAGGAGATTGGGTAGCTCGGGACCGGATTTCTTTAAAACGGGAATAGCGGATTTCCCGTTTCGGTTTTTGTCGACTATGATCGATAAGAGGCTTTCGCAGGCCTGAAAGTAATTACTTCTGTGTTTGATTGCTGTCTTATTGCGGCTGCCTTTCTTCTTCTGTGATGGCTTCACTTTGATCTTTTCCGGGCTGTGTTGGATTAAATTACCGTGTTAGAGTGAAAGAACTGTACCAAACGAACCCAATATATTTCACTTGAAAGTAGGGTCTGAGGGATGAGAGGTAGGCAGAACTGTCCACCACCCCAAAAGGGTAGAGCGGGTTTTTTTTCAAATTAAAGTGTAAGAATGACATCTTAAAAGCTCGACATTATGCACCAAGGCGCTTTTGTTGTACAAAGGTCGGGAAGGGAAATCTTTTATGTGGTTGCAAAGAGACTCTTCGTGATGCTTACCGACACACATTGGGTAAGCGATAATCGGATAAGAGTGCAGTCTGGGTAAGCACTAACTGAAAATGGTTGTCTACCAAGTATTTTGTAGTAATTGCTTACCATATAAAATAACATTTGGGTAAACACTGTCTGACTCGGTCAGTGATATATTGGTGGTTGACTAGTTTAGCACCTCGATCAGAAAGTGTAGGTAAACAACATCATCTCTTACCGGGTAGGAGGCTCTTACCCGAAAAGTGACAATCAGCACTAAATAAAAAACCCCTAAACTCGCACTTTGAGACAAGAACAAGAAACATGGGAAAATGAGGATTTTTGACTCCGTGGAGAAAATAATCGCGACAAATATCTAGAATTTGAGCAAATTTTTGATCGTGTAAGATTATGGAAGTAAAGGGTACTCGTGTACGTAAATTTTGTTGAACATTCAAAATAACCCGTAAAAAAATCCGACTTTGAAGAACGACCCATTGACCTCGTAAGTCAAAGCATATGGAGGGGCATCAGGTTGGGTAAATCTAACTAAACCAAACGAGCCCGGTATATCCCACCCGAAGGTGGGGTATGAGGAGGGTAAGATGTACACAGAGCAGTTGTTTCCATGAATATCATCGACTTAAACCACAAGGGTTGTGGCGTACTGGTTAAGGCCCTGGGGGATGTGGTGGAATATCCCATTTGCCCAGGGTTCGAATCCAGGTGTACACAACAATTGTGGCCACCAAGGTTTAATCAGGGCCGAGTCATAATTTGCCAAGGGATTAGTCTAGGCATAGCTTAGGACAACACCCTTCCCAAAAAATATATATATATCATTGACTTATGAAAAAAGTGTGAAAACTAGAGATTTTGAAAAACCATATATAAGTAAGCAATAGCAATACAAATAGATGGAAGAATCACGATATATAATAAACAGACATACCTCTTCGGAGGAGCGACTATCACATTTTCAAGCTCAAATGCGGAACCATAATAGCTTGTTTCGTTGTAATCCAACCTGTTTATAACACAAATTCTCAATCTTCATGAACATATTCACGAAACTTACATACATGTTTGTGTCTATATTCACATGTGAATACATACCTATTGAACTGGGGTACCAACGTTGACTGCTTCCTCCCGTTACTCGAGTTCTTTAACAAATAAAACTCAGCAAGAATCGAAAGTATGTCCTTCATCTCTGTCTTAGTAATTTCAGAACGTCGAACCAAATCGCCAACAAAGTCCATCAAAGGTTTCTGGGAATCGAATTCGAGGTTTGGATATATAAGAGGAGAATCTGTAGGACCCACATCAGGGAAGTACGGTTTGTAATCGGTTGTCACGGTTTGAAGCTCGTGTAGGTCAGAAACCGATAATAGCTCTAGCCCATCCTTTTCTAATTCACTTAATCCCGACATCAAAAACTTACAGATTCTGTCGTGCCTTGTGCACTGTTCTGTGATGCCAAAGCTGAAAAGCGGCAAATTCGGGCAAGAATCTGTACAAAACAGCCATGAAGTTGTAAGATTATTACTACAACCCTAAACCCTAAACCCTAAAAAAGGAATGAAAGGAACTAAAATCGAGGGAAAGGAGGGGAAAACAAAAAAAACGTGTTCTCGATACTTTTTAGAAAATAAATTATATGTTTCCTTCCAAAACTTTACTCCGGACAATTTAGTAAAATTCCAAAACTACCCATCAATTTAACACCACCGAAAACAAATATAAAGGGTATATTTGTAAAAGTGTATTATTTCCTTTCCTTTCTCTCCGATTCAACATGAAAAAATTATTCCTTCCCTTCCCGTTCAATAACACGAATATAAAAATTTCTTTCTTTTCCTTTCCGTTTCTTTTCTTCTCAAATTTAATAACACGGTGTAAATGGAATAAAGAACGAGAATGATGGGCGAACCTTGGATGTCGATGAGTGCAGACTTTGTAACAGTCGGCTGAATCATAACAAACCGATTGTTGTCAGTTAACCCGCTTATTGGTTTCCATGGCTCCTCGCTCTGTTGCGGTTTCATGTTGAGGGGACTTGATCGGATGATATCTTCTCGTAGTTCATAATTAGGCAAGAGACGTTGAGAGTCCTGCAATAAGGACATGATGTACGGGTTTACACATGATCTAGCGGGGATAGAATCAGTGAATCACAGGTAAGCTAACTCAAAACTACAAAAATTAAATAAAAATGAAACCAGCCCAGCCCAGCCCGGCCCAGTATGACCCACCCGGAGGGGGTCTCGGGATGAGATATATGCATAACTGACATCTACCCCAAAGAGTTGAGCGGCTGTTTTCGTTACCCCCCCTCCCCCCCCCCCCCCCAAAAAAAATGAGGAGACTTATGCAAAGTGTGCGAAAAGAAAGGATAAAGGTTGCTCAAAGCATTTCTGGAACACATACGCGAGTCAGAAGTAAGCAACAACATTCAAACAGACAAACAAACGAAATTGAAACCGAGAGCGCTTAATCAAACCATCATACTTGGGTTTTTTGATACATGAAAACCATCGTTCTTGCACAAACACAAAAAGAATACTCGACTTTGTAAGAAATAACACTTGTGGATGTCAAGTATGATGCACTTTTCACATTAGATTTGTGGAATCGTAGCGTTATTGCTTTGGATTTGTGCTCTAGATTATAGATGATAGCTAAATAATGGTGGGAAATTGTCCAAAATAGCCATTCTGGACTCCCTGATTCATTTTATAACCGCTTTTCTACTCAATCGACTAAAATAGCCAATATTTCGTAAGTAGCACCTTAGCAACCTGAGAAATCTACTTTTTATGAATGTAATATTCATAAAGTAAGCTTTTAGCAGGTTGCTAAAGTGATACCCCAGAAATGCTGATGTAGAACTTTAGCAACATGGATAAGTAGCACTTTAGCAAGTACAACACTTATCAAATACTCCCTCTGTCCCAAAATAAATGTTCATATTTCTGTTTATGTTTGTCCTAAAACAAGTGTCCAATTTCAAAAATAGATAACTAAATTATCAAATCTACCCTTAATTAATGCACAAATATTTATAAAAAGTTGTGAAGAAAGATAAATTAATTAAAGGTAAGGTTGTCATTTGGTATTTTGGTTAACTAAAAAGTGTAATAATTATGCATGCTAAACTTGTATGTCATTTCCAAAGTGGACACTTATTTTGGGACGGATGGAGTAGCACTTTAGCAGTTGAGTAAGTAGCACTTTCAAGTTAGCATTTCACAAGCAGCACTTTCACAACTTGCCAAACCTTGGCTATTTCAGTCAATTATGTAGAAAAGCAGCTATAAAGTGATTTAAGGGTCAAACATGGTTATATTGGACAATTTCCCATGTATATATATATATATATACACACATACCCCACCATGGAAGGTGGAAGGGAGAAGATGATGAGCAAAAAAAGCATCATCCAAAATTGTTCAATTATGCTTTGTTAATTATGAATCACAAATTCACAATATCATATAACACTGATATTCGCAATCAAAAATCAAATCTGACCCCATAATAACTGAACGAACGAACCCTGATCCAATCCAAACCCTAATTCATCAAATCCACAACAAATTTCACACAATCGAGTACATCAATCACTATCAACACCTAAACACTACACACCAAAACTCTTCTGGATTAATCAAGTCAAACCAACAAAATCCACAACGATTTCACACAAATGATATGAACACCTAGATAGCACACAGTACTGTTTTTTTTTTGGAAAGGGTATTAATCCATGGCAATTAGGGCCTTTGGCCCAGCTGCTAAAGCGTGCAGCCCTGAGTTTATCCTCAGTGGCCACAAGTGCCGCTAGTGGGGCTCGAACCCGGGTTGAGCGCTATGAACTCCCCAAGCCTTTACCACCACACCACAGCCCTTGTGGTTAATAAATTCAAATCAACGCATACTAAAAGTAAATCCAATCAAATCAACACAACAACAACAACAACCAACAACGATGATGAAACAAATCCGATTAAAACGAAAGCTTGAAGAAATCCACAACAATTTCACACAAATGATATGAACAGCTAGATAGCACACAGTAATCAATTCAAATCGATGCATAATAAAAGTAAATCAAATCAAATCAACACAACCAACAACTATGATCAAACAAATCGTCAAATCCGATTGAAACAAAAGCTTGAATAAACCAACAAGATCAGCAAATAAGAAAACATGAAAATGAAAACTGACCTTTGGTACTCTGTTCAACCCTTGTTCTGGACGAAACACGAGAGTAGGAAGATATCCATTAGAAGCCATAACATACAGCTTCAACATCAATTGCAAGAAGAAGAAGATATCAACTACGAATTTTTAAACCCAAATCCTGTTCGTCGTGTGTGTGAGGGTCACAAATCGCAACATTTTTGTACTATATGACATCAAAGATTTTGTCGAAAAATCATGGTTTTTGCTTGGTAAAGAAAAAAAGATATAAATTTATGATTCGGATTTATGTGATCCAATTGATTTTGGATTTCAATTTGTTGAATTTTGATTCTTGTGGCTATGGAGGATCCAATTGAGGATCCGAGTCCATCCAGAAATTGGTGCAAGTTGTTCTCTGTAAACGACAAATGGGGAGTCGGTATATTATCTGAGTAAGTTACATAAATGGTCCTCCAACTATGTTTTGATTTGCACAATTTTAATCCCTATGAAATAATAAATGACAACATGATTGTTTTTTGAGTGAATTGTGGATTTGGTCCATGTGGTTTTGTGATTTCTTTGACCATGGTTTTCATTCTATGTTTATTGTGGATTTGGTTCTTGTGGTATTCAATTTGTCTTGGTCATGGTCCTTCTGACTAATATCTCCGTTAACTTCGTTACATCAAGGAGCATTTTCGCCATTTGTCATTTTTTTTGTCCTTTTACGATAAGAAAAAAAAATAATACTTTTATACATACACATATAACGATATCAAAATAAATAAAATAGAATATTATTGTATGATTTGATTGTTTAACTTTCTTAAAAGATTAACTATATTAATACGATTTAATAGCATAAATATAACATAAATAATGGAAATCGATAACAAAAACTTAAAAATACCTCGAAATCAAGCAAAAAACTTTAAAAATCTCTCGAAATCATGGAATTAGGCTAAAAACACATCAGCCAATATTGAACTTCGGTAAAAAGATGAAGACACATCGATTAAAACCGTGCTTTTTGTAAAAAAAATTATATTATATGGTGCTACTGTATGAAAAAATTTCTCAGTTCGTCCCTGATGATGGGGGATGATGAAAAACCCATGTTGTTTAGGATGGAAATCTTGTATTGGGATTCAATATGTAGCGAACTTTATCGTAGTATTTGGTTGGTTGGAATCCGGTGAGATCTTAAAGATTTGGAAATTGACCAAATTACATATATGCGCTTAGTTCATTCTTCGAAATTTAGTTTGGAAGTCCAATTCCGCATATAGTGGAATTTAAATTCGTTGCATTGTAGTAAGGAATTTCAATTATTTTTCATGTCTTCTTTTGAGAAATACTATTCTTCGAAATTTAGTTCGGATTTCGGAAGTCAAAGTTCAAAGTTAGTTTATTTTCAATTCAATTTTCCTATTTGACAAGGACAAAAGCTACAAGTGATATTTTCTTTTTCTTTATTAGACTGAATTTTATTTTTTAAAATATAAAATTAAATCAAATGATATATTCATCATTGTACATTTTTTGTAAATATAAAATAAACCATAGTTGTCACAAATGCTAGATAATTATATTCATTTCATCGATCGATTCAATGTTTATAATTATTGAACCGATAACGACAACTTACACATTTTCTCACCGTCGTACATGCTATAGTCCTTTCTCTTCAATCTTTTTTATAAGGGTAATGTTATCACAAATGTTATATGCACCTTCTTCCTTCTTTTTTTTAAATGTTCGAATCAAATCAAATTATATTGAAAATGTAAAAAATAAAATTTGATGTAAATGTATAAGAGGAGAAAAATAATAGGTAGGCGTGTAATTAGCCTCACCCACCCCTTTTTTGAAATATAATCTTTGACAAATTTTTTTATTAGCCTAATATATAAAAGTCAACAAATATTCAGTAATTTTATAAATTAAAGTATTTCCATTATTTATGCTATAATTTAATAATAAAATTAAATCGTATTAATATAGTTAATTTTTTAAAAAAGTTAAACAATCAAATCATACAATAATATGTTATTTTATTTATTTTGATATCGTTATATGTGTGTGTATAAAAATATTGTTTTTTTCTTATTGTAAAAGGACAAAAAATGGCAAATGGCGAAAATGATCATTGATTTAACGAAGTTAACGGAGATGTTAGTCAGAAGGACCATGACCAAGACAAATTGAATACCACAAGGACCAAATCCACAATAAACATAGAATGAGGACCATGGTCAAAGAAATCACAAGGACCAATTCCACAATTCACTCTTGTTTTTTTAATAGTTTTTTGTAACATCTCAGGCTAGGGTTGGTTTCAGTTAGAACTGAGAAGTTGAGGTTATCGTGATAAGTGATTATCAACCGTTGGATGAGAAATGGACACACATTAAGATGAGATGCACCAAGATTCACCAGATCAATTCTCTTCTAAGGCGCAATTCATGAGAGGACATAAGATTAAAAGTGGTCAAGTGTTCATATCCACTTCTCATGCTTCTCACGTTAACCTCAACTTCTCACATGATCCTTCGCCTCTCAGGTTAACCGTATTAAATATTGTTCGTTTTGTCCACACTTAGACCACGGTTTTAAAATGCGTAAAATAGATGAGGTATCCAGTCTCTTGATCAACCCAACCGATGTAGGATCACACAATAAAAAATTGGACCATTTCTCGAATTGTGCGTGACATCCTTACGCAAGGAGTCGGACTGGTGTCTCAGCAAGGACGTTGAGCTCCTAAGGAGGGTGGATTGTAAGATTTCACATTGGTTGGGGAGGAGAACAAAAGTTGCCTTATAAAATATTGGATACCTCTTATACCAGAGTGTTTTAGAACCGTAAGTCCAGGTGTGTATGGATAAAGCAGACCGTATCTGGTATGATTATACTGTGATGTTATATTTTTTGTCTCGCCTTTCCTGCACGAGACGACTATCAGGTGATTAAAAGTAGTTGGAATCGGTGTTAGCGTATTCTTTTAAACTCGATCCAAGTTTAAGATGGATTTAATGTATAACAAAAGATATTTGTATTAAGGTATGCATATATCATATATCCATATATTATACTTAAAGGGTTGACCTACTAAGAGCCGAGTGGGGTTCCGTGCTACCGCTCACTCAATTATTATAGTTTTTCGGTGTCTGGAGATGACCACACTTATTATATATGAGAGGTGACTTGAATTATTTTAAATTTGAATTTATAACAGAAATGAAACATTAGTTAGATGGTTTAGATAGCTTGGATTGAAGTTTGACCTATAAAAGGTTGTGGGACTGATTCTTACTTCTGGCAAATATTTAAATTCTTCATCTCTTGAATTTCGGTTAAGAGACATTAACTTAGACCCTACAATGTTATTAGTAATATTACAAACAACACGGATACATCTATAAAGATCAAACTCACAACAATGCAGGAAAAAATTATAGGCCCATCGTTGCTTACATTTGATGAGATCTAATGGGTTTGTTTGCTTTGACTTATTCATAATACGATTGTTTACTCGTTTGATAGTAAGCTAACAAAGGGACTAAAATGGGAATCAAACCCTAAAATAATACCAAAGACAAAATCTTTTCTCAGAAGGTGCTTTTTGAATATTAACACTTAGTCAAGGGATGATTTATGTAGTTATTTTTTTGCACCAAATTGTGGTCCACAAACATGAAAGGTTTTATTTTCCAGTAGTTCCAAAATATATATATGCAATTTACAATTAGTAACATATGAACATGTTTAAAGATAATGAAGATGATAGGTTCACAACAAATACATTTTTTTTGGTCATCATGGATTTTTGGACCAACTTTTGTTATATTTATAGTCTTTATAGTGATATTTGTTCCACATAGAAATAATAGTGAAATCTTACTTGATTTGGTGAACTATATATATGTATGCAATCTAGGCTTATCATTTGTCCCACATTGGAAGAGTGATAAATTTTTTCTTAGTTTATAATCCTTAAACAACTTGTAGAGTTGTTTAAGAGATCAAATGAACTAGGGGGAATTTGGCCTTGTATCTAGTGTAGATTGTGACTTGTGTGCGACCTAACTCGCCTAGATCACCGGTGACGATTTTTTGATTGTTTTTGACAGGTTTTCTGTTATAATTTGATTGTGGATGATGTTTGAAGTTGGTTAACCTTATTTAAAATAGTTATATGTCAAAACCTATATATATGTGGTATAATTCCATCAATTTTAGGGGTGTCAAAAATAACCGAAACCGAATAACCCACCCGAACCGAATGAAATTTGGGTTAAACTGTTTCGGGTTATTCGGTTTTTTGGTTAAACGGTTCGGTTAATCGAATAAGGATCCCTATTCGGTTCGGTTTTCGGTTAATTTTTTCCTAATTCGGTTAAACCGAATAATACATTATACTAATATTTTATATATTGCATGTTTGTAAAAAATAAACCCAATGCATGTTATACTATTATTATTTTACATATTTTATTGATATATAATGTTTTTTTTATTGAGAGTAGATAATGTTTTTTTATTATATTACATTTTATACTTGAATTACATCGTCACATGACGAAAAATAACGCCATATGGTAAAAATAGGGTTTGATAGATGGTATATTTTACTTAATATAAGTCAAATGTTGAGTATGAATATATGATACAATATATATTATAAGCAACATACACTTGATTTAAAAACATTATTTGAGCAAATGTCCAACGAAAAAAATATAAACCCTTATTCGGTTTAACCGGTTACCGAACCGAATAACCCGAAACCGATTAAACCAAACCTTATTTGGTTTGGTTATTGGATAGTTTTTAAAAATCTTGAAAATCGATTAACCCGAACCGAATAAACCGAAAACCGATTTAACCGACCGAATAGCACCCCTAATCAATTTGACTATCTTAATCATCTCTTGATGCTCCACTTTCTCTTCATGAATTTCTGCACATTTGTTTTTGGAGAGTATGTTTTGTTGTTGAACATACTCTATTGATTAGATCATTCGGGGGGGGGGGGGTGTTAGCCTAAACACAAACGACCTTATAGTGGGGGTTAATAATATCCTAAGGGAAGTGATTCCTTCACGTCTAATCAATTGTTTTCTACATCTCTTCTTTCAATTTGTCTAGTTTTCAAACAATTTTCACACACTGACTAATCCCCGGGTGACTATGAATGTCCTAGAGTCATCGCAGGTGAACCTCCGTAGCTACAAGGGTTTTGACAACGCATGGATTTAAACCATGGATAATGCAATAGATATGACAACTCATAGATCTCAACAATTATGTTATATATATATGTGTGTATTTTAAAATATAATATTAAAATTAAAATTTTAAAAAAGTTATATATAACTTTAGCATTTATTCTATTTTAAAGATTTTGATATTAATTATATTATTGAAATATTCACTACATTTAATAAAATATTAATTTTATTTTCTAAATACCTAATTTAAATTTCTCCTAGTGGTGATGAAATAATAAAATATGTTGGTCCCAAATAGGATGACCCAACAAAATATTATTTTTATCTCTTAATATATGAAATTGTAGAGATTTCTTCAAATTTGAAGATTTCCACCTCTATACATTCTTTTATATTCTAGCATATAGTATAACATATTTGTTGGAGTAAAAATAAAAAGCATAGTTGTTGGAGATTTTTATAGGACATCTCTAACAAATATGTTAAAATAGAGATTTTGGAGTTCCTTTTTTGCTCCAACAACTATATCATACCACATGTTCAAATAGAGAAAAGAAGGGAGACAAGTTAAAAATCTTTAAATTTAAAGAAATCTCTAAAACTTCATATTTAAGAGAGATAAATAATATTAAATTCTTTTTCACTAATAGGAAACATTGAATTTATTTGTTTAAGATAGATAAATAATAGTTTATTAAATATATTAAATATTTTTATAATATAATTGATGATAGAATTGCTAAAATAGAGTAGTTGTTGGAGTTGGATGTAAATTCTTTTAGAGATATTAAATTTTTATACTTTATTTTAAAAAAATTATAGCATAGCTATTGGAGATGCTCTAAGAGCATCTATGCTAAAATAGAATAAAGAGTAAACTACGCTTTTGGTCCCTGTGGTTTTCCGAAAGTAACACCTTTCGTCCCTACAGTTTAAAAAAATACAGTTTCGCTATCGTGGTATGCAAAAACGACTGGATTTGGTCCCTGCCTCTAACGGCCGTTAAAAAAATCCGTTAAGTCAAGGGAATTTTAGTCTTTTTCTACTTTTAATCATATTTTTCTTTAAAAATCAAATAATATATAAATTAGAGGGACCAAAATTGTAACTTAACAACCTGATACCTCCCACCCCATGTACCCCCCTTTCCCGATCCCATTTCTCGATCCCTAATACGACGCCTCCTTCCCCACACCGGTGAATCTTGTTCACTTCGGCGACCACCGTAGACACCATCCCCCGTCGCCTCCTTCCCCACACCGACGAATCCTTATCACTTTGGCGACCTCGTCTCCCCCATCCTTTTCTTTCCCGTCGACACCATCCCCCGAAGCCTCTTTTTTCCTCAGGTGAACCTACAAAAGTCTCCCTTCTCCTTCATCCCTACAAACCTTCCCCCCATTATCTTTGCCATCGACTGAGAGAAACAACCACCACCTTCACATCCATTTATTCGAAGTTATAGGTTTGCAGTTATAGATCTGTAAATTGATCTCTTTGCAACCTCCTTCTACATCGATCTCTTTGTCTAAATCGATCACTGCTTGAAGTTATAAATCTGATGTATAAATTGATCTCAAAGGCAAGGAAATTACCAATCTGATAATCATCATCATCATCATCTTCTTTAGGGTTTGATTTTACAAAAGTTTTTTGTTTTTTTGGTTTTGATTTAGGGTTTTGGTTCAAAATACCTAGTTGTGTACAATAATTAGATGATAGTGAATTCGATTTGTTGTTGTTCATCCCAATTCTATTTATGTTTACCAACTGAAATCAGCAATAAAATACCATGGGTTTTTGATTTAGATTTGAGTTTCTTGATGTTTATGATTTTGGTTTAAAGTTGAGTTAATCAATTAAGTTAGGGTTAGAAGTTTGGTATGGATGTTTGGATTTGCATTTGGATTTGGGTTTTGTTTTAATGTTGACGTTTAGATTTGGCCGAAGAAGATGGCCAGTGGTTTCGTCGGAGAAGATGATCGGAGAGGGTGTCAAATTTTTTGGAGATCTTTTGACTTTTACGAAATATATATGTATATGTATTGTATTAATTAAAATTTTATTTTTAAAGAAAAATGATAGAAAATGCAAAAAGTCTAAAATGCCCTTGACTTGATGGAATTTTTAACGGCTATTAGATGTAGGGACCAAATCTAGTCGTTTTTGCATACCACGATGCCGAAACTGTATTTTTGAAACTGTAGGGACGAAAGGTGTTACTTTCGGAAAACCACAGGACCAAAAGTGTAGTTTACTCTAGAATAAAAAGAAAATTTAACATTTTTTTACTCCAACAACTATGTTATCTTGTATGTTAAATATTTTAATAATAGAGTGAATTACACCGGTGGTCCCTGTGGTTTACTCAATTTTTGGATTTGGTCCTAAAACAAACTATGTACAATGGTAGTCCCTAACTTTTCATTTTCATAACATCCATGGTCCTTTCAGTTAACAACGTTAGTTAGCAACCGTTAGGAAGGACTAATCGGTCTTTAAATAAACTATAAGGACCAAAAGTGTTCTCCCCTAAGATATTCACAGTTTTTTTATTTGATCCTCAAACCCACAACACCACTCAAAATTCTGGCGACTCTCTTACAGGCGCCACTCGTTATCTCCACCGGAAAAAGACATTCATCATGGGAGAAATTCTATTTAGTGGTCTTTGCAGCTCCATTAAAATGACAAGCTTCCACACTTTGTTCATTCATCTGAAAATACATATTAAATGCATATGATAGTTTCTTTCTTTCACTCAGTTTGTTGCAGGTTGGTCCATTGGAAAGACTGGTGCAATCGCCTAAACCACAAGTGTAATCCATATTACCCTTCATCGTCTTCAAATTCTTCACATCATCTTTCAAAGCAAACCATTGATGACTCATGTACTTGACGTGTTTTGCACCCACCGACATCTTTTCATTCAATTGGCCGGAAAAATCAAGTGGGTATTTTGGTTGGCCGTCGTACCGGAAAATCCCCAAATGACGATCGAAGTTCCCAGAAGCAATACTCTTGCGGTTTTCGTTGGTTAAACTGAAAAGATAAACCTCGATGTAACCTGGGTGAAGTGGGGTTCCTTGATTCGAAGCTAGCTTCTTTAATAATCTGTTGTATAATTTATGCGCCATTTTGGCGTTGGTATGTTTATGGTCGTCGATGGGCCACCCGATTTCTCCAACAACGATTTTAACATCGTGAGCTCCGACTTTCTTGAGGGAATAGGTGAGGGTGTCGAGATTGGCGTCGAACATCTTCAACACCCTTTCCGCCGCCTTTGAAGAAGGCAAATTCCACCGATTTGTCCTTCCTAACAAAAGTTTTTAGACCGATTAGTTTTTAGAGCACTTTGGTCCCTGTAGTTTGTTTAAAGACTGATTAGTCCTTCGTAACGGTTTCTAACTAACGTTATTAAATAGAGGGACCATGAATGTTAGTTATTATATGCCCACGACACGTGTCACACAGAGATACTGCTGAGAAGTATGTAAACCTATAGGGTCGCACACAAAGAATGCGTTTGTTTTCATTTGTAGAAACCCGGATTTAATGAAAATATGTGTTAAACTGTAATTATGATAATTACAGAGTGAAAACGTAATTATGTTAATTACGGGGAATTATCTGTAATTATATAATTGTATTTTAAAGTTTAAAAGGATAATTATATATACTTATATAATTATATTTTAAAGTTTAAAAGGATAATTATATATATATATATATATATATTTGAATTTGATTTGAATATTACAGATAATAATTAAACCTTATTTAATTATTAGTTGAATTATAGTCTAACTATAATTCTTCTGATATAAATAAGGGGCTAGGCTAAACCATTTGAAAGACAATTGAGTTAGAAAAGCCTTTCGGGAAAATACAGAAAAGAAACCCTTTTCTTTTCTGTAAAACACATATAGATCTAGGGTTATTGGGCTAGCACCCGGTGGAATTTCTCGTGTTCGTGTGTGGATACCGCTAGAGGAAACTTAGATTGGTTTCTAAGTGCTCAACTAGTTCAACCACAACAGATCTGAAAGGTACATCTCTAAACACCCTATGGTGTGGTTTTAAGTTTTAATTAAATACATCATTGGATCCGTTTGGGTTTTAATTGTTCAGAAAAGTTTTCTACGTTGTAACCAAAATTATTTTAATTTCCGCTGCGTATAACGGTTACAAATTGCATTAAATCCCTACATTGGTATCAGAGCCACTTTGATGTTATTTAATTAAAAGGGGAATAATTATTATAATGGCAAAAATTAAAAAAAAAAAAGAAAAAAAAGGGGAAAGGGATTTAGTGGTCACGTGAATTTTTCAAAAGGGTTGTAAAACCCAAATTTCACTTTCTCCTCCATCAAACGTGAACACAGCCGCAAACCATCAAAACCTAAATTTATTTTCTTCATCATCGGTCGTCGTTCTCCATCGAATCTCAAAGCCACTAAGCGGCCTTCACCCTCTGTAAGACGATTTTCGGTCGTCGGTCGCCGACGGTGACCTGCGATTGTTACCGCCGCCATCTTCCTTTCCATCTCGTCTATCTCTAATATATATACATATTTTTTCTATATCGATCGAGAAATCAAAAGAGGGCTGTTAAACTCATCGTTTTTCCTTCCGCCATCGGCCATCATCGGCGATGTACTCTTGACTGGACGACGATGTGGTCCTGTTGACGCCGCTGTTGCACGCCGCTGTGTAAGTCGATGGTTGTCGCTGCTGTATGGCCACCGCCGCTGGCTTTTGAGCCAAGCGACGGTTCTATCTTTATCGCCGGTTGCTGCTGCCACCGCCGCTTGCCACTGCGCCTAGCGGCAGGTTTGATTGTAATCTTTTGCAATTGTTTGGTCGACATCGTCGCCGGAGAACAAACCAATGAGCCACCGTGGTTCATGCGGCTGTTGCCGCTGTCTCTTCTGGCCGTTGGTCCTCCAGGCCGCCACCCTTCAAGGGCGGTGGTGCTCGGTTGTTTTATGTCTGATAGCCACTGCTAATTAACGTATACACATCAGTCCATGATCTTGATCTATTAACCAGTCACCATGTCTCGGTAGACTGGTTGCATATTTTTTTTGGGTTACCGGAATGGGCTCGTTCCCTAGTTGGTTGGCCCGTGGGCCTAACCAAATAATCTATAGGTAGTCTTTGGTTTGGATCACGAGTATATGTTATATTCTTCCGGCCCGGTGAAGTTTTGCATCATGTTTTGTGAACATACAACTCAATTAGGTCAATTTTAATTTTGCCATATGAAAATATTGTTCCACATAATTTGGTCACTTTATTTATGTTAAATTATCTAGACCAAATTGTTTTATTTTATGTTTAAAATATTGTGTAATATATGGATTGCCCCGAAAAGACCCGTGGTTGATTTATCTTGTTTTGGAAAATTAAAATGTATTAATTGCATGAGATGTAATTTTTAATTTAATTTCCTAGATAGGGACTTGTAAATAGAATAGGCATGTTGTATTTTTCTATTTTTATCCGAAGACGGCGTTCCAAAAAAAAAAAATCGAGACGGAGTCCCTGGAGTTCACCAAGATGGCGAGGCCAGTGGGAGTTTGAAGACGTCCTTAGAATTGACCGTGGTTGTTGTGTTGGCTCACAACACCACATTAGAGGCAAATCCATATATTATTATTGTTGTGATTGTTTAATTTTATGTTTGATTTTATTTATTGCTTTATTATTGTTATAATAATTGCAAACGCTTAAAATAAAAATCAAACGCAAAACAAATTTTAAATCGGTAAATAAAATATGATATTTTAAAATTGATATGTTTATCAAAACCGATTTAATAAAATAAACTTTTAAAACAAGATTTTAAAGATAAATTCAAACGTTTTAAAAGAAAAAGAGTTATCTAAAACTTAAACCTTTCACAAATGTAAACTATGTGCCATCCATTTAAGATACTTGTTGAACTTACAAGAGTCCAGTATGGTCAGTGCTTAGCCAATCATATCGGATAATTGTAGTGTAAGACAAGGCGCCAGGATAACGAGATTTAAGTGGACAGTTGCTTGGCCATTCACTTAAATAGTCGTATTTTGGACGATTGACCCCAATAAACCCTAAGTTATGACTTTAGGTGGGATCATGATATCTTAGTATGGTTAGTTTACTTGAAAATATCATAGACAGTGCTTAGCCATCTATGAGTACTTTCAAGGCGTTGTAGTGGGATTAAACATGCTCTTTAACATATGATATAGAAATCACACGATATCTAAGAGTTATGTTGAACATAACTGGATGATTTCTACCTAAATAACCTAGTTCCGTAAACAGTTGCTTGGCCATTTACGGAAATAGGTGATATATGGATCTTAGCTCAAATTAATTTTCTTTTGAAAGGTAATATTAATTAATTTGAGATTTTAAAAGAATTACTAAAATTGAACTTATTTTGTAGATGGCTGCTAACGCCCCTAACCAAACTGTCTGCACAAACGGCTTATCCTAATTTACATTACGATCAATCCTTGATAAGGACAAACTGAACGGTACGAACTTCGTGGACTGGTTTCGTTTCTTGAGGGTTGTCCTTAAGCACGAAAAGAAGTTGTACGTCCTCGAAAACCCCCCTCCAAACCCTCCTGCCAGAAATGCTTCAGCTGAGGTCAGGGCTGCTTATGATAAGCATCTCAATGACTCACTAGATGTTAGTTGTCTGATGCTAGCATCCATGACTCCCGAGCTATTGAGGGAACATGAAGACATGACTGCTTGGAATATGATATCCTCTTTAAAATCCATGTTTCAGTTACAAGCAAGGCAAGAAAGGTTTGATACAGTCAGGGCATTGCATGCCTGTATGATGACTGAAGGTTCATCAGTCAGTACCCACGTTTTAAGAATGAAAGGGTAAATTGACCGATTGACCCGTCTTGGCTACCCACTGGGTCAAGAATTGGCAACCGACATGGTTCTCAATTCTTTATCCAAATCATATGACCAGTTCGTCTTGAACTACAATATGAATGGTTTGGAGAAAACTCTCACGGAGCTTCACGGCATGCTTAAAACCGCTGAGAGAAATATGAAATCCAAGTTGGATTTATCCAAACCAAAACAGGTGTTGATGATCAAACCTAAAGGTGGGATAAACAAGAAGAAAAGGGTGGTTACCAAGGGTAAAAGAAAAGTTGGAAGTTCCAACAAAGAAAAGGGCAAGGGAAAGATTCCTGAGGAAGCAGTTTGCTTCAACTGCAACCAGAAGGGACATTGGAAGAGAAATTGCCCTGCCCTATTGGCAGAAATGAAGAAGCAGAAGGCTAGTGGAGCCGGACCTTCAGGTATGTTTACCATTGATTTATTCACCTCTGACTCTGATTCCTGGGTATTGGATACTGGGTGTGGTACTCACATTTGTACTACTTTTCAGGGACTAAGAAGTGAAGAGAAAATGAAACCAGGCCAGATGGAGCTTCGAATGGGGAATGGAGCTAAGGTAGCTGTTATTGCTCAGGGGACTTATGACATGAAGCTACCAAATGGTCTTATTTTAGCACTTAGCAAGTGTTTATATGTACCTAGCATTACTAGGAATATCGTTTCTTTTTCTCGGTTGCAACAAACTGGATTTATGTTTACTTTCAGTAATGATTCAATTTCAGCTTATCTTAACAATGTTTTGTATTTTGTGGCCAAACCACACAATGGTATTTATGAAATTGATATGCAAAAGGGTTGTAATTATGAATCAATGTATAATGTAAACAATAAACGAATTAAGCGAGGCTTAAACCAGACCTATTTGTGGCATTGTCGTCTTGGACACATAAACAAGAAACGCATAGCCAAACTCTAGGCGGGCGGAGTGTTGGAATCATGTGATGATTCATATGATGTATGTGAATCTTGTTTAATGGGCAAGATGACAAAAGCGCCTTTTAAAGGCAAACCCGAAAGGGCAACAGAACTATTAGGGATTATACATACTGATGTGTGTGGACCCTTTAGTTCAACCACAAGAAATGGTCATCGCTACTTCATTACTTTTACTGATGACTTCAGTAGATATGGGTATGTTTACCTAATGAAAAACAAATCTGAAAGCTTTGAGTTTTTTAAAGAGTTTCAGAATGAAGTAGAGAATCAACTTGGCAAAAAGATAAAGACACTTCGATCGGACCGGGGTCGGGAATATCTAAGCCAAGAGTTTATTGACCATCTAAGAGACAACGGGATAGTATCCCAATTAACTCCTCCCGGAACACCGCAACATAACGGTGTGTCCGAAAGAAGGAATAGAACCTTGTTGGACATGGTTCGCTCTATGATGAGTCGTACCAATCTGCCTAAAAGTTTCTGGGGTTACGCCCTAGAAACAGCTGCCCGAATACTAAATAGTGCGCCAACCAAAAAGACCGATAAAACTCCTTTCGAACTATGGACTGGGAAGATCCCAAAACTGTCATATATGAGAATATGGGGTTGTGAAGCTTATGTTAAGCGGGAAGCTTCTGGGAAGCTTGATTCAAGGTCTGAGAAATGCATCTTTGTAGGATATCCAAAAGAGTCAGTTGGATATTACTTCTACAAACCCAGCGAGAACAAAGTTTTTGTTGCGCGCCACGGTGAGTTCCTAGAAAATGATTTTCTATCAAGAACCACAACGGGGGATACAGTAGATCTTGAAGAAATTCAAGAACCACAAGATGAAACAATGGTTGATACTGACAATCAACATGATGTTGAGCCTCAACGAGTTGTTGAAGGTAATGACGAGATACAAACAATCCGAAGATCGAGTAGGAGTCGTCAAGAGCCTGAGAGATATGGTTATCTCATTGGCAATGACGATACGGTTCATGATGAACCCGTAACCTACCAGGAAGCCGTATCAGGTTTAGAATCTGATAAATGGCAAGATGCCATGAAGGCTGAAATACAATCCATGTCAGACAACCAAGTTTGGAACTTGGTAGATGCACCTACCGGCTGCAAAGTCGTAGGGTGCAAGTAGGTATTCAAAAAGAAAACTGACATGGATGGGATTGTACATGCTTATAAAGCTAGGTTGGTAGATAAAGGTTTCACTCAGACTCATGGAGTAGATTATGATGAAACTTTTTCTCCAGTAGCCATGATTAAATCCATCAGGATACTTCTTGCCATAGCTGCATTTCATGATTATGAAATATGGCAAATGGATGTTAAAACCGCGTTCCTTAATGGAACTTTAAGCGAGGACGTGTACATGGTACAGCCAGAAGGTTTTAAACATCCAAATTTTCCTGAAAAGGTATGTAAATTGCAAAAGTCCATTTATGGACTGAAGCAAGCATCTCGTAGTTGGAATCTTCGTTTTGATGAAAAGATTAAAGAATTTGGTTTCTTAAAGAACGAAGATGAACCTTGTGTATACAAGAAAGTCAATGGGTGCATAATAGTATTCCTGATCCTATATGTCGATGATATATTGATCATCGGAAATGACATCCCTACCCTTAAAGGTGTAAAAACCTGGTTAGGGAAGTGTTTCGTGATGAAGGATCTAGGAGAAGCAGCTTATATCCTTGGTATAAAGATTTATCGTGATAGATCGAAACGCTTAATTGGATTAAGCCAAAGTACATATATTGACAAGATCTTAAGACGCTTCAAGATGGAGGGTTCTAAGAGAGGAAACTTGCCAATGGTACATGGTGTACATCTGAGCAAAACTCAGAGTCCTATATCTAAAGATGACATAAACCGCATGAAGGGTGTTCCCTATGCTTCGGCCATCGGTTCAATTATGTATGCCATGTTATGTACTAGACCAGATGTCTCGTATGCCCTAAGCATGACGAGCAAGTATCAGTCAAACCCAGGTGATGCTCACTGGGTAGCGGTAAAGAATATTCTAAAGTATCTGAGAAGAACTAAAGAAATGTTCTTACTGTACGACGGTCAAGAAAGAGATATGTGTATTCAAGAATACACATATGCTAGTTTCCAAACCGACCGAGATGATTATAAATCACAGTCGGGATATGTGTTTGTGTTAAACGGGGGTGCTGTGAGCTGGAAGAGCTACAAACAAAGCACGATAGCAGATTCAACTACAGAATCGGAGTACATTGCAGCGTCGGACGCCGCAAAGGAAGCTGTTTGGATGAAGAAATTCATCACAGATCTGGGAGTAGTCCCTAGCATATGTGACCCTCTCGAAATCTATTGCGACAATGAGGGTGCCATTGCTCAGGCAAAGGAACCAAGGTCACATCAGTGCTCCAAACATATCATGAGAAGATATCACCTAATTCGAGAGATTATTGAAAGAGATGACATAAAGATATGTAAAGTTCGATCAGAAGACAATCCAGCAGATCCTCTAACCAAGCCTTTGAGTCAAAGCAAGCATGATGCTCACATTAGCTCAATATGCCTGAGGTTTTGTAATAATTTAGTCTGATTTGTAAAATTTTAGTAATCTTTTACTTTGTAAACATTAAAACAGTTATGTTTTACAATTTATGACATATTGGATATGAGTATTTAATTAAAACATCTTTGTGTTCGTTTTAGCATGTTTAAGTATCCTTAAATAAATAGGATGATCATATTATTTAGAACTGTCCTTGATCACTTATTACTAGGGGACGAGTAATAAATCAAGATTATTGTGAAGTCTGGTCATAGTCCAAGTTGGAAGTGCACTAGGTGCAACCAGAGTCACATGCGTTTGTCGGAGTACAAGACGTTGGACAAGACCCACGGTCAAGATCACCTCATAGATCGGCGTCATAAGGTGAGTCTTGAAATAGTACAACACTATTTATCCTCAGACCTGAGATGTGCATTGGGATCTAATGCACAAGGAATGTTATGCTTTGATATAGTCTAACGTTACCCTTAACCGGGTAATCATAAGGGTTATATTAGGTATAACATGAATTGTGTAGTTAGTCGTGTATATGCAATATGGGATTTGCTCCTCTCAAGATGAGAGAGATATTTCTGGGCCCCTCGATTACATATTATGATTTACATGCATGAACAAGTGGATTAGTTGGACTAATGACACTTGTATAATCAAATATGTTGGGATCGAGAAACACAATATTTGAACTATAAATGATGAGATAGATCTATGCCTTAAGTTCAAAATAAAATATCGTGAAGCAAAAGGATAATGAATGATTCTACTATATGATTGATTATATCAATCAAATTGCTCGAAGGTAAAAGCACATTTACATAGCCTTGGGGGCGGTGACGTGTTGCTAGACGCTTACCATTGTTTGTGTTACTGTGTATCGTGTGCAAGTGGGAGAATGTAAGTTATTATATGTCCACGACACGTGTCACACAGAGATACTGCTGAGAAGTATGTAAACCTATAGGGTCGCACACAAAGAATGCGTTTGTTTCCATTTGTAGAAACCCAGATTTAATGAAAATATGTGTTAAACTGTAATTATGATAATTACAGGGTGAAAACGTAATTATGTTAATTACGGGGAATTATCTGTAATTATATAATTATATTTTAAAGTTTAAAAGGATAATTATATATACTTATATAATTATATTTTAAAGTTTAAAAAGATAATTATATATATATATATATATATATATTTGAATTTGATTTGAATATTACAGATAATAATTAAACCTTATTTAATTATTAGTTGAATTATAGTCTAACTATAATTCTTCTGATATAAATAAGGGGCTAGGCTAAACCATTTGAAAGACAATTGAGTTAGAAAAGCCTTTCGGAAAAATACAGAAAAGAAACCCTTTTCTTTTCTGTAAAACACATATAGATCTAGGGTTATTGGGCTAGCACCCGGTGGAATTTCGCGTGTTCGTGTGTGGATACCGCTAGAGGAAACCTAGATTGGTTTCTAAGTGCTCAACTAGTTCAACCACAACAAATCTGAAAGGTACATCTCTAAACACCCTATGGTGTGGTTTTAAGTTTTAATTAAATACATCATTGGATCTGTTTGGGTTTTAATTGTTCAGAAAAGTTTTATACGTTGTAACCAAAATTATTTTAATTTCCGCTGCGTATAACGGTTACAAATTGCATTAAATCCCTACAATGAGTATTATGAAAATAAAAAGTTGGGGACCACCAACGTAGATAGTTTATTTTAGAGACCAAATCCAAGATTTAAGCAAACCACGGGGACTACAGGTGTAATTCACTCTTAATAATATAATTAATTGTTTTTGAAGATTTTGATTTTTTTTAGATACTCTTAAAAATTTGAGTAAACTACCTTTTTCGTCCTTATAGTGTATTGTTTATAACTATTTTCGTCCCTGATTTAAAAAAAATGCTTTTTTGGTCACAGTGGTTTTTATTTCGTTTCGTTTTTCGTCCCTGGGCATAACTCCATTAAAACATGTTAGTTACATTAAGGGCATTTTTGTCTTTCCACTTAATAACGTGACTTTTTGTTTAGAAAAATAAAACTCATCCAAATAACTTTACACCGTGTATTATTCAATTAGAAATTTAAAACCAACCCCACCCCCATCACCCACCGTGTCTTCTCCAATCCCTTCCCCCCTGCAACACAGAGCAATCGGTGAACACCATCTCCCTCAAAACAAGCATTAAAACCCAGATAAAGGGGATTCTTATTCACAAATCTTGATCGATCTTATAACAAAAAAATCATGTGTAGTAAGTACTGGAGATGGAGATTACAACCTAGATATAAGGGGATTCTTGACTAGGGAAAAAGTCCATATCATATACAAGCACAATTTTCCACTATGACTCTGTATAATCAAGTTTTTGGGGAAGATGAAGTGTGTTTACGTGTGTGTTTTTACAGTTTACAGTGGGTCGTAATGCAGAGATTGCTAAACTACGTTGAACAATGGATGTTGATGAACTATCGAGAAATGAGGTGATGTAGTTTATGTGCAGTTTCAGATTGCTTCATGTGTGACTCTCCAAAATAATTAAAACATGACGATCTCTCCCTACAAATAGAGACGATCTAGATTAGCATGAACTCGATCTTCATCGATTTCTCCATTTCTCAAGCATTGTAAACATCGATGATTATAGTGGACTTGTCGGTGGTCGGTTTTTTCCGTTTTGGGTTTTCCACATAAATCTAGTGTCGTTTTCTCTCTTATTTGATTCCGCCAAGTTTACGTTTATATTTTTGTGGTTGATTATTATCTCCGTTGACTCGTTAGAGTTCGAGTTTATTCGTATGATTTGAGTTTATTTTGGGTCTTGGCCACTCTTGGGTGATTTTCGATTAAGTTTATACTAGTTTCAATTTCGGTTTGAGGGATTGATACAGATGTGGTGCCATCCAAATTTGCAACAATTGCTAACCTAGGCATTGATGAACTTGAAGACGAGAGAGAGAGAGAGGGGGGGGGGTACATAGCTTGTACGCTTACAACTAAAAACGAATGCATATTTAGTACGAGAATTTCACAGCATTGTTAGAAGCATACCCCTAAACTCAAGCACACTTTCAAAGTTCATTTCTAGATAAATTATCAGTAACTTTGACCTTAGCTTCGATGTTTTATATGGCACTCCTGTTGTCCTGCATCTTCGTAATCAGTTAGATATCCCTTATTCAAGAGAGATAGCAAAGGGGAGAAGGAGGCTTGTTAATTTCAAGGTACACAACAACATTGTTAAAAGCAACAGATTCTGACCGGAGATGGAGGAAAGAAAGAGAGGCGGCGGCTTGGCGCAGGGTACACGGTAACACAGCGGATCTAGGCATGGAGCTCGGTTGCATTTTAGGGTGTTTGGATGCGGCTAGTTGGCGATGGTGCCAGTTGGCAATGGTGATGAGTCAACGGGGGTCATGAAAAGGTGAAGGGGGTTTTCAATAAAAGAAATTAAATAAAATATGAAAAAGTCTAAAATACCCCTTATTTAACGGTCTTCTCTAACAAAGTTAGTCTAAGGGACAAAAAAAGCAATGAATTATAAACCACGAGGACGATAAAAGCAATTTTTAAAGATCAAAGACGAAAATGGTTATAAACAACAAACCACAGGGACAAAAATAGTAGTTTACTCTAAAAATTTTAAATAAAATTTCCAGGGAAAAAAAACAATTTTTGGTTGAACCTAAACCCCGTCATATATTGTTCTGTCGAAGAAACCTGACATCTATTTAAACCCCATAACTTTCATTCAGACACAATTCAGAGCTTGACCATTCAATCACCCCCCTTTTCTTTATCTGAAAAAAGGTATCGTTGAAAACTTTCCCCAAATCAACAACCCAAACCCTAGATTTCACCCAAAACGCTTGATTTTCCCCCAAACCCCAAATTTATCTCAATTCATCTTCACAACACCAAATCACATGAACAATTTCACATTTTCGTGGAACTCATCGGTCCAATTTTCATAATTTAACTGGTTTTCTTAAACCCTATTTCGCACATTTCAGAATTTTTTGTTTGTCAACAATTGGCAGGTGATTGGGGATGGGTAGGGCGTATCTAGAACCATCCAGACCATCTTCATCGTCGCCGTCATCATCATCATCTCCACCGGCGGTGACGACGTCGACGTCGATCACCGAAACCGTTAACGGCGAGCATGATTTTAGGGTTTCCGGTTACTCGCTATCGAAGGGTATCGGAATTGGGAAATACGTAGCGTCTGACACGTTTATGGTTGGTGGTTATTCGTGGGCGATCTATTTTTACCCTGATGGGAAGAGCCTTGAGGATAACGCGACTTATGTGTCGTTGTTCATCGCGTTGGCAAGCGATGGATCGGATGTTCGTGCGCTTTTTGAGTTGACACTTATGGATCAAAGTGGGAAAGAGAGACATAAGGTTCATAGCCATTTTGGAAGAGCATTGGAAAGTGGGCCGTATACCCTTAAATACAGAGGTAGTATGTGGTAAGATGAATTTTGTTTCTTTGATAAATGATTGATGTTTGTGTTTACTGTTTGGTTGGTTTGAGTAGATAGATGATTTGATGACCACCCTCTTTATTTTTATAGCCAAATTTTGAATTTATTGACCGAGATAGCTGAGGTTATGTAAGTAGTACTTATGCAACTTGCAGAACCCTACTTTTTTCAATATAATATTAAAAAAAAGTAGACATTACTTTGCTTAAGGGCTTGTTTGTTAGTAGCTTAATGAGCTTAACGAGATTCGAAGCTTATTCGGTCAGATATATATGACTTATATATGACTGTTTGGCATTGGCTTAATGATATAGAAAGTGACTTATCCAGTAAGCTATTTTTGGGGGGGGGGATGCAGAAAGCCAGGTTTTTTCTGAACTTGCGATTCCCAATTAATAAACACGCCTCTTCTATTTATGAAAAACCCTCCCAAACAAAAACCTTCTCAATCTATACAATCAGATTAATCCACAGAGACAACTTTATATATAAAGGATTTAGTGGAAAACCAACCAAACAACCCCTAAGTGCTATTTACATAATGTCTACATGGACAAGTTGTGGAACATACTTCTCCTTGGAGTGATTGCGTTTCTATTTTTTCTGAATATTATATTGAAAAGTTGGGTTACGCAAGTTGCTTTTAAGTGCCACTTGCATAATTTTGGCTATTTCGGTTAATAAGTTGAAAAAGTGGTTATAAAGTGAGGAGGGTGGAGGTCAAATTGGATATTTTGGACAAAATCCCTTGTTTTTATGAGTTATCTTTTATCCATGGTTAGGATTGATTTTGTTCATTTGTGTGAATTTTCTTTTTAAGATGGTTCTTTGTGCTTCATTGATTCTTGTTGATTTGGTGATGAATAGTTTAGTTCTTTAGTTGCATACTCAATTTGTTTTTCTAGTTTATAGTTATCACCCATGAATGATAATCACTATACTGTACTGATATGGGTGTTCGGGCCAGTTTGCACGCACATTGACTAATCTCATGGGCCATGAAGGTAACAGTCTTGAAAATCCGGAGTGGACTTGAACTGACCGACCTATGGGTAGGACCCCCAAGGCTTGGTCTTTATTTGCCAGTTGAGTTGGTTCTCTTTGATGCATTTGGTGGTATCACATGCAGTTTTCTTAAGGTTAATGATTGAGCAATTTCTATGCCAAATTAAGGCATGGTTGTGATGCTATGTTGCCTTAATCGTCAATAGATTGATTTCTTGTTCACTTTTGCATAAGTTGGGGATCTTCTCGGAAACAATTGTTGTACTCTCTAGGGGTAGAGATCAGGTCTGTATACATCTCACCCCTCATAGACCCTGCTTTCAAGCGGGATATATTGGGTTTGGTTTAGAGGATTTGATTCAAGTGGTTCTTTTTTATGACTGTGGAAAGAAGAAACAACCGCTGTACCCTCTTAGGGTAGAGGTCAAGTCTACGTACATCTCACCCCTCCCAGCTTTCAAGCGGGATATACTGAGTTTGTTTGGATTGGTTTTGTTTGGTTTAGAGGTTTTTATCCAATTGGTCCTTTTTGACCGTGGATTTTTGGTTGTGGCATGCTGCAGGGGCTACAAGCGGTTTTTCAAAAGATCTTCTTTAGAAGCATCCGACTACTTGAAAGATGATTGCCTTCAAGTCCATTGTTGTGTTGGTGTCGTTAGGTCCCATACGGAAGGCCCTAAGTCCTACTCTATCTATGTGCCACCTTCGGATATCGGGCAGCACTTTGGGCAGCTCCTGGAATGTGGGAAGGGAACCGATGTTTCTTTTGAAGTTAATGGTGAAACGTTTGCTGCCCACAAGTTGGTACTTGCTGCCCGCTCACCGGTTTTCCGTGCACAACTTTTTGGTCCGATGAAAGATCAAAATAGTCGGTGTATCAAAGTTGAAGACATAGAAGCCCCTGCTTTTAAGGTTCAATTTAAATATATTATCTTTTTAAAAGTTTTAACATTGGAAATGTTCGGTGCAATTAGCTTTTCGTGTTCCGTTTGTCACTTATCGTTCTTGTTCGCGGAGGGTCAAGGCTGCATACATTCCACCCCCACCCCACCCCACCCCACCCCACCCAACACTACCCCCACCTAGGGGTGTAAACGAGCTAAGCTCAAAGAAATAGTATTAGGAGCTCGAGCTCGGATTACTTTCTCATAGTAGGGCTCGAGCTCGAGCTCGAATATTTTTTCAATGTTCGAGCTCGAACTTGAGATCGATTATCTCGCTTATTGGCTTGACCTGAATAATTTTTGAACTTTGATTATATGATTTATGAACATGTGAACATGTTTGACTCGAAAAAGTATATGTTCCACTATGCTCGACTCGAAAAATTTAATCTGTTTTCGGACGAGTCGAGTCCATTGGTGTTATGGAGCGCAACTCGTTGAGTTTTAGTGTGTGTTCGAGATCGACTCGAGCTCGAAAATTATTAAGCGTGAGCTCGGATAAATAAGCTCGAGTAGTTAACAACCCTACTCCCACCTCACCCCACCCACCCCCTGATCCTGCTTTTGAGCGGGTTTGTTTGGTTTATGTTTTCCATGCTTAGAATTCTTTTTCGCTTTCAGGCATTGCTTCATTTTATATACTGGGATAATCTTCCCGATATGGAAGAGCTTACGGGATTGAGTACAAAATGGGCGTCAACTTTGATGTTTCAACATTTGCTTGCAGCGGCTGATCGGTATGGTTTAGAGCGGCTTTTGATGCTTTGTGAGTCTAATCTTTGTGACGATGTTGCCATTAATACCGTTGCAACAACTTTAGCGTTGGCTGAGCAGCACCATTGCCGGCAGTTAAAATCCGTGTGCCTGAAATTCGTTGCTTTGCCTGAAAATCTCAGAGGTAACAATTCTTCTCGTCTTTTTGTCGGCTATAAACATGATTTTTCCCTTTTTCCGCATTGATGGCTGAACTATCATTTCTTGATCTTTTCTCCTTTTATGATTCACTATAACAAAATCGGCCGGCCTCTTATGACGTCAGTCGTCAAATATGTCTAAGAGTAAACTACAATTTTCGTCCCTGTGGTTTGATGTCTGTAACGATTTTCGTCCCTGATCTCTAAAAATTGCTTTTTTCATCCTTATGATTTCCCTTTTGATTCCCTTTTCATCCCTCATCAAACGGCGTTAAAAATTGGAGGTTAACCCCACTGATAGCAGTAAATTACATATATGGTCCTTGTGATATACATATTTTTACAAATTTATCTTTTAAATTTCATTTATTACGTTATGTATATTTTACACTTTTTATTTTTCTTTCTTTATTATATTATACTCCTACCCCATATATATATATATATATATATATATATATATATATATATATATATATATATATATAGGGGTGGTATCAATTGGAAACCAAGTTTCATTGGAAACTTTGGAAACCAAATTTCAGCCATTGATTTTTATAATCAATGGTTAAGATTCATTTGAATTATATATGGTAGTAAATTAATTAATTTATTAATAATAAATAAAAATAATAGATGAAAAGGGTAAATATGTCTTTTGATTTTGTGTCTCAAATATGGCAAGAAAGATTTATTTTATTTAGATTACTTGAAACCAAAATAAAATTTCCCACGCAATCTAAATTTTGTTATTTTTTTTACTATGAAAACGTGGAGCATTTGTCTTTTCATCAAAAAAATTATTTTTCTTTTTAAATGTAAGAAAATATTTTTTTAATTTCATTTTATTATAAAATTTTCCACGCAATCTAATATTGTGATGAAACAGAATGAATTTGTGGATTACAGATTTCATTGAATTACAGATTTCATCAGGTTCATCGTGTTAGCATTATTGTTTAATAATGAAAATAGATTCATTAGGTTCATCGTGTTAACATTATTGTTTCATTATTACCATATATAAGCTAAATTAAAATTAAATAATTTACCTAAATTAAATATCTCATTTTTAAATTAATCAATGATTATTATTACCATATATAAGCTAAATTAAAATTAAATAATTATTAATATAATAATAATAACAGTTACCATATATATTATGAAATAATGTAAAAGACAAAAATAACCTTTTCAATTAAAAATAAAAATAAAAAAAAGAAATTCACTGATTGGTTGATTTCAGTTTCCAAAGTTTCCAATGTAATACTGGTTTCCAATTGATCGCTCCCCTATATATATATACACATATATATATATGTTTTTAGTTTACATATTAACAAATATGATTAATTCATAAAAAATAATGGATAAATACTAATTTATTTCACATTTATTCTATATATATATATATATATATATATATATGGCTGGGTTTCGGTGAGAAGTTGAGTTAATGGTGAGAAGTGGTTATCGATCGTTGGATGAGAAATGGACGCACATTAGGATGAGATGCACCGAGATGCATTGGATCAATTCCCTTCTAAGCCGCAATTCATGAAAGGGCTTAAGAAGAAAAGAGATCAACGGTTCAGATTTACTTCTCACGGTTCTCACCATTAACTCAACTTCTCACATGATCATTTGCCTATATATATATATATAGTTACTCTTTTTACTTTTTCTTTATTTATTATATTTTAATACTACATCTCTCTGTGTGTGTATCTATATATGTATAATCATTTGAGAACTCCAAAATATTTGAGATACATGAAATTCATCCTAAACCACTAATTTAAGATAATTAAAGAGATAACTAAAGAGATAATTATTATTATTTATTATATAAAATTTAATACATTTTTTAGGAATTTTTATACTTATCTAATTTTCCCTTTTTTTCTCCTATCTTCGTAATAACATACATACCGTACACACAATGTAAAATAAAACAACAATCGGTTGGTATAAAATAAAACTAATTTATTTTTCTCAAATCAAATTGAACTTCTTCAATTGATAAAAGTTTAAAAGGATTTGAGAAGAATAAAGTAGCTTTATTTTATAATAGGATTTGATAAATGATTAAACTTGCACACACACACACATATGTATATATATATATATATATATATATTGTCGTTGGGTTCACGTGAGACCAGTATGTATGTATATATATATATATATATATTGTCGTTGGGTTCACGTGAGACCAGTATGTTTTCGTGAGACTTGTGACACCACGATTTTACACTTGAAAGTTCACAGCAAACGTTGTGAAGGTAAAAAAAAATCCGAACCTTCACAGTGTTTTGCTGTGAAGTTTTAATTGTAAAATTGTGGTCTCACGGGTCTCACGAAAACAGGTTGGTCCCAAGTCTCTCTCTATATATAACTAGGATATTTAACCCATAATAAAAAATAGAATAAATGTAAAATAAATTAGTATTTATTAACTATTTTTTATAAGTTAATCAAATTTGTTTAATATCTAAATGAAAAACATATATATATGTGGTATTAAAATATAATAAAGAAAAAAAAGTATATATAACGTAATAAATGAAATTTAAAGAATACATTTGTAAAACTATGTATACCACAAGGACCAAATATGTAATTTACTTTTATCACTTTTGGTTTTTCAAACACGTGGGCGGTAGACACATGGGTTAACCCATCAACTTTTAACAGCGTTAGATGAGGGATGAAAATGGATCAAAAGGGAAACTATAGGGACGAAAAAAGCAATTTTTAAATATTAGGGACGAAAATCGTTATAAACATTAAACCACAGGGACGAAAATCTTAGTTTACTCTATGTCTAAATGATCTAATCTAATAGACTGCTTTATAGGATATAAGTTTATACGATAAAACGACTGTTCGTTTTATGTAAAAGTGTTGCAATATGATGTTAGGACGTTTTTGGGCATGTTAACAAGCTTCTTAGGACTTTTGAAATAAAGTGTTCTATTAGGTTTTTTGTAGTACTATTTTGAGAGTGTTTTGTGAACACGTTTTTTTATAGAAAATTTGTTTTTTTAAGGCATTTTTTCTTCAAATAATGTCATATAAAAGACTAATATGACGCTTTATTTCAAAAGTGTCTTAAAAATATTGTTAAGACGTCTGAAACATCATATCAACTTATTGTAACACCTTTACATATGACACACAATTGTTTAGTCCTATAAAGTAGTCTATTTGTCCTCGAGAACTGATTTTGTTGTAGTGATTATAAAACCCTGAGTGACATCTTAATGGACGTGGCATAGTTTAGTTGTAATCGGTATTATATTTTCAATCACTTGGATTTTGATCGTTTTTTTTTTCTTAAATGGTTATCTTAGCATGCCGGTTGCTTCATTAAATGCCAACTTATAGGATGTGTTTGGTACGTGGGACATAACGGAACAAAAAAACTTGTTGTCCCACATTTGGCGCAATAATTAGACTGGCCCACCGAAATAGGTCTAATAAAAATTATGAAGATGAGGCAAGATTGGTAAATTACTAAAATACTCATATCAAATTAAAACCTAAAACCTTCATAATTCTTTCACCTACCTCACTCTCGTCCGTAAGTGCACCCTTATGTTTTATGTGCAAGAACCATGAACGGAACTTGGTTAAAAGGCTCGATATCGTTCTATTTTGTATTTGGATGATAAACATAAGTCTAAGGTGCTATTTAGTTGATTTTCATTAAGTTCTGTATGGATAAAACTATCTTTGTGGATTAATTTGTCTGTATAGATTGAGAAAGTTTTTATTTGGGAGGGTTTTTTCATAAATGGAAGACACATGTATTTTTAATTGCGAGGGGTAGGTTTGGAAACAAAATTAGCTTTTTGCATAAAACTCACCCCTAGAAGCTTACCGAATAAGCCACTTTCTATACCATTAAACCACTACCAAATAAGTTGTTAGTCTCATTAAGCTCATTAAGCTGCTAACAAACAAGCCGTGACTGAACATAAACTTTTGTTGTTCTTCAATCAGCCGTGATGCAGACCGATGGGTTCGACTACTTGAAAGAAAGTTGTCCGCATGTATTAACCGAGCTCTTGGAGCACGTGGCTCGAATCAACGAGCATTCTCTTCCCATTTGCACCCACCCGAATGCAATCATACTCGATGGAAGCGATGTTCGTGGTAGACGGGTGAAACCCAGATTGTAATTGTAGACAAAAAATGTTTTATCGATATTTTTGCAGGCCCGATCATTTGGGTTCGTTGTGGAAAATTTTCGGCTTCGTGTTTCGAGCTGCCGAGTTATATATATATATATTTACTGTTCCATTCCATCTAGTTTTCTTGTTAAAGTGTTGGATTTGTTGCTAAAATATTGGTATTAAGCCCAAAACTTCTAATTAGGGTTGTTTATAAGGCGTCGGTCTGATCCGATCAAACTGGTATTTGAACAGACCGACACCAAAAATATCAATTTGATTAGACATGTTGGGGTTTATTTTTAGAATTCGTTCGGTCTTAAATTGATCTGAATATGGATTTATGCTTTTAATTTGAAATATATAAACTTAGAAATGATATTGTTTTAAGTTTGAACAAAGAACCAGTTTCAATTTGGTTTCTTAGGGGCTATTTGTTTACCTCTTAATGGTTCTATTAAGAGGCAATATCTGAATCGTTAAGAGGTAAATCTTGTTTGGCTAAAAAAGGGTCCGCCTCTTAATGGTTCTAAAACCCTCTGAATGATTTTGTATCTTGACCCTGTCTTAACCATTCGGAGCCCTTGTTTCATTTTTAACAATTAGCAAACAACCATATTTTATTTCACACTATATCATAAGAGTTCCTTAATCATTTTGACCACTTAATTATTCTGCACCAAACCATTCATTAACTGCCAAACAACCCCTTAATCAATTATCGTGGTTGAACACTTTCCACATATATATATATATATATATATATATATATATATATATATATATATATATATTTTCTTAGGTGGCGTTTGTTTTTTAAGAGGTCTGAAGTCTGAAGTCTTATTTCAGGTCTGATTAATAAGAGGTGGCGTTTGTTTTCAAGGGTCACCACTTCTAGTTTAAGATGTTTTTAAGAGTTAAGATGATCTGAAATCTGGAAAAAAAAAACAGTCTGAACGAAAAAATGTCTCACTAATTCAAACTTATTAAGAGGTTTTTTGAAAAAAAACAAAAGAGCCCCTTAATCAATTTTAAACTCTAATGTTTTATGTATTTATTAAAACAAAATAAAATAGTTTAAAAAATAATAAAAAAGGAAGGTAGACAAGAATCCGGATTATGTTCAAACATGGTTCTTATTAGAACATGTGACTTGACAAGAACCATTGTTCCACGGTAGAGCTTCGTATAAAAACCCCAATAGAAACTTCAAGAAGAATATCTACTGTGGATGCTCTAATTTCAGCCAATTTGCGGTTTTTCGTCCCTGTGTTTTTTTGGAAATTATGAGTTTTGTCCATGTAGTTTGCAATTCATTGTTATTTTCGTCTTTAAGGCTAACTCCTACCTTTAAATATGAGGGACGTAAATAGAAACGAATTGTATATCACAATGACGAAAACAACAATAAATTGTAAATTATAAAAAACAAAACCTTAAAGATGAAAATCTTAATTTCAAAAGGACAAAAACTATAAAATCAAATTTTAACAAACCACAGCGTTGAAAAACATAATTACTATGTTCTATCTTTTCTAAAATGTATTTTTCATATTTGTAAAAAAAATGATGTATTAATATCCCTTTCTTTCCAAAATAAATATTCATAATCAAAAAATACATAATTTTTGGAATATGTAATTATTACGCTTTTTAATTAATTAAAGGACTATTTTACTCTTAGTTATAGATAGATAAATTTCTCCATTACATAATTAAAGAAAAAATTAAAACAAATTAAAATAATGATGTAGACATTTATTTTAGAATGAAATATTAGTGTTTTTTTTTCCAATCTAACAACCAACTTTTTAGGGAAATTGTCTGGAATAGGCAAAGTAGACAAAAAAATTGGTTTTTTTTGTGTAACTATTTCTCCCGAATTTGTACTCATGTCACTAGGTCCACAATATTCAGGTTCGTAATTGTGGACTTGGATAGAAAATGTAAAATTTTATGCAATTTCCCTATAAAAATTTATTTATTTGGATCTGTACTTCTTTTTTTAAAGTCAAAATTGATCAAGTTGCGGACTTGAATACTGTTCGAAGTAGTGATATTTGTGTAAAATTTGGAGTGAAATGGGCAGAGAACATTTAGCTAAGGGGTTATTTGACAGTTGCTGAATTGTTTTGTACAAAATGATTAAGTGGTCATAATCAATGTTTTAAAAACCGGTTTTTTGGTTGACCGGGTCACAGTTCAACCGGTTCAACCACCGGGTCAACCCGGTTTCAATAATTTCTATGTATTTTTCATACATATCAGTTAGTATCGGTATAATTTTCCTGAATCTTAAAATTTAAACCCTAATAATGATTTCAATCATTGCAAATCTCCTTACGACAAACGAAAATTTTTAGTTGATTGAGCATATTCATAAAAGAATTGGTTGAACCCTAGTGCTTCGACTGCTTCGATGGTTCCAGAACATTCTAGTCCGGGATACTCACTCTCACCGTTTGGGGGAGGGTACTTCCCTTGACGTTGAGGCGTATCAACTCTGTTGAGAGCGATGGCTTCCACTCTGATCAATACGTCGTCGTCAGTGAGTTTTGGCTCTTCTACTTCTTGTAGTTTCAAAACTTCTAGACCTCCCGGAGTTGTGATTACTACAACCTCCATGATCGCCGGTGATCGGAAGTAAGATGGTTTGTGAAAGACACGTGTTGTGGAGGTTTATCCTTTTCAAATTTCTAATGGCGCCTATTCCATTTTTTGTAAACGTTCCTGATAATCTCGTTCTATGTTGTTAGTTTAATTTGGGGTTACGACGAATGGTTATGGAGATGCACTTGTAGAGAATCAATGTACTTGTAGTAGAAAAATCGAAGGTTTGAAACCCAAACCCTCAAAATCGAAGACAGAGGAGGGAGGAATGAAGATTGCGGGAAATAGGGAGGAGGATCGTCGGAAATCGAAGACAGGGGATGGCAGGATGCAGAAATCGAACTAAGAAACCAACGTACCAAACCCTAGCCGCTAAATGCCTAAATCGCTAATACATATTGCCTATTGGACTATTGGTTTTTAACTTTTGTTACAGGGTTAACCGGTTCGATACCGATTCATTATGACCGGTTCAACCGGTTTTTTAATAGAACCGACCAGTTCAATCCAGGTCATAAAATGGCATCAACCCGATCGCAATTGACCCGGTCTCTTTACCGGTTTCCAGTTCGACCGGCCGGGTCAACCCAATTTTTAAAACATTTGTCAGAACGATTAAGATGTTTTTATTATATAATGCAAAATGAAATATGATTGTTTGATAATTGTTTAGAATGAAATCAGGGTGTCGAATGGTTAAGGGGACCTAAGATACAAAACCATTCAAAGGATTTTAGAACTATTAAAATGTATATTTTTTTTTGTTAAACAAGATTCACCTCTTAGTAATTCATAAGTTTCATTTAACTGAACTATTAAGAGTTAAACAAAAATTTCCAAACTTTTTAACACCTAAATTACTATGCCAATGGAGTTGACCAAAAAGTCAACCGTCGACATGTTAGGGTTATTTTGGCAAAGGGGCTTCTTTTCTTCTTCACTCGTCTTCCCTCACATTTACAGCGAAACAAGAACCCTAGAAAAATGGTGATCAATCTTCTCCCTACACTTCTCTCTGATCTATATCTACTTTATCAATAACTTTACTTTTGTTTTTTTTTGGCAATTGCAGTTGTTCTTCTCCTACTTCAAGGATCTGGTGGGAAGAGAAGTGACCGTGGAACTGAAGAATGATTTGGCTATAAGAGGAACTCTTCATTCAGTCGATCAATACCTCAATATCAAGCTCGAGAACACCAGAGTCGTTGATCAAGAAAAGTTTCCTCACATGGTACGCTCTTAATTTTGCTTTTCCGTACCTATTTGTAGTTTTAGGTTAAATTTGAAATTGAGTTTGATCTCAAGCTATAGTCGGCGTATGATTAGGTTATGCGGAATTGGATATCGTTTTATTTTGGGGAAAAATCGTTGAATTGATTGTGTAATCAGGGTTTGTTTCGATTTGCTCGCTTTTAAGTAGATTGTGTTTCGAGCATGATATTTTTTAAATGCAAAATTGATATGGATTTTAGAATCTTTGATGAAGTTTCATTTGATGAACATTATACTGACTGTAGCTCTTTTACAAAGAAGGTGGTAGTATCTTTATTCAGTATAGGGGTGGTTTACTTTTTTTTTTTTCTATTAAGCCATGCATGGGGTAGGTCGTCTTTCAGGATAATTTTTTTTTTGTCTGAAGAACGGGAGGACGATGGGTTTGAAGGAGGCAAAGAGAGAGGGTTGGATTGTTTCCGGGGCATTTATGGTATCAATTTGTTTGAGGTGGCTTATTGGGGACAAATGAGGGGTCCTGACTTATTCTATATAGCCATTTTGGCTTAATGGCTTAACGAGTAAGCTGTAAAGAAACGTTAAAGTATGGCTGAGTGAATAAGCCGCCCAGACCATTAAGCTCATTAAGCTATAAGTAAGCAGCCCCATTGTACATCGCTAGGAGGACCGGTCGTTATTCCCTTTCGGTCTAGTCAATAGCTCTAGGCAACTACCTAACGGACTAAGAAGAAGCCCCAAAGTCTATTGTAACCAACATGACTTTCTACGATTCAATTGTGCCTTCTATTTGAAAAGCTAATGTCTAAGGTAGGGTTAGAGATGCACATCACGGACCTAGGAACAAGACTGAACCAAAGCCGGTTACAGTGCTTGGGCCGGTCCAGTCCAAATAGCCCGATCAGTCCATTTTTTTTTTTATCAGAGGTAGTTAGGACTGGTCAAAAAAAGGACCGGTTTTTGCTTGGATATCATGGTACGGACCAATTTTTGAACTGGTTAGGCTGGTCAAAGGCTTATTCAGAGCCTGGTACTTTTTGGGGTTGTCTGTTTTAATTGTTGGTATTCTGTTAAAGAGTACTAAGTTTTGTGATATTGAGACTTGTACATCTTAGATGCTTTCAATTCTCAAATGTTCCATTGTCATGGTACAAGTCCTAAAGATCAAGTTCGTCATCCCTCGTGGTAGTCCTTAGGAGCTTCTTTCCTCTCACTGCTACCACTTTGTCCACCGGGTGCTTCCCATCACCACTAGCTTCTGGCTTCATTTCATCACAACACCACCACAAAACAAATGAATTAATTTACCCCTATAACTTTGAGCTCGATCCCTGGGTTGTTTGTCGGTGGTTCTTCAGTCGACAGTCGAGTTGTTGGCGGCGAAGGACAAATCGATCTCATTGCGGTGAAAGATATGATGACTTTTGGGGAACTAACGCTGCCAATGGTGAGAGGGGAAGAGAGAGTAGCGAGTCACGGGGAAGAGAGAACAAGGTTTACCTCTTTTTTGAGGGTTTCAAATTTTTTGTTTTTGTTTAGGGAAATAAGGGGAGGGTAAGAGGCTAATAAGACATGGATTTACCTCTTGTCCAATAAGAGGGCGGTAAGAGATTTTAAGCTCTTTTCACAGGAAAAAAACAGTCATAAGTCTAACCTTTTATCCAGTAAGACATAAGTGGTGAGCAAGAGAAAAAAATTCATAAAACAAACACCACCTTTGGCTTTTTTTTGTCTTTTAAAAAGACAATTTTCCCTCATAATTATGTATGGAAACATATTAATACTATTATGGTATTGTGACACAATAAATGCACAATATTGGAATAAAATTTTATCAAAAATAAAATGTTATATGTTTCGAAAGAAATGATACGAATCTCATGGATACAAGAGATATTTTAGAAAGGGTGTTGCTATATGCACCCCCTTTTGGGTCAAACCGTAACATTGGAAATGTAAACGGGGTAAGTTGATGTGTGTAAGGAAAATAATATGAAGGGGGTTGCAAATAGCAAGTAGGAGGATGCATTTAGAAATTAGAATCACCCTTATAAAATCCATGGTTGGACAAGACAAGATAGCAGTTGGAGGTAGTAAGATGAAATTACGAAAGAATCCCCAAGTGTCATGATGTGTAATGCGAGGTAGATAAATTAGAAGGGTGGCAAAGAGATTTGACATCTTGCTTTGATACCATGTAGTTTAAACTAAACTAAACAAACCCGGTAAATCCTATTCAAAAGTAGGGTATGAAGGTGAGATGTACCCAAACTTGACTTTTACCCGAAGATGTAGAGTGGTTGTTTGTGTGAAGTGATACCATGTAGTTTCCGTAGAGCAAATAGTTTCTTCCTTGATTATTGATATAGTTGTGAGGTTTTTAATTAGTGAATACACGATGGTGGTTCTTGTTGGGGTTTTTACAAGGACCTTCACTGTTGGACGGAGGTTCTTGTGCAGTCACAGGTTCTTATAAGAACCCAAATAACATGGGTTCTCGTCTAAATTTTTGTTTTTTGTTTTACTATTTATTTTGTTTTAATAAATTTATAAAATATACAAGTTAGAATTGATGTAAAAAATATAAATTAATAATTATAAATTCAATTTATTAATGAAAAAAATGGAAAATGAGGTTCATACAAGAACCTCCATTGTGAAGGTCTATTGAAGTTCTTATTCTGTTGAAGTGACGATAACGTGGCTGGAAAAAGAAAAGGAAAGTGAGGTTCTTGTACGTTTCTCCATTGTAGATGCTCTTAGAACATAATAGAAAGAGATAACTACTTGATGCAGATTAGGAATCTAACTAACAAGAGTCCTAGGTAAACTCTCCTACTTTATATTATCTACTTATGCAAGTAATTGCTAAATTTGCTAACTAATTACAATTTTTAATTTTTCTACATATATCAACCTATCCAGCAGGTTTGGTGCACATCATAACCTCTTATGAAGTAGGTGTTGTATTTTAGCAGCAAATCAAATAACCAGTTGTTCCTAAATTAAGGGGTTGTCCAATGATGTTTTATGCAATATTCTTTTTCTTGTTCTCATGTTAAAAACTTTGCTTTTTTGGTTATAAATAACTTTTTTTTTTCTGATGATTTGCGTATCGGTTTCATGTTAAGCCTTAAAAGGGTTTGATATTAATGTTGTCATAGTGAACGGGTTTACCTTTTAAATTCGTTGTGTGGACTTGAGTCGTTGAAGCAATTTTCAGTTGCATTTTAAATTAATCTTTTTTTTTGGTAACGATAGCAGAAAAGAAGAGAAGGAAAAAACCACTTGTATGCCATTTTTAATTTAACAATAGTTTTATTAATTAGCTTTTGTGTTTTGTGTTATATTATGTTAATTATTTTGTGCCTCTGCATAGAAATTTTCTTGGATCCACCTTTGATTCCAATGCAAAGTTGGATCGTCATTTGTAGCTAACAGCCAAGGATCTGGTTGATAGTAGCGTAATGAGACTCGCAACTTATTCGGTCAGCTTTACATGACTGTTTGGTAGTGGCTTGGTGATATAGAAAATGGCTTATTCAGTAAGCTTTTAGGGGGAGCTTTATGCAGAAAGCCAAGTTTTTTTTCCAAACCTAACCCTCCCTATTAAAAATCAGCCTTCTTCCGTCTATGAAAAAACGCTATCAAACAAAAACCTTTCTAATCTGTACAAACAGATTAATCCATACATACAATTTTATCTATCAAGGACTTAATGGAAAACCAACCAAACAGCCCCTTAGTTGGTTTCTTATAGTTGCCATAAAATTGTTGGTAGTGATTATGTGTATGATGGTAGTTGTTATTATTGAGTGGGATATACTGGGTTTGTTTGGTTTACAGTGGTTGTTCTTATCAAGTGGGATATACTGGGTTTATTTGGTTTACAATGGTTGTTTGTATATGTTTAAAATGATACGAATATTTTGCCTTGTGTTGAAAGTTTAATTTTTTATGATACGGTAGCTTTCAGTGAGGAACTGCTTCATCAGAGGATCGGTGGTGAGATACGTGCAGTTGCCGCCTGAGGGAGTCGACATCGAGCTGCTCCATGATGCCACTCGACGAGAAGCTCGGGGTGGTTAGAAATATGCAAATTTTTACTAGATGATTGTTGCACACTGAATTTTTGTTACTTGAATTCTCCATTTTTATGATTACCCTTTTGAAAGATCATCTTCTTCTCCTTTGTTGGAATAAGGATTGGATTGTACTTGGAACAAGATCGGACGTGACAGAACAGAACAAAAACTTATTGTTTAGAGTTTGTTGCGATAATAGACTGAGACAGGACGGGGTCGAGTGGGAACAAAATGCAATTCTTTTTATCCCATACAGGACAAGAATTGGTAAATTATTAAAGGAAAAGTTAAAAAAAAAACCCAATAAACTATTCAATTTTGAATGATTAAGTCCATAAACTATTTTTTAATGAAAAAATCATTAAACTTTCTCACTTTGAATGATTGAGTCCCTCAATTATTTTTTCGAATGAAAAAATCATTAAACTTTCTAATTTTGAATGATTAAGTTCCTCGACTATTTTTTCGAATGAAAAAACCATTAAACTTTCTAATTTTGAATTATTAAGTTCCTAATTTTTTTTTTGGAATGAATAAACAATCTAACTTCTAAAAATTAGTTATCTTTTTTTAAGGTACATGAAACTGACTATGAAAGTTTTAAAATAAAAACAAATCTAAATCAGTTTTATCGTTCTCAAATACGTCATTAAAACCCCTCGCAAGCAATTGTATCGCTCCGCCTTGCCACTTCCCGTTACCCGAACGTTGTCCGTTCTCCATATCGCCTAACACGTAACACGTTTTCTTGGGTTAAAATGATGTAAATAATCAATTTTTAAAAGTTCGATGATTTAACTTGTTGAAAAAACATGTTCATGGACTTGATCATTTGTATGGGAAAACTTAATGGTTTTTCCATTCAAAAAAATTTGTTTAGGAACTTAATTATTCAAAATGAGAAAGTTTAATTGTTTTTTCATTCAAAAAATTAGTTCAAAAACTTAATCATTCAAAATGGAATAGTTTGTTGGGTTTATGAACTTTTCCCAATTATTAAAGGAAAAAGCCCAAGAATTTTCCTATTTTCAATGATTTAAGGGGGTGTTTGGAATTGCTTATTTGAGGGGTTTTTTAGCTTATTGCGATTTGGCACCGGAGATAAGTCATTTTGAGTGTTTGGATGGAAAAAAAAAAGCTTATAGCGGTGTCAAACCGATGAAAAGCCATTTTTGATAAGTCATTTTGTTCTAACTTATCAATTTATTTCAAAAGTGCTTATGACTTTTTTGATTCTTTTATATGTATAAGCAATCCCAAACACCTTTAAATAACAACTTATTAGTTTATTACGTTTTGGTACCACAATAAGCTAATCCAAACACTTTTTAGAAAACTCCGGTTTGACACCACATAAGTTGATAAACACTTTTCAAAATAAGCATAAGTTGTTTTAAATAAGCAATCCCAAACACCCCCTAAGTCCTAATTTTTTTTTTTATGAAAAAACCATTTAATTTTCTCATTTGAATTATAATTGGTATCAAAATCTGATGTCGTGTAACAAGTAATTATAATTGATATGAAAAAGCTTACACCGTGTACCAATTAACTGTACTTTGTACCAACTTTTTTCGGTTGGTACATGTTGGTAATGGTTTTATACCATCTTCAAGTTGCATATATGAAAACTTGCCATGTTTAAATTTTGAGTGACATTTTGAGTTTTTATATAACACATGTGATGTTTAAGGGTTTGTAATTCCAATGAATAAACTTGCAAATATTCAAATGTTCAAAAATAGTTAAAGTTATATTGTTTACTATTCAATACGTAAAAAAATACAAAACTAATAAATAATTAAATAAGCTGGTACCATGGTAATATCAAGGTATGCGACTTCTAATACCGCATACCAACTAAGTTTACTTCTATACTATATTATAAAGCACGGATAAAAAACTCTTAAATACAAATTATTAGGCATAAGGTACTATCATTTTATGCAATATTTTAAAAATCTCTTAATTTACAAGTATCAAAACACAAGATACATATTACTACTGCAGGCTTCTAACACCCACCAATTTGGTATGTACAGAGTCTTCCTTTAATTCAGACATTTCTATGTATCACTATTAATTAATATATTATATTACTATAAATTTGTTTTAATTATATTGTTAAATATGTAATTGGTTATCTATACTATATTATAAAGCACGCATAAAAAACTCTTAAATACAAATTATTAGGCACAAGGTATCATCATTTTATGCAATATTTTAAAAATCTCTCAATTTATAAGTATCAAAGCACAAGATACATATTATTACTGCAGACTTCTAACACCCATCAATTTGATATATGCAGGGTCTTCCTTTTATGCAGACATTTTCATGTATCACTATTAATTAATATATTATATTATTTGTTTTAATTATAAATATGTAATTGGTTATTTTTTCTAGATGTCATTAAAATATATAAGATAATTATTGAATTATAACAAAATACTTAATTTTTTATATAAAAAAACATTATATTATTAAGCCTAAATTAAACAAATTTATAAAAAAAACATTATCACTTTCTCAAAACCATCAAAAATCGTACTGTAAATCGACAAAAAAATAAAATAAAACATTAAAATCGTGATGTATCTCATTGCATTGCACGAGTACGCTTCTAATTTCATACAATATTATCAACTGATTGTAATACCAGTTAAATTAGTACCAATTTAATTGGTACAATTGATTATTGTTGATTATTTTGGTTTAGCACCCCATCCCTATCCCTATGTTAAATGATGAGGATTTATGGAGTGTGTTGAGTTGATGATGGTTGTTATTGAATAAATTAAATTTAGTACCTTGTATACAGTGGGGGTCAAAGTCTTCTAGAATGGCAATTAAGCCATGAGGGTTAGCAATAAATGCTACGATTATTCTTCTAGAAGTTTTTTAAATCATTCACAATTAGGTGATTTTAAAAGAAAATTTACTGAAATAGCTAATTAGAGCATTTCCAACAACAGATTCCTCAAAATTTCTCTAAAATGGAGATTCAAAAGTTAAAATTTCCAAAAAAAAATTACATCCATCTCCAACAGTTTCCTCATTTTGGAGATTAAATCATTAATTATATTACTAAAATATTTCATATATTTAATAAAATACTATTTCTCTCTCCTAAATATTTTATTTCAAGGTTTCTCATTGGTGGGATACAATAAAAAATCATTTATCTCTCATGGTAATCATTTTTGGAGATATCTCCAAATTTGAAGAAATTTACACTCTCTCTCCTATTTTCTCTATTTTGGAGAAAGGTTTGAAGAATCTGTTGGAGCAAAAAAATGTTCCAAATCCCCATTTTCTTCGTTTTGGAGAAGTTGTTGGAGATGCTCTTAGACATTCCCTCTTTATTTTATAGCTATATTTTAATAAATGATCGCAATAGTTGAAAATCATGCAAGTGGCACTTATACAGTTTACGTAATTCACGTTTTTAATATAATATTTAGAAAAAGTAGACATTACGTAAGTTGCACGACTGTTACGTGCGTAATTTATACTTTATGTTTGTCCATGTAGACAATTTGCTTGGTCAAGTAGACAATACGCAAGTAGCACTTACGTAATTTGTGTGATGTCTGTTTTTTCAGAAATGTTATATTGAAAAAGTTTAAGCTACACAGTTTGTCTAAAAGCCACTTAAGGGCTCAGGGCCGGCCCTGGCCATGTGCAGTCAGTGCCACCGCACAGGGCATCAAAGTCCCACGGGGCATCAAGTTGTCATCTATTACTAGTTTTTGCCTTAATAATTTTGGGAATTAGATAACTGGGCTTTAACTATAAAAACAAACAAAGGCCTGGTAGTGATGCATTTTGCTTGTTCAGTTCAACGAAAGCCAGTACTAATCAAGCACAGTTTAGCCCTATGATTGAATTGCGATAGTTGGATTCCCTCTTCCTATAGCTATGACTGCAACCCCTATATTCTCTTTTACATTCGTTCGTTTAACATCTTAACGAACGAACATTAGCAAACACATTTTCTTTACAAATGAACAAGAATACAAAAAATTTCATTTGTTTACCATTCGTTCATTTGTTCGGTTAAGTTAAACGAACGAACAAGAACACAAAAACTTTCGTTCTTTTACTATTCGTGTTTGTTTACTTGTTCGATTAAGTTAAACGAACAAACACGAAAAAGCTTCCTTCGTGTTCGTTCAGTTTGTTTTGCATATTATAATTTGCAATTAATGCATATGAACACATCACTGTATCAGCACAGTTTGAGCACATTACACAACAACAACAACAACAACAAATTGTGATATTGCCTCATTGGGCACTTGTCCTTTGCAATGCACAATAACATAGATTACGAATTTTATAATTTATCATTGTTCTTTTGACTTTTGTTTAATTTAAGGTTTGACATTACCAAATTAGATTTAGACTTGTAACTTTATGAGTTTTGCTATTTGCTTACTATGACATTAATTTCAATTTAATTTACTATTTTAATTAAAACTAATTATAGTTTTCCTTATCTTTTAGTTTTAAGTTCCATATATTTAAGTAAAAGTTCTATTGTGTTAATTTCAATTTGGAAAAATGAAAACTAAAAAAGAAGGAAACACGATCTTAATTCAGGTTTTATCCTTTTATCATTTTATATTTTGTAATTTGGGGTTTTGGTTTTTATGTCCCCCGTTTGAAATTTTTTTAATTACAATGAATAAAAATCAATGTGAGGATGAGTCACCTATCTTAACTAGGTTTCAGACCATTTAAAAAATCGTATGTTTTGTCGTTTCATTTGCTTACAAAAAATAGGCATAGGGACATTTTTTTTGCGTTTTCGCACAGGGCATCAAAAACCCTATGAACAACCGTAAGGGGTTGTTTGGTTGGTTTTCCATTAAGTTATGTATGGATAAAATTGTCTATGTGGATTAATTTGTCTGTATAGATTTAAAATGTTTTTATTTGAGAGAGTTTTTCATAAATGGAAGGAACGCAATTTTTGAGAGGGTGGTTTAGAAAAAACTTGACTTTTTGCATAAAGCTCCCCCTTGAAATCTTACTGAATAATTCACTTTCTATATCATTATGTCACTACCAAACAATCATATATAGCTGACTGAATAAGTTGTGAGTCACATTAAACTCATTAAGCTGCTAACAAACAGACCCTTACATAAACTCCGAAAATTTTGGTCATTTTTAAAAAATTGTTGCTATATAGTGAAGAGTGGGGAAGTGTCATCCTCACGTCATTATTATATTAACAAAATAAGAATTTGATGAAAACTACATAACTATTAAAAAAAAAAACCTCTTTTCAACATTTTTATGGATTAGTATATGCTTTTCACCAACTTCAATTAATTTTTTTATAAATTAAATAAATCTATTAAGACAACAGTTTCTTATATAATTTACAATAATTAATTAAAAAAATACAAGTGACACGGTTACCAATTTAAGAACGTGGGTTTTTATTTAAAAACCAACTTTTTAGGAGAACTTATCCATTATGGTTTTGGTTTTTAAGGCTATATTTGACAAACTAGCTGATAAGTTAGCTGATGGCTGATAAGTTAGTTGGTAGTTGATAAGCTAGTTGATAAAAAAGTTAAGTTTGGCAAAAACTAACTTATAAGCATTTAAATTACCAAAAAAAACATTAATTATTTATTTATAATTAAAAGTTAATATATAATTATGAATATTAATGAGGGGCATAATTGGAATAATCACAAAAAACTCTTTATCAAAAAACTAGCTTATATAGTCATCCAAACATGTACCTAGAAAATAAGTTAACTTATTTTTGTCAAACAATGTCTAAGAGTTTTTCTAACAACTATGGTATAAGTTTTTATAGTAGACTATTAAAAAAAAATCTCTAAAAATTATATCAAACTTCAGTAGTTACTATATTTTAGCAGTATCAATATTAAATAAATTTTTATAAAGAGTAAATTATAAATTTGGTCCTTGTGTTTGTTGTTTTTCACACTTTTGGTCCCTACAAAAAATTTATTGCAAGAAAACCCTCGTTGTATGCAGAAGTTCTTGGTTTGGGTCCATCTAACTAACTCCGTCAGATTTCTATCCGTTAAAACCCATCATGTAACTTGCATATGAGGGCATATTGGTCCTTTTACAAACAACAAACCACAAGGCGATCCACAAAAGGCGGCTGGAAATAAAGACGACCTCACCTTCTCGTAGATGGTGTCAGTGAGAGCCATTTTAGTACCCCCCGTTGACCTTTTTTGGATGTAGTTGGTGAAAACCGGCGGATGAAGAAGTCCTAACAAGGACAATTTTAGGCATACGAACCACTTTAGCTTTGCCTTAAACTCTATTGGAACAAAGCAAAGAAGGAGGCGGAATGGAGAAAGGAAAGGGACAAGGGCGGTCTTGCTTGGCGCGAAGGCTGTTGGTTCGGGAAAGTCTTTTGATTCCAGGCGGCCGGCCCAATTCTATGGAATTCGCATAACAGTTTCTGATAAACAATCCACAAGCATAAAGTTCAACCACCATACATTTATAAAAATACATTACAAAATTTAATAGTAAAATGTTTATCGTGAAATTACAATCCCGAGATAATTCAAAATAGCATTGTCCAAAAGTTTGTACATCCCCCAAACATATTCATGTTATACACAGAACGACCCTTAAAGTTTACCTTATTGATTACCTGAAAAGCATGTACAAAAAATATGGTCAACTACGAGAGTTGGTAAGTTTACAGGTTTTAAAGATGCACAAAACATTTTATATACAAAAATTGGATAGTTGGAGTATGTTCGTGCTCAAAAGCTTAACTTGAATACTTGGAGCATATACGTGCTCAAAAACTTAACTTGAATACTTTGAGCATATACGTGCTCAAATACTTGGAGCATATCCATGCTCATTAGCTTAACTTGAAAATTTCATGAGTATTGCTTTACGTATGCCTTGAGTCGGTATAACTTAAACTTGGTTGAGTCACTACTAAACCGTCCCGGACCCTTGTTTTTGCCCCGTGTGCCTTGACTCAGAGGTGGTCTCAAGCGCCGTATGGTCAATCACTTCTCTAGTATAGTGCACTCCTAGCTCGTCAGCTGTAAGAAGTGGGGTTGGTCAAGCCCAAATAGCGCTATCCACTAATACTATAGGCCCAATTTTCTGGGTTAATAGTAGTGTCGTCTGGGGACTAACTCTTAAATACTCAACATACCAACTATTTAACGTCATACATCTTATTTTTTTATAATGCTTGAGAACAAGCCTTGGCGACTTAACAGCGCAAAACATTTCAATTAACTCATGAATCATTATAATCGTACTTAAGCATGCTTTTCACCCCAAAATCATTTAAAACAAGTAAAATGGGGCTATGAATACTCACCTTGAGAGTGAACTTGGAAACTTAACGATAGTGCTCAAAATAAGTGCCGCTTCCTTGGTTTCTTATAGTGAAGGTTGCCATAGTGGAAATACGTTAATACCCCTATGTCCAAATGACCCGTCCAAATAACTTATGAAATGCCATTAAGTAGGTGTCAATGTCCAAAACCATATTTAGATCAATTATAGTCTAATTATGTCTTAACACAAGTCTAGATCTCATTATGATCACTTTTCTGAAAATTCAGCAGTAGCTGTCCAAAATTTTAGTCAACAAAACCACTATAGAAACATCTCTTCCCAAAGGAATGAATTGTTTGTTATTTACTTACATTCCGTTGCATCGCGTGGGTATATGTCATAAACAATCCAACCATGTAAGTAAATAACGAACAATTAAGTAAATAATGAACAACTAATGTTACTTTCTTATAGACATGTCACCAACAATCCAACCATGACCTATGAATCACAATTTATAAAACCCTAAACTCATAAATATATTCAATAATTAGTTTATATTACAATTATTGACAGAAAAAAATTATAATGATATAATTTATAATAAGAATGAAACGTATTTTACGATTATGTATTTTTAACGTCCTAACGGTGGAAAAAAAATAAAACGTATGAATAGAAAACAAATTATTTCGTAGATATTCATGATATTTAATAGTACGGTTAAATTAAAAAATATTCAATATTGGGTTCGTTTTGTAGGTATTGACGAGACGATTATAATGGTATAATTTGTAGAAAAAGAAACGTATTTTTTCATTGAATTTTTGTTCATATACGATTATTTGTGTTAATATGATAATGGTGTAAAATGAAAAATGAAAAAATAAGGAATATAAAATGAATTAAATAAGTAATTGTAAGGGTGACAAATGTAACATTACAAGGGTGATAAGTGGTATTGTAAAAAGCTTAGGGTGATAAGTGTTATTGTACAAAAGTTTGTACAATAACTGTATTAGCTTTTTTTATATAGTAGTAGAAATTTAATTCGTAGATATTCATGATATTTAATAGTACGGTTAAATTTAAAAATATTCAATATTGGGCTCGTTTTGAAGGTATTGACGAGACGATGATAATGATATAATTTGTAAAAAAAGAAACGTATTTTTTCATTGCATTTTTATTTATATACGATTATTTGTGTTAAAATAATAAGGGTGTAAAATGAAAAAACAAGAAATATAAAGTAAATTAAATAATTAATTGTAAGGATGATAAATGTAAAATTTAACTTTCCAAAACCGTTTTCCAATAACTACTTTTTTCAATAATCGTAATAGAACTTTAATATAATAGTATAGATATATATCTATATCTATACTATATATTAAAATTCTTAAACGGTTATTGAAAAAAGTAGTTATTGGAAAACGGTTTTTGGAAAACTATTAAAGTTAAATTTTACATTTATTACCCTTACAATTAATTATTTAATTTATGTTTTATCCCTTGTTTTTTCATTTTTCATTTTACACCCTTATTATTTTAACATAAATAATCGTATATAAATAAAAATGCAATGAAAAAATACGTTTCTTTTTTTTACAAATTATACCATTATAATCGTCTCGTCAATACCTTAAAAACGAGCCAAATATTGAATATTTTTAAATTTAACCGTACTATTAAATATAATGAATATCTACGAATTAAATCTCTACTACTATATAAAAAACTAACTAGAAGCGTATCCGCGCAATGCAGCGAGATATATCACGATTTTAATGTTTATTTTTTTTTGTTTTTTATTGATTTACAGTACGATTTTGGATGATTTTTATTGAGTGATAATGGTTTTTTTATATATAAATTTGTTTAATTTAGGCTTAACAATATAATGTTTTTTATATAAAAAAAATTAAGTAGTTTGTTAAAATTCATTAATTATCTTATATATTTTAAATTTTTTATATTTAAATTGAGATGTTTATCCTGTTTTGATTATGTTTATCAGAATTCAAATTTCATAATTTTAGGATTTGGGGATTAGAGATAAGGATTTTGGGGGATAAGAATGAAATTTATTAATTAGGGTTAAAAACATTTAAAAGTAGTACATATTGCTTCATTAATTGTTTTTTAATTGAGTGATAATGGTTTTTTATATATAAATTTGTTTAATTTAGGCTTAACAATATAATGTTTTTTATATAAAAAAAATTAAGTAGTTTGTTAAAATTCATTAATTATCTTATATATTTTAAATTTTTTATATTTAAATTGAAATGTTTATCCTGTTTTGATTATGTTTATCAGAATTCAAATTTCATAATTTTAGGGTTTGGGGATTAGAGATAAGGATTTTGGGGGATAAGGATGAAATATATTAATTAGGGTTAAAAGCTTTACAGATAGTACATTAGGCTTTAGTAGTTATTTTTAAGAGATTTTAAGTAGATAACTTTAAATGATAGTACATAAAGCTTAGTGAGTTGTAATTAAGAGTTTTTTATGTCATCTTTATAATATAGTATAGATACAGTTATTGTACAAACTTTTATACAATAACATTTATCACCCTAAACTTTTATACAATAACATTTATTACCCTAATCTTTTATACAATAACACTTATCACCCTTATAATGTTACATTTGTCACCTTTATAATTACTTATTTAATTCATTTTATATCCCTTATTTTTTCATTTTTCATTTTACACCATTATCATATTAACACAAATAATCGTATATGAACAAAAATGCAATGAAAAAATACGTTTCTTTTTCTACAAATTATACTATTATAATCGTCTCGTCAATATCTTCAAAACGAGCCCAATATTGAATATTTTTTAATTTAACCGTACTATTAAATATCATGAATATCTACGAACTAATTTGTTTTTTATCCATACGTTTTATTTTTTTTTCACCGTTAGCACATTAAAAATACATAATTGTAAAATACGTTTCATTTTTATTATAAATTATATCATTATAATTTTTTTTGTCAATAATTGTAATATAAACTAATTATTGAATATCTTTATGGGTTTAGGGTTTCATAAATTATGATTCATAGGTCATGGTTGATTGTTGATGACATATCTACAAGGAAATAACATTAATTGTTCGTTATTTACTTACATTCCGCTGCATCGTGCGGGTATATGCCTAGTATATATATATATGCCGATAATCAAATGAAAACCAAAAATATGTTACAAACCCTTGAGAACCGATATAAAAATATTTTTTTACATGATTTTTTTTCATCAAAACCTATGATTTAAGATATTGTTTCATATATGTTTTTGTTCACCTTGTGAAAATATTACACGTGAAAAATAAAATTTGATTCACCTAGTGAAATGAAAAATACAGGTAAAAAATATTCATGTGGTGAAACAAATACATGTAAAACTATCATATTATAAAACAAATATATGGAAAGAAATATATTAAATGCAAGCATTTGGTGAAAATATATCATGTGAAAAAATATTTTTATATTGGTTCTCACATGCTTGTAACATATTTGTGGTTTTCATTTGATTTAGCCCTATATAGGCAAATCATATATATATATATATATATATATATATATATAGGCAAAGGATCATGTGAGAAGTAGATTTGACCCGATGATCTCTTTTAATCTCAAGTCCTCCCATAAATTGTGGCTTATAAGGGAATTGATCCGGTGCACCTCAGTGCATCTTATCTAGGTATATCTCATCCTAATGTGCGTCCATTTCTCATCAAACGGTCGATAACCACTTCTCACCATTAACTCAACTTCTCACCGGAACCCAACCACACACACACATATACATATACACACACATATATATATATAGGATCATGTTCTGTGAGAAGTTGAGAGTAGCGTGAGAAGTGTGAGAAATAGTTATCAACCGTTAGATGAGAAATTAATGCACATTAGGATGAGATGCATCAGGTCAATTCCTTTCTAAAGCACGATTCATGGGAGGACATAAGAGTGATCAACAGTTCATATCCATTTCTCATGTCAATCTCAACTATTCACACGATCTTTCACCTATATATATATATATATATATATATATATATATATGATACTTTATGTGTGTATATACATGCATCTGTATGTGTGTATATATATATACTAGGCATATACCCGTGCGATGCAGCGGAATGTAAGTAAATAACGAATAATTAATGTTACTTCCTTATAGACATGTCATCAACAATCCAACCATGACATATGAATCACAATTTATAAAACCCTAAACCCTAAACCCATAAATATATTCAATAATTAGTTTATATTACAATTATTGACAGAAAAAAATATAATAATATAATTTATAATAAAAATGAAACGTATTTTACGATTATGTATTTTTAATGTGTTATCGGTGGAAAAAATAAAACGTATGGATAGAAAACAAATTCGTTCGTAAATATTCATGATATTTAATAGTACGGTTAAATTAAAAAATATTTAATATTGGACTCGTTTTGAAGATATTGACGAGACGATTATAATAGTATAATTTGTAGAAAAAGAAACGTATTTTTTCATTGCATTTTTGTTCATATACGATTATTTGTGTTAATATGATAATGGTGTAAAATGAAAAATGAAAAAATAAGGAATATAAAATGAATTAAATAAGTAATTGTAAGGGTGACAAATGTAACATTACAAGGGTAATAAGTGTTATTGTATAAAAGCTTAGGGTGATAAGTGTTATTATACAAAAGTTTGTACAATAACTGTATTAGTTTTTTTATATAGTAGTAGAAATTTAATTCGTAGATATTCATGATATTTAATAGTACGGTTAAATTTAAAAGTATTCAATATTGGGCTCGTTTTGAAGGTATTGACGAGACGATGATAATGGTATAATTTGTAAAAATGAATAGTATTTTTTCATTGCATTTTTATTTATATACGATTATTTGTGTTAAAATAATAAGGGTGTAAAATGAAAAACAAGGGATAGAAAGTAAATTAAATAATTAATTGTAAGGGTGATAAATGTAAAATTTAATTTTTCAAAAACCGTAATAGAACTTTTAATATAATAGTATAGAAGTATAGATATATATATAAAGACATAAAAATGTAAAAAAGTCTAAAATACCCCTTTATTCAACTGAGTAAACATATTTTTTTTATTCCGTCAGTGACAAAGGCCCAGGAAATACCAAAACGTAAACCACGAGTCCCATCTTTATACATATTTTAATTTTAAGACCAATATAGGTAAAAATTGTAAACCACAGGGACCTAATTCATAATTCACATTAAATAATAATATATATATATTCATCCGTCAATAACTGGCTGCCCGGCTGCCCGCCCATTTCTGCTGACTCCAGGTGCTCCTAAAAATTCAACAGTCTTATTTTACCCCCCAAAAATAATCAAAAAGGAGACGTTATCCTCTCTCACACTCCAAACAAAAATTCTTTCATGGCAGTTAGTTCGTAGAAAAACCCTAGCTCTGCTACCGATTACGCCATGACGGTGACCTTACCGTCGAATGCAACGCCGACGACGACCGGAGTATGGGACGGTGTTATGGAAATGACGAAATCTGCTCAGATTAAAGGAACTGATCCGTTGATTTGGGCGGTTCAGGTATCTTCTAGCTTATCATGTGCTGGAATCTCTGTGCCGTCGACGGAGGTTGCTGAGTTACTTGTTTATCATATTTGTTGGTCTAATAATGTTCCAATTGCTTGGAAATTCCTCGAGAAAGCGATGGTTCTTAGAATTGTTCCGCCAATGCTTGTTATCGCGCTTCTGTCTAACAGGTTTCGTTTGAATATATGCAATCTAATTTGTTCCGCGATGATTACGTTCAATATATATATACATATATATATATATATATATATATATGTGTGTGTGTGTGTGTGTGTGTATACATGCTTAACCAAACATGCATAAGGAAATTAGGAGTGATGCATCAGATGGTGTAGTATCTAGGGGGAATCGAGAATGAGATCAAATGTAACGAACAGTCCACCAGAACATGGGAGTCGCACACGATGTTTTGGAATAGCGTTACTGTAAGCTACAAGTAGCTTCAGGACCTTGGCAAAAACCAGTGAAACTATACTAAACGGAGATTGATGCATAAATGGAGCTAGAAAGCTTAAGAAAAAAATATATTTAGTGGTTCGGAGTTGATGTTGTTGGTCTTGGCAGCAGAAATTTAGTTTACACGTGTTTTAGGGACAAGTAAGTAAAATCCCTTGGCAGACATATATGACAATGAGTCTGAGTGAAATGTTTATAAGAATCTTACAAGAAGCAGTACAATGACAATGCTATCAAACTTGAATTTGAACAGCCAGTTGTTTGTCATGAACAAGAGTTTATTGATTAGGTGTCATTTTAACATTGTGTTCTGCACAACTTTGAGTAGGATTTTGGTGTACAGTTTTCTTTTTTGATTCATAATCTTTGGTCGTTATTCATTTAATTGACTTTAAATTGTTAAATTGTTGTAGTGTAATCCCTAGTCGAAGAAGCCAACCTACAGCATACAGGCTATATCTAGAGCTCCTCAAAAGACACATTTTTTCATTGGCTTCTGAAGTTAATGGTCCAAATTACCGCAAGTAAGATTCTTATACCCTTTTCACTCCGAGACTCTATTTTAATGATTTTGTTGCTTTGGTGGTTCATTGGGTTAAGTTACTTAGTTATTGTTTATTGCATTCATGTGATTGAAGTTTATGTTCCTTGGGCTTATCTTGATAGCCATAAAGGTTGCTGGAGAAGGGAATGTTACTTGCCTATAAGCAAACAGCTTACATGAGGATGGGGAGTAAACAATCACTAGTTGATACTTGATAGCTTGAATAGCTAACCTGTTAGAGGAGGTGATGACCGGTATATATAATGGTGGTGTGCAGAGCTGGGATTTATTTCGAGCACTAACTAGGCTAAACAAAAATGTTATCAATATACTTTCTATCAGTACTACCATCAAAGGATGTTGCTGCATGCTGCCTATTTCTGAAGTTACCTTTCTTTTAGATACATACATGGCCGATATTTTGTATTCAGCTGTTTTGCAAATGGAATCATCTTATGCATGAATGTTTACGTCTGCCATCTCCATGTAATCGATAATATAAGTAGCTGGGATAGAGTCCGAGTTTGATATTGACATATATTATTGATTGCTTCTAAAAGGAAAAAGAAAATTCTACCGGGTGGGAGAATAATATGCAGTTTATAAGCTTGTGGTCTTTCAGTTACTTTTTATGGAACATGAACGCATTTCTTAAAATTATTTGTCCCACCTTTCTTTCATACTGACTTGAATGTTACAAACCTATGATCCAAGGGAATCTCACTCGATTGCTGACCTGTTGTGTCTCGTATAAAATTACATATGTTGGACACACACAGTAGCTTCCATCTTGTATTTTGTGATTTTGTATATAGTGAGATTTACATCTGGCATCAGTTGGGTTTACTTGGACATAAAAAGCTTGACATATATTAACAATGAAATTGCAGAATCATGGAATCTATAGATGATGCTCTTCATCTCTCCCAGAAATTTGGCATTCTGTCTGGTGAACCTGGGATTTTACTAGTTGAATTTATTTTCGCGATAGTGTGGCAGTTGCTTGATGCGTCACTAGATGATGAAGGCTTGTTGGAACTTGTACCTGAAAAGAAGTCTACCTGGTCGATCAAATCACAAGAGATGGAAATTGATGACCGTAATCTTGGAGAAAAGCAAATTGATCGCCATGACAGATTGTACAAAACAAATACCACATTGGCCATTGAGATTATTGGAGAACTTTACCGAAATAAAGTAACTTCCAGGATCCTGTGCTTGGTCTATCGAAATATGTGAGTGCCAAGGGTTTTCTACATCTTATCATGTTCATTTAGAGATCTGGTGCATTCCCTGTTGTATTTTCTTCAGATTAGTTCTCTTTTCTGTACACAATCAACTTTGATCATCTCTGATCTGAATTTTTGATTGTTTCATTTCTAATTCTTCTTTACTAATTTCTCCTTCTAGGCCGATACATTGGAGATCTTTCATTTATAACTTGAGACTGCTGGCAGCAGACTCAATATCTTTGAGAAATTCCAAAGATATTACTCCTGAGGCTCTTTTGCAGTTAACATCCGATAGTTGTGTGCTACTGTCACGGGAATGCAAATCAATATCTTTGCAACAGTTCCATGCGTTAATGGCTTCTGGATCACTTGTATCATCTACAGGTCCAAGTCATGGTGCTAGTCGCTCAACTATTTGGCTTCCAATTGATCTGTTCCTTGAAGACACCATGGTGGGATCTGTGGTGGCTACCACTAGTGCAGCTGAAACTCTTGCTGGTACAATCAACTTTGATATTGTAATGGTGCTTGGGTTGCAAGTTTAACATAAATATACATCATCTGTAAGGTCCTCTAAACAAATCAATTCTTATTATAGGTCTACTGAAAGCCCATCAGGCAATTACTCAGGCTTCCTGGCAGGATGCATTTCTTGGTTTATGGATTGCAGCTTTACGGCTTGTTGAAAGGGTAAAAACATGTATAAAAGTTCTCAATATTAATGTTAACATAGGTGAATCTTTTATCTGATTGAAAATAATTGGAATCAACATTTTGCCCCTAAAAACATCTCCGACACTTTGATTTTCTTAGGAAGGAGATGCGGTCGAGGGCCCAGTACCTCGTCTTGATACATGTTTATGCCTGCTATTATGTACAACAACCCTGGCAATTGTCACTATTGTTGATGAAGAGGAGAGTGCTCTCATTAAGGAAGATGAGCACAGACACATGCATATGCGGAGCGAAACACAGGTTATTGGGAACTGTCGTAAGAGCCTAGTTTCCAGCCTACAACAATTGGGTGATTATGAAGGCCTATTGATCCCACCACCATCTGTAACTTCTTTAGCAAATCAAGCAGCTGCCAAAGCGATTATGTTTTTCTCGGGTCTAGGAGTTGGAAGTGGTTACCTTGACAATATAAGCTTGAATGACATGCCAGTCAATTGTTGTGCGTAAATCTTTTTCATCTTGCATACATTTTCTTTTAGATTTTTGAGGTCTTCATCTTACATGTTTCTTTCCCCAAAAAATGGTGCTTGCTAATAATGGGCATGATATCTTCACCCAATTTATTTACAAGGAATGTATAGGATTTTGCATGAAAGACAATTCTTGATCCTAAAGACTAATACAATTAACAGGATACATAAAGATTCAAAGAGAACGGATATGAAGCAGCAAATGAGACCCAAAGATTTTGGGAAAGTAGTACTGTAAGAAAAAGTTGGATCAAGATGGTCTAAACTTTTGTGCCTTCTTTATCTCCTTTTATGAGTTCAATACACTATACCTTATATGACCTGGTCTCTCATGTTGATAGAGGCTTCATGTGATATTGTAATTGAGATATACAGTTACCTTATCTTTTAATGTATTTGGATTGAATAACACTTGTTCTATCCATTGTGCTTTTTTGACTTTAATTATCTTCGTTTTTCTTGCATATCAGTTTCAGCCATGTGTTGCTGGGTCCTGATAGGATTTTATGACCTATCTCTTGTTTATAGCTATGTTATAATAATGCCTCCTAGGCATCGTTTTGGGTTAATTTTCATGCTTTTTCTAAATGTCTTTCAGAACTTTTCCTAAATGATTCTTTCCTAAAATATCTTTTTGCATGTGTCAATTTTTCCGGTTGTTTGAACGTTGCATTGAGAGTGAGCTACTTTTTTTTATTGTGTGCAGCTGGAGACCTGAGACATCTGATTGTAGAGGCCTGTGTTGCAAGACATCTATTAGACACATCAGCATATCTATGGCCTGGCTATGTCAAGGGACACGCCAACCAAATACCTCACACCATTGCTGGCCAGATGCCTGGTTGGTCATCATTGATGAAGGGGTCCCCTTTAACTCCTCCAATGGTACATACTTTGGTTTCAACTCCAGCTTCAAGGTATGCTTGTACTGGTGATTTCATAGTCTTGACTCCTCCGTGGGAAAGTAATAATAATAACCATGGATGGAATTCATGAGCTGAAAGTCACGGGTTCGAATCATGGCATCAACCTCTTTGCAAATGCAAGGGGAAGGTTGTGTACAAAGACTTCCCTTCCCAACCCTCAAAAAGTCCGAGGAGCCTTGGTGCAGGAGGATCATTGTGGAAAACAAATGAATGAAGCAACATCATTCAGTTTCATTTATTGCTATTTGAATAATTGGATAGATTAATTGTTTCTACTTTTAGCCATTTATTTGGTGATGTTACCGTGTATGTCTATCCTTATCAATTCTGAACTATAAAATTCTCACTGTGGGTCTTTTTCTAATAAGGAGTTTGATGATAACCTCTTCCTGCCATACTTTTCACTTTCATCAGACAGCTGGTTAGGTTAGCTTTCTTTGGAAAACCATCAAAAGGGGAGACTAAGGGGCCGTTTACCTAAACGCTCACCCGGTAAGCGCTTATTGGTAAGAGTGAACACTCTTAACTTAATTTACCGGGTAAGATTGTAGTCCATCAAAATGGTATCGTATGCAACAATTTATCCGGTAAGTGCTTACCGGGTAAGAGTCGTCACCTCACTTACTGGGTAAGACTCTCCATTCTTATCATCGCTCTTACCGGGTAGATTCCCAGCCCTTGACATGTTATCCAATAAGGTAAATGACCTGGTAAGCGCTAATCGGGTAAGCATTTAGTAAACGTTCCCTAACTCTAGTTCACTTAGAGACAAATTTCACATGCTTTAGCTTAGTCTTCTGTTTACCTTCATATGCACATATGCAAGCCACTCTCATCTTAAAGTGCCTTTTGAATTTGTACATTCTAAAATTACACAAGAAAAAAAATGTTCTTATGTGAGTTATGCTTATCAATTTGTTGCATATTTGAAGTCAGTCAAGTCACAAAAGGATTCTTATGATAAAAACTTTGAGACCATTAAATTTCAAATTGTTGCACTTGCAGAGGTTTAATGAAGTAAAGAATTGCTTATACCAGAAACAATGATTTAGCTAAAGCAAAGGCAATTCAGCTTGTACCAGGAAGGAATATAACAAATTTCTGGTGTGTTTGGATTACTGTTGCACTTTCTGTCTAGAAAGTGGATTGTTGCTCTTTATCTCTTAGATGTCAAAGGTGGATTAGCATGTTCATCTTTATACCTGAATATGAATCTTCCAATCACATGTAACTGCATAATGAGCATAAGTACTGTAGAATTTGAATAACCAAGAATTGGAATTGCAAGAACATTATAAATGTCAAATTCCTTTCTTAGGAGCTAGAGAAGCGGTTATCTTCTATTTAATGTTTAGCCCTACTCCGTTTGTCCACTTGTATTGCGTTTTATGAACACCTGAAATTTATCCCAAGTCATCAGATTTGTCTATTTGACTTGTATCTCCCATTCATATACGTGTGTAGCATTTGATTCTTTCCTCAAGGTAGATTTGTTTGTTTATGTCTCATGGCTGATGCCGAACTTAGTTATTGAGTTTCCCTCATTTATCCTATTGTTGGGGTAACCTTCTCCTACCCCAAGTCATCCCACATCGGTTGGAGAAGGATGTGTTACCCTCCTTATAAGGGGGTGCACTCCTCTTCCTCACAGGACGCGTTTTAAATCCGTGAGGGCGGTTGAGTCGCTGGTGGCTCAACTGTTCCAAAGCGGACAATATCCTCGTGGCGGAGTTGCTCTTGCAAGGTGGCGCTGTCACACTTGGCTTCTGTTGCTGTTGTCGCCCTTGCAACACCTATATCTAGGCTACTTTTTACCATCGTTGTCCATTTCTCTTGGTCATGTTAACTTATTCTGTTTTTCCTTAAATCTTCCTATGGGTATTATGACCTACCAAAGCTAGTTTGAGGTGAAGGTTTTCTCAAGTTTGTTCGAGGTGTGGTACATTCACCACCTTAATATGTTTGATTCATGATTCTCACTTGCAAACATCCATCGTTATAGAATAAACCCGGTTGAGATCTGCCAATTGTCATTAGATATTCCATTCAATCTCTTCAATTCAGTCAGTCAAACTTCTATCCATCCCTCTTTTTGTGTGTAAGTTTCAGGATTTGGGCGATTTGTAGATGTGTTTCATGATGTCAAGATGTTCCGATACCTTTGCAAGCTCTCCCACCACCTCACTGTCTTGCTTCATATCTGACAGCGATCTTTTTCTTATCTTTGGTTGAACGGCGTGATCAGGAAAGCGGGAGGCCTTTAATAGGTTATACTTGGTCTCTAGCCAACTGGATTATGTGCATAGATCCAGTGTGCCTGTTACGTGATCCCTTGTTATTAGTGAAGAGTTGTACTACCCTGTGATAACATATTGATCCATTATTGGCTGACAACATGCAGACATTTGAAAATTATTTTAAGTGGTGCATATTTAGATACACATCACTACCATCCAAGTTGTACCTTGTCTTACTTGAAGTCAGGTGTATCAGATGCTTTATCATCATTGCTATTTTTTCAACTTTATCGCTGTTATGGAAACTGAATTTAAGCTCTTCGATTTGATGGAAGCTTAGCTGAAATTGAAAAAATATTTGGAATTGCAACCGATGGCTCAGATGCTGAGAAGATATTTGCTGCTACTATTCTATGTGGGGAGTCATTAACTCGTGGTTGGAATATACAGGTCAATGTTGCTTATTAATATGAATTTCCATATTCAAGTGCTCATCGTCTGCAAATCTGAACCCTTTGTGGGCTGTGTTTGCAGGAACATACGGGACTTTTCATCATTAAGCTGCTTTCACCTCCGGTTCCCCCAGATTATAGTGGGAGTGAAAGTCATTTGATAGCTTGTGCTCCCCTTCTAAATGTTCTTCTTGTTGGGATAACATCTATCGATTGCATTCAGATTTTTTCGTTACATGGCTTGGTATGTAGACTTCAGTATTTGCTCTCTTTTTATGATTTATGCTAATTATTTGGATTATGTCAAGATATTGTCTTAGTTCGGTCCATATATTTATGTCAGATTTGGGCTGCTACCTCTTACCTCGGCATTTTTTTTGAGGTGTTAAGATGATTAAGGTGGCGTTTGTTTTTAAGAGGTCTGAGGTCTGAAGTTTTATTTCACTTCTGATTAATAAGAGGTGGTGCTTTAAGAGGTTATAAGACATGGGTCAGGTTCAGGGGAAAACCTCAAAAAAACGGAAAACTTAGGAACACCCTCGTAGCCTTCCATCTAGACGGTATGCACTTGTGCATACAAGTAATTAATTGGTTTTTTGGTTTTTATGCACATGTGCATATTATGCACTTGTGTATATGCACGTGTGCATGTTATAAATTAGCTGTATGCACAAGTGCATACCGTCCTAATGAATGGCTACTAGTGTGTTCTTCAGTTTTCCATTTTTTTGAGGTTTTCCCTTGAACCTCCCTCTATAAGACATTAGGTTACCTCTTCTAATTTTAGACGTATTTCAGACTTAAGAGCCTCTGAAGTCTGAAAAAAAACAAACGGTCTGAACATGAAAACGTCTGACCGGTTCAGACTTCAGAGATATTAAGACTTAAGAGGTTTTTAGAAAAAAAAACAAACACCCCCTAAGTCATTAAAAGAGTCTGTTTAAACTAAAAAGAAGACATGAAAGGGTCATTGGTCCAGTGGTACCCGGGTTACCGCTAGAGCCCAACCTACCAGGAAGTCAAGGGTTCAAAGGTGAGGGGTGGGTTTGATTATTTGCCGTATACAAATATTATGTACTTAAAAAGAAGAGAGATGTAGATTCTCCTTATAACAGGATGGTGAGTCTAAAACTAGAGCAAATTACAGTTTTCGTCCATGTGGTTTGATGAAAACTACTATTTTTGCCCCTATACTTTTGAAAGTACAATTTTGATCTCTATGGTTTACAATTCTTTGTTGTTTTCGTTCTTATGATTTACAATTCAATTTTCTTTTTCATCCTTGTGGTTTACAATTCATTGTTGTTTTTGTCCCTCAAACGAGTTAGACACAGGGGCGAAAATAGCAATGAATTGCAAATCACAGGGACGAAAACCGCAATTTCAAAACCCCATGGACGGAAGTCGCAACTTTTAACAAACCATAGGGACGAAAAACGTAATTTACTTTTATAACTACCTGTATGTATGGTGCTAACGTGTGTGTGTGTATATATATATACTGTTTCCAATTCCAGGTTCCACAGCTTGCTGGTGTCTTGATGCCCATATGTGAGGCCTTCGGATCATGCACACCCACGGTTTCCTGGACTCTTCCGACCGGTGGATGTTTATGCCCCCTTGCTGTCTTCTCAAATGCCTTTACCCTTCTGTTGAAACTATGGAGGTTTGATCATCCACCTTATGAGCATGCAATGCGGGACGCAACTCCTGTAGGGTCTCAACTAACACCAGAATTCCTCTTGCTGGCACGCAATTCCCAATTAGCATCATGCGAAAATTCGCTTAAAGGCCAAAAGAAAAGGAAGAGGTTTCTAAGGCACTGTGATCTGTCATCCGTAGGCCCCGTATTCTTGGATTCTTTCCCGAAACTGAAACTTTGGTACCGACAGCACCAAGCGTGCATTGCTTCAACCCTCTCTGATCTTAAACCTGGAACGCCGGTTTACCAAATCTGTGATGCCCTTCTGAACATGATGTTCAGAAAAATGAATATTGGTTGCCAATCGTTGACTTCTTCAGCATCTGGAAGTAGCAATTCATCTGGATCTGTAACCGAGGACTACACTCTTCGTCTTAAACTTCCTGCTTGGGATATTCTTGAAGCAGTTCCGTTTGCGCTTGATGCTGCATTAACAGCATGTGCCCATGGAAGATTGTCTCCGCGTGAACTCACTACTGGTTAGTTTCCGATGCTTATTTAAGTGATTCATCGACGTCTATTCTTTTATGCAACTTACTAGAAACCAGTCTACAATTGTCAATAGTATATATTTTTAATATATCATTCAGTTGTTGACTGTTAATCCCTTACCGTTGCCCCCCCCCCCCCCCCCCCTCCTCCACCAACGATGACCACCCTCTCCCTGCCTTTTTTTTACTCCCTCCGTCCCATAAGAAGTGTCGGACACATTTCTATTTTAGTTTGTCTCAAAATAAGTATCCACTTTCAAAAATAAGGTAGCGTTTGGTGTGCAGACCAGATGGGACATGGATGGACTAATTGGTTTGTCCTATGTTTTATACGACCAGAACAGGACAAGACAAATATACATTAATTTTTTTATATATACATATAATTATAAATATGTGTATATATATGTAGAGGGAGGATCAAATGAGAACATGGTCAAAATAAGAAAACACGAAACAACCAAATAGGAACACAGTCGATGCAAGGGTAAGTGGGTGACTTGGCCCGCGACCTCAAGTTGCGGCCAAAGTTGCATGATTCACATGTAATTTTACACATGATTTTAGTGTAAAATCACATGTGATTCGGCCGTTTGCGTGTTTACTTATTTGGTTACTGACTTACTGTTCTCGTATGAACCTGTATCTACATATGTATGTACACACACATATATATATATAATACATTAGTAATTTTAGATTTTGTTATATTAGGAGGATAAAATAGTAATTTTGTGATTTGTCCAATGTTGTTCCACCTTTTTGGGTGGAACAAAAGACTCTAGTTTTGTCCAGTTTTTTTGCCAAGAAAATAGGTTTTTTCCCGCGTTGTACCACCTCATTCTTGCCTCATGTATTTTTTTTTGCCCCATCCTATTCCATGTAGTCCGTGCACCAAATGCAACCTAAGTGCCTAGTTTCCACTTTTATCCTAAATTATATGATTGAAAAATTAATTACTCCCTCTGTTGTTAAGGGTAAAATTGTCATTTATTTAATTAAAAAGTGTAATAATTAGCCGTTTCTCAAAGGAGATTTATTTGGGGACGGATGGAGTATATTCTAATATTGATATCTTGTTGAATTTAATTTGTGGTGACATTTACCCTCAGGGCTCAAAGATCTTGCAGACTTCCTTCCTGCTTCTATGGCAACCATCGTAAGCTACCTTTCGGCTGAAACAACAAGGGGTCTCTGGAAGCCGGCATCTATGAATGGTACCGATTGGCCAAGTCCTGCCACAAACTTGGCCATGGTGGAGAAAAATATAAATAAAATATTGGCTGCAACCGGAGTCGATGTTCCGAGTCTTTCTGCAGGTATGGCTTGTTGGAAATTACTCGTCTAGTGTCTATATCTGCCTTTTTTTTAAGAGTAAACTACGCTTTTTGGCTACGTGGTTTGTTGAAAATTATTATTTTCGTTCTTGTGTTTTTGAAATTATGGTTTTCGTACTTGTGGCTTACAATTCATTGCTTTTTTTTCGTCCATTTGGTTTACAATTCATTGTTGTTTTCATCCCTTGCACTTGACGGTAAACCACTGACAGATGCACAAAAAATCCCGAAGCCCGGTCTGGGCAAGGCCTCAAAGCCCGATCTAGACGAAATTTTGGGGCCAGGCTCGGGTCTAGGTCGGCTCTGAAAAACCGTGGAAAACCCCGGCCTGAAAAAGCCCTTTTTCAACCCCAAAGCCCGGCCCGGCCTAAAAAAGCTCGAGTTTTTTGCTCACTGAAAACGGGCTTGGAAGGCTGGGCCTTGTGCATCTTTAATGATCAGGGACATAAACGAGTTGCAAATCACAGGGATGAATACCATAATTTCGAAAGTACAGGGATGAAAGTTGCAGTTTTTAACAAACCACAGGGACGAAAATCTTAGTTTACTCTTTTATTTAATTATATAATCATATTTATATACCGAAAAACTCGCATACTTCTCACCTTTGGTAGGCTTGAACCCTTTGACATCTAGCCCAGATTCCACTGGGCCAATAACCCTTGTTGCTTCAGCAAATTGAAACTTTTTAATGTTTGCCAAACTGCCAATTTACTTGAGCAAGCTATACATGTGTCGATGCACATGTTTAAACTGATTCCTTCAATCGTTTCTACTCCCTCTATCCCACAATAAGTGTATATATATATATATTTATTTATTTTAGTTTTTCTTAAAATATGTCTCAACTTTAAAGCAAGTGCCTACTTTACCTTTCTACCCTTTAATTATGAGACGGAGAAATTTATTACTCCCTCTATTCTCAAGGGTAAAATTGTTATTTACTTATGAGATGGAGAAATTCATTATTCCCTTTATTACTAAGGGTAAAACTGCCGTTTAGTTAATTATAAAGTGTAATAATTACTTAATTTTAAAACTGTGTTGTCGTGGACATTTATTTTGGTATGAAGAGCATTTTACTTCCTACTGATGTGGGAAAAAACCTTGCAGGAGGGACCTCTCCAGCTACTCTTCCTTTGCCGCTTGCGGCCCTAGTGAGCCTTACGATAACCTACAAAGTCGATCGAGTCTCCGAAGCGGTGCTGAACCTGGCGGGCCCAGCGTTGAACACCCTCGGTGCAGGTTGTCCGTGGCCGTGCATGGCCATCATAGCCGCTCTATGGGCTCAAAAGGCCAAACGTTGGACCGACTATCTTGTTTTCTCTGCATCCCGAACCGTATTCCACCACAACAACGATGCCATAGTCCAGCTTCTCCGAGTCTGCTTCCAATCAACTCTCGGCCTAAACTCTTCTCCCATCGTCTCGAACATCGGCGGAGTCGGTAACCTTCTCGGTCACGGCTTCGGGTCCCACTGTTCCGGCGGGATTGCACCGGTGGCTCCCGGAATCCTCTACTTACGAGTGCACCATAGCGTTAGAGACGTCATGTTCATGACTGAAGAAATCGTCTCGCTATTGATGCATTCGGTCAACGATATTGTATCTACCAGTGTACCAATCGAAAAACTGAAAAACCCGAGAACTGGAACGATCATGAGATACGGCGAGGTTTCTCTTTCCGTAGCCATGACTCGGATCAAGCTAGCCGCTACCCTGGGTGCATCGTTGGTTTGGATCACTGGTGGGTTAAACCTAATCCAAACCCTGATCAAAGAAACCCTGCCCTCGTGGTTCATCTCGGTCCACCAGCCTGACCCGACCAAAGGTGGTTCAGGAGGGATGATCGGGATGCTCAAAGGCTACGCTCTCGCTTACTTCACCGTTCTTTCCGGAGCGTTCGCTTGGGGCGTTGACTCCGCCTCATCAGCGTCCACAAAGCGCCCGGTCATCCTCGGGGCCCACCTCGAGTTCATGGCTCGGGCGCTCGATGGCAAGGTTTCGCTCGGTTGTAAGAAAGCAACGTGGAGGGCTTACGTTTGTGGGTTCGTTAGCTTGATGGTTTCGTGTATGCCCACATGGGCCCGCGAGGTCAATGCGGGTGTGTTGCGGAGCGTGAGTAAGGCGTTACGGAAGTGGGACGAGGAGGAGTTAGCGATGGCGCTACTCGGGATTTCTGGGGTGGGTGCGATGGGTGCAGCTGCTGAATTCATTGTAGAATCGTCGATGTGATTCTATTTACGATCTAGGGGTAGTTTCGTAATTTGTACATATTTATTTTGTCGTTAAAATCTTCTGAGTCTTCACAAGTAACCTCAAAGGTGGAAAATGGAAGTCGTAGCTGTTGGTTTCTATGATATGTCCACGAGTAAACTATGCTTTTATCAATTCTAATATTAATTATATTAATAAGATATTTAATAAAATATTATTTTTCTCTTTTTTAATTTAATTTCAATAACTATTATTACTGAAAAAGAATTAGAATATTATTTATATTTTCTCTATAAAGTTTTTAAGATTTTCATCTTATTTCTTTTCCTTTTTCTATTTTAACATACCTAGTGGCGGAACACGAACATCATAGTCTTGGAGGGCCGAAAAATAATATTACGAAAATTCGGAAACCCACAATATAACAATATAAATTTATTGGGTTTTTTTAATATGTTTTTTTTTACTATGATCTACTAATAAATTTTATAAAAATAAAAATAGAAAAATTCAACTCATTTAATACTCTAATAACAAAAGATTACGATATAAAATCATTTTGTCATTATTTTTTTCTAACTATGATATACTAATAAATTTTAGTACAAATAAAAAAAGATTTGTTAATATAAATTAAAAAAAAGCCTAGAACCATAATACCCTTAACAAGTATATCAATGGTTTATATATTTTTTTAATTATAATACATTAAATAAATTTTATAAAACATAAAAAATGAAATATAGATTGCCTAAGATGTAAGACTAAAATCTAAATATTTCACATTATTTATATAAAACTCAAACCAATTTATATAATTTATAGAAGTTATATGTAATAAATATGTGTCGGACATATGAGAAGAAAAGATTTTCAGTAATGAAAGAAAAAAAAAGTATTTGGCAATAAAAGAAAAGAGTACTATAAGACTTGAACCCAAGATCTCTTATAGGTGGCCAAGAGATGATAACCATCTCATCTAAACATTATATATAAATTTTATTGCTAATATATCGTATTTGTTCCAAAAACCGCAAGGGCCATGCCCCCTTTGGCCCTCGCTGTGTTCCGCCTCTGAACATACCATTTAACATAGTTGTTTGAACAAGAAATTCTTTGATCTATTGTAGTATAACTATTAAGAGATTCTTCAAAATAGAAAACAATAAAGGTTTTGAAATGTTTGTTACTCCAAAATATTCACCGAAAGCTCTCTTTAAAATTGAGAAAGTATAAAAAAATGTAAAATTCTTCAAATTTGGAAGACTATCAATAACGATTATAATGCAAAAGAAGTATCTTTTAATATATTCTCATATGAAATTGATTTTATGAAATGAGTGATACATTCTAATAATGTATTAACTTGTAATCTCTAAAATAGAAATTTATTGGATTTAAATGTATTTTTTTTATAAAATATTTTAATAAATGTCATAAATTATAAATTCGCAATCAGCATTTGATATCTTGTACCCCTAAAAAGATGCAGGCACAAGTGCTTGGGTTTGGGCTGCCGGTTCTCCGTCTCACTCCCACCTCCATTTCCACCCTCTCAACCTCTTCAAATCTTTGTATTTCCAAATATCCATGTAATCATCCATCATCTATCTCTTTTCTATATATATCTTTTCAACAATTTCAATATAAAATTTTCAAATTTAATAATATTTTGCTTGGATATGTCTGTTTGGTTCCAGTTTTGTGTAGGAGCAAGAAGATAGAAGATGAACTCTTATCTGGTCTCCCTTTAGAGTATCATGATGATGTAAGTCAAATTTGCCATTTTTTTAGCTTATTTTTTATGTTTTTTTTTTTTTTTTTGTTGGTATTTTTGGAAGTGTAAGTGTTCTCTCATCTGGGGTTAAGATAGAAGGTTTCATGTGTGCAGGTTTCTTCAAAATCGACCCAATTTTAGCTTAAATTTAAAGGGTTTTCTTTTTTGTATTTCTTGTTTCTATCATCTGGGGTTATGGGTAGAAGGTTTCATGTGTGCTGATTTCTTGAAATTCGCCACATTTTAGCTTATTTTGATGGGGGTTTTCTTGTATTTCTTGTTTCTCTCATTTGGGGTTATAGGTAGAAGGTTTCATGTCTGCTGATTTCTTCAAGTTCGACCCAATTTTAGCTTAAATTTAAAGTTTTTTTTTTTTTTGTGTGTCTGTGTGTGTGTGTGTTTCTTGTTTCTATCATCTGGGGTTATGGCTAGAAGGTTGATACAACCGAAGTGAGAAGATCAGCTCGAATTCCAAAACCAACCTACGTCAAATAAATAAACCGGACCAATCGTCATCAAATAAGGAAACGTTAATAGTTTTTAATCTCTATCTTGATTTATATATTTATGTTATTTAGTCTTTATCTTTATCTCTAGTTAGTAGATAGCGTAGGACGTTAAGTATTTAAGGAGACCTTATGCTTAGTTAGGAGGCAGAAAATCAATAAACTAGTTTGCAATTCTTTAAAAGTTGAGAGTCGCAAGGTGTTTTCGGTAGCTTTTCACCCCAAAAGTTATCAACATTTTGATACTCTGTCAAGGGCGTATCAACTGGTGCTTTCATTGAGAGCAGATGGCATCACCAAAAGAAGTTTCTGACGAGATCATGTCTGAGGTCAATGCCGAATTCAAGAACTTAAGAGAGGCACTCGAATTAACAATTCAGTCATCCTTGAGCACATGAGCACATGCTTACAGGAGCTGAAAAACCAAGCAGTGGAAACCATCGGCAAGCAGTTGGCCAACACGCCAAACCCACACCACAACCAGCAACCAAACCACGTTCCAAGAGCCATGAAGCTGAAAATTCCTCTGTTTCATGGGGATGATCCGACCGGGTGGATTTTCAAGATACAGGAGTATTTTGACTTTCATACCACCACAGATGAACACCGGCTCAAGATTGTGGCTTTACATCTCGAAGGCGACGCGTTAGAATGGTATCGCTGGATGAAGGCGAATAATTTATTTTCTACCTGGGCTGATTTTTTAGAAAAAGTGAAACGTCGTTTCGGATCTTCCCAGTTTGAGGACTCACTGGCCAAATTGTTCAAACTCGTTCAGACAACCACACTCACCGACTATCAATCCCAATTCGAGAAATTGATGAACAAAGTGACAGGATGCTCGGAAGAACAACTGCTATCATGCTTCATAGGCGGGTTGAAACCGTACCTCAGTAGGGAAGTACGTTTGGCGAAACCAAGGGATTTATTAGAAGCTTTTGATCTTGCAAGGGAATACGAGGCACATACGGAAGACTCCCGACACGAGAGACCTCCGCCAAATCGGACCACCTGGAAGAATAACCTACACCCACCCGTTAATTATGGAGGGATACCTAAGCCAATCGGGTCCAACCAGGTCAATCACTCATTCCCCGACCATAAAGCGGAGGCGGATAAGAAAGCTTTACCGTTCAAGAAACTAACTTGGAAAGAACAACAGGAGCGCAGATCTAAGGGCTTATGCTTTAACTGCGATGAAAAATACTCCCAAAACCATGACTGCAAGGGACGCTTTCTAATGTTGGTAGGCGATTTTGAAGATGAGGAATCAGAAGAAAGAGAGCAGCCTTATGTAACAGAATCGGTGGCACATGAGCTAGTCCTATCAGGCGATATATCGAGCCTACATTCCATGGCTAGTGAGAATAATCCCCGGTCTCTACGAGTGTTGGGGCGTTACATGGGAAAGGAGGTAACCATCCTTATCGATAGTGGAAGCACACACAACTTTGTGCAACCATCAGTTGTCGACATCAGTTGTCGACATCAGTTGTCGACATCAGTTGTCGACATCAGTTGTCGACATCAGTTGTCGACAGGTTACAAATTCCAAACCAAAACATTCTACCGTTTCATGTTTACATAGGGAATGGGGACGCGTTGACTTGCTCACGACTATGCGGCCAAGTTCTTCTGGCTATGCAAGGGGCAAAATTTACAGTCGATCTACATATACTCCCAATTAAGGGACCGAATATCGTCCTTGGAGTCCAATGGTTACGAAGCCTAGGCCGGGTAACAAACGACTATAGTTGGGTCATCATGGAGTTTGAGTGGAAGGGATCGCCTATTCAACTCAAAGGGGAGCCGACATCTGAACCACAATTGGTCTCGTTCTCACAACTACAAGCAATGTTAACATCGTCCACAATTTCTCATTTTTACGAGGTGCATCAAGTTCCAACAATTGCTCAGATCACTCAAGAGCCTAAAAACGAGAGCGACCTGGTAATTTTTCCTCTACAAACGCCTCAATCACTATTGGATGTATTGCAAAAATTCCGGCACCTTTTCGAGAGCCCGACAACCCTACCCCCCAAACGAATGTACGATCACCGCATTCACTTAATACCCAACGCTAAACCAGTCAACGTCAGACCTTACCGATATCCACATTTCCAAAAAAACGAGATGGAAAGACTAGTGCGGGAAATGCTCTCCCAAGGGGTTATCCGACCCAGTCAAAGCGCTTTCTCATCCCCAGTCCTGCTTGTAAAGAAAAAAGACGGAACTTACCGATTTTGTGTAGATTACAGGGCTCTCAATGCAGTAACCAACCGAGATAATTTCCCTATCCCAACTGTGGACGAGCTGTTCGATGAGTTGGGGTAGGCAACCGTGTTTACAAAGCTGGATCTAAGGGCCGGGTACCACCAGATACGAGTTCACGATAGAGACGTATATAAAACGGCCTTCCGTACTCATGAAGGGCATTACGAGTTCTTAGTCATGCCCTTCGGCTTGACCAACGCCCCCTCGACATTTCAAGCAACCATGAACCTTCTTTTCACTCCTTACTTGTGCAAGTTTGTCATTGTATTTTTTGATGACATCCTTATATATAGCAACAATTGGGACAACCACCTGGACCATGTAACACAAGTGTTGGAGCGCTTGGAGAAAAACACTTTTTATCTAAAGCCTTCAAAGTGTTTATTTGGCCAAAGCATAATAGACTACCTGGGTCACTTGGTTTCTAAGCAAGGAGTTACGGCAGACCCAACCAAGGTGGAGGCAATGGTTTCATGGCCGATCCTGAAGACGATCAAGCAACTTAGGGGGTTCCTCGGCCTCACTGGGTACTATCGACGCTTCATTAAACATTATGAAACCATAGCAGCCCCTTTAACGGACCTGTTACGAAAGGATTCCTTCATCTGGTCGGAAGAAGCAACAAAAGCATTTGAAGCACTCAAATCATCCATGACAAAGACCCCTGTCTTACGGCTACCGAATTTCTCTATCCCGTTTGTAGTGGAAACTGATGCTTCGAATACTTGGATTGGCGCGGTCTTGATGTAAGAGGGGCAACCAGTTGCGTTTTTTAGCAAAAAGATGGGGCTGCGAATGAAGGGAAAATCGGCATATTTAAAAGAGCTTTTTGCGGTGACTGAAGCGGTAAAAAAATGGAGACAATACCTTTTGGGCAGATTTTTTATCATCCGCACAGACCATAGAAGTTTAAAAGAACTATTTCAACAAGTAATACAGACCCCGGAGCAACAATATTATGTTCAAAAGCTATTAGGCTACACATTCTCCATCGAATATAAGGCAGGGATTACAAACAAGGCAGCCGACGCCCTGTCCCGACGAGAGGAAGAAGTTGTCACATGTGAATTGCTTAATTTGTTGAGTCGACCCGTCTCATCAACCTAGTTGATGGTCAAAGATGAAAACCAAAAACTTCATAACAAGCTGAAAACAGGGGCATTATCATCAGCCTATGACAGTAAAAATGGTGTCTTGTATTATAAAGGACGCATTTTTATAGACTCTCAGTTAAAAAAAAACCTTGTTGGAAGAATTTCATAACTCACTGATGGCTGGCCACGGAGGCGTTAAAAGGACCTTGGTACGTCTCTCCCAACTCTTCTTCTGGCCAAAAATGCAAGGGTATGTCAAAAAGTTTGTGGAAAGTTGCGTTGTGTGTCAACAAACCAAATTCTCGACACAAGCACCGGCCGGACTGCTCCAACCCCTACCCATTCCAAATAAGGTATGGGAAGATATAACGATGGATTACATCGTAGGCTTGCCTAGTTCGCGGGGATACACAATCATATTGGTGGTTGTCGACCGCTTAACAAATTACGCCCATTTTGGAGCCCTTCCGCAAAACTTTACAGCCACAAAGGTAGCCCAATTGTTTGTCGATATTGTTGTTAAACTACACAGCTACCCGAGCTCCATTATAACCGATCGAGACCCAACTTTCATGAGCCAGTTCTGGAAAAAACTAAATGAGCTAAGTGGTACAAAACTGAAGAACAGCACATCGTATCACCCCCAAACGGACGGGCAAACTGAGGTGGTGAATAGGGGTCTAGAGCAGTATTTGCGGTCGTTTTGCGCAGAGAAACCAAGCAGCCGGTATCGACTATTGAGTTGGGCGGAGTTCAGCTACAACACACACTACAATCAAAGTATCAAAATGAGTCCTTTCTTGGCCGTATACGGAAGGCAACTGCCACTCATACCGATGTACACTAAGGGATCAACCAAGGAGATCGCTTTGGATGAGTTATTAAAAGAAAGAGACGAACTCTTGAAAATGTTAAAGAAGAATTTGTACGATGCGCAAAACCGAATGAAACAGGTCGCTTACCGCAAGCGCAGGGAGTTGGAGTTCCAAGTCGATGATTGGGTCTGGGTTAAGCTCCACCATTACCGGCAGAAATCAGTAGCCAAAAGAGAATCCTATAAGCTTGCTCCACGATATTTTGGTCCTTATAAGGTGATAGAGCGGATTGGACCGGTCGCTTATCGATTACAATTACCGCTCGATTCCAAAATTCACAATGTGTTTCATATATCTTTGTTAAAGCCCTTCAAAGGAGAGCTTCCAAAAGACACACAGGTTCCCTATTCCCGATGATATTAACAGAGGTTCAAGGACACCAGATTCAGTGATTGGAGTGCGAACGGTGGACATAGAAGGAAGGTCAGTACGCCAGGTCTTAGTACAATGGCGCGATAAAATGGCGGAAGATGCTTCCTGGGAAGATCTGGACGATTTTAAAAAAGAATTTCCAGATTACCACCTTGAGGACAAGGTGATTGTCCCAGCGCTGCCGAGTGATACAACCGAAGTGAGAAGATCAGCTCGAATTCCAAAACCAACCTACGTTTGTAGACCAGACTTCGTCAAATAAATAAACCGGACCAATCGTCATCAAATAAGGAAACATTAATAGTTTTTAATCTCTATCTTGATTTATATATTTATCTTATTTAGTCTTTATCTTTATCTCTAGTTAGTAGATAGCGTAGGACGTTAAGTATTTAAGGAGACCTTATGCTTAGTTAGGAGGCAGAAAATCAATAAACTAGTTTGCAATTCTTTAAAAGTTGAGAGTCGCAAGGTGTTTTCGGTAGCTTTTCACCCAAAAGTTATCAACATGTTGATACTCCGTCAAGGGCGTATCAAAGGTTCCACGTGTGCTGATTTCTTGAAATTCGTCACAATTTTAGCTTATTTTGATGGGTTTTTTTTGTATTTCTTGTTTCTCTCATTTGGGGTTTAGAAGGCTTCATTTCTGCTGATTTCTTGAAATTCGCCACAATTTTAGCTTATTTTGATGTTTTTTTTTCTTTTGTGTGTGTGTGTGTGTGTGTTTCTTGTTTCTCTCATCTGGGGTTATACTTATAGCTAGAAGGTGTCATGCCTGCTGATTTCTTGAAAATTCACCAAATTTTTAGCTTATCTTTGATGGGTATTTTTGGTATTTTGAAAATTGTATTTCTTGTTTCTCTCATCTGGGGTTTTAGCTAGAAGGTTTCATGTCTGCCATTCTTCAAATTTGCCACAATTTTAGCTTATCTTTGATGGGTCTTTTTGGTATTTTGAAAAGTGCATTTCTTGCTTCCTCTCATTTGGGATTATAGCTAGAAGGTTTCATGTCTGCTGATTTCTTGCAATTCGCCAAGTTTTTAGCTTATCTTCGACGGGTTCTGTTCTGTAGTTATCTTTTGGCAGAAAATTTGGTGGATTCGAGATCCACACATGATTAGAACCAAGGATTATGAATTCCAAATATGAAAGCGAAAGCTAAAATCTTTGAGTGCTTTCAATCATATTATGAAATCAATTAACCCAACACCAGAAACTGAATTTTGAAGCACGTGTTAATCTTGAAATCAATAAGTAGAAACAATGTAATCACCAAAGTTCATTCCCGGTTTACGGTTTAGTTTTTTTTCTTTTGGAAAAGAGGGTTTATGGGTTGTTTGGAAAAAGAGGGTTTAGGGTTTTTGGGGTTTTTGGAAAAAATAGAGGGTTTAGGGTTCATGGTCCAAGGTCCAATGTCAGGGTTCAGGGTCTAATGGTTAGGATTTAGGGTTTTTTGGAAAAAATAGAGGTTTAGGGTTCATGGTCCAGGGTCCAGGTTTTTTGGAAAAAGAGAATTTTGGGTTTAGGGCTTTTTGGAAAAAATAGAGGTTTAAGGTTTATGGTTTTTTGAAAAAAGAGAATTTAGGGCTTAGGGCTTTTTGGAAAAAAAGAAAAAAGAAAATAGAGGTTTAGGATTTGGGGTTCATGGTCCAGGGTTTAGGGTTCAAGGTTTTTTGGAAAAGAGAGTTTAAGGTTTAGGGCTTTTTGGAAAAAAAAATAGAGGTTTAGGGTCTAATGTTTAGGGTTTAGGGTTCAGGCAGTAGTTCTGCTAGCAGTATTCCAAATGGTCTTTTTGGGAGGTTTGATCTTGTTGATGTGTTGTTTTAGGAATGGCAAGCCCGTCAGCGAGAAAAGACAAAAGAGTTGGAGCGATTACGACAAGAAGAAGATGAGGAAGAGGACAGAAAAGTTGACGAGTATCGTGAAGTCGGCATGTTGTTGAAGGATTATCCTCAAGAAGAGGTGTTTAAAGCAAAGAAATTGGTGTCCAGTTTGATCAAATCCGCCGAAGAAATTGAAGAGGTAATCATTTGCTACAAAATTTAGGATTTATTTCTCCGACCTTTCCTTTTTTGTTTGTGTAACAATATATTTGACCTCAAATTAGTAGAACAAAAACTATCCCATATTTAAAACTTGGAGATATTTAGATACAGGGTCAGGTTCAAGGGAAAACCGCAAAAAATGAAAAAACTAAGGAACACCTTAGTAACCATTAATCTGTACGGATACAAATAATTGATAAGTAATTTTTCCGGTATGCACGTGTGCATAACATGCAGACCTGCATAGAAACCAGGAAACATGTATGCACATGTGCATGGTACAGCTGAATGGTTTTTTTTTTTTTTTTTTGGGATTTTCCCCTGAACCTCACTCTTTAGGTATATAAACGTTGTCCTAAAATCACCGGTGGACTTGACTACTATCCTAAAGATATCACTTTTTCTAAGAAAGACTTTGGATATCGTGAGGAAACCTCAACCACTTGGCTCTTCAAGTGATAGAACGAGGTGGAGGTTCAAAGGAGAACGGTACCATTTTAGGAAAACGCGAGAACACCTGAAACAAGCAACCATCACATGTGATACTGTATGGGAACGAAATAATGTGTGGGCGACTTGGCTCACGACCTAGGTCGTCGTTAGTGTCGCTCATGTGGGCATCACCAGTTTGTCACATGTGATGGTTATCTGTTTCAGTTGTTCTCGTGTTTTCATAAAATGGTACTGTTCTCGTTTGGACCCTTCCACATTACGTTTTGCAATTCGTATCATTGGTTTTGTTAATGCTCCTCTGTTTTCTTATGGTTAAAAAGACGTATGCCTCTTTTTTATGCGTTTTCCATATTCTTGATTTGCAATTTCGGAATATTTCTTATGATACAAAGCTTTCGCCTTTTCTTGTTCACAGAAAATTGAGGAAGCTGCCGAGAAAGGTGAATTGAATGAACTTGTTCTCATGGTCATCTGGACTCGTCTTGATCTTGCTCGCCGTGATGTATGCTACCGCATCAATATCTTCCATTTTACTCCTTCCGTCCCAAAAAAACTCTGTCCACATTTTCTATTTTACTTTGTCCCAATTCCCAAAATAAGTCCATTTTCAAAAGTAAATGTTAGCTTTCCAATTCTACCCTTAATTACGAGATGGATAAGATCATTACTCCGAGGGTAAAATTGTCATTTTAGTTAATAAAAAGGTGAATTAAGATCATTCTTGCAAGCAACTTACACCGTTACACTTGTTTCGATCTAGTTAGAGCTCTAATTTTTACCAATTTCCTCGATTTCGCAGGAAGAAAAAGATGCAATTCGAAGTCTAGATCTTTTATACAGACGAGTCGAGGTATGCTATTTTCATCACTTTGAAAACTCGTATAGATTTATGTTCGGATGTGGCAATTCTTTTGTACTGCATTTGGTACGCTGACGGGACGGGACTGGACTGAACGAATGAGAGTGAGACAAACAAGTAAAAGAATTGTGGAAGGTTTTAGGGTTTTAATTTGACACGGGTAGTTTAGTAATTTACCAAGCTTGTCCAATTTCCCCGACCTTTGTTCCACCTACCTATTTTGGTGAGACAGAAAAAATGCATTTTTGTCGTACTCTGTCGTGTCTGGTCTCAGTCTAAGGTGGCGTTTGGTTCGCAGATTCTGATGGAATTGGAATGTTGAATTTCATTGACCAAATTCCATTCCTTTGTTTGGTTCATTCTTTTTCACGGAAGGAATCTCTAAATTCCATCAAATTCCACAAATGAGGGAATCTAACATTCCTTAGCAACTACAAGGTATTTTGATGGAATGAAATTCCTTTTTTTCATAATACCACGTATGCCCTAGATCAAATATAACCATGCCTCAATCGGTTCCTTCTCTAAACCACCGCCGATCTGAACCACCGTCGACCACCGCCGTTCTAAACCATCGCCGACCACTGTCAATCTGAACCACCGCCGACCACCGCAATTCTAAATCATCGCTGACCACTGTCATTTATCAACATTTCATTCCAATTCCAAAGCTACATTATGTGAACCAAACAAGCATATTCCAATTCCTTTAACAGATTTCATTCCAATTCTGCCAACCAAACAGGTGGTCAAACCTGACAACATTCCATTCCAATTTCTTCAAAGTCAATTTCCTTTGACAGATTCCATTTCATTCAAAAACATTATGTGAACCAAATGCCACCTAAGGGTCTGTTCGTTAGTAGCTTAATGAGTTTAATGGGACCCACAACTTATTCTGTCAAGTATACATGACTGCTTGCTAGTGGCTTGATGATATAGAATATTCAGTAAGCTTCTAGGCGGAGCTTTATGCAATAAGCCAAGGTTTTTCCAAACATGCCCCTCCTAATTAAAAAACACGCTCCTTCCGTCTATGAAAAAACCCTCCACTCAAAAGCCTTCTTAATTTATACAGACAAATTAATCCATACAACACAACTTTATCCATACAAGACTTAATGGAAAACCAACCAAACAGCCGCTAATTGTCGCACCAAACATGGGAAAACATGGGACAACAGGTTTTTGTTTAGAGTTTAGGGTTTTTGTTCTGTCTTGTCCTGCATACCAAACGCACCCTGTTAATGATCTCCTCTGTTTCAGACGGAGATCTTGAAGAAGCAAGCTAGTCCGGCCATGAGACTGCTCAACGAGCTTTTAATCATGCATGATGGATTTGACGATGAAGGGTGGCTCAAGGCTTGTAAAAAACGCATGATCAAAACCTTCCCACGAGAAGATCCATTCAGTCTCTTGGTGCCCGCAGGGTTCGATCTAGATAAGGTACATAAAAAGTGTCACATAGAAATATCCGCATTAGTTCACAAGTTGGGGTCTTAACGGAAACGACTACTCTACCCCCATGGGATAGAGGTTAGCTCTGCATACATCCCATCTCGGGGCGGGCTCGTTTTATTTAGTTTTAAAATATCCGTATCAGTTTACAAGTTAGTGTCTTCACGAAAACAATTGTTCTACTCTTTGGGGCAGATGTTGGGTCGTACGGGATATACTGGGCTCGTTTGTTGTGTTTTTTAAATATATGTATCTGGGGTCTTCACGGAAACAACTGTTCTACTCTTTGGGATATAGGTCAACTCTGCATACATCCTACCCCTGGACCCCACCTCCGGGTGGGATATACTGGGCTCACTTTGTTTAGTTTTTAAATATCCGTATCGGATCACAAGTTGAGGTCCTCACAAAAACTACTACGAGTACATCCCACCTCCGACCCCACCTCAGGGTGGATATATTGGGCTCCTTTTGTTTGGTTTTTAAAAGTTCGTATTAGTTCACAAGACATGGTCTTCACATAAACAGTTGTTTACTCTCTGGGGTAAATGTCAGATCTGCCTACATCCCACCCCCGACCCCACCTCTGGGTGGGATATACTGGTTTCGTTTGGTTCGGTTTTAAATATCTGTATCAACCATAATAACATAATGTTTGATATATATATATATATTGTTTCAGCACCATGGGCCGCTAGTTAGACCGGCAATGGAAGCAGACGATCTTCTTTTGAGGATCGATTTCATAAGAGAGGTCGACGAGTTGCTTAAAGAAGTTGGGATTCCGGAAAACGAGGGATCGATGGTTGAAGCTTTTGATCCTGAATCTGTTGCGAATAGGTTGAAACAACAGGAGAAGAAGAAGGTGGTTCGCCAAGTTGTGGCCCTTTTGGAACTTGCCATTAAATTGAGATGGTAGTTTCATATGTGCACCAATACTAGTGTTACAAATAGATAAAAATCAAGTGGTTTTGTAATATATATATATATATATATATACACACACTTTGGGATCATGTGAGACCAGATTGTTCTTGTAAGATTACATAAATAATATTGAAGCTTCACAGTAAAACACTGTTACCTCAGTGTTTTTTTTTTTTTTTGTGAAGGTTCGGTATGTTTTGTACCTTCACAATGTTTTGCTATGAAGTTTCAGTGTTATTTTGTGGTTTCATGAAAATAGGGGTCTCACGTGAACCCATCATGAGAACTAGTATATCTTGTGTTATTTCATATGATATTTTCTTTTTTCTATTTAAGGCTAGGATTAGGGTATTAATTAACGTATATTTGTTTACAATGTGTTTGTTTTACATGTATTTGTTTCATAATGCAATACTTTTTTACGTGTTTGTGAAATAAAAAAGTATTGTCTTTTCAAATGGTTGCAGATTTTAGCTTTACCATTTTTGTTAAAGGCAGTAAGCTCGGTAAAATATTACTCATTCTGTCCCAAAACAATTGTCTACGATTCTATCTTAATTTGTCTCAAAATAAGTATCGACTCTCAAAAGTAAGTGGGTATTTTTCAATTCTACCTTAATTATGAGATGGAGAAATTCATTATTTTATCTGTTATTAAGGGTTAAATTATAATTTAGTTTATTAAAAAAAATGTAATAATCATACATTTCTAAAATTGATTTTTTTTTTTGTATATTTATTTTGGAAGAGAGGGAGTATTTGTAAGTTAGACGAAGGATTGTGTGAGAAGTTGAGTTAATGATGAAAAGTGGATCTGACCCGTTGATCGCTTTTAATCTCAAGCCCCTCCTATGAATTGCGGTTTAGAAGAAAATTGATCCAGTGCATCTTATCTCGGTACATCTCATCCTAATGTACGTCTATTTCCACGCTTCTCACAATTAACTCAACTTCTCACCGGAACTCAACCCTTGTAAGCTATATATATAAATTTAAGTCTTTGTTAATATCGTAAAAGACATGTATACATATACATGAGCTTAATCATTTGAGAATCTCATATATTGTGGTAACTGTGAGAACTATTATTTTAAGGTATTGTTTCACATGATTTTTTTTCTATGAAAGACTATAATATAATATAATATATTAATTAACATATATTTGTTTCACAATGTGTTTATTTCATATGTGAACAGTTCACAATGTAAAACTTTTAGTTGTATTTTTTGTTTCACAAACACATAGAAAAAATGTTCACATTGTGAAAAACAAATATATGTTACTTAATATACTAAATCAAAGTCATTGATGGAAAAAAAAAATCATGTAAAATAATTCATGATGCATCAATTTTTAAAATTATTATAATTTTATAAGTTCTCAAATGAAATGAAAGGCCTTAATATACAAACTTATGATTTAACAAACTTTTGTTTTCCAACTAACAAATCATAATTTGAAATAATTGATCACACATTTTAGGGGGTGTTTGGGATTGCTTATTTAAAACAACTTATGTTTATTTTAAAAAAGTGTTTATCAACTTATGCAATGTCAAATCGGAGTTTTTAAAAAAGTGTTTGGATTAACTTATTGTGGTACCAAAACGTAATAAGCTAATAAGTTGTTATTTAAAGGTGTTTGGGATTGCTTATACATATAAAATAATCAAAAAAGTGATGAGCACTTTTCAAATAAGTTGATATAGTTAAAACCAAATGACTCATCAAAAAGTGTTTTTTAGCGGTTTGGCACCGCTGGTAGCTAATTATCGTGTACTGCACAGCGGGGGCACAGTATTACCCAGTGAGAGCACAAGTATATACTTTCACTGGAATCGCTACAAGTAATATAATGGTACAAGTACCGAGTATCGTATCCACAGGGACTGACTTACTGAGAAACAGAGATTTTCATGAACTTCTTGCACAAGTTTCGAGTGAGAGAAAAATATTTGTTTGGTGGTTGAGTAACGCTAAGAGTACGGAATAAAATTTATAATTAAAGAAATGAGTACGGGTGTAAGCTTTTCTTGAGATGGACGTAGTACGGAAAGTCTATAAAAATCCCGATCTCTCGAAAGTGAATTTTTAAAGACCGGTCCTACAAAATACCCATAAAGTGTCCATCTTTACCAACTCTTAATCTTACCGATTTAATTACGTTGATAAAAATCAAGTTCTACCGGTGCGGAGATTTACACCCAAATCTCTTTGTGATATAAATCTCCTCCGACGTTTGAACCGTAATAAATCATGCAAAACCCGTATCTCTACGTGATTATCAAAGACTCTCTCAAATCTTTGTGCATCCCTTAAGCCGTATTTCGAATCCGCCTCTCTCGAGATCTAGATTTAATATTAACACATCAAAGTGATCGGCTTATCAGCGTTGAGTTTAAGTCCCGACTTAAGTGACTAAGCTCAAGAACTAGTAACGATGGCCACACCCAAGTGTTGCCTACTAGTCTCAAGTTAGCTCACACCCTTACCCAAAAGATGGTTAGTTCATAATAAAATGTATAATAATAAAAGACATAATAATAAAATGCATAATAATAAAAAGCATGTAAATAAAGAGCATAAAAGTAAAGAGCATAAGAATAATAGAAGACTTGGAAATAACAAAAGACGTAAAGGAAGAAAGGAAATACTTGTTATACTACTTGCATAAAATTAAAGGTTAGCTACAGACGTGCCCACAACGGGAAGCCGAGGGCAGAAACGAAAATACAAGAAACTAAATGCTTAAAATGAAAAGCAACTTTCTTAGTTCCAAAACTCTTCCAAAGAGAGAGTTAATAGAGTTGGAGAAGGTTGATGGTGTGATTAAATGCTTAAGCTAACTATCCTATTTATACTAAAAAGCTAGGCTTTTACCCAATGGGTAATACCCAAAAGTTAAAGGGTTATTATCCACTAGACAAAAGAGTACAATGATTGAGGAATCTTCCAGCTAGCATCCACCCTCTTTTTATCAGATATTTTCCAGCCTTGAATACTGCAATACCTCCAGAATACGAGTACAAATACGCCGTATAAATACCGTATGCATCCCCGGTTGCCCTCGGAGGGCAGACAGTGCCCACAGTCCCACAAAAATGAGATTTTCTTAACAAAACAGCATCCTTTGGTGTTTTCATCATATTTGCAAACTTTAAAGACCAAAGGAAAGAGATGGAAGCAAAAGCGGCTAGAAAGGTGAATAAAATGAAGGAAAATAGTAACAAATAACACTAAAAAATGAGGGTTATCAACCGCTATAAGCCATTTTAATTTTTTCTCATTCAAACACTCGAAAGTGTTTATCTCCGATGCCAAATCGCAATAAGCTAAAAATCACCTCAAATAAGCAATCCCAAACACCCCCTTAAAGTCAAACTTTATAATATGTTTGTAATAAAATATTTGTTTTTAAGTCTTCATTTAAATGTCTTTTAATTCACCATCCAGATGTTATACAAAAATAATTCTATATGATAGTTGTGAAATTTGCAAGTTTGGTTGCAATGTGGTATGGGTCCTTAACATTTTATTTGATTATTATAATTTTTAATAATAATAAAAATCTAATTTATACAATAATTATTTTAATATCAATATTTTGACCAATTAAGTATACGTGAAAAAAAATGTTTTATAACAACAATATTTTGATTATAAAAATAAAAATAAATTATTTAATTTTGCTTATTAAATTATAAATGACCAAATAAGTATTAATATAAATAAGAGTGAAGTTTAATTTTGGTTCTTAACATTTGCAATTTTTTAAGTGATATCGTCTCTAAACTTCAAAATTTCGGATTTCGTCACTCATGTTTATCAATTTTCAACGTTTTTGGTCCCTCTGTTTAACAGTTGTTAACTTTTTCTGTTAAGTCCAGTTAAATACGGGTATTTTAGTCTGTTTCACTATTTCCTTAAATTTATATTAAAAATTAAAAAAAGTCATATTTTTAATTTTAAATTGTAAAAAAAAGGATAACCACCAACTTTCCTTTTTCATTTTTTTGTTTTACAATTTAAAATTTAGAATATATAATGTTTTTATTTATTTTAACATAATAAAAATAGTGAAAATGACTAAAATACTTCTCACTTAATTGGACTTAACGAAGAAAGATAACGACCATTAGACAGAGAGACCAAAATCGTTGGAAATGGACAAACATGAGGGATCAAATCCAAGTTATTAAAATTTATGGACGATATCCGTTAAAATTTACAAATGTTAGGGATAAAAATTGAATTTTACAGTTATGAATGGGACCACTTTTGAAAAATATATGATATAGCATTACTCTAGGAGATAATTTCATAGCTCACATGATACATTTGAAAGATGATTAGAAATACATTGATGTAACTGATGATATAAAATATAAATAATTTTTAATATATCAAAGAAAACCTGTGAATTCAAGTTCATGAAATGACTATCAATTAAAACATAACAGCATCTTCGATGGAGGTTATATTAAGAACCTTTTTTTTTACATTTTTTGTTGTCATCTAATTTTTAACTCATCAAAACAATAACTCATATAAATGTCTACAATGGTAGTTCTTACAAAAATCTATTTTTGTGGGTTCCATACATATTTTCAACTTCAATAATTATTACTAGAAGCGTACTCGCGCAATTCAGCGAGATACATCACGATTTTAATGTTTATTTTTATTTTTTGTTTTTTATTGATTTACAATACGATTTTGGATGTTTTTTATTGAGTGATAATGGTTTTTTTATATATAAATTTGTTTAATTTAGGCTTAACAATATAATGTTTTTTATATAAAAAAAATTAAATAGTTTGTTAAAATTCATTAATTATCTTATATATTTTAAATTTTTTATATTTAAATTGAGATGTTTATCCTGTTTTAATTATGTTTATCAGAATTCAAATTTCATAATTTTAGGATTTGGGGATTAGAGATAAGGATTTTGGGGGATAAGGATGAAATTTATTAATTATGGTTAAAAGCATTTAAAAGTAGTACATATTGCTTCATTAATTATTTTTTAAGAGATTTTAAGTAGATTAGCATTAAATAATAGTACATAATGCTTAATACATCACGATTTTAATGTTTATTTTTATTTTTTATTTTTTATTGATTTACAGTACGATTTTGGATGGTTTTTATTGAGTGATAATGGTTTTTTATATATAAATTTGTTTAATTTAGGTTTAAAAATATAATGTTTTTTATATAAAAAAAATTAAATAGTTTGTTAAAATTCATTAATTATCTTATATATTTTAAATTTTTTATATTTAAATTGAGATGTTTATCCTGTTTTGATTATGTTTATCAGAATTCAAATTTCATAATTTTAGGATTTGGAGATTAGAGATAAGAATTTTGGGGGATAAGGATGAAATATATTAATTAGGGTTAAATGCTTTACAGGTAGTACATTAGGCTTTAGTAGTTATTTTTAAGAGATTTTAAGTAGATAGCTTTAAATGATAGTACATAAAGCTTAGTGAGTTGTAATTAAGAGTTTTTTATGCCATCTTTATAATATAGTATAGATAAAGTCAAGAAAATAAAATTAAAAAAAATGTCACAACTCACAAATTTCATGGTACAACTCACAAATTTCATGGTAAGAACCAAATTATTTAAGAACCTAAATGAGTTTGGGTTCTTATAAGAACTCTCCATAATATTAGTTTCTATTAGCCATTACAAGTTTTGTTTATAAGAGCATCTCCAATGCAAGTTCTTATAAGAACCTCTTTTTTGTACTTTTTGGTGTCACCTCATTTCTACCTCATTAAATTAAAAATTCACATAAAAGTCTACAATGGTAGTTCTTATAACCTCTTTTTGTGGGTCTCATACTTATATAAGTTAAATATATATAATATTAATAATTATTATAAAGTCAAGAAAAAAAATAAAAAAATAAGGATAATGTCACATCTCATACATTTCATGCTAAGAACCAAGGTTCTTATTTAAGTTCTTATAAGAACTCTCCACAATGTTAGTTCTTACTAGTCACTACATTTTTTGCTTGAACCTTGTATTGGAGATGCTCTAAGAACCTTGTATTGGAGATACTCTTAAAACCAACAACTTTTTACTTATTTTTTAAATAATTCAAAATTTTAAAATAAAAAGAAAGTGGAGTAAACTACGATTTTCGTCCCTGTGATTTGATGTTTATAGCGGTTTTAGTCCCTGGTCTTTTAAAACTGCTTTTTTCATCCTTATTGTTTCTATTTTCCTTCTATTATAGTTGCTCCATCCAACTTTTTTAAAATTAGGGTTAAATCTTCCAAAAAGTTATTGAGAAAATTACATATTTGGTCCTTATGGTAAATCAAATTTTACATTTTTATCCTTAACTTTCATAGTTTACATTTTTTATTTTTTCTTTATTTATTGTATTTTATCAAGACATTTATTTTTTTATTAATTATATTGTATATTTTCATTATTATTATAACTTTAATTATAAAAATAATCAAATAACTTCATTAAAAATATTGATAAATACATGATATTTTTTTCAAAACTTTATGTTTAAATCTCTTAAAATTAATATTTTTAACTATTGATTTATTAAAGCTTTTTATTTATTTTAAATTACCATTGAATTTTTTTAATAAAATTCGAAAAAAATAGTTTTATTTTACAACCACCCGTTGTTGTTTTTGTTAAATGCATTTTACTCCTATTATTTCATATTTTCATTTAAACTTTATTTTTATTAATTAATTAAATTTGTTTAATATTTAAATTAAACTTACACACACACACACACATATATATATACACATATAAACCAAAGGTTTATATATGTGTGTGTGTGTGTGTTTGTGTGTGTATGTTTAATTTAAATATCAAAGTTATAAATGACGTGAGACGTAGTATGACGGCGAAGTCAAACCTCAAACCTCAAGCCTTACGAGTTACGACAAGGCCACAGTGATTTTCAAGGTGTGCCTTAAGGCGATATATATATATATATATATATATAGGGGAAAGATCAATTGGAAACCAGTATTACATTGAAAACATTGGAAACCGAAATCAACCAATCATTGAATATATTTTTTTAATTTTATTTTTAATTGATAAGGTTATTTTAGTCTTTTACATAATTTCATAATATATATGGTAATTGTTATTATTATTATATTAATAATTATTTATATAAAATGGTAATGTTATTCATTTATTAATTTAAAAATGAAATATTTAATTTAGGAAAACAAATTTTAATCATACGGATCCTCTATTTTTGATTCTGATGAATCATTGATTGATTAAAATATTAATATAAAATTAAAATATTTAATTTTTCAAGTATTCATATGAAATTACCTCCAGGCACAAAATATTAATATAGTGAAACATAATGGATTTGATATAGTGAAACCTGATTAAACATAAAATGTTAATATAGTGAAACCTGATGAAACAGATTTGATATAGTGAAACATAATGAAAAGGTAATGAAACAAAATATTAATATAGTGAAACCCGATATAGTGAAACAAAATATTAATATAGTGAAACCTGGTGAAACAGATTTGATATAGTGAAACATAATGGAAAGATAATGAAACAATAATGGTAATGAAACTTAATTGGAGTTTTACATACTGCATATTGATGAACAAGTAATAAAAAGGTAGTCTTGATATATTGTTATTATCTTTTATTAATAAATTAATTAATTTATTACCATATATAATTATTATCTTTTATTAATAAATTAATAAATTAATAAATTAATTAATTTATTACCATATTTCATCTTTGTTGCCAAATTTGAAACACAAAAGAAAAAGACACATTTACCCTTTTGACATATTATTATTATATTTTATTAATAAATTAATTAATTTATTACCATATTTCATCTTTGTTGCCAAATTTGAAACACAAAAGAAAAAGACACATTTACCCTTTTGACATATTATTATTATATTTTATTAATAAATTAATTAATTTATTACCATATATAATTAAAATGAATCTTAACCATTGATTAAAAAGATCAATGGTTGAAATTTGGTTTCCAAAGTTTCCAATGAAATTTGGTTTCCAATTGAAATCACCCCTATAAATATATATATATATATATATATATATAATACACATACACGCACACTCTCAGTCTCAGTCTCATACTTGTGTATGTTAGTGTTTTTTAATAATGCCATAAAACAAATTAAATTCATATAAAGTAACAAAACTAAAAATTAAATAACCATTGATACCAAATATATTGAGCTTATGAAAAATGTTATCAATAGTACAAAATCGGGATTAAATCTCTCGAATCTCTATTCACTGCATTCAAAAATTTTCAAAGGATTCGTGTTCGACTCTTCGTATACGATAATGGAAGTAAGTATTTACCTATAAAAGGTTTTAGTCTTTTTAAGTGTCATTTTTTATATAATTAAGATTTAAGTCTCATACATAATTATCATTTATCCCTCAAATTATATATTAAAAGTAACGTGTCATAACGTATTACAATGCAAGTCAAGACTTTAGAGTGGAGTCACAGGAGTTAACGTGGCGGCGAACCCAAGTCTTGCTGCCATAACGAGACCATAATGAGTTATTTAGAACAATGCTAAATATTAAACAAAATTGATTAATTGATAAAATATAAAATATTAATAAAAATTATGGAATAGTGGGAGTAAAATGCATTTAACAAAAACAACAACCAGTTGTTATAAATTAAGACAATTTTTTATCGAATTTTATTAAACTTTTTCCTATTGTAATTTAAAATAAATAAAAAGTTATAATAATCATTAGATAAAAAAATATTAATTTTAGAGATTTAAACCTAAAGTTTTGAAAACAAAGATATCATGTATTTATCAATATTTTTAATGAAGTTATTTGATTATTTTTATAATTAAAGTAATAATAATTTTGAAAATATACAATATAATTAATAGAAAAATAAATGTTTTGATGAAATACAATAAATAAAGAAAAAATAAAAAATGTAAACTATGTAATTTAAAATTAAAAAATGTAAAAAATTATATACCATAAGGACCAAATATGTAATTTTCTCAATTACCTTTTTGGAAGATTTAACCCTAGATTTAACAAAGTTGGATGGAGGGACTATAATGGAAGCAAAATAGAAATCATAGGGACGAAAAAAGCAGTTTTAAAAGATCAGGGACTAAAAACGTTATAAACATTAAACCATAAGGACGAAAATCGTAGTTTACTGAAGAAAGTAAGATATTTTTTCAGCCCAAAACGACGTAATTTTGTCGACGGAGTATTTGATTGCAATACACAACGAACAAGTCCAAAAAGTAGGAAGAAAAAAGTCAAAAAATTGATGCAATCAATGTCCAGATGACATTTGCTGTAATTTCAACTAACTTCCCCCATTTCAATATCAATTCCATGTTCTCTAAATTTATTAATCTCAAAACCTTAATTTCCACTTTCCTCCCCCATAATTCACGCCGGCAACGGTGGTGGTGACGGCGACGGTGGTGCTCCGCCAATCAAAACAACCCACTTCAATTGATAGCTGAACCACAATGGGTGGTGCTTCATCTGTTCCAGAACAATCGATTCATGAATTTACTGTCAAGGTTTTCTTCAATTCTTTATACCCAAAACACACACACACACACACAAATGGTGAAAAAACTTTTTATTTTTGGTAATTTAGTTAGAGCACGTTTAAGGTAGATTAAACGTCTGTGGAGTTGTCTGATATATTTTTAACCTAGATTTCAAGAGATTTTTTAAGTTTTTTTGGTTGATTTCAAGGGAATTTTTAAGGGTTTTTTTTTCGATTTTGAGAGACTTTCTCGGGCTTTTTTTTTGTTGATTTCGAGAGTGTTTTTTGGTTGATTTCGAGACTTTATTTTTTGTTGATGGGACGGAGACGAGAAATTACTAACCAAATGTTTACACTTGAAACTTCACAGTAAAACGCCGTAAAGGTAAAAAAAAAACCGAACAGCAAAAACATTGTGAAGGTTACCTTCACAGTATTTTACTGCAAAGTTTCAAGTGTAAAAATTTGGTCTCACGGTCTCCCAAAAACATATATTGGTCTCACGTGATCCTAGAAAGTTAAAAAAGTTACTATGTTTTTAACCTAAAAAATTTCCCTTTAAACACACACACACAAAGAGATGGTACTGAATTGTGTTATTGGATATTGGTTTTTGTTTGTTTTTTTAACAATTAAAGGAAAAAAAACGGCGCAGGATAGCAAAGGGAAGGATGTGGATCTTAGCATCTACAAGGGAAAAGTTGTTCTTGTTGTTAATGTTGCTTCAAAATGGTTGTTTTTTCCATCTCTAATTTTCTTCAAAGATATCTAATTTTCTACAACTTTTTGGTTTGCCTTCTAATTGTTTGTGTTTTTGTCTGAACCAGTGGATTTACAAGCTCAAATTATGCAAAGTTGACTAAGCTTTATGAAAAGTATAGAACTAAAGGTATGGTTTTTACATTTTCTTTTTTACCCACTAGTTTTTCACACTTGTGCTTGGTATCATTTTGTGTCGGTTTGGTTTGCGGGATTTGGAGTTGGATTTTGTTTTGAACTTTGTCTTTGGTTTAAAGGAAAGTTTGGAATTGAAATTCCGACCCACAAACATGGGATTTGGAAACATTTAATTGGTATTTTGTGGGATTTCATAGAATTTGTTTGTAATAATGTTTTAAAATATGTTTAAAACATTTGGTTTTGTAAGATCTCCAACAGATTCTTTAAAATGGAGAAGTAAAAAATCAATATCTTCAAAAAGAAAAATGACCTTCATCTCCCTTATATTCCCTATTTTGCTGATTACACAATTAATTATATTATTAAAATATTCAATACAACTCATAAAATATTATTTCTCTCTCCTAAAGGTTTAATTTCAAGCAATTTTCATTGGTAGAATGAATAAAATCATTTTTGAAGAAATCTCCAAATTTTGAGATTTTCATCCTCTCTCGTACTTTCTCCATTTTGGAGAAGTTTTTGGGAATTTATTGGGGCAAAAATTTCCATTTTAGAGAATCTGTTGGAGATGTTCTAATAATCCAGGTAATTTAATTATTTTTCTAATTTATTTATAAATATTGGAATTCAATTCCATTTCAAATCTCACAAACCAAACACACCAAAAATTCCAAATCCTTACACGAAATTCAAATTCGTCAAACGAATTTAATTCGAGGAATAGGGAAGAGGTTACAAGTGATTTTTTTTTCCCCGTAAATATACCACCCCTGAACCAACTATACTAGATTACAGTTTATGGTTTAGCAACAAAATCTGAAATCTGGTTTTACATAAAATCAGGTCTTGAGATATTGGCATTTCCATGCAATCAATTCTTGAAGCAAGAACCTGAATCAAGTGAGAAAGTGGAGGAATTTGCATGCTCAAGGTTTAATGCTCAATATCCCATCTTCCAGAAGGTAAGTTAGCTATGTCATCCTTCCAAAAATGTATGTTTTTACTGAATTTTCATGTCTCTTTATGCCAAATACTTGATTTTTTCGTTCTCGTGTCTAAAATCATACGAACCCAGTAAATCCTACGCAGAATAGGGTTCGGGAAGGTTAAAATGTATGCAGACTTTTCGTCTATCTGATATTATATATATATAAATATATATATATATATATATAAATAATAGGGTCAGGTTTAGGCGAAAACCGCAAAAAAATGATAAACTAAGGAATACCCTAGTAATTGTTCATCTATATGGTATGCACATGTGCGTACAAGTAATTTGTAACATGCACACGTGTGTATGCACATGTGCGTAATGTTCATGTCTCTTTATGCCAAATACTTGATTTATTCATTTGTCTAAAACCAAAGGAACCAACTAAATCCTACACAAAATGGGTTCGGGAAGGTTAAAAATGTATGCGAACTTAAGTCTATATATATATATATTGGAAACCATATTAGATTGGAAACTTTGGAAACCGTCAATTTTATTGGTTAAATTAATGAAATTGGTTCATAAAGTTGTTTAATATGATTAAGTTGTTTCATATAATTCTTTTATTAATGAAATTGTTTCATATGTTTGTGTTTTTTTATGTAGTTTCATCTATTTTTCTCATTCTGATGAAATTGTTTCATGTATTTTCGCAGTCTGATAAAACTTTTTCATTTTTACATAAAAAACACATATATATATGCAACAATTTCATCAATAAAAGAATTATATGAAACAGTTTCATTAACTTAATCAATGAAATCGAGGGTTTCCACGGTTTTCAAAATTAGAGTGGTTTCCATTTGATTGCTCATATTTATATCTATATATATATATATATATATATAGAGAGAGAGAGAGAGAGAAAGGTTCAAACGAGAACGCTAATTAATTAAGAAAACATGAGAACAGCAAATCATATGCAAAATCATATATGATTCGGCATTAACGGCCAAAAAAATGGACGCGAACGACTTTGTCCGCGTCGCGTGAATCATATATGATTTTGTATTGATTTGGCTGTTTTCGTGTTTTCTTAAATAGACATTGTTCTCATATGAACCCACCTTTCTCTCTCTCTCTATATATATATATAAAGGTTCGGGAAAATCGTAAAAAAATAAAAAACTGAGGAACACTCATATGCACATGTACATACAAGTAATTTGTAACACACATGCATGTGCATAATCCACACATGCATAAAAACCAAAAAACAATTTCAATTACTTGTATGCACATGTGCACATGAGCCAGCTAAGGCCCCTCACTTGCACCCCCTCACTTTAAAAAAAACAAAAAAAAATACACCTTTAAATTCATTAATATATATATATATATATATACAAACAAGGGAAGTTGAGTTAAAGTTAGAAGCATGATAAATGGTTACCAACAGTTGGATGCATATTATGATGAGATGCATCGAGATACACCAGATCAATTCTTTTCTAAGCCGCAATTCATGGAAGGGCATTTGAGATTAAAAGTGAAATCAACGGTTCAGATCCACTTCTCACGTTTCCCACGTTAACATCAACTTCTCACACAATCTTTTCATATGTATATTTGTTTTATTTTAGAATTTAGAGTACCACTACAAAACTAAGAGACTTCACCGGATTTTTTCACCGGTAATTACCGACGTTCTGGCATATCACCGGCGGATTTTTCCGTCTGTGATTGAAAATCCGCTAGTGATGGCTTTTTACGGCGGATTACCGACGGATATCCGTCAATGAATCATCTTTGTTTTGTAGTGGATCCCCCTTAGTAAAATTCGTGGCTCCGCCCCTGCATGTGCATACCGTACAGATGAACTGTTACAGGGGTGTTCCTCAGTTTTTCATTTTTTTACGGTTTTCCCCGAACCTGAAAGAGAAGATATTTCCATGAATTAAAACAAGAAATGAAGTTTAGAAGAATTAATGGAAAAAAAAAAGTAGAGCAAGTACTCACAGTAAACAACAACAAAAAAGCACAAGGGTACCCTTAAAAGAGTCTCTGCTGCCAATCCATTAGAGATGCAAAAAAGCCCAATCGCCCCTAGTAAGCCCGAGCCTAGGACCAGGCCCAGCCTTAAAGCTCGATCAAGCCAACTTCTATTTTGAGGCCCAGTTGAAGTCTGGCCCGAAAAAATACGAAAAACTGAAAAAGCACGGTTAAGCCTGGAGAAGTCTGGGCTGAAAAAGCACGATTAGGCCCTCTTTCAAAATTCAACCAAGCCCAGCCCGGGTTTTTTTGTGCATCTCTCTAGCCACGATATGTTTGAACCATGAATTTGAAGGGTAAAATTGTCTTTAATGAGCTGTTTTTTCTTAAAGGTTCGTGTTAACGGACCGAAAGCAGCACCTATCTACAAGTTTCTTAAAGCTAAGAAAAGGGGGTTTCTTGGGTCTAGCATCAAATGGAACTTCACCAAGTTTCTTGTGGATAAAGAAGGCCGAGTCATCGGCCGTTACGGACCAGCTACTTCTCCGTTATCGATCGAGGTAATCTGTCTGTCCAACCTATTTATATGTTCGTTGTTTCTTCTTAATCATGAAACCAGCAACAATATATCTTTAAATATCTTTTCCGGCCTTTCGATATTTGATTCATAGAGAAAATCCTTTTTACGCATCTCCGACAGATTCTTCAAAACGGAGAAACTGAGATTTTGGAGTTTTTATTTTATTTTATTTATTTATTTTGCTCCAATAGATTCTCCAGAATGGAGAAAGTATAAAAATTTGCAAATTTGGAGAATTCTCAAAACTATATGTTGAAAGAGAGAAATGTTTTTTATTGTTTTATGATCATTTTATATTAAGTTTATTTGATAATTTATTGGGATACTAAATATGTTGAATATATTAACAGAGTACGGTTCAGGGGGAACCCAAAAAAACAAAAAACTGAGGAACATTTTAATAACCATTCATCTGTGTGCATACAAGTAATTGAAGATGCTTCCTGGTTTCTATGCACACGTGCATACCGGAAAAATTACTTGTATGCACATGCGCATACCATGCAGAAGAATGGTTACTAAGGTGTTCCTTAGTTTTTCATATTTTTTTTGTGGTTTTCCTATAAACTTAACCCTATATTCATGTTGAAATCTCCAAAATTGAAAACATGTTGGAGTTAAATATAAAGTTTTTAGATATTTTAACTTTTAGTCCTCCATTTTGGAGAAATTATCTGTTGGAAATGTTCTTACCCTCCCGTACATAGCATAGCACAGTTGGTTCTGGGTGGTAGCACAAACAATGAAATTAACAGACCTATTTTTCTCGTTGCAGGGAGATATTCAAAAAGCGTTAAACGCATAATGAGGTGTTTGGTTTTGGCCCGAGGAGCAGAAATATGTTTTTTTTTTGGTGTTCTTGTTGCTGAAGTGGATGAATCGATCAAATACGCCATTTAATCTGCTTAATGTGAATTACGCAAAACCCTGCGGAATCGTTGAGATCGAAAAGGGGTTTTCTAGGGCAAAAGCGTAGGCATCGCCTTTCGGTTGCTAGAGTTTACGGTTGTTGGTTTGACATGTATGGTTTCTAGTTATTAGATGTCGAGTTTTTCGCACTTTGAATGGGTTGTTTTGTGGGTTTGTTTTGTGTTTGAACAAAATGCAAATATTAATGTTTGTGTATAATCACTTCTTCAACCAACAAGGCTTATGGCAACTAAACTATCAGAAGGCCCACAACACATGTATGTAAACTAAAAGGGTCATTTACCAAATGTTTACCAATTAAGGGGTTGTTTGACAGTTGCTGAATGGTTTGGTGCAGAATGATTAAGTGGTCAGAATGATTAAGAGGCTCTTATGATATAGTGCAAAATGAAATATGGTTGTTTGGTAATTGTTCAGAATGAAATCAGGGCGCTTAATGATTAAGGGAGACCCAAGATACAAAATGATTCAGAGGGTTTTGGAACCATTAAGAGTCAGACTTATTTTTTGTCAAACAGGATTCAGCTCTTGGCGATTCAGAGGTTGCCTCTTAATGGAACCATTAAGAGGTAAACAAACAGCCCCTAAGCGTTTATAGTAGTTCACTTACCTTACTAGGTGAGCATAACAAGTACCAAGAATCTTACTCATAAGAGGCACGGATCGAGAGTCTTGTCCAGTAAGTGAGGATCATGAATCTTACCTAGCAAGTGTTTACTGGGTGATTGATGCTTACCAACAATTCATTTTCATACCCGGTAATGTTGTCCAATACAATAAGTAAGGGACTGTTTTCATGAATACCCGGTCCCCGATTAAGCATATAAACATTTTGATCGCAAATCCATATAGAAGTTAGCCCCGAGTGTTACCCGGTTAAATTAAGAGTATTTTAGTCATCAAAAAATATTTAAAATGACTAAAATACCCCTCAATTAATTGGACTTGACAGAAAAAACTAACAGCCGTCAAAAAAAGAGATCAAAACCATTACGAAATGACAAACATGAGGGACCAAATTTGAATTTTAAAAGTTTATGGATGATACATGTTGAAATTAACAAACATCAGGGACCAATAGTGATGTTTACTCCTGTAGATATCTATACTATATTATAAAGCACGAATAAGAAACTCTTAAATACAAATTATTAGGCACAAGGTACCATCATTTTATGCAAAATTTTAAAATCTCTTAATTTACAAGTATCAAAGCACAAGATACATATTACTATTGCAGACTTCTAACACCCATCAATTTGATATGTACAGACTTTTCCATGTATCACTATTAATAAACATATTATATTACTATAAATTTGTTTTAATTATATTATTAAAAATGTAATTGGTTATCTTTTTTAGATGTCATTAAAATATATAAGATAATCATTGAATTCTAACAAAATACTTACGGGGCGTTTGGTTCGCTGGATTCTGCCAGAATCTGGTGGAATTGGAATGATCAATTCCATTGACCGAATTCCGTCGTGCTGATTGGTTGCCAAGGGAATGGAATTGAATTCCATGAAATCCTTAGATTAAGGAATTGGTCATTCCATTTGAAAATTGATGGAATTGAATTCCATTCCATCATCGTTTTTCAAAAAGACAAAAATACCCTCCAAACCTTTTCTAACAAAATTAAAACCGATCAGATGTGGATTTGGTTTCCTCTCTCTCTCCTCTTCTCTCTCTCCTCTCTCTCCTCTCCTCTCCTCTCTCTTCTCTCTCTCTCTCTTTCCTCTCTCTCCTCTCCTCTCCTCTCTCTCCTCTCTCCTCTCTCTCTCTCTCTCGGCATTTAAAAAAAAATAAAAGAAAGGGTATTTTTGTCATTTTTCAGAATTCCATTCTAATTTCTTTGTAAACCAAAGAGACATATTCCAATTCATTTGACTGATTACATTCCATTCCTGTCAACCAAACAGTTGGTCAAACCTGAAAACATTTCATTCCAATTCCTTCCAGATTCCAATTCCATTGACAGATTCAATTCCATCAGAAATCATTCTGCGAACCAAACGCCCCCATAATTTTTTTTATATAAACAATATTATATTATTAAGCCTAAATTAAACAAATTTAAAAAAAAAACATTATCACTTTCTCAAAACCATTCAAAATCGTACTGTAAATCGACAAAAATACAAAATAAAACATTAAAATCGTGATGTATCTCGCTTCTAGTTGTACTAAAAGATCGTATAAATAACTACGCAATTTCTTCACGTTTTTTGTGCAAGTGATTTATTAAAAATTGTTATTTTTCTACTTACTTTAAAAATTATGATTTTCATCCTTGCAATTTTACAATTCATTGCAGTTTTCATCTCTCATACTTTAAATGTACGAGTTACAGACGAAAATAGCAATAAATTGCATACTACAAAGACAAAAGTCGAAAACCGCAATTTCAAAACCATAAGAAAAAAAAGTCACAATTTTTAACAAACCTCAAGGGACAAAAATGTAATTTACACTAGATCTTTTAATCCAAATTCATACTTCAACAAAAGAAACAGCAAAAAAATGATCAAAAACAACAGAATTAAACCAAAAAACTTGCCCTTCATATTTAATAGTAACTTATAGACAAAAAATCATATTTCATAGCAATTTATAGACAAAAAAAGGAAGGGTATCTAAAGAACCGTATAATATTATTTCGTGCACCGATCAACGCAAAACGACTCCTTGCCGTGCTATCTCCATAGTACCATAAAACAGCCGGTTTGATAGTAAAGCCTCGATAAAGAATCTAAAGACCAAAACGAACAACAAAAACCCACCCGGCTTATGTGATCAAGAACCAGTATGCCTAAAATACTAACTCATCGCCATTTCTGTCAAATAACTCCCATCCATCATCTAGAAGCTGTTTTCGATCATTGTGGTGTTTTTCTTCTCCAGACGGAAAACGATCATCAATAGAATTTACAGTTTCTATTGGAGATTTGGGTGATTGAGCTAAACCTGACCTTGATGTTGAACTTTTCTCGAGAAAGCCGTAAGAATCACCCAATTCTGCACTCTTCTTCGGGGTTCCGTAGGTCTCGAGATCTGGTTCAGAGGGTGTTACAGAACTTCTGAAAGATGAATTTGAAGAAGCTAAGATCGACGATGTCTGGCTGGAAGATAGCGGAATACGCTTGTCGAACTTCTCTTTCAGCAGTTTCACATCCTGGCATTTGACGTATATCTCCCCTCTGCGACATTATTTGTAAAATGGGAAGTCAAGATCGTTAAGTCGTAAACCAAAACCATACAAAACCCGTAAATCTCACGCAGAAGTATGGGCTTGGGGTAGAATGCACACAGATTTTGCCTCTACTTGAGAGAAAAAAAGGTTGTTTCCATAGGGTGCATTTGATATGCAGATGGGACTAAACAATATAAAAGCAGGAGAGCGAGAGTGAGGAACGTGGGTGAAAAAATTACATAAGCTTTTAGGGTTTTAATTTGACAAGGGTAGTTTAGTAATTTACCAATCTCTGTCTCATCTCCAATATTTTTCGTTCCACTTAAACAGGTGGGAAAAAAAATGCCTTTTTTGTCCCACTCAAGACCTGTACTGTCTCAATCTAATGTCACGTTAAACATGGGACAGCAGGTTTTTGTACTGTCATGTCCCGTACAGCGCACCAAACAACACCCAGTTTGCAAAACAAAAAGTTAATCGCTCTTTATCATATCAGGCGTTCAGCTCATATCATAGAGCTAGCAACACTCGTAAGAAAACCAAGGTGTTGTTTGGTTGGTTTTCCAGTCCTTTATGAATAAAGTTGTCCGTATGGATTAATCTATCTGTATACATTGGATTGGAAAGGTATTTGTTTGGGAGGGATTTTTCATAAAGATGAAAGAATCATGTTTTTTAATTGAGAGGGGCAGGTTTGGAAAAGATTTGGAAATTTTTGGATCTGCATAAAGCTCCCCCTAGAAGCTTACTGAATAAACCAGTTTCTACATCATTAAGTCACTACCACACTGTTATATATAGCTGACTGAAGACTTACTGTAAGATATCGATTGCACGGCCACGATCCATGAGAAATTCTTGCAACTGAAACGCCAAATAAGAAATGTCATAATTGCTCTTAATGATGGTATTTTGCATAATGAAAGTTTACGTTACATACCTTGGAATTCTCCTCTGCTTCCAGCTTCAGTTTCTTGGACTCTTCGACCACCATTTCCATTTGGCTTTCTTGGTAAGCAAGTGCTTCTTTAGCAGATTGTTCTTTTTCTAGCTTTTCTTCCTCTGCCGCCTCGATTTCTTTTAAAGCTGTAGCCAATCTAACCTCTAGAGCCACACGCATCTAAACAATAAAATACTCGACCAATTAGGCATCATAAGAAAAAAAAATGGAATAAAAATACATAGAAAGAAGAAAAGGGAATTCAAGACAAATTCATATGCAACTAAAACACATAACTCCATGAGAAATCAAACTCAAACCAAAAAGCAACTATAGCACAACTCATAATGGCCTCTATGCTCTACAGCTCTTGCAAAAAAAAATGAATTGGCATCTTCTGTTATTTTTAGAGCCCATACAGGCAACCCTCTTATAGACTGTAAAAGTGACAAAGGCATCAAAAAGACTTGATTAACAAACATCAAACACCAAACTCCCCGAAAGTGAGTACCCATATACTCAAATTGAGGAAAGTCGTGCAAGAAGAAGAATGGAGTTATTAGGAGAAAAAATAAGGTAGGACAACCAGAGCGAAAAAACCCTATGAAGAAACACCAAAGCGAGTACTCTCTCCGTCTCGAAATTAAAGTTCACATGAAAAGGGGACACAGTTTTAGGAATGTGTAATAATTACACTTTTTAATCAAATAAACGACAATCTAACGTTAATAATAGAGTGAGTAATGAATTCCATCTCATAATTAAAGGTAGAATTGAAAATTAGGCACTTACTTTTGAAAGTGGAAACTTATTTTGGGACAAACTTAAATAGAAATATGGACACCTACTTTGGGACCTTGGGAGTACCAGCCACAGAGTCATGTTGAACTCCATTTGATACAGTAACAAAAGTTTGTGAAGAGACTGAAATCAATTGGTGGGCTTGATGCCATTGCCCGTTAGGTCAATAAAGCCTCTGTGCAGTGGTGGTATTAAAAACGAATGAAAAATAATACCTCCTCAAGAATTTCAAGCGATCTGTTTCTCTCATCTGACAAATTGAACAAACGAAGCTGAAGCTCCTTCAACTCAGTAGCTAAGATAGCCTTCTCTGCATATACTTCTCCAGCATGCTGGAAAAAACCAAACTATAAGTATACAAATAAGTGATTATGAGATCAATTATAGATAACAAGTGAACAACCATGTCATTTGCTTCTTTTGCGCGCCGAAGTGCCTGTTTAAGTTCATCGACCTTCGCAAGAATGTCCGAGCAACCACGGGCAGCAACCTCTTTTGCCTGTTCTGCAGCTTTCTCTTTAAATTCAACCTCTTTCATAAGATTGACAACTGAATCCATAGCCGACACCAGGGCTTTCTGCACCATACCCAATCTCAAAATAAGCTAATAAACACCTCAAAGACCAAGGCTATAGAAACACTAAGGTTAAAAAACCAAAGACGCCCAAAAACAATTTACTTATGAGCAAGTGGTAATTATTTATAGATCCTAAAAGAAACTTGTAAGATTGGTTTTCATGGAAAAAATGTGGCTCTACCCTTCTAAGGTAAAGGAGATCAGGTCTGCATACATCATACCCTCCCAAACCCCACACTCAAGTGGAACATATTGGGCTTGTTTGGTTTTGTTTTGGTTTCATACCATGAAAACAACAGAAGTAATCATGAATTAAAGAAAAATTTTGATTTTACTTTACAACACAAAAACAATGGCATACTGCAGCAGAAGTAGCAATATCATTGAAATTTATTGTAACTTAGAACACAAACCTACAGAAAAAAAAAATATCCACACATGACTACGTGAATTTCTCACTTCATGCACAAATATAGTTCAGCATGCAAAATCTATTTCTCAATTTATGCAAACTCTGTCGTCAAAACTGTCATGCACCCTTTAGTACAATTGCTGATAAGTGACCATGAAAACATTTAAAAAAGAACTCAGGAAGTTGCAAGATAATACAGACGGATGTGAAGTTACCTTGTTATTCCTAGCATCTTCAATAATATCCTGGAGTTGTTCAGTGCTACAAGTTGGGTCTGATCTGGTAAGCATGGAGGTCATGACGAACTCATTCTCTGTATCAACTATTGTGATTGCCAAAGAATCTTTTTCAGATGTAGTTTTTGAAGAACTACTGGAATCCAATTCCTGAGTAATAGCTAAATCTGTTTGACAGATGCCTAGTAATTGGCTGCTTGCTGGACCAATATTCGTTTCGGTATCCACACGCAAATGTGTGTATGTGTCATTGGTTCCAGGTGTTTTTACATCCAACTGAAGGGCAGCTTCCTCTTGAATAGACCCAGAAACACCAGCACTGCTTGCTACAGAGTTGCTCAGCGATGCAGCATTTTGACCTCCAGTTTTCACACACCCATGATCATGATTATCATATAAACCATTTTCACAAATTGAAGCAGGTGTAGCACCTTCAGGATTAATATTGTTGTTGTCTACAAGATTCTCCAAGGGTGTCGATACGTCATCACAAACAGTGTCAGTTTCACCATTTGCATCATAAAAACCAGATGTGCCAAGTGGTTCCAAGATTACTGGCTCTACAGCGGTGGGGCTATTAGGTTGACCAAACAAATCAGCATCTAGAGCAGTAAATTCAATATGTCAGGTCAAACTCACAAATGATACAAACCCAAATTACCCAATACAACAAAAGTGTTGCTAAATGAACCACCTTTTTGGTCAATTGGTGGTCAAATCTAGCATTCGAAATGCAAAAAAGGGTTGATGTTGATATGTATGAGTGTAGAAATAGTAGGGGGGTTTATGTAGCAATAAGGGCTTCATTTAGAATAACCCATACAACAATCAGAAAGTGACCTTTCTAAGAAAAGAAACAACACAAGCATATAAACAAGTCCAGTTAAGAAACAAAAGTCAATTAGGATAATACTACCTTCGGTTGCACCAGGCAAACTTCCATCAATCCTGGAAGGACCAGCTTCAGTTGATTGTTCAGAAAGACATGGAAAAACATCTCCAGAATCCATAGTAGCCTCAAGCTGACCAGTTCTGCCACCGTCTACAACCATCAAATAAAAATACAAACCAAATACATCAGTTACATAAATCTTAGAGCTACGAAGATAGAAAAACAGAGGAAACCTCTACACATGGATTTGTTTAAGAAAGCCTATTACCTTCAGAGAAACTGAGTGAACTCTTGCCTTTGTTGGGAGAACCGACTGTAAGTGATTGTTCAGACAGACGAGGAATGACCTCAACAAGAACAACTTCAACAGCTACATCGGCATCCTTAGAGTGCTCAATAGCCACAGCTCTCAGTATACGAGAATCAACCTGCAGAGCAAATAGTATATAGCATTTTATCAATCTCATAAGGGCCCTAAAAAAAACTAAACATGTACTTAATGTGTTTGGTACACAGGACAAAACGGTACAAAAACTTATTGTCCCAGGCAGAGTATAAAACACACCCTAAGTGAAATAATAAAGTTGTAACATTATAATACCTATGAGCAGTTAGACACAACTGTCTACTCAAGGTAATTAAATGTCAATTTGTGATCTATGGCCCCAAGCAGACAATGATCCCTCACTAAAGTTACTAAATAAAAAAAACATACCTGTGGAAAAATATCCTGTAACACCCTATAAACTGAATTGAACCCCATCTTTGAACACCAACTAATCCTGAAAGAAAAAGGTACACAATACAATAATGACTTGCTGAATACCGATCTATTAAACAGTAAACAATAACCAATATCTAACCAAATCAATAAATTCAGCTTCCTTAACAACAATAAACTTCACCTTAACACCTACACAGAAAGAAAAGCTTAACTAAAACTTGATCATACAAAACAAACGACATCGAAATATATTACTCCCTTTTATCAAATTTATGAAGACAGTAGACGATAAACACAATTCTCAAGTAAATTTGTAAAGAAAAACCCTAATTAATCACTTTCTGATTCTTTCGCCAGTGTTTTTGAAGAAAATTTACAAACCCTAGCGAAAAATGATCAAAATAAGTGGAATAATAATACATAAATCGATAAATACATAACCATAAACGTGAAGATGAAGGTTTTTTAGGGTATGATTGATTACCTGCGGTAGCGCAATTCAGATCCAAACCCTAAATGAAGGGTTTTGATTGTTTGAAAGAAGGTGTTAATCGAATAAGAAAAGAAAACGAAACGTATTTAAGTGTTTGGGGTCTTGGAAGTGGGAAAGCGTTGAGCCGATCAATTGGTATAGGATAACCCTCTTTACTAAGAAATCGCGCGGGTGATCATAATTATAGTAAATTACATTTTTGCCCTTGTGTTATGTCGATAACTACGAACAAGTGTGGACCGAAATCTAATGGATTTTGATGATCGATCTAATTATGGATGTTAGATTTTAACATCTAATACAATTCAATTAACATTGGATATCTGATTTAATAGGTAGTTAGATTATATCAAATTCATCTATTAAATATTACTATTGGTTATTCATTATATTAAATTAATATTTTGATACAATCTATAACCAATTAATCAACTATTTTAACTGATTATTGATATCTTTTCTTAATTTATTACAGACTACTACCTATGAATATCAACTTTAAAACAATATCGTAAAATTAATACTTAGATATAGTTATTAATTGAATGGTAGTTTAATGAGTAATTGGATGGTCATTAGATTGGATCGATTCGAATTGGATTATGGACTGTCATCCAATATCTGACTAATCCAATTTTGGATCTAATCTGAATCTTGTTACAATTGGATATTTGATTTATGATCGGTCGATTTAAATTGGATCGGATGACTTTCTACACAGTTTTGTTTAATTAATACAATATTTATAACAATTATGTTAAAAGAGATATTTCAGTGATATTTTGTTTCAACAACTATGTTTGTTACATTATATATTAAAGTAAGAATTTGTGAAAATCTCTACGAAAATCTCTAAAATATATTAATAGAAAGAGTAAATTACGTTTTCTAATCTTTGTGGTTTGTTGAGTTTCTATTTTTGTTTTTACGGTTTTGAATTACGATTTCCATTCATATGATTTATAATTCATTACCTTTTTCATCTTTATTATTTAAATATTATTGTTTTTTTTTTAATCCATATGGTTTACAATTCATTTCTATTTTAGTCTTTTATACTTAAAAGTAGTGTTTTGGCCATATGGACGAAAATAGAAATGAATTGCAAACCACATGAAAAAAACCGAAATTTCAAAACCATAGAGACGAAATCTGCAATTTTTAACAAACCACGTGGACTAAAAACGTAATTTACTCTAAGAAAAATAAACTATTTTTTTGTGATTGTTTAAAAAAAATAGATAAAATTACGATTTTTATATATTGTTGAAGAATATCTATACTAAATACTATATTATAAAGTATTTGAGGGAACTCTTAAAAACAAATTTTTATGTATCACGTATTGTTTATTGGTGCATAAATTTCAAGATTACAAATAAACAATACACGAGTATAACTTCTTAAATTTGGATGTTTGAATTCATAACTAACTGATAAACATCTCATTTAAAAAAATAATAATTATTATATATATAGTATAAAATATAATTAGGATAATCATTGAATTCTAATTGAATACTTAATTATTATTTTATAAAAAAACAATACATCTTTAAATACTTAATTTAAAAATACATATGTAATTTTTTTAAGGATTAATGATATAGCATTATTATTTGTTTTTGTAGATAAAGACTAGTTGTGTATTGACTCAAACAAATAATGACATACCTTAAATTGAGAAAAAAAAAAACATGATCAAACCACAAACATATTGGATAATCAAGTAAGGAAGTATAACCCATCATTAAAAATAAAAAAGAACCAAAACCATCAAGTAAAATTGAGAAAAAAAAAGAAAAAAAAACTTTGCTTTTGAATTGGGTATTGTACATTTATGATCAACACAGATCAAGAAACAAAAAGAATTACATGTAATCAAGAAGCAAGATCTGTCAAAATCCAAGAAACATCAATGACCAATACCTTATGTGGTCCTCTTCCTCCCATGTTCGAGGGTGGTCCTCCGCCCATGTTGGGAGGTCCACGGTTGCTTTGCATGTTCTCTCTCCTCCTTTTCGAAATTTCTTTATCTGTCAAAGTTGCGAGACCTGTCATTCCTCATGTTCCTCTCATTGGCCTGAGCATTGTTCCTGATCCACTCCTCGCGGTACTTCGGATTCATTGGAACAACTTTCCCATCAATAAATGGTTCCCCTTGTGCAAAGGCAAACACTTTGAGTATTTATATGATAGTCATCATATTACTCTTCATCAAGAAATCATGATTCATAACTCCAACAACCATATCAACTAAAATCAATATAGTCCCTAATTAAAAAAAAGTTAAAAAATTGCCCTTTAATTTTAGTTTGTTTCATCTTTTTTGCAAGGGTCTCATCAATAAAGTAATTTTCATAATCACCATACTACAGACCATATATACACAGGGATGAAACCTAGAGCAAAAAATACATTTTAGCATTATTACATAAAATCCTAGATAACTGCTAAACAATCGATAGAATGTCGGACCTCGATAATCCTTGTTCTTAACATCCAGGTAAGAATCAGGGAGAACCCAACGAAGTCCAGGTAACTATGATATATATTGATGGCACTAATTATTTAGTGCCATTATGCTCTTTTTGTCTTCTTTTTAGCATAGCTTTTACCTTCTAATCCCAACATTTGAGTCATTTTAGTTCATTATTTTCTTTTTTCTTGTTTCTTGGAGCTAAAGTATGAAGAACTTGTTTTATTGCATTTGGATAAGCTAATTGGTGTATTTTTGGGCAGATTTATAAGTGCAGCAAGCTGCAGCATGCTGCAGCATCCCTACAGCAGCCGTATATGGAGCTTAATGGATAAGCTAGGAGGAGCTTTTTGTGGGAAGACCTTTTGAGTTTGAATCTGACTTTTGGGAACCTTCTAGACTAATATTTGGCTGATTTATAATTTTGTGGTTAAACACTTTATTGTTTTTTGGTTATTAAATCTTGGTTAAGATTACTTTTGTACTTTAAGTACTTTATTTAGGATAATTACTTTTTGTGCCATCCCTTTTAGTATAAAAGGGGAGCTTGGGGTAGTAATTTGAGGATCAATAATCCATCTAATTCTCTCTCATCTTAGTGAAAATCAAAGGTTGACATCAATAACCTTGTGATTTTAGTTACTTTATTAATTCCAAGTAATCTTTTGAAGTCATCATCCCTTGTCTTTTATGCTTTATTATTTCTAGTATTCTTTACTTAGTTCTTTACTTTACTTGCAATTTATATTCAAGTCTTTTATATTTGTTGTAATTTATATTTCCGTCATTTTAATTTTTGTCATTTATATTCCGTCATTTAATTTATGTCATTTACATTTATGTTTTTATTTTCCGTCATTTATCGTTTTATGTCTTTAAATATGAGTAGCTAATTTTATTTAGCTCGGGTGTGAGATAAAAGGGTGAGATTTTAAACCAAAGAAAGGTGGACGTTGTTTCGCAATAACAATGTTCCATCATTTCATTTCAAGTTTTATAAAGTTCAATGACACTTCTTGACGAACTGATCACTTGCTAAAGTGTTAAAGTGCGGTTGACTTAGAGATAAGCTACCAAAAGCACGTCAGTTTGAATGATATAAGAAGTAGACTTGAGAGAGTTGCTTTTTATTTATAAACTGATTTATTCTCGACAAGTTGATCGCTCGTCATTAGTGTTAAAGTGTAGAGGACTTAGAGATAAGCCCCTTCGAACACGTCAACTTGGATGATATGGGAATCGGCTCGAGAGAGCGGTTTTAGATACAAAGAGATTTGATCGTCCATATATTTTGAGGACTTTATTCTACACTATAAATAGTTGGAGGCTGCACAGAGATGTGTTTAGTCGACTCTAAACAGTAGTGTGAATATTGAAGTCCGAGAGGAATACCCTCAAAATAGATGGTGGATCTAGTTATGGCCAACTCATGCTGCAGCATGTCTGTAGCATAAGTCTGCTGGAATTTGTGTTTAAATCTCACCTAAATGTCTTACACCCGTGCTTGCTTTATTATTCTGTTAATCGAATTAAGTGACAAACCAAACCAGATCAAGTCTTCAAAATCGCCATCTGAAATCATTTCTTTCTCTTACTTTTTTATATACTTTTACTCCAATCTCTGTGGGACGATACTTGGTTCTTACCATTTTATTACTTGAAAGACGATATTAGATCTCATTGTATACTTGCTTTGAGGTTTAATTAGCACACGTCTATAGGTGTATTCCAAGCACTATCAAGTTTTTGGCGCCGTTGCCGGGGATTGGCACGCTAAAAGTTTTAAAAAGATTTGATTTTTCTACCACCGTTTGAATCGCATTTTGTTTGGTGTATGCCAAGAATACCACGTGGGGTGTTGTTCGAACTAGACCCGGAAATTGAACAAACGTTTCGTAATAGGAGAAGAACGCAAAGAATCGCATTAATTTTAGACCCTCCAATTATGGAACCACCACCACCCGGATTTGAAAATAGAGGACCTAGACCACCACCACTTTTAGAAAATCCGAGACCACCACCAGTATTCCATGATGCACCTCCAATTTTTGGAAATCCACCGGAGCACCCTTTTCACCAAAATCCACCAAATCAAGGAAATAATCATAACCATGTTGATGATGATGTTGAATCTCAAGGCACCAATGAAATAAGAAATGAAGTTCCAAACATAATTAATCTTGCAAATTCCAAAGAGGGAAAAATTATGGACTACGCTATCCCCGATTTTGAGCAATTAAATTCAGGGATAATTAGACCCCATATTAACACCCTCCATTTTGAGCTAAAACCCATCATGTTTCAAATGTTGCAAACAAATGGACAATTTGCCGGAATGCCATCAAAGGATCCACATTCTCATTTAAAATCTTTTATGGAGATCACTGATGCATTTCTGATCCCTGGGGTATCTAACGATGCCTTGAGGCTCACTTTGTTTCCTTTTTCTCTAAGGGATCGGGCAAAGTCTTGGTTTAATTCTTTGGCACCTGGCTCTGTGCCATCATGGAGCAACATGGCTGAAAGATTTTTGAGAAAATATTTTCCACCTACCCGTAATGCTAAGTCCAGAAACGAAATTTGCATGTTTAAACAAATGGACGATGAAGCAATTCCCGATGCTTGGGAAATGTTTAAAGAGTTGTTAAGAAAATGCCCTCACCATGGCATTCCCTACTGTATTCAACTCGAGACGTTTTACAATGGGTTAAACTCCATGGCAAAACAAATGCTCGACGCGACATCAGAAGGGGCCTTTACAGCTAATACCTATAATGACGGGTATGAAATTCTTGAAAAAATTTCCACAAACAATGGACATTGGGCTGATCCACGTGCTCAACCGCAAAAGAAAACTGCTGGGATTCATGATGTGGATGCATATACTGCATTAACAGCACAACTTGCTTCCATGGCTTCAATGCTCAAAAACTTATCTTCAAACCAAGGAACACAACAAGTTGCTGCTACATCAACCCAGTCAGTCCTTTCTGTTCAATGTGTTTGTTGTGGTGGGGAACATTCCTATGAACATTGTCCTCAAAACTCTGAAGCAGTAAACTATGTTCAAAACAGGAATGCTCCCTATGGCAACAATTACAATGCGAGTTGGAGGCAACATCCAAATTTTTCTTGGAACAGTCCATGTCTAAATCAGCCAGCTCCTAAGCCACAAGAGACTTCAAATTTTCAAACACAACATCATGCTAGTAGTTCGCATCATCAAAACCAAGGTTCACATCACCAAAATCAAGGCCCTCAAAACCATCATAACCAAAGTTCACAGCATCATCAAAACAGGAATTTTCAAAACAACCAACAGCATTTTCAAAAACCTCCTCCACAGGCTGAATCATCATCTTCTTTAGAAGCAATGATAAAAAGCCTTGTAGCTCAATCACAAGCTCAACAGCAACTTTTGAGCCAAAATCAAGCTCTTTTTAATCAACAGAGTGCGGCCATAAGGAATTTGGAAACCCAAGTGAGTCAAATTGCACTTAATCAGAACAGTAGGGCAAATGGCATGTTACCTAGTGACACAGAAGTCCCAAGAGCTCCTGGTAAAGAACATGTAAAAGCTGTGACCCTTAGGAGTGGTAAAGAATTGAATGAAACAGTGCAAAACAAGTTTGGACCAATGACTCAAACAGAATTTGAAAATAAAAAAAAGTCAGAACCCGAGACTACTATTTTAGCTCCTATTCTTGAACCACAACCTAAGCCCACAAAGAATCCAGAGCCCGGGGTAGCCAGTCCTGTTCATCCTGTGGCGAATGAGATCCCAACCTTACCTAAGGAGAGTGAAATCAAAGGCACAAAAGACACATCTTGTTCCACACATCCAAGTAAAGCTTTCATAAAACCAGTTCCTCCTTATGTTCCTTACCCTCAAAGGTTAAGGAATCAAAAAGAAGAACTGCAATTTAAAAAATTCTTGGATGTGTTCAAAGAATTGCACATCAACATACCTCTTGTTGAAGCAATCGAGCAAATGCCTAGTTATGCCAAATTCCTTAAAGACATCCTAAGCAAGAAGAAGAAGTTGAATGAATATGAGACAGTTGCTTTGACTGAAGGATGTAGTGCACTCCTGACCAATGGAATACCTCCTAAGTTGAAAGACCCAGGAAGTTTTACCATTCCATGTTCAATAGGTGGGAAGGAAGTAGGAAAGGCTTTGTGTGATCTAGGAGCTAGTATCAACCTCATGCCCTTATCTGTTTTCAACAACTTAGGAATAGGAGAAGCCAGACCTGCCACTGTTACACTCCAATTGGCTGACAAGACCATAGCCTATCCTAAGGGGAAGATTGAGGATGTTCTAGTACAAGTTGACAAGTTCATATTTCCGGCAGATTTTATTATCTTGGAATTTGAGGCTGATAAAGATATTCCTATTCTTTTAGGAAGACCCTTTTTGGCCACCGGAAGGACTTTGATAGATGTCCAGAAAGGAGAACTGACCATGAGACTCCAAGACCAAAAAGTCACCTTCAATGTTTTCAATTCTTTAAAATATCCTGATGATGTTGAGGATTGTTCAAACTTAAGTGTGATTGAATCATTGTGCCATGAGGAAGGAGTTATGAGGGTTTGTAAGATTGATAATGATGATGATCTTGAGGATGACTTAGATAGAGGCATAGTGGAAGATGAAACTGCCCCAGTTTATGCAGCAAAGTTTGAACCATTGGAGCAGAATGACCAAAAGAACTTTACACCATCTGTCATATCACCACCTGACCTGGAGTTGAAACAACTCCCATCTCACTTGAAATATGTTTTTCTAGGGGAAGAGAACAAATTGCCTGTCATCATATCATCTACCCTAAATTTGCATCAAGAAAAACAACTTGTGGATATGTTGAAGTCACACACCAAAGCCATAGGATGGACCATTGCTGACTTAAAAGGGATTAGTCCTTCCATTTGTCAGCATAAGATCATTCTAGAAGATAAGAACTTCACATCAATTGAACCACAAAGAAGGCTAAACCCTGTCATGAAAGAGGTAGTGAAGAAGGAAATTTTGAAATGGTTAGATGCAGGAATCATTTTCCCAATAGCCAGTAGTTCTTGGGTTAGCCCAGTCCAGTGTGTTCCAAAGAAAGGAGGGATCACAGTCATCCCCAATGATAAAAATGAACTCATCCCAACTAGAGTAGTATCTGGATGGAGAATTTGCATGGACTACCGGAAACTCAATAATGCTACCCAAAAAGACCACTTTCCATTACCTTTCATTGACCAAATGCTAGACAGGTTAGCCGGAAAAGAATATTACTGTTTCTTGGATGGATACTCAGGATATAACCAGATAGCCAAATCACCAGAGGACCAGGAAAAGACCACCTTCACATGTCCCTATGGTACTTTTGCTTTTAGGAGGATGCCATTTGGACTTTGCAATGCACCTGCAACCTTTCAAAGATGCATGATGTCCATATTTTCTGATATGCTTGAAAACTCCATAGAAATTTTTATGGATGACTTTTCTGTATATGGTTCATCTTTTGATCACTGTTTAGAAAATTTGAAAAAGAGTCTTGAAAGGTGTGAAGAAACTGATTTAGTCATAAATTGGGAAAAATGTCATTTCATGGTCAAAGAAGGGATTGTTCTGGGACATGTAATTTCAAAAAGAGGAATTGAGGTAGACAAAGCGAAAATTGAAATTGTTGAAAAGCTACCTGAGCCAACCACTGTTAAAGGAATCAGAAGCTTTCTTGGCCATGCTGGTTTTTACAGAAGGTTTATCAAAGATTTTTCAAAGATATCCAAACCTTTGTGTTTACTTTTACAGCATGATCAAAATTTTGATTTTAATAAAGAATGTAGAGATGCATTCAACATTTTGAAGAAAGCTTTGGTAACTGCACCAGTGGTTGTCACTCCAGATTGGAACAAACCTTTTGAAATCATGTGTGATGCCAGTGATTGGGCTGTAGGTGCAGTTTTGGGTCAAAAGAAAGAAAAAGTTTTCCATTCAATTTATTATGCAAGTAAGACTTTGAATGAAGCTCAAATTAACTACACAACAACAGAAAAAGAATTGTTAGCTGTGGTCTTTGCATTTGAAAAGTTTAGATCATACTTGATGGGCACAAAAGTTACTGTTCACACTGACCATGCTGCCATCAGGTATTTGATTTCCAAGAAAGATGCTAAGCCTAGGTTGATAAGATGGATTCTGTTGTTGCAAGAGTTTGACCTAGAAATTGTGGATAGGAAAGGAGTAGACAACCAAGTAGCAGACCATTTGTCTAGGTTAGAACAACCTAGTGAGGACAAAGGAGAAGGAGACATCATTGAAACCTTCCCTGATGAGAGAATTCTAATGTTACAACACTCTGAGCTACCATGGTTTGCTGACATGGCAAATTATTTGGCTTGTGGCATCAGACCTTCGGATTATTCTGGCCAAATGTTCAAGAAATTTCTCCATGATGCCAAATCTTATTTATGGGATGACCCTTTCTTGTTTAAACTTGGTACAGATCAGATCTTGAGAAGATGCATACCAGAAACTGAGGCTGTAGCAATCCTGCAGCATTGCCACCAATCTGAGTATGGAGGCCATTTTGGGGGCCAAAGAACAGCAGCCAAAGTGTTACAATCAGGATTCTATTGGCCAACTCTCTTCAAAGGTGCCTACAGTTTTGCACAAAGATGCAATGAATGCCAAAGGAGTGGTTCCATTTCTCAAAGAAATGAAATGCCACTAAATGGGATCTTGGAGGTTGAGTTGTTTGATGTTTGGGGAATAGATTTCATGGGACCATTTCCCCCATCAAACCAATGCCAATACATATTGGTTGCTGTTGATTATGTATCCAAATGGGTAGAGGCAGTGGCATGTGTCTCAAATGATGCAAAAACTGTGATTAAGTTTCTTCAAAAGCAAATTTTTACAAGGTTTGGTACCCCCAGGGCACTGATCAGTGATGAGGGTACCCACTTTGTGAACAAAATGTTACAAGAAGTTTTAAAAAAGTACAATGTTAATCACAGGATTGCCACTGCATACCACCCACAAACCAATGGTTTAGCTGAGCTCTCTAATAGAGAGATAAAGGGAATTCTTGAAAAGGTGGTCAAGCCAAACAGAAAAGATTGGGCCTTTAAACTAGACAATGCTTTATGGGCATATAGAACTGCATTCAAGACACCACTTGGTATGTCCCCATATAAGCTTGTCTTTGGAAAAGCTTGTCACCTCCCTTTAGAACTTGAACACAAAGCATACTGGGCAATCAAAGAATTAAACATGTGCCTAAATGCTGCTGGTAGTAAAAGAAAGTTACAACTGTGTGAGCTAGAAGAGCATAGGAACATGTCCTATGAAAATACCAAACTCTATAAGGAGAAAACCAAGAAATGGCATGACAGAAAGATACAACACAGAGACTTAAGACCAGGCCAGCAAGTTCTTTTGTTTAACTCGAGGTTAAAATTGTTTCCAGGAAAGCTAAAATCCAGATGGTCAGGACCTTTCCTCATTCATCATGTATATCCATATGGAGCAATTGAACTAGTTAACCCTGAGGATAACACTGTGTTCAAGGTCAATGGACAAAGAGTTAAGGCATACCACACCCCAGTGACCATCCCAGAACCCAGTTCTGTGGATTTGGTCACTTTGTGCTGAACAAGCTTCAAGAATGATGAGGACTTTTTGAAGTCCCATTTTATTTGTAAATATTTTACCTTACCTCTACTGCTTTCTAGGACTTGTATTTTAATTGTTTGTATAGTTTTACAGCTCTGATTGTGAAAAGAAATGAAGATCCCATGTTGTAGCATCTCTGCAGCATGAAACCCTAGTTTTGCAAGGAATCAGGTTTTGAGTTTAAGCGGGAAACCATAAGGATAGGATGAAAATTTTTAAGGAAGGTACAATTAAGTGATGTCATCTGCCACCTTTTTCAAAAAGGGAACTTCTTTTCAACCGTTTGCAGAGCATCATCACCTTCTAAAAACTCCTTCCCCATAAAATTTTCATCATTTCTTTTTTGGTTAATAACCAACCTAGATATCTGAAATTTGTTGCTAAAAGATCCTTCCAACAATCTTGTAAGATAAGATTTAACAGACCCTTCATTATCCCAAGAAAACCCTCATTTTGCCTTAATCCAATCCTAATCTCGTCTTTCTCTCTCTCGGCCGACCTAACTACCCACCACCACAAACACCACCTCCGGCGACCTGTCGACATCATCGACCACTCCACGACATAGCCAGAGTAAAACGCCCAGCCATTCGAAACCCCGATGAAGCCCAAAATCCCACTCTGATACGGCGAAGCCAACGCCGACAGACCCTCAATCAGTCGGCGAACCCACCATCGCACGCACAAATCGATCCTGAACCAAATACCCTCGAGGGTGAGTCTTCATCACCCGAACAGTCCGCCACAAAACCTCGCCCTTTGCTGCACATCTACGTACCCACTCAACCCACCACCGAAGTACCACCCCCTGTCGATGTCCAGGTCGCACCAACTCCTCCCCTTGTTCCCGAGGCTCAGGTATCATCTCCCACTAATGTTCTAGAAGCTGATGGGTATTTCACCTCTGTCTCCGACGATGAGGATGATGATGATCACAACACAGAGGGTATACCCCTCTATATTCACTCTGATGATTTCGAAATGCACGATGATTGGGCTGTTGTGCCATACTCCTTGGAGAATGACATTTCAATGCCTAAATCACTCCCTGGATTTGAGGAGCTTGATGAAAATTTGGATAGGATGGGGGCCGAATATGAAAAGATACCTGAGGTACATGATGCAGAAAGCAATGCCTCTCCTAGGGAGGACCTTCCTGACCTAAACTTACCCTTTAGTGAATCACCATCTGTGGTGATTCCAACCAGACAGAGGACCAAATAATTGGCTAGAAAGAGGGTCACTAGGTCTAAAACTACTAAGGAAGGCACCTCTAGAAAGAAAGCCAAAAAGACCAAGCCTGTTGAGGAGAGCACAAGTAGAAAAAGGCCAAGGGTAACCACTAGGAGTATGGGGCAGGATGCTGCAGCAGTCCTGCAGCAAGGCTCAGCATCAAAATCTGCAGCCAGTACCTCCAAGACCAGACCACAAAAACTCCCAAGACCAGACCTGCCTCATGGGGGATTGAGTTCAGAAGCTGTTAAGAGTGCTTTTGAGAAATTCAAAGATATGATGGGCCTACCTGACAAGGGATTCCACCCCCAAAGCCTAACCGAATACAGTTTTATCAAAACTGTGGTGGAATCACATGGACTCAGCAAGCTTTGTGAGGTACCTATTTCATATAATGTAACTCTCCTAAGAGAATTTTACGCTGAAATTTCTGTCAATGGCTTTTCAAAGGTCATGCTCAGGGGAGTGAGGTTCACTCTCACTTCAAAGAAAATCAACAAATTTTTGAACCTCACTCCTCCTAAACGCACTGATTTCCACCAGATGATGAAAAATCTCACTGAAAATGATTTGGATGATATTGCCACTGAGTTGGGGCTGCCTGAAACTAGTTGGGATGCTCATTCCAACTTCATGTTGAGGCATTTTAAGGCTTGTAACTTAAAGCCTGATGCCAATGTTTGGATAAACTTCCTTCGGCACTCAATCTCACCAATCACTCACGTCCACTTAGTGTCTGTGGAAAGAATGGTTTTGCTTTTTTGTTTAATACAAGGACATACAATCAATTTCGGGAGGGTCATTTTGAAGAACATAAGGATCTGTGCTGCAAAGACTAGGGGACAAATGTATTTCCCCAGTCTCATTACCCAAATGTTGCTCAAAAAGGGAGTGCCACAGTTTGAGGAGGACCAGATCATAAAGGAAGGTGGGGGACGATGGCAGATAGACCTCAAGGCAGTCAACAGATTGAGGGACAGAAGAGAGAACAGACCACAGGCTGCGGATATTTCGACCATGCTTCAGGACCTGTTGTCCCAAAACAGTTCTCTCATGGATGGGTTATTTTACCAGAGGCATGAGTTTTTTGACAAGATCGATAGCTTAAGGACAGAGTTAGCAGAGAAGGTGAAGAAAGAATGCAAGAAGGGTAGGGAAGATTTCAAAAGGGTTGAAGCTGTGCTGGTTGAAAAGTTTGGCAGAAAAATAAGAAGCAGGGAAGAAAGCTGAAAGCGATCGAAGAGGAAAACATCAGATTGTGTGCCGAGAATGAAGAATTGAGGCAACTGTTAAAGGCGTACAGAGAGGGCGTGGAGGGCACTTCTGCTGCACCACCACCGAAGGATTCACAGCCTACTCCAATGGAGTAGGACAGGTTCTACTCATTACCCTTTAGCTCCAATTTTTATTGTTCGTTTTTAATTTTCAAGTCTGGGATGTGTCTTTGCTGTTTTCTAGGTTTTATTTTCTTGCAAATGGGCATTGGTGATCATCTTGAGCATGCATACATATCCACAATAAATTCATACATTCATGGTCTATATCTCACTTTGTAGTGCTTGCTAGAACTAGGATTATTTTACTTGGGACGCAATTTGGTCCACATCTCACATAAGAAATGATTTAGGCCATCTTTTGATACTCAACATTAGCCACTTGCACCCACTCCATATTATCCATACACTTTCATGCTATTACAATGAGGACATTGTAAATTTCAAAGTTTGGGGTTGGGAAAGTCCACCATGGCAAAAGCATAAACACAGAAAAAGAGCATAACTCTTCAAATATGCCATGTTTGGACTTACGCACTAAAAAAGTCCCATAGGGGCTAAGTGCATTACATTCACCAAATAAAAGAGCACAAAAGTGCCAAATCTGAAAAAAAAAAATTTGAAAAATGATGCAAAAGGTGAAAATAAGAGGCAAAGTGAGCATAAGAAAAAGCCAAAAAGAGTGATCCAGTTCATTAAAAGTCCTTTTGATCTTAATTGTGAGATGTGAGTACCATAACAAAAAGAAAATCTTACTAGCATATGGTTCATACTCATGGTAGATAGAAATCATGGACATTTTTTTGATTTATGAAGGGCTATGCCATGTATTCTTCGGATGATCATCTACATGTGTGCACTTAATGCATCCATCTTGCAAATCTTACCAACTTGAGTCATTTTTTTCTTTTCTTTTACTCTCTTTTTTTGTGTCTTAATTGCTTGGGGACAAACAATATTTCAAGTTTGGGGTTGTGATGGCACTAATTATTTAGTGCCATTATTCTCTTTTTGTCTTCTTTTTAGCATAGCTTTTACCTTCTAATCCCAACATTTGAGTCATTTTAGTTCATTATTTTCTCTTTTCTTGTTTCTTGGAGCTAAAGTATGAAGAACTTGTTTTATTGCATTTGGATAAGCTAATTGGTGTATTTTTGGGCAGATTTATAAGTGCAGCAAGCTGCAGCATGCTGCAGCATCCCTACAGCAGCCGTATATGGAGCTTAATGGATAAGCTAGGAGGAGCTTTTTGTGGGAAGACCTTTTGAGTTTGAATCTGACTTTTGGGAACCTTCTAGACTAATATTTGGCTGATTTATAATTTTGTGGTTAAACACTTTATTGTCTTTTGGTTATTAACTCTTGGTTAAGATTACTTTTGTACTTTAAGTACTTTATTTAGGATAATTACCTTTTGTGCCATCCCTTTTAGTATAAAAGGGGAGCTTGGGGTAGTAATTTGAGGATCAATAATCCATCTAATTCTCTCTCATCTTAGTGAAAATCAAAGGTTGGCATCAATAACCTTGTGATTTTAGTTACTTTATTAATTCCAAGTAATCTTTTGAAGTCATCATCCCTTGTCTTTTATGCTTTATTATTTCTAGTATTCTTTACTTAGTTCTTTACTTTACTTGCAATTTATATTCAAGTCTTTTATATTTGTTGTAATTTATATTTCCGTCATTTTAATTTTTGTCATTTATATTCCGTCATTTAATTTATGTCATTTACATTTATGTTTTTATTTTCCGTCATTTATCGCTTTATGTCTTTAAATATGAGTAGCTAATTTTATTTAGCTCGGGTGTGAGATAAAAGGGTGAGATTTTAAACCAAAGAAAGGTGGACGTTGTTTCGCAATAACAATGTTCCATCATTTCATTTCAAGTTTTATAAAGTTCAATGACACTTCTTGACGAACTGATCACTTGCTAAAGTGTTAAAGTGCGGTTGACTTAGAGATAAGCTACCAAAAGCACGTCAGTTTGAATGATATAAGAAGTAGACTTGAGAGAGTTGCTTTTTATTTATAAACTGATTTATTCTCAACAAGTTGATCGCTCGTCATTAGTGTTAAAGTGTAGAGGACTTAGAGATAAGCCCCTTCGAACACGTCAACTTGGATGATATGGGAATCGGCTCGAGAGAGCGGTTTTAGATACAAAGAGATTTGATCGTCCATATATTTTGAGGACTTTATTCTACACTATAAATAGTTGGAGGCTGCACAGAGATGTGTTTAGTCGACTCTAAACAGTAGTGTGAATATTGAAGTCCGAGAGGAATACCCTCAAAATAGATGGTGGATCTAGTTATGGCCAACTCATGCTGCAGCATGTCTGTAGCATAAGTCTGCTGGAATTTGTGTTTAAATCTCACCTAAATGTCTTACACCCGTGCTTGCTTTATTATTCTGTTAATCGAATTAAGTGACAAACCAAACCAGATCAAGTCTTCAAAATCGCCATCTGAAATCATTTCTTTCTCTTACTTTTTTATATACTTTTACTCCAATCTCTGTGGGACGATACTTGGTTCTTACCATTTTATTACTTGAAAGACGATATTAGATCTCATTGTATACTTGCTTTGAGGTTTAATTAGCACACGTCTATAGGTGTATTCCAAGCACTATCATATATATATATATATATATATATAGATAGATAGATAGATAGATAGATAGATAGATAGAGAGAGAGAGAGAGAGAGAGATAGAAAGAAAGACCAAATCTTTTCATGGCAATTTACCCATCAGAATTAGATAGCCCACCAGATGTAGTTTCCTCTATTGCAAGAACCATTTCGTTATTGCTGACATGACCATCTTTGTTACTGTCCAATAACACAAAAGACTCCACTAAGAGCATCTCCAACGGGACGACAATTTTAGTTTTTGCAGTTTATCATCTTAATTTGTTTTAGGTAATTAGAGAATGGTTCAGTATATAGCAGTCCATCATCTTAATTTGTGCATGTGTTATGATTTGGACACTCACATGAACAACTCTGCAGCGGTTTTTAGGTGGAACCAAGATTTTTCATCTTTGGGCATGGATGAGTCCATTTCCTTTCCTTTTGCAAATTCTATGTTCCCCAGATGAAGAATCGCAGCTACAACCCTAAAAATTGCATCCTGTAGACAGAAATGACAATAGGAAAACGAAAAAACTAAGATGCAATAGTTCAAATTTTGCTTTTTGAGTTTTTCTCTGTAGATGGCTTTTTTTAAATATACCTGATCCTCAAAGTTGATCCCAACAACATCCATTGCATTCTTTGTAGCAAAATACTCTTTTGATTCATCTAACCTATCTATCTGGTAGCTATTTGATTGATTAAGATAATGGAATGTCCTTGGATCTACCACTTTGTATCTTTTAAGATTCTGGAAGCATAATAGATAAGATTAATACAGAAAAGACACCAAATACATAGATTCAAGAGAACATGTTGAATAAATAAATTAGAAAAAACAAGCATCCAAATCTAAATAAGCATATGTGAGTTTTTTCAACTTTATTGGTAAACTTAAAAGACCACATTACAGTGGATAAAAGGCAGCAATCTCGCTTCAATGTTGGAACATCACTTTTATAGGATAGGTCAAACCTTTTGTAGGTTTAAGGTACAATAAACAAAATAAATAAAGTAAAAAAGGATATGCCTGAAATGGAAGAGTAAAACAAATGCAAGAAGTAGGGTGAAGACCCATTACCTCCGGTGGTGCAGCACAAAGCATGTAGAAACAATGATAATTCCTCTCAAGATCCGATAATTGACAGACACGAGATCTTTCCAGCAAATATGTTCTGATGGCAGCCTCTGAGATTCTTCCCTTTTGATCAAACTGAATCTCCACAAACTTGCCGAAACGACTGAAGCAGTAGCAAATTTCAATAGACCGAAATAAGCAGAAACAAAAAGAAATCTTAATAAAGTGAAGCAATTCCAAAATTAACCAAGATTTTGTTCAGGAAATCTTTTATTCCTTCTTCAATCAAGATTTCAATAACTAAAATTAACCATCATATAAAACCCAAATTCATCACAATTCCAAAAAAAAAAAAAAAAAAGAGTGAAATTATTCAATTTTGGCAAAATAAAACCCTAATTCTTCGAATAAAATCAAAAATCTCAAAAGGGTTTTAGCAAAAATTACCTCACAAACGCCATTAACAAGGTACCCAAAAGAACAAATGAGAAATTGCTGCTATTTGGGTCTGATTAAAAGAGAAATACCAGATAAAGATCGAACTTGTTCTTCGTTGTTCTTCATTTTCTGGTTCTTTGTGCTCTGTTATATCTTGAAAAAAAAGTCGATAACTTTATGCGATTTGGTACCAGATAAGGTTTGCCTTCAGCAGTGCGATTAATGATAATTTCATCAAATGATCCGAGAGTCCTGTTTTTCAAATAAATAGAAGATGAAAGAAGTCGATAAAAACGGAGAAGCAGTTGATTGAGAGAAGTTATGTTACCTGAGCAGAACCCTAGAACGGTGGTCGACGATCAAGAGCAACGCCGATTGAGAGAAGAATCGATCGAGAAGTTATGTGTGAGATACTGTGTTTGGATAAGTTGTACCAAAGCATTATGAATTTGTAAATTAAGTAATTGGCTTTAATTAGTTGTATTTTGTGCTTAAGATGTTGTAATTAAGAGTTTTTTATGGGAGGAGAAGGAAGAGATAAATGCGTTCGAACCTTCTGTCATCTATGAAACCATCTTCACATCAAATTCTCGTTGAAGCATTTCATCGAACACCTAACAAGCAAAACAAATACAAATTTAATAAACACGCAAACGTTTGGTTTTGCTTTCATACCTTCAAACCCCACAATCAAATCATCTTGATCAATAATCGAACCTGAGAAGGAGGAACTCTAAATCATCATTGTAAAACTCACCCGTGAAAAACCTAACCTAATAAAAATACTGAAGTTTGGTTTTGCTTTCATACCTTCAAAACCCACAATCATCTTTGATCAATAATCGAATCTGAAAAGGAGGAACTATAATAATCATTGCAAAACTCACCCTGTGAAAAACCCAATCTAATAAAAATACTCAAGTTTGGTTTCCTTTCATACCTTCAAAACCCACAATCAACTTTGATTAATAATCGAACCTGAAAAGGAGGAACTCTAAATCATCATTGTAAAACTCACCCATGAATAACGTTTAATAACGATTCTATGTACATTTGACTTGAAGAATATAGAAGTGAAAACGGGTGTCGAATTAAAAAGATAGACAACAAAAGCTTTTTGGTTGGCTATGAAAAAACAATATTGGGAAAAAACTTGATCAATTGTATTAAATCTTTAGACTCAAAATTATGTCCAAATTTTTTGGAATTCAGAAATATATTTTTCTGATAAATAAATTAGCGAAACAATGAATATGCGCTTCGTAGAATATATAAAATAAAATAAAACCATGAAACACAATTACACCTTTAGTAGAAACATAATATGAGAAGTACAAAGTTGGTATTGCTTACCAGACCGTACAAGACATGGCTCGTATTGGGGTTGTAACCTAGGCAAGTACGTTGAAGTCGCATGAATGACATGATTTTATGTTCTCATTCACCAGGAGCATTTGAATCCGAAAGAATAACCTATATATACACAATCAATTTGAGAGAATACATAGCAGTTTACACCCAATTCAAAGAAATCCAAATCGATTTGAGAGAAATAGAACAAACCCTTGGTTCATATCTGAGAAGAAATCGATTTGAGAACAATCGTACCTGAGAGGAATACGACTTGAACAATAAACATTAAACCCTAATCGATTTGAGAGAACACAAAGCAGTTTACACCCAATTCAAAGAAACCCAAATCGATTTGAGAGAAACAGAAACAACCCCTTGGTTCATATCTGAGTAGAAATCGATTTGAGAACAACAGAAGCAAACCCAACTGTGAAGAAATCATGAAAAAAATCGTACCTGAGAGGAATATGACTCGAAGAAACAAAGAAACCCCTTGTGCAGATACGATTTGAAGAGGTGACATTTTCAGGGGAGAGGCGCGCACGAAGAAGGGGGTGTAGGGTTAGGATTAGATTGGATTTCAATTTGTGAGGTTACGATAAGGATAGATGTGAGATAGTGTGCTTCAATAAGTTGTACCAAAGTATTAAAAATTTGTAAATTAAGTAATTTGGCTTGAATTAGTAGTACTTTATGCATAAAATAATGTATTTAAGAGTTTTTTATGTCGTCTTTATAGTATAGATAGAATAGTATAGATAGATAATGATGAAATATTTGAATGCTTACTAATTATTTGGACATGTTTATCGGTTAGAGCATCTCCAACCGCACGGTAAATCAAAGGATTTGCCGTGCGGGAACATCCAATCGACTGTTATCAACTAGTTTTATAAAATTTAAATAAAAATTATAAACACAATTATTAATTACTGAAAACTTGAAATGTAATAAATTACGCAACATTAGTTAATTGTTTATTAATACTTTCTGAATCTATTTTTATTTATAAAATATTTAGGTAAGAGTCTTAAAAACAACTTATGAAATATTGGGTACGAATTAGTAATGCATAAGGTCTTAAATTTCGAGTTTAGAAATAATTAATATACTAGAAGCGTACTCGCACAGTGCATCGAGATATATCACGATTTTAATGTTTCATTTTATTTTTTGTTTTTTTGTCGATTTACAGTACGATTTTGGATGGTTTTGAGAAAGTGATAATGTTTTTTTTTTTTATAAATTTGTTTAATTTAGGCTTAATAATATAATGTTTTACATATAAAAAAAATAAGTATTTTGTTAAAATTCAATTATTATCTTATATATTTTAATGACATCTATACTATATTATAAAACACGGATACAAAATTCTCAAATACAAATTATTAGGCACAAATACCATTATTTTATGCAAAATTTTAAAAATCTCTTAATTTACAAGTATCAAATCACAAAATATATATTACTACTGCAGACTTTTAATACCCACCAATTTGGTATGTGTATGATATTCCTTTTATGCAGACATTTCCATGTAACACTATTAATTAATATATTATATTACTATAATTTTGTTTTAATTATATTTTTAAATATGTAATTGATTATTTTTTCTAGATGTCATTAAAATATATAAGATAATCATTGAATTCTAACAAAATACTTAATTTTTTATATAAAAAACATTATATTATTAAGCCTAAATTAAACAAATTTATAAAAAAACATTATCACTTTATCAAAACCATCCAAAATCGTACTGTAAATCGACAAAAAAATAAAATGAAATATTAAAATCGTGATGTATCTCGCTGCATTGCGCGAGTACGCTTCTAGTATTTAATAATATAATTAAAACAATGTTATAATGTTTTTTTAAAAAAATAAAATGAAACATTATCACTTAAATGCTTTTTAATATTATAATGTTTTTTTATAAAATATTCTGTTAGATTTTTTTAATTAGATTTTATGTTTTTTATATTTAAAATTTGATTTTTATTCTATATTTAATTATGCTGAGAGTGATTTTAAGGGAGTTAAAGTGAAACTGATTTTAGGAGAGTTAAAATGGTTAGAGATAATGACTGAAAGTTAATAAATAGCATTAAATGTAGTACATACAACTTTAATAGTTGTTTTTAAGAGATTTTAAGTAATTAGCATTAAATAACGGTACATTAAGCTTTAAGACTTGTTTTTAAGAGTTTTTATATCTGCTTTATAATATAGTAATAGATTATAGATATATTAGTTAAAATTCAAAATTACAAGTTAATGAAACATAATTATATCTTATTAAAGTCCCATGTTTTTATTTATATAACTAACTACAAATAAACATATTAAATACAAGATAAACATTATGAGATAAACTACATGGTTTATTTTTTTTAAATATATTTATTAGATCAATGCATGTTTTTATAATATAGTATAGATATATTAGTTATGAAATTATAACTAATATAGATCAAATCGTCCATTAAATATAAAAAAAATAATAGTAGATAATATTGATCAAATTGTCCATTAAATATAAAAAACAAATATTTATATTAATAAATGAGTATCCATTACACAAATAGATGATGATGTGAGATATTGTGCTTGGATAAGTTGTACCAATGTATCATAAAATTGTAAATTAAGTAATTAACTTTAATTAGTTGTATTTTGTGCTTAAAATGTTGTAATTAAGAGTTTTTTATGTCTCTTTTATAATATAGTATATAGATATATACTATATTATAATCTATATACTATATTATAAATCACGGATAAAAAACTCTTAAATACAAATTATTAGGCATACAAGGTACCATCATTTTATGCAAGATTTTAAAAATCTCTTAATTTACAAGTATTAAAGCACAAAATACATATTACTACTGCAGACTTCTAACACACACCGATTTGGTATGTGCAGGGTCTTCCTTTTATGCAGACCTTTCCATGTATCACTATTAATTAATATATTATATTACTATAATTTTGTTTTAATTATATTATTAAATATGTAATTGGTTATTTTTTATAGATATCATTAAAATATATAAGATAATCATTGAATTCTAACAAAATATTTATTTTTTTTATATAAAAAACATTATTTAAGCCTAAATTAAACAAATTTATAAAAAAATCATTATCACTTTCTCAAAATCATCCAAAATCGTACTGTAAATCGATCAAAAAATAAAATAAAACATTTAAATCATGATTTATCTCGCTGCATTGCACGAGTACGCTTCTAGTATATATATATTTAAAAAAATTCTTTAAACTTCACAAGATCTTAAATTTCGAGTTTACAAATAACTAATAACAAACTGATGGAAACAGCCAAATACATAAATATATATTAAGTTATAACATAACATTTTATAACTATATCTATCCAATAAAAAAAAATCATCATCTAATTAAATAAAATATATTTTTTATTCTTAAACATAAAATATTTTAATTGTAAACAAATTATACTAAAAAAATTATTTTTAATTTAACACCAAAAAAATTTCGAATTTTCAAACTAGTAAGATATGTTCAGCCACCCCTTATAAATTATAATATATTCAAGTATAAATTTTAGATTTTTTACGAGAAAATTGAAAAAAAAAATAAAGGTGGATTTATTAAAAGTAAATAATCTATACTATATATTAAATTCTTAAACGGTTCTTGAAAAAGACCGTTCTTGAAAATCAGTTTTTGGAACCCCTTTTTTCTCCCCACGATTCCACACCTATTCATTTACATTAAATTTAATTTTACATTTATCACCCTTATAATTAATTATTTAATTTACTTTATATCATTTGTTTTTTCATTTTTTATTTTGCACCCTTATCATATTAACACAAATAATTGTATATAAACAAAAATGCAATGAAAAAATACGTTTTTTTTGTACAAATTATACCATTATAATCGTCTCGTCAATACCTTCAAAACGAGCCCAATATTGAATATTTTTTAACTAAACCGTACTATTAAATATCATGAATATCTACGAATTAAATTGTTTTATATAAAAATTCTAAAACGGTTATTGTACAATATTTTGTACAATAACATTTACTACCCTTAAATGTTACATTTACCACCCTTATAATTACTTATTTAATTTACTTTATCTCTACTACTATATCTATTCCATACTATATAATGAAAAAACTAAAACGGTTATTGTACAAACTTTTGTACAGTTACATTTACCACCCTTACAATGTTATATTTATCACCCTTACAATTACTTATTTAATTTACTTTATATCTCTTATTTTTTCATTTTTCATTTTACATCATTATCATATTAACACAAATAATCATATATTAACAAAAATGCAATGAAAAAATACGTTCATTTTTCTACAAATTATACCATTATAATCGTCTCATCAATACCTTCAAAACGAGTCCAATATTGAATATTTTTTAATTTAACCATACTATTAAATAACATGAATATCTACGAAATAGTTTGTTTTCTATCCATACGTTTTATTATTTTTTTCCACCGTTAGCACATTAAAAATACATAATCGTAAAATACGTTCCATTCTTATTATAAATTATATCATTATAATTTTTTTTCGTCAATAATTGTAATATAAACTAATTATTGAATATTATTATGGGTTTAGGTTTCATAAGTTGTAATTTTTAGGTCATGGTTAATTGTTGATGACATGTATATAAGAAAATAGCATTAATTGTTCGTTCTTTACTTACATTCCGCTGCATCGCACGGGTATATGCCTAGTAAATATAAAAAAGAAATAGGGGGAGGGGGGCTCTACGTGAGACATAAAACACCGAAGATCCACCAGGAAACCAAAACAACATAGAACTAGGATAAAACTAACCATCATGTATTGGCCTGGTGGCCAGCTATACTCCGTAAATGTCTCCTACATGTGAAGAGGCCTAGTGTTCGAATCATGGGGGGGGGGGGGGGTACAGGAGGACTTTTTCGGTGCATACCTAAGGGGCTAGGGTATGTAGGGTCCACAAAAGTAGACCACAGGGCCTTGGGTCCCTGCCATTAAACCTTTTTTTAGGATAAAACAACTAAAAACAACAAACAAAAACCAAAATGAGAATCAAAGTCGGAAGGAGAGAACTCAAACGACCGCATTGGAAGGATATCTTGAGACTCTTCCACTAGGGCTATGTTTGACAAATTAGCTGATAAGCTAGCTGGTGACTGATAAGCTAGCTGGTAGCTGATAAGCTAGCTGATGAAAAAGTCACGTCTGGCAAAATCTAACTTATAAGCATTTAAATTACCAAAAAGAACATTAATTATTTATTTATAATTAAAAGTTAATATATAATTATGAATATTAATGAGAACATAATTGGAATAATCACAAAAAAGCTTTTCATAAGCTACTCCAAGTAGTTTATCAAAAAGTTAACTTATGGTCATCCAAACATATACTCAGAAAATAAGTTAACTAGCTTATAAGCTAGCTTTTTTTGGCCAAACAATGCCCAACTCCATATCCTCTCCCAATTGCCATCAGTCCAAGCCTCTTGCTAAAAAACGTTAGCTTCCAAACTGATATCTAAGCGAATAAGACGAGGAAACCTATCACACAATATGAAATTTCGAACCCATTCATCAAAAAAAAAACGAGTCATTTCTCATCCCCAAAAATTAATGACATAACATTAATTTTTGTCTTCGAGTCACAATAAAATTTCACATCCTAATGTATCCCATAAATACACAAGTAATGTTTTATAATACAACATGAATTACAATTGATTAAGAAGAAAAACGCTCACAACCCAACACATAACATATTCATGATGAATATGTGATCCTTGATGAACATTCATTATGAATAAGAACACATATCGCACCATAGATGATTCCCATATTTCTAATCAATTTTGACTTCCTACCTAAACTTTCCTAAAATTACAATATATTATGTTTAAATCACCAATCTTTAATTTATAACACTTAATTAAGATTTATTTAATTATAAAAAATTATTTCATAAAACCGTGTGAAGACTGAAGACCACTCTAGTTGTTGATACATAATTAGATACCACTTTGCTTTGACACTATTGGCCGTACATAAAACATAGATTCATTGTATTGTATATAATCCATTTTACAGATCATACATACACTGTCATACAAAAATTTAATAATTTAAATCTTAAAACCCAATTATTATTATTCCTACCCTCTATACAGGGGCACTTTAGTCATTTCACTCACCAGGGGCATTTTAGTCATTTCACACACCCCTCCCCCCAAAAGAAAAAAATAATTTAATTTGTGCAAATTGGTCATGGAATAATTTTCTATCGGCTAGCGGCTCCTAGCGAGCCGCGGCTGCCATTGCCGTTCTTCTTTCGACTTCTCTGACCGCCCCGAAGCTGCCGCTATCTGCCGCCATCGTGGTGGCGGCAGTGGTGGTGAAAATCCGGGAATGGTCGAGACTGTCGATAAATTCGGCGACGATGGCTGACCCTGGTCCGGCTACCAGCTCGGCCCAAGCTTCGTTGGCTTCTAAGCCGTTTCGTTGGAAGGCTTTGGTGGCGTCGAGCCGATGGATTTCCCAGCCGTTGATGTTTCTAAGCCGATGAATTTTTCTTAATTGTTGGCATGCGAGCTTGCACGTGTTGATCTTCGTTTCGTTAATAGCCGATTCCAACAATTTGGCACGGGTTTTTCCATCGTCGGAACACGAGTGTTCCGACCGGAAAAACACGTCAAACTCCGGAACTCCGATTGCTCGTCGAATCCCTCTCGAGTAATCGGAGTTACCGTTATACTTCTTTCTAACCTCATCCACCATTCCGGCGGCCACCATCCGGTCGACCCGACACGAAACGAACTGGTGGAGCACCGGCATTGCGACATCGACCCACAAGAAACAAACCTCGTACCTCGACCGGAACTCGTAACCCCGATCGTCCACCAACGCTTCGATGAACGAATTCGATCCCCCGGCGACGATCGGGAGCCTCCCTCTCCCGACGATCGACGCCACGGCGAGCGACGACGTGCCGACGAAATCGGACGACGTGAAGTCGGCGTCGGGGTCCGCGATCCCGATGAGGTGGTGCAGCACGCCGCCGCGATCTTCGTCGGCGATCTTGTTGGTGACGATGTCGAGGCCTTCGTAGACTTGCATTTTGTCGGAGTTTACGATCTCGGCGGGGCGGTGGGCGGCGAGGTCGATGGCGAGTCTTGATTTTCCGGTGCCGGTGGCGCCCATGACGACGACGACTTTATCTTTCCGGAGACGGCGGAGCGACGGTAAGTGGATGGGTAGTTGCAATAAGGATGCATGAGGGTGTGTGGAGATCATGATCGTGATTTGGAGAAGAATGTATAGATGAGAGAATAGAGTGAAGTATGGTTTATTTATAGTGGGAAGACACTTGTAGCATAACTTAAAAGTTGGAAGTGAAGGTTCCTTGATGTGCATGTATAGTTATTTAATCAAAATAACTTTTGTTTTTGGTTGTTTTAAAAAGTATATATATATATATATATATATATATATATATATATATATATATATATATATATATATATATATATATATAGGGAGAGGTTCATTTGAGAAATGGTAAATATATGAAAAATAGAGAAGTAATCTTAGCCATTCATCTGGTCAACATTTGCGGCTTTGACCGCGAAGCACCGGATAATTTCTTGTATGGTCTATAGAAGGTAGAGGGGTAATTTCGTAAAATACACGGGATGAGTTCATATATGAATCACAAAGATTCATATATGAATCTGTTAATTAGTTCAACTGATTCATATATGAATCTTTGTGATTCATACAGATTCATATATGAATCTGTTAGTTAGTTCAACTGATTCATATATGAATCACAAAGGTTCATATATGAATCAGTTAAAAGAGTTCAGTAGTGAATTGCACTGGTTCATATATGAACATATAGTTCATATGTGAATTATACATGTTCATATATGAACACAGCCCGTGTGTTTTGTAAAATTTACGAAATTGTTCTTCTATTTTTTGGATAGCCGCAACTTTTGACCAGTCAAAGCCGCAACTTTTGACCGGTCAAAGCCGCAATATTTGACTAGTCAAATCCGATCTTGACCATATGAATGGCTAAGATTACTTCTCTATTTCTCATATATTTACCATTTCTCAAATGAACCAAACACTATATATATATGTGTGTGTGTGTGTGTGAGAGAGAGAGAGAGAGAGAGAGAGAGACGTATTGTGTGAGAAGCGTGAGTTAATAGTGAGAAGCGTGAATAGTGGATGTGAACCGTTAGATCTCTTTAATCTCAAGTCCTCCCATAAATTGCGGCTTAAAAGGGAATTGATATAGTGCATCTTATCTCGATGCATCTCATCCTATTGTGTGTTCATTTCTCATTCCACGTTGATAATATATATATATATATATATATATATATATAGTTAGTTAGGTTTCGGTGAGAATGAAAGTTATAGAGTGAGAAAGGTAAGAAAAGATCTCTACTCTTGGATGCACATTAGTAGGGGTGTAAACGAGTCGAGCTTTTAACAAGCTACTCGAGCTCGAGCCGATCTCGAACACAAAATAGAACTCGTTTAACTTAACGAGCCGAGATTTTATAACACCAATGTTCGACTCGGCTCGTTCGAAAACTCGGTTCAATTTTTCGAGTTGAATCGAGTCGAGTCGAGCCAATCGAGCATACCCTTTTTCGAGTCAAACATGCTCATATGTTTATCAATCATACAATACAAATATAAAAATTATCGATCCCAAGCCGATAAACGAGTTAATCAATCGCGATTTCGAACCCATAAACGAGCATCAAGCTCGAGCTCGATAACTCAAAAAATATTCGAGCTCGAGCCCTGTATTGAAAAAGTTAATTGAGCTCGAACCCAGTATTAAGTTTTGAGTTTGACTCGATTAACCTCCTACTCGACTCGACTTGGCTCGACTCGTTTACACCCCTACATTTGGATGAGATGCACTAGATGAATCCCCGTATAAAGCACGATTTGTGAGTGAGTTTGAGATTAAAAGTGATTAATGGTCCAAATCTGTTCATATATTCTCACTTTAACTCTTATTCTCACACGATCTTTCATCCAGTGCATCTCGGTACATCTCATTCTAATGTGCATCCAATATTGGAGATCTCTTCTCACCATAACTCACATTATCACTGAAACTCAACCTTATATATATACACATAGACGAATGATCGTGTGGGAACAATAGTTGTAGATCCCAGATACAGTGCAATCACGAACAATAATTAATCAATGAAGAACAATGAATGAATCACAACCTCTAGTCATATGATTGATATTCAATAAAGGTTTAAGTTTACAGAGAGAATATCTGATAAGCAAAAATAAATCTATTGACTAGAATGATAATGAATACGTCTCTAACCTAAAACTAGGTTAACAAAACACTTTAAATATGGACGACTAAGGCCTAATGGGCTTTAGGCCCATTTACAAACCAACTTTCAAACAATTACAATTCGACCCTTATAAATACGTTATACAACTTTCAACGCACTAGGACTTTGAGTCCTAACAATCTCCCCCTAAAGTTGAATAAGGCATTTATCATCTTGAAATCTTTAGGCCTTGATCTTCTTTCTCTCTTAAATCTTTGAAGAACTTTGGTGTTGCATGTCTTCATGTCTTTCCAAGCTCCCCCTTGAATAAATCTCTTGGTCTTCATAGTTTCAACTTTGTAACCAGATTCAATGTACAATAGCCTCGACTGAATGCACTACTGAGCAGCTTTCAACTGTAGAAACTCAACACATCGGATCAACACACAAGAAAGATAATGTGCGAGTTACGTGACATTCCACAGTGCAACTTCAGTTTAAAACAAAGAATCTGTCTTTGAACCGCGAGTTGAATAGACTTTCAGCTTAAGAACTTGTAGAACCAATATGCTCGTAGGAGGAATCAAATTGTCGCAGACACCACATGATACGGGATAGAAGAACCAATAAAATCTTTTCTGCTCAGCTGCAATCTTTGAATCTAATGGCTTTTCAACCTTAGATTTAAGAAATTCTGTTACTCCCCCTCAGATTTTGCTAACTCCCCCTCAACACGATAATCTGTGTCTTTGAATTGTGTGTCGTTTTCCCCCTCATGATGATTAGGAGAATCCTGAGCATCATGTAACTTCAAAGACTAAATGTATGAGTAGCAAAATATCAGATAAAACAATTAGTAACCAAGGGTAACAACTAACACATAAACACAATAGTAAATGTTATCACAACAATTGAAATAATTGTGTGACCTATTTTCAGAGTTGGCATCGATGTATCTCTGATAGGACTTCCAATTATCACTGAAGTAAAATATTAAAAATTACTTCTCAAACTGTTCCGACAATATCACAAAGATATGCAAGGGGAATCACAAAGATTCGTGCGTGTGTGAAAGAAGTATAACTTAAAATCGATTAGGCTCAAAGATTGATTCAGCCTGGGACGCAGGTTAGAAATCAATAGACTCAGTGAGATGAATATGAAGTTCGGAGACCGGAGCTGATGTCTTCCTTTTTCAATATCTAAGACCTCCGAGTGAGGAATAGATAGATTATGAGCTAAATCTCCGTGCATATATGAAACAAGTATCTTTTGAGAGAAACTTGAGTGGCTGGGTGGGGTGACACGAGTTATCGACATTGGGTCCATGTCTGTTTCAATATCCATCTCCAAAGAACGAGAATGAATAGATTATGTGGTAACCCGGATAACTGACTCGGTTTGGTAAGGACCAATAATTCTTTTAAGTCCTGTCACATCCTCATCCCCCTTTTTTTTAATCACTCCGAACTCATCTATCAATCTAGACCCCTCACTGATATCTATGAATTGGATGTGTTTCTTGGGTAGGTACTTCCGGTTCTGGATTGACCATAGAAACATTAAAAACCCTAAACACTCCTTTAACTCACCAAGATAAAACATTGAAGTACAATTTCTGATTTGAGATAATCAGAAGTCAAAAACATTTAAGAACGAGTCCTAAACTGAAGTGTTCAGAAGTCGATATGAAAATTTAAACAAAAAACATGGTACTCCCCCTCAAAAGTGGCATAACCCTTGATTGTAGTCATGTGACATGAATAATCTGAATTAAATCACACATGACATTCCTGCAAAACAGATTAAGAAGATTTTGGTTTTGGTATCCATGTTGTGATGGATTCTTGATGGTTAGTTGCCTTGGATTTGAAGCGATTAAACTAAGGATTGGGGATGCTATAAGTACCATACCAACTATTAACGTACCTTGGATGCACAAAGTCACTCTTTCCACAGTAAGTGCAACAGATCGTTTGTCGGCGCAGACTGATCATCTTTCCTATAGAATAGACATAAGTAGGTGAATTAGTCTTGGAAATAAATGACTTTGTATCAACTATAGGAGAATCATGAGACCTGTTTCCATCACTACTTTCTGTAGTTGATTTCTTTCTCCAAACCATCTTGACTTTTCGAAACACTTGATTATTTGAATCATCAACAAGAGAATTATAGAAAAGATTTGAAGGACTAATCCGATCTTTTGAAAATTCATTTGATTTGACAGATTTCTTCGAAGAGTTAGTTGTAGAAGATGTGTTATCCCAGTTTAATCTAGTTGATAATCAAACAAGAAACACAATAAAGATCAAGAGATATAAAGATCAGATAAACATACCAATCCCTTGAATAAACGATTAAACCTTGAGTGTTCTTGATACCCTTGAATACAGAGAATACGTACGGCTATTAACTAGAATATTATCAGAGTTCACCTAAAAACTAATTAAACAAAACTTTAAATACCTAGGCCATATGGGCTTTAACCTTAATGGGCTTTCTAATAGGCTTTAGGCCCATTTACAAATAACTATTAACATATTACACTTTAAACCCTGAACTGTAACTATCAAATAAATACAGTTTAGACCCTTTAATCTTGAATACAATTATTTGATCCAACAATCTCCCCTTTGGATTCAAGATTAAAAAAAAAATTGGCAATTGTCTTCGGGTCTTCACTTGTCTTCTTTTTTCTTGAAAAACTTCAGATATGTCGTTGATAGCTTCAAAACTTTAAATCTTTAAATAGTCTTCAAATCTTGAAATCTTTGAAAATCTTCAGCAGTTTTCAGATTATATTCTCCCCCTTAATATATTCTCCCCCTTTTTGATGAATGGTGAGAATCATCATCATCAAAACTTGTCAAAACAATCTTCCCCTTTATGAAAAAATCTCCCCCTTTGTCTTTATAGACTTTAATGTAGCACCGTCTTAATGTATCAAACCCTGTGAAATAAGAGCAGTCTCTCCAAATGGTAAGAGTGATTATTTCAATCTTTTCAGATTAAAATAGAAAGTAGTAACCATTCGAATCTTTGCAAATTCAAACAGTTTAATAGGTGTAACCCAGAATCAACAAATGACTCAGTTAGAATGTCTGTCAGTAACACAAAGTCACTGAGTAACACAAAGTCACTGAGTAACACAAAGTTACTATATAAGGAGCTGGTTTAATGTTGGCTCCCCAGGTCGAATTTATGAACGTTCTGACAGAAAACAAATTTCTGTGTGCTCGTGCATGTGTATGAAAGAAATAAGCATAGATGATTGCTTTTCAATATAGGCTCAAAGTATGTAAACTTGTTGAGACAACAACAAATTATACAAAGACTCAATGTGCATGAGAAAGGGTTCGAAGGTGGGGAAACTTTCCTTCTTTTTCAATATTAGTATCTTCCAAATGAAGAACCAATAGCGTATGTGCTGTTTCCCCAGAAAATGTGAAAAATTCTCTTTTTGAGAAAAGAATGAGTATCTGGTGGGGTTGTATGCAAGAGATGGCATGGGCTAGGTGCCTTTTTCAATGATGGTCACCAATGAATGTGAACCAATCAGATTAGGTGGATGCCCGACTCAGAAAGAAGTTTGGTGCAGAGTTTAATATTCTTTTACTATGATCTCTCACCCTCTTTCTTTTAATGCTCACTTCTAACCAATCTCTCATTTACATTTTACCTCTTCACACACCATCACTCAATTCTTTTTACCCCTCTCCCCTCAATCACTCAGGGTATACTTCCTGGGTAGGAAACACTGGTTATCGTGAATCCATGGAAGTTCTGTTAAGCTCACACACTGAATCCCATGTATTGTCCTAAAAGTACGTATTGTTCAACAGGCTATGAAAGCACAAATAAGCATAGGGTTACATGAAGAATAAAAATATGGAGAAGTCAAAACAGTTGTGTTTGACGATGCAATTCTCCCCCTCAACCTAAAAAGAGTTTGGCAATAAACTCATATCAATTTGTCATGAAGAATAATATGCTGGAGAATCAAAAACGAATGTTGTTTATATGAACAATATATAAACATATTTTCAATGAAAGCACATGAAATGACGTTTGATTCAATCAACAGTGAATACAAAGAACGTGAGTATTACCATAGAAAGATTTAACTTTTGATACATGGTAATAACAAAGTCAAATAGAATGTTTTGAACCGTTATGTGTATGAATACTTGACAAAGTATATTGACAGGATAAAACGCAAGTATTTATCTTTAAGAACACACGGTCAGATAATCTTTTAAAATCACAGATATTCTCCCCCTTAATTGATAATTTTTTTTTAAGATCAAACAGGAAAAATAAAGCACTGAAGTGCGGGTTCTAATCTGATGTGATTAGAAGCCATACTCCGTTGAGGTACGGGTTCTAAGCTGATTTACTTAGAAGCCTTTGTTCTTTCTCCCCCTTAAACCTTGGGTGCCTGCAACACAGATTTAGCTTTTGGTACCCACTGGTATTTGGGTCCTAATGGGTTAGTTGCAGTTCTAGTGGGAGATATGAAGTAAGAACCATACCAGTTATTCACATAATCTTTTCTTACAAAATCATTTGAGCCACAATAGGAACAACTAATTTTCTTTTGTACTAACTTGATCAATTGATGGATTGTGTAAACCAAATCAGGTTTGCCAAAAGTTTTACCTTTTGTAGCATAGTTCCATTTAGCATTTGATGTATGCACAAATGATTCTTCTTTCTTCTTTTCCTCTGAAGATCCTTTAACTCTCCAGATCCAATTTCCTCTATCTCTCTCATCATCTCTTCTCCAGAAGCTTTTCTTTTGAGACTTGGTCTTCTTGAAGTTACCTGAACCATCAACATTTTTGTCATAGAAAAGGTTAGAAGGACGAATCTGATCAGTAGATTTAGAAGTAAAACAATCATCTAAATCATAGAAAGGATTATAGAAAACATTTGAAAAATGTGAACTTGAAGCTGTTTTTAATGAACTATTTGAATCATCTAGATCATCTCTCGGTGATTGAGCTATTGACTCTGGCGTCTTGTGCTCAGTCAGCTTCACCTTGAATACGATCTCTTCAAGTTCCTTTATCTTTGAAGACAAACTATTTCTTTCCTTTTCAATCAGATCAAACTTCTTATGCAACTCAGATTTTGCATTCTTCTCCTTCATGATGTTTGTTGACAATTCAGATAGCTTTCCTGTCAGCTTAGCTATCTCAGTCTCTAGATCTTTCTTTTCTTCAGAAAAGTCTATATTTGTATCCTTCAGCTCAACTTTCTTCTTCTCATTCTCAGCCTTTTCTCTTTCAATAATGATAACCTTCTCAAAGTCTGAAACTTGTTGAGAAAGCTTAACACATCTAAGTTCTAATGATTTCTTCTCTTCAAAGGCTTTTCTGGAGAAGTCAGAGAATTTCTTCGCAAATTCTTTTCTCTCTTTCTCAATCTTCAACATTTCATCTTGAGCTGTTGTATTGTTTCTGTCTTGGGTTGCCTTTTCTTTCAGCATTTTAATCTCAACCTCAAGACTGAGAACTTTTTCTTTTAAAGAATCCCTTTCAGCAAAAATTCGAGACTTTGACTTTCTAAGCTCTTCAGATGTCTCACAAGCAATGTTTTCTCTTCTTCTCAATTCATCTAGCTCTTTTTGCATTTGTTCCTTCTTTGACCATGTTGAGCTAGATTCAGATCTTTTTAGCTTTGCTTGAAGGTCTAAGATCTGTTTTTCTTTAGACGCAATTATTCCTGCAAGATCAATTATAGAATCAGATTCTTTTGAATTTTCTTTTAAAGCATTGATCTGAATAAGAAAAGATGAGTTCTGAATCTTTAGATTTTCAATCTCAGCTTCAAGAGGTAACATCTCGGATTTGAGCTTTGTAATCTCCCTTTCACAATCATCAGCCCTGTCTCTATTTCTTGACAACTGTCTAGCAAGATATTTAGCCTTTTCTTTTACTTCAGAAAGAGGCATGTTGTTAAAATCATGGCTATAACCTTCAGACATATTTAGCTGATTCGACATCCTGGCTGTATGGTTAGTAATCAAACTTTTCTGTATCAACACAATTAACTAGAAGAGATCGTTAGAATCAAAATAAAAACCACACTAAAAAATTTCCAGAAAATTTTTTCCAAAAATAATTAAATGCAGTCATTTCAATCAGTATAAAGCTTCAAATAATACTGAACAAAAAGAAAATGTTGATCTCGAACAGAACTTTGTCCCCTTTCGCAGACTTAGCACGGGGGTCCCGCTACCCGGTTCGCAGGTGGGGTCAAGGGGCAACGCCCTTGCGGGGGTATGGGGGCAGCGCCCCTAGAGAAAAAATTTACGCAAAAGTGAACACTGAACAGTGAATAGTGTGAACAGTAATTGCGCAAAGTGAACAGTAATTGCGCAAAGTGAGGTTTGCGCAAGTAGTGGGTCGTGCAAAGTGAAGGTTTTGCGTGACACTTAGGTTGCGCAAAGCAGAGGTTTGCGGGTCTAGTGGGTTGCGCAAAGTGAAGGTTCGCGTATCAAGTGGGTTGCGCAAACTGAGATTCGACCGGAAAGATGTAAAGACCGGTATTTTGTTCGACCGGGGTCTTGCTTCGACCGGTAAGTGATAGGACCGATACTATGCTTTGACCGGTATTGGTCTTCGACCGATACAAAGGTATGGACCGATATAACTATTCAACCGGTATTCTATTTGACCGATAAACTATATTCGACCGGTATACTTTTAAAGGTCTCGACCGGTAATGGACTAGACCGATATGGTGAACTCGACCGGTAGTGTGATAGACCGGTATAGGCTTTGACCGATAGATGATATGGACCGATAATCTATGTTCAACCGATAAGGTGCTATGACCGGTATAGTGTTCGACCTATATGGTGCTTTGATCGGTATAGTGTTCGACCGATATGTTCTTAATTCAACCCAAATTGTCGATAAGCAGCCCAGAAAATCAACCCAGAAATCAAACACGAACTCAAAATCAAATGCAAAAATCAGGCTATTGCACTCAAAAACATGTATCGAACACAACCCAATCAATAACAAAGATTAAAATCAACTTTCATGCATTCAATTTAAAGAACACAGTGTCGATATTCATGCAAACCCAGAAAACACAAAATCAATAAATTCAATCACTTGATTCTTTTTAATGCAATTAATCAATCAGATAGCATTCAGAAGCATGAACCTCAACTAATCAGATCAACTTTAAACCAATAAACACATTAATTCATAAACTCAGATGAACAGAAAAAAAATTCGATGAACAGTAATCAACTGAACAGTAACTTTCGATGAATAGTAACTTCAAAAAAAATTTGATTCTTTTGGCTCTGATACCACTTGTTATCCCAGTTTAATCTAGTTGATAATCAAACAAGAAACACAATAAAGATCAAGAGATATAAAGATCATATAAACATACCAATCCCTTGAATAAACGATTAAACCTTGAGTGTTCTTGATACCCTTGAATACAGAGAATACGTACGGCTATTAACTAAAATATTATCAGAGTTCACCTAAAAACTAATTAAACAAAACTTTAAATACCTAGGCCATATGGGCTTTAACCTTAATGGGCTTTCTAATAGGCTTTAGGCCCATTTACAAATAACTATTAACATATTACACTTTAAACCCTGAACTGTAACTATCAAATAAATACAGTTTAGACCCTTTAATCTTGAATACAATTATTTGATCCAACAAGATGAACTTGAAGAATAAGGAGACTGAACAACAGTATCGGGACTGGCTTGTTCAGATAAATCGGCTTTAAGATTTATTTCTTCAAGTTTCTTGACTTTTGCGGATAAAACATTTCTTTCTTGTAGAATCAAGTCAATTTGTTTTTGTAAATCGGATTTTACCTTATGTTCTTTCAAAATCTCTGTTGTTAATTCAGATAATTTCTTTGAAAGCTTATGAATCTCAGTTTCGAAAATCTTTCTTTCACTTTCAAAATCCTTTTCTATACTGTTGCGTTTATCAGATATTTCTTTAAAAACTGCAACATTCTTCTTTTCAAGCATTTTCTTTTCACTCTAAAATTTTTTTCACTCTTTCTCAAAAGAATCTCGCTCAATTATCGAAACGTTTTCAAAATTAGAAATCTGCTTTGAAAGTTTCGCATTTTGAAGCTCAAAAATCTTTCTTTCATCAAAAACTTTCTTTGAAAGATCAAGAATCTTTCTTTCAAAATTCTTTCTTTCATTTGAAGAATCAACTTTTTCTTTTTCAAAAGCATCAAGTCTTTTCGTCAGATCGAGATTTTCATTCTCCAAAATGTTTCCTCTTTCTTCAAGCATCAGGTACTTCTCTTCTTTGGCTTCAAAATCTGCAACTTTTCATTCAAGTTCAGATATTTTCTTTGAAGCTTCATGTAGATTCTTTTTCTTTATATCAACTGCTCTTTCAAGATCTGAAATCTCTTGGTTGTTGGGAACTGAAGAATTCATCAAGTATGGTTAATGCTGCTGGTTCAAAGTTACTACTGCTAGAAGACTTAAAGGTTAATACTGCTGAGTGTTACTACTGCTAGTAGAATTAATACTGCTAGTCAAAGTTAGTGCTGCTTGAACAAAGTTAGTACTGCTAGTGGTTAGTACTGCTTAGTAGTTAATGCTGCTAAGACCAAGTTAATGCTGCTTGAAGAGATTAATGCTGCTTATGATTAATACTGCTTATATGATGAAGATTCGCATGAAAGGATAACAGCTGGATAATCTGAAGATATACATGGAAGCTTAGAGATATACATGGAAGATATACTGAAGATATTTTATTATAATTATCTTTTTATTCAGTATATGTACAGATTTGATAGAATAGATTTATTGATTCATTCTAAGTTTTAGTTCAATAGAAAAAATCAACCTCAAGGCATAGATCCTAATTCTAGAGAAGTATAATTCGTATTGGTGAGCCTGTTCATCAATATTGAGGTTGTTTGTTTAATCTTGTAACTTCAAGCATTCAATACAAGTTTACAAGTTGTTGATTATATACTGTTTTGGTTTACTGTTTTATTGAATATCAAAGTGTTATTCCGCAAACTTCTTTGATATTAGTTTCTGAGAATTTATTCTTGTTGAGAATTCGATCCTGACAAGTGGTATCAGAGCCAAACTCTCTCAGAAACATCTATTCATCATGGAAAATCTTACAGAATCAAGCAGTACTTTGGTCTCTAAGGTTCCAATGCTCAAACCCAGTGAGTTTGACATGTGGAAGATCAGAATCAGACAATATATTCTTCTCACTGACTACTCAATGTGGGATATCATTGAGAATGGTCCTTCTGAAGCTGGAAGGATAGGAGCAGATGGGAAAAGACCTCCACCAAAGACAGATGGTGAGAGGAAGATCAGACAGACAGAGATAAAGGCCTTGAGCACTCTGCTCTTGGCCATCCCCAATGAATATCAGCATCAATTTTGCAAATGCACTGATGCTCAGATTCTCTGGAATGCTCTAGAGAAAAGATTTGCTGGAACTAAAAGCATCAAAAGAAATCAAAGAGATGTTCTAAAGCAGCAGTATGAGAACTTCACTTCCTCAAAGAATGAGTCTATGACTCAAACTTTTGATAGGTTCAACAAACTCATAGGTGAACTGGCTACTGTAGGAGTAAAGATGGAACAAGATGATATCAACAGAAAGTTCCTCAGATCTCTTGGGGATGAATGGACTATGTACACTGTCTCATATAGACAGAGTGACAATCTGGAAGAGAAAGAACTTGATGATCTATACAATGATCTAAGAGTTTTTGAAACTGAGGTAGAAACCAAGAAGAAGCCCTCTGGTTATATCCACAATGCTGCACTTCTCTCAGCATCCACTGATACTACTGCCAACCCTGAAGTAGTTAGTACTGCCAGTGGAGTAAGTTCAGAAAAAGGCACTGAAACTATCTTTGAAGCCTTTTTGTCCAGTCATAGCAGCAATTCTTTGATTAATGATGATCTGGATCAAATTCACCCTGATGACCTGGAGGAGATGGATATTAAATGGCAGATGGCCATGTTATCAATGAGGGTGAAGAAGTTCATTAAAAGAACAGGAAGGAATAACTTCTCTCAAAGAAGAGAAGATGGAGCTGGTTTTGACAAGACCAAGGTGGAATGTTATAAGTGTCACATGAAAGGACACTTTGCTAGAGAATGCAGGAGTGTTGTTCCAAACAACAACCACCAACAAGCTTAGAATGGAGGCTACAATCAAAACAAGAATCCTGCTCAAGCCCTTGTTTCTCAACAAGGAATGGGATTTGACTGGAGTGATCAAGCTGAGGAAGCCATTCAAAATCAAGCTCTTATGGCAGAAGTGTCTGATCTTCCCTCTGAGGTAATTTCTAATCTTTGTACAAAATCTTGCATTGACACTGTCACAAGATACAGGGATCACAATCAAAGTATGTGTGATGACCTCAAAAGATTAGAAAAGGACAGAAGAGATTATGTGTTGATAGTAGAGAGATTTGAAGAGCAAATCAAAGGCTTTCAAGCTAATGAACTTCAACACTCTTATGACACAAACTATTGGAAGTGGGAAAAGAATGAGTTAGAGACCAAACTGTCTAAATCCTTAGAAGAGAGTGATAGGCTGAAAGAGGAACTGTCTAAAGTTAAACTTGACATAGAAAAGTTTTCATATGCTTCAAAAGCAATGGATTCTCTTCTAAAGGCTCAGATTCATGACAAGATGAAGCCTGGTATTGGATACAACAATACACCTCCTCCTTACAACAACAATTATATCTCTCCTACTTCAGACTTGTTAGAAACCAAGGAGAAAAAGGACTTATCTGAGAAAGCCTTTAAGATAGATCCTTTGGATGAAGTAGTAATTAAGGATTTAACTGAGAAAGAAGCCAGTGAGTATAGGGATAATGATGTGAGTAAAAAGATCCCATTAGAAAATAACATTATCACCAATGAGGGATGTGGGAAAATCTGGGTCAAGTCCAAGGAGATAGAGAAGACAAAAGGAAAGGATAACAAGGTCCATTACAAACAAACCACAGTTGTGAATCCTGGATCTTGTAAACAGTGTGATTGCAGTAAAGCCAAGAGCCTAAATTCTGGTTTAAAAAGAGGAAATCAAAGAAACTAGAATAATCAATGGGCTTAGAAACAAGGAGTTGATCTGAATAAAATCAATAGACCAAAACCTTGTTTCATATGTGGCAAGTTAAATCATTTGGCTAAGTATTGTTACTTTAACCATATTAACCAACAGATGAACTTTCAAAGATTTGTGCAAAAACCTGTTGGTTATAAGAAGGCTGGAAAGAAACATGTGATAAAGAAACATGATGAAAGGAAAGGCCCCATGAAGAAAAAGATGTTAAAAGAAAGTGTCAAAATGTGGGTGCCTAGAAGCACTAAAATTGTTAGTACTGATGACAGGGTTAGAAGCACTAAAACTGTTAGTACTGCTAACATGGTTACTACTGCTACCTGTGTTAGTACTGCTGAAAATATTAATGCTGCTAATACTGTTAGTACCTCTTCAAAGGTTAATACTGCCAACATAGTTACTGCTGCTAACACAGTTACTACTGCTAACAAGGTTAGTACTGCTAAGCATGCAAGTGCTGCTAAGGCAGTTAGTACTTCTAAAACCAGTACTGATTCTAGCAAAAATATTTCCAAGCCTATTATTGTAACAAAATACTCCAAGAATGAGGAGTTAAAGTTCAAAAATCTTGTCAAGAAAGAATGCAAGTATTTTGATGAGAAAGGGGTACCCAAGACCACTTTGGCTTGGGTTCCTATTTCATACTAACTGATCTATCTTATGTGCAGGGCAACCAACAGCTCAAGGGAAAGAGCATATGGCATGTTGATAGTGGTTGCTCTAGGCACATGACAGGCAACATGTCATGCCTTCAGGATTTCAAGCATATCAATGGAGGACATGTTGCATTTGGAGATAATCTTACTGGTGGTAAGATAAGTGGAAAAGGTAATGTCACCAAAGGTAAGATGACATTTGAGGATGTCTACTATGTTGATCAATTAAAGTACAACCTGTTAAGTGTATCACAGGTTTGTGACAAACAACATAGTATATTATTTACAAATACTGAGTGTATGATCCTTGCTCCAGGGTTCAAGGTAGTTGATGAAAGCATGATACTACTTAGAACTCCAAGGAAGGACAATGTTTATTGTCTAGATATGGACAATGTTAATAGTGATTCATCCCTGAACTGTCTTGTTTCAAAAGCTTCTGTGGATGAATCCTCTCTTTGGCACAGAAGGATGTGTTATATGAATTTCAAGACTATGAACAAACTTGTTAAAAACAACCTTGTAAGAGGTTTACCTTCAAAAGTCTTTTCATGTGATGATCATTGTGTTGCTTGTCTTAAAGGCAAACAGCACAAAACTTCTCATAAGACCAAAGAGTTAAATTCTGTTTCTTCTTGTCTCCAGTTACTGCATATGGATCTGTTTGGTCCTACAAATGTTATGAGTATAGGCAAGAAATCTTACTGCTTGGTTATTGTTGATGATTACTCCAGATTTACTTGGGTATATTTTCTAAGGACTAAGGATGAGACAAGTGGACTTATCAAATCCTTTATTCTAAGAATTGAAAACCAAACTAATCAAAGAGTAAAAGTCATTAGATCAGATAATGGAACTGAGTTTAAAAATCATGATCTAAACACCTTTTGTGAAGAGAAAGGTATTGAGAGGCAATATAGTGCTCCTAGGACTCCTCAACAGAATGGTGTTGCTGAAAGGAGAAATAGGACACTAATAGAGGCTGCTAGATCTCTGTTGGCTGATTCAAAATTGCCAATTACCTTCTGGGCTGAAGCAGTTAATACTGCTTGTTATGTCCAAAACAGAGTTCTAGTGGTCAAGCAAAAGAACAAGACCCCATATGAGCTTTTAAATAAAAGAAAACCTTTCATTGGTTTCTTCAAACCTTTTGGGTGTCCTTGTACAATTCTCAATACCAAATCTCACTTAGGTAAGTTTGATAGCAAAGCAGATGATGGATTTCTTGTTGGATATTCATCTCAGAGTAAGGCCTACAGAGTTTTTAACTCTTCTTCCAGAATAATTGAAGAAAGTGACAATGTCAAATGCAATGAGAATACACCAAATCCAATTGGGTCTGGTCCTCAGTGGCTATTTGACATTGACTCACTAACTAATTCTTTTGGTTTCAGTAGTGATGATTATACAGGAACAGGAAGTGGAGGATCAGGGACTACACAAGTCTCAGAAAGTATATCTAAATCTGTGATATTTCCCATACCCACAGTGAATTCTGTTGAAGACTGTGAAAAGGAATCATCTACTGGACCAAGTCAGAGTGAAGAAGAAACTAGAGATAAGGAGACTCAAGAAAATAAAGAATCAGAAGTGGCATCTGAAAACACTTCAGTTGAGTTGCATGACTCTAATCTAGAGGCTAGACTGAATGAAGAACCTAGTCATAACACCAAAGTTCAAAAGAATCATCCTCCACAGCTGGTAATAGGAGATATCTCTTCTCCCATGATGACTAGACATCAAAGCAGGCTTCAAGAAATGCAAGATCAACAACATACAGTGCTTTCTTGTTTTCTATCCCAGCTTGAGCCTAAAAAGGCACATGATGCTATGAAAGAATCTAGCTGGATAGAAGCAATGCAAGAAGAACTGTTACAGTTCAAGCTACAAGATGTATGGGATCTAGTAGACCTTCCTAAAGGTCACAGAGCAATTGGCACAAAGTGGATTTTCAGAAACAAGAGAGATGAAAGAGGTATTGTCATAAGGAACAAAGCAAGGCTGGTGGCTCAAGGATATACTCAAGAAGAGGGTATAGATTATGAAGAAGTTTTTGCACCTGTGGCTAGGATAGAAGCAATCAGACTATTCCTAGCCTATGCTTCTTACATGAACTTCAAAGTCTATCAAATGGATGTAAAAAGTGCTTTTCTCTATGGCTCAATTGAAGAAGAGGTATATGTCTGTCAACCACCAGGGTTTTGAAAACCCAAGCTATCCAGACAGGGTATACAAATTGAAGAAAGCACTTTATGGACTACATCAAGCTCCAAGAGCATGGTATGACACTCTGTCATCCTATCTCTTGGAAAATGACTTTGAAAGAGGAGTCATTGATAAGACTCTATTTATCAAGAGAAAGAAGAAGGATATCTTGCTGGTCCAAATCTATGTTGATGACATTATCTTTGGATCTACAAGAGACAACATGTGCAAGGAGTTTGAGGATCTAATGCATCAAAGGTTCAAAATGAGTTCCATGGGGGAACTTACTTTCTTCCTTGGACTCCAAGTTCAACAGAAGTCAGATGGCATCTTCATCTGTCAATCCAAGTATGTGCAGGACATTCTAACCAAGTTTGGTTTCTCAGAGTCAAAACCTGCCAGCACACCTATGGAAACACACAAGCAGATAACAACAGATCTTGAGGGGGAGGATATGGATGTGCATCATTATAGATCCATGATTGGCTCTCTCATGTATCTCACAGCATCAAGGCCAGATATAATGTTTCCAGTCTGTGTATGTGCAAGATTCCAAGTTAGGCCAAAGCAATCTCACTTTCAAGCTGTTAAGAGGATATTCAGATATCTCAAAGGGCAACCCAGATTGGGACTTTGGTATCCTCATGACTCACCCTTTGACCTAATAGCATACTCAGACAGTGATCTAGGTGGGGCAAACTTGGACAGAAAATCTACTTCTGGAGGATGTCAGTTTTTGGGTGCTAGACTAGTTTCATGGCAGTGCAAGAAACAAACCACAGTGTCCACATCTACAACAGAGGCAGAGTACATAGCAGCTGCAAGTTGTTGTTCTCAAGTCTTATGGATTCAGAATCAAATGCTGGACTATGGGGTAACCTTTCTACACACTCCCATTTTTATTGATAATAGCAGTGCTATCAGCATTGTGAATAATCCTGTCAAGCACTCTAAGACAAAGCACATTGAGATCAGGTATCACTTCATAAGAGACTGTAATGAAAAGAAACTTATTCAAGTTGTAAAAGTTCACACTGATAATCAGTTTGCTGATCTATTCACTAAAGCTTTTGATGTGGGTAGATTCACCTTCTTGGTAACAAGTGTGGGAATGATCAACTCTGAATAAGCCCCTTCTCAAAAATTGACTCTATATTGTTTATTCTTGGTGTTACTAATCTTCTTTTTCAGGATATGCATAGCAGTACTAAGGGTTTTGCAAGTTTAAAGTAGTATTTCAGTTAATACTGCTAGTAGTTAATACTGCTTTCAGTTACTACTGCTAGTAGTTAATACTGCTTTCAGTTAATACTGCTAGTAGTTAATACTGCTTTCAGTTACTACTGCTAGTAGTTAATACTGCTTTCAGTTAATACTGCTAGTAGTTAATACTGCTTTCAGTTAATACTGCTAGTAGTTAATACTGCTTTCAGTTAATACTGCTAGTAGTTAATACTGCTTTCAGTTAATACTGCTTTCAGTTAATACTGCTAGTAGTTAATACTGCTAGTAGTTAATACTGCTAGTAGTTAATACTGCTTATGTTCCGAATACTATAAATACTCTTTGCCCGCCTAAAAGCTTATAACGACTCTCTGCATACTATTCACTTGCGCTCTAAACCCTTTCTCTCTCAAGTTCGAAGCTTTCAGGCACGTTGTTTACTAAGATCAATGGCATCCATGGCATTCATCGACGAGCACAATGAGATCGCGATGCTACAAAAGCCAAAGCAAGCTGCAGGATTTAATCAGATTGTGGATTTCCTCAAGTCAAGCCATATTGCTCATGCTCTTACTGTATCTCCTACAATCTATATCGAGCATCAAAGGCAGTTCTGGGATAATGCCACCATTGTTGCTGAGAATGGTGTGCAAATGATAAAGACAAGAATCTGTGAACAATCACTAACAGTTACTGAAGAGGTTATTCGCATCAGTCTACGTCTAGACGATGCCTCTGGTATAACTTCTATCCCAAACGATGAACTGTTCTCCAATCTTACAAGAATGGGGTATGGAGGCCCATTGGGTGTATTCAAATTCTCAAAAGCCAAATTTTCACCCGAATGGCGTTTCTTTGTCCATACTCTTATGCACTGTATCTCCAAAAAGACTACTGGATGGAGTGAGTTCAGCAGCACCATTGCTTATGCTTTGGTGTGCTTGGCCACTGCCCGAAAGTATAACTTTTCTAAAATGATTTTCAGTGATCTTGTCTCAAACATGGGAAACAAAAAGAGCTTCTTTATGTACCCCAGGTTTGTCCAAGAAGTTATTACTCATGAATTGACGGATATACCTCAACCTGTTGGGGTATATGTACCTAAACCCCCCAAAGGCAAGGTTTTCTCAAATATGAGAAGATCTGCTGGGGACTCGGAAGGAGTTGACACCCCATTGTTCTCTACAATGATGGTGGTGTCCCAAACCAATGAAGGTATGGTAGCAGGGTCAAGGCCCCCATTAGACCAACCCACTGCTAGCCAATCCCAACCTTCCCTCTCTACATCAATTCCTCAGTCTCTTCTTGACAAACCAACTTCACCAATCACCCAAACTTATCACAGAAAACAGGTAAAGAAGGCTCCTTCCCTTCGTGTACCATCACCCACTCAGCCTTTAATCCCTCTATTGGAGCACTCACCAGTAGAGAATATCCAAAGGGAATCCACAAGGGTGTATCCCAACCCAAAGGAGGTGCTCTCTGAGGAGGAGGTAGAGCATATGGGTACTGAGGCTGCCACTACTTCTGCTAGCTCAGAGAAGGACAGTGGTACCATAAATAAGACCTCACCCATGGCAACTTTGAATGAGCAATCATTCAAAGGTCCCTGGTGCCAAGAAACCAAGGGGGTGGATAGTGCTTCTGCTAGGCAGAAGACTTTCACTACAAAAAGATCCAATGATCCTTCAAAAGAGGGTAACACTTCTGGAGAGGGTGAGGACAGATATACTTACTATGAATTGATGGAAACAATGGGGAACATCAATCAAGATGTTCTCAAACAAGGCAAGGAAATTGAAGACATGAAGCTGGTCATTCTGTCACAACAAGTACAGATTGCTAAGCTGAAGAAGATGGTGATCAGTCTGGTACAGAGGAAGAAGAGAAAGCAATTCCAACTAAGGAGAAGGAAATCTGAGAATGATGCTCCCAAAAAGGGGGAGATCAACATGGAAGAAGCCACAAGAGAGGGGGAGCTTGATGGAGAGAAATTTGATGTTGAGGGGGAGCAGGAAGCAGAAACAGAAAGAGATTCAGTGCCAATAGAAACACAAGAAGCAGCAGAAACGGTTACTACTGCTGACATAAATAAAGCAGCAGAAACAGTGAAAGAAGTATTAACAGATCTTGAGATTGCAGAAACCTTACTTAAAACCAAGAATGATACTCCTAAGGTCACTTCAAAGACCAAAGGAGTAATCATCAAAGAACAAGGTGAAGTGATCAAGAAAGATAACAGTAAGAAGACAATGAACAAAGACAAAGGAAAAGCAAAGATGGTGGAATCTGATCAACCAGTCAAGAAGCAAAGGTTGGTTGAATCAGATGAAGCCTTAGCCAGGAAGATGCAAGAGGATATTGAAAAGGAAGAAAGAGTTCAGATGGAAAAGGACAGGGAGATGGCAAAGGCTCTAGCTGCTGAACTGAATGAAGCTTATCAACTGAGTCTGGCAACTGAAATTGCACAGAAGAAAGCTGCAACTATGAAGAAATCAGTGGTGAAAACAGTTGTAAAGAAGAGACAACCCTCAAAGACTTTCCTAGGTACCCAAGAGAGAAACAAGATGATTATATTTCTCAAAGGTGCTGTAGGAGTCAAAAAGGAGATGCTCTCAAAGATGTCTTTTGAGAAGATTAAAGAGCTATATGATTCAGAGATGAGAAAGCTTCAGGGAAATGAAATTGCAAGGGTGGAGATGGAGAAGAGGATGAAAGAAAGTAATGATCTTCTGATACAAAAGCCCTTTCCAGATGAGCAGGAAACACCATCAAAGAAAGAAGCTACTCTGGGTGAAAGTCTAAGGACTTTAAAGAGAACCAAGATGATGGCAAGGAGAAAGTCAACTAAGAAGCCTAGAGTATCTGAAGGAGAGGATGAGAAAGTTGCTGAAGAAGAAGGGGCACCTGGGTCATCTAAACAGAAAGAGCCATCAAACACAGATGATGTAAATTTGTATATGGTAGTGATGGACAAAGTGCCTGAACCAATTTCAGCAGAACCTGTAGGAGTTAAGCCTCCTGAGGTCATTCTCTGGGATACATTGACAGTGGATGGAAAGGAATACATAAGGCTAAAAAGGAAGGATGAAAAGTATGAGGTGTTCAATACTTGGGCAAAGATTGTAAGAACATGCTCTAGGTCAGATCTTGAAGAGATGTTTGAGATAGGAATGAAGTTGTATGCAGATATACTGAAGGCTCCAGAGATTTCAATTACAAAACTGGTAATGGAGTATCTGTGTATGATGTTCAAACCTGAAGTAGTAGAGCATGTGATCAAGAATGTATTCAAGTCAGTCAACAGTTGGACTCTATATGAAATTAGTGGAGTATATACAGTGACTTTGGATTTAAATCACACTGAATACTTCCTAGTGGATAGAGTGTACAATCATAGCAGATTGAAGCTTCATGCCATGCTGAAGAAAAAGTTAAGATGTGTTCCAGATTCAGAAATGGCTAAATACTTGATTCAAAGAACAATTAATCAGAGTTTGGGATTGGATGCAAACACTGGAATTTAGGCCATGATAGAGTTTTGGGAGCATCTTGAAGAAAATTTGAAGAACTTGACTTCTCTTCTTAAAAGTCAAGTTAGGGGGAGATTGTTGGGAACTGAAGAATTCATCAAGTATGGTTAATGCTGCTGGTTCAAAGTTACTACTGCTAGAAGACTTAAAGGTTAATACTGCTGAGTGTTACTACTGCTAGTAGAATTAATACTGCTAGTCAAAGTTAGTGCTGCTTGAACAAAGTTAGTACTGCTTAACTAGTTAGTACTGCTAGTGGTTAGTATTGCTTAGTAGTTAATGCTGCTAAGACCAAGTTAATGCTGCTTGAAGAGATTAATGCTGCTTATGATTAATACTGCTTATATGATGAAGATTCGCATGAAAGGATAACAGCTGGATAATCTGAAGATATACATGGAAGCTTAGAGATATACATGGAAGATATACTGAAGATATTTTATTATAATTATCTTTTTATTCAGTATATGTACAAATTTGATATAATAGATTGATTGATTCATTCTAAGTTTTAGTTCAATAGAAAAAATCAACCTCAAGGCATAGATCCTAATTCTAGAGAAGTAGAATTCGTATTGGTGAGCCTGTTCATCAATATTGAGGTTGTTTGTTTAATCTTGTAACTTCAAGCATTCAATACAAGTTTACAAGTTGTTGATTATATACTGTTTTGGTTTACTGTTTTATTGAATATCAAAGTGTTATTCCGCAAACTTCTTTGATATTAGTTTCTGAGAATTTATTCTTGTTGAGAATTCGATCCTGACATTGGTTAAGAGAGTCTATTTGTTTAAAAAACGAAGGGTAATATGAATTAGATTCTAACATCTTTTCAAGTTCTTTTATCCTGTGCTTGAGCCAGTCATTGTCGTCCTGTAACCGAGAAATTTGTTGATAACTCATTGTTACTTGGAAAGCTTAAAGTCCAGGGACTGAACTTGACAAGAGATAAACTCTAAAGTACAAGGACCAAAAGTGACAACGTGTGAAACTTGAAAGTTTAGGGTCACAAATGACAAACGACTGAAACCTTGAAGTACGGGGGCTGAAAGCGACACAAATAGAAACTTAAAAACTACAAGGACTAAAAGTGACACAAACTGAAACTTAAAACTAGAAGGACTAAAAATAACATATACTAAAACTACTAACTAGAAGGACTAAAAGTGTAAATTTTGAAACTTCTAACGGACTTAATTGGACACTAACGAAAATGGACTAAAATGAAATAAAAACTAACCAAACTAACTGACTAACTGGACTAACGGAGACTTAACGGAAAAGGACCAAAATGTTAAGCATTTAACGACAAACTAACGAAATCCGTTAGTTACTATTCATCATCTTCTCCAACGTGACACACCTGCAAAACTCGAAAACGGTTAGAAATAATTAATGCAAAACGATCGTTAAAGCTCCCTGATCAGTCCTTAACAGATTAAAATTCAACCGGTCAACCCACGATCACAAACGAACCAACCGAAAACTTTTCGAAAAACGATCGAAAACTTTAAAAAACAATATGGGTTAAAACTTTTCAACCAAAAATGATCGTTTATGTTCCCTTAAGCTCCCTCAACTGATTAAATCTCGAAACAATCTCTCAAACTTTCGAACGAAGCAACCGAAATTTTTTCGGAAACCAAATGAAGACTTAAAAGTTCAATATGTGTTGAAATTTTTCGATAGAAATCGATCGTTTGGACTTTGTAAGCAACCCTTAACAATTTAAAATTGAAAAAGTTCGTTCACCATCACTACCGAATCAACCGAAATAATTTCGAAAAACCGATCGAAAATCTCAAAACTTGTTTCTTGTCGTGAGATTTGGTTCGCTGGACACCGGGAGAGGAGATGCAAGGGACCGGTCGGGGAGACACCGGTCGGGGAGGGACCGGCGGCGAGGCACCGGTCGGGGAGGCACCGGTCGTGGCTTGACACCAGGCTTTAGTTAACATCGGGCGCACGAGACACCGGTCGGGGAGGCACCGGTCGGCGAGATGGTCAAGGTCCGGGAGTTGTGACCCCGGGAGATAGGATACCAGTCAAGCCCCCAGTCCGGTCGAATGGCACCGGGCGTTAGGGATGGAAACGATAGATATGTGATATATATATATATATATATGCGATGTATATATGACTGCGATGCAGAGAAATCAAACAGATGCCAAATTCCACCAACCCACTAGTTATTTATCACCCAATCAAAAAGAACACCCGGTCAAACACAATCACAATTTAAAAACAACTCACAAACTTAAAAACAACCCACTTAAAAACAATCACTTGCCCAACCCGGTCGAAGCAAGGGTCCGGTCAGATCCGGTCAAAAGATCGGTCGATGGTCCGGTCGATAACAGATAACACTTTTCGATTTACGATTAAGCAGATTGAACAGATCAAATTGATAACAGATAAACTCAAACACAAACGATAGGAATTCTTTTGGAGTGGACTTGCTACCTATGGCTATAGGTGGGTTTGACGTGGTTATAGGCATGGATTGGTTAGTAAGGCATAAGGCGGACATCTTCTGTTCCAAAAAGATGATCCAAGTACCTTTATCGGAAAATGGCGTGGATACCATTTATGGGGAAAAAGGAAAGAGAAGCAATCCTATTATCTCATCTCTAAAGGCTCGCAAGTTCTTAGCGAAGGGTGACCCTTCGTACTTGGCCTACGTGGTGGACGCAAAGAAAGAAAAGAAGTCGGTAGAAGATGTAGAGGTGGTACAAGATTTTCCGGACGTCTTCCCGGAAGACTTACCCGGGTTGCCACCGGAACGACAAGTAGAATTTCAGATCGACCTTACTCCGGGAGCGGCTCCGATAGCCCGAGCTCCATATCGTTTGGCACCGACAGAAATGAAGGAAATGATGTCGCAATTGCAAGAGTTGTTGGAGAAGGGCTTCATTCGACCGAGTTCGTCACCATGGGGAGCACCGGTGTTGTTCGTGAAGAAAAAGGACGGGTCCATGAGGATGTGCATAGATTACCGGGAGTTGAATAAAGTCACGGTGAAGAACAAGTATCCCTTACCTCGTATCGATGATCTTTTTGATCAACTTCAAGGCGCGGGATGTTTCTCTAAGATTGATCTTCGATCTGGTTATCATCAGGTGAGAGTGAAGAAGGAGGATATTCCGAAGACGGCTTTCCGAACGCGCTACGGTCATTACGAGTTTTTGGTAATGCCTTTCGGTCTAACCAACGCTCCAGCCGTGTTCATGGATTTGATGAACCGTGTGTGTCGACCATTCTTGGATAAATTTGTGATCGTCTTCATCGACGATATTTTAATATATTCAAGGGATGAGTCCGAGCATGGTAAACACTTACGGGAAGTATTAGAAGTTTTAAGGAGGGAGAAGTCGCGAAATTCTCGAAGTGCGAATTCTGGCTCCAAGAGGTGCAATTCTTGGGGCATGTGGTATCAAAGGACGGGGTAAAAGTGGATCCGACAAAGTTCGATGCAATGATGAGTTGGGAGCCTCCAACAAGTCCGATGGAGATTCGAAGCTTCTTGGGTTTGGCGGGCTACTACCAGCGTTTCATTCAAGACTTTTCCAAGATAGCTACACCGATCACCTCTCTTACAAGGAAGAACGTCAAGTTTCTTTGGACATATGCACAAGATCAAGCCTTTCAGACGCTCAAGAGGAAATTGTGCGAAGCTCCGATATTATCCCTACCCGAAGGATCGGAAGACTTTGTGGTGTTTAGTGACGCTTCCAAGATGGGACTTGGGTGTGTCCTAATGCAAAGGGGGAAAGTAATAGCCTACGCGTCGCGTCAGTTAAAGGATAATGAGAAGAACTATCCGACTCATGATTTGGAGTTGGCGGCGGTAGTTTTCGCGTTAAAGTTGTGGCGACACTACTTGTATGGGACCAAGTGTACTCTTTTCACGGATTACAAGAGTCTCAAGCACATCTTCGATCAAAAGGAACTCAACATGCGACAAAGGAGATGGCTAGAACTTTTGAAGGATTACGATTGCGATTTACTCTACCATCCCGGTAAGGCCAACGTGGTGGCGGATGCGTTGAGTCGAAGGAGTCATGATGGAGGTGTCAAATTGTCACTTACCAAAATCGATGTGGTGTCGAGTTTGTTGGAAAGTATAAGACGAGCCAAGCGGAAGCACTTAAAGAAGAGAACCTCAAAGCCGAGGTTATGTCCAAGCAAAAGGAACTCTTAACAGAAGATGGTCGTGGACTCAAACTTTTTCAAGGGCGAATTTGGGTGCCAAAGATTGGGGGAAATCGTGACTTACTTCTCGAGGAAGCACATAAATCGAAATATTCTATACATCCCGGTAGCACCAAGATGTATAGAGACCTAAAGTTGAATTATTGGTGGCCGGTGATGAAGCTGGATGTGGCTAACTATGTGGAAAGGTGTGTCACATGCCTTCAAGTCAAAGCGGAGCATCAAAGGCCGTATGGGAGTTTGCAACCGTTGTCCATTCCCGAGTGGAAATGGGACAACATCACTATGGATTTCGTGACGAAGTTACCAAAGACCTTGCGTGGGCACGACACCATTTGGGTAATTGTTGACCGGTTGACAAAAAGTGCGCATTTCCTTGCAATGCGGGAGACCTTGCCAATGGAGAAGTTAGCCAAGCTTTATATTGATGAGTTGGTATCGAGGCACGGAGTTCCGCAATCTATTGTATCGGATCGGGACAGCCGATTCACTTCGAACTTTTGGGCTAGTTTGCAAAAGGAGTTGGGTACTCGACTAAATTTGAGCACGGCGTATCATCCTCAAACGGATGGTCAAAGCGAGAGGACGATCCAGATGCTAGAAGATATGTTGAGATCGTGTGTAATAGACTTCGGGGGAAGTTGGGATTCACATCTACCTTTGGTAGAGTTCGCGTACAACAACAGTTACCATTCTAGTATTGGAATGGCACCGTTCGAGGCCTTGTATGAGCGGAAGTGTAGAACCCCAGTTTGTTGGCTAGAAGCGGGCGGAAAGCAATTCGCCGGGCCGGAAATAGTGCAAGAGACGGCGGACAAGGTGAAGGAGATTCGGGAGAGGCTAAAGGCGGCACAAGACCGACAAAAGAGTTATGCGGACAAGAAGAGAAGACCGATTGAGTTTCAAGTGGGCGACCGAGTCATGTTGAAGGTGTCTCCGTGGAAGGGGACCATACGGTTCGGAAAACGTGGGAAGCTTAGTCCTCGTTTCCTTGGGCCATTCGTCATCTTGGAGAAAATCGGGTTACAAGCCTACCGGTTGGATTTACCACCAGAAATGGATGGGATACATCCTACTTTTCACGTGTGCTATCTTCGGAAGTGCCTAGCCGAGGAGGAAAACATGATTCCCTTGTCAGAGATTCTGGTGGACAATGGAAATCGTTGTGTGGAAGAACCGAAGTCGATTTTGGAATCGAAAGTAAAGAAATTACGGCATAAAGATGTGGTGATGATAAAGGTTGAATGGAAGCACCATCGGGGTGCTAATATCACGTGGGAGTCCGAGGACGATATGAAAAAGCGTTATCCTCACTTGTTTGCTTAGAGTAAGATTTCGGGGACGAAATCCCATTTAGGTGGGGAGGATTGTAACACCCGTAAATTCTTAAGGTAAGTATCTTGTCTCTCTCAATACATTAATTGTGCTTATGAGTGAATACGTGTCTTTGTGCTCACCTTTATGATCATTATTGTGTCGAAACGTCATATAATTGAGATACCTTTGTTAATCGTTCGAACCTCTCACTCGCTATCGAATTTGGTTAAGTTTCGGGCTGTTTTGGGTTGGCGCGATTGTGCCTGGCGATTGTGCCATTGGCACTATCGCCGGAGGCACTATCGACAGGGACATACCGTGGGCTGAGGGATGCCAGTGATTGTGCCCCGCGATTGTGCCTTAGCACTATCGCCAAAGGCACTATCGCCGAGCTTGTACCGTGGGGGTGGGAACCTTCGCGATTGTGACATACGATAGTGCCCATGGCACTATCGCCAGGCACTATCGCCGACGGGGGAGTTCCATTTAAATGAGTTCCAGCCGATTTTCATTTCATTCCTTACATTTCATCTTTTCTCTTTGGCGATTTTGAGAGCTCAAAACCACACCCATACCTCTCCAAACCCTAACTCTCATTTATTGCAAACCATTTTGGTGGTTGGGGTTGTGGACCTTGCATTTACTACCTACCAAGAAGATTTCTAGGGTTTCTTCAAGTTCACCTTATCCACTTCAAGTCTCATCTCCTCTAACTCCTAGGGTTTGACACTTTTCTAGGTTTTGGTCCAAAAACCTATATTGTGAGTCTACTAACCTTTGTTAAAACTAGATACACATCATATTCTTCTAGTTGTTGTTATTTATCTCTATATGTTCAAGGATGTGGGATTTAATTATGAAGAAAAGTTGAGAATGTGATTTTGTGTGAAATGCCATGTTTTACTTTATGGGTCGGGTATTGGGCGTTGACTCCATGAATATATATATATATATATATATATATATATATATATATATATATATATATATATATATTGGATATCTTGGCATGATTTGGGATGTATGGATTATAGTAGATGATAAATTCTACCCGAAATGCTTTTTGGTGATTAAATGTCTAAACATTGATTATGTTGGTATTTGGGTCTCATAATGGACTTATGTGTTAGGATGGTAACATTGTACCCTTGGTTGGTATCGAAATGTGTTGGTTGAAATATACCTCAAGACCTCCTATAAATTATGTTGGACGAACCAAGTCAGTAGACACTAGGAGGATGTAGTCTTGGGCGCCACTGTGATGGTATGTGCCTAGACCTCCGGCATTCGAGAAATTTTCTTTGGTATAGTCCTCGGGTGTGCCGGGCCTTTCGGATGTCTCTTAATAGATGGCATCAAGGTATATCGACTCTTTGGGTGTAACTTGATTGGTGCTATGGGTCTCCCCTATTGACTCCACATATATTGAACTCTGGTTAACTGCTGATAAGAATTGTAACTGATCATGCATGCTTATTATTGTTCAACTCACTAGGCTTTTTGGCCTAACACTTGTTTGGTGTCGATGTGTATCTCAGGTTCTAGTGGCGCCGTTCCTAAGCAGGTTTAGATGCTTTGGGGATTTTGCACTTGGACGCTACTTCTTTTGGGATTGAACCGTTGGGCTTATAGATGACAACCCTTTTGTAATCTCTTTTCTAGATGTAGAAATTAGATTAGTTGGTTGTTATTTTATTTTCCGTTAAAATTACAATTGTGATTAAACAGGTTATTTATATATTCCCCATTTTTGGGAGGCTCTTGCTATGACAATTTTAGTATACCTCATATCCGTTTTTCAGATTTTTGTTATCCCTATTTTTAGGGGGTTACAAGTTGGTATCAGAGCTTTAGTTTAAGTGAACTAGGTATCGTTGTAGCATATCTAGACTTAAGATTTAGACTGTTTTGATTTCACTGTCCTCTTGGGGTAAAAATCCTAGGTGGGGAGAGTGTTAGGTTACAAAATTACACTAATTGAGAGTTGTGATGATAGTGACAAGAATTCTCGTGTATGGTTCGTTCATAATTTCACTTAGCTACTGCTATTATGAATGCATTGTTACATGAGCATACTTGATTTACTGTTATCGCGATAATTGATGAATGTATTAGTACGTACAATGAGTTAAACTCGCTTAGTCTTTTCTCAATCTCCTTCTCGTGCTTGTATGGCAGTGATCAATGGTTAATACTCGAAGTAGATTACCGGATATGCCAGAGGGTCAACCAGAAGTGGAATCTGCAGCTGTACGACCTCCTGTGGGTGTAACCACCGATGACATTCCTATACCCAGAATCTTAGGAGGAGGGCCTGAGCATATTCCGCGCCGGAACCTCAATGCCAGTAACGCCATCATGGAAGAAGTTACCATGGAGACCCGACTTAGGGATAGCATGATGATGGCCATGAATGCGGCCTTGGCTCAACAACAGTTGGCCATGACTTCGGCCATGACCCAACAGCAAGAGTTTTTCATGAAACTCCTAGAGGATCGAGACGCTAGCCACCGACAACATGAGACGATGGCTGAAAACGTTATTGTGGGGTCGAGTGGACCAAATGTGGTAACGGTTGAGGAACCATCCGCTGAAGGGATCCGGACGAAGACTAAGGGGTGCACTTACAAGGCGTTTCTGGGGTGCCACCCTAAGGAGTTTGCGGGTTCGGATAACCCGGTTGCTTGCATGTACTGGCTCAAAGAGGTAGAGATGGCCTTTGAGTCAAGCGAGTGTGACCCCTCTCAACGGGTCAAGTTTGCTTCCCAACTACTTCGGGGAGAGGCTTTGATTTGGTGGAATCTCACTCGATCAGTCCTCACTCCTGAAGTTCTGGCTAAGTTAACTTGGCCGGTATTCAAGGAGAAGATTATGGACAAGTATTGTAGTGAGCGTTCGATGGACAAGTTGGAGCGGGAGTTCAGAGATCTGAAGAAAGGGAACCTGTCTGTGGTTGGCTACTCCAAACTCTTTTTGGAGAAACTAAACTTGGCGGGACATCTAGTCCCTGATGAGAGGTCAAAGATTAAAGCCTATCATCAAGGGTTACCGACCGGGATGCGATCGGAGGTAAGGAATGCTAAGTGTTCGACGTTACAAGAGGTTATCGAAGAGTCCTTGCTCGTGGAGGACGACATCAATGCCGAAAGGGAAGAGAAGAGGCTTGTCGGTGAGAAACGAAAGTGGGAAGGGCCATCTGGGCCCGTTCGACAATCAAAACCCTTTGTAAGCGGGAGAGCGGGTGATCATCGTCGTGAAGACCGGTGGTGCCACAAGTGCAAGTCAAAGCACTCAGGGCCGTGTGTTGCAAGAACTTATTCCGGTCCAACGGGGTGTGCCAAGTGTGGTAGGAAGGACCACATGACTCGAGAGTGTCCCATCCGGGGGCCGGTATGCTATGAGTGCAGAGAACCAGGGCATATGAAGAGGGATTGCCCAAAACTAGTGGGAGGTAATGGTGGAAATTCCGTGGGTTCGACGGCTAGAGTCGAGCAACCACCAAGGGTGCCCAGTCGAGCTTTCCGGATGACTACTGAGGAGGCAAAGGAGACCGCGGATGTTGTTTCGGGTACGTTCCTAGTAAACTCCTTGCCTGCTCGTGTTTTGTTTGATTCGGGTGCTACATGTTCCTTTGTGTCGGATACTTTTTGTAAACAATTCACCACTCCTATTAGTGTCCTTCCCGATGCATTAGTAGTAGAAGTAGCTAATGGGGATCAAGTAATCGTTCGAGACTCCAGTGGATTACGCGGCTTGTGCCGCGACTTCCACTCGCGGCGTAAGTCGCGCAGCTTCTCAAAGGCATACACCCCAGTGGATTACGCGGCTTGTGCCACGACTTCCACTCGCGGCGTAAGTCGCGCAACTCACTGCCCAATCGAGGACTGATCAAAACTTCCAAATCAACATCATGAAGTTACTATAATCAAGAATAACAATTAAGCAATAAATTCCTATTTTGATAACCACATAATCGCAAGATTAACAAGGCCTTAAGTTTTCCTGAAATTCCGGATATTACAATCCTCCCCCACCTAATTTGGATTTCGTCCCCGAAATCACCTTTGTACAAATAAATGAGGATATCTTTTCTTCATGTCCTCTTCCGATTCCCAAGTCACGTTAGCACCCCGATGATGCTTCCATTGGACCTTCACCATTGTCACTTCCTTATGCCGCAATTGTTTTGTCTTTGACTCTAGAATAGCTTCCGGTTCTTCTACACATCAGTTCTCGTTGTCCACCCGAATTTCTGTCAATGGAATAACACTTTCCTCTTCGGCTAAACACTTACGAAGGTAGCAAACATGAAAGGTAGGATGGATTCCGTCCATCTCCGGCGGTAAGTCCAGCCGATATGCTTGGAGTTCGACCTTCTCCAAGATCGTGAAGGGCCCAAGGAAACGGGGACTAAGCTTCCCGCGCTTCCCGAAACGGATGATCCCCTTCCAAGGCGACACTTTCAACATGACCCGATCTCCCACTTGGAAGTCAACTGGCCTCCTTTTCTTGTCCGCGTAACTCTTTTGTCGGTCTTGGGCCGCCTTCAATCGTTCTCGAATACCTTTCACCTTATCCGACGTTGCTTGCACAATTTCCGGACCCGCAAATTGCTTCTCTCTCGCCTCGAGCCAACACACCGGTGTCCTACACTTTCGTCCGTAAAGTCCCTCAAATGGGGCCATCCTGATACTCGAATGGTAACTGTTATTGTAGGCGAATTCCACTAATGGCAAGTGCGAATCCCAAGCCCCTCCAAAGTCTATGACGCACGATCGAAGCATGTCCTCGAGAGTTTGAATCGTCCTCTCACTTTGTCCGTCGGTTTGGGGATGGTATGCCGTACTCAACTTAACCTTCGTGCCCAACTCCCTTTGCAAACCATCCCAAAACTTGGAAGTAAACCAACTATCCCTATCCGAAACTATGGATAACGAAACACCGTGACGAGACACCACCTCATCAATATAAAGTTTAGCTAATTTGTCCATCGGTAACGTCTCCCGCATTGCCAGGAAATGTGCACTCTTGGTAAGTTTGTCCACCACTACCCAAATAGTGTCGTGACCCTTTAAGGTCTTCGACAACTTGGTGACAAAGTCCATAGTGATGTGTTCCCACTTCCATTCCGGAATGGTCAAAGGTTGCAAGCTTCCATAGGGCCTTTGATGTTCCTCCTTGATTTGAAGGCAAGTAACGCACCGTTCCACATAGTTGGCCACATCGAGTTTCATCACCGGCCACCAGTAGTGTAATTTCAAATCTCTATACATTTTGGTGCTACCGGGATGGATGGAGTACTTTGACTTGTGTGCTTTCAAAAGCAATTCGCGGTTTCCCCCGATTTTCGGCACCCAAATCCTCATTTGAAATAACTTAAGACCACGGCTATCCTCCGATAACAACTCTCTTTGCTTTACCATGACCTCGGCCTTGAGATTTTCCTCGTGAAGTGCTTCGGCTTGACTCCTCTTGATGTCCTCCACAAGACTTGACATCACTTCGATCCTAGCAAACGATACTTTACTTACCCCTCCATAACTCTTTCGGCTTAGGGCGTCCGCTACTACATTGGTTTTACCGGGGTGGTAAAGCAATTCACAATCATAATCTTTCAAGAGCTCCAACCATCTTCTCTGACGCATATTGAGGTCCTTTTGGTCGAAAATGTACTTCAAACTCTTATGGTCAGTGAATAAAGTACACTTCGTCCCGTAAAGGTAGTGCCGCCATAACTTTAAGGCAAACACCACCGCTGCTAGCTCCAAATCATGCGTAGGGTAATTCTTCTCGTGCTCTTTGAGTTGTCGCGATGCATACGCGATCACCTTCCCTCTTTGCATCAAAACGCATCACAATCCCGACTTAGAGGCGTCACTATACACCACGAAATCTTTGGATCATTCGGGTAAGGATAATATCGGTGCTTCACATAACTTCCTTTGAAGGGTTCGGAAGGCGTTCTCTTGCGTTTCGGTCCAAACGAATTTAGCGTTCTTCTTTGTCAATGACGTGAGCGGGGACGCAACCTTCGAAAAATCTCGAATAAACCGCCGGTAGTAACCGGCTAGACCTAAGAAACTCCTTATCTCCGTTGGGCTCGTTAGGGGTTCCCAATTCATCATTGCCTCGATTTTCGCCGGATCCACCTTCACTCCATCTTTTGACACCACGTGACCCAAGAATTGCACTTCTTGTAGCCAGAATTCGCACTTCGAAAATTTAACGAATAATTTCTCCCTTCGAAGAATCTCCAGAACTTCCCGTAGATGTTGTCGATGCTCCAACTCGTCATGGGAGTAGATGAGGATGTCGTCAATGAAGACTATAACGGACTTATCCAATAAGGGTCGAAACACTCGATTCATCAAGTCCATAAATACGGTCGGAGCATTAGTCAACCCAAACGACATGACTAGGAACTCGTAGTGACCGTACCTCGTTCGGAAAGCAGTCTTCGGTATATCACTCTCCTTCACCCGCACTTGATGATAGCCGGATCGCAGGTTTATCTTTGAGAAACATCCCGCTCCTTGAAGTTGATCGAAGAGATCGTCGATTCGTGGAAGTGGATACTTATTCTTTATGGTAACTTTGTTGAGTTCACGGTAGTCTATACACATCCGCATAGACCCGTCTTTCTTCTTCACAAATAACACCGACGCTCCCCAAGGCGACGAGCTCGGTCGTATAAATCCTTTCTCGAGTAGTTCTTGGAGCTGCGTCATCATCTCTTGTATTTTTGTCGGGGCTAAACGGTAGGGAGCACGAGCAATCGGAGCGGCTCCCGGAGTAAGGTCGATGTGAAATTCCACTTGTTGTTCCGGTGGGAGTCCAGGTAGATCGTCCGGAAAGACATCCGGGTAGTCGCATACCACCTCTACCTCTTCTAACTTCTTCTTCTCTAGCTTCGCGTCGATCACAAAAGCTAGGTACGACTCGCATCCCTTGGCCAGGCTCTTGTGTGCCTTGAGTGACAATATAATCATGTTGGTTCCTCGGTTCCTTTCTCCGTAGACTATCACTTCACCACCCTTAGGCAAGGGTACTCGAATCAACTTCTTAGAACAAAAGATACCAACGTCGTGCTTAGCCAACCAATCCATTCCCACTATCACATCAAATCCCCCGATACTGGCCGGTAACAAATCTATGACGAAAGGTTCTCCATCTAACTCTATGGTACACCCTACATAACAATCCCTAACTACCATATGTTTTCCATTGGCTACCTCTACTACTAGAGCTTCATTTAGCAAACTACAAGGAGTAGTGAAGTTCTTGCAAAAAGAGGTAGATACAAAAGATCGGTTCACACCGGAATCGAACAAAACACGGGTAGGTAGAGAGTTCACTAGAAACGTACCCGACACTACGTCCGTCGTCTCTCTCGCTTCATCTGCAGTCATCTTGAAGGCCCGACTTGGCGCCTTCGGTTTCACTTCTTTCCTCGACAAAGTCCCACTCGATGCCCCTTGGTTACCCTTTGCTAGCTTAGGGCAATCGCGCTTAATGTGACCCGGTTCCCGGCACTCATAACAAACTCCCCGCGAGGGGTAATCCCGGCTCAGGTGGTCCTTTCTCCCACACTTGAAACACTCCAAAGCCGCAGAAAACGGTTTCGGGTTGCAAGGCCCAAAGTGCTTACTTTTGCACTTGGGGCACCATCTTGCATCTTGGCGTTGATCCATGCTCCTTCCCCCGCTAAAGGGTTTGGAAGATCGTGCGGGCCCGGTTGGCCCCTCCCACTTTCTCTTCTCACCCTGCTGCTTCCTCTCTTCTCTCTCTTGTAGAAGATCATCTTCCACTAACTGAGCAGCCTCGATGACCTCTTGCAACGTAGACCCTTGAGCGTTTCTCACACCCGTCTTCATCTCTGTTGGTAACCCTTTCACGAATGCCTTCATCTTGGACCCTTTATCCGTTGCCAAGTGTTCGACCAAACTGAGCTTGTCCATGAATAGTTTGGCGTAATCGGCGACCGACAAGTTACACTTCTTCAAACTTCGGAACTCATCCTCTATTTTGTCGAGCGCTCTCTCGTTACAATACTTCTCCATGATTTTCTTCTTGAATGTTGGCCAAGTGAGCTTGGCAAAAACCTCCGGTGTGAGCGCTCTTCGAGTGACGTTCCACCAACTCAAAGCATCCCCTCTAAGCAGTTGAGAGGCAAACTTGACTCTCTGAGAGTCCGCATACTCGCTTGATTCGAAAGCCATCTCTACATCTTGGATCCATCTCATGCAGACTAACGGGTCGGTCGTCCCAGAGAATTCTGGAGCCCGACTACACAAGAAGGTCTTGAAAGAACAACTCCCTTCCTTCCTCTTATCAACTCTAACTGCATGCTCCTCTGTTCCGGATTATCAACACCACCCGATCCCACCACTGCATTGTCCCCCACCGTCTCATGCCTCTGGTTACTTGCATCCCTGTCCTCAAATGCTTTCATGAGCTTCTCATCCCGTTTGTCCATCGCAGAGTTCATCATCTGCATTAAGCTAGCCAATAGGACCGACTGAGGGTCCACCTCTTGGACAACCGGGTCCGTTGTTTCCAAGTTCACTTGAGGAATCGGATCTACGATCCCTTCTAGCATTGGTGGTATCGGCGGAATGACCTGGTTCGTCGCTTCGTTTGCTCGTCGAGTAACTTATGGGGCGGTTACACTCGTCTCATTCGCATCCTCGGCTGCCCCGACTCGACTCCTTGTGTTAAATATATTGGACTGTCACACACGATATGGTTCATACCTGTTAGTTCTTTAAAAGATAACCGGTTTAGTACGTACTAATACAAGGATTAATCATTATAATAACAACTTCAAATATACTCACGTAATCATAAATTCATAACGACACTGGCCAAGTGAGATTGTGAACGTATTTTACACAAGAATTCTTGTTATCATCATCATAAATCTCAATCAATGAAATTCCGAAATCCTAATACTCTCCCCACCTAAGAATGCTCTACCCAAGTGGACAATGATTCAATAAGTATAGCCAGTCTAGGTATGCTAAGGTCATCATCTGGTTCACTTAAACTAGAGCTCTGATACCAACTTGTAACACCCCAAAATGGGACTAACAAAAATTTCCAGAAAATGGAAATATGGTATGCATAAAATGCCAAAGCATGAGCTTGTACAAAAAGGAACAATAAATGGCCGTTAATTACAAGTTTGTAATAAGAAGCAATAATAGATGACAACTTCCTAATCTAAATCTCGCTAGATATATGATTACAGTCAGTTGTCAACTATCTCCAAAAGAACGGTCTTCAAGAGTGGCATCCTAAAATGCTCCCAAACTCACCACTAAAAGTCGATTAAGCTTCCTTGGCGCTCGCGCCACTAGAACCTGAGATACATACCAACAATCAAGTGTTAGACCAAACGGGTCTAGTGAGTTAAATAAGAACATGATATACAATCATAAAGCATACTATGAACAGTTATAGACCTCTAATCTCAAAAATCCAAGCGGGGACAACCATGGGGGAGACCCATCACACCAATGAGTTTTACCTCGAGACAATGTACCTTGATGTTCACCCGTTTGAGCAACATCCCGAAGGCCCGACACACTTGAAGACTACCTCCCAGGCATTACTCCAAATGGCGGAGGTCTAGGCGCATACCGACATGGTGGCACCCTAGATTACATCCTCCTAGCACTTACTCATGGTTCATTCTATGTACGTACGATATCCGTCTCTATACACTACGCCTTACCCATAAGATACGTGTATAAGACTCCAAACAATCCCAAGCATAATTTAGGTACAAAACTCTAAAACCTGCAAATATTCCAATATCATCCATGGCTTCTCAAAATACATATCATCAAGCACAAGCATCAAGAATAATAGTCTCCTTAATATCCACAATGATAACCACGATTGTATCTCCAAAATCTCAAAGATAACAGTTAGGTCAAAACTTATCAGATGATTAGATTTCTACACATACATGCATTATTAAACAAGTAAGCATATAAAGTATGTATCTCTTTGAAAATATTGCAAGGAACTCACTATCTAGGTTTTATAGCAAAACCCTAGAAACTTGGAAGAACTCTAGGAATGGATGGAGGTGATGAAGACTTGAAGTCTTGAGAACTTGAGGTAGATGGAGACCCAATAAATGCTTTCACCTACCAATCTTTGCTATAAATGATGAGAGGCTTAAGAGAAGAGGAAAAATCGCCCAAAACCTAGTTCTCTCGATATGGATCTGATTTTTGTGATAGAAGTGAGAAGAAATCGGCCAAATGGGGGTTTTGGGGCTTGCAGGTCGCCCCGCGACGTGCAACTGCGGCATAAGTCGCCCGTGTGCACCAATACGTAGACTTCAATGGATTACGTGGCTTGTGCCGCGACTTCCACTCGCGGCGTAAGTCGCGCAGCTTCTCAAAGGCATACAACCCAGTGGATTACGCGGCTTGTGTCGCGACTTCCACTCGCGGCGTAAGTCGCGCAACTCACTTCCCAATCGAGGACTGATCAAAACTTCCAAATCAACATCATGAAGTTACTATAATCAAGACTAGCAATTAAGCAATAAATTTCTATTTTGATAACCACATAATCGCAAGATTAACAAGGCCTTAAGTTTTCTTGAAATTCCGGATGTTACAGTTTTTCCAGAAAGAAATCGACCAATATGCAAAAATCAATAAAATCAAAAACCAAGAAACTCTGATTTTGCAGAAATCGATTATGAACTCAGATATTCAGATAAACACATAAATGCGAATATTATCAAATAAGCGATTAAAGGGTTTTAGACAAACCTTTTTGATCGTATCGAATAAAATTAATTTGATTCTGCTCTGATACCAATTGTAGATCCCAGATACAATGCAATCACGAACAATAATTAATCAATGAAGAACAATGAATGAATCACAACCTCTAGTCATATGATTGATATTCAATAAAGGTTTAGGTTTACAGATAGAATATCTGATAAGCAAAAGTAAACCTATTGACTAGAATGATAATGAATACGTCTCTAACCTAAAACTAGGTTAACAAAACACTTTAAATATGGACGACTAAGGCCTAATGGGATTTAGGCCCATTTACAAACCAACTTTCAAACAATTACAATTCGACCCTTATAAATGCGTTATACAACTTTCAGCGTACTAGGACTTTCAGTCCTAACAATAGTTAAGGTAAGAAATGTAATAATGGATTTGACCCTTAACCACTATTAATTAGTGTTGATCTAATGGTTTATATTAAGTCCCAAAATAACTCGTAAATTAATTTAGAAGTGAATTTTCAGTCGCTCTTCAATTAAGACTGATCCAATGATAAACATCCATTTTTACCCTTATCACTATAACTATTATTTTTGTCGAAAACCAATTATATGTATATGTAATATATATACATTTATTTTGGGTTTTCAGACGAATCAGATGGTCAAAATTCAATCTCAACTGGAACCCAAATATCCACCAAGAGTCGAATTGTCTGATTCCAAGACATTCAGGTCACAAACACCTCATTTTCCGATTTGAGTTTTTGGATCGTTCAAATTTTACATACTCTACTTACACATATACCTGCTTGACAAAAATCCTGGATCCACGATCAAAATAATTTCTTGATGACTTAAATAGTTTGGTCAACTCCCAAGTGGACTAATGAATTTGGTACATGAGAGTCTTCCCTTTGCTAATTTTGTTAATGAAGGCCTTTTATCATATCATTTAAAACTATCTCCTTTTTTTCCTTTAAAAAGTTACCCATAATTAATTGGACTATAATTTCAAACCATTCCACTTATGAATCAAGAATATGATTTGGGTCCTAAAGTTTTTAATAAAAATATTTTAAATTATACCTTTTTATTCTTATTCTTTGATTTATTTTTATTTCGAAAAACGTTGGCAGGCAAGGAGCATATACTTTTTATCAACTCATAAAAACATATATACGTGTACATAAATATGATATATTAAAAAAATTGTATCAATAAAACGTTAAAGATTATGCTTATAAAGCTATAAGTAAGCGAGTAAGCCAAAAATGTCCTTCACATTGGTGATCTTGAAAGTGGGTTTCGTGTGGGACTGAATAGGGTTGCCGATAATTAATTTTTGTCCAAATATCTTTATAAAACATTTTAAACATATTTGTGAAATTATGTGCAACACCCCGATTTTCGGAAGGTATAATTTCAAGTTAATACAGAAATCGGTATTTTAAGGGAAAAAGAAGAAATTGGATTTTGGACTTGAATCCTAGGTTTTATAGTCTTGTTGGATGAAAAATTCAATTACTAGTCCAACGGTTCTTTCCGGAGCAAAATCGGAGGTAAAACGAATAAGTTATGACCAAAACAGTGATCGGACATGAAAAATGAAGAAAATCGGACGAACAGTGCACAAGGCGACTTTCAGCGCGACTTAGGGTCATCCGGGCGAGTTGTGGCACGGGTTTGGCCGCATGGTAACCCGCGCAGAGCCCTGTTCGAGCATAAAACCCGATTTTCAGCACCCAAACTTCATTCATTCATAACTTTTGCATCTCAACTCCGTTTTTGGTGATTCACGTTGTCATAGTCTCATTTTTAAGAGCTTTTCAAGACCATAACAAGATAATGGAAGTCTATTGGTATATACAAGAGTATTTTGTAGTGGAAAGCTCCTCATCTCTCTTAATGTTAAGTTATGGTTTGATGATTTCATCATTTTCCCTTTCATCCTTCAACTTGGGTGTGATTTTGTTTACTTGTGTGGTGAAGGAAACCTTGTAGATGTGTTGGATCTAAGATCTAGGGAGATTGCTTGAAGATTTCAAGCCTTCATCAAAGGAGATTGAGAGTCCAAGAATCTCTAAATCTTTAGAGAGAGAAAGTAGAGAGAGAAAGTATAGAAGCGCAAAGTTCACTGATGTATTGAAATGTAAGTCCAAAGTTACAAAACAAAGGCTCTAAGGGGACTTAAATACCCCTAGCCTTTACAAAACAGATATGAACAATAAGCACAGTATAGGCTAGAAAATAAATACAATGATTACTATAAAAACAGATCTAACAATCTCCCCCTTAGTAATCATTGGCGCCGTGGTCTTCAAAAACAATCTTCAAAAAACAGCATAGACCAACCAGGCGACTTTGGAGAATCACTTACGCTCTTCTCGTTGATGAAGTCTATTCAAACCAACTAAAACTTCCAGTCGTCTTAGAGTTGAGTGGAGATTCAATCTCTCTTGAATTGAATCTAAAGTCTTCTGGATAAGACGGATTTCATCATTATCAACCAGGAATGCATTTTCTCTTGATTCCAAAAATCATCTTTTGGCTTCCTTCAGACGTTGTTCTAACTGTAGCTTGATCACTTTTAAGGTTCCTGTTGGATCATAATTGTATTCAAGATTAAAGGGTTTAAACTGTATTTACTTGATAGTTAAAGTTTGGGGTTTAAATTGTAATAGATTAATAGTTGTTAAGCTATTGGGCCCAAGCCCATTAGGCCTTTTAGCCTAAGTATAAATAGTTTTAGTTAATTAGTTTTAGGTTAATCCTCTCATTAGTATCATTATCATAATTATTGTTTAGAGATAGGTAGCAAGTTTTCTCTGTATTCAAAGGGTATCAAGAACACTCAAGGGTTTCATTGTTTATTCAAGGGATTGGTATGTTACTTTGATTTATATATCTCTTGATTATTATTGTGTTGCTTGATTACTTGATTGATTATTTACCAACTAGATTAAACTGGGATAACAAGTGGTATTAGAGCCAAAAGAATCAAAATTGTTTTCGATTTTACTATTCACAGATTACTATTCATCGAATTTACTGTTCATCGAAGTTACTATTCATGCGAGTACTGTTCATCCGATTTCATGAATATGTGTGCGTTTCGGTTTAAGATTGATCTGATTAGGTGTGTCGTGTGCTATTGAACACTATCTGATCGATTAATTTCTTTGAGAATTAACAAGTGGTTGAATTTATTGATTTTGTGTTTTCTGGGTTTGCATGAATATCGTCTGTGTTCATAAAATTGATGCATGAAAGTTGCAATTGATCTATGATTTTGATTTCATTGTGATTGATATGTGTTTCTGGTTACAAAGATATAGTTTTCTGCATTCAATTTTTGGTAATTAAAGTGTTTTTTTTTTCTGGGTTGTTCATCGTCTTCTGGGTCGACCAAGAACATACCGGTCGAATGGTTTTATCGGTCAAAGCCACTATCAGGCCAATCTTATTACCGGTCATATCACTCTATCGGTCGAAAAGTCCCTAGTCTATATTTCTTATCGGTCATTAATCTTACCGGTCGAGTCCACTTTATCGGTTGAATTCTCATTACCAGTCAAAGCTTAGTATCGGTCGAATACACCCCTGTCATACTATCCCGGTCGACCAGTACACTCACATTCCACCTCGGTCGAATTAATACCGGTCGAATCAATACCGGTCAACCATATTCCCAGTTGAGCAAAGGACCGATACAAGCATCATACCGGTCGAAGACCATTATCGGTCATAACAGATTACCGTTCGAGTATTCATTATCGATCGCCCGGACCCTTGCCTATACCGGTCGAAGGCAGTTTACCGGTCAAAGAAGTCTCCCGGTCTTGCAGCATACCGGTCGAACAAAGTACCGGTACAAGCAACATCCCGGTCGAAGCAAGACACCGGTCCAAGAATTATCGGTCGAAGCACATTTTCCAGATCAAGTTATGTTCTAAGTCTGTGAAGGGGGACAAAGTTCTGTTCGAGATCAACTTTTTCTTTTTGTTCAGTATTATTTGAAGCTTTATACTGATTGAGAGGACTGCATTTAATTATTTTTGGAAATTTATTTTTCTGAAAAAATTTTAGTGTAGTTTTTATTTTGATTCTAACGATCTCATCTAGTTGGTTGTCTTGGTACAGATAAGTTTAATTACTAACAAGTGGTACAGCTAAGATGTCGAACCGGCTTCTCTCGATGGGCTCTCAGTCCAAACCGCCTGTCCTTATGGCTGATGAATATCAGCAATGGAAGAAGAGAATGCTCCAGTTTCTGAATCATAAAAACAGAGACTACATGGAATCAATCATCAATGGTCCGGTCAATCCGATGATCAAAGTTGATGGCCAAGCAGCAACTGACACCTCTCCAGAAATCCCAGACAGATATGTTCCTAAACCTTATCAGTACTTTACTGAAAAGCAGAAGGAACAGTACAAGACAGATGAAGAGGCTCTTATCTATCTGACCATGGCAATCCCGAACGACATCTACAACCGTGTAGACAGTCGGAACTCTGCAAAGGAAATATGGGATGAACTATCCAGACAGTTTGAAGGAAGTGAAGCCTCTATCCAAGCTAAGCAGAATATATGCATAAATGCATACGAGGGTTTTCATGCAAAAGAAGGAGAGACGCTGCTAGAGACCTACAACAAATATAACATCATTCTCAATGACATGCGGAGGAACAACATCTCTAAGTCTGCTTCGGAGATTAATTATAAGTTCATCAAGAACTTAAATCCAGAATGGAAGAACTTTGCCATCAACCTTCAGATGTCAAAGAACATGGCACAGGAAAACGTCACTGATATTTTCTCTACTCTTTCTCAGCATGAGGATGAGGTGAGAACCATCAATCTTGAGTCCAATAAACTGACGGATTTTGTGGCTCTCATAGCCGGCAAAAGTTCTGTATCTTCCGCAAGGTCAAAGAAAAAGGTGACAAAATCTCTAGTTACTGAAGTTACCGACTCTAACTCTGCTTCAAGTGATGAAGAACTGGAGATTGATTCTGATCCAGATATTCAGAAGTTCTCTGAGGACTTGGCTCTTATTACTCGAAGATTCAAGAAGACCTTTGGCAAGAGGAAGTTTTATTCAAAGCCTAAGTACAAAGGTCACAAGAAAGAGAAGGCTGAATTAAAATACAATCCAAGGCAAGGACGGAGAGAGGAAAGACGAGAAGGGAGAAAAGAAGACAGAAGAGAAGATAAGAGAGAAGAAAAGAAAGAAGACAGAGCTGATGAACCAGGAAGATGCTACAATTGTGGCAAGTTTGAGCACTTCTCCAGAGACTGCAGATTCAAGAAGGTAAAGAACTCAGACTATTATGCAAGAAAGTCACTCATCGCCAAGAAAGTTGAAGAAGGAAAGGTGCTTATGGCCGAAGAAGAGAACTGGTTGTTCCAAAGTTCCGATGACGAGGAGCAAGCTCACTTCACCCAAGTATCTTATATGGCAAAGTTGGATGGTGACGATGAAGATTCTGAGGCACAATCTGATGATGCAAACTCTGAGGTAAGTGATAATTCTGAGCTTATTGAATCTCTTATGGCCCAAATACATAGCATGAAAGATGAATTTGCTTTATTGAAAGGCAAACTTAGCTCCGCACAGCAATCAATATTGAGTTTTCGTGATGAAAACGCTTTGCTGAAAGTTGTTGTGGAAGAAAAAGAAAAGGAAAAAGACGATTTAAAAGCTGAAAAAGCGTCTTTAAAAGAAAAAATATCTGGTTTAGAAACAGATCTTGTGAATCTTAATGCTGAAAAGGGTGAGTTTCAAATAAAATTTGAAGTTTGTTATAAAGAAAGAAATGAAGCTTACACCAAAATTAAGCAACTGGAGGACATTAATATGAAACGAGGTCAGACTGAGCAAACACTAAATCTGTTGACTAATAAACTCCAAGACGAAAGGTTTTATAAACTAAAACCAGGTTTGAGTGTGCCAACTAATGAGATTTTGAAAAAGGCACCGGAGCATCTATATAATTTTGATAAATTCGGCTCCGCAATCAGACCCATTCCTGACATTCGTGCAACTTTTGTTGAAGCAAGTACTCCTACACCTTTATCTGAGACCAAAGGTCAAGAAGAAAAGGGAAAGAACAAGTTTGGTGACACTGATTCTCAAAATCCGTTTAAATCAGTTGGTTTTCAATATGGTGATTTAAACAAAAGCTATGCGACTCGAAAGATCGAATTTACTGAGTATGAATTACTATTTACCACACCTTCCAAAGAATCAGTAAGCACCAACACAGTTCCACCTGAGACTGCATGCAAATATGATGAGTATGAATCGGATGTTGATCCATCTACTATACCATCAGTCTCAAATCCCATTGCTTCTAAACCTTTACTTGTTGAAGAGGTTGAAGAAGAAACTGCTATCACGAATGAATCTTGTGTTCAAAATGATAAAACGGAGTTTATTGAGTCCATGACAAAAGAATTATTTTCTGAAATGATGAATGTTTCAGACTCTGATCCTGTTTCTATTCCAAATGAGTCAAATTCTGTGAATGATAATACATTTGAATTGATGAAGCAAATTGATATGTTGCAACAGTCTCTTGATGAGGTTGAAGATGAAAACTTTGATCTCAAACATAAACTTGAAAAGTCTTTAAAAGTAAATCAAGAGCTTTGCACTGAGATCAATGATTTAAAAATTACTTTGTTTAAAAATGCTTCAAATGATAAACAGATGTTCAATGATCCAAGCTGGAAGGTAAGAACCAATCCAGAATTTGATGCTCCTACAAAACCTTCAGTTGTTTACTCTGATTGTCTTGAATATCCACCGAGTATTTTTGAAAAGGGTGAGACTTCAAAGAGCACTAGAAAAGAACCACCTTCTAAGTTAGAGACTAACAAGGTTCCTGTTTCTGTTTCAGATATAAAAGGAAATGGAGTTGGGAAGAATAAGAATAATAAAGATCTTAGTTTGAATAAAAAGAATAGTTTGAATTCTAGTAGTTGTCCTACATACAGTGTTATTTTGAATAGTACTTCTTTTGATAAACATGAATGTAAGATTTGTTCCGATAAATCTAAGTTTATGAATTTTGCTCGAAAGAATCTTTATTGCAAACACTGTTGGGATAATTCATTCAAATACTACTCCCCTCCTAAGTCCAAAAAGAATAAAAGCAAAGCTAAGCTAAACTCTAAGTCTAATTCTGATTCTGATTCTTCTACACAACCCAAAGTGTATCGAGCTAAGGTTGCCAATCCTACTTCTAAAAAGCACTTTTAGGAATTAAATGTTAAGATGGTTTGGAAATGGGTTCCAAAACCGCGTTATGAATGGAGAGTGAAAGTCAAACCAGATGATATTCTTGAGTTGCTTGATGCTAACCGCAAAGGACCCATTCTGATATGGGTGCCTAAGCAAAACTAATTGTCTCTTTTGTAGGCCTGTCGATTGTGGGTAATAGATTCCGGATGTTCACGCCACATGACAGGATTCAAGCACCTCTTACATAACTATGTGGAGGAGCCTGCCGGAGCAGTTAGATTTGCCAATTCTGAAGCCGAAGGCCACGTTAGAGGATATGGAATGCTCGATAACGGTGTTGTGAAGATTCAAAAAGTGTTATATGTTGAAGGACTTGATCACAATCTGTTCAGTACCAGTCACTTCTGTGACATGAAGTATCAAGTCCGCTTCACAACCACTCATTGCTATCTAGAGGATCCCGATGGTTACGAAGTCTTCAAAGCTGCGCGCCATGAAAATCTATACTATGTAGATTTTCCTACACTGTCTGCCACACGTCCAGTATGTCTACTAGCCAAAGCTTCTAAAGCACAATCATGGACGTGGCATCGACGCTTGTCTCATCAAAATTTCAGATCTATAGCGAAGCTACAGAGACAAGGTCTGGTCAAAGGTCTACCAGAAATGAGGTTCGAAAAAGACTCACTATGTCCCGCATGTGAGTTGGGCAAAATGAAGTGAAGCTCCTTCAAGTCCAAAGTTGAATCATCGACCTCATCTGCACTGGAACTTCTTCACATGGACCTTTGTGGCCCAATGCGCACAACATCTATCAACGAAAAGAAATATGTGTTGGTAATGATAGATGACTACTCAAGGTATACATGGCTCGAGTTTCTTCGCAATAAGTCAGATGCGCCAGAGTTGATTATCGCTTTCATTAAGCGCATTCAAGTACGTCTTCAACTGCCAGTCAGAACCATTCACAGTGACAATGGCATGGAGTTCAAGAATGACACCCTGAAGAGTTATCTTACTTCCGTGGGTATTTCACATAATTTCTCCGCCGCCTACACTCCACAGCAAAATGGCATTGTTGAACGGAAGAACCGTACTCTTGTTGAAGCAGCTCGTACTATGCTTGCTTACTCGAATCTACCCATGTACCTTTGGGCTGAGGCAGTCGCTACAACATGTTTTATTCAGAACCGTACCATTGTGGTCAAGCGATTTAATAAGACAGCATATGAGTTGATCAACAATCGTACACCTAACATTCAGTTCCTTCGTGTATTTGGTTGCAAGTGTTACATTCTAAAAGAGCGTCAAGGATTATCAAAGTTTGATAAGAAAGCGGATGAAGGATATCTCGTTGGATACTCTCTGACATCCAAAGCTTATCGAATTTACATTATTCGAACCAAGACGGTTGTTGAGAGCATGAATGTCTCCTTTGATGAGAATTCTACAAGGACTTCTAGACACAACAGTTCAGAACTCGGTCTTAACGACAAAGCTTCTATTCAATCAAGAATAGAACCAGCACCTAAAGGATTCACTTCTTCTAACTCTAACTCTACTTCATCTGAGTTAGATTTATTGTTTATTGATGCCTTTGATGATATATGTGCAGATTTTGAAACAGGCATATCCACATCAATAACAAGTGGTACAAGCTCGGAGGTCCCTACTATTTCTGAAGACATGTCTGGACCTTCCGAAGAAGTCACTGACACTTCATCTCCATCAGGTACGAGTACAAAGTTAGTTTCTGACTCTACTAATGCTGAATCTGTCTCTACAGATAGTTCTTCTGGAAACGAAGTCCCGAGCACTTCAACTGTTAGTCCAGAAGCTTCAGTATCAGAAACACCAGTACAAGATGTCCCGAGTACATCTATGGAGCAACCTACCGTACAAGATGACAACGATGAATCAAATACTCAACAAACAGTTGAAGCCTTACCAAGCACATATCGTTGGACTAAGGATCATCCCCTGGAAAACGTGATAGGTGACGTACAATCTGGTGTCACAACAAGATCTGCAACAGCCAACTTCTGCATGTTTTCAAGCTTCCTTAGTTCCCTAGAACCGAAGAAAGCGTCTGAAGCTCTACGTGATCCCTTCTGGATTTCTGCTATGCAAGATGAGCTTCTCCAATTCGAAAGGAACAAGGTATGGTGCTTGATCCCACTACCTAAAGGTAAATTCGTTATTGGCACAAAGTGGGTGGTCAGAAATAAGAAAGATGAAGCTGGAGTAGTCGTGAGAAACAAAGCTCGACTGGTCGCCAAAGGGTATTGTCAACAAGAGGGCATTGACTATGATGAAACATTCGCCCCGGTTGCAAGGATCGAAGCCATCAGAATTTTTCTAGCCTATGCAGCGCACAAAAACTTTACAGTCTATCAGATGGATGTAAAGTCGGCTTTCCTGAACGGCGTTCTGCATGAGGAGGTCTACGTGGCTCAACCTGAAGGTTTCGTTGATCCTCATCACCCTGATCATGTCTATGTTTTAGACAAAGCGCTTTATGGTCTTAAACAAGCACCACGAGCCTGGTATGAAACTCTCACTAAATTTCTACTTGCTTCTGGTTTCAAGAAAGGTACTGTTGATACAACCTTATTTCTTAAAAGGCAAGGTGAGGACTTGATTCTTATTCAGATTTATGTTGACGACATAATATTTGGGTCGACAAATCAGAAATTTTGTAAGAACTTTTCAAAAATAATGGAAACAAAGTTTGAGATGTCGATGATGGGTGAATTGAATTTCTTTCTTGGCCTACAAGTAAAGCAATTATCCGACGGCATATTTATTAATCAAGCTAAATATATAAAAGATATTTTGAAAAAGTTCAATATGTCAGATAGTTCAGTCATGAAAACACCAATGGCTACTGGTACACTCTTAGACGCAGATCCCTCCGGGAAACCTGTTGATCAAAAGGTGGATTGTAGCATGATTGGTTCTTTACTTTATCTGACTGCCAGTCGCCCGGATATAATGTTTGCCACATGTTTTTGTGCGAGATATCAGTCTAATCCTAAAGAGTCGCACTTAACTGCTGTTAAGCGAATCCTTAGATATCTCAAAGGCTCGCCTAATCTAGGCCTTTGGTATCCAAAGGATTCTCGTTTCCAACTAACTGCCTTTACAGATGCTGATCATGCAGGATGTAAGCTAGACCGGAAGAGCACCTCTGGATCATGTCAATTCATAGGTGACAAACTTATGAGTTGGACTTCAAAGAAACAAAACTGTGTTTCAACATCCACTGCCGAGGCTGAGTATGTAGCTGTTGCTAGCTGCTGTTCTCAAGTCCTCTGGATGACGACACAGTTAAGGGACTTTGGCTACAACTACAAGCGTGTTCCTATTTATTGTGATTCCAAGAGAGCAATATCTATAACTGCTAATCCGGTACAGCATTCGAAGACCAAGCATATCGACGTACGCTATCATTTCATCAAGGATCATGTAGAAAAAGGTAATATTGAAATGCACTTTGTTCAAACTGACTTCCAGTTAGCTGACCTTTTCACCAAGCCATTGGATGAAAAGCGTTTTCAATTTCTCATCAGCAAACTTGGAATGTTGAACATGTCTTAAACCTTACTCATGATTCTAGGGGGAGTATTCTATGTTTTGATCTTGTGTGTTATTTTCCAACTGTTGTTAACGAGAGAGGAATCATTTTCTTAAATGATTACCATTATCTCTTTTATTTCTGCAGGTTTGGTTAAGTTAAGGGGGAGAATATCTGTGATATTAACCGATTTTTGGATACTTAAATACTTATCTGACCGTGTGTTCTTAAAGATAAATACTTGTGTTTTATCTTGTCTATATACTTTCTCATGTATTCATACACATAACGGTTCAGAATATTCTATTTGACTTTGTTATTACCATGTATCAAAAGTTAAATCTTTCTATGGTAATACTCACGTTATTTGTATTCACTGTTGATTGAATCAAACGTCATTTCATGTGCTTTCATTGAAAATATGTTTATATATTGTTCATATAAACAACATTCGTTTTTTATTCTCCAAAATCTTATTCTTTATGATAAAATGATATGAGCTTAATTGTCAAACTCTTTTAGTTTGAGGGGGAGAATTGCATCGTCAAACATCTTCTGTTTTGACATCTCCGAATATTATATTCTTCATGTAACAAGTGGTATTTGTGCTTACATGTACAATAGCCTATTGAACAACATGTACTTTTAGGATAATACATGGGATTTAGTGTGTGAGCTTAACAGAACTTCCATGGATTCACGATAACCAGTGTTTCCTACCCAGGAAGTATTCCCTGAGTAATTGAGGGGAGAGGAGTCAAAAGATTTGAGTGTTGGTGTGTGAAGAGATAAAATGGAAAAGAGAGATTGGTTAGAAGTGAGCATTAAAAGAAAGAGGGTGAGAGAACAGAGTAAAAAAATATTAAACTCTGCACCAAACTTCTTTCTGAGCCGGGCAGCCACATCTACTGATTGGATCACATTCTTTGGTGACCATCATTGAAAAAGGCAACTAGCCCACACCATCTCTTGCATACAACCCCACCAGCTACTCATTCTTTTCTCAAAAAGAGAATGTTTCACATTTTCTGGGGACGCAGCACATATGCTATTGGTTCTTCATTTGGAAGATACTAATATTGAATAAGAAGGAAAGTTGCCCCACCTTCGAACTCTTTCTCATGCACATTGAGTTTTTGTATAATTTGTTGCTGTCTCAACAAGTTTACATATTTTGAGCCTATAATGAAAAGCAATCATCTATGCTTAATTCTTTCATACACATGCATGAACACACAGAAATTTGTTTTCTGTCAGAACGTTCATAGATAACCATGTGTTATTCGATGATTGAATGGAAGACCTGGGGAGTCTACATCAAACCAGCTCCTTATATAGTAACTTTGTGTTACTCAGTGACTTTGTGTCATTGACAGGCATTCTAACTGAGTCATTTGTTGATTCAGGGTTACACTTATTAAACTGTTTGAATTTGAAAAGATTCGAATGGTTACTACTTTCTATTTTAATCTGAAAAGATTGAAATAATCACTCTTTCCATCTGGGAAGACTGCTCTTATTTCCATACAGGGCTCGTTACATGAAGATTGTGCTTACGTGATCATACACAATGGGGGAGATTGTCTTGAAAAGGGGGAGATTGTTTTGCAAAGTTTTGATGATGATGATTCTCACCACTCATCAAAAAGGGGGAGAAGATACAAAAGTGGAGAATTATCAAAGAAGGAGAATATAATCTGAAGATTGCTGAAGATTTCAAAACTATCAATGTCATATCTGAAGATATCTGAAGTTTTTCAAGAAAAGTGAGGACAAGTGAAGACCCGAAGACAATTGCAATTTTTTTTTAATCTTGAATCCAAAGGGGGAGATTGTTGGATCATAATTGTATTCAAGATTAAAGGGTTTAAACTGTATTTACTTGATAGTTAAAGTTTGGGGTTTAAATTGTAATAGATTAATAGTTGTTAAGCTATTGGGCCCAAGCCCATTAGGCCTTTTAGCCTAAGTATAAATAGTTTTAGTTAATTAGTTTTAGGTTAATCCTCTCATTAGTATCATTATCATAATTATTGTTTAGAGAGAGGTAGCAAGTTTTCTCTGTATTCAAAGGGTATCAAGAACACTCAAGGGTTTCATTGTTTATTCAAGGGATTAGTATGTTACTCTGATTTATATATCTCTTGATTATTATTGTGTTGCTTGATTACTTGATTGATTATTTACCAACTAGATTAAACTGGGATAACAGTTCCATCGGAGTAGTGAGCAATTTCTTCAATCCTGAGAAAGCATTTTTCATTAGAGCCATTCTTGTACACAACTCCATATGGATCTTCAACAATAGAGAGAAAAGGATAAGAATCTAAGTTCTGTAAGCTTCGGTTAGGCCTGAGAAGATTAACAACTGGTTGGAAGCTTTCAACAGCCATCTGGAAATCAAAAACCCTGAAGAATCGGATTTGTCGTCGAATGAATCTTTTAATGACGAACAAAGCTTGTGAAATATCCTGAGATCTATGACACAGATTCCTGAAGTGATCATATAAGAATTCAACATCATCTATAGAAAGGCCAGTGAAGTCTGCCTTTGAAAATTTATACCGCTTGCAGTCTCTTCTTTCAACTTCAAAATCGGGATACCAGATGTTCACAAACTTGTTGATTGTGACACTGATGACTCGAACAATCAAGTGTTGAGAAGAAACGGTATTATTCCTTTTGCGCTGACACTTGATGAACATCAAGTACTCATATTGATAGGCATCTGACTCTTTCTCTACTCCAAGGATTGCATAGATGGTAATCGCCCTTCTTCTAGAAACAAAAATATTTCTCTGCGTGTCTTCTAGAAAGGTTGATCTTTGTCTTGATGCCAAATATCTACGTTGCAAATTCCTTTGTCTTTGATGTCTAGATAAAGTTGGTCCTTCTTCTAGAATGGATGGTGGAATTACAGGATCAGAAGATGGATCATCAGCTTCTGCTCTTGACGACTGACCAACTTCAAATGATCTTGAAGGAATAGTGGTAGTCTGAGCTGAACTAGCAACAGGATTAGATGTGACATTAGCTGATTCAGGAATCTCATCATGAGCAAGAAGATCACTGTATAACAAATCTGCTTCTTCTTCGTCTTTCGCATCCATGAACACTGAGTCATCTTCTGTATCTGATATGATAATGATGTCATCACAGTCTTCTTCATTGACTTGACATATCTTTTCAAACCTGACATCTTCATCATCATCAGAATTAATCTCTTTGAAGTTAGCAAAGAATGACCTCATGTCATTTGCAGCTTCAGATTCTTCAACTTCATGAATACTTGCAGAAACATTTGGATCCATATAAACAACAATTTGCATATTATTGTTAATATTACTCTCAGAAATATTAGTTCATTATGCAAGGAAGACAAATCAACATTCTCAATCATAACATTCACTAAATCCTGAATGTTGCAGTCTTGAACAGATTCACCACCCTTTTCTTTATCACCAGCCACTTCTTCTTGAATATCTTCTCTAGCTTCAGAAGATCCTTCAACTCTTGGTCTCTTTGCCATCTCCCCCTCATGGACTTGATGATTAGGATCATCTTGGTCATGTCGGCGCTTAAGAGACGGGCCGACCTCAGATCTGCAGCTTTGTTCATGAGAATCAAGCCTTGAAGATAAATCAGAAAATGCTTGAGACATGAAAGATTTGAGATCAGAAAAACTTGATCGAACTTCTGATCTGAAAGCATGAAACTCTTCAGATAAAGCAGTAATCCGGTCAGATTCAGAAGAAGGAACTGGAGGCGGCGTAGGTTGGAAGTTCCGAAGCAAAGAAAGAAGATCTTGATCTTGATGTTCAGGCGGCGACATAGAGAGAAGTCGAGCATAGAGCAAATCTGTCAACTCTGAAATGGGAAGATCGGAGACTGGAGTTCTTGAAGTCGAGAGAGGAGGACGTGTAGAAGTAGAAACGCCAACAGACTGCAAAAACGGTGGAGGTTGAGAAATAGACATGATTGCAGGAGCAGATGATTGAACAGCAGTAGACGAGTCTCTAATAACCACCCCAGATGGGGGTCTGAAAGGAATTACTTCAGGGATTGATGAAGTATCAATCTCTGGCATCTTACCCTTTAAGAAAGCACGTAACTTCTGAATTTCCTAATTCTTGTGTTCTTCAAACTGCTCATTCATCTGTCGAATCACATCATTCAGAGTAGAAATTTTTTCAGTTGAATCCCGTACCTCGACTGAAGAAGTTTCGACACTAGAAGAAGGATCAAGAGAAGATGGAGAAACAAAAGTATCTAGAACTCGATGATGAGTTGAAACATTAGCAAAAGCTAGATCAAGTTCATCGACATGTATATCAGCAACTTTCAGATTAATAGGAACAGATTCGGCTTCAGAATGAATATCCTCTTGAACAATCACTTCCGGTGTCCTGGTCTTCCTTTCATAAACTTGAATACTCGGTTGATCAGCATGATCACTATCATCATCATCAGAATCACTTTCATCCTCATATTTATCACTAGCAAGAATAGCACCATCATGAGCCTTATCAGCATCATCAGCATCATCAGAAGCAACATCCTCAATTTGTTGAGAAGCAACATCCTCTTGAACTATTTCTTGTTCAACAAAAACCGCAACTTCTTGCTCATCTTCAGCCTCTTTTTCAACTTCAGGCTCTTTTTCAGGAATAGCTGCTTCAATTTCAACATCTTTTTCAGCAGCTTGAACATCAGCTTCCATAAACTCATTTTCCATGCAATATTCTATGACATCCTCATTTGTAACATCAGCGTAGTTGGCAATAGGAGCATACAGAATGGTCATAGAATAGTTGAAAGACCTCTTCTACTTCTGAATATAAGTCATTTCAGAGTCTGGAACCTGAGGCCAAGATAACCTGCGAGGAATGGCTTGATTGCTGCGGAGCATGCTTCGAACAATAAGCTTCAGAAATCTAACGAACGGAATGAACTTCCGTTTCTTGTTGGTGAACTTGTCATGTACCACCTCCGAGAGTTCGGTCCAAAAAATAAAAGTGTAGTCAACATGCAAGTCATAGACGACTGCATGGAACAATCAGAGATACAATAAACTTGCACGGTCTGTGCCAGAATGCTTCGATGTCAGGCACCTGATGATAACTGAGAACAGTGCATACCATATTGGAGGTAGATTAGACTTGTCAAAGTTTGTAGGTTTGTTCAAAGGACCAACATATCCAAGATTCCTTATTCCTTCATATACTTCCTCTTCAGATGGAAAGTTGTCATATGTAGTTCGGTCAGGTCTGGAGTTCGGCACAGGAAGCTCCAGTATCAATCTCAGACGCTTGTAAGAAAGAAAAGATTCAAATTGATCGATTTGAAGATCAAAGTGATGCGGACGAGCCATTTCATTCTTTGTTATTGTATGCCAAGCCTGCTGTAGATAAACTTCAGGAACATCTGCGCAGTAAGAAAGAGCAGGAGCAAGTGGATGACCTCTGAGAATTGCTCATATCACTGGATGTATTTTGATTCTGTTAAAGTCCACATGATAGTTGTTCGGCTTGTAAGGCATATACATGATGGTTGGGAACACATCATTTGGTGTACGACGAGAAGCAGAAAGATTAGCTCCATTAGAAGGATGTGACGACATGGGAGTATCATGAGAAGCTCGATCAAACGGATCATCGAGAATGGCATTCTCGTCTTGAATCATGGGATATGTATTGGTTTTATAAGACATAATAGACCTGGAAAACAAAAAGAAAAAGAATTAGACAAAAATAAAAAAATATTCTAAGTATGGTTTGCGTGCCAAGTTAGAAGCGCAAACCAAGGTTTGCGTTTCAATCATGAGACGCAAAGGTAAGTTTGCGTGTCTAACATGGTCCGAAAACTATACTTAGAAAAACAAAACAAAAACACACAAAAACACACAAAAACACAAAGGAAGGTTTGCGTATCAAGTTAGAAGCGCAAAGTAGACTTTGCGTTTCTAGTTAGAGGCGCAAAGTTCACTTTGCGTTTCTAACTAGACACGCAAGGTTCACTTTGCGTTTCTAAGTAGACGCGCAAAGTAGACTTTGCGTTTCTAGTTAGACGCGCAAAGTAGACTTTGCGGGACAAAAATACTTGATAAAATAAAACCAAAAACAATACACGAAGCACAAACACAAAGAAAGTTTGTGTGTCAAAAAGGAGACGCAAAGTAGACTTTGCGTGTCCTAGTTGATACGTAAACAACACTTGAAAGAACAAAATGTTTGCTTAACAAGTTAGAAGCGCAAAGTAGACTTTGCGTTTCTAGATAGACGCGCAAAGTTCCATTTGCGTTTCTAGCTAGACGCGCAAAGTTCACTTTGCGTTTCTAGCTAGATGCGCAAAGTGCACTTTGCGTTTCTAGTTAGACGCGCAAAGTTTACTTTGCATTTCTAGCTAGACGCGCAAAGTTTACTTTGCGGGTCTATCAAACTTGAACTGAAACCTCGTTTTCGCGAAAAACAGACCGAAAACCACAAAAACTCAAATTAAAGCTAGAATACAAGAAATTGAAGTAAAAGGAAACATACCTGATGATCGAATATCAGTTCTAAGCAAAACCCAATACCTAATTCGAACTAATACAGGTCGAATCTGAAGATTTAGAACAATATCAGATTAAGAGCATTCGACTGTAGAGTAAACATACAAAATAAACCAAATCCAAAACGAAGAATGAAAGTAAGAGAGAATCAAAAACATACCTTGAGTTCGAATAACAAAATCTGAAAGAAATCAGATTGGGGTTTAGCACAAGAAAAGAAATTTCATGGAGAGAGAGAGTAGAAGGCCGATGGTCAATCAGAATGAACAAACAAGCGGGAAAATGAAAAAGAAAAGAAAAAACACTATTTAAACCTAGAAAACTAAAACAAAAGAAAAAAAATCTAAAAAACATAACAAATAAAAATAAGAATAAAAAAATATACCTGAAATCCTTTCACTGCCCCTACACAAATGCACAAATATTTACCTGTTAGTATAGCAAATGTGTAGAAAAATTTGAGAAACATACCTTTTTAACTTCTGATCAGCACAGATACTTTTCTTACTTACTCCCCCTCAACCACAGAAAAGTTCAGATAACTTTTTCAGATTAGCTCTCCCCCTTGAAAATTGCACAGACCATATATAAAAAAATACAGATACTCAAACATAAAGACATCAGTATGAAAGATGATCATATTGAATATAAATTTTGTAACAACTGAATATATAAACTTTTAAACACTAAACAAATTAAAGTCTACTCAGTAAAATTTCACAGATTTATCAATCAGTTGAAATCAAGCATATATTGTTGGATACAAGACCAAGTATAATTGCATATCAAGTTAAGACATGTTCAGTTTCAAAAACTTCCATTTGTCTATTCAGTGTGCTCGCACGTGAACTTCAATTAGCTTCAAGAAAAATGTAGTTCTAAAATTATTATAGAAAACTTTGCATGTACTTACACTAAGTCATCAAAAATTAAGACTTTCACAAATTTACAGGTTTATCACAACTTAAACATATCACCAAGTATCATGAGATGTGTGCTCATTGGCCTCTTTTAACAGTGTGCACATTGGCATCTTAACATGAGTGTGCTCTTTGGCATCTTTTAAGTGCGTGCACTTTGGCATCTTTTAATCAGAGAGTTCATTAAGTAAAGAACATGCCGTAAGCGTAACTTTCTATCTGACCCTATTGCAGGATTTGGGTCAGCCACTCCCAGACCAGCTGGCCTTAGGGGACTAGGTGTCAAGCACCCCTTGGAACTTACTTTCCCGGATCAGAAAGGCTACATCGACATATTCTAAACCCATTCATACCAGTAAAACATGACTTTCGATCTGATTCTATAGAAGGATTTCTGTTCGATCACTCCCAGACCAAATGACCTTAGGGGACCAGATGTCGAGCATCCCACAGAACTTACTTTCCCAAACCAGAAAGGTCATAGGTACAAACTTTTAAACCCAGAGATTTCTGTATTTTAAGAATTTATTATTCATCTCAATCACTCAGATCAAAGTCTAAATGCTTAGCCCATATTTTCATTCCGATCTATAATTCTGATCATTTAGGTAGTCTAAGCAAAGTAAACTATAAAAATTCAGACTCACGTATCTTTAAAGCAGTATCAAAAGCAACAAACATGTTGCTGACTTTTCGACTTTTGTAAGACATGAAAGTTGAACATATAAAACTTTAATATAAACAAATAACTTGTTAAAGACCCTAAACATACGTTTTATTCAAAAGAAAGAAAATCTGTAAAATTTTATTTTATAGAATAAAATTTGTAAAGATTTAAACTTTTAAATTCAACATGCCTAATTTTGAAAGCAAAAAATTGAAACGTTTTTCATCTAAGGATTTTGTAAAGATATCAGCAAGTTGATATTCAGTTGGTACAAAATATAATTCAATAGTACCTTCTTCCACGTGATGCTTTATAAAATGATACCGCATGTCTATGTGCTTGGTCTTGGTGTGCTGGACTGGATTGACCGATATCGCAATTGCAGACTTGCTATCACAATATATCGGCACTATCTTGTATAGCATTCCGTAATCACGAAGTTGCATTTTCATCCAGAGCACTTGAGCACAGCTGATATGCATTGAGAATTTAATGCATACGAGTGTTTTTTCCTTCTTTTTAGATAGATCATTTTGTTTAAATCCCGACTTTGAGTCCAATTTTCTTATCTTATTTTCCCTTTTCTATTATATGGAGCTAAGTTTTTGGTTTATTTGATTTTACTTATTAGGTAGGCTAATTTTGTCTAAAAATGTGCAGGTTGCAATGTTGAAATCTGATGCCACAGCATTCGATCGCAGATTTAGATTTGGGATTTTTGCGTGCTTAAAAGAGAAAATCGGCCAAGACTCACAAGTGGATGCCAACTAAGCTACTCAAGTTGAGGATCAATTGCTCTTTTGTTTAAAATCAGATTGTAACTAAGGGTTATGTACTTCTAGTTTGCTTTTTGATTTATTAGTATTATATAAGTTGCTTTTGTACTTATTACTATTTACTTAGTCCTTTTTGTCCCCTCTTGGAACCTATAAAAAGGGGGGAGTGGGCTGGTCATGAGGGGAGAAAGAAATCAGATTTAAAATAGGATTGAATAGTTTGTGGTTGAAGATTCATATTTAAATATTAGTTTTGGATTTCTTTTTGGAATTCTTGTTCTTACACATGGGTAGCTACAGCATTGCATGATAGATTCTTCTAGTTTTCTTTATTGCTTCATATCATTTACTTTATGCTCTTTACTTTCGGTCATTTATATTTAGTAATTTAAATTCAGGCATTTATTTTCCGTCATTTACTTTCCGTAATTTATATTCCGTCATTTACTTTCCGTAATTTATATTCCGTCATTTACATTATGTCTTTACTTTATGTCATTTACATTTCTTGCAATTTATTTTTACGTAATGAGTAGCTAATTTTATAGTTTGGGTGTGAGACAAAAAGGGAGGTTGTAAACCAAAAACTAGTGGACTTTGTTCTTCAATAACATTGTTCCACTATGTCATTTTAAGTTTTATAAATCCAAACGCACTTCTTGACGAATTGATCACTTCTTAAAGTGTGAAAGTGCCATGGACTTAGGAATAAGCCATGAAAAAGCACGTCAATTTGAATGATAAGGGAAGTATACTTGGAAGAGTTGCTAGCAAGGGAACTTGCTATCTTTGTTTTTCAAACCGATTGATTCTTGACGGGTTGATCACTAGTCAAAGTGTTAAAGTGTATTGGACTCAGGAATGAGCCACTAAGAACACGTCAACTTGAATGATATGGGAATCGACTTGGAAGGGTGATTTTTAAACAAAGGCATTTGTTTTTCCATATACTTTAAAGAAACCATTTGACACTCACACTGGTCCGGACATTTGCATAGGCATATGTTGATTGAAGGTTAAACAACAGTGCAATGGTAGATATCCGGAAGGATACTCTTTAAAGTACATGGTGGAACTTGTTGTTGCTGAGCTAATACTAATGCTATAGCATCCCTATAGCATTGGCCTCCAGAATTTGTGTTTACTCCTCACTTCAAGTCTTGCACCCATTCTATCTTTATATATCTTGTTAATCATCTAATTGTTAACCAACTCAAACCAAACAAAGTCTTCAAACTCGCCATCTGAAGTTAGTTTTTCATCTCGAGATCTAGCAACATAAGATACCTATCCCTGTGGAATACGATACTTGGTTCTTACCATTTTATTACTTGAAAAGATGATATTGGATCCCGTTGTATACTTGCTATGAGATTCAATTATCACATGTCTTAGAGGTGTGCAAACATTTCGTATCAAGTTTTTGGCGCCGTTGCCGGGGATAGGCGTAAATCTATTGTTGTTTAGCGATTGAGTTTTGTTAAGCTAATTTTTCTACCACCTTTGTTACTCGTCATACGTCTCCATGTATGTTCGAGTAACAAACCTTTGAGTTTTTCTTTCTGTGAATATGGATTCCATGGGACATTCGTTTGGGCCGTATGAAACTGTTTTATGTGACTATTGTGGCGGAAATCATTTCTCGTATAATTGTCCTTCGAACCCCGAATCCCATTATTTCATGGAAGATAGTAATTGGGATACCTCACACTTCAATGGTTACAATCAATCATGGGAGGATCATCCTAATTTGTTTTTAAATGGTCAAGATCATAGCACTTTCACATCACCAATACCTCCCTACCAAGATTGGAGTAACACTTACTCGAATACTTTTGACCAATCTTGGGAGGAACAAGTTGATTTTTCTGGGAGTTTTCAAGGGGATGATTTTAACAACTCATTTTTATCCCCTACACCTTCTTTAGAACAAACTGAAAACTTTGAATCTCTTGAAACTTTGATGAATGATTTTTTACAGAACATAAATGGAGTTGTTATTAACATAACGACCTGTGTTGGAGAGATCATTAGTGAGCGTAATAGACAAAACCAAATTCCTATACCAACTGAGATTGAAAATTTTGAGTATGTTGGTAAGGATGAGGGTGAAACAAATACCTTGGAAAATAGTCAAGAGATAGAGAGTTCCGAGGAAGCATCTAAGCATTTGAGCAACCCCTCTTCACTTCAAAATAGTGAAGAGGTGCAACAAAATGCCAAGATTGTCACTAACCCATGCTTTGAATCTGTGCAGAACAACCATATTATTGCAAATGTTGAAACATCTTTGCAGCAAAGTTATGCAGAAGGTCTTCAAGTTGTTTTGAAAAGGGGACGTGACGATCAATCTAAGGGCTCGGGAAGCTTCAGAAAATCAAGTTCTACTGTTGGTGAGGTGATTTTGGAAAATCTTTGTTAGGGCTACTTTGTTAGTTAAATAGAAGTTCAGGGTATAAAATGTCAAGTTATCATTCTTGTAAGCTTGTTGGGCCTAAAAGCCCATAAGCCCATTAGTCCTGCGAGCCTACGTATTTAAAGTTATTTCTATTTCATTTGTAAGGTTAGAAATTCATTATTCAGTTTTCTAGTCATTAGGTTTACATACCCTTATCAGAAATTCTCTCTGTAAACCTAAACCCTTTGAAGTATTATCAATCATATGACTAGTTGCTGTGATCTATAATCTGTTCATCTTTGATTGCTGTTATTCTGATTTGCACTGCACTGGGATCTACAATTGGTATCAGAGCGGATAGGCAAAAAGGTTTGATCCAGTAAAAAGGTTTGTCTAAAATCCTAAAATCAATTACTTGTGATAATTGCTTTACTTGCGTAAATTGATTGTTAGTGTTTACATTCTGTGTTTATCTGATTTTTCGATATCTGCAAAGTTAAGTTTTTTTTTCTGTGTTTCGATCGAAAATTCTTTTCTGAAAAAAAAAAATTGTTTTTCTGCTATCGATCGAATCTGGATTTATCAATTTTTGCAAAACTTCGGTCTAAGTGAGTTCTTTGTGTTATCTATCGCATCCGGTCGAATTTTTGGGTGTTTATTTGTGTGTCTTTCGATCGAAGGATCGAAGGTTCTTGGTTTGGTTTCGGTCGAATCCAGAAATTCATCGGGTTCTTCGGTCGATTCATCGTGTTTATCGGTCCTTTTCGCTAATCGATCTTATCTGTTAGTTGTGTTTATCGTATTCATTGTTTTGACCGATTGTCATTCGACCTGAGCCTTCGACCGGTACTTACTCTATTCGGTCTTTCCATTCGACCGGATACTTGTATTCCCCGGTCTTGCACTTTCGACCGAGTACTTGTGTACTCCGGTCTTTCCTTCGACCGGGTAGTTGTAATCTCCGGTCATTCCCTTTGACCGGACCTTAGCATTCTCCGGTCTTACCCTTCGACCGGGTACTTGCTACTCCGGTCTTACCCTTCGACCGGGTACTTGCTTACTCCGGTCTTTCCTTCGACCGGTATCTTGCATACTCCGGTTTCTCGTTTGACCGATATCCTGTTAGACCGTGTCCTGTGTTTCTGTGTTTCTTCGATTTTTTTTATTATATTTGGATCATCCTGCTTGCCTAACGATCATTACAGTGCTCTTAAGTTAAGAAGTAAAGATGAACTCAAGGGAAGCTTTAGCCATCGGTTCTGACCAAAAGCCCCCGGTGCTCTTTCGGGGAGAGTATCCTCAGTGGCATGCCCGATTTATGAACTTCATAGAAGCAAAATCCAACTATGAAGATATATACAAATGCCTGACTGAGGGTCCACAAGATTGGCCAATGAAAGTGGTACCAGGAAACCCAGCTGAAGGAAGGCCAGAGCGACAGATTCGGAAATCTGTTGGTGATTTTACTAAGGATGAAAAGGAAATGTACGATGCAGAAAAGCTAGCCAAATCGTACCTTCTTCAAAGTCTACCAAATGACATCTATGCTTGTATAGATAGCTTCAAGGATTCATCGAAAAAGATGTGGGACCAAATAGAGAAGATGATGATGGGAAGCCACATCAATAACCAGCTAAAGGTGACCAACTGTATCACCAAATATGATGGGTTTAAAGCGAGAAAAGGTGAAACGCTGACGGAAACCTACGAGAGGTTTAATATGCTTCTGAATGATCTTCAGAAAAATAAGATCACAAAGACGAACACGGAAAACAATATAAAGTTTATGAACAACTTACAGCCTGAGTGGAAACCATTCGTCTCCCATATACGCCACACTCAGACCCTGGAGAAACTGTATCTTCACGAACTCTATGAAATGCTGCTCCAGGACGAAGAGGAAGTGATGGAACTTATTGGGAATCAGAAAGCAGAAGAAAAGCCAGCAGCTGATCCATTAGCACTCGTATCTGAGAGAAGAGGCAAGTCCGTCAGCCGATCATCTGGAAAAGAGCCCGTGCTGAGTGATTCTGAACCTGAAGATCCCGATAGCGACTCAGATCCAGAACTTGCCAAGATGAAAGAAGCAATGGTGTTTCTCACTCAAGCATTTCAAAAGAGGAAGTTTTTTAACAAGTCCTCCAATAAGCAAAGAGTCTCTACTCGACGAGATCATCGAGAAAAGTCTGAAGGTCATAGACGCTTTGAAGTTGGTAAGCAGTCTGACAAGAGAAATGAAGAAAAGCCGAAAGACGAGCCGATCAAATGCTACAACTATGGTCGGTTAGGTCATTTCGCCAAGGATTGTCGCAAACCAATTGTGCGCAACGCCGACTACTACCGAGCCAAGCTGCTTCTTGCCAAAGAAAAGGAAGCCGGTAAAGCTCTAATGGCTGAAGACGATTACTGGTTGCAAGTGTCGGATGAAGAACCTGAGGATGCTGAAGCTCATTTGTGTTTTATGGGCAACCATTCTCCACCATATGACACTGATGATGAAGATAGCAATGCTCCATGCCAGGTATATGCCCCCTTCCAAGAAGCTTTACTTGATCAAATGCAACTCTCAATGCACAAACTTGACTCTTACAAGCTTCTCTTAAAAGAAAAAGAACAACTTCTCTCTTCTTTAGAAAACCGTGTCACTAAACAGTCTGAATTTATGGAAAAACAAAGTTTAGAAATTTCTAGTTACCTGTGCACAATTTCTAATTTAAGAGAAGAGAATGAGAGTTGTTCAACAGAGTCACAAAAGCTAATGTCCAAAGTAGATGACCTGACCGATGAGCTACGTACGTCTGAGGCCGAGAAAATTGATTTGTTAACTCAAAACGTGGCTTACAAAAATGAGAACATAAGGTTATCTAATCAGTTAAAGGAGGTGGAAAAGAAGCTTTATAGACTTGGGCAATCTCAACAAACGTTAAATCTAATTACACCAAAAGAACCCAAGCATGCGAATAGGGGTATCGGTTACGATAACCCATATTATCTGAAAAAGGCCTTATCCCAAGTTCCGACGATGTACGCGTCCGAATTTCTTGGTTTAGACAAGACCTATCCAAAATACAAAATCAATTGGACCAAACCAATTGAGGATGAGGATTGGTAAGAGGATGAGTTAAGAAGGGAGACCTCTACAAAGATGAAACTTCCTTTTGTTTATGATTCTTTAAATGCATCTTACAACGAGGAAAAACCTGTTTTTCTATCAAATGACTATTTTAGAAGTTATACTCAAGCTGAACTAGATACTAAAACCGTTCAAAATGAGGAGGAACAACCAGACCATAAAGTCTATGTTCCACCTCTGATTTTAGAAAGGAAAATTGTTCAGCTAGAAGAGTCGTTTGAACAAGAAAGAGACAGATTTCAAAAGGAAAAACAAGACTTTTATCCCAAATTGAGTGCCTCTACTCTACAAAAGAGGAAAATGTGTCAGTTAAGGAGAAAGAATATTTTCAGACAGAAATAAAGAAGTTAAATTCACAACTGGCTGCTTTGGCAGCAGATCGCCTGAAAGAGCAACTTCACAAGGCTGAACCTCAAGCTAAGCCTTCAAATCTCCAAAGTGAGAATACTCATCTGTTTGAAAATTCTTATCCTGCCTCCGATACATCTTCCTGCAAAGCTTTTATGGGTGACTCGTCACAAATCATTTCAAATAAGGGAAAAGAGCCTCATGTTTTTAAAACGGATCAGTGTTCTGATTGTATAAATGCTTCCGCAAATGATCCGCTCTCAACTAACTCTTCCGCTGTCCTGAAATCCTCGAGTGATGAGGTCCTTTCTGATGAGGAACTAGAATTTTCCGCATTCTTGAATTCTGAGGTGTGTTTAGATAGTGATTTGAGCCAATTTGATTTTAATCCTTCTCTACCTAGCCATGTTGATTTTATAAATGAGTCATGTGAGCCTCGGGTTAAATTTTATAAGGGTGAATGTTCCACATATGCCCCGCAAAAACCTTCTGTGAACAATTCTTCAAAATCTTCAAAATCTAAATCTAAAAGGCGTTCACAGAAGAAGAAAAAGACCGGTCCCTCTCAAAGGTCAAAATCTTCAATTTTCAAATCCTCTGACTATGGTTTTAACGGCATTTCAGATACGTATGGTCGGCGGAAAGAAGTGAAATATGCTTGGGTAGCTAAGACGTCAAAAGAGAGCTCGGCAACATCAGAATTAGTTGATCCTGTCTTAAAGTTTAGAAAGAACAATAACAATCATGATGTTTTTATTTCTAAACCTTTAGTTGAATGTAATGGAACTTTTCCTTTAAAAGTCTATTCAATTCCGCAATTACGTCAACTGTCTCATGATTGTCTGTGTTGCTCTTATTGTGGATCAAATGATTTTGTTGATAGTCGTTATGCATCTGATTGGTTTGGCTCATATCATATTGCTCATAATCATTTTTATAGTGATGTTTCCCGTGATAGACAAAGACCCAAATCTAAACGGGTCTCTAAGTCGGGTGTTAAATCTAACCCAAAAGGACCCATGTACGAATGGGTACCTAAAAAGAAATAACCTGTTTTGCAGGACGGTCATGTGTGGTATCTAGATTCAGGTTGCTCCAAGCACATGACCGGAAGAAGGGAGCTTCTCACAAACTTCACCGAGAGGTTTTGTGGGAATGTGCGTTTCGGAAATGATCACTACTCTCCCATCAGGGGTTACGGGGATATTGTAAAAGATAACATCACGATCAAGAAAGTCTCCTATGTTGAAGGTCTCAGCCACAATCTCTTCAGTATCGGTCAATTCTGCGACAAGAATCTCGAGGTTACTTTCAAGGCTAAAAGGTGCAGTGTTCGGACTGAAGATGGAAAAGAGATCCTTGCTGGAACGCGTCGCACCAACCTCTATACGATTGACCTCTCGTCCTTGAAACCCGACAAGGAAGTCTGTTTGTTGTCCAAAGCATCTGCTGAACAAAGCTAGTTATGGCATCGGCGTCTCTCACACTTGAACTTCAAGAATATCAACAAGTTGGTGCTCGGTGGCCATGTCAAGGGTATGCCAGATCTAAAGTTTGCAAAAGATCATCTGTGCGCTGTCTGCGAAAAGGGCAAGATGAAGAAGGCGTCCCACAAGCCTAAAGCCGTTCCTAGTACTTCTCGGTCCCTTGAGCTAATCCACATGGACTTATGTGGACCGATGCGCGTTCAAAGCATTAATCACAAGAAGTATGTCCTGGTGATGGTTGACGATTTTTCTCGTTACACTTGGGTTCGATTTCTCCGTTCAAAGGACGAAACTCCCGAGTTGATCATTTCACTACTGAAGAGCATTCAAGTCAGTCTCAACCAAGTAGTTCAGACCATCAGGACGGACAACGACACTGATTTCAAGAATCAAATGCTCACCGGTTACCTCACTTCAGTGGGTATTTTGCATACTTTCTCAGCTGCTCGAACACCTCAGCAGAATGGGGTGGTAGAGCGTCGGAACAGAACTCTTGTTGAAGCACCACTGTTGACGATTATGTGTTGACGAATCGTCTTCTCCGGGGGTTTCCTCCGATCTAGGGTTACGCCCCGGTCGAACACACCCCTGGTCGAATGTTTCCTCCGGTCGAAGACCATATCCGGTCTTAGGTATCCTTCGGTCGAAGACCATATCCGGTCTTAGGTATCCTCCGGTCGAAGACCATATCCGGTCTTAGGTGACCTCCGGTCGAAGAACTCATATCCGGTCTTAGCTAAACCCCGGTCTAAGACTTCTCCGGTCAAAGACCTTATCCGTTCGAATCCTATTCTATGTTTCTAATGAGCTTATAGTTATATTTTTTTTCCATCTGTGTGTCTATGAGGGGTTTTGAGTGGTTCTCTGTGCTGGTGCAGTTCCATGCGCCTTGGTGACTGACCCTAATTCACAAATAGGGTTTTGTTCTTCCAATTTTGGAGTTACTATCCATTGTGATTTAACTCATGACTGTATAACTCCAACGTCTATCATATTTTCCCAAACCTGCGTACTAATTGACTATTTCTTCACAGGTACAATGGCACAAAACCAACCACCAACGATTGATCCAATCGCAGATGCGGAACTGATTCCCGAGAATCAATACCTCCCTCTTACAGCCAATAACTACCACCTCGATGTAACCCAACCTGCTATTCAATATCAGGTCATCATCGAGATACTTATGGGGCATCCAATCTTTTATGCCCTTACGGAAACTGCAACCGTTCCAATCATATACTTACAGCAGTTTTGGCGCTCTCTCCGTGCGTTAGAGGCCGATGGCGAATTCCATCTTGAAGGTCGGATAGATCATACACCAGTGCTTCTCACATGTGATCTCTTCCGACAATTCCTTCGGTTACCGACCGCCGGATCCGTTCCAGGCCGAGAAAGCTTCGACCCGATGGTCTCTGATGCTACACTGTGCACCGACCTTCTCTCTTTAGGATACGGCGCATTCCATCAACCTTTAACCGCAAGTATCTCTCGACGATCTGGTACACGATGTTCACCTACATAAATCGATGCCTTTCATCTATAACGAAGGGCATTGATCAGACGAGCGCCCCAATTCTTCGCATATTTCACGCGGTGGCCTTCAATCGCCACGTGGACTTTGCCGACTTTCTCTGGTTTGAACTCATTCAGAGAGTTCGTTCTACTGCATCTTGCCGATCGAATTTCATTCCATTCATGCGGTTCTTACAGATTGTTATCCGGAACTACATGAACCTGTATCCCGAGATACAGCGCCGTTCTACGCACCCGACTTGCCCACATCATCCGACACGCAAGATACCTTCCCGCGCTGATCCAGAAGGTGTTGTCGCCCGACAAATCCCAGTCGGGATACTAGACCATGCTCGTTCTACGGCACTGAGTGTGATAACTTATAGGCACACACACAACATTCCAGCTCCTATGGTCCGGCCAAGACCGGCAGGACCTGCCTAGGGAGCACGACCTGAGCGACGTGAGGGTCCGCGTCCACGAACGAGAGGCGGGAGCGTCCGGATAGCTGGGGCTTCCGGACAGGGTGTGTCGAGAGAAATAATCGTGAGGGGATCTGCCGTGGGCAGTGCCATTGGAACGAGCCAGCCTAGTTCTTCCAGACAACCATCTTCGCCGACTCAAACAGCAGAAGAGACAACAGCGCATTCCACCTCGGAGGAAGCTTCGGCCAAATCCGAGCCTGCGGCGGAATCAGATTCAACCGACTCTGAGGAGGCAGCCACTCAATCCGACAGTGAGTCGGACCCAACCCCTAACGTATCGGCATCAAATGAAGAGTCTTTTGACTCTGATGGTGACGATAATCAGCCCTCATCTGGAGAGATAAGGAGAGCGAAGGGTGTTTTCGTTGAAGATGATATTTTAGTGAGCCGAGAGAGGGAAAGAAAGAGAAAATATGACGTTGAGAGTACACGAGTGACGGGACAACCATCAACGGTTGTACCCCCTAGCTATATCCAGCCAGGTAGCCATATCTGCTACCCAGTCTCATGTGTTGAGACAGGGTATTGAAGAAGCCGCCGTGGACCTAGCGGTGCATTTGCACACCCCACCAAGCCACTCGACCATCTTTCAACAGATGGTGGTTTCACATTCTCACGGGGATTTCGCACATCTGCTATCGGGCTCTCACTTGGAGGGTGCCGATATTGAAACGAGAGAACAGCTGCCCCAGTTCTCGACATCTTTGCATGCACGGAGTCTAGAGCCTTTTGCTATACATGTCATTCCTAGGACACAGATTCCATTTTCGGCTATTGTCGGTCGCCTAAGTGGCCCGGCCGGAACATCCATAGTAAATCCGCCTTCGGGTAGTTTACGAGGATTGGGTGGAAGTCCTACCACGGCTATCATCACGCCAACCGTGAACGTAGGCGGCTCGACTTCTACAGTCGTAGCTACAACGGGAAGTCTAAGTGACCCCGGAGTTACCCCAACTGAGTTTGTCTCAAGGGAATACATGGACGGCGCCCTAAAGGCTGTCCAATCTATGATGAGGGAAGAGGTGGACAACCTCAAACGCATGATCAAAGGCAAAGGTCCTGCGACTGAGCCTGAGCCCACACCTATTCCACCTTCCCTACCCGCTACGGATCTTTCTATCCCTGAGCTGAAATCCATTCTTCTAGCCAAACTACTAGCCCAGTCTCTAACTGAACCCACCCAGGATGCCGATTTGTTATCATTGATTCGTTATCAAGCATCCACACCTACTCCACCAAACCCCCAGCCTATTGTCTCTCCTGAAGCCTTCCAGATCCAGCAAGCTATGCTTCAGTCACTTCAGCAAACCGTAGCTGTTTTGACTGAACGTCTATCAGTAGTGGAGGATACCTGCAGTAGCCAGGCAGAACGGCTCAAGCGCCGACATTATGATCAGGATGACTCTGATCACCATGAGGGGGAGAAGCGCCAACGCGTATCTGAGCCGGAGACACATATGGTGGAATCAGAACAGGTTGAACAGGGTACGGGGTCCGGTACAAGAACAGAGGGACAGAGACAGGAACAGGAACAGGAACGGGAACAGGTGACAGACTTGGTACTATACGACTATCCGACGGTTGAAAAGCCTGAGGAATTTGAAGATGGTTCTCCGATAGTTGAAAATGGTTGAAAAGCCTGAGGATTGGGCAATAATTATAGATCCGTATGAAGTGGCGGACACGACAGAAGAATGTGCTAATACTGAAAGAGCTCTGGTGGTTATGCAAGAAGAAATTGATGAAATACTGCATCCAGATGATCAGTCTTCTGTCGTGGTTCCTTTATTGACCTATCCAGTTAATCACCCTGATTTCTCTTCTACAGTTTTTCCCGAGAGATCTCCTCCAGCTTCACCAGTTAGAGAACCAATACATACTCCTCCAGTTCGTCCATCCAAGTGGGAAAGAGTCAGAATAAAAGTTTCTTTCCTCGAAGAAAGCCAGAAAAAGATCTTTGCCCACTGGATCAGAAAGTATGATGAAGTCGTTCTCCATGGTCTACAGTCAGTGAAAAACAAAGAAAAACAGCGTGAGCTTGTGTTCGTGTACAGAAAGTTCCAGCACAAGTACTCCAAGACTAAGCTCAGGATTGTATCAGTTGATAAGATTATACCTGCCTACTTCATGAAGGTTAAGTATACGGACTTCATGGTTACAAGAGAATATGGTCAACAATACTGCTTTTCTGATGCTGATTTTCCATGTCTGGAGCCACAAGATCTACTGTTCATACTACGTGACTTAAAGACCAGAACCGTCAGACCCGGAGAAGTCATTTATGCACTAGAAACCGTGAAAAGATACATGAAGTGCGCAATGAAACTTGCTTCGGTGGAAGATTTTCAGATTGGGTTAGAAAGCGATCAACCAAAGATTAATCTGCTCAAGCCTGATCTGAGTGTTCCGTCTGATGCTCTAAATGTACCTGCATTCACAGTTATAAAAATTCCAGAGTTTGGTATGTCATACGTGAACAACAAAGGTGTTCTACGCTTTATCCGTTTTGATCAGATTGCCAGATTCTGTGATGGTACATTGATGCTTCTGAAAGACAAGTTGAAGCGTGCGCTGAGTCAAGATGAAAAAGGAGTTCAGATACTGGATTCTTCATACAAAGCACTTGTTCTTAAAGCACTGAGAGTTATCGAAGAACGACTGGAGTACAGAACGCAAATTCGATATTTCGAGATCAGTTTTGGTTTTCGGAAGATATATATTCCTAACTGGCGCGAGTTTCAACTTCTATTTAAAGGGGGAGATTGTTAGGGCTACTTTGTTAGTTAAATAGAAGTTCAGGGTATAAAATGTCAAGTTATCATTCTTGTAAGCTTGTTGGGCCTAAAAGCCCATAAGCCCATTAGGCCTGTGAGCCTACGTATTTAAAGTTATTTCTATTTCATTTGTAAGGTTATAAATTCATTATTCAGTTTTCTAGTCATTAGGTTTACATAACCTTATCAGAAATTCTCTCTGTAAACCTAAACCCTTTGAAGTAGTATCAATCATATGACTAGTTGCTGTGATCTATAATCTGTTCATCTTTGATTGTTGTTATTCTGATTTGCACTGCACTGGGATCTACAATCTGCATGGGATTAAATGTTCCCCCATCTATGCCATTAAAAGCTTGTGCCATGATCATATAGTGAACCGAGTGGTGAGAAAAGTATATAAGCATAAGTGGAAAGAGAAACACCAAAATGAGTTGGTGAGGATCGTTCAGGCTAAGGAGCATAATGATGTGCTCCAACAAATTCCACCATTCCTCAAGAAGTTTTCAACAAGTTATCCATCAGCTGAAGAAGGAGAGCACCAAAAAAAAAATGCAGAGCTTGGTACCGCAACATGCAACATCAGCAACAGAGGCTTCACAACCTACTCCTAAGGAGTATGACAGGTTCAAATCACTTCACTTAGTCTCCATGTTTTTTTATGTTATTTCGTATCAACAGAAACTAGATGCAGCGACGTATTCAGCTTCGGCTGTTGATATTGAAACACAGTTTTGCTTTTTCGACGCCCAACTTATCAGTCTGTCACCTAAAAACTGAAGATGACCAGAAGTACTCTTCCTGTCCAATTGATTACCACCAAAATCTGCATCTGAATAAGCAATCAAATTATAGTCAGAACTTTTAGGATACCATAATCCTAAATAAGGAGTTCCTTTAATATATCTAAAAATGCGTTTGACTGCTAAAAGATGAGATTCTTTTGGTTTAGCTTGGAATCGGGCACACAAGCACGTGAAGAACATTATGTTCAGGCGACTGGCAGTTAGATACATCAGTGATCCGATCATCCTTCTGTATGTCTTTTGATCCACAGCTTTTCCATTTGGATCGAGTCCGAGTTTGGCACCGTGAGCCATCGGCGTTCCGATTGAAGTAGATTTGTCCATCTTAAATTTCTTCAAGATGTCAAATATATACTTTGACTGGTTGATGAAGATACCATCAGGAAGCTATTTCACTTGTAAGCCGAGGAAGAAATTGATTTCTCCCATCATGCTCATCTGAAATCTAGAGGTCATAAGATCAGAAAACCATGTACACAAAGATTTGTTAGTCGCACCGAAAATAATATCATCTACGTATATTTGTACTAAGCAGATATCAAGATTAGTTCTATAAATGAAAAGAGTAGTATCGATAGATCCTTTGGTGAAGCCGGATTTGACCAAGAAAGCTGACAACTCGTCATACCATGCCCGTGGAGCTTGTTTCAAACCATACAATGCTTTATCGAGAAAATATACATAATTTGGACGATCTTTGTCAACAAATCCCTCTGGCTGAGATACATATACTTCTTCTTTCAGCTTGCCATTAAGAAATGTCGTCTTGACATCCATTTGATATACTGTGAAGTTGCGATAAGCAGCGAAGGCAAAAAACATTCGGATAGCTTCCAATCTGGCAACGGGTGCAAATGTTTCATCCTAGTCAATACCTTCTTCTTGTAGATATCCTTTGGCTACCAACCTTGCTTTGTTCCGCACGACGATACCATCTTTATCCTTTTTATTCTTGAAAATCCACTTTGTACCAATTATGCTTTTTCCTTTCGGCCTCGGTACAAGTCTCCATACATTGAGCGCATCAAATTGATTGATCTCCTCTTGCATAGCAATAATCCAATCCGGATCTTCCAATGCTTCAGAAACTTTTGTAGGTTCAATCTTGCTTAGGAAGCAAGTGAATAGACATTCGTTGGAAGTAGCCGATTTGGAGCGTGTAGAAACACTGGCTTAAGGATCTCCAATAATTTGATGAATTGGATGAGATCTTGTCCATTTTGTTGTATGAGGGAGAGGATCAATTACATCTTGAACCACTTCTAATTGAAGAGAGGGAGGTTCAGAAACTTCTACATCAGATGAAGAAATAGAAATTGTTTCAACTTGAGGAGGAGGTATCTCAACTATCTCTGAATCAGATTCGGGAACAATTTGTTGAATAACATCATTCTGTACTTCTTCCTGAAGTGATTCATCTTGAACAAGTTGATCTTGAATTGACTCTTCTTGAGTATGTTCTTCATGAATAAGCTCAGCTTCTGATTGAATATTGTCTGATTAAACATTGTCTGATTGAACAAAATCTTGTTGTGCCAGTTCTTGTTGAATAGGAGAGACTAGAGCAGCATCATTGTCAGAGATAGATGCAGCGGAATTTGGAATAGATGAGCTCTCAGTTTCCTGATTCAAAATATTAGAAACATTTTCAGAATTAGATCTAGGCACATCATCATAAAAATTTTCAAACAGAAAATCAAGATCAGAAAGATTAAGAGAGGGAGTAGAAGAATCCTAGTTATCCGGTGATAGAGCAGGTTCTGAACTGATTTGTTCAGAAACTGAATTGACAGTAAAAGCGGGTTCTGAGCCTGAGTGACTAGAAACCAAATCAGCAGCTTCGTCAAATTTTACATTGACACTCTCTATGACCTTTCTTGCAAAGATCAGAAAAACTCTATAAGCGACAGAGTTTGAAGAATAACCCACGAATACACCCTCATCTGCCTTTGGACTAAACTTGTTGAGATTCTCCCTGTCATTCAGAACGTAGCATTTACACCCGAATGACTTGAAATACTTTATGTTCGGTTTGATCCCGTTCATAAGTTCATACGGTGTTTTGTTAAAGCGACGATGCAGAATTGATCTGTTCTGTGTATGACAGGCAGTTGATACTGCTTCAGCCCAGTAAGACAAAGGTATACCTGAATAAGCAAGCATTGATCTGGCGGACTCAACAAGTGTTCTGTTTCTTCTTTCAACAACGTCGTTCTGTTGCGGAGTACGTGCAGCAGAAAAATGTTGTTGTATTCCTTGAGATTCATAGAATGCCTGAAGAGTACTGTTTTTGAATTCAGTGCCATTGTCAGATCTTACCACTTTCACTTGCTTCTGCTTATTTGTCTGAGTTGTCTTGATGAGATTGATGAGTACTTCAGGAGTCTCGTCTTTTGACTTTAGAATTTTTACCCAAGTATATCTGGAGTAGTCATCAACAACAACCAAAACATATTTCTTATGTCCTAAACTCTTCGTCTTCATCGGACCACACAAATCAGCATGCAAAAGATCAAGAATAGCCGACGTGCAGTGTTCAGGTTTCGGCTTGTGAGGAGCTTTCTTCATTTTTCCTTTCTCACAATCCTGACATAGATGATCTTTCTGGAAACAGAGAACTGGAAGACCTCTCACTGAATCATTCTTGATCAGGCGATCCATATACTTGAAATTGAGATGAGCTAAACGTCTGTGCCAAATCCAACTTTCTTGAATTGAGGCTTTAGAAATCAAGCAGATATCTGAAGGAATTTTGATCTTGGAAAGATCAATGGTATACAAATTTGATTGCCTTTTTCCTACCAAAAGATCCTTGCCATTATCATTCTTCACTGCAACTCTTTTGGATTTGAAGCTGACTTCAAGGTCTTTATCACAGAATTGTCCTATGCTGAAAAGGTTGTGACTTAGACCCTCGACGTAGCTTACTCTTTTGACAGTTATGTTACCCTGAACTAGATCACCATAACCAAGAATCGGAGCTGTCTCACAGTTGCCAAATTTCACACGACCGCAACATTTATCTTTAAAATTAGACAGAAGAGATTTGTTGCCAGTCATATGTTTTGAACATCCCGAGTCCAGATACCATAATTGACTAAGCTGCACACACAGAAACTACACCTTTTTAGGTACCCATATGCTTATGGGTCCCTTGTTAGATATATGTCTTATTTTTCACAGATTTATTTTTCATGCAAGAATGAAAGTAATTATCAATAAAAGATAAAACACAATTATCAGAATCAGAACTAGAAGAAGCATATGAGATATTCTTTGATATATCAAACATTTGCTGAAAAGAATATTTTGGATTTTTATTACATGTAGCAAATGTATCAGTATCACAAAGATTGTCTACACAGTTAACTCCTAACAGTTCAGATTCTAAAATTTGTTGTTTCATCCTCCAAATCTGCCTTGGTAACTTCCTCACAGTCCGATCTGAAGAAGAAAAATCAGAAACATTAGAATTTTCAGATAAGACAGTATCATGTTTCTTTGACTTCTTTGATCTTCTTCTTTTACGCTTCTTTTTATAAAATTGAGCATTTACCAGTAAAGAATTATCGATAATTGAATCAGAAGAAAAAAATTTATCAAAGAAATCAGTCTTAGCATTTGACATTGAAGAACTAGCCTTGGAGTGAAAATTTTCAAAATTTCGCAAGTTTGGAGGAGGTTTGCGCTTCCCATTGGAGGCGCAAACTGAGCTTTGTGCGTCCAACTGTATGCGCAAACTTTCAGTTTGCGTTTCCAACGTGGAACGCAAATGGCCATTGTTTTTCAAAATTTTAGCATTCTCCTTAGAATATTTTGACAATCCAGAAGAAATTTTATCTTCAAAACTTGTTTTTATTATAAAAAGAAATAAATCGTTTTCTAAACAAGTTTGAAGATTTTGTTCTTCCAATCTATCTTCAAGATCAACAATCTTACCTTCTAACACTAATAGGGTAATGTATTTCTTAGTATCATAAGACAACGGATATACATTTTCCTTTTCAGTGTTATTAAAAATATCAACAAAATCTGTTGAAAATGAAGATTTATTGAAAGATTTGACCTTTAAAAGATTTTGAAATTTTCTGGATTTCTTAGATTGATCAGGAAAATACTTTGCATTTTCAGAAGTGTAAACAAATGGCATTTCCATCCTCTTGTTTTTCATTCTTTTCACATTTTCTTCTTCCAAAATTTGTTTCTCAGTTGTCCAAAAGAATTTAAACTGAGGAGCATATCTTGCAAGAGTAAAGTAATCATATTCATATAAAGTAGGAACTTCATTTTTAGCATGATTTAAAAAATGCGGGTTTTCAAAACCAAGTCCCCACTTTTCTTTTATGGCTTCTTCACTCCTTGGTTTATTCATGTAAATGGTTTGCTCAGACTGTTCTCTTTTATACAATTTCCTTTCTAAAACAATTATCTTGTCAGAAAGAATTTTATTTGAAGAAGTTAGTTCAGTCAACGAATCATGATAAGTCTGGTTTGAATTTTCTAACTCGACCAACTGCTTATTAAATTTCTCTTTTGTGTCAATTAAAATTGACTTTTCATCTTTTAAAGAAATTTGCAGTTTTTCGATTAAATCAGACTTTTCTTGACTTTTAAACTTTTCAGAAACTAACTTTGAGCACAAATCATGCAAAGTAGTGATAAAAACATTCATTTGAGATAAGAAGAAATTATAGTTAAACTCAGATATTACCTCAGAACCATCAGATGAGGAATCCTCTTCCTCATCATCAGATTTGTCATCACCTATAAAGCACATGGCCGTAGTTTCTTCATTTTCAGCCTCGTTGTCCGAATGATCCAACCAGTATTCTTCTTCGGCCAACAGGATGGTTCCACTTTCTTTCTTTTCAGCAAGAGCCAACTTCTTTCGGTAAAAAGCAGCATCCTTTACCACTTTGACTCTGCAGTCCTTAACCATATGTCCAGGCTTCCCACAGTTAAAACAGTTAACCACCTTTTTCTCATCCTGCTTCTGTTCAACCACCTTAGTTGGTTCATACTTTGGAGTGTATGTCTTTGAAGGAGCACCAGGTTCTATCTTTTTAGAACCAGAAGTAAACCGCAGGTTGTTTGAACCAGATCTGTGCTTGAATCTCTTCTGATAGTGTTGAGTCAAAAGTATCATGGCCTTTTCGAGTGCTTCTCCATCATCATTTGTAGATCCATCATAAGCTGATTCGGTCAAAGCTTGCTCAGCCAGTTGGCTAGCTATAAGAGCAATGGGATCTACTGACAGAGGTTTATTCTTCTTATCCATTTTTGCCTTCTTCTCCATTACCATAGATTCATCTATCATCAAGATTTCGTATAACTCCTGAATTGGCATGGTTGAGATTCTGACATCATTTCTCATTATGTGGCATGACTTGTTCCACTCAGGTTGTAAAGCGTTCAGAAACTTCAAATTAGCCTCCAATTCAATCTTTTTAACTTTGATCTTGTACAAATCATTTATGACAGCCCAAAATCGATCAAATACACTTTTCAAGCTTTCTCCATCCTTAGCCTTGAACTTTTCAAAATTGTTCATATACCTAGTCTGACGCAACTGAGTTGACATTGCAGTACCAAGCATAATCTTTTCAAGTTGTGTCCACATCAGCATTGGGTTATGTTTGAAGCAATCGATTCTGTTATAGATTGAGTTGGGAAGAGCAAGGATCAGATTTGATTTGGCCTGGCTATCAGCTTGATGTCGTAACATCTCATCAGCATCATATTCCCTTAAAGCTTTCTCAACAAAGGTAGCAACAGAAGTTGCTGTAGCTGGAACAGCTTTCCTTGGTATTTCCATAGGACCCTGAGTCAGTGATTTCATCATGTTCTCCCTATTTGGTTGCCTTTCAATAAAGTTGATAAACCGATCCTGCCACTGTTCGAATTCATTCTCATTGATGAGAACTGGTGGACGAGTATCAGACCCCAAAGAAGGTTTTGCGTATGCAATGAGGAGCGCAAAGAAGGTTTTGCGTTTGCAGAGAGGAACGCAAACTGAGTTTTGTGTTTGCTTAGTGAAACGCAAAATGAAGCTTTGCGGGTTGAGACTTTGCGTTGCAGGTATGAAACGCAAACTATTACTTTGCGGGTGAAAGACTTGAAGAGAGAAACGCAAACTGATGGTTTGCGTATTAGACTAGAACCGAGAAACTTGAAACTTTGCGTTTCCAATGTAAACCGCAAACCTGAAAAATTCACTAACACACGAGTTAGACCACAAAATCTATGAATGAATGAATGAATGAATGAGGCGCAAAACATTTATGAATATATGAATGAGGCGCAAGATATATGAATGAGGCGCAAACTTATAAGAATGAAACGCAAACTTCACAAAAACACTACTAATTCACGCAAAGGCTATGAAAGACATGCAAATACTATGAATGACACGCAAAGATTATGATAGACCCGCAAAGATTATGAATGACACGCAAACTTCATAAACACTACCAATTCTCGCAAGATCAACTACAACTTTGAAATTTAACCAAGAAAAACACATACTGAACTTCGAAAACTTCTTTCTAACAAATTTTATCAAACAATTTCGATTAAAAAACACTAAATCAACACTTTCGAAAAAGAACAGAACGAGAATACGTTTTTCCAGAAAATCACAAAATCACCAAATTGAGAATCAAATCATGGTTTTTATGGAAAACTATGTGTATCAAATACGATCGATTATCACAAACGCAACTAAAGAAATCAAATTCGCACAAATTCAATCAAAAACCTAACCAATTTTGATGAATCAAGCAAAAAACGAGATTTTCTTGAAAAATCAAGAAAATCAATCAAATTTTCTACTTAATCTACAAAATCAGTATCTAAAAACAAATTCTCTCAATCCTCTCAAGATCTAGAACGCTCTGATACCAATTGAGAGTCCAAGAATCTCTAAATCTTTAGAGAGAGAAAGTAGAGAGATAAAGTATAGAAGCGCAAAGTTCACTGATGTATTGAAATGTAAGTCCAAAGTTACAAAACAAAGGCTCTAAGGGGACTTAAATACCCCTAGCCTTTACAAAATAGATATGAACAATAAGCACAGTATAGGCTAGAAAATAAATACAATGATTACTATAAAAACAGATCTAATAGAGATTCAAGTTTTGGGTGTAAAACCTAGATTTAGCATAAATCTAGCAAGGTGAGTTCAAGTTGCTTTGTGAAAATTATGTACATGCCAAAATGAGTATTTTGAAGTAAAAATATGTTTTACTTGGTAATCGTCAATGTGTTGGTATTTTGATAAGTTTTCATATTTGATAAATTTGGGTTGTTTTAGTTTCATAAAATGCCCATATTTGGGATTTAGATATCTTGATAAGTAATAGCATGATTTATGCATTTTTGGTGATTTTGTACAAATAAAGTCTATTTTATGATTTATGCATCTTTAGTGATTTTGTACAAATAAAGTCTATTTTATGATTTATGCATCTTTGGTGATTTTTGTACAAATAGAGTATAGTTCATGATATATGCATTTTGGTGTATTTGAGTTCATAAACCATTTGGAAAATCTTTGGTTCCAATACGTGATGAGTTTTGGGTTAATCACATCTTTGATGTATGTGTCTGCATAAACGCCGTTTAAATGCGTTTTCCTATTTTGGGGACCGATATTTGTTGGTCAAGTAGATTTTGAGCATTTGAGCTCGGTTTAGACTTAAAAGGGAATCTTGAGGACATTTGTCCAGTTTCAATGGCCCAATGTAGAGCCCAATTTATGATTTACATATAAATGCACTTTGTTGCATATTGATGTTAATTAAATGCTCGAGTGCGTTGGTCATTTATGCGTAGTCATGTGATATTAGATTGTGTTGCATTGGATCCATAGGCACGTAAGTCGGTCTTTATTTGATGGTCAATTGGGTATTACGGGGTTGGACTCCGGGACCTATGTTTTATGTCCTTAACCTTTCAAGTGTACACTAGGAGGGCTTAGTCCGGTTGAGTTATCATGAGCTAGAAGGACGATTTTATATTTGGGGCCTCCACCATGTCGGGGCAATGCCATGGTTGTAACCCCCGACTGTGCCGAGCCTTTGACGGTATTCATGGTAATATTCGCTAAGGTCAGCTGTCTCTTTGGGTGTAGCTTGAAGAGAGTCGTAGGGACACTTGGGTTTTCATGTCGTGAAGTGTCATATGATTAACGTTGTATGAGTGACATACTTTTGTGTTCCTCCACTCTCAATGGATACGGGTCTCCCCCGTTGTCGGCCAACAGTATTTTGGATATTTAATTGTCCATGCTTTATTATTTGGATTTCATTCCATTTTATGGTCGCATGAGTATTGAATTTTAGTTCCATGTTTTCGATGTCATAATATATTCATATGGATTGTGTTCCATTATTTATGAGTTGAGTATTATGCCCCACCCGTGTTTTGGGTGTTTCGGAATATAAAGTTTTATCTGCGTTTTTATAATTGGGAGTCCATTTTCTATTCACGTTTCAGTGAGTTTTGGGCGGCACCATTTTATAAAGAACGTTTTCTATTATGACGTTCGTCCTTAAAAACGCACGTTATTGGAAAACGAGTCATTTTCATAGTTAAGGGAAATCATTTTGAAAGATCATGATATAAACTGCATTCTTTCCTTTTAACGATATATTTATTTATGATGAAAACTCTTGAACTCACTAGGCGTTAGCCTAACCTTTTTATTTGTCGGCATGTGCATCAGGTCCCCGCTGGGTATGGTACTAGCGACACTGTGAAAAGATGAGAAATATATTTATGCTTGAGGGTGAGTAGTTTGGTGAAGTCTTCCCCCGTTATCTTGGGTTGTAGCAATTTTGTATTTGGGTTTAGTAATACTCAACCTTTGATTAGTCTATGTGTAAGACTTTATTTATTTTTGTTGATGGTTAAATTTAGAACAATATTTCAAGAATAGACTTTGTTTATTATTATTACCAGAAGTGTACTCACATACGTAGCGTAATACAACATCTTTATTTCGTTTATTTTGATTTTACTTTTATGAATTTGTGTGGTTTTGAAGGAACGAGATAACATTATCGTGGTTATTAGTTTTATGGAGCATTTTTGTCGTATTGATGGGGCAACTGCACTTAGGCATGGGAATTTGACCCGACCCGGTGGGGAACCCGGTTCACCCGACCCGAACGGGGCCGAAGATTCCCCGCTAAAACGGGTATCGGGTCCGGGGCCGGGGATCCCCGTTTTGAGTAAACCGGGGAAGGGGTCGGGGCCGGGTATCACACCCCCACCCCGCCCCGTACCCGGTATATATATATATATATATATATATATATATATATATATATATATATAATTACTTTAAATATTAATCCAATAATATATTTATAAATTACATATTTTTCCTAATTAGGTCAGTACTTAAAGTCTCAATCTCTCAGACGGCTGCCTCTTCGATTTCAATTTCAATCGACGAAGAAGACACCATCCGTGAAGCTACTGTCGACCAAGAATCACCGTCCGTGAACTGCCATCAACCGTCGCCTTCTCCTCGTCGCCATCTGCGTTCAATCATCGACCAAGAAGCATCGTGTCTGTGAAGCTACTGTCGACCACCACCACCAGTCACCACCACCACGGCACCACCAGTCGACACTCGACAACCAACAGTACAACACCACAGTAGCTAAATTGGGTGGGGGATTTTTCAAGTCTCTTTCTTTTTGATTGACAGTGGGTAAGTAAATCGAATCCAAGTTGTTGATTTGTTTCATTCTTGATTTCATTACCGTATTTTCATTTCAATTTAGCTACTGTTTTGGTGATTTGGTTAATTGTTGAATGGTATTACCAAGTTTATTGATTAATTGTTGAATGGTATTACTTTCCAAACCGGGGACGATCGGGGACCGGGGATGTTGACCAGGTTTGACCGCCCGTTGACCGGGGATGGGGGATTAATCCCCGGATCCGCCCGGGGCCGGGGACGGGGCCGGGGCTCCCTTCTACAAACCGGGGTCGGGGCTGGGGAATGTGAACCCCGCCTCGTTCCCATGCCTAACTGCAATCTCAGACCGCCACCCATATTATGGAGGATATGTATCTGCCTCATGAGCTGGATGATTGCCTCCGCGGAAATTTATCTTGTATTTGAATATGTTTATCAACTGATTATGAGTTTGCTTTATAAAGTCCAAACGTATTAATAAATTGTATATGTGTATTACTGTATTGTAAATATTCTATAATATAGTAAAGGGTTGGGTTCACGTGAGACCGTCATATTTTCGTGAGACCTGTGCGATCATGATTTTACACTTGAAACTTCATAGCAAAACATCGTGAAAGTTCGGATTTTTTTTCCTACACAGTGTTTTGTTGTGAAGTTTCAAGTATAAAATCATGATCTCACGGGTCTCACAAAAACAGACTGCGTGATCCCATGTCTATAGCAAAATTAATGTGTGAATATACCAACATTAAAATATACTAGAATTGTACTCGCGCAATGCAACGAGATATATCATGATTTTAATTTTATTTTTATTTTTTGTTGATTTACAGTACGATTTTGGATGGTTTTGAGAGAGTGATAATGATTTTTTTATAAATTTGTTTATTTTAGGCTTAATAATATAATATTTTTTATATAAAAAAATTAAGTATTTTGTTAGAATTCAATGATTATCTTATATATTTTAAATTTTTTATATTTAAATTGATATGTTTATCCTGTTTTTTCGATAGTTTAATAATAATGTAATTTATTTTATATTTAATAATATAATATTTTTTTTAAATAAACATTAAATATTCTGTTATATTTTCTTAATTATATTTTAGAATTTTTATATTTAGAATTTGATTTTTATTATGTATTTCACTATACAGGGAGTGATTTTAGGGGATTGAAGTGGGGAGTGATTTTAGGAAATTTAAAGTGGTTAGAGATAAGGATTGAAAGTTAATAAATAACACTAAATATCTATACTATATTATAAAAATGGCATAAAAAACTCTTAATTACAACTCACTAAGCTTTATGTACTATCATTTAAAGTTATCTACTTAAAATCTCTTAAAAATAACTACTAAAGCCTAATGTACTACCTGTAAAGCTTTTAACCCTAATTAATATATTTCATTCTTATCCCCCAAAATCCTTATCTCTAATCCCCAAACCCTAAAATTATGAAATTTGAATTCTGATAAACATAATCAAAACATGATAAACATCTCAATTTAAATATAAAAAATTTAAAATATATAAGATAATTAATGAATTTTAACAAACTACTTAATTTTTTTTATATAAAAAACATTATATTGTTAAGCCTAAATTAAACAAATTTATATATAAAAAACCATTATCACTCAATAAAAATCATCCAAAATCGTACTGTAAATCAATAAAAAACAAAAAATAAAAATAAACATTAAAATTGTGATGTATTAAGCATTATGTACTATTATTTAATGTTAATCTACTTAAAATCTCTTAAAAACAATTAATAAAGCAATATGTACTACTTTTAAATGATTTTAACTCTAATTAATAAATTTCATTCTTATCCCCAAAATTCTTATCTCTAATCCCCAAATCCTAAAACTATGAAATTTGAATTCTGATAAACATAATCAAAACAGGATAAACATCTCAATTTAAATATAAAAAATTTAAAATATATAAGATAATTAATGAATTTTAACAAACTACTTAATTTTTTTTATATAAAAAACATTATATTGTTAAGCCTAAATTAAACAAATTTATATATAAAAAAACCATTATCACTCAATAAAAACCATCCAAAATCGTACTGTAAATCAATAAAAAACAAAAAATAAAAATAAACATTAAAATCGTGATGTATCTCGCTGCATTGCGCGAGTACGCTTCTAGTAATACATAAAGCTTTAATGATTGTTTTTAAGAGATTTTAAGTAATTAACATTAAATAACGGTACATTAACATTTAACGAATTTTTTTAATAGTTTTTTATACGTGCTTTATAATATAATATAGAAGTTTAATAATAATGTAATTTATTTTAGATTTAATAATATAATGTTTTTTAAAATAAACATTAAATATTTTGTTAGATTTTCTTAATTATATTTTAGATTTTTTATATTTAAAATTTAGTTTTTATTTTTTTATTTAATTATACAGGTGATTTTAGGGGAGTTAAAAAGGTTAGAGAGAACGATTGAAAATTAATAAATAACATTAAATGTAGTATATCTATATTGTTAGAACATATTTTATGTTCTTATTAGAAGTTTTATAAAGTAGTCTATATTAAAAGTATTGGGTCTTGTATTGGGTTTGGGCTTTAATGTACAAGGGACAAGGGAGTATAAATATAAATCATGTAGTAGGGTTTTAGGCAATCTTGTAACCCTTTCATTTTGTGTTAATCAAATCAGCAGCAATGTAGCCGCCTACTCTCTATTGTTTTTCTTAGTGTAGATTTACTTTTCTGCATAATAATCTACTGATTTATACCCTTATTCTCTTGTTCTTCATCTAATCAAACCAATCCATGATCTCAATGGACCTAACAATTGGTATCAGAGCTTAACATAAATCAATTTTTCTGAACGATCGAGAGATCAGATTGGTTTTGATAGAACAGTCCTGTGAAAATCGATTTCTGTGATTTTTGTGCAATTGATTGTTCTTTGATGTTTAATTGATTCAAATATTATTGTTTATCATTATCGAATCAATAGCCATTATCAATTTCATTCCAGAAATCAGATCTGTCGATTTTTGAGCTTATTTTGTTCGAATTTTTTTTTACTGTGGTTGAATCGAAAATCGCTTTAGAGTCAGATTTAGACAAAGTGATCAACTACAAATGTGCTCATAAGGTGTTTTCGAACCTGTGGATAAATTTCCAGCTCAATAATCGAAGTTTTGAAGGCTTGATTGAAGAAAGTCAGAAAACATATTCGAGATCCATATATTTCGCAAGATCCGTGAAGAACTCGCAGAATGAGAAGGATTCGCAGAAAGAACATTGGACACAACAATTTTCATTTAAGTATAAAATTCGCAAGTGGCACATTGCGAAAGTTGAAGGTTTCGCAAGCCATTGTGCTTATGTTGTGTGCGAATTCTAGAAGAATTCGTAGGCCACTTGATTTTATTGTCTAAGTTTCACAGGTTTCATGTATGCGAAAAGTGGCTTCCAAAATTGTGAAAAAATGTTCTAAGGTAAGGATTCGCAGGTATGCGAACTGCGAAAGTTGAAGGATTCGCGGATGTGTGTCTTGCGAATTCTAAGGGATTCGTAGACATATATCCTGCGAAAGGCGATGATTCGCTATTTTGAGGCTTACGAAAGTTGGAGATTTCGCAATGCAAGCCTTTGCGAATTGTGCTTAAGTTGAATGCACCTTGCGAATTGTGCTTCATGGTGAATAGTGATCTGCGAATTTCGGTGCTTTTCTGAGAATTCTGACTGTTCTGAACCCTATTTCACACAAGTTTGCTCTGTTCCTGTGCTTTTTACGCTAAATGCATATGTGACAGCTGGTTGGTCACATATCCTTAGCAACTGATCTATATTTCACAAATGCTCATGATCTGCAAAGATTTTCATATTCTGGATTTGATGATTTGGTCTCTGCTTGGATTGAGTTAGTTGCCTGAGCATCTGCAATCATCAGTCTGGAAAGCTTCTTTTGTGGTTAGACCGTTGAGAGCACTTTATAATTCTTCTGACTTGATCACTCAGTAGTGTGAGCGACTGCAATCACTGTTCTACACTTTGGTTGTGCTTCAGAATCCTGAGAGCCGATAATCATCCAGCTGATTTGTGAATAAAGGAGTTTCGGGTTTGATGACTCAGTATTCTGGAAACCAGTCAGAAAATGAGTACCTTTCATCAGTTGTTGAACAATGCTTGCCTTCTACCCTTGCATTATAGTGTTGCTACCGGATGCTACCGCCCGTATGCTTATCAAATGAAGTTCTTAAGCTGAATTCCTATTTCAACTCATGGTTAACAGACAAATCAGATGTTATATACTGAAGATGCACTTGGGTGTCACTCCATAATCCACACATATCATTCTTGTGGGCGTTAAGGAATGTGTTGGGTTTACTAGATGAAAAAGTTGTCTTTATGTGCACTCAGTCGGGGTTATTGTCTACATAAGATCTGATATTTCAGTTGATACTTCGAGGATAAGAGCTACTTTCTAGGGGGAGCTTAAGGATGCTTTGAAGTTTATGCAACACTAAGTTTTATAAAGAAATCAAGGGGGAGAGGAGATGAAGCTGGAGCTGATCAGATAATGATTACTTTACAAAACTTAGGGGGAGAATGTTAGAACATATTTTATGTTCTTATTAGAAGTTTTATAAAGTAATCTATATTAAAAGTATTGGGCCTTGTATTGGGTTTGGGATTTAATGTACAAGGGACAAGGGAGTATAAATAGAAATCATGTAGTAGGGTTTTAGGCAATCTCGTAACCCTTTCATTTTGTGTTAATCAAATCAGCAGCAATGTAGCCATCTACTCTCTATTGTTCTTCTTAGTGTAGATTTACTTTTCTGCATAATAATCTACTGATTTCTACCCTTATTCTCTTTACGGCTTCAAGTGCATCTGTAACTTCCCAGATCGAATAGTTCTGGTCTTCAAATCTATAAGCAGGAATAGAATATCTTGTAATCCGAGACTTGCAAAGTTAGCTTCAGAAAAGTGCCACTGCCTACCATCTTCTCTTGTCACCACAAAGAACGAATACTTTATGCTCTTGAAGTTGCAAGAGTGAATCTGATTGACAGATCTAATTTTGAGCTTTGTCTTGTTGAAGGCATCTTTGACATACTTATATACGAACAAGATCTTTCGTTGCTTCTCCCTGTTTGTCATTGACTGAAGACCATGCACTACAACCTCGTCATACGGACGAATCCAATGAGCAAAGAGTTTCTTCTGACTTTCTTCTGACTTTCTTCAAGAAACGGAACATTTATTCTAACTCTTTCCCATTTTAGCGGATGAACAGGCTGAGTACGACCAGTTCCTGAAACTGGTGATGCTGGAGGAGATCGTCTGGGAATATCTGACTGTGGAAGATCAGGGTGAACTACGTATAAGTCAAAAGAGGTACCTCGACAGAAGTCTGTGTTGTTGGCTGATAATCTTGAGCCGTAATTTCGGAATTCAAAAGCTCATCAATCTCGGCTTGGAAGACTACCAACGCTCTTTCTGTGTTAACCGGTTCTTCTGTCGGGTCAATATCAGAATAAGGATCAACTATTATCGCCCAATTATCAGGATCTTGCGATGAACCTCCATCATGTTCCTCAGGCTTTTCAACCGTTGGAATGTCATCATATAGTACCAAATCCATTATCTGCTCCTGTACCTGTTCCTGCCCTTCCGCTTGAGTACCCGAACCTGAACCCATTTCTTTTTGAACCTGTATTTCTATATTATATTATATTATAAAGCACGAATAAAAAACTCTTAAATACAAATTATTACGCACAAGGTACCATCATTTTATGCAAGATTTTAAAAATCTCTTAATTTACAAGTATCAAAGCACACGATACATATTACTACTGCAGGTTTCTAACACCCACCAATTTGGTATGTGCAGGGTCTTCCTTTATGCAAATCTTTCTATGTATCACTGTTAATTAATATATTATATTATTATAATTTTTTTAATTATATTATTAAATATATAATTGTTATTTTTTCTAGATGTCATTAAAATATATAAGATAATCATTGAATTTTAACAAAATACTTAATTTTTTTATATAAAAAATATTATATTATTAAGACTAAATTAAACAAATTTATAAAAAAAAACATTATCACTTTCTCAAAATCATCAAACATCGTACTGTAAATCGACAAAAAAATAAAATTAAACATTAAAATCGTGATGTTTTTCGCTGCATTGCGCGAGTACGCTTCTAGTAAAGTTTTAATGATTGTTTTTAAAAGATTTTAAGTAATTAACATTAAATAACGGTACATTATACTTTAAAAATTGTTTTTAATAATTTTTTATCTGTACTTTATAATATAGTATAGATTGTTGATTAAAATTTTGAAAACTGGGTTTTAAAAATATTGTATATGGGTATGGGTACCAAAGTAAATAAAAAAATTCGTTTTATATAAATTGTTCAATTAAAAAATAAATTATATTTAACATAATTTAGATTTTTTAAGATAATGAGATACAAAACTAATCCATAAATTAATATGGAAAGAGTAATATAAGTTTTCATATTATTGTTTACAAAAAAATGTAAATTGAAACGTTATCGTAATTTATATAGTGTTTTGATACTTGTATTATTAAAAAATTAAAAGTGTTTACAAAATAAATTCTAAATACTTGTATAATCTATACTATATTATAAAAACGACATAAAAAAACTTTTAATTACAACATTTTAAGCATAAAGTACAACTAATTAAAGTCAATTACTTAATTTACAATTTCTTAATGCTTTGGTACAACCTTTCCAAGCACAGTATCTCACATAATCATCTATTTGTGGAATAGATACTCATTTATTAATATAAATATTTGTTTTTTTTATGGAGGATTTTATAAAATAGATTTTATATTAGAATAATCTATTTTAAATGTAGATTTTACATTTAAATCTATATTAATGAGATATAATATAAAATCTTTTTTCTTCCGTATATTTTTATATTACATCTCATAATGATTTTTCCATATTTTATTTTATAAAATCTTTTTCCATATTTTATTTTATAAAATCTTTTTACATAATGAGATTTAATATAAACTCTTTTTTCTTCCGTATTTTTTTTGCTAATATAAAATATATTTTATTTTATAAAATCTACACGTATTTTATATTAGCATAATATAAAATCTACACGTGTTTTTTTTGCTAATATAAAATCTACACGTATTTTTTTTCACGAGCATTAAAAGAAAAAAAAAATTTGATATGAATTAAAAATAAAAAATAATGAGATACACTAATAAATTATCGTATTCTATAAAATAAAAATATTCCACAATACTTTCCAAATTAACCAAGTGTAAAGAAAATAAAATAGAAACGATGTAGATATAAAAATATTCTTACATATTTTTAATATATTTACATTTAAATGTAAAATCGAAAATGAAAATAAAATATTTTAAAATACTCTCTACATTCACTATAAATATATATAGTTTCTCTATGTATCATCCGAGTACAAGAAGAAGACGAACGGTCGGGTGTCAATGGTGGAACCTGCAACTGAACAAAAGGTATTCCACTATATTTTTGTTTCATTGAAAAATTATTTTTTTATATTTTATTTTATTTACTGAGGATTTGTTTATATTTTTCAAAACCCACAATCATATTTTTAAAGTAGGGGAATAAGATATATATACATATCTTTATTTTTATCGACTAATACTATGAGGTTTTGAAGTCAATAGTCGGATAAATTTTCAAGTGGTACTGAGTGAATTTGAACTATACCAGTTGAGTTGCCGGTTACAAAAGATAGAAATCATTTATTTTCTTTGTCATATTTGATGTGGGTTGAATGTTGTTAATTAATCTACAGATTTATACGTTCAAAGTGATTGTCAAGTGTTGTTGAGGAGGTTTCAGAAAAATTACAAAATCTGTAAAAACGTATGTTCATATTTATAATTATTTCAATAATAGTGATATGTTGTGAGACATGTCGTTTGAGTTTTAAATAATATAATACAAAACTATTATCAATATTATTGCACAAACTCATAACAACAAACGATTAAGAATATATGCAAGTTAACCACTTATGAAAATACATTTGTTTTTCACATTGTATTTCATTAACTGTTAACAGATAAATTATGTTTCATTTTAACTCGATTCAATATTCCAACAAAAAAATTATCCTTCCGTGCAATGCACGGGCCCAACACTAGTATGATATAAATAGAGATAATTTTTACCCAACTACCAAATAAATATGTTCTTTAAGGTAGTGTTTGGTACACATACATGATTGAACGGGACTAGGCATGGAAATGGGGCGGGGATGGGGCGGGGACCTCAATCCCCATCCCCGTCCCCAATCCCTCATCTTTATCCCCATCCCCGTCCCCGTCCCCGCCGGGGAATATGATCACATCCCCATCCCCAACGGGGATCCCCAACGGGGAAACGGGGATTTTTTTTCCGTTTACGTAAGCTATTTAAATAAAATATATGAGACACCGCACATGTTTAAATATCACATATTTCCAATAAACCTAAAATCGAAAGAAATTTAATTTAGTATAAAAAAATCACAACATCATATAATAATTAATAACTTAAAACCAAAAGAAATTCAACCGAATTCGAAAAAAAAAAAAAAACTTAACTTCACACGTACCAAAAGATATCGAGTAATTGTATTTTGATTGACATCCAAAAAATAACAATTTTATATTATAAACCTAGTTAAGAAATAGGAAATTATGAAATACCGATTTAGTTTAATTAAATAATATATATTAAATATTAATTAAAATATATAACGGGGACGGGGCGGGGAGTGCGATACCCGTCCCCGTCCCCATCCCCGGTTTGAGACAAACGGGGATCCCCGTCACCATCCCCATCCCCGGTTTAGCGGGGAATTCCCATCCCCGATCGGGGCGGGTGGACCGGGTTCCCCGACGGGTCGGGGCCCATTTCCATGCCTAAACGGGACTGGACATGACAGAACTAGACAGAACTGGACATGACAGAACAAGAGGGTAGGACAGGACTGGACGGAACTGGACAGGACAAGACAAATGTATGTCTTGTGTTTGGTACAACTAGGACTGGAGAGGACAGGACTGGACAAATTTCCTTAAAAGTTGTTTAATGATTTTATATGTCATATAATAGTTATAAATAACACAAATAAAGTATATCTTTAAATAATTTAATTAAAAACATTTTTATTTTTTTAAACGATTTTCATACATATAAATACATACAAAAACAATAGTCGGAAATTTGAATGAAGAATCTGAAACAATTGATGACAGTTCGAAAAAATCCGATTCATATAAATAAAATATAATATTTGATTCAATTTGGAAGATCTTAATGAATTGGCGGATTATTAGTTGCAGCGACAGGTAAAGATAATTGCGATGGGTGGCCCGTGAAAGACAGTAGTTGTGAAGAACATAAAAGATAGTGGATTGTGGTGGTGTGATAGGTCGGGTTTACACCCTTCCCACACGAACCGCAAGTGTACGGTGTCGTATCAAGTAATATGTATGTAAGTACGAGTATCGAACCGTAGGAACTTGGTATTAATTACCACAAATCTATAACAACTATTAACTAGACTTGACAAAAAGAGGTTGTTGATATTTTCATAAAAGGGGATTGACTTAAACGACTAACAGAATTTTTCGACAGACAACTAGATAACAATTGCAGAAAAGAAGGTTGAGGGTTGATTTCACAAAAGGTTTTGTACTGAAAACCTGGGTTGATTTGAACAAGATATTATAAAGATTCAACGAAATTAAATTGAAATGATTGCTACCCTTTTCCAAGCGATAACAATGTTGGCAATTAACAATGATACATTTTCTCTCGAACTTAATAAACAAGTTAATTTGCTTCTGAAGAACAGATTACAGATCTATGGTGAAAATGGTATATCTCTATCCAAATTGCACCATAGGCATAAGATAAACACATATAATCATTTTACACTCCTCTCGAAGAGTAAAATGATCAAGGGATACCCATATAGCTGGTCAGACTAAAAATATTTCATTCAAGATTCGTCATATGCTTCGTTGATTAAAAGTTATCAAAGTACAAATCAAATCACAAGTTTAAAGCAACATCACCAACTAATCAACCAACCCCCAACATGATATGCTTAGCTCATGTTGGGGTGAACGAAAATGATAACGAATAATAGAATAAACCCAGATCTAAACATTGTTCTTAAAGAAAAGAATGCCTTCAAAAGTTTAACACTCGCTGAGATCTTTAAGCTTGCAGCACGGTTGTGACAAGATCGAGGATCCGTTTCCACTGAGTTTTCCCACCTTTACGTCTCGCTCGTGCCTTCGTTTTCTCTCCAAAAATCGTCTCCTGTCGCCGCCGTATTTTCTCTGCTATTCGATAATGCCCAACCCTAACAGATTCATATGAATATACAATTCCAGAGGGTTTCACGACTTATGCCGCGATTTATGGTCGCGGCACAAGTCGCCCGTGTCTCTCAACTCGCGTGAATTGGCTAACTCGCGATACAACTCGCTTAATTCACCGCTTGCTTCTGCCCCCTTTCTATTCTTCACCCGCAATTGAACTGATTCTTTGAAAATGGGACTTTTTAGATTATTTTCTTCTTTGATCTTGCCTTGTCCTCTAATTTTCTTTAAAAACCCATTAGCAATTACCACTGTTTTACTCGGGATTGTGCAACTTCAACTCAATTTAGTCTATAATTAATGTCAATTCTGACATTATCATGGTGCAGGAGGTTGTTATGGTTGATGTGGTGGAGGTATAGGTGGCCGACGATGGTAGTGGTGGTGGCGATGGACAGGGGTAATAGAGGTTATTGTAGTGGAGGAAGAGGCGGAGGTCACCAACGGTGGTTGGCGGTGAGCGTCGGCGGCAATGGGTGGCGGTGATCGGTGGAGGTGGCGATAGGCGGTGGTTGTGGATGTGGTGGAGGAAGTTGTTGTGGTAGTGGAGGAAGAGGTGGAAGTGGTCGACGATGGTTGGTGGTGGCTGTCGGTGGCCGTTGATGGTGGTGACGACCAAAGGTGGTGGTGATCGGTGTTAGTGGAGGTGGTCGATGATGGTAGTGGTGGTGGCCATGGTCGATGGTTGTGGAGGTGGTGGAGGAGGTTGTTATGGTGGAGAAATAGGTAGAGGTGGCCGATGGTGGTTGGCGGTGGCTACTGGTGGCCGTCGATGGTGGTAGTGGTGGCGATGGGTAGTGGTGACCCTTAAGACTAATACCATATTAGGATTATACATCAAATGGCGGTAGATCAATGATTTTTAGTTTATGTCTCACTTTTGTCCCATGTTGTTCCACCTATTTTGGTGGAACAAGAAAATACCATTTTTTTGTCCCATCTTGTCCTACCTTGTCCAGTCTTTGTCTCTGTCCCATGTCGTGTCAAACGTGAGACAGTGAATTTTTGTCTTGTCCTATGTCACGCCAAACATGGGACAATGAGTTTTTGTCATGTCCTGTCCCATGCAGTCTGCAAACCAAACACACCCTAAACTCTAGATTTTACGATTAGAAAATAATAATTTATTGATTTTATAATACTTGTTGTGAAAATTATACACACGGTTTAATATGCATAAATTATTGTACATTAATATACACATAAATGAAACTAAATTAATGTAATACCCTTAATTCTGAAGATAGCAACTTATTAAAAATTTTCTAAATACTTCAATAAATGAATCATCTACAACCACAATTTAGATTCAACTTCAAAACACATGAATAATCTATACAACAATCTATGGTAAGGACGGGTGCTACTAAAACCCATGCATATTTACTATCTTCAACTTGCGAAAGACTTCACCGAAGACTTACTTTCGAACCTAGCTAAGGCTCAACTCTTCATAGCACTGCTAGAACCGAAACCCCCGGCGGGGACCTGATGCACATGCCGACAAATAAAAAGGGTTAGACTTAACGCCTAGTGAGCTCAAGAGTTTTAATATGAATGAAGATATATTTAAAAGAGAGAAATTCAGTTAAAAATCAAGATCTTTCGAAATTATTTACTTTAAAATGGAAACGACACGTTTCCCCCCAAAATATGCATTTATATGGACAATGCCCCCAAATACACCTTCTTATAAAACGATGCAACCCGTAACTCACCCAATACGGGATCATGGTCTGATACTCAATTGTAAAATGTAAATAATACTTCATATCCCGAAACACCCCAAAACTCGGGTGGGACAAAATACTCGACCCTTAAACAACGGAAACAAACCATATAAATATGAGACGCCATTGAAACGTGGAACTGAAACTTAATACTCACGCGACCAGAGCCGTTCTTTAGCATGTTAAATGTGTAATTTTGAACAGGGCCCCCAAATTTTCGGGGCCCAATTTTACGTTATTTAGGGTCTATAATCAACAAATGTAAAACTATAGTCTACCTTAGTGCCTCACTAATTTCCATCAGAAGACAAGAATAATACGGTGCATCATCGTCTCAGTAATTGTATATATGTATCTTTGTCATCTCACTTTGCATTGTAATCAAAAGGTTTAGGAGGTGTAACAGGGTATCCAAAAAGATTGGAACGTCCCTGCACGCGACCATAAAATGGAATGAAATCCAAATATTAAAGTATGGAAAATTAAATATCCAAAATACAGCGGGCCGACAACGGAGGATACCCGTATCCGTTGAGAGCGGAGGAACACAAAAGTATGCCACTCAAACAACGTTGATCGTACGACACTTCACGACACGCAAGCCCAAGTGTCCCTACGACCTCTTAACAAGTTTCACCCAAAGAGACAGCTGACCTTAGCGAACAACACCGGAATTACCGCCAAAGGCTCGACACACGAGGGATACAACGAAGGCATTGCCCCACATGGCGAAGGTCCCAACGCCCATCAGAGGACTACCCATAGTCATAATAGCTCAACCGGAACTCAACCATTCTTAGTGCCTACTCGTAAAGACAAGGTCATAAACCATGAGTCCCGGAGTCCAACCCCGTGCCACCCAATTGACCATCAAATAAGACTGACTCATGTGCCTATGGATCCAATGCAACACAGTCTAAAGTTACCCCACTACTCATGAATGACTACAGCACTCGAGTCTGTAACTATCGATAATATGCAACAAAATGCATTAAGATGTAAATCACAAATTGGACTCTACATCGAGCCATTAAAACCGGACAAATGTCCTCAAGACTCTTTTAAGCCAATACCGAGCTAAACTGGTCAAATGGACAATTACCGATCCCCCAACTAAGGAAATGTCTTTAAACAACGTTTACGACGACACATACTTCAAAGACAAGATTAGCCCAAGACTCAACACATAAGGAGACTAAAGGTTTTCCAAAGGGTTTATGAATACCATTACACCAAGATGCATGTAACATGAAATAGACTTCATTTGTGCAAAACCGTCAAAGATGCATAAATCATAAAATAGATCTTTCTTGTACAAAATCACCAAGAATACGTAAATCATTCTATTTAATTGTTGAAATGTTCAAAACCCAATATAAGCATTTTAAGAGGTTACACAACTCAAGTTTACCAAATATGAACACTTATCGAAATACTCACACTTTGACTAAAACCTGCTTTTACTTCAACATACACAAAACTTATCAGCAGTTAACCATTTCATGTAAAACACTTTAAAATAAGCATTTTGGCTTGTACACCGTTTTCACAAATCAACTTGAACTCACCTTGCTAGATTTAGGCTAAATCTAGATTTCACCCAACGAGCTCTTTTGAAGGCCGCTTGAATCCTCAAGCCAAAACCTAGATCCAAATATTTCAAACCGTAAATACCCATATTTAACCATTTAGAAACATTCTCCAAACATTATATACCAAAATCCCAAACAAGGTCAAAACCCTAATTTCTCCAAGACCATCAAATCCGAGATTTGAGATACCCAACACTAAGAAACCACCAATGGAGCATCTATAACATTATTTCAAAAAAACTTACCACTTAAGATGATGAGACTTTATGAGAGCACCCAATCCAACACTTCAACCCGAGCTCCCAACCGTTGAACTTGATGAGGAAGATGAAGATGGGAGGTTTTGTGATTCAATATCCCAAGTAGCTAGATGGTGAGTAATAATGTGGTTTGAGGAGGAAAACCCCCCAAAATAGGTTAGGGTTCGGTTTTGGGGTTTGGGAGAGAAGAGGAGAGAAGATAGAAATGAGAGAATGAGAAGAAATGGTGAAAATCGCAACACTTAACCCACTGGTACGCGCAAGCTATAGTGCCAGGCGATTGTGCCAGTGGCATAATCGATGGCACAATCGCCAGACTTGTACCGTAGGTTCTCAGCTTTGGCGATAGTGCTAGGCTATTGTGCCCTCTGGCACAATCGCTGACATGGTCGCCTGGGTGCCCCCGAACTCCAAAAATCCGACTTTTTCAACGCCCAAACTCCCGATACTCCAAGGGACTTTAAACAATACATTTCCCAACAAAACCCCACTGTTTACAAGTCACAGAAATGTCCGGGTGACATTTACTTACCGAAAATTACGGGCGTTACAATTAATAAATAGGAACGAAAATATCATTGGATGCAAAAACATAGGTAATTTAATTCATATTGAAATATAGCTTTGAATGAGTTGTATTTAGAAAAATTAGAAAAAAGTTGTCTGTATACTTGAAATATATATGATAGTTAACAAATAATACAAAACAAACATAAACAAGCTTGCAAATCTGTTTATTTATTAGAGTAAATTACATTTTTGGTCCTTATGGTTTTTACTCATTACGAAAATTGGTCCATCTTTTAAACTAATTACAATTTTGGTCATCATAGTTATCATTTTTTTTCCACTTTAGGTCCCTCTGACCAACCTTAGTTAAAAACCCTAGTTAACTTTTTTTGCCTTTTTCCTTTTTTTTTAGAGTAAACTATAGATCTGATCCCTAATGTTTGGCGTTTGTTACGGAATTGGTCCCTAAACTTCAAAAATGGCAAATAAACCCTCCACGTATGCATTTTGTTATGGATTTGGTCCCTCGAGCCAACGACCGTCTATTTCCTCCGTTAAGCCTGAGGGTATTATGGCCATTTTACCTATTTTATTTATTTTTTCATTTTTTTAACCAAGAACACCAAGAACAAACCCAAATCAAACTTGTTAAAAATCCAAAATCTTAAATCAAACTCATTCAAAAACCTAAATCAAACCCAAATTTAAAAAACATTTCCATTTGCAATCAATTCCATTCAAGACACAAATCCTAAATAAAACACCTAGATTAAAAATCAAACCCAAAGAAGAGAGAGATCTCAGAAAGAGAGAGAAATCGAGAGAAGAGAGAGAGATCGAGGTACAGAGAGAGAGAGAGAGAGAGGTACAAAGAGAGAGAGAGAGAGAGTGGGGTACAAAGAGAGAGATCGAGAGATCGAGATACAGAGAGAGAGAGAGATAGAAGATAGAGAAGACGCAAACCATAGGCTCGTCGGAGAAGACGACCTCGCCGGAGAGGGGTTTAACAGTTTTCGTCCTTGTATATCTCTCTCTCTGTATCTTGATCTCTCTCTCTCTCTCTCTATCTCATATCTGTATCTCAAATCTCTCTTTCGATCTCTCTCAAATCTATATATCTCTCTCTCTCTTTCCTTTTTTTAAGTAGGTTTAATTTTGGGTATTGAATATGGGTTTAATTTAGGTTTTTGATTTTTAAATATAGGTGTGATTTAGGTTTCTAAATCTTAGGTTTGATGTAGGATTTGGTTTTTAGATATGGGTTTGATTTAAGTTTTTGGTTTTTGAGTTTGATTTGGGTTTTAAAATCTTGGGGGCGTTTAGTTCGCATAATGTTTTTGGATGGAATGAAATTTGTCAAAGACATTTGACTTTGAAGGAATTGGAATGGAATGTTGTCAGGTTTGACCACCTGTTTGGTTGACATAATTGGAATGAAATCTGTTAAAGAAATTGGAATCTGTCTGTTTGGTTCACATATTGTAGGTTCAGAATTGGAATGGAATTTTGGTAAATGACCAAAATACCCCCTTTTCATTATTTTAATTTTTTTAAACAAAAGTTGCTTTAATAAAATAGTTATTAAATATGAACAAACAAGAACGTTAATCCATTAATCCATAAACACTATCCACCCCTGTTTTTATTTTTGATTTCTAGTTCTTTAACAATGTGTGCAGTCGTTAGCTTGGGAAGTATGTATTTGCTCTAGTATGGTTGCCTTAGGTTGGCATGTTCTGGTTGGTTTTCTTTTTGGTGGTATTGAAGTTAAGTTTTGTTGTTAAAAAAAAACTATCAAACACTATCAATCGACTGTATGGGTTCTGAACAAACAGGAACACTATCAAACACTATGAACAAACAGGAACATAAATCCATGAATCCATGAACACTATCAACTGTATGCACTGTAAATCGATTTTGAGAAATCTATCCATTAATCCATGAACACTATCAACTGTATGTGTAAATCGATTTTGAGAAATCGACATAGAGAAATCGACTACCAAGAAAGCAAAATGGAGAAGAGATACATCGATTAATCCATTAATCCATGAACATTAATCGACTTTATGGATTGTAAATATATTTTGAGAAATCGAAATAGGGAAATCGACTACCAAGAAAGCAAAATGGAGAAGAGATACATCGAGAGAGATAACCTACTGTAATGGAGAAGACGATCGAGTATGCCTGATGGAGAAGACGATCGAGTATGCCTAGAGAAGATGATGGAGTTCGATTTATGATGTTTTGATGTCAGTTGTGATAAAAAAAGGTAGGGTTTATTGGGGTAAAGGGTAATTTTGGAATTATGGAAATATCAAATTCCATTCCATTGAAATACTTGACTTTTTGGATGGAATGTTAAAATCCTTTATATATGGAATTTATTGGAATTGAAGATTCCATTCCATTAAAAAACTTGAACCAAACAAGGGAATGAAATCTGGTCAAAGGAATTCAACATTCCAATTCCACCAGATTCCATCAAATTCTGCGAACCAAACGCCCCCTTGGTGTTCTTGAGGTAGAAGATGAGCATTCATCATGTTCTTGGTGTTCATGAGGTTGAAGATGAACATTCAAGAAAAGTAATAAAAAAATGGGAAAATAAATAAAATAGGTAAAATGACCATAATACCCTCATGCTTAACGGAGGAAATAGACGGCCGTTGGCTCGAGGGACCAAATCCAACACAAAATGCATACGTGGAGGGTTTATTTGCCATTTTTGAAGTGTAGGGACCAATTCCGTAACAAACGCCAAACATTAGGGACCAAATATGTAATTTACTCTTTGTTTTATTAGATCTTCTAATAATTACAACTTTAGTCCCTATGGTTTTGTCTTTTTTCATTTTTGTGTTTCCTATTATTTTATTTTATATTTTATACCCCTTATTATATTAATGATAATTTTAACTAAAAATACATTTAAAATACATATTTATTTTGTAAACTACACTTTTATAAAAGATTTGCCGGTACCTTTAAAATGAGTTAATCATTGAATAATTTTAAAATTTTTGCAATTTATTTGATACATATTTGCAAATCCATCTACACTAATAAAAAAACATTTTTTATTTTAAGTTGGGTTTGAAAAACAAGTTAATTTTTATTTATGCAAGATAAAAATCGCAATTCATTTATTTCTATTAATAATAAATGTACTGTTTTAAGATATTTTATTTAATTAAAAAATTTTAAATGTGTATTAAATAAAAAAGTTTACAATATAATTGTTCAATTTTTTTCAAAGTATCTCAAATAAATAACCAATTAACAACTACACATTTTAATATACTTAATATTTAGTAATAGAAAATATAGTTTTAATAATTTAATTAAACTATATAGTTTAATAATTAAAATATATTAACTAAATAATTTCAAAAATAGTATAATACTTAAACTATATTAAATTTAAATATTTTTAATAATTAAACTATATTTATAATCAAAAAATGTATTTTTTTCAAAAGCAAAGAAATGCAGACATATTTTTAGTATAAAACAAAGAAAATATGTTGTTGTTAATTGGTTATTTATTTTTCATTACGATAAATTTATGTTGATATTTAAAAAAAAGTAATAATTATATTATATTTTTTTATTTGATACACATTAAAAAAATATTTAATCAAATAAAATATTTGAAAATGATACATTTTTTTATTAATAGACATAGATAAATTTTGATTTTCATCTTACATAAATAAGAAAAAATGGTACATTTTTTGAATCCAACACATGTTTTTTTGGAAAATGTAGATGATTTGCAAATCTGATATATATTTGCAAATCCTTCTTTTTTAGATTAGTGTAGATGGATTTACATATATATATCAGATAAATTGCAAAAATTTTAAAAATATTCAATGGTTAACTCATTTTAAAGGTACCGGCAAATCTTTAATAAAAGTGTAATTTGCAAAATAAAATATGTATTTAAAGGTATTTTTATTAAAATTATCATTAATATAATAAGGGGTATAAAATGAAAAATAAAATGATAGGAAACACAAAAATGAAAAAGACAAAACCAAAGGGACTAAAATAGTAATTATTATAAGAATTAATAAAACAAAAAATGGAAAAAGACAAAAAAAAGTTAACTAGGATTTTTAACTAAGGTTGGTCAAGGGACCAAAAGTGAAACAAAATGGTAACTGCAATGACCAAAATTGTAATTAGTTTAAAAGATGGACCAATTTTGATAATGAGTGAAAACCACAAGGACCAAAAATGTAATTTACTCTATTTATTATTTCTATTAAAATGTCTGGAAAATTTTATATGACGAATTAGTTTTACAACCTTATGACCCTAAAAGAATAATAATTATCATACATTAATGTTAGAGTAAATTACATTTTTGGTCGTTGTGGTTGTTACCCATTATCAAGTTTGATTCATCTTTCAAACTAATTACAATTTTGGTCACTATGGTTGTCATTTTGTTTCACTTTTGGTCCCTCTGACCAATTTTAATTAAAAAACTTAGTTAAATTAAGGGTATTTTGGTCTTTTTAACTTTTCTTTTCTTTTTCATTTTTTTTTTGTTTTATTAGATTATATAGTAAATTGCAATTATAGTTCTTCTATTTTGTCTTTTTCCTTTTTTTGTTTCTTTTATACCTTTTTTCATTTTTCATTTTATACTCTTATAATATTAACTAATTAATTATAATTTTAACTAATAATATATTAAAAATACGTATTTTATTTTGTAAATTACACCATTAAAAAATATTGTTGATACCTTTAAAATAAGTTAAATATTAAATATTTTAAAAAATTTACGCAATTTATTTTATATGTATCTCGAAATCCGTCTACAGTAGTCCAAAAAAAACTTTTCAATTTAAGTTATGTTTAAGAAATTTATCATTTTTTGTTATTTATGTAAGAAAAAATCAAATTTTATCTATGACTATTAATTAAAAAGAAAAAAAGATAATTTTTTTATCGATACAAAACTAGGACAACCCGACATATAATCGATACAAAATTAAGACAACCATAATCTATTGGGTTGATATTGGGTTAGGGTCAAAGTAACCCGATAGACGTTTTAACGATTTCTCTAAAATTATTTTATTTCCCTTTAATATGTATAAGTTACCAAAAACAACTCGGAAAAACGAGCAATGGAACTCATAATTGAACATTATTGGAAAATTATATGTAATACCTAAATATTTGATGAACCCGTATATTATTTTGAATGATGGATTGTATTTCAAATAAAAATTTCGTTATTTTTATGTTTTCAATATTGTTTTTACTTTGTTTAAACACAACCCGACCAACCCGAATGGGTTGGGTTGGGTTGCATTTTTGTTTGGGTTGGGTTGAGTTGAGTTGAAAATTCTCAAACCTTCAACATTGGGTTGAGTTGTTGAAATGCATTTAACCTGATCAACCCAACCCGTGAGCACCCCTAATTAATAGACATAGATAAATTTTAAAAAATATATTTTTTTTTCTTTTTAATTAATAGTCATAGATAAAATTTGATTTTTTCTTACATAAATAACAAAAAATGATAAACTTCTTAAACATAACTTAAATTGAAAAGTTTTTTTTGGACTAATGTAGACGGATTTCGAGATACATATAAAATAAATTGCGTAAAATTTTTAAAATATTCAATATTTAACTTATTTTAAAGGTATCAACTATATTTTTTTAATGGTGTAATTTACAAAATAAAATTTGTATTTTTAATATATTATTAGTTAAAATTATAATTAATTAGTTAATATTATAAGAGTATAAAATGAAAAATGAAAAAAAGTATAAAAGAAACAAAAGAAAAGGAAAAAGACAAACTACAAGGACTATAATTGCATTTTACTATATAATCTAATAAAACAAAAAAAAATGAAAAAGAAAAAAAAAAGTTAAAAAGACCAAAATACCCTTAATTTAACTAAGTTTTTTTAATTAAAGTTGGTAAAAGGGACCAAAAGTGAAACAACATGGCAACCATAATGACCAAAATTGTAATTACTTTGAAAGAGGGACCAAACTTGATAATGAGTGGCAACCACAAGAACCAAAAGTGTAATTTACTCTTAATGTTATATGGTGCAACCCTGGTAGGCACCACAAAATTATGATTCAATTCGTATAATAAAAAAAAGTAGAAAGAAGGATGTAGAATTATACGTATTTGGTTATGAGGATGAGCACTAAAAACAGATAAAAACGAGTTTCGAAAGAAGATATAAGGAATGAAGAGTATGGGACGAGGCTGGCAACATAGGTATTATACAAAGATAACACATGACAGTTTTTAATGTTTTTTGTAACTCAATGAGCTGGTTTTGTCAATAACCGAGAAAATAGATGCACCTGACATAAAAATGAGGTTTGGTGGGACATTTAAGTTTTGTGGGACAGTATCATATGGTAGAAGTTTATAAGACATAATTCGTAAGATCATTAGTGAGGGGCCGTAGTCTTTTGCTCGTCCCCACACATAAATCACACGTATACACAATACATTAACATACTTGAGTCAAAATAGCATGCTTCATACTTGAGTCGACAAAAAATAAGCGTCCATTTTTTATTTTTGTTTATTCTAAAATAAATGTCAACTTTTAAAAGTAACTATCCAGTTTCACATTCTACCTTTAATTATGATATTTCTTTCTATTATTAAGGGTAAAAGTGTCATTTAGTTAATTAAATAAGATTACTTTTGGAAAATGAGTATTTTATTTTGACTATTTTGTTTATTATTAAATACTTATAATAAAATTGGAAATTCAAATTGAAATAAAGCCAAACCGAATAAAAAAATACAATGTAATTTGATTCAATTCATATTTGTGTAACCTATTTTTTAATTATTCATTTTGGTATATCAGATGTGACATCTCAAACATTTAAGTACATGAGATATTGATAGCGGAAAATTGTATAGGTCCACATAAGTGGCCATCTGTGTTGCCACAGTGGCGGTGCAAGTGCACACCGGACACTATGATCGCTATTAGTAATAAAATGGTAAAAATACCGAGATCATATCCACAGGGACCAGACTTCAAAATTTCGAGTAGTATGTTGAGAAAACAATGGTTTCAATTAGAGAAGAATAAAATATTTTTGAGCGAGATTGGTACTTTTAACAATTAACAATTAATTTAAAGAAAAGGGTATGAGTGTAGGCTTTATTTAAGACATTTGTAGTAACCTCATGGTCAGAAACAAAGTGTCACAAAAACATCTATAAAAATCCATTTCTCTCGAAAGTGAACTTCCACAGAAAGTGGCCACTTGCACCCACAAAGTTGCCACTATTGCCGACTCAAGACTTGCCGATTTAACTAAGTAAACCTCTAAGGATTTTAGTTCCACCAGTATGGATATAGAAACCTAAATCTCTTTGTGACACCTACATCGACTGACATTTTGAACCTTAGTTAAAATCATGCAAAAACCCGTATCTCTACGTGGTTATAAAAGACTTTCTCAAATCTTCTTTGCATCACTCAAGCCGTATTTCCAGATCCGCCCATCTCTGGGTCTAAGATCTAATATTAACACTAACAAGTGATCGGCTTGTCCGCGTTGAGTTGAAGTCCCAACTCAAGTGACCAAGTCTAAAAGCTAGCAACGATGGCAACATCCAACTATTGCCTACAAGTCTTAGATTTGGCACACACCCACACCCAAAGGGGTGTTTAGCTCATAATAAAAAGATAAGACACGATAGAAGAAGAATAATACATAAAATTACTTGCATTAAAAATAAAGTACAAACTGTGGCCACTGTGTCGCCCCAGTGGCGAACAGTGCTGGAAATTAAATACTATAAAATAAATTACAACTACAACTATAACTATATAGGAAAATAAAAAAAGAGAAGAGATCAATGGCTGAATTATTCTACATTGTTGGAACTCTTTTTCAAATGACATTCATGGCCTCTATTTATAGTGGAGAATGAAAAGGGTGGTAGAGGGTTTTACCCATAAAAATTTTCATTGAGTTCAAACCTTCTTTTACCCAAAAGCTCCTTGCCTTCTACATCTATTTTTTCATGAAAGCTCATATTTTGCTTTATCTTCTTTAAGCCTTTTAGATAGATATTTTTGGCATTGATATCTTTCCACCAAGATTTTGTTTTTGTCTTCTCTTCATCCCCTTGGTTTCTAAAGCTTGACCTTTCAGAATGTCATTATCCAGCTGAAATGGACAAAATAATACATGTAAAAAATGATATTTTTCAGTTGTCCTCGGATTTACGTCATTCACCACAATGGCGACAAAGTGGTCACTTTCTGCAGTCCAACATTTAACCCAAAAATGATGCGTTTAACCATCAAAACACAAACTTTTATCCTCAACACCTCCAAATGGAAAAAAAAAACATGGACACGTAAAGGGAAAACACACACTAAAATCAAAGAAAAGCACACACTAATATATAAATAACACTCAAAATGAGAGTTATCAGATATACAAAAGAAATACAATCAAATATACCATATTTTTTGTTTCGATTTCCATTTAATGCAACATATGTCGATCTAAATAGTTAAGATGCCACATATAATATATTAATATAAAAATCTTGAAAATATATTATATATAATAGAGTGAATTGCAAATTTGGTCCCTGTGGTTTATTGTTTTTCGCACATTTGGTCCTTACAAAATTTTTATTGCAAGAAACTCCATGTGCTATGCAAAAGTGCTCGGATTTGGTCTCTGTGACTAACGCCTGTTAGTCCAGGTCCGTTAAGTGGAATCACGTGCATAGCACATGAGGGCACATCCGTCTTTTTCCCTTTAACCCCAAAAATAATAACCCTTTACCCCTTATAGTTATCCACTCTCTCTCCCCCTCAAACGTACAAAAAACCCTTTCTCTCTTTCCCTCCTCTGAAGCTCGTTCGACAATGGTGGAATGCTACTGTGGATCAAGAGCAATTGTGAGAATCTCATGGACAAATGTTAACCCAGGTCGAAGGTTTTTCTGTTGTCCAAATACGGTAAGTTTAAAAACACCATTTTCTATATTTCCTAAATGGTTTATTTTTGCCCTAAACCTGTTTCCCTCCATCAATCATCGATACAAGGATACAACTGTGGATTTTTCATGTGGGTTGACCCAACAATGATCCCTCGACCTGTGGATGTGATTCCTGGTTTATTGAAGTCGAAGAACAATCTTGAAGGAAGCTTGAAGGCAAAGACTGGAGAAGCTCGTAGGTGGAAAATATTGATGTTGATTAGTTGGGTTTTCTTTGTAACATTTTTCCTTTTTACTTGACCTAATATGTGTAAAGGTCAAGAAGTTGTGGAATATGATGCTTCTATGAAATGAATTGGTTATTAACAATATTGTTTTTGGGTTATCTTTCAACAATTAAAGTATGTTCATGTTTGTCTTAATTCCAGTCACCAAAACTGTTAAAAGAAATGGTAGTTAGCAATACTGTTTTGTGAATAGGTTGTACAACAATACTGTTTTGTGGAATATGAAGTAACATCCAGTAACCAAAACAACATAACATCCAAGCATTGTTAAAAGATTAATCCATTAATCTTGGTAACCAAAATAAGATAACATCCAATGACCAAAATAACATAACATCTAGTGATCATAGCAACCAAAATAACATAATATCCAGTGATCACAGTTACCAAAAGGACAACACATGAAATGATCATAGTTACCAAAAGGACAAAACATTTAGTGAACACAGTTACCAAAATAACAACACATCACAGATCAAGTGTGCTTTATGCATCCCTATCCTCTTGACCCTTGCAAGTCCTGGAGTTGTAGCCTTTCTTCAGGCATTTGGCGCATATAACAATCTTCCCCCGACGTAGCAATTTTGAACCCCTGACAATTGGCTCACTGAGTTCTTCAACTGTTTTCCTTCTTTTCTTTTTTGGTCTACCTACTTGAATGTGATGCTTTGGTGCAGTAATTGTTATTGGGCACTCATAAACATCCCACCTATCTCTACTATTGATTGGATCAACAGTGAAGTCATATACAGTCTTTCATGTCTCTAGTGTGTAGCAAGGATGCACCCACCTTTCAGGTATATCCACTTGTAGCCCATTTGATGCCATATACCATATCATCGCAATAGCATGTTTACAGGGTATACCTGTCAGCTCCCATCTTCTACATGAACATACCCTTTCTGTTGAATCCACAACACACTGGTCCATCCAAGGTACAGTGACCTGATACTTGCTTCTCCCATTCCAAATGACTGTATATTTAGATGTTTCCTTCTTCACAGACTCAAGCAAGGCTGTTGCACTGGGTGTAAGAATTCCTTCAGACCTTTCAATAACCTTTCTTACATTCACGATCCTTTTCATCAAGTAAACTCTAACAAACTCCAATGCCATAATTATGGGTTTGTCTCTAGCATCAAGAAGTTGCCTATTGAACACTTCACACATGTTTTTCAATAGGACATCACTATGAGCTCTACCTATACATACATAAGGATAAGCATAAGCATAAGCATATATATATATACACATATATACATAACCATATATACCAATAGACATGTATATATGCCTAATAAACTGATTTACCTGAGAAATGAGACCTTGTCCAACTATAAGGTGGAATTTCTTTTAACCAAGCATATGCGTCTTTGTTCAGAGTCCTTAGCTCATCCATACATTTGTTAAACTATGGAACTGTAGTTGTTGATGCACACTTCCACACCAGATCTTTGTACTCCTTTCCCCTCCACTTTTTCTTCATATTCTCATGGATGTGTCTTAAGCAGTATATATGCTCAGCACATGGAAATAGTCTTGCTAATGCTGGTATAATCCCCTGTTTAAGTTCATTATAACTCTAGGTTAAGAAAAGCAAACATATAAAACAAACAAGGAAATACTAAATGTGAATGAGGTGTACCTTTTGCCTATCACTGATAAAAGTGAAGTTAGAATTCCTCTCCAGTCCCAAATCATCACCCAAACACTCAAGAAACCATGCCCATGAATCTGTACATTCAGTTTCAACTATGGCATAAGTGATAGGTGGGTTTACATCCCCTAATCTAACCACAAGTGTACGGGTCGAATCAAGTAATATGTACTTCCAAGTACATATTACTTGATTTGATCCGTACACTTGCGGTTAGATTAGGGGGTGTAAACCCACCTATCAAGTTTTTGGCGCCGTTGTCGGGGAACTAGTTTGCATTGATAGCATTTAACACCCTCAAATCTAGAAATAACAACTCATTTAAAAATTTCTAAATACATCAATGAACGATTCATCTATAATCACAAATTAAGATTTAACCCCAATACACACGTTCATTCTACACATACAGTCTATAATAAGGACGAGTGTTACTAAAACCCGATAATAGTCACTATCTCCAACTGCGGAAGACTTCACCAAACTACTTACTCTCGTGTAAGTCTAATGCTCAACTCCTCAAAGCACTGCAAGAACCAAACCCCAACTGGAACCTGATGCACATGCCGACAAATAATAAGGTTAGGCTTAACGCCTAGTGAGCTCAAGAGTTTTCGTTAGAGATATATAACGCAATAACTTTAAGAATGATATATAAAATCATAATTCCAAAATGCAATACATTTGATTTGAAAGCAACCAAAAATGAAATACATTAAATCTCAAAACAATCTCCTTTCATCATTCACCCTTTTCGGGATTAAAAATCGTAAAACAAACGCCTCCTTAAATAAAGCCAAAACCCAAAGCCCACGTAAAACATAACTGACATTATAATGATCAAACACGGAAAACGTAGATAACCCCAACTTCCAAAACATCACAATAACTCGAATGAGTTTCAATAACCAAAACCTTGAAACGTAGATAAATAGCCACATTCAAACGTCTCCGAAAACATGGATTATAAAACTCCATAACCAAAACCTCACCTACTGGTGACGGGAAATACCCGATTACATTATACGTGACGGAACACAAAAGTAGGTCACATAATCATGTAAGAAATCAAAACATGTGGGTTACACAAATAAAAAACCCACCGAGATCAACTCCTCTGAGTCTATCACTCGAAAACATCAAGTCAACCCCTCTAGGTCTATTCTTGAGAGTTCCAAAACGGGGAACTCTAGCACAAGGGAATTACACCTTACTGCCCATGGGACGTTGCTCGACCATATAGGTCTACACCTTACTTACCATGGTGACCCGATGCCTATTCCGTGCCAAATGATGAACCAATGCCCAAAGCGGGGACATAGGAACACCGTGCCTATGAATCCATTGCACTAACTAAACCATTACATGACTCAAAACGAATGAACTAATGCATCCAAAACATGTAATTCTCAACTAAGATGCAGTAAATGCAAATCATAACCAAACGCTCAACATTGAGCTATTAAAAGCGGACAAGTGTCCTCGAAACCCAACAAAATCCAAGTCGAGCCATAAGCTCAAACAAATCCAAAGACTCAACGTTGAAAATCATAAATTGGAATCAAACATAAACAACCCGTACTTATGTAAACCCATGCTCCAAAACATATAATTAATTCCAACGTAGTTTAGATTGGGACAAATCATTTTCCAAGTGAGTTTATAACATTTACCTCTCAAAACGTCCCATAACACAAAACCATGCATTTCTCCAAAACACAAAATGAAATACATTTATTCTCAAAATCTATTTCCATAAAAATAAAACCTTAAGATACCAAAATATATAATTTATTTATCATAGTACCCAAAATCCCAGAGATGTGTGCTATATAAGTTTATGAAGTTAAACACTTTCAAATAATCAAACTTATCAGCAGTTAACAATTTTCATTTAAGACGCAAAACACTTTAAAATAAACATTTTGGCATGTACACCGTTTTCACAAATCAACTTGAACTCACCTTGCTCGATTTAGGCTAAATCTAGATTTCACCCAACGAGCTCTTTTGAAGGCCGCTTGAATCCTCAAGCCGAGAACTTCCAAAACCTAGATCCATACATACTGAACCATAAATATCCATAAACAACCACATAGAAACATTCCCCAACATTATATACCAAAATCCCTAAACGAGATCAAAACCCTAGTTTCTCCAAAACTAACAAATCCGAGATTTGATAAACCAAACACCAGGGAAACACCCAAAGAACATATATAACCTTAAATCAAAGAAGCTTACCATTAAAGATGACGAGACTTTCCAAGAACACCCAATCCAACACTTCAACCCGAGCTCCCAACCGTTGAACTTGATGAGGAAGATGAAGATGGAGGTTTTGTGACTCAAGCTCCCAACTAGCTAGATGGTGAGTAATCATGTGGTTTGGGGAGGAAAAAACCCCAAAATAGGTTAGGGTTCGGTTTTGGGGTTTGGGAGAGAAAAGGGGAGAAGATAGAAATGAGAAATGAGAAATGAGAAATGAGGGAAATGGGTGAAAATCGCACATTTAACCCACTGGTACACGCAGGCTATAGTGCCAGGCGATTATGCCAGTGGCACAATCGCCAAGCATGTTCCGGGAGCTCCTCAGCTTCGGCGATAGTGCCAGGCTATTGTGCCCTCTGGCACAATCTCTGGCATGGTCGCCCGGGTGTCCCCGAACTCCAAAAATCCGACTTTTCAACGCCCAAACTCCCGATACTCCGACGGACTTTAAACAATACATTTCCCAACAAACCCCACTGTTTACAAGTCACAGAAATGTCCGGGTGACATTTACTTACCGAAAATTACGGGCGTTACATATCACTACCAGCTATAGGCATTATTACATTGAACATTTTATTTTAGTTATTTTTACTGTTGATTTCTGGCTACTAAATTCTCTTTTCTGATTTTGCAGGTACTAATTGGTTTATGCCAAGAGATACTCGAGGAAAAAGTCTAGAGCCTATAGATCCAGAAATTGAACGAACCACACGCCATCTAAGAAAAGCATCAAAAGTTAGAAGGCGAATACAAATGGGTGAAGAAAGACCCATAAACGAAGAGATGCCACCACCACCTCCGCCTCCGGGAAGAGTGCCAATGAGATTGTTTGTCAATCCGAATATGGCCACTATCAACAGAGGCATTCAAGCCCCTGCAGTAGCAACAAACAACTTTGAAATAAAGTATGGCACGATCCAAATGTTGCAACAAAAACAGTTTGGTGGAGCACCAACAGAAGACCCTCATGCACATCTCCGTTCATTCGAAAAGATCTGTAACACATTTAAGATCAATGGGGTGTCAGACTATGCAATTAAACAGAGGTTGTTCAACTTCTCACTGAAGGGAAGGGCACAAATTTGGGAAGAGAGCCTACCCTGTAACGCCCGGAAAATTTAAGGTAAGTAATTATAAATGTTAATGTGGTCTCGTTATAATTTTTATGTGGAGATTTTGTCTTGGTGTGGTGATCATTGGTAAGTTATGTTCAATGTTATTATTATAAGTTCCTTACAGATTTAATTTTATCGAAATCGTCAAAAAACGAGATTTTGGTGTGGGGCGCGATATTGACCGCGACTATGACATTGGTCATAGTCGCGTGGCATAGTCGTGGGCCGGGGGGTGGTCTCGGTACACCCCCGGCGAGAGTGCCTCGTGAGAGTGACAAAGGCACAATTGCCCTGTCACAATCGCGGGCGTTGTACCGTAAGTGGGGGAGCGGGCGCGAGATTGCCCCGCGACAGTGCCATGGGCACAATCGCCGGGTACTGTCGCCGACGGGCCCTGAGGTGTTTAAAACATGCTTTGACCCCTTTTGACTTCATTTTCTCATTTTCCTTCATCTTGGATCCGACTTGGAGAACCCTTGGGGCGATTTCTTCCATCTCAATACTCTACTAAGTCTTCTTAAAACCCTAGTTTAGTAGGTGACATTTATTGTGATTCATTGGAGGTTGGTGGAACATTCAAGGAAACATTTAGGCACTCAAACCAAGTTCTCACCTACAACATTCCTCATCCAAGTTTCTAGGGTTTCCTATAAAACCCTAGATAGTGAGTTTCTTTTACTATTTTCAAATGAGATACATATCTTGTGTGTTTTCTTACTTAGCATTTCATCTTCATGTGGAAATATGATCAACTGATAAGTTTGACCTAACTGCTACATTTGAGATTGTTGGAAGTATAGTCTTGGTTATTATTGTGGACATTGATGAGATTATTATTCTTGGTATTTGAGCTTGATGATATGTATTTTGATGAGCCATGGATAATATTGAGTATTTGCATATTTTAGAGTTTTGTACCTAAATTATGCTTGGGATTGTTGAAGTCTTATACATGTATCTTATGGGCATGGAATTATGTATATAGAGACGGATATTGTACGTACATAGAACGAACCATGAGTAAGTGCTAGGAGGATGTAGTCTTAGGCGCCACCTTGACGATATGCGCCTAGACCTCCGCCATTTGGAGTAATGCCTGGGAGGTAGTCTTCAAGTGTGTCGGGCCTTCGGGATGTTGCTCAAGCGAGTGAACATCAAGGTGCATTGACTTGAGGTAAAACTCATTGGTGTAATGGGTCTCCCCCATGGTTATTCCCACATGGGCTTTAGTGATTAAAACGTTGTAATTGTTCATAACATGCTTTATAAATGTATGCCATGTTCTTGTTTAACTCACTAGACCCGTTTGGTCTAACACTTGATTGTTGGTATGTATCTCAGATTCTAGTGGCGCGAGCGCCAAGGAAGTTTAGCCGACTTTTAGTGGTGAGTTTGGGAGCATTTTTGGGATGCCATTCTTGAAGACCATTCTTTTGGAAATAGTTGACAACTGTTTGTAATCTTATGTCTAGCGAGATTTAGATTAGAGAGTTGTCACCTAATATTGCTTCTTATTACGAACTTGTAATTAACAGACATTTATTGTTCCTTTTTGTACGAGCTCGTGCTTGGGCATTTTATGCATACCATATTTCCATTTTCCGGAAATTTTTGTTAGTCCCATTTTTGGGGTGTTACATACCCAACGGCCAGATTACCACTTGGGCCGTCATGACTGCAACGTTCCTACATAAATTCTTTCCACCGGGGAGGACAACTCAATTAATGGCAGAAATAACCCACTTTGCTCAATGGGACCAGGAGACACTCTATGAGGCATGGGAAAGGTATAAAGACATGCTCAAAAAGTTTCCACATCACGGGTTACACGGCTGGGTTATCATCCATACTTTCTTTGGTGGACTTCACCCGCAATACAAGAATGATATTACTGCAGCAGCGGGTGGTGCCTTGATGAACAAGACCTATGAAGAGGCAGTTGAGCTGATTGAAAACTTGGCTGAACACAGTAATGCTACTCCACAATCAGATACCAGACGCATAGCTAATGTTCAGGAATCTGATGAGTTAAAGGCGATAAAAGCCCAACTGTCCGCCATCACAAACCAACTGAAAGGAGCTTCCATCCAACCTGCACATCACTATGAGGGAGACATTCCGATTTGTTCCCTGCTCCTCATGAACCTGAACAGGTTCAATTCTTACAAAATCGGAACAATCGCCCTCGAAATTATCCATTCTCTAATACCTACAATGAAGGGTGGAAGAGGCATCCCAATCTCTCATAGAATCAACCGCAAAATCAACCGAGAGAGACTATGGGACAAAAACAGCAACAATATGGTAACAATTATAATTTTAATTCTTCTTCTCATGCTAATAATGTTTATCGTCCCCCAGGTTATAATCAGAGAAGGCTTGATGAAGGACAATATGAAGAGAAGAAGTCGGGGATTAGAATATGAAGTACGAGTATCGAACCAAGGGAACTAGGAACTGAGTATCACAATGACTATATTCACTATTAACTGAACGATCCAAAAGGTTGAATGATTGGAATTAAATTATCAATTACTAATTAAATAAACCAAGAACAGAACAATAAACGACTTAAGAAGCTTTTTATGGAGAAAATAGTTGAGGGTTGGAAATCTTATGGTTTTCACGAATAAACAATATTCTTGAAGATAACTATCAGTTAAACCCCTTAATGAAAATCTAATCTGTAAAATCACCGTTGTTCTTTCTCAAGCAACAACGGATTTTATTTTGAAAACACAAGTCTCATCTCTCGATCTTAACACATGAGTTCAAAACACATTAAGTTCCAGATTATAATAATAATACTAAGGTTTAGTAGGTATATCTCTATCCAATTTCTCACCTTAGGCATATAATTCTAGTTCTTGTTAACAATTAATTCTCTCGAATTTAATTTATAACGAACAAATAAGATGAAAGTTGATCAGACTCACAAAAGCATTAAAACCCAAATCATATGCTTCATTAACTAGGAAAAACTGATAAAAATCCCAAGTCACATGTTCATAAGCTTAAACCAAAGTCAAACCAACCCCCAACATCTAAAGATTAGTTCATGTTGGGGGTATTAACAAACAAAGCAATAGAAGAGTTCATAGATCTAAGAAAAAGTCTCTCGGGAAATCAAAGATTGTAAAACTCCCTTGATTGTGTAAAAACCCACGACGATTGGCAAGAATTCGGTGTAGAAATCACTTCCCAAACGTTTCCTTGCTTCAATTTGATGTCTTCTTCCTCCTAAAATTGCCTCCTAGTCGTCCCTTGTCGCCCTCTCCAAGATAGAATGAGATTCCCCCTTCAAACCCCAGGAAAAAGTCCTTTAAAAACGTCCAACACCTTTACGTGAGTTTGAAGTGAGTTACAATTAGTTTAAACTAACTTGTAACTAGCCCGAAATTTTGCTCTTAGGTGAGTTGCTCAACTAACTTCAGCATCAGAAACTAACTTCAAAGTCGCTTCGGCTACTGTTTTGGACAAAATTTACTTCCTTCAAAAATTAACCCACTTGATTAAATGACCACTTTTCACCTTTAATTCTTGAGGATTTTCATTATCGAGTTTTTACCCGGAAAACCTTACTTCTCGCGCATTTTCTTATCTATCTCATTATAAGATGCAAATCCTGAAACACTTGATTTAAAGATGAAATTTCCACTATATTTACTTGGAATTAAGCAATATTACTCGGAAAGTGATATGTAAATAATACCAAAAATTGGTGTTATCAATAAGCAAGGGGATAAGTACCATGGTTTGGATCTAGCCCAACTGCAGTTAAAAGTTGTCCTGGAAAAGGACCTTTCATAAATGCACCATCCAGCCCCAACAAGTCCCTGTTACAGGCTTTGAAACATTTCTTCAATGCTCAAAGACATACATATATCCTCTTGAACTGTCTAGTTGTATCTTCTGGATTTGGTGGATCTTCAACATGTAGCTTAACTGTTGTGTCTTGGTTGGTTTTCTGCAACTCAAGGGTGTAGTCCCTCAACAGGGAGTACTGCAAACTGTAACTACCCATCACCTTGTTCATTGCCTTTGTTTTTGCCCTAAAGACATTATGCCTTGAAACACCTAACTCAAACTTCTTTTCTAACTGCTCTTTTAGGGCTATCAATGGAATACTAGGGTTGGGGATGATTGTTTGTTCAATCTGCTCAGAGAGAAAGGTGGATGTGCATTGCTTTACCTCTCTACATTGAAGACATGTATGATTATCAACATATGTTTTAACCACCCAGGTTCTTTCATCCTTGCTTGTGGATACGTGTAGTACCCAAGGACAAGAGGACCCACTTTCATCTAATTTTGACTTTGACCTTGTTTCAACACTATTCTCCATTGTTTCTTGGGTGCATGTTGGTACCTTACCCCTGCATATTACCCTCGCTCTTACCTTGTCATTCTTTATTAGGGACAAGTCTCTCCTGGTTTCAATAGAGTGTAAAATGATTGCTTCTTTAATATCTTTCTTGTTTCCAAACTGTTGGCCAACATAAAAGTTGGTGTGCATACTCCCCTGAGATGTTTGTTGTTTTTAATGGATTCCAACTTCTTCTTTCGTGGCCTTTCAACATCGGAATCTGAGCCACTTGCAAAATCACCCACATCTATAGGTTTTCCACTTTCTTCCATGGTGTCCTCATCAACTAGGTCTTCAGTTTGCCCAAGCCATTCAAAATTCCAGTCTACAACTGAGTCAAAGTTAGTCATGTCTGCATCCATTTCCTCAGCCAATAGGGTTTCATCCATACTGTAGTCACTATCCTCATCATCTGTTTGTTCATGACCATCCCCTTCTACTTGCCTGTCATCTTCTTGAGCACTCCATAAAGGGTTAAAATCACCAAATGGATCAAAGTCTTGTCTAGGCTCCATTTCTACTTCTGAAGGATGTTGACCACCCAATGTTTCATCTATTGCCTTTGGTATGTCACCCTCCTCTGTTGATTGTACACCCACCCCTGTTTCATCTACAACATTTGGTATGTGACTATCCTCAACAGCTTGTACACCCACCCATGTTTCACCAAAGTTACCTTGCACACCTACCCCTGTTTCACCAAAGTTACCTTGCAGACCCACCCCTGTTTCATCTACAACATTTGGTATGTCACCCTCTTTTGTTGATTGTACACCTGCCCTTGTTTCACCAAGGTTACCTTGTTCATTTGGTTGTTCACCAACTTCTATTCCAGGCCCCACCCCTGTGTCAATATATTCCAACAATAATTGTTTTTTGCATGGGAGGGCTAAATGCACTTTTGTTTTTGCTAAATACACCAAAATCATTGAAAAATGATTATGTTTTTTTGTTTTTTTTTGGTTTTTCGTCCTTTTGTTGTCTTTTTTTTTTCTTTTTATTTATTTTTATTATATATTTTTGTTTTGATTTGAAAAGAAATAAATATTTATAAATATAAATATTACTAATTTTTTTTAATTATATAATTATAAAAATAAAACATAAATATTGCGATTTAACATATAAATAGAACATAAAATAATCTATATTACATTCGATTATTCTAAAATAACATTATATGTAGTACAATTAACACGTAAAAACTTCATGTAGTTCTTTATTCACTCTGAATACGGGGTAGCCCATCCAGCAGCATACCAATAACTGTGATGGAAAAAAAGTGATACAATTTGCGGAAACGAATATCTTTCTGCCATATCTAATTTCACATCATGGTTACCATTAACGTACCCTATTGTAAAAACAACATGTTCATACCACATTGGAGGAGTGGACCTAAGCGGTAAGTACGTCCCACTGCCAAGTTAAAAAACACTATGAAGGTAAAATAACCTAAACCAAGTTAAAAAAAATCAAACTTTCACAGATAAAAGACTGTGAAGGTATATCCGAATCTTCACAGTGAAGACGCTGTGAAGGTATATCCGAATCTTCACAGTGAAGACGCTGTGAAGGTAAAAAAAAAAACGAACATTCACAACGAAAAACACCGTGAACGTATCATTTACGGTGTTTTCCCTATGAAAAGTTTGATTTTTTTTACATTCACAGTTTTTTGGTGTGAAGTTTCATACTTTAAAGTTTGGTCTCACCGGTCTCACAGAAACTGTTTGGTCTCACGCGAACTTAAGCCATGTGTAATATATTAATATATATATATATATATATATATATATATATATATATAAAGAGTTTAGGTTAATGATAGTTTTAACCCTTAACTATCTTTAGTTGTCATTTTTATTTACGTTTCCATTCGGGTAAAAATAATTATATGTTTTTTAAAAAAAAACTTGAGTCTTACAGAGTAAATTACAGATTTTGTCCCTAACGTTTGACGTTTGTTACGGAATTGGTCCCTAAAAGAAAATTACATTTACAAAGTTATGATAAAATGTAATTGTTACAAAAAGAAAAATATATTTTACAAAGTTATAACAAAATCAAAAGTTACAAATTTATAGAATAAAATAAAATCAAAAGTTACAAATTTATAGAATAAAATAAAATCAAAAGTCACAAATTTTATAAATTTATAAAATCAAAACACACACACACACACACATATATATATATATACATATATATATATATAAGATAAATATAATAATAATAATAATAATGATGATGATGATTATTTGATTTGATTATTTGTACTTTTATGATTGGATCGGAAAACAAAAAGGTCACTATTTGCACCTTTTTGGTGCAAATAGCACCCCCCCCCCCCTTTTTGCATGATGAACTAACAAAACTCTTCACTGGCTTCCTACTCCTCTTCATTTATGGTGATACCTAGCTAGGAAGTTCCTCAATAACAACTTTAGATTTCCCTGGTGACTCATAGAAGGGTCTTACAGTTGTCATCCAATGCTCTATGAATACCTCAATAACCTTGTGTGCGTTGGTGTCTTTCAACAAGTTTATAATGTCTTGGTCACTTCCTAGGTCTTGCAATCCTCTATCTAGGTCAGAATCAGGGATCTTAAAATGGTACCACATTGGATGCTTTGTAGTATACCCTATCTCTTGAATCATATCATTGATCTCATGGACACTCAACTGATCACAGGCTACCAAGTCAACAAAGTTCGTCTTACCTTTGGCATACTTCCTTCCTGGACTTTTAGTAAAGAACCCACCATGATTGATCTTCATAGTAATGAGATTGGGAAGATTTTCTGCAAAATAAAGGTGCTTTTTTTTAACCTCAAAACCCAACAATATACATGGAAACCTACTTTAACAAACCAAAAACAACATACCGTAAGCTTTATGAGGATCAAACGATTCGAAACGACCACGAATACGCCAAAACGAGGGGCTCATTGTCGAGTTCTTCGTTGTTTGTTGCAGAGACCAACTCGGGGAAGATGAAGGATTTAAACCCGATTTCAGAGGGTTTTTGTACGTTTGAGAGGGGGGGGGGGGGGGAGAGAGTGGATAATTATAAGGGGGTAAAGGGTTATTATTTTTGGGGTTAAAGGGAAAAAGACGGATGTGCCCTTGTGTGCTATGCACGTGATTCCACTTAACAGACCTGGACTAACAGGCGTTAGTCACAGGGACCAAATCCGAGCACTTTTACATAGCACAGAGAGTTTCTTGCAATAAAAATTTTGTAGGGACCAAATGTGAGAAAAACAATAAACCACAAGGACCAAATTTGCAATTCACTCTATATAATATAAATTAGACGAACGTACGTTGTGTTTTTTATTTATTTATATAACATGCCCTTGAAAATTGAAATAAGAGTAAACTACGTTTTCAATATATGTGGTTTGTTAAAAATTAGTACCTGTTTTTATCTTTGTATTTATAAAATTATAATCTTCATCCCTATAGTTGATAATTTATTATTATTTTCGTCCTCATAATTTATAATTTATTGCTATCTTCATCTATATGGTTTATAAGAGTGAGGCCCATAAACAGAAATAACAATGAAGTACAAACCATAGAGAAAAAAAATTTCAAAACCGCAAGGAAGAAACATGGACTAAAGCGTAATTTACTCTTAAAATTAGGGATGGCCAAATGGGCCCGGTCTGGCCCGACAGTCCATAACCAATTACGATTTTTAGCAAATTTCACAGTTTGGCCCGGACTGTTTACGGGACCGGTTATACAGATGCCCGATTTAAATTTTTTTTTTTATAAATTATATATCAAGTTTTTCAATATTTGTACAAGTTTTTGAATTTTTTTTACCAAAAACTTACAACTTTTCTTTTAAGTTTTTCAAGTTCTTTTTGACGTTTTTCAAGTTTTTGTAAGTGTTCCAATGCTAAGTCTCAAAAGCTCGTAATTATAGAAACATCTATAACATTTTTGTATAAAAAATATTTTAAAAATGCATTTGAATGAGGTATTTCAATAAGAGGCAAAAGAAATTATTCAAACAATATTTTTCTAAATTCAAAATCAATTTTTGAGAAAAATATATTTGGGACCGATTTAGGCCCGGTCTAGAACCGAGACCGGGACCGATTCTTGTAACCGGTTATGAAAAAAGTTAACCAGCACTTGGGTTTTTGGTCCGGACCGAAACCGGTTACGATAAACAATTTTGGGACCGGGACCCATTTTTGACCTTCTCTTACTGAAATAATTATCTAATAAGCCCATTTGATTAGGCCCATATACAAAACAAGGCCTATTTAAAAAGGATCAATTCAGGCCCACGATGACGTGGCAAACGTAAACTTTAACTCGGTGCACTCGGTGGACTGACTCAGCGTAGCTGAGATTTTAGGTGTGTGAGATCCACCGGAAGCAAAGTGTACAATTGCTTGGCACACAAGTCTAGATTTGGGAGAGAAATCTGAAATCCTGATCACCGGCGCCGGAGTTCGATTATCTTCACTTCAGTTTTCTCACCGATATCTCCGTGATTCGATTTCAATTTCGGGAAAAAATTGGATGATTTTCCGTTAATCGTCACTGAAAATCTCGAATTTGAATCAAGGTATGTACAATTAGTTCCAATCCGAATTCTATAAATCTGGCGAACGTAGTAGGATTGAGAGCAAGGTCGTCGTTAAAGCCAGACCTCACAAACGAAGACGACGAGGATTTCCGGCCTTGGCGTCGCCGGTTGTTGTCGTCGGTGAAGATGAAGGTTTCGTTCTCCTTCACATGGTCATCGGTCGTTCGAGCGTTTATCTTCCTTATGCTTCTCTCTGTCTTTGCTTTTGCTTGTTTCTCTCTTCCGGTTGAAAAGGTTATGCTCTATTTTTCTTTTTTCTGTTACTCGCTTTACTGTTTTTGGATTTTTGTACATTGTATCGGGTTGAATTTAGAATAACGGAAGCGTTTTTTGTAAGGTTTTTGCTTGTTAAGATAGGGTTTGAAAATAGATTCGGTGAATTAGACATGAAATTATGTATGAGAGCTTAAATTCTATGAATATGGATACGAATTTGAAACAAAATCAGTTAAAATTGACTAAATGAGCTTTGATTCCTACTTGAATTCCTAGAATATAAGAAACTTTTACCTGTTCTTTTTATTCTGTATTAATTTTTTGGAAGAAAAGAGTAATGAGAAGCAAATACTTTGTGATGTGTGTGCTGGCCTGCTGGGGGTGGGGGAAAACTATTGTCTGAGCATTGATCACTTTGCTTCGACATGCTATGTGTCCTTTATCTAATTATCTTCATTCCATGTTTATTTGGGCTTTTATTGAGTTTATGCTGTGTATTTGTCATCATTGCAATTTGCAGATTATATTTTCACCTCATTTTGATGTTGGTATTGGTGTTTATTCGATTTGTTTCTGCAGATTTTGAAGGACTTTTTGCTGTGGATTAAGACAGAGTTGGGTCCTTGGGGTCCACTTGTTCTGTAAGGCATTTCTTGTTTCCAATGTATCTTACTATTTAGACATTCTTTTGCAGTGAGTTCCATTCTATGAATTTATCAACTATCTTTCATATTAATTGTTTCTGGTACATTATCCAATCAAATATTATGTCTTATGTTCTCTTTCCTCTCAACTTTGTAGTGCTATTGCTTATATCCCTCTGACGGTATTTGCGGTTCCTGCCTCAGTGCTTACGGTGAGACTGAACTTATTTCTGCTCTTGATTCCTTTTGTACAGGAATCAATCTATCTTTCTCTATATGTCCCCGTTTTAAGAAAAATCCAATGCTTGAGAGAACCAGACAATGAGTGGATGTCCCTAGTGATGTACCAAATATTTAATACATTTTGTATTTTTCCTAACATCTTCTAAATAAGGTAACTTGTTGTCTAGATGTTAAATAATTAAAGGTAAGCTAATTCTAACCTTACTTATGAACTTAGGGCCTGTTTGTTAGCAACTTAATGAGCTTAATGAGACTCACAGCTTATTCAGTCAGCTATATATGACTGTTTGGTAGTGGCTTAATGATATAGAAAGTGGCTTATTCAGTAAGATTTTAAGGGGGAGCTTTGTACAGTAAGCCAAGTTTTTTTCCAAACCAGTCCCTCCCATTAAAAAACACGTTCATTCCATCTATGAAAAAACTCTCTCAAATAAAAACCTTCTAAATCTATACAGACAAATTAATCCACACAGACAACTTTATACATACAGAACTTAATGGAAAATCAACCAAACAGCCCCTTAGTATTGTACCCATGATCAATTGTTAGGGAGTGTCATACAATATGTCAATATCATGAACGAATGCACCATCGAGCTTGTCAAAGTGGTTGGGACTTCATTTACATAACCTAGAGATCAAATTTCGAATCCAACAGAGACGTGTCAATGGATAGCACTACCCCCCTCTCTTCGGGGCGGGGGTGGCTGGTGTGGTTTTTTGGGTTTCCCAAAAAGTATATCAAGGGAATGGACATGGAAGACCATCTTTTCGTTCGTGATGAAGAGTTATTTCTTAGTTTATGGAAGACATGCCGGAGGGTGTAGATACTTGGTCTATAAGAGCATCTCCAATGCAAGGTTCTTATAAGAACTTTTTTACACTTTTATTGCCACATCATATCCAACTCATTAAATAAGAATTCTTTATAAAAAATCCACAATGGTAGGTTCTTATAAGAACCTCTCATTTGTGGGTCCCATATATTTTTTCAATACCAATAATATTAATATTATAATTACAAATTTAACAAAAAATATATCATAAAATAAATAAAATGTCATTTCACACCAACATCAAGGTAAGAACCAAGGTTCTTAAATAAGAACTCAATTGAGGTTCTTATAAGAACCAACCACAATGGTAGGTACTTCTAAGTCGCTACACATTTTGCTTATAAGAACCTTGCATTGGAGATGCTCTAAGTAGCCTGTAAGAGGGGTAGTGTTGGCTAGCTAGTAAAGAATTAACTGTTGTCAGTTTATTGGAATGAACTTCAAAGTGGATTATATAGCAAATGCCTTTTGTAATGATCAGTGTGCTCAAAATAAGAGTTATGCTGTTAACCTGCAGGGTTGAGTTAGGAAACACTGCAATGATAAAAGAGACTGAATCACCACTGAGAACTATGTCTTGAACATCAATTTTGATTGCTGTGTGTAAACTAATGCAGGATGAGCTTGTTTAGCCAAAATGTTGAGTTTCTAATGGAGTACATTCATTAGGACTTACAAGCATGAGATTTTCAGATTGATGCTACTTTTGACAAGTCCTCCTTATATGTTAATGTATTAATGATGACTAGGAATAAACTATATAGAGAGTGATGAGCACCTGCCTAGCATTCAAGGGCTTGACTGTTTGAATGCACAAGTCGACTGTATTTTGCAATGTTCATATTATTCATTCTGCATTTAGAAATGTTACTCCATAACATGCATGAATTATAAGTTATAGCTGATGTTTAGGTTCTAGTTCTTATACTATATAGTATATACTCTGAGCACTTTCATTGTAACATGTAGATATGTCTTTATGTGTTTGTTTCTAACATATGCTTCAGCTTGGAGGGGGGTATCTCTTTGGATTGCCAGTGGGATTTGTTGCTGATTCAATTGGTGCGACTCTTGGTGCAACAGCTGCTTTCCTTGTTGGCAAAACGGTATTTTCCTTGAATGGTTGAACCCAACATTTGATAAGATGCATATCTGCTTCCTTGTAAGACGTACTCCCTATTTCTTACTTTTAAGCACTTTTGGGAACGCAGAATGATATAATTTGCATTGCCATCCAAGCACTCTTCAAACTGGGTGTCTTTAAGAAAATCATAATCTTTTCTAGCATATATTCTTGGGCAACTATACCTTATTTCCTTTTGTCGTTTGTTCCTCTATATGCAGATTGGACGGTCTTACGTCATTTCTAAGTTAAAGAAATATCCCAAGTTCCAGGCCATTGCTATTGCAATACAAAGGTCCGGCTTCAAGGTCTGATACATCTGAATCTTAAGCGAGCAAATTAATACAGAATACCTTTCCCCTTTTGGCAATCTATTAAAAGAAATTATCATTTGTTTCTTCTGTGAATAACAGATAAACATTAAAGCTGTTTATCCTGCAAACACGTTTGATAGGTTTGAAACAGTTGGCTGCGCTCTTTTTTGGTTGTGATTGTCATGTTTAGCACTATAAGTTGAACTCTTGTAAATAAGATCCATAACTTAAGATCAATTACCTACAGCCCTCTGAAGTGCATTCCACAGGTTTGGGATTTCCTAAATACAGAACCATGTTTGACACTTGAGACGTCATTTCTTTCATTTATTACTTGAAGTGGATGCTTTGTTTATTAATTTCTTTCTTTTGTAGCATATGCCATATAAATTTTAATTTTTTATTGTACTATTCCTAAGCATTGCTTACATGAGCCATTTGCCATAGTTGTTTACTTCTATTTAGATATCTAATGATTCTTTCATCTTTTTTCCACAGATTGTTTTGTTGCTTCGCTTTGTTCCTTTGCTTCCATTTAACGTCTTGAATTACCTGTTGTCTGTTACTCCCGTTCGCTTGTGGGAGTATATGTTGGCCACTTGGCTGGGGATGATGGTATGCTCCCTAAAAAATTTCAATTAGTTTATTTCACTTATAATGTTCTCTTGTCAGCAACCACTATTCAATAGTCAATTATGTGAGCAAAATTGAGTGAAACCAAAGCAAACCAAACTAACGAACCTAGTATATCCCACCCCAAGGTGGGGTCTGGGGAGGGTAAGATGTATGCAGACCTAAACTCTATCCTAAAGAGTAGAGTGGATGTTTTTGTGAATACCCCTGACTTGTGAAAAGTGTGACCACTAGAGAAAGAAATAACATATAGCAAAATTGAGTGAACAATTTGTAATTATCATGTAAGTCAAGTAGCTCTTTTAATATCATTGTATGCTTAGTGAAGTGAATACTTACTTTTATAAAGTACTGGGCATATGATTGTAGATGGACCTTTGTCATATTTTCTTGGTTTTCCGGTTGATGACCCTCTCTTTTTGCTACTTACAGCCAATCACATTTGTGTTTGTGTATATTGGAACAACTCTCAAGGACCTTTCTGATGTTACACATGGATGGCACGATGTATCGAAAACTCGTTGGGTAAGGCTAACAAGTCTATTGCTTTTGTGCAATAAGTTAAATGTTTATCTTGTGTGTAGGTCACATTTGATTATTTTGTTTGAAGTTTATAATATTTATTTATGGCAAAACTCCCCCCCCCCCCCCCCCCCCCTAATAAGGGTAACCTGGGTACCGCTGGGCCATTGACCCTTTTGGCCACATTTGATTACTTCATGGGAATGAATAATAAGCAACTATTATTATGAAAGCTTCTTTTTATCTCTATTATGTGTCTAGACTAAATAAAACCAAGTTCAAGTAGCCAGGACTGGGTATGCATTTTATTATTAGTTACATTCCATGATAAATCTATGTCATTCATTATTCATTTTTTTATTAATAAGCCTATCCGGTAGTTACGCACTTACGGGTGCGTTTGGTACGTGTGACGGAACATGACATGGCAGAACAAAAACTTCTTGTCACACGTTTGATATGACATTTAAACTGGGACATGACAAGACTGAATGGGACAAAAATTCATTTTTTTTGTCATAGGTGGAATAAAAATTTAGGGAGATGAGCCAAGATAGGTAACTTACTAAACTACCCATGTCAAATTTAAACAACCTTGCATAATTCTTTCACTCGCCTTTTTGTCCCGTCTGCACTCTAGATAGAGCGAATGCTTTCGCATTTTTTTCCCTTCATATTAACGTTTGAATTTTAACTAAACGAAATATGGCAGCTCCAGCGATTGGGTTACAAATCTACTTTTAGCTAGATGCTGAAATATAACTCCAAGTCTCCAACTTAAATCTGTGATTATGAATAGACTCATATCTGGTCTTAATTTTGTTATAATAAAGGGAAAAAAAGAAAAGCATACAATTCACATGAAATCTGTTTCCTGTTTTTCACTCTGATCAAATGTTTCTGTAAATGCAGATGTTTATAGCTTTTGGGCTCATGATATCAGGTACATTTATATAGTTTCCTCCATTGTTAGAGCATCTCCAATGGATACTTTATAATTTCCCCAAAATGGAGAACCAAAAGTTTAAAAGCTCCCTGAAAAAAACGCTACATATAAGTCCAACAGTTTCTCCATTTAGAAGATTTCAACATTAATTATATTATTAAAATATTCAATAAATTTAATATCCCAATAAACTTTATATGAAATGATAATGCATTCAACCTCGTTGGTGGGAAAAATAAAAAACATTTCTCTCTTCAGCATTTAATATTGGAGAGTTTCTCCAAATTTAGAGATTTTTATCATCCATCCTACTTTCTCCATTTTGAAAGAAGTTTTGGAAGATTTGTTGGAGAAAAAAAAAATTAAGGCGCTGTTTATTAAACACTTACCGGATCATTTACCTTATCGGGTAACATGGCAGAGGGTTAAGAATCTTACCTAGTAAGATCGACGACTCTTACCCAGTAAGCGCTTACCGGGCAAATTGTTAGATACAATACCGTTTTGATGGACCACAATCTTACACGGTAAGGTAAAGTAAGTTAGAGTGTTAACTCTTAACAGGAAGCGCTTACCGGGTAAGCGCTTACCGGGTAAGCGTTTGGGTAAACGACTTCTTAGTTAAAAACTCTAAAATCTCCATTTTCTCCATTTTGTAGAATCTCTCCAACAGTTCTCCCAAAATTTCTTCAAAACGGAGAATAATTTCAAAATCTTTAAAAAAATTAAACTTCTCCCATTTTGAGATTATAATATTAATTATATTATTAAGTATTCAATACATTTATTAAAATATTATTTCTCTCTCGTAAACATTTAATTTCAAGGTTTTTTATTGGTGAAATATAATAAAAAAAATATTTCTCCCTCATGGTAATCATTTTTTGGGAGTTCTTCAAATTTGGGGAATTTCACGTTCTCTCCTACTTTCTCCATTTTGGAGAATCTGTTGGAGCAAAAAAATTGCTCAAAATCTCGATTTCCTCCATTTTGGAGAATCTATTGGAGACGCTCTTAGGAAAACCGCATAACATATTCATGTCTGCTTCATTTAATGGAAACCTCATGTTTCTCGAATACGACTGATGGCATACTCTGGTTAACGTGATAATAGTGATGATGATCGTATACATCATTAGAGTTGCGAAAGCTTCTCTCGAAAAAGCATTGGCCGAGAACGGCACGATCGACGGCATAGATTTAGATTCCCCTGGGCTGCCTATTTTAGCAGATTCCGCACTCGGTCTCCATCAACCTCTGATATCAACAACTGCAGACGATCTTGTTTGATTCACTGCACTTCCATATAAATTCTTCCCCATCTAGAATAAGGTAAGCTAGGAAATCCGCCAAAAATACGAAAAAAACCCGTCCTACCTACCTTATTATATAAACAAGAAATCGCTGGAGGGATATCTTGTTGAGTCGATGATCGTAAACTGAAAATGCTCCGTTTTCTGTTACGATATCGTAGCTGACCTATCTTTTTCTTTGGATCGGCAATCGGGGAAAGGGGGTGTTATGGATACCGTTTGAAGGCTAATTACACGCGACGATGGTAGCATGCTGGCATGGTCCATTTGGTTTGTAATTTATGAACAAAGTTCATGTTTATGTAATTTATTTTATATCTCAACAGGCTGCATTTGAGTTCTGCACAAGTTTTGGTCTTGTTAGGTAAACAATCCTTTGGGTTTTCGGTTTCTATGGCTAGGGATGGACAGGGGGTGGGTAAATTGGGGGGGAATGCACCACCGATTCCCGCCCCTGGGGCGTATAATCCTTGGCAGATTTGGGAGGAAGGAATCTCCACCGGGTATCGGGAATCTTTTGGATAGCGATGCACAAAAAAGCTCAAGCCCGAAGCCCAGCCCGAGCTAGACCTCAAAGCCCGATGAGGCTGAAATTTTGGGACCGACATGGAAACGCTCGGCTTTGAAAAGCCCGCACAGGCTCCTTAAGTCCTTTTCAACCCCAAATCCCCGTTCGGGCCTAAAAAAAAGCGTGAACCTTTTTTTTCCTCACTGAAAACGAGTTTGGAAAGCCCGGACCTTGTGCATCTCTACCGAATTGTTGGTGTTTTGAATTTGATAGGTAGAAAATGAAATAAAATTCAATTTTATTGCTTTGAACTTTGTGTTTGGTTTACATAATGTGATATTGGAATTAATCATAAACGTCAAAATTACTAATTTTGTAACTTCTTATTCGATTTATAAATGCATATTTAAAAATGAATTATAAATACTAGCAACTCAAGGATAATCCAACTCTTTTAACTTTTAGTACATATTTTGTAACCAAACATATGGTCCAAATAAATAATTTCACTAACCAACAATTTCAAACTGCTCTAATTCTGTTCGACGTGTTCGTAATTAATTCGAGATGATTAGTGGGAAATAGACACACACAATTGGCCAAAAGAAAATGGCCCTTTTTTTCATTTGCTTTAACTTGTTAAAACAGGGTATTCATTTTTTTTAATATATAATAATTATATACGGCAAATGAATTCACATATCCTCTTCATATTTGATGGGTATTCATATTTTAGAGGTAATTAGTTGTGCTTCCGTGTAGGGATGGCCAAAAACCAATTATGGTCCTAAATCGGTCCCCTCCAAGATTAGACCGTCCAGTCCCAGTTTTGACAAAAAAAGCCTAGGACCAATCTAGGCTCGGTTACCGGTATTGGTCCCAGTTCCGGTGGACCGGTCCCAAATCTGGTGAGGGCTAACCTGGTTTTTGAATAAATATTTTTAATTTTTTTACGTAAAAATGTTATACATATTTTTATAATTACAAGTTTTGAAATTTATAATATTGAAATACATTTTAAGTAGATTGAAAATTAAAAAAAAAACTTGGAAATCTTGTAAAAATCTTAAAAGAACTTGTATTATAATTTATAAAAACTATTTTTTAAATCGGGTCTAAGCATAACCGGTCCCATAACGGATATTGAAGTTCTATAAAAATTGTAACTAGACCATAACCGGTCCCATTCAATACCGGTCTGGGCCAACCCAATTTGACCATCTCTATATGTGATATTACATGATGAGGGGTAGCTAAGAACATCTTCAACAGTTTCTCCAAAATGGAGAAGTAAAAATCCAAGATTTCCAAAAAAAAAAATTTGTCTTCGGTGTCGTTTGTTTTTTAAGAGGTATAAAGTCTGAAGTCTTATTTTAATTATGATTAATAAGAGGTGGTGTGTAAAATGGTCTGAACGATTCAGACTTAAGAGTCATTAAGAGGTTTTAAAAAAAAAACAAATAACCCCTTCATCTCCAACAGATTCTCTATTTTAGAGATTATACAATTAATTATATTATTAAAATATTCAATACAACTCATAAAATATTATTTCTCTCTCATAATCATTTAGTTTAAAGCAATTTTATTGGTGGAAGGATTAAAAAACTATTTATCTCTTATAAGTAATCATTTTTGGAGATATCTCCAAAATTGAAGATTTTCATCCTCTCTATTCTACTTTCTCCATTTTGGAGAAGAATTTGGGGAATTTGTTGGAGCAAAAAATCCTTAAAATCCCCATTTTGGAGAAGTTGTTGGAGATACTCTAATGCATTAATAAATAATACAAAATTAATTGTTTTTAAGAGTTCTTTTTTCCAAATAATATAGGGATTAGAAGCGTACTCGCGCAATGCAGCGAGATACATCACGATTTTAATGTTTATTTTTATTTTTTGTTTTTTATTGATTTACAGTACGATTTTGGATGATTTTTATTGAGTGATAATGATTTTTTTATATATAAATTTGTTTAATTTAGGCTTAACAATATAATGTTTTTATATAAAAAAAATTAAGTAGTTTGTTAAAATTCATTAATTATCTTATATATTTTAATTTTTTTATATTTAAATTGAGATGTTTATCTTGTTTTGATTATGTTTATCAGAATTCAAATTTCATAATTTTAGAATTTGGGTATTAAATATAAGGATTTTGGGGGATAAGGATGAAATTTATTAATTAGGGTTAAAAGCATTTAAAAGTAGTACATATTGTTTCATTAATTGTTTTTTAAGAGATTTTAAGTAGATTAACATTAAATAATAGTACATAATGCTTAATACATCACGATTTTAATGTTTATTTTTATTTTTTGTTTTTTATTGATTTACCGTACGATTTTGGATGGTTTTTATTGAGTGATAATGGTTTTTTATATATAAATTTGTTTAATTTAGGCTTAACAATATAATGTTTTTGTATGTAAAAAAAATTAAGTAGTTTGTTAAAATTCATTAATTATCTTACATATTTTAAATTGAGATATTTATCCTGTTTTGATTATGTTTATCAGAATTAAAATTTCATAATTTTAGGGTTTGAGGATTAGAGATAAAGATTTTGGGGAATAAAGATGAAATATATTAATTAGGGTTAAAAGCTTTACAGGTAGTACATTAGGCTTTAGTAGTTATTTTTAAGAGATTTTAAGTAGATAACTTTAAATGATAGTACATAAAGCTTAGTGAGTTGTAATTAAGAGTTTTTTATGTCATCTTTATAATACTAGAAGCGTACTCACGCAATGCAGCGAGATACATCACGATTTTAATGTTTTTTTTATTTTTTGTTTTTGTCGATTTATAATACGAAATTGGATGGTTTTGAGAAAGTGATAATGTTTTTTTTTATAAATTTGTTTAATTTAGGTTTAATAATATAATGTTTTTTATAAAAAAAAAATTAAGCATTTTGTTAGAATTCAATGATTATCTTATATATTTAAATTTTTTATATTTAAATTAAGATTTTATCATGTTTTGATTATGTTTATCGGTTAGTTATGAATTCAAACATATAGCTTTAGAAATTTGTAATCATGCATCATGACTTGTATTTAAATTTTACGTAATGTGTATCAATAACAGTACTTAATACATAAAAGTTTGTTTTAAGAGTTTATTCAATAGTTTAATAATAATGTAATTTATTGTAGTTTTAATAAAATAATGTTTTTTTTTATAAACATTAAATATTCTGTTAGATTTTTTTAATTATATTTTAGATTTTTTATATTTAAATTTTGATTTTTATCATGTATTTAATTATGCAGGGAGTGATTTTAAGATAGTTACAGTGAGGAGTGGTTTTAGGAAAGTTAAATTTGTTAGAGATAATGATTAAATAAGAAAAAAATTTAAGTTTTCATTCTTTATTTAAGTTTTAAGTAATTAGCATTAAATATCGGTACATTAAGCTTTAATAATTGTTTTTAAGAGTTTTTTATCCGTGCTTTATAATATAGTATAGAATAGATACTCACGCAATGCAGCGAGATACATTACGATTTTAATGTTTTTTTTTTATTTTTTGTTTTTGTCGATTTATAATACGAAATTGGATGGTTTTGAGAAAGTGATAATGTTTTGTTTATAAATTTGTTTAATTTAGGTTTAATAATATAATGTTTTTTATAAAAAAAAATTAAGCATTTTGTTAGAATTCAATGATTATCTTATATATTTAAATTTTTTATATTTAAATTAAGATTTTATCATGTTTTGATTATGTTTATCGGTTAGTTATGAATTCAAACATATAGCTTTAGAAAGTTGTAATCATGCATCATGACTTGTATTTAAATTTTAAGTAATGTGTATCAATAACAGTACTTAATACATAAAAGTTTGTTTTAAGAGTTTCTTCGATAGTTTAATAATAATGTAATTTATTGTAGTTTTAATAAAATAATGTTTTTTTTATAAAATAAACATTAAATATTCTGTTAGATTTTTTTAATTATATTTTAGATTTTTTATATCTAAATTTTGATTTTTATCATGTATTTAATTATGCAGGGAGTGATTTTAAGATAGTTACAGTGAGGAGTGGTTTTAGGAAAGTTAAATTTGTTAGAGATAATGATTAAATAAGAAAAAATTTTAAGTTTTCATTCTTTATTTAAGTTTTAAGTAACTAGCATTAAATATCGGTACATTAAGCTTTAATAATTGTTTTTAAGAGTTTTTTATCCGTGCTTTATAATATAGTATAGAGATAGATATAGATATAGATAGTATAGATATAGATAACTCTGTGGACGTTTTATAAAACTTTGTATACAATTTGGGAGCTTTTTCGAAAAAAATTATATTACGTGGGGTGTTTTCTGCAAAGTCTTATATTTTAGAGGACCCAAATCTCCTAAATCCCCAATCTATTTACACAAAGAAACATCCCGCATACGACTGCATCGCATCACAGCATATTCCCCTCATTTCTGCTGATTTCTTTCTAGGGCTCTGATTTTGCTCACCTTCTTCCTTTTATCTTCAACAAGTTTTCAGCTTCCATCATCACTTTAATCTTCAATCAATCGAAGCTATTCAATCATGGCCACTCCGGATGTCTTTTTGCAGGGCGAACATGATATCTTCTCATCGGCTTCTCCGTTTGATTTTACCAAAGGTACCAAAACCCTAAGTTTCTCGTTGTTTCTTGATTGTCAGTCGAATAACTTTAATTAATTGTTTTAGTTTGATTTGTTTTGTTCTCTTTTGCTGGTTTTTGGATTGAAATCTGAAACTTTATGGATGTTGTTTGCAGGCGATGCGAAATCGCGAGGATTTGCGATCGAGAAAAAAATCGAATATCTTGAGAGCTTGAACGACAGAGTAATTAAAATTTACTTTTCCTTTAACTTTTTAGGAGTTGAAATTTGTACCTTTTGTTGATTGTAGAAGAAAATACCATACTTAGATTGTGATCGAATTGATATAGTGACCTTGTTTTGAATAGTTTTGGTTTTATATTTATTGTGATCTTTCTGACTAGTTATTGAGGTTTCCGTGTACTGCGTTACTTTTTTATCCTGTTCTGGAAGTTTTTCTGATTGAATCTTGTTTGTCAATTTAACTAAATATAAGTAATGATGTCATCTCCAAAATGGAGAATCTGTTGGAGATGAATGCAATTTTTGTTAGAGATTTTGAACTTTGGTTCTCCATTTTAGAATTTTTTTAGAGAATCTGTTGGAGATGCTCTAATGTTCTGGAATAGTAAATTGCAGGCAAATGACTTGAGCTAAATGTTAGCCATTTCTTGTCATATGTATATTAACTTGCATGAGCTGGGCTTTCATGAATCATGAAATATATGGGGGGTTATCACTATATATATTTCTGAAATCATCCTGTGAGTAAAAAGGATCATCATCCTATACTTAATTTTCCTATATACGTATGTATATAAATGTTCTTGTGTCTATCAACTGGTATGCAGCGTATGAAGTTTGGGGACTGGAATAATTTTTTCTAACTTTTAGTAATTTTTATCTTTGTGTTTAGGATCACATGTAACTTTTGTTTGATGTATGATCGCTCTAGTATGTGTTTCTCCATCCCTGCTTTTGAAAATTATGTAGTTAACGCTCATCCATTTTTTTTGCAGGTTAGCAACAGACGAGCACGTAGATGGATAAATGATCGCATATTGTTGGAGCTTGTACCTCGTTTAAGTGGGGATGAAATTAGAGGCTTGTTTGCTCCACCACCTTGGGGTAAGACACACATACATACATATATTTGCATGCATACTGCATACATACATACACACATACATATACAAGGGTAGTTTAATTTGCAACCCATGAAAATCTTACAACCCATGCAACCCACTTCTTAACCGTTGGATTAATGATCGACGGTTACAATACATGTGGGTCCAATATTTTCAATTAAAAAAATCAAAAAAATAAGAACAAAATAACCGTTTATCATAAATCCAACGGTTAAGATGTGGGTTGCATGGATTGTAAGATTTACATGGGTTGTAAATTTCCTTGGCCTACATATATATATATATATGTGTGTGTGTGTGTGTGTGTGTGACTAATAGTGGCTTGTGTTTTCTTTTTTAGCTATGCTGGATTAAAAGCACACCGGTTGAATGTTTTCATCTAAATAAATTAAAGTCATTATTTTAATTGAGTAGGTAAAAGTTAGTTTTTAGTGAAATTTATGATAGATAAATGGATGAATGCAATTCTATAAGATGAGTCTATGCAAAGTAGGACTTAAAAGATTTGCGTAAATAGCAAACACAATGAATTGAAGAGTTTTAACTTCAATTCCATTACAGCACTAACCAGAAGGGCGTGAAAGTTATTCGGCATACATTTTTTTGTGCTATAAATATTGATAGGATGATTAATGGAAATATATTTAAGATGAGTTAGATGTGTGACTTGCACACAATCAGGATAGAAAAGAAGACAGAGAAGAATGTCTGGGGTGAGTCAAGTTGAGGAGAAGCTGACATAACATGTTTGAGGTGAATGCAACCAGAGGCAGAAACTTTGACAAATAGCAAGTCTTTAGGATAGATAAAGGCAACCTAGACTGGCAGTGGGGAAGTAATTAATTGAGATTTGTGTGAGTCTAACACCAAATAACTTGGTCTTAGATAGCAGTGGCGGACCCAGGATTTTTGCTGAGCGGGTGCACCTTTAAGGTGTATCAATGGCCCGCAAAGTCGCCCGATGTGTTTTTAGCCGAATTCCACCGTTCGAGGGATTTTTAAAGTTTTTTGGTTGATTTTGAGGGACTTTTTTTTGGTCTTTTTGGTTGATTTCGAGATTTTTTTGGTTGATTTTGAGGTACTTTTTTCGGTGTTTAGGTTGATGTTATTTATATTTTCTAATATCCCGGAGCACCCCTCAAAGTTTAGCTGATGCACCTTTCATACCTTAAAAAAATCCTACTTGCGAAAATAAGTTGAGCGGGTGCACAGGAGCCCGGTCGGATATACATAGGTCCGTCCTTGTTAGATAGGACTTAGTAGTTCATTGAAGGATGCTGTTGATGTCCCAGAACCTGAAGGTTTCACTTCTTTGTGTTTTGTTTTGGGTTTAACACTATATATCACCTTCATGTTTCTTTTAAAAGCCTACCCCAACTAGCTTGGTTTAAAAGGCTTCTTGTTATGGAAAGATATTCAACAAAAACACTTCATATGAAAACTTTTAAAGGTTTCCATGCTATTTCTATACGATATTTATTTTTCTTTCTTTGGCTGGCAAAGTAAGATTTACCTCCATGTGATGCTCTTTATTTGCTATATATGTTTACTTGATATGTTGTTGATTTGAGGTTCATTTTACAGGTGATGATGTACGGCCTTCACCATTTTGCATGACAAATGTGGGGGAGTGGGACAAATTTAGGAATATAGACATGGATAAAGAGGTTTTCCACTTCTCTTGTTTGCCAGTCCTTTCTGCCGATTATACTATAGTGACGAAAATGATTTCTTATTTCTACCAACACTATGCTAATATCCTGTTGTTCATATATGAATTTACCCTGCCTCCCATTTTCCGTATGTCCTCTGAATCTCCAATATGGTGGTTGGCTTGAAAGAAGTTCATATTATTGCAAAATGAGAATAATATCTATCTATCTTTATTTGCTCTTATTTAGTTTCCTTCTTTCTTCTATTGACCTTGTCTTTCTTCATGATGTAATGCCATGCCTACACCTGTAAAAATGCTTCAGTCATCAAAGTTTTTGTTCTCTCTGGTAGGCTGGTGCAATTGAGGCTCTTAAAGGCTCTTCATCCCAGAAGAAAAGTTGTGGGGATGTCGATAAGATAGCCGCCTTGACTGCATGGCACAGGGTGGATTGCAGAACTAGAGATGCATTCCGCCGAAGCTTCCTTCCTGAACTTGTTCATGGTTATGAGGTATTTTACACCTTCACCCTGTTATACCAAAATGTTGACTTTTCAAGAAACTTTTCTGCTTGTAAAATGGTTATACTTTTCTGTCTTCACGGAAACTACTGCTCTACCCTTTGAGGTAGAGATACATCTTCCCTTTGAGGCTAGGTCTGTGTACACCCCCCCCTCTCCCCAATATATATATATATATATTTTAAAAATAAAAAGGGACCACACCTTCTGGTCGGATACATTGGATTTATTCGATATAACTACTCCTAGCGTCTTAGTCATATCAGTATCCAATTATTTGCGACTGTAATGTCTAAAATGCTTTTTAATAGTGACAATCTAAGAGAATCATGGAGACCCATTATTTTTTTTTCCTTTGTGTAATGACAACAATGGCTAGTAGGTAATTGTAAGTGAGAAAACTACCTGCGTACGAAAATGTCGTAATTTACTCTTTGAAGTAGAGGACAGGATTGCATATAACCCCCCCCCCCCCCCCCCCCCGAGATCCTACCTCTGATTATGGCATACTGGGCTTGTTTGGTTTGTAATATACATGGGATGGAAGGAGTAAGATCTTACCAAAACACTTTTTGACGAGTTTTTGTTGACTTTTGTCTTGTTCTCCACGTAACCTAGCAATGATGTATCACTTTCAGGAGAGCGTTCGGGCCTTTGTATCAGACGCAGTGGGGAAGGAGGTTCTTGTGCTATATGTCCAAGACCCTTTCCATAGGTTGTTACTTCATGGTGTTTGCGAGGTAATATTTAAACATGTTTCAGATTTCTTTCGTTAAAAGTAGAGTAAATTGCGATTTTGGTACCTATGGTTTGCAAATTTCTTGCTATTTTTGTCCCTATGGTTTGCAAATTTATTGCTATTTTTGTCCTTGGACTAATTCCTACCCTTAAGTATAAGGGACTAAAACAGTAAAGAATTGTAAACCACAGGGACCGAAATAACAATAAATTGTAACCATAAGGACAAAAGTAGCAATGAATTTACAAACCATAGGGATGAAAACCGTAATTTCTAAACCATAGGGACGGAAATTGCAAATTTTAACAAGCCACAGGGACGAAAAATGTAATTTACTCTTAGAAGTTTGATTACGGTATCAATCTTGATCTTGAATGTTTCTTAAGGATGTGTTTGGTATGCGAGACGGGACATAACAGAACAAAAACTTGTTGTCCCTTACATGACAACTAGACTAGGACAAGACAGGACTGAGTGCGACAAAAATGCAGGTTTTTGTCCCACCAAAATAGGTGGAACAAAGTCACAAAGATCAGGGAGATAGAAAATTACTAAACTACCCATGTCAAATTAAAACTTTCGACAAGTCTTTCATCTGCGTACCTCACCCTCATCAGTCCCATATCGTCCTGTCTAGTCTTGTCTGCCTACCAAACACCCTAAATGTTGACATGAAAATTGATATGTTGTGATCTAGTTTTAGAACGATAAACCAAACAATGAATCCGTTTAACGTTGACAGTTCTACAACTTGGTCTCGATAACGGAGTCAGAAACGAAAGGGACAAAGGTTTCGAAAATGACAAAGATCAAGAAGAAAAAAACTGGCATTAACGAGCTCCCGACCATCACACTTTGCCAGTTTCTGAGAATGGCGAAAGACGGGTTCTGGTAGTGCGCATTGGACCATCCGATCGTGATCCATGTAAATAAATAGCATAAGTTTGTACCATTTAATTGTACCTTGATGTAACTTATTTATGTTTCAAACCAAACGAACCCAGTATATCCCACACACAGATGTCGGGTTCGTTTTTAAATAAATTGTGTGTAGAAGTGCCAAAGATATTTGGTGGTTAAGCTTCACTTCAATGCTGAATGCCCCTTCTGCTGCTGCAAAAATAGGGGACTTCAAATCTTTGGTCCAAATTATGTTCCATTTGTCTACATGTTACTTCATTTGTCAAAGTCCAAAGATATGTATTTTTTTTAATTGTTATAATTATAAACATTTGATTCTTTTGTTTGTCTTTGTTGGATATGTATTTTAGGTGTTTGAATTGTACTCAAATATTTTACTCCAATTGTGTACAAGTCAAAGGTTGTTTTTTTTTTTTTTTGGAGAGGGTATCCCAGACCACATTGGGCCCAGACTAATCCCTGGCAATATGGGCCGAAGCCCGACTGCTAAAGCATGCAGCCCGGGGTCGAAGCCCCCGTACCTCCAGGATGCGTCCCCCAGGGTTCGAACATGAGACCGCTACTAGCTAGTCCACATGCTTTACCACTAGGCTAACACCCCTTTGGTAAGTCAAAGGTTGTTATATTTAAATCAAATGCACAAGTTTGTTTTGGCTTCTATTTAGAGTATATTCAATAAGAAAATTGACCAAAATACCTAATCTTCTAGATTAAATTCATTTTTTCAATTGAATTCTCATTTTAGCTTGAGTGTATGTGATTTGCTAACACATTTACATAAACTTGATTTTCTGATTAAAAAAGAAAAGAAATATTTGCAAATTTGTGTAAGGATTTACATTTGCGTACAAAATTTGCACAAGGATTTTCTTTTGTGTAAATATTTTTTTTTTCCTTTTTAATTTGAAAATTGGCTGTAAACTTTGGCGAAAATGAGAATTTGGTTCCAAAAAAGTGGCTTAAAAAGTGAAGTTGGTTGGGGATATTGGCTATTTTGATCAATTTCTCTCTTCAACAACTATGCTAAAGTAAAAATTTTTGGAGATTTTAAGAGTTTATTTTGCTCCAAAAACTATGTTAAAGTGTATGCTTAAATAGAGAGGAAAAAAAGGTAGAAATCTTCAAATTTAGAGAAATTTCTAAAACTTAAGGGTTGTTTGTTTTCTTTAAAAAATCTCTTAATAGCTCTTAAGTCCGAATCGTTCAGACCTTTTTATACTTCACCTCTTATTAATCATAACTAAAATAAGATTTCAGACTTTATACCTCTTAAAAAACAAACGACACCTTAATATTGATGAAAAATATATTATTTTAATTATTTTCACCAATGAGATTGAATGTGTTATAATTTTTTTTTATAGTGTATATTCATGTTTTGAAATTATGTAAGATTGTATAATGCATAAGTTCGTCTTAATTGTTTTGAAGGTCCTGTTATATGCATACTAAAATTATATATTCTATGAAATAAGTAATAAATAAAACAAAATATAAAATTTTATGTAATATTAATAATCTTACAAATAAAAACAATAAAAATGTTTAAAACGACAAAGTGAGAAGAATATCAAAGAGTAATTATTGTTTTTATTTGCAAAGTTTGAAATTAAATAGCAGGTTTTGATTTTATAAGAAATAAATTATTTTATCAAGAAACTCCATCACACCTTCAAGTTACGATTTTAATTTTGTAATTATGAACCTCCAAAGTTGAATAAAACTTAAGAGACTTAATATATCAAAGTGAAATTATGTTTTTTTAATTCAAAATAAATAATAATAAAATCGATTTGCAATATATTATAATTTGTTGTTAAATAGTTTTTGAATAAAAATAATTTTATTAAGTCCCTTTTTTATCCCATCAATTAAAATAAGGCATAGTTTCATTTCATTTCATTTTATATTTATTTATTTATTTTATTTTTATATTCACTATTATATAATATGTATTATTTTGATTAGTAGTCGGAAAATGATCATAAATTTAGGGGTTGTTTGTTTACCTCTTAATGATTCTATTAAGGCAACCTTGAATCGTTAAGAGATGAATTTTGTTTGGCAAAACAAAGGTCTGCCTCTTAATTAATGGTTCCAAAATCCTCTGAATGATTTTGTATTTTGCCCCTCTTTTAACCATTAAGAGCCCTAATTTCATTATGAACAATTAGCAAACAATTATATTTCATTTTACACTATATCATAAAAATCTCTTAATCATTATGACAATTTAATCATTCTACACTAAACCATTCAGCAACTGCCAAACAACCCGTTAAAGATAAGTGAGTTTTATTTATAGTTTTTCAAATATAAATAAGCAAAATTGTTTTAATATTGAAAATAATAATAATATCACATGTTAGATATATATCATTTTCAAGAGATGCGACTTACTTGTAACATAAGGAAAGGAGGAAATTGTTAACAATTCTTTTACCCATAAAGTAGTTGAATGATAAATTAGAGTTAATTACGAATTTGGTTCCTATGGTTTGTGAAATTTTACAAAATGGTCCTTGAACTTCATATATTATGAAATAAGACACGTCTTATGCACATCTTATAGGTAGCAGTCTTTTGCCCTTAACGTTCATCCATTTCCTCCATTTATTACGAGGATGAACTTGTCATTTAATTAAATATAAACTTAAATTAAAGCTATTCATGAAATATCGAAATAGCTTCGGTTCGATCAATGGAAAAAACAAAAGCAACTTCAGATTCTGTTCGATCTTCCTTTCTGTATACTTCTCCTTGCTCGATCAAGAGTTGTACGATGTTCCGGCTTCAGAGCGATCTAAACCATCTCTAGATCGATCGAAAGCATCGCAGGATTTGAGGGAGAAAAAGAAAGTTGAGAAGCCTTTGACTTTATCTTGGCCTACAAATCTCGACCGAAACCATCTCCTTGAATAACCTACATATTGCCTACTTTGATTTTGGGTTTTATGGAACTGTTTTCATTTTTGGGGGTTTTAATTTTGATTATGTGGCTTCATTTAGGGGGTGTTTGGTTCATGGATTTTGAAGGAATTGGAATGGATAATTACTTTGACCAAATTCCAATTCCTTTGTTTGGTTCACATATTGTTCATGATGGAATCATTTGAATTCCACAAATAAAGGAATTCATCATTCCTTAGCTAAAGTGAAAAAATTGAATTCCATCTAATTCCTACCAACTAAATACGTGGTCAAATTTCATTCCAATTTTTTCAAAGTCAAATTCTTTCAATGGATTATAATTCCATCAAATTTCATTTTGCGAACCAAACGTCCACTCAGAGTTTTTTATTTCTATTTCAGGATTTTATTTAGAGTTTCTGGTTATGATATTAGGGTTTAGTTCTTGATAATTTTAATGAAGAAGATGTTATTCAAGATCTAGAAAAACAATAATTAAAAATGGATGAAAATAACAAACAACAATTGCCTTTGGAATTAACAAAGAGAATAAACGGTCGTTAGGAAGCAGGGGCAAAGCTACCTTAGCACCAGAAGGTGCAGTGGCATCCCTCACCTTTTGATTATTTTTTTATGTATTAATTTTAAGGTCCAACTTTTAAGACGTAATAGACTGGGTCCCTTCTCCCCTTAATAATATTCCCAGCTTTTATGTATTTTTTTTTCGTCTCTTCGAATATCGACGCTTTCACAAAAACAAAACAAATGTTTGCTCCATTTGTTTATATATATATATATATATAGTTATGTTGTTTAGGTCACACATGTTTTTCAACTACTTATTATAAAACATATATACTAAAAATGATTTTTTCAATTTTGAAATCATGAATTTTCTTACATTTTTTTATAGGCACTCCTATAAAAAATGTCTGCCTCCACCCTTGTTAGGAGGGCTGATCAAATCCAACAAAACATGCAAACAACGAGTCCTATTTCTTAATAAAAGAAGTTCATGAATCAATTTTGTAACCACCCCAAACTATAATGACCAATTTTGTAACAATCTCAAACTATAAGAACCAAATTCGTAACCATCCCAAAACCATAAGAACCAATCGTGTAACAACCTCTAAACTATAAGGACCAAATTTGTAACCACCCCAAACTATAAGGACCAAATCCGTATCAACTCTAAATTATAAGCAATAAACCATTTATGGCATTTCCCCCCATTTTCTACATTGAGAATCGAACTCAGTCGCCAGAAACGGAAAACCAGACGAATAGCTGTTGACTCAACCAGAGAGTGATCGTTGAAGAGCTCCGAAAATGGCGAAGAAGCTCGTCAAATACTCTGTTGTAAGTTCCTTATTCTCATCGATTCCTCCATTTTCACGCACTTGCGAAGCACACCCAAGGATTCGTGTAGTATATGAGCTGCAAATTGCTTTATCAATCGGTAGGTAGAGATATCGTAAATCCGGTGATTTTTCATTTGAGAAACAGGTGGATGCATTTACCGATACGGCGTTTAGAGGAAATCCGGCAGCGGTGTGTTGGTTAGAGGACATAGAGAAGGATGATAAGTGGTTGCAGTTAGTTGCGACTGAATTCAATCTTTCACAGACTTGTTACGTGACTCCGATCGTCGATCACGGTTCAGAGAACCCTAGATTTCAGCTCAGATGGTTCACTCCTGTAACTGAGGTTATTAGTTTACAATTTCGATTTCGATTTCTATTTATGAATATGATATTATGATCTTCCTTCATATGTTCATTTAAGATATCATTTGCTCATTTCTGGGTTCTGAATTTGTAAAATGATTCCGTTTAAAAGTTAGATTTCCGTATTCTGTTGAATGTAGACTTTTACCTTTTGAATTTTAAAAATATTCTTCTTACTGTGAGCGTATTTGCCAAACGCTTCTATATGCCTATTTGAAAAGCAAAGCTAATTTAGTTATAGGAACAGAAGCTAGTTTGATGAATTTTTGTCTGTTATGTTGCCAATTTGCCATGTTAGTTGTTACATATCAAATATACTGCTTAACAGCTTAAGAATGAGTGTGTCACTATCTCTTCATTACACAATCACAAAACTTATTGCCTGTATGTTTGATTGAATTCTGTTGTTTTGCCTAAATGAGTTTCATATAGATTTCAAAAAATGGTTTCTAATAGTGGAGCAAGAGATTTGGGCGCTTTTGAAACCTAATATGTACTTAGTTCAAATAGAATTATAGAAACCACACATCAGCAAGCAAACTAAGCATGGAACGTCTGATTAACAGAGCCAATTGTTCACTTTTTGTCGTTTGAATATTGAGATATAGGAAGTATATAACCGAAGGGCCTTTGGCCTAGCGGTATGAGGGTTACCGGTAGAGCCTAGCCTCCCAAGAGGTCAAAGGTTCAAACCTGACCAAAGGTGAGGAAGGTGCATGAGTTCATTTGCTTATATAAATATTATGTACTTCAAAAAAGTATATGGTAGTTACTCATACTTTACCGATAAATTGCATGCTTAATGCTATGAAGGTTCGGATTTTTTTCTCTCACTTTCATAGTGTTTTGTTGTGAAGTTTCAAGTGTAAAAATATGGTCTCACGGGTCTCACATGAACCCAACCCCTTGTTATTTTGTATGACATATCTTGGTTCCATCAAAAAGCGATGGCAAATATTGATTAAATGGTTACTTGGAGATTATATTCATTTGATACAAACATATTTATATTTATCATAATTTGTTATATGAGAATATATGGAACCCCCAGATTTACTCTGCAAAAGAGCCATTGAGGAGAGAGAAGGGAGGTTCCAGCATACATAGAGGAGAACTGGTCCAAGTCTAGCCGATATGGGACTCTAACACGTTATATTCTGCCTGATAGGTGAAACTTTGTGGTCATGCAACTTTAGCAGCGTCCCACTGCCTTTTCCAGTCCGGCTTGGTGAATTCTAATACAATTGAATTCTCAACCCTTTCTGGAATTTTGACAGCCCAAAGAGTTCCTGACAGCCGAAACAAGGACTCATCATGCATTGAAAATGGTGAAGCTCATAACAGCTTCTACATCGAATTGAATTTCCCTGTCGTGCCAGTTTCAGATTTCAATGATCTCAAGTTTTCAGCAGTTTCTGAATTACTAAACGGTGTTTCTATTGTTGATGTAAAGAAGACGGCATCTGATGACATCTTTGTATGCATTAAACTTGTCCTTGGATTCACTTATTAGGATAAAGGATTGTGATCAAAGTTGGTGAAAGTTGATTCTTTTTTCATCTTGCTTTCCTGCAGGTGGTACTTCCATCCTCAAAGGAAGTTGTAGAATTCGAGCCACAGATTGATAAGATCAGAAAATCCCCTGGCAGAGGGATAGTAATTACAGGACTTGCACCTAACGGGTCAGGCTTCGACTTTTATAGTCGCTTCTTCTGTCCAAAATATGGAATCGATGAGGTAATTATATTGAAATAGTATGCTTTGCTATGCCACTTTTTGAGAAACAAAAGTGTTCAAACCAAGTGTCCCATTAGGGACACAATGTACTAAAGCTTACAACTCATAGTCGCATGCATCCTTGATAAATTTCGACTATATTCGGGGGCGGACCTATTTTTTTCAAGTGGTGGTACCATGTGACTATAAAGAACCAAAACTATGGATATCTTTTACAAAATCATCATTAGTCTGTTAGTTTTTATTTTTTTTTGGAAGGTGTCTTAGGCTATGCCTAGACTAATCCGTTGGCAAATTATTACTGTAAAACATCATCCCTGATTAAACCTCAGTAGCCACAATTGTTGTGTACGTCTGGATTCGAACCTTGGGCAAATGGGATATTCCACCACATCCCCCAGGGCCTTAACCAGTACGCCACAACCCTTGTGGTTCATTAGTCTGTTAGTTTCTTGCTTTTTGTATGTGAGGTCCTGTGCGAGTGATTTATCCCATATTTTTTCATAAACATAATAAATGTGAAATTAATAGTTAAAAACTAAGAAAATGCAACCACAAGGCTTGTGGTGTAGCGGTAATCACCTGGGGAGTTCATAGCGCTCAACCCGGGTTCGATTCCCTGCATTCGTAACTTTGTGGCCACTGGGTTTAACCTCAGTGCATGCTTTCGCAGTCGGTTTCTTTGCCAAGGGATTAGTTTGGGCCAAAGGCCCAAGATACCCTTTCCCAAAAAAAAACTAAGAAAATGCTACAAATGAGATTAGAAGCTGCACCGGGAAAGGGGAGAAAGGACCATGATAACCAACTCTATTAAGAGAAACTTATGTTATTATTGTAGTTTTAACGAATATACGTAACAAAATAATACGTTAACACCTTTCACGACCCTGAAATTTTTTACACTACCAAGTAGGAATGAAACGGTGGCCCCTGTATGCACGATAGTGGTCCGACCCTGCCATGTTGTTTGTGTACTAATTTGGGAAAAAGAGACATCATCATATTTGCTAATCTGGAATTCATTTCACTATACTTCTTTTTCTTTCAGGATCCTGTTTGTGGGAGTGCACATTGCGCCTTAACAGCCTATTGGCATGACAAGTTGGGAAAATGTGATTTCATTGCATATCAAGTATCCCCCCCCCCCCCTCTCTCTCTCTCTCTCTCTCTCACACACACACACACACGGCCTGAATTCGTTCATGAGTTGGTTTCGGGTAAGAATAGTAATTATCGTGAGAAGGGTAAGAAGGGATCTCCACCCTTGGATCAATCCTAATTGAATATCAATTGAAAAATCTCTTCTAAGCTAATTCATAGGTTATTTGGGGACTTAATCTGAACTATTTAGATCAATACTAATTAAAAGTGATTAAGGGTCCAAATCCATTCTTACAGTTCTCACCTTAACTCCTATTCTCACACGATCCTTCGTCTTCGTTCATTTACACGATTATTGGCTAACCGAACCAAACGAACCCTGTGAGAAGAATCTCCGGACATCTTTCCTCTACACATACTCAGAAAACTTTTTCCATGTGTCACAATTGGGACATCGATTACTCGATTTTCAAAGAAAACTGACTCCTACTCCTTAAAAGATATGTGGAACCCTATTAGATTATAACATTTGTCGAGAAAAAATGGTCCAACCCTCTAATGGAGGCTAGACGGACACATAATTGTACCCGAGTGTTAACTGGGGCTAGTCGAGTACAATACAAATTTGCCCCAGTGGTACTCTGATACCATGTGAAATAAATATCTGAAACTCCATTAGATTACTCTCTAAAAGAATCCCTTTTGAAGAGAATTAATAACATATGTTTGAGAAAAAAAATTTGTTCAAAGTTTAGCTGATATGGGACTCCAACAAACCCAAAAATCTTGTGTTTGGACGGTTTAACTCTACCCCAAGGCCAAGGAGTACAGAGGTCGTTTCCGTGATTATTGACTACCTATATTACATTCTTATGCTTGTTTATCTATTTTTATTCAACTTAGGCATCACCTAGAAGTGGTACTTTACATCTTCATCTAGATAAGAAGAACCAAAGGGTACTTCTTCAAGGTAAAGCCACTACAATCATGGAAGGGTCTCTTTTGGTCTAATCATACTGCATATTGGAATCAAGTGGGATATACTGCGTTCGTTTGGTTCGTTATACTTCATATTGGATCCAAGTAAACTATCTTCGAGTTAAAGCCACCACAGATGGCGTTTTAACGTTGATTTGTTATGTGTCATCAACAAACTATTTTTACATTCGTCGCAACAAGCTTGTAATCGCCCATTTCTTTTCTAGATTATGAAATTGTCAAAACTAAATGAAAAACTGGTTTTAATATTGAGAACTGAAATTTAAACTTTAAATATAACAGAAATTACAAAAAAAAAAAAATGCACTAGTTATAGAAATATAGATCGTAATATATCAAAATGTTAGAAATAGGGCCATCAGGGATTGGTCATGTGCTATAGCCCCAGGCTAGCTAACTAGCCAGTCGTTTAGAGTATCTTTAATAAATTCTCTAAAATAGGGAAAATGGAACTTTTTTGAGCAATTTTTGTTTCAATATATCTATATCTATATACTATATTATAAATCACGGATAAAAAACTCTTAAATACAAATTATTACGTACAAGGTACCATCATTTTATGCAAGATTTTAAAAATCTCTTAATTTACAAGTTTCAAAGCATAAGATACATATTATTACTGCATGCTTCTAACACCCATCAATTTGGTATGTGCATGACTTTCCTTTTATGCAGACATTTTCATGTATAACTATTAATTAATATATTATATTATTATAAATTTGTTTTAATTATATTATTAAATATGTAATTGATTATTTTTTCTAGATATCATTAAAATATATAAGATAATCATTGAGTTATAATAAAATACTTAATTTTTTTATATAAAAAACATTATATTATTAAGCCTGAATTAAACAAATTTATAAAAAAAACATTATCACTTTCTCAAAATCATCCAAGATCGTACTGTAAATCAACAAAAAAAACAAAAAATAAAATGAAACATTAAAATCGTGATGTATTTCACTGCATTGCGCGAATACGCTTCTAGTTCTTCAAAAAGGAGAGTGGAGTTCTCCAAATACAGAGAACTCCCCAAAAACAAAAAAACAATTATATCGAGAGAAATAATTTTATATTATATTTTCATCAATAGGAAACATTGAAGTTAAATGTTTAGGATAATAAAGTATTATTTTATTAAATCTATAATATATCTTAAGAATATAATTAATGTTGTAATCTCAAAAATAAAGAACTGTTATAGTTAGATGAATTTTATTTTGGAAATTTTACATCTTAATTTTTCATGTTATATAAATTTAAGAGAATCTCTTAGAGATATTTTCATAATCCATCATCCATTGCATTGCCCAACAAAGTTGGTTTCTAGTCAACTATTGTTGGTCCAAATGGGTCTTAGATTGGATATTTGGATGAAAAGCTTTTATCCTTAAACTCCATGTCCCCTTTCTATCCACTAATCATATATTGACAATGAATTAAAAATTGTACATTAAATAAAATGCTGCTGTGTCTTCCATTACTTTTTTGAGTTTAAATTCACGCAGTGTCAAAACTCTTATGACCCCTTTATACCCCACAAACGATTTAATCCATAAGATAGATGAATTAAAGTATTTGCAAATGAATCATTTAGCGTTTTAAATCATGGTAAAACCACAATTTGTAGTCTAAATTTTTTGTAATTTATAATATAAATAAGTATATTGATTTTTTTCAAAAAATACAATGTAATAGTCATTTTATATTGTTGTACACGAGCGGAACCACTGCTAGACCCATCTTGTCCGATGTGCTTAAAAAACAGGTTTGGACAACCATTCTCAAAGAAATGGATGCATTCGACCTGACTTACTAAAATTAATGCGATGCAGAAAAAATTTGGACAAGTTTGCTCGAATCGTTAATATTTTTATAATTAATTAACTTTTATAATTAAAATTCATAATTTTTAAAAAAAAATTATACTTACTAAATACCACTTGTGACTCATAATTTTAAGGCTTTTTTAAGTTTGCTAGCTCATGGACAATCGTTTACAAGATGGGCAAAAACAAACTTCACTTTCATAAAAAATAACTTGAGTTTATTATATTAAGTTCGTTTGACAAAAAAATAAGTAAAGATACAACCCAAGTCCCCACTCTAATATTTTACCCCATCATTTTAAGGGTTGTGATTTTCTTAACACAAGAAAGGACCAAAATGCCAATAAATTTTCATTCACAGTCCAAAGTTGAATAAATCATAAGCAAAAGGGTTGTTATGTAATTCACTTTCAGGGATCTTAACCTACAAATTAAGGGTGCATTTGATATGTAGACAAGACAGGATAGGTGTCCAGCGTTTGGTAAGACATGATATGACTAGATAGAATATGACAAAACTTATAAGCTAGCTCCTCATAAGCTACTCCAAGTAGCTTATCAAAAAGTTACCTTATAAGTCAGCTTATAAGCTAGCGTATGTCTATCCAAACATGTACCCAGAAAATAAGCTAACTTATTTTTATCAAACAATGGCATACTTATCCAAACAGATGGTTGTTTGTTAAAAAAAAACTCTTAATACCTCTGATATCTGAGTCGGTTAGACGTTTTTACATTCAGATGGTTTGTCTTTTCTCAGCTGAAACACTTCTGAAATTAAAAGAGATAACCTAATGTGTTACAAGCTCTTAAAATAGCATCTCTTATTAATTAGAAGTAGATGTGATCATTTGCGGGCTTGGGTCGGGTCTCGACCAGGCCGAATATAATTTTTTTGTCCAACGGACACGGACCTAATATAGACAACCCAAGCCCGTTTTGCGGGCTTATGGACTTGCCCATACCCGCCTTATTAACGGGTCAGACTTTCCCACGGGCTAACGGGCTTATTTTTTTACATTTGAAAAACAAAATTTATATAAAATTATAAGTTATGTAAAATCATTTACATTACGCAAGTACTGTCGAACATAAATAAGACATAAAAGATATCAATGTACATAGCATATCAAAAAAAACATTTTCACAATATATGGAGCATAAACATTTTCACTCTAATGATTTACCAACTTTCAAAGTCCGGGTTTTTTCAATAACAAATATTTATTCATCTATTGTTTCAAGATTGAGATTTGAGATGTACTATCTATATCTATACTATATTATAAAACACAGATAAAAAACTCTTAAATACAAATTATTAGGCACAATGTACCATCATTTTATGCAAGATTTTAAAAATCTCTTAATTTACAAGTATCAAAGCACAAGATACATATTACTACTACATGTTTCTAACACCCACCAATTTGGTATGTGCAGGGTCTTCCTTTTATGTAGACATTTCCATATATCACTATTAATTAATATATTATATTACTATGAATTTGTTTTACTTATATTATTAAATATGTAATTGGTTATTTTTTTCTAGATGTCATTAAAATATATAAGATAATCATTGAATTCTAACAAAATACTTAATTTTTTTTATATAAAAAATGTTATATTATTAAGCCTAAATTAAACAAATTTATAAAAAAAAAACATTATCACTTTCTTAAAACCATCTAAAATTATACTGTAAATCGACAAAAAAAAAACAAAAAATAAAATGAAACATTAAAATCGTGATGTATCTCGCTGCATTGTGCGAGTAGGCTTCTAGTATAACATAGAGAATCCAATCCAAAATCACTTCTAAATCTTTTTAATTAAAAACATTAAATTATATACAAAATTTAATCAACTAGCTGGACGGACTTGTCCAAATTCTTTTATTCATTGTACAAACCCGCCCGTTAGTTTGCGGTCCTGTCCGAGCCCACTCATTTTTTCGAGGATGATTGTTCAAACCCGTTTTTTAACGGACCGAGCTGGCCGGGTCTAACGGTTCGTACCGCCAGTGAACAGCTCGTGAACGCACCTGCTAACAAGAAAAAAAAATTTGGTTTCTACATTCAGATGAAATTGCGAGAAAGGAAAAAACCAGACGGATACTAAAACGCAGGTGTTGACTCACAGCCAGTAAGAGTGGTTATCTTCCCGCAACCCTGAAGAGATCTGTGAGAAAATGGCGAAGAAGCTCGTCAAATACTCCGTTGTAAGTTCCTTATTCTCATCTCTCCCGCCATTTTCACGCACTTGCCAAGCACACACACAAGGATTCATATAGTACATGAGCTGCAAATTGCTTTATCAATCCAGAGCTACATATATCGTTAATCCGGTGTTTTTTCCTTTGAGAAACAGGTGGATGCATTTACCGACACGGCGTTTAAAGGAAATCCGGCGGCGGTGTGTTGGTTAGAGGACATAGAGAGAGATGATAAGTGGTTGCAGTTAGTTGCGACTGAATTCAATATTTCAGAGACTTGTTACTTGATTCCGATCGTCGATCACGGTTTAGAGAACCCTAGATTTCATCTCAGATGGTTCACTCCTGTAGCTGAGGTTATTACTTTACAGTTTCATGTTTCAATTTCTATATATGATAATGATTTGATCTTCCTTTATATGTTCGTTAGGTTATCATTTGCTCATTTCTTAGAATGGCTGTTTGGTAGAACTTCTGAATTTGTGAAATGATTCCGTCAGATTTCTGATTTCTGTTGAATGTAGATTTCTGCTTCTTACAGTGTGTATATTTGTCAAACAATTCTATATGCGGTAGTTGAAAGCAAAGCTAATTTAGTAGTAAGAACAGAAGCAAATTTGAAGAACTTTTGTCTGGTGTGTTGCCATGTTAGTGTTGGAAAACAAAACCAAAGTAATTGTACAAGAGAATAATTAGAAGCACTTGTAACTCAGTTTATTATTGCTTGAATGAAAAAGGGAACACAAGCCTTTGTTAAATAGGCTGGAAGTAACAAACTAAACAAAAGACTCTCAACAGAAACGAAAGACCAGGAGTAAAAACTCCTAATTTCTAGGCATTATTTAACAGCTAACTTGACTGACTAGTTTGAATTAACGGCTACTTCTAACACTCCCCCTTCATTCGAACTTTGTCAGTCCTAAAAGATGGCAAAACCTTTCATGCTTTGACAATGGTAGACTTTTCGTCATAAGATCAGCAAGTTGTTCCTCAGTGCTGCAACTTTCTAATTTAACTTCACCTTTTGCCATGAGTTCTCTTATGAAATGGTGTTTGATTTCAATATGCTTGGTTCGGTTGTGGAACACTGGATTTCTACCAAGCATGATAGCTGACTTGTTGTCGCAGAATACTGCAGTTGCATCATTCTGCTTCATTCCGATATCACTTAGAAGTCTTCGTAACCATACTGCTTGACAGGATGTAGCTGTTACAGCTACATATTCCGCTTCAATGGTGGAGAGTGCTACAGTTGCTTGTTTCTTTGAGCTCCATGAAATGGCGGCTGACCCGAGTATAAAGCAGTTTCCAGTTGTGCTTCGCCCATCTGTTGCCGAGCCACCCCAATCGCTATCACTATATCCTTTGAGGCTGAAATCTTCCACTTCATGATACCAAATACCGAAGTTGATTGTCCCTGCGAGATACCGCAACACTCGTTTTGCCGCTCCAAAGTGATGTTTGCTCGGATTGTGCATGAACCGGGATAGAATTCCAACAGCAAAGCTCACATCTGGACGAGTATGAGTGACGTAAATGAGTCTACCAATTAGGCTCCTGTACATGCTTGCATCTGCTCTTCCCGTTTCATCTTGTGAACTTAATTTCTCACTTGTGTTCATCGGGGTGCTGGACATTTTGCAGTTTAGCATATTGAACCTTTCCAACGTGTCTTTCACATATTTCCTTTGTGACATGAAGATTCCATCACTTGTTTGATTTACTTCTAGTCCTAGGAAATACTTCAATTCTCCTAGATCAGTCATGTCAAACATACTCTTCATGGACTTTTTAAACTCGTCCATAAGATGCAATGATGAGCCGGTATAAATCATATCATCGACATATAAACTTACTATCATGAAATTACCTCTGCCTTCATTTTTCAGATACAAAGTTGGCTCATGCATGCTTCTTTCGAATCCATTTTTGTGAAAAAAACCGTCGATTTTGCTATACCACGCTCGAGGCGCTTGCTTCAATCCATACAACGCTTTCTTGAGACGATACACTTTATTTCCTTCATTCGGTTTCTCGAATCCCGGTGGTTGAGTAACGTAGACTTCTTCTTCTAATTCGGTTTCTGGGCCGCTAGTGCCAAGATAACTCGGATTGTTTCAAACCGAGCAACCGGCGAGAACGTTTCCTCGTAGTCTATTCCTTGTTGTTGAGCGTACCCTCTAACAACCAGTCTAGCCTTTCGTTTCTGAATGCTTCCATTTGCAAAGAATTTTGTTTTAAAAATCCATTTCAAACCGATTGCATTTTTACCTTCTGGTAGATCGACTAGTTTCCATGTTTGGTTTTTTTCGATCGATTGCAGCTCTACTTCCATGGCTTCTCTCCATTCTTGTAGTCTTATTGCTTCTTCAACATTTGATGGATCTTCAGCAAACAACGCCAATGGAGAAGGTGACTCGCCTTCGATAGGGAAACGACGTCGTGGAATCCTGCCCCGTTCACTTCGACGTAAGTGTAATGGGTGACCTGGATCATCAGAAAGGTCGTCTTCTGAAAGGTCACGAGGAGTGGACTCCGAAGAATGGAGAGGAGTGGACTCTGAAGGGTTTGAGCTCGATTCATCTACTGTCGTTGGTGTTGAGCTGCCCGGGCCATGAGAAATGTTTGCTGGTTTTGCTTCTGTTTCATCTAGTTCAAGTTTAGCACTTGATCCTTTGGAATTTTCTTCCCATTGCCAGCTACTTTGCTCATCAAACACCACATTTCTGCTAATGGTGATCTTTCCACTTTGAGGGTCATAAAACCGATATGCTTTCGAGTTGGAACAATATCCAATAAAAATACATTTGGTTGATTTTTCTTTCAACTTATGCATTTCCATAGTATGTAGAACATAGCCAACACAACCAAACACCCGCAAGTGGCTTACTGAAGGCTTACTTCCGTTCCATGCCTCGTATGGTGTTTGATCCCAAACAACTTTTGTGGGGGAAATGTTTAGCAGATACACTGCTGTAGCAACGCCTTCGGCCCAAAATGAATTGGGTAATCCTTTTTCTTTTATCATCGATCGAGTCATCTCTGTTAGACTAGTCATTGTTAAGGGTGCTAATGTGTAATTACTTAGGGTATGTAAGTGTAATTATTTTCCCTATATATAGGGCTTGTATTTTCTCTCTTTAGCATCAATAACAAAAACCCTTTACCCAAGGTTTGATTTGGTATCAGAGCCGTCAAACCCTAATCCAGCCGTCAAACCCTAATCCAGTCGTCGCTTTTTCCAAGACCAGCCAGCCGACGCAAGAAAAGACAGCCAACCGACGCATCTTCCGGCCATCTCCTCACCAACTCGCGCAACCTCCGACGCCCTTTCCCACAGCCGCGTGAACAGTAGCGTGAACAGTGCGCGTGAACAGTGTCGCGTGAACAGTAACGTCCGGCGCCCTTCCTCACCAGCCGACGCAATCTCCGGCAAACAAATCTCACTTCCTTACCACCATGGCTGCAATCTTAACTCTTACCAATCAAGAAAAGACGACCCACAACTCTCATAAATTTGCCTTTACCCTAAAACCCACGAACTATGGTTATTGGCGAACAATGGTCGAATCTTTCCTTACCTCTCACAATCTTTTTGGCTATATTGATGGCACTATTCCGTGTCCAGAACCGAAGGTTACAAATGGAACTGCTACTACAGACAATCCAAGCTACCAACCATGGGTCTCCAATGATGCCCACATTCGTATGCTCCTCATCTCTACTGTGTCAGAAGAGTCCTTTCAACACATTCAGGGTAAAAGCTCCCGCGAAGTGTGGCTGTCTTTAGAACAAGCGTATGCCCCGGTAACTTCGTCTCATGAATTTACCCTTAAAAATCAGTTGCTTCGAATCACCATGAAGGGTGATGAAAAACCTGCTGAATACCTCAGCCGAGCACAGGAATATGCAACTGCCCTCGCCAATATAGGCGAACCAATGAAAGACAAAGATCTGGTTATGCTAACTCTTGCAGGACTTCGTGAAGAATACAATGGCCTCAAGGCAAACCTCTTGGCTCGTTCCCCTCCTGTCAACTTCAATGAACTACATGGTTTATTAAGTGACCATGATTATATGATCACAAGAATCTTGGCAACCAATCCGCAAGTTCCTCAAGCCTTTCTGGCGACTGCCTCTCCTGCCCAGCAGCTCTTTCCGACTGCCTCTACACCCCTACCGCAGCCTAGTCTCGACTCCATTCAGCAGCAGCTTCATAATCTTCAACTCATGGCCTCTCAATTGGGATATCAACTAAATCCTACATCTTCACCACGACCACAGGCTTACTTTGGATCACGGTCATTCAATAACAACCGTGGTGGTCGCGGCTCTCGTGGATCTTCACGTGGCAACTCACGAACTGCCTCCAACTCTCGCAATCGTGACAGTAATAGCACACGTCAATTCTCTTGGGCTTCTACCCAAAACATGGTCTATGGTCATTGTAACCGATGTGGGATTGGTCACCTACCTTCTCAGTGTCCTAACCAGCCTAATCAATCTCGTGCAGCACCACAAGCTAACTATGCTACCTACTCCGATGCTGGTTCACAATCAGGATCCACTTGGAAGCCCGACACTGGCGCTAATCACCATGCCACTCCAGATCTATCTAGCCTTGACAACTCCGAGGCCTACTTCGGTAACGATTCTTTACTTGTTGGTAATGGTAACTCTATACCCATCTTTCATATTGGCTCCTCAAAACTTTACTCTCCTAACAAAACCTTTCAATTATCCCATATACTTCATGTCCCTGAACTAAAACAAAACCTTTTATCCGTTCAAAAATTTTGTGTAGACAATGATGTTTTCTTTGAATTTCACTCTTCTTATTTTGTTGTGAAGGACGAGTCTACACGCACTATCCTCCTAACGGGCCCCAGTGAACAGAGATTGTACTCCATCCGTCTTCCTAAGCTCAAGTCTCTACCCAAGGTTGCTTTCACTGCTGTCAAAGCTTCCTCGAACATTTGGCATCAACGCTTGGGACACCCTCATGCTCAAGTTTTTCGTTCACTTATTTCTCATTGTGCTTTACCTGTTTCGGACAAATTATCAAATAATTTATGTTCTTCTTGTCAACTAGGCAAATCTTCAAAATTATCTTTATCTGATTCTAATTTTCGTAGCAATAATTTTTTAGATCTAGTTTATTGTGATGTTTGGGGCCATTCGCATACACCATCCCTCGATGGTTATCGTTTTTTTTTGTTGTGTGTTGATCACCACTCTCGCTACATGTGGTTTTATCCTTTAGTCCAAAAATCCGATGTTTACACAGTCTTAACAAACTTCATTAAAATGGCTGAACGCCAATTTAACACCAAGTTAAAGTGCATCCAATCTGACTGGGGGGGGGGGGGGGGGAGAGTTTCGTCCTCTAACTACCCTTTGTCGCAACCTTGGCATTATTCATCGTCATTCCTGTCCTCATACAAGTGAACAAAATGGGATTGTCGAACGTCGTCACCGTCATGTTGTGGAAACTGGACTTACCCTCCTGGCCCAATCCAGTCTTCCTCAACGCTTCTGGCAATTTGCCTTTGAAACAGCCGTGTACTTGATAAATCGACTACATTCTCGTGTCTCCTCAAATAAATCTCCCTATGAACATGTTTTTAAACGCAAACCTGATTACTCCTTTCTTCGAGTTTTTGGATGTCAATGTTTTCCCTATCTTCGTCCGTATAACCGTCACAAGATTGATTTTCGCTCCCCTCCATGTGTCTTCCTTGGCTACAACCCTGTTCACCATGGTTACCGGTGCTTTGATCCTTCCACCGAACGGATATACATAGCCCGTCATGTTCGCTTCAATGAACATGTTTTTCCCTATTCTCCTTCCACCCCTACCCAATCCCCGTCACAATCTGATTCTCCATACACCTCTATTTTTCCTAACCCACCACCCGGTTTTCCAACCGAACCCAACTCACCACCATCACAACCCGGACCCACACCCCCACCCTCACCCCCTACCATATCCACCTCAACCATCTCACCCACTCCTGCACCCACTCCCGGCCCCTCCCCTAATCCCGATTCCACCCCCACCCAAGCACCTCCAACCCCTCGACCTCGGCCTCCTCATCTTCGCCCCAATCCTAAACAAACCAACCGATATGATCCCGCTGCCTATACTGCCACCACTACCCCCACCTCGCCTATTGAACCTACCTCTTTTTCCGTTGCCAACAAGTACCTAGAATGGCGCCAAGCTATGGCCGACGAGTTGACTGCGCTTCATAGAAATGGTACGTGGACATTAGTTCCTCCTGTTCCCAATACTAACGTTGTTGATTGTAAATGGGTTTACAGGTTGAAAACATATCAGAATGGCAAGATTAGCAGGTACAAGGCCCGACTCGTTGCCAAGGGCTTTCATCAACAGCATGGGGTTGACTATCACGAGACTTTCAGCCTAGTAATCAAACCTGCCACCATCAGAACTGTTCTCTCACTGGCCGTCACAAATAAATGGCCTTTGCGTCAGTTAGATATCCAGACTGCCTTTTTACATGGTGATCTTCAGGAGACGGTCTACATGCGACAACCTCCTGGTTTTACTGATCCTGACAGACCAGATCATGTGTGTTTACTGAATAAGTCTTTATATAGGCTCAAACAAGCTCCTCGTGCCTGGTTTACCAAATTGTCCACTACTCTTCATCAGCTGGGTCTCTATGGGTCCAAAACTGACCCATCACTGTTTATTCTCAACTCCTCTGGCACGCTTGTCTATCTCCTTGTGTATGTTGACGACATCATCATCACCGGTAATAACCCAGGCGCTATAAATACCATCATTGATCGTCTCAACTCTCTGTTTGCCCTTAAAGATCTGGGTCAACTCCATTATTTTTTGGGCATTGAAGTGGTGCATCATGGCTCTGATCTAGTTCTGTCTCAACGGAAATATGTTCTTGATATTTTTCAACGGGCTGGTCTTGCGGATTGCAAGCCTGTTTCATCTCCCATGAGCACTTCTCAAGTGTTCTTACTAGATGACAGCCCCCTACTTGACGATCCCTCTCGATATCGGCAAACAGTCGGTGCCCTTCAGTATGCCACTTTATCACGTCCTGACATTGCCTTTGCGGTCAATAAGGTGTGTCAGTTCATGCACGCTCCTACTGAAAATCACTGGGCTGGTGTCAAACGAATTCTACGTTATCTGAAAGGGACGATCAACCTCGGCTTACTATTTCGTCATAACACGGGGTCTCAACTTCAAGCCTTTTCTGACTCTCACTTGGCTACTAATCTTAGAGCATTCTCAGATTCAGACTGGGCTGGCTGCCCTATCGATCGTCGCTCCACCGGGGGATATGCTATCTATTTGGGCTCCAATCTTATTTCATGGTCAGCTCGCAAACAACGAACTGTCTCTCGATCCTCAACCGAGTCTGAATACAAGGCTATCGCTGACACTGTCGCTGAACTGATTTGGTTACAGTCTTTTCTTCATGAGCTCGGCCTGAATAACACGACACCAACACTTTGGTGTGATAACCTTGGTGCAACCTATCTTTCTGCAAATCCAGTATTTCGTGCCCGCACAAAGCATGTTGAAGTTGATTACCACTTTGTTCGTGAACAAGTTTCTCAAGGAAAACTGAATGTCAAGTTCATCTCCACTGATGACCAAATTGCTGATGTGTTCACAAAGCCCTTGTCCTCACAAAGATTTGAGTTTCTACGGTCCAAGTTGCAGGTCGTTCCCCGCCCTCAACTTGCGGGGGAATGTTAGACTAGTCATTGTTAAGGGTGCTAATGTGTAATTATTTTCCCTATATATAGGGCTTGTATTTTCTCTCTTTAGCATCAATAACAAAAACCCTTTACCCAAGGTTTGATTATCTCTACCACCGTTCTGTTCTTACGTTCTGCCACACCATTTGCTCCGGTGTGTATGGTGCAGTAAGTTCTCTCTTAATACCCTGCTCATCACAAAAATCAGTAAATTCTTTTGAGAGAAACTCACCTCCGCGATCTGTCCGTAGTGCTTTTACGGGTTGCCCGACTTGTTTTTCCACCAAGGCTTTGAACCTCTTAAAGTGCTCAAAAGTTTCAGACTTGAGTCGTAAAAAGTAAACCCAACTCATCCGGCTGTAGTCATCTGTAAAAAGCAAGAAATACTTGCTACCTGATAATGAGTTTGTTCTCATCGGTCCACAAAGATCGGCATGAATCAGCTCCAGTATCTTACTTGCACGTTTTGACTTCCCTACTGGAAATGGCCTTTTAGCTTGTTTTCCGAGAATGCATCCTTCACAAACTTTATCGAACGACACGATGTTAGGTAGGTCCCTCACCATGTCTTTATTTTTCAGCAATTGTAAGCCAGCAATGTTGAGGTGACCATATCTTAGGTGCCAAAGTTCTGTATTTGTAATTGCTTTGTTCACCAGTGCAACCTTAGTGTGCTCGGAGAGGTTAAGAGGAAACATACGGTTTTGCGTCATGTGAGCAATTGCAAGAGTATTACCTGTAGCTTTATGCTTTACAACACATTTGTTATCATCAAATATCACAGAATATCCAGCTTGCAACAATTGTCCTACGCTTATTAAGTTGTGAGCTAAGGAAGGTGCAAAGTGAACATCCTTAATAAGTTTTGTTTTGTTACCTAGCTCAACCATTGCGGTTCCTCGTCCTTCGATCTGAAGCGTTTTGTTATCACCAAGTCGAACTTGCGATTGGATTGACTCATCAAGCTCTTTGAACTTCGATCGATCACCTGTCATATGATTCGAACAACCGCTGTCGATGTACCATACTTCGTTGCTTGCATCATTATGGATTGAGGAAGTCATGAAGAGAAACTCTTGGTCGTCGTATTCTTCAGTGAACTTGGCCTCCTCGGGTTTGTACCAGCAGACTTTGTCGGAATGCCCATATTTGTTGCAGTATGAGCAATGGGTAGCGGTATTGCTAAATTTGTTTCGACCTCTGCCTCGGCCTCGATAGCTACCTCTACTCCGGCCTCTATAACTTCCTCTCATGCGATCGGAGGATTCAGACTCTCCCCTTGTTTGGAATGCCTTTTCTTCTTCTCTTGTTGATGACCTGTTAATTCTTGCTTCATGTGCCTGAAGAGATCCCATTAGCTCATCGAAAGAAAATGTTGACAGATCTTTCGACTCTTCGATAGTAGCGACTACGTGATCAAAGTTAGGAGTTAAACTCCGTAAGACCTTAGCCACCACGATCTCGTCATTCATTTTCTCACCATACGATCTCATCTGGCAGACCACAACAGAGACTCTTGCCAAATATGCTTGCACTGATTCTTTGTTATTCATGCAGAAAGTTTCAAACTCGCGTCTTAAGGACTGAAGTTTGACGGTAATTACCTTTGTTGATCCTTGATATTCTGTTTTAAGGATCGACCATGCTTGTTTTGAAGTTGTAGCCGTAGCTATTCTTGAAAATATGCTCTCGTCCACTGCCTGCTGGATGAAAAAAAGAGCTTTTGCATCACGTTTTTGATGGTCCTTGTTATGGGCTTCATCATCGCTGGTTTCTGCATACCCAGACTCCACCAATTCCCACAGATCTTGAGACATGAACAACGTCTTCATCTTAATGCTCCAGAATTCATACGAGTCTCCTTTGAAAATGGGTATTTGAGGATGAGATACATTAAGAGTGCTTGCACTTGCTGCCATTTTTCCGGAAAATCAAATGCCCAGTACGTGAAGGAACCAGGCTCTGATACCAGTTTGTTGGAAAACAAAACCAAAGTTATTGTACAAGAGAATAATTAGAAGCACTTGTAACTCAGTTTATTATTGCTTGAATGAAAAAGGGAACACAAGCCTTTGTTAAATAGGCTGGAAGTAACAAACTAAACAAAAGACTCTCAACAGAAACGAAAGACCAGGAGTAAAAACTCCTAATTTCTAGGCATTATTTAACAGCTAACTTGACTGACTAGTTTGAATTAACGGCTACTTCTAACAGTTAGTTGTTACATATCAAACACACTGCTCAAGAATGAGTGTTTCCAAACATGTTTCTGAGTTCATTTACTTTTTCAATTGCACAATCACAAAATTTATGACCTGTGTGTTTGATTAAGGGCATTGTTTGTTAGTAGCTTGATGAGCTTAATGAGAATAACAACTTATTTGATCAACTATATATGACTGTTTTTAATGATATAGATAGGGACTTATTCAGTAAGCTTCTAGGGGGGGTTTATGTAGAAAGCCAAGTTTTTTCTAAACCTGCCCCTCCCAAGTAAAAAACACACGCCTTCCATCTATGAAAAAACCTTCCTAAACAAAAACCTTCTCAATCTGTAGAGACAGATTAATCTTCAGTTCCACCCAACCAACTTTATTCATACAGGAAAACTAACCAAATAGCCCCTATATCGTGTTGTTTTTTCCTAAATGAGTCTCATTATAATGGAAAACATTTTAAATTCTGACGCTTTTAAGAATTAATATGTACTTAGTTTGAATATTGATATAAAGGAAGTATATGGTAGTTATTCATTATTTAGCCATGAATTGGCATGCGTAATGATATATTTTGTTGGGCTTGTTATTTTGTTTGGCATATCTTGGTTCCATCTGTTAGAGTCACATTGCTAGACTAGGACATTTTCTCTTCAATATATGTTGGAACTCCCTTTTCTCCTCAGAGGCTCTTTTGGAGAGTAGTTTAATGGGTTCCACGTATTCTCACATGATAGCAAAGCCAAGGTCTACCACTTTAGGGACTCGACACGCTAGAAAATTTTGGCCTTGCCTAGACCCTTCTCGACACTACGGGACAATCTGTGCCCTTCTAGCCAACGTGAGACTTCTCTTTTGGATGGGGGGGGGGGGTGTTAGAGTCTCACATTGGCTAGATGTGGGCCGGTTCTCCTCAATATATGTTGGAACCTCCATTCTCTCCTCAAAGGATCTTTTGGAGAATGATCTGATGGGGTTCCACATATCTCACATAGCTTCCATTGGACATTTTCTCCTCCATATATGTTGGATCCCCTTCTGTCCTCAAGGCTTCTTCCGAGAGTAATATAATGGGGTTCCACATATTCTCTCTGACCATCAAAAGATGATGACATATTCATTTGATACAAACGTATTTATATTAATATTAATTTGTTCTATTCTGCTGATAGGTTCAACTTTGTGGTCATGCAACATTAGCAGCCTCTCACTTCCTTTTCCAGTCTGGCTTGGTGGATTCTAACACTATTGAATTCTCAACCCTTTCTGGAATTTTGACAGCCCAAAGAGTTCCTGATAGCTGGATTAAGGACTCATCAGGCAGTGAAAATGGTGAAGCTCAAGGCAGCTTCTACATCGAATTGAATTTCCCTGTTGTGCCAGTTTCAGATTTTCATGATCTCAAGTTTTCAGCAATTTCTGAAATACTGAATGGTGTTTCTGTTGTTGATGTAAAGAAGATGGCATCTGATGACATCCTTGTATGCTTTACAATTGCCCCTAAATTCACATATTTGGGAAAAAGTATTGTGATCTCAAGTTAATTTTGTTTTTCTTGATTTCCTGCAGGTGGTACTTCCATCAGGAAAGGAAGTTGCAGAATTCGAGCCACAGATGGATAAGATAAAAAGTTCCCCATGCAGAGGGATAGTAATTACAGGACTTGCGCCAAATGGGTCAGGGTTTGACTTTTACAGTCGCTTCTTCTGCCCAAAATATGGAATTGATGAGGTAATTATATTGAAAAAATATTCTTTGCAATGCCACTTTTGAGACCCTAAAGTTGGTTCCAAATGGGACACTTGCTATGTTTGGCAACCATGAAGCTTATTGAAAAGAAACCGTTTGGTTAGCAATAAGCTAGATTTTTGAAACTCTATTTCAAGTAGCGTTTTAATATCCCAATATATTCTTCCAATTAATTTTTTCAACGTGTCTTTTTAGGTCATTTTACATTATCATCTAGTTTTACCAAACACGACTAGTTTATCAGCAATAACTAACTTATATGCCAACAACAACTAACTTTTTCGATTAACCGCTAGTTTGCCAAACATAGCCACAATGTACTAATGTTTACAACTCTCGAACAGTAGTGACATGTTTCCTTGATCCTGACAAATTTTGGATCGCAGACTCTAGTAAAAAACATTTCCACCATTGTTCATGTACTAATTTGGGAAAAAACAATTTCTGGAAGTATAGATCGTCATATTTTCTAATCTGGAATTCATTCTTTTAGAATTGGCTGGTAGCAGAATTGTTTGACCTTCACCATACTTCTCTTTCTTTTAGGATCCTGTTTGCGGGAGCGCACATTGCGCCTTAGCAGCCTATTGGCATGAAAAGTTGGGGAAATGTGATTTTGTTGCATATCAAGTATCTCTCTCTCTCTCTCTCTCACACACACACACACACACACACAACGTCACCTTCGCACTTGCACACACGACCATGATGTGCTCTTTTTGTCCCGCATTCTGTTTACTATACCTATTGCTTGTTGCCACACACTCTTTACATGTAGTATGATTGCTTGTTTCCTTTTAATTTTTGTTTTGCAAGTGAGGGGATTTCAAGGAAACAACCTCTCTACCCCTTGGGGTAGAGGCTAGGTTTGCATACAATCATAGGTGGATCTCAAAAAAATTATAAGCGGAGGCACAAAATAATTAACATAATATAAAATACACCAAAATTTCATTATACAAAGTATTATTTAATTAAAAATGACATACAAGTTGTTTTATGCAACACCCAAGTCTTCCTTATTTTCTTGTTCTTTCCTACCGTTGTTACCAAAAAAATTAAAAAAAAAAAGAAGCCAAAGCGATTCGAACTTGCAACCTTAATGCCATGTGCAATCACGCTATCTGTAGGCTGAAACGATTATTTGTTAACTTAAGGTAGCACATATCAAATTAAAGTGGGTCCACCTTTAAGACCCCTAATTTTTTTTCCCATTGTGTCGGGATGTTAGGGTGGGGGGCACTTGCACCCCGTAGGCTATTACTGAATCCGACTATGGCGTACATCCTACCCAACCCTACCTCTGCTTGAGATTTACTGGGCTTGTATGGTTTGGTATGTTATTCTCTTACGCTTGTTTATCTGTGTTTTGTTTTGCTACTCAGGCATCACCTAGAAGCGGCACCTTACATCTCCATCTCGATAAGAAGAATCAAAGAGTGCTTCTTCGAGGTAAGGCCACCACTGTCATGGAAGGGTCTCTTTTAGTCTAAGATTCATGGTGTAAATCATACTGCATATTGGATGGATCCAAGTGAAACCATCTTTTAATTTGCAATAAATGTCCCTTTTGAAAATCGAAATTGAACTAATGAATTTGTTGTTGTATTATGATACTCAACATTTGCTAGTTAAACCCAATTCATGAACCTTTTGTCTTACTCGGTAAGTGGGGTAACGACTCTTACCCGGTAAGCACTTACCGGTTAATTGTTGCATACGATGTCGTTTTGATGGACTACAATCTTACCCGATAAAACAAGTTAGAGTGGTGACCCTTACAGGTAAGCGTTTGGGTATACGGCCCTAAGGCAGTAGTCATTTGTTCAAAATCGGCCCCGAGTTGGTTGTGTTTGACGGAAAACTGCCAAAAGAAGGCATGGTAGCACGGAAACGGCTAGCCGGTAAGCCTCAAACGCTGCTCCCAAAAAATTCATATGTGATAAGGTAAGTAACCCAAATTTCTTCCAGCTTACTGTAATGATTCTATTTATTCTCGGTGGGAGGTTCAAATAAGAACTGTAAATACTAAATATAGTGAAAAGGGAAAAAGGGAAAAGGAAACGGGAGAAATATATTTAAAGATGCATATGTGAACCGACGTTACAGATTATTCATATGGGTTCACATATGCATCCTCAAATAGATATTTTTCAATGATTCATATATGAACCTTCCCTTCTTACCTTCTCATGATATTTAGCCAATATTATCAGTCACCGAATCCAAAGAGAGTGAGACCTCAATATGCAGAAATTGCTAATGAAATTACCAATTACATCAAATGAACCAAGCGGAATTAAATCCGTAAAACATGATAACAACGAAAAGGTATATAGTCGAATGCTAGTCGATTAATCTTCAAATGGGTATTGCTCATACCTAATAGCACAATCTTTAAGCACGGCTCTCGCACCAATCCTATTATTGCAAGTGTCTAACATGTCGACTTCAGCGACATCCAGACACGTTTTGCAATCGGTACCCGTAAGGCTGCGGTTACACGAAGCATGACCATAGGCAAAAGCATTAGGGTATGGAGAAATACTGTGGTAGTCGTGATGACCTTGTTGAGAAGGCGTAACCCTTTTTAGTTCATCGAGAACGTATGCTAGACTTATGGTAAATGGATCACCTCGGGTGTAAACTCCGGAATTGCAAAGAACGCTGGTGATGTTGGTGTCCGGAGCAGTTTGTACGACTTGGAATATAACGAACAACCCGATTAACGATCGAGTGACGATCGATGTCTTCATAGGAAGAAAACCCATGGTTTATTTGATGGTTTATCTTTCCAATTTGTTGTGGAATATATCATCTACAATGAGATATAGAATTGGTTTCAAATGGTGGTATTGTTATCTATTGGTTTCTCCAATTTTGACCAAGTCATCTTGCCTCCTTTTTGTCCCTTTTGGTTGTCTTATTTGTACAGCTGACTGTACCTTTGGTCTAATTATAAACATCTGGTGCATGTGGGACTACATGACTTATTGTCATTTTTTGAGAAACCCTACATCATTGATATGATTTGTTATGAAATTAAAAATTGGTTGAGGTCTAGGGGATGTGGTGGAATATCTTATCTGTCCTGAGTTCGATTCCAAGCATCCATAACAATTGTGGCCACTGAGTTTATCAGGGCTGATGTTTACAAGCAGTGGTGGATGCAGGGTGGATGCAGGATTTTAGGTGAGCGGATGCACAAACGAAAAGCTTAAGAAATTGTTGTCGATGTGTTTTTAGCCGAATTGAGGGATTTTTTGTTTTTTTTTTATTGATTTCGAGAGTAAATTTTGGTTTTTTTGGGACGTGTGCACATTTCACCCCTCAAATTTAATTGACTAGCGTTCGACTAGATAACTTTTTGTTGTCATGTTTTACGGATTAAATTCCCCTTGGTTCATTTGATGTAATCGGTAACGTCATTCGCAATTTCTAATATTATGGTCTCACTCTCTTTGGACTCGGTGACTGATATTAGTGATTAAAGTTAGTCAGAATAATAGAAGCATTACAGAGCCCTCGGGCGCCTGAAGCTCAGTTGGCAAAAGGGCAGAGCGATTTTGCTCAAATACACAACAGGTTCAAGTTCGAACCCACAGGAGGCGGACTTGAACCCATCCACTAGTCTCAACCACTGAGTCAGATCTAAAATGCCTTCTTACATATGGTTCATTTGTATACATTGAAATTTCAAATATTAACAAGCAATACTTGCTCTAATACAGCCACAAAGTTTTGGATATTGAAAGTAGAGAAATCCTTTTTTATACATTCGACAAGTATGTATGCAGACACTTTCACCATCCTACATGTTATATACATAGACCACCGTTATTTTGCAACCCAGTAAAAGGTTACAACCCCGTGCAATCCTCATCTAAACATTCATTTGGCCCATTGCATATGGATTTTCATTGATTCTCTAAATTAATTTACCTTATTTTGTCGAATTTCTGCAGTAGATGTCCATGCACATAACGATTCATGCGATGTATCGGATGAAAATGGTACTTTCGTGAAACAGTATGCATTCCATGTAAGTGTATGCATTTAATGAAATACTATGCATTGCAGGTAAAATTATTGTATGAAATCGGTAATCATTGATGTAATCTATAATGAATGAGCTAGATGAAGGTTACACAGTGTTGTAACATTTTACTGAGTTGCAAAATAAACCACCCCTACATATATATATGGGCAGGTTCAAACGAGAAGCTAAACATTTTGCGAGAAGGCAAGAAGTGTGATATATGATACACAAGTTTAATCATATATGATTAAACACATGTTACATTGGTAATACATAGATGTTTAAACACATCCACATGCCTTGTAATCATATATGATATCACACTTCTCGTATTTTTGCAAAATGTTTAATTTCCCACATGATCTTCCCCCCTCTCTCTATATATATGTATGTATATATAATTATATATAGATACATAAGTTTCTAGTGTTCTGAGGTGGTGCTGGCTTTCCATCTTCTGTGATTGAAAATTCATCTTTAACTTAGGCACATTCATACTCATCACCCTAAAATCCTATTACAAAATTGAAATTTATAAGATGCTAAAAATGTCTAAGCGTCTTAATAGACTACTTTATAAAACTTGAGTTTATAGGACCAAACAATAAAACCTTATATCTAAAGTTGTTGACATTTTTGGGCGTTGTAACAAGTTATTTAGGACATTTTTATTAAAAAAGAAACGACGTATTAGCTACTTTATATGACACTATTTGAAAAAGTATCTTATAAAACAAGTGTCCTATGAATAAAAAGATGTGTTGATAGAACACTTCTCAAAAGTATCCTATAAAATAGCTTGAACGACGTTTTGTATTAAAAGTATCTAAAAAGCTTAACGTCCTATAAACTTATTACAACACCTTTAGATAAGACGTTTTATTGCTTGATCTTATAAACTGAAGTCTTGTAAATCATTCTATTAGGACACCTAGAAATTGTTGTCGTTCTATAAACCCAATTTTGTTATAATGAAGGCTATACAGTAATACATACAGGGGATTAGTCTATTTGGATCGAAAACCAGCAACCTCTCCAAGTGCTTCGACTTCTTTGGCGAGGACTTCGACTTTATCAATAATCTCTATCAACAGAAACAAGAAGTTTGCGATCGCAAGAGACTCGACGTTTGCAATCCCTCGTAGCTTCGGTGAAGTCGAAAGTAGGATTAAGTCTAGTTTCGTAGACTGCAACTTTGGCACCGTTATGACCTTCGCATGGCATCGTTTCATATTCGTGATACTTTCCCCTAACTCTCGCATTGTTAATCCAAGCGACACCCCGACACTTTTGCATGGCTCTTTGATTGCATGTTGTATCGGTCTCGAGGGCTGAACACAACCATTTAGCAACGTAAGCACTATAACAAAATTGGGTTTATAGGATGCCGAAAATATGTAAGCGTACTAATATACTGCTTTATGAGACTTAAGTTTATAGAAAACTAACACTTGTGTGTCCCATCATATAAAGGTGTTGTAATAAGTTTATATGACGCTTTTGGACGTCTTAAAAAGTTTTTTAGGACACTTTTGAAACAAATTTGTCTTATTTGGCCATTTTATAGGACATTATTTGAAAAAATATCTTATAAAAACACAGGTGTCCTATAAAATGACTGCTTATAGAACACTTCTTAAAAGTGTCATGTAAAGGGGCTAATAGGACACTTTGTTTCAAAACTATTATAAAAAGTTTGTTAAAACATCCAAAAGTATCTTATATAAACTTCTTACAGTATTTTTAGATAGGACACATAGGGTGTACGCGGGTTGGGTTGGACGGTTTGGGACATTTTTACAACCTAACCCAATTATGGCGGTTTGGAAAAACTCAACCCAATCCAACCCATTCAAAAGTATAACCCAACCCAACCCTTGCGGGTTATGGTGGGTTGGTCCTATAAAGTAGTCTATTATGACACTTAAACACTTTTAGCGTCATATAAACTCGATTTTGTTGTAGTGTATTAGAAGCAGTATTAGAAACCTGCATTGGTGATTCAAGACACTTTTGCATTGAGAGAATGATTGAAGCAAGTTCCCTAATAACTTCTCCTATTTGTATGTATTTCTCCCATGGATAATAGAATCCAAATCTTCCATGCCATGGTTCCCACCTTGCAAAATTTGCCTATAAAATCAAACAACATTTCAATATTTGCTCATATTAGTTGGGTTGTATAAGGTTAGGTTTATGCGAGACCAACCAGTTTTCGTGATACCAGTTGTGAAGGCACAAAAATACGCTGAATCTTCACAACAAAACACTGTGAAGGTTCGATGTTTTTTGTACCTTCATAGTGTTTACACTACAACAAAATCGGATTTATATGATGTCAATAATGTTTAAGTATCATAATAGACTGCTATATATAGGACTTAAGTTTATAGGACGAAATAATAAAACGTCTTATCTGAAAGTGTTGTAATAAGTTTATAGGACGCTTTTGAATGTGTTAACAAAAAAATTTTAGAATATTTTTAAAATAAAGCATTGTATTAACTATTTTATACGACACTTTTGAGAAGTATCCTATAGACACATCTTTTTATAAGGCATTTGTTTTTATAAGACACTTTTTTCAAATAGTGTCCTATAAAATAGCCAATACGAATCCTTATTTTAAATTGTCCTAAAAAATAAGACGTCCAAAAACGTTCTTTAAATCTATTGCAACACCTATATATAGGACACTTTAATGTTTGGTCCTATAAACTTATGTCCCATAAAACAATCCACTGGGACAGTTACACAATTTTGGCGTCTTATAAACCCGATTTTCTTGTAATGTTTGCTTTTTGTGAGACCAGTTGCAGCTTGTGAAGGCATAAAAACACCACGAACCTTCACAGGAAAAACACCATGAAGGTTTCACAATGTTTTCGCCGTGAAGGTTCGATATTTTTTTCCACCTTCACAACACTACAACAGTGTTATTTTATGGTCTTATGGGTCTTACACAAACAAACTGGTCTCACATGATCCCACAATCAGTAAGGGGCTGTTTGGTTGGTTTTCCATTAAGTTCTGTATGGATAAAGTTGTCTGTGTGGATTAATCTGTCTGTATAGATTTAGAAAGTTTTTATTTGAGAAAGTTTTTTCATAAATGGAAGGAATGTGTTTTTTAATGGGAGAGACTGGTATGGAAAAAACTTGGCTTTCTGCATAAAGCTCCCCCTTGAAATCTTACTGAATAAGCCACTTTCAATATCATTAAGCCACTACCATACAGTCATATATAGCTGACTGAATAAACTGTGAGTCTCATTAAAGTATATAACATGGGCCAATAACTAATAAGAGATATTACCAATGATTCATCACTTGATTTGGATTGCAATACTGACTTGCAACCACTAACATTAATGCTTGGCATGCTTTCTTTCTCATTCAGTACACTGAAATATGCTTTCATGCAATCTGCAATCCATCATTTAAAAATTTTCAGATAATCATAATATTACACTACAATAAAATCAGGTTTATAAGACAAAAAATCTTCAGAGCGTCTTAATAAACTACTTTATAGAACCTAAGTTTACAGGACCAAACACTTATGTGTCTTATCTAAAGGTGTTGTAATTAGTTTTTTGAGCGTCTTAGAACATCTCCAACAACTATGCTAAAATAGAAATAGTGAGATTTTAGCAATTTTTTTGCTCCAACAACTATGCTATATCATATACTAAAATAGAGAAAAGAGGAGAGAGAAGGTAAAAATCTTCAAATTTGGAGAAATCTCTAAAACCCATATTGAAGAGAGATAAATAATATTTAATTCTTTTTCACCAATAAAAGACATTGAAATTGTATGTTTAGGAGAGATAAATAATATTTTATTAATAGAATTGATGATAGAATTGCTAAAATGGAGTACCTGTTGGAGTTGGTTAATTTTTTTTGAGATTTCAACCTTTTATACTCAATTTAGAAAAATTATAGCATAGCTGTTGGAGATGCTCTTAAAAGACTTTTTAGGACAATTTTGAAACAAAGTGTACTATTAGCCATTTTATAGGACACTATTCGAAAAATGTCTTATAAAACAAGTGTCTTGTAGAAAAAGCTAATAGGACACTTTGTTTCAATGGTGAAGGATCGTGTGAGAAGCTGAGGTTGACATGAGAAGCGTGAGAAGTCGATCTGAACCGTTGATCGCTTTTAATCTCGTGCTCTCCCATGAATTACGCCTTAGAAATGAATTGATCCGATACATCTCGGTGCATCTCATCATAATGTACGTCAGTACATCCATTTCTCATCCAACGGTTGATAACCGCTTCCCAAACTTCTCACGTTAACCTCAACTTCTCACTGAAAACCAACCCTTGTTTCAATACTGTCGTAAGAAAACTTGTTAGGACGCACAAAAGTCTCCTATAAACTTATTACAACACCTTTAGATAAGACGTTTTATTGTTTGGTCCTATGAATTAAGTCTTATAAAGCGGTTTATTAGGACGCTTAGACATTTTTGGCGTCCTATAAACACATTTTTGTCGATCGTAACGAGTGCTTCTTCCTATGAATGTAATTAACGACTACCTTCGATGCAGCAAGCTAGTTTGTCGAACTTGGAGGATGTCAAGCGATGAAGTTCGTCGCTAGCCCACATTGGAAAAACGAGTAAGCTGGTGAATATGCAGACGGCAAAACCCATACCAATCGTCGAGAGACGTTCACGGGCTAATTCCATGACTTTATCGGCACGTAAACCGGATACCGCCACCAGATTGAAGGTGAGGATGAAGATCATGAACCCGTAATCGTATTTCCTTTTGATGCTTGGAATCAATCGACAGTACGTTGCTGCAGCACCTACATGTTAATTGCACAATGTTCGTAACAAACGTAAATACTTGATGACATGGTCGAAATAATCCTAATAACCATTCATTTGTCCGGTATGCACATGTGAATAAAAGTAATATAAAATGTTTCCTGGTTTCTATATGCACGTGTGCATGTGCATACCTGACAAATTACATTTATGTACATTTGCATACCGGATGTATGAATAGATATTTGGGCGTTCCTCAGTTTTCGGTATCTTTTCTGTGGTTTTCCCTGGAGCCCGACCATACACACACACACATATATATATATATATAGAGAGAGAGAGAGAGATAGTGAGTGAGAGAGAGTGGAGAAAGCTTATAAAAACCGTATAAAAGTTAGAAATTGTAGAAAACCCGTTTTTATGGTGTCGTTTCATAGGTGAAACAACACGTGAACATTCAATGTTGATACACTGTTGTCCTTCATGTTGTAGCCCAGTGGTTTGGTAACATCCTGGGGTCAGTGGATGGTATCCCTGACTACCCGGGTTCGAACCCCGTGGTGAGCATCCTGTGCCATCCAGATCATGGGTCTGCCACTTAATGGTACCCTTAATTGGGCTGGGCCGTGGTCGGCGGGGATTAGTCGGGTGACACCCTTAAGTGGGAGCCCGGATACCCCGGGAACGTGTACGTGTGTTAACTTGCCGTTCAAAAAAAATGTTGATACACTGTTGTTGCATAGATGAAATGAAACGTGGTCGTCAAGGTATTTTTTGCATGTGAAAGAAAAACAAAAATACTTTTACACATTAAACACACATTAATGCTCACACAAAAAAATAAAACACGTTAAACAATATGAATCATGACTTAAAATCAAACTCGTTGGATGGATGGTTTTGGTTGATTTTCATGGGTTTGGTTTTCACATGTGTTGTTTCATCTACGAAACGTTACATAAAACTCTTTTTTTTACAGTTTTTAACTTTTAGACGGTTTCTATCTTTTTGCATATAAATCCGTCACGAAATTTGCTCTTCTAGTTAACATTTTGTTCGTGAAGTTCTTGGTGATCGAGAACTTCAAACACTAACGGTAACGGATTTATCCTTACCAAAACTAAACACCGAAACACCAACAACAACCGCATTTCCGATCTTTCCCAAGTCGTCGGCCAAAATTGCCGCCAAACACCCCAAACCGCCGCCAAGTATAGTTCCAATTCCACGGAGTAACCCTTTGCTTAATGTGGCACCTAGCGTACATATATATCATCAAAATCGAGCACTTAAGATGCCAAGTGATCGTTAGAACTAAAATACGAGCATATATAAAGAAGCTCGTACGTCTAGTAAGTTCAAAATTTAACGACTAACCTGCAAAGAACTCGAAGACAACGACCACGGTCATGATAGCCCACATGGCATTTTCCCCAACTTGCTCGAAAAGTGGATCGAGGAGATAGAGAAGCGAAACCAAAACTAAGGCAATTCCGACCTTAATGCTATGAATGATCTTTTTCGTATGTTGCCCCAACTTTTTGTCTACGAGCGAAGAAAACCCGCGAAGGAAAGAGGGTTTCTTTTGTTTCGTGTAGTCGGGAGAAGCTTCGTTTTCATTGGAAATGTCGATTACGGTGCTCATCGTTGATCGATCCATCGTATGTTTCTTGCCAACTCTTTGCTCTCTTGTGTATGGTTGAGTTCAACTTATTTATGTGAGTTTGATATGTGGAGATAGAACTTATATAGATGGTCATTCCATTAGGATTCAGGGGCGGACCTACGTATGTCTGAACGGGGTCCTGTGAACCCGCTCGACTTATTTTTGTAAGTAGGATTTTTCTTGAGGTATGAAAGGTGCACCCGCTAAACTCACTCTGAGGGGTGTTCCGAGATATTAGAAAATATAAGGAGCATAAACCAAAAACTGAAAAAGTATCTCGAAATCAACCAAAAAACCGAAAAAAAATATATCTGGAAATCAACCAAAAAAATTGAAAAATTCCCTCGAAATCGACCAAAAAACTTAGAAATCCTCAAAAGGTGGAATTCAGCTAAAAACACATCTGACGACTTTACGAGCCGTACTCCACTCGACAAAAATTCTGGGTCCGCCACTGTATTAAATATGAAACATAGGTAAGTGCCAAAGTCGACATCTGTCTCCTGGCAATTCTCCCAGTTTGTCTTAATCAAAGGTTTATGAAACTTTATAGTGTGTATATTAGTAAGTGGATTCACATGTGAATATTGTTGTATTAAGTGGATTCATTTGTGAATTTTGTGGAATTAAGTGGAACATGCTTGTCCATTTTTCCTTATATCCTTTCGCTCTATGGAGAATGGAGAACGATCTTTTTACAATACGGTAGTGCAATGTCTCATATTCGAGCAAAACCGAAAATATAGAGACGGATCTGATTTTTTTTTCAAGTGTTGGCAGTATTTGACTATAAGAAATGAACCTATAAATATTTTTTATAAAATAATCACTCATTTGTTGGCTAGTTTCTTGTTTTTCGTATGTGAGGTTGTGTTAGAGTCTTTCACCCCAAATTTTATCAGAAACGTAATAAATCTGAAATTAAGAAGTAAAAAAAAACGATTACTAATGGGATTTGAACCCGCACCTGGAAGGGGAGAAAAGAAAGTGCAAAACAACTCTGCTAGGAGAAATTTGTGTTATTATTGTCGTTTCAAGATATATAATGTTGCACCCACCAAAATAATACAGTGACACCTTTTGATACAAAAAATTTCTAGATGTCCTAACAGACCACTTTATAAGACCAAATAGTAATGTTATAATAAGTTTATAGGATGATTTTGGGCATCTTAACAAACTTTTAAGATATTTTTAATACATAGTATTAACTATTTTACATGACACTTTTTGAGAAATGTACTATAAACATATCTTTTTATAGGACGCTAGTTTTTAAAAGACACATTTTCAAATAATGTTCTATAAAATAGCTAATACGACATTTTTCTATAATAATGTCTTAAAATTTTGTTATGATGTCCAAAAATGTCTTATAAAGTTATTATGACACATTTAGATAAGATGATGAATTATTTGATTTTATAAATTAAGTCTTATAAAACAGTTTATTAATTTATTAGCAAAATTAGATATTTTTAAGGTCCTATAAATTTGTTATTGTTGTAGTTACTCTTCGATAATTGCCGAGGTATCAAGTGTATGATTTGACTTGAATAAAATTTTGATTAGAAAGAAGATAACATCATTTGGTGCAATTTGCATGTCCAGCATTTGACTTGAATAAAATTTTGTCGTTTTCCTAAATTGTTGTTGCAGTTTAAGGGGTGTTTATCAAACGCTTATCAGGTAAGTGTTTACCGGCAAGAGTCACCAACTTTACTTATCTTATCGTACAACATTTCCGGCCATCAAAATGGCCGGATTGTTGGTAAGCGTCTGTCACCCGATAAACGCTTACCGAGTAAAACTCTCGATTCTTGCATTTCCTCTTATCGGATAAGATTCTAGATCCTTGCTATATTCACTCGGTAAGGTAAGGGGTTGTTTGTTTACTTCTTAATAATTTCATTAAGAATCAACCTCTGAAACGCTAAGAAGTGAATCTTGTTTGACCAAAAAAAAATCTATCTTTTAATGGTTCTAAAACCCTCTGAATGATTTTGTATTTTGGGCCTCCATTAACCATTCAGCGTCCTAATTCCATTCTGAACAATTACCAAACAATCATATTTCATTTTGCACTATATCATTAGAGTCTCTTAATTTTTCTGACCACTTAATCATTTTGCACAAAACCATTCAACAACTGTCAAACAACCCCTTAAGTGACCCTGTAATTGCTTACCCGGTAAGCAGTTAGGGTCGTTTACCAAACGCTTACATGGTAAGTGTTTACCAGCAAAAGACATCACCCTCTCATACCTTATTGGATAACATTCTCGACCATCAAAATAGACTGTTTCTTCATTAGGGTTGTAATTATATATTAGAAAAAAAAGGACACCACACAAAATTATAGTGCAGTATATGGAGTTGGCACACTATTTGTTGTCTGTACTACTGTAACATTAAAATTTTCTTCTTCAATGTTAATTACATGCTTACCAACATGTGTACCACTTGTGTTTAAAATATCAGATTACATTAAAATACACTCAAGTTAAAAATTGTATTTGACGTGTATCTCAGTTGGTAAATGGATGGAGCAACTTTAATTTACTCAAATACGCAACAAGTTTAAGTTCGAATCATGTGGGAAACAGAGCTTGAACCTCTCCACTAAACTCGATCGCTAAACTAGCTTTGAAATGTCTCCTCACATGTGGTTTCTAAGCAGTGGTGGAGGTAGCTTGTAAAAGGTGGGGGGAAAGGCCCTCACTCATATGTAAAAAATTTAAAAATTTGTAGGTAAAATTTTGTTTTTTTTACTTTTATGTGCTTATTTCCCCGCAGTCATTTTTGACGGTTCCTCTCCAATGGCCTAGTCTGTTTTAACGAAACCCCCCACTCTCTTGCTTGTCGGTCTTTCTGCCCGTATATTGTTAGTTTGTTATTGCTAGTTCTTGCAATCATGCTACGATGATAGCGTTGGTTGATGATTTTGTTAAATATATCTAATTTCTTGTTATTTTAGTTTTATATATGTTCAAACCAATTCAATCTAGAAGGAAATTATATAGATTAAATAATAGTATGCTTTGCTATTCGGTTAACCAATACGGTGACAAAATAATCGAAATCGAAATTTACCTTATTTGGTTAACAGAACCGTTTAATCCGCAAACCGAATAACCCGAAATCGTTTTGGTTTGGTTGAGTTATTCGGTTTCGGAAATTTTTTTATACCTCAGGACCAGTCACCTAAGTTTATGGATCCGCCACTGTTTCTAAGGGGCAAGTTCCATGTGGGACCGGTCAAGATTGCCGCTAATCAATATTTATTGCTCAAAAAATTGTAACACACATTAACCATGAAAACCTTAACACACCTTAACACATAGTAACGACTTGTTATTATGTGTTAAGGTAACGCCTACGGTTCCTATGGATTTTGGAGTTCATACTGGACCCAACCATATGTAATCGGAAAAATGTCTAATTTGAGCAAAATGTTGATTAACGACCACCCCGACTGACCCCATACGAAACCTGCCCCCCTAGGAACCCTTACATGTGAGGTGACATTTCAAAGCTGACTCAGCAACTGAGGCTGGCAGAGGGGTTCAAGTCCATATCCTTGTCCCACATGATTCAAACTTGAAGCTGTTATGTATTTGAACAAAGTCGCTCAGGCCTTTTGTCAACCAAGCTAACAGAAAATTACTAATTGGTTTGGTTTGTATGATTCTTATATCCTCTTATTCCCAGAAGATTCTTGTTGCCTTTTGGTCCTATGATAGCAAGGGAAGATGAAGGCATTGTTTGGCAAACTAGCTGATAAGCTAGTTTTTCAAAATACTACTAGTTTTTCAAAATACTATTATGAGTAGCTTTTCAATAAGCTACTATGAGTAGCTTTTCAATAAGCTAGCTTATGGTCATCCAAACATGTACCAGGAAAAAAAGCTAGTTTTTTTTTGCCAAACATAACCGAAATATATAATTGGGGGTGGGGCCCAATAAGAAATGGAAAATTTTTAAGTTAAATACATAATTTTTTTAACTTCCTATCTTGATCCCCCCCTCCTCTGAAAAAATAATTTCTCAGTCTGGTATCCATCAACCAAAAAAAAAAGCCTTCAAATCAATTAAAAAAACTATCAAGATCAATGAAAAAAATTGAAAAATTCACTCAAAATCGATTAAAAAAAACTTAAAATCCTTTGAAATCAACCAAAAAAAACTTTAAAAATCCCTTGAAACGGTAGATTTAGAGCATCTCCAACAGCTTCTCCAAAATGTAGAAAATATAGATTTTGATTAACTTTTTGCTCCAACAGCTTCTCCAAAACTTCCTTCAAAATGAAGAAAATATGAGAGAAAATGTAATTTTCTCCAAATTTGGAGATATCCCAAAAAATGATTACCAAGGAGAAATTATTTTTTTATTATATCCAACGAATAAGAAACTTTGAAATGATTTATCTCTAAAATGGGAAAGTTGTTGGAGATGGATGTAACTTGTAACACCCCGATTTTCGAAAGGTATCATTCCAAGTTAATACAGAAACCGATATATTAAGGAAAAATAAGATATTTGATTTTGGACTTGAATCCTAGATTTTATAGTCTAGATGGATGAAGGATTCAATCACGAGTCCAACGGTTCTTTTCGGAGCGAAAACGGAGCTATAACGAAGAAGTTATGGCCAAAACAGGATTTAAGGCTCACTAACGCGGACTGTGTGGATTTAAGGATTTAAGGACCCGTGCGCCCTCCACGCACAAACTGCGCACGGGTCGTGCGCATCAGGCAGAGGCCTCAGCTCGGGCTTAAAACCTGATTTCCGCCCATTTCACCCAAAACTTGATTCCTTCATAACTTTTGCTCCACAACTCCGATTTTGATGATTCAAGTTGCTACGGTTTCGTTTTTGAGAGATTTTCAAGGATATAGCAAGATATTGGAAGTCTATTGTAGTATACTAGAGTATTTTGTGGTGGTAAGCTTCTCATCTCTCCCTATTCATCTTCTTCCCCAAAGTTTTCTAGGGTTTCATCCACCCTTTGTTCTCCCTTTCATAGATTGGAGGTTTGTAACTATTTTGGTGAACTAGAAGTGTTTTGGTTGGTGGATTCAAGCTTGGGTTAAGGTAATCTTCTATTCTCTTCATTTATGGAAGTTAAGGTTTCGGTATCATTTGAGGTATTCATGTATAAGGTTGGGAAACGTTATTTGTGGTTGTTTATGTATATTTATGAATGGAACCTTCTAGATCTAGGTTTTTGGAAGATTTGGTTTGAAGAATCAAGTTCTTCAAGGAAAGCTCTAAGTGGGTAAAAATCTAGATTTATCCTAAATCTAGCAAGGTGAGTTCAAGTTGATTTGTGAAAACGGTGTACATGCCAAAATGTTTATTTTAAAGTGTTTTACATGAAATGGTTAACTGCTGATAAGTTTTGGGTCTTTCGAAGTAAAATATGTGTTACTTGGTTATTCGTCAAAATGTGAGTATTTGATAAGTTTCACATTTGGTAAACTTGGGTCGTGTTAACCTCTTAAAATGCTTATGTTGGGTTTGAACATTTTAGCAACTAAATAGCATGATTTACGTATTCTTGGTGACTTTGTACAAGTAAGATCTATTTCATGATTCATGCATCTTTGAGGATTTTGTACAAATGGATTTTGAGCATTTTAGCTCGGGGTTGGCTTAAAAGAGTCTTATAGACAATTGTCCGGATTTAATATCTCGATGTAGAGTCCCATTTCATAGCTTACATCTAAATGCATTTTTATCGCATATTACAATTACAGGCTCGAGTGTTGTTGTCATTCAGGTATAGTCGTGTAATCTTAGACTGTGTTGCATTGGATCCATAGGCACATGAGTCAGTCTTATTTGATGGTCATTTGGGTGGTACGGGGTTGGACTCCGAGACACATGTTTTATGACCTTGTCCGTTCAAGGAGTACACTAGGAGGACTGAGTCTGGGTGGTGCTATAATGGCGTGGAGTAGCCATTGGATGGGCGTTTTGGACCTCCGCCAGGTGGGGCAATGCCTTGGTTGTATCCCCCTTGGGCCGGGCCTTGGAACGGTATTCTTGTTGTTATATCGCTAAGGTCAGTTGACTCTTTGGTGTAGCTTGAAGGGAGTCGTGGGGACACTTGGGCTTGTGTGTCGTGAAGTGTCATACGATTAACGTTGTATGAGTGGCATACTTTTGTGTTCCTCCACTCTCAACGGATACGGGAAGCCCCCGTCGTCGGCCCGTCGTATTTTGGATATTTAATTGTCCATGTTTTAATATTGGGATTTCATTCTACTTTATGGTCGTGTGAGTATTAAATTGGGTTACATGTTTTCAATGACGTACCATATTATTTAAGAATCTTTTCCTTTATTTATGGACCGAGTATTATGTCCCGCCCGTGTTTTGGGTGTTTTGGGATATGAGGTTTTATGTACAAAGTCATAATTGGAATATCGAACTATGACCCCATTTTGGGTGAGTTCCGGATTGCATCATTTTACATGAAGGGTGTGTTTGGGAGCATTATCTTTAAAAGTGCATGTTGTGGGAAAAGTGTGTCGTTTCCATTTTAAAATATATTAATTCGAAAGATCTCGCTTTAAGCTGATTTCCTGTCTTTTAAAGATATATTCACTCATGTTAAAACTCTTGAGCTCACTAGGCGTTAAGCCTAACCTTTTTATTTGTCGGCACGTGCATCAGGTTCCAGTTGGGGGTTCGGTTCTAGCAAGTGCTATGAGGATTGAGCCTTAGCTTTATACAAGAGTAAGTAGTTGGTGAAGTCTTCCACAGATTGGAGATAATGTTTGTTATTGGGTTTAGTAACACCTGTCCTTTTCCTAGAATGTATGTATAGGATGAATGTGAGCTTTGGGGTTAATTCCCAATTTATGTTTGTAGTTTGAAGTATTTATTGATGTATTTAGAAAATTTTTAATAAGTTGTTATCTTCAGACTTGAGGGTGTTACAAGTTGGTATCAAAGCTTAAGTTTGAGAGAATTAGGTATTGATCTTTGGATGCCTAGACTCAAACTAGAGTTCTTATAAGTGATTGTAAGTGAAGTTGCGTATTAGGTACCTTAAGATGAGATATTTTGAGGATTGATCGAGTCGCTAGGAACGGAAAACTTGTCGAGGGTCGCAAGGATGATCGTGTACGGTACGTTCATAATGGCACCTGGCCAGTGTCATGGTGAATCTACATGCTACATGTGTATACTTGAACTACCTTGATAGGACGACTGATGGGGTAGTGAGAAAGTTTTTAAGCGAGTAATCTAAGGAAATGTTGATGTCTATAGCAATGTCACGTTGAAGTGATAGTTAAGTGTGATAAAGGCATTAAGCTGACCATCTTGAGTAAGAATTATTGGTTGGATTAGAACTATAAGTTCGTTAGACCAATTTTATTTCGAAGAGAGATTGTAAGGTGAACCGATGAAATATCCGAGTGTTGCTTTAAGATGTGGAGTATCTGGATGACAATAGTGGGAAATTGAGATTGTTGACCTAAGATGCTTGATGCACCCGGATGACATTAGTGTGTCGGGTTGTTGAGAAGCGTAGTCCAGAGGGGTGAATGCCGACCAAATTCATGCATTAAAGTTATTTCTAAAATGAGTTTGCATAAATTGTTTCTCATGTTCGCCAAACTTAAAGTGTTTTGAATTATATGTTTTAGTAAAACATTTAGCCCTCGTCAGACTTTGAACGGTGAGCTTAAGCATGCATGAAATTGTCTGTTGCACGTAATTGCAAAGGGTTATCTAAATTCTCTTCTTTCACGCCTCATGTTTAATGTTATTTCTGGATATTGTAATATCCATGTTTTAATGTCATTTGGGTGTTGGGCAAGTAACTATGAGATTTTAACCTAGACATTGGATCACCTCCACTTATGTTGATGGTTTTAAAGGAAAAGTTAATCCCACGTTTTGAGTCGGAATTTCTTGAGGATTTTTAGTTTGTGTGAGTTTTGTTGAAATTTCATGGAGTATTGTTTTATGCGATGCCTTTTCATGCGTGAGTCTTAATTTTGCTTCTGTTAAGCTTGCGAGTTATTTGGCGTCGTGTCCCATGTGAATTTTGTTAAATGTGTCATTTTACTTTTCATTGTATTAAAAGAGAAAACTCTTAGAAGATTAATATTTTAAACATATAGTCGTTTTGCACACTTTGTTGAGAGATGAAAATTTGACACTGCATGATTTTAGCATTAATGAGTTTTGCGGAAAATTCAGTTGGTTCCATGGTGTCTCATTGCACGTCCTTTTGCGTTACATAAATAAGGTTGGAGCATGTGTTCATACATTTATGCATGCGTCTAAATGTAGATTTATTAATCGGTGTCATCCCACATGTTGTTTTGGGGAAATCCCCTTATCATGCAATTTATCTTTGGGCTTTATACAAATGTCAATCGTTGCATACTATTTGCATTTGGGTTTAATTATAACATTGGTATGAGTAAATATATAAAAGATTTACATCATTTCAAACAGGACTTTTGTTCTGTTCATATTTCAATCAATTACTCTTACCGTTAAAAATTTTCGCAATACATTTATTGAGTTAGCAATGTTTATATCGTTGCAGTTACTTTTTGGTCAAAGGTGTTTATCTGTACGATCTGAAGCTTTAAACTCGATTTGAAACTTTATTTGTATTCCCACTATTTTACCAAGCTTTGAGGATTAAACTAATGCGTTTGGGATCGTTGATAATTTTAGGCCACAACGTCTTTTAGTTAAAGAGGAAGGATTTTAAAATTAAAGTTGTGAATTTCTATTTTGGAGTGGTACAAACCTTTATTGCACGTGTTGTGGTGCAAGAATCTATTTTCTCTTATAGGATGTAAATTGTTGCGCATGTTTTATTGTTGTCTTTACTAACGTAAGTATTGCACGAACGAGTTTTTGGAAATGTTTTCATATGCGTTGTGTGGTTAATCAACCTTGAAACCTATCGCATGGACGGTAGTGTATTTTGCCGCACGTCTAATTGTTATAAAACTTGTGTATTTGAAAGTTTATAAAAGTTTAAATTGACATATTATTTGAAAAACCTTGAACTCATTAGGCCTATAGGTTTAACCCCTGTCGTGGAAAGAAGTTGTAATTAAGGGACTAGGGGAGTCCTTGAGAATTGAAGCGTCGGATGATCCGACTTGCGGTCAGTCTTGATTGTTTGAGGTTCGGTTTGTGAATCTGCGCGCGTTTGTATTAATGGAAATAGTAGATTTAAGTCTTCCCAGTTAATTAAGGAAGTAATGTTATACCTCGGTAATCATACGGGATAAGGTCTTAGGTGATTACCTGCGATTAGATTGGGTTCGTTTTGGTGGATTGCTCGTCGGTGTGACACCATGGCTTATGTGGTCGGTGTACCGTCTTAGCGGGTTCCGCGATTAAAGGAAATTTTGGTGATCTGTCTGCTAGAGTTGTAAGATTTGAAATTTTAGCTCTCTGATTAGGTGTCAACCTTAGTGCGACAACCCGTCTGGAATGGGATTTTGGGCGAGATGTCCGCGTTTTCGAGGTCACCGTTTAGTCCTAGGCGTCAACTTGTTTTCTTGAGGTCATTGGATCTTGGAATGTATGGATGTAACCCGGTGGGTTATGGAAAATATCGACCTTTCAGTGGTGGTTTTTGAAAGGAGTCTGGGTATTGAGGATTTAGTATCGAGGTGTTTAAGCATTCCCGTGGTGATAAAGATTGCATTATAGGAATGTTGTGGGGTTGATGTTGTAACGGAGTTGAGTGTTAACCAGATATGGATTAACCAGTTACCTGAAGGACGCATTGGGGCGCCTTGGAAGGACATCTTGTTCAATATTAGGAATGGATCAATAGGAATTCGAGGATTCATGGGATTTGTGAATCGACTATCTGTAGAGCGTAATGGTGTGTTTCTGGTGGGAACGCAATGTTGGAGTCTATGGAAGTGTGGGAGCCCTTGCAGACATTGTGTCCGTGTCAGCTTTGAGGAACGGATTTAAAGGTTGTGATGGTTCAAACCAAGCTAGTCGTTAGGAAAGTTCGTCAAAGGACAATAACTCTTTAGTGATGATGATCTTTGGAGACATTTGGTGGGAATGTCGAGGTGGACTTTAAGTACAAATAAATTTTTGAGGAGACCTTGATGCGTCATAATCAGAAGTATCTAAGGGAATACTTCGGATTGGGGTATTCTTGATGGAACTTACTAGATAAGGTCGTAAGTCGCTTTCAGGGTAATATGAGAAATCTAAGGTTGGGAGACAACCGAGATTTATCGATTAAGAAAATGATTAATCAACGACACAACGTTCATCCTGACGTCGGTGAAATATATTGAACGTTGAGGTTTAGATTGTAACGGCACGTTATGAGAAACGCAGCTACAACCTCAACCGGATTGTAAGCGAGTTTGTATATGAGGTGAAGTTTAAGTGAAGGCATTCCTTTTGGATAGGAAATCAATCGATCTTTCCAAGTGTGATGTTGGGTGCTTGGTGATACCAGATTTCGAGGACGAAATCTCTTTTAAGGTTGGGAGGATTGTAACACCCCGATTTTCGAAAAATATCATTCCAAGTTAATACAGAAACCGATATATTAAGGAAAAATAAGATATTTGATTTTGGACTTGAATCCTAGATTTTATAGTCTAGATGGATGAAGGATTCAATCACGAGTCCAACGGTTCTTTTCGGAGCGAAAACGGAGCTATAACGAAGAAGTTATGGCCAAAACAGGATTTAAGGCTCACTCTCGCGGACTGTGTGGGGTGCACGGGTCGTGCGCCCTCCACGCACAAACCGCGCACGGGTCGTGCGCATCAGGCAGAGGCCTCAGCTCGGGCTTAAAACCTGATTTCCGCCCATTTCACCCAAAACTTGATTCCTTCATAACTTTTGCTCCACAACTCCGATTTTGATGATTCAAGTTGCTACGGTTTCGTTTTTGAGAGATTTTCAAGGATCTAGCAAGATATTGGAAGTCTAGTGTAGTATACTAGATTATTTTGTGGTGGTAAGCTTCTAATCTCTCCCTATTCATCTTCTTCCCCAAAGTTTTCTAGGGTTTCATCCACCCTTTGTTCTCCCTTTCATAGATTGGAGGTTTGTAACCATTTTGGTGAACTAGAAGTGTTTTGGTTGGTGGATTCAAGCTTGGGTTAAGGTAATCTTCTATTATTTTCATTTATGGAAGTTAAGGTTTCGGTATCATTTGAGGTATTCATGTATAAGGTTGGGAAATGTTATTTGTGGTTGTTTATGTATATTTATGGTTGGAACCTTGTGGATATAGGTTTTTGGAAGATTTGGTTTGAAGAATCAAGTTCTTCAAGGAAAGCTCTAAGTGGGTAAAAATCTAGATTTATCCTAAATCTAGCAAGGTGAGTTCAAGTTGATTTGTGAAAACGGTGTACATGCCAAAATGTTTATTTTAAAATGTTTTACATGAAATGGTTAACTGCTGATAAGTTTTGGGTCTTTCGAAGTAAAATATGTGTTACTTGGTTATTCGTCAAAATGTGAGTATTTGATAAGTTTCACATTTGGTAAACTTGGGTCGTGTTAACCTCTTAAAATGCTTATGTTGGGTTTGAACATTTTAGCAACTAAATAGCATGATTTACGTATTCTTGGTGACTTTGTACAAGTAAGATCTATTTCATGATTCATGCATCTTTGAAGATTTTGTACAAATGGATTTTGAGCATTTTAGCTCGGGGTTGGCTTAAAAGAGTCTTATAGACAATTGTCCGGATTTAATATCTCGATGTAGAGTCCCATTTCATAGCTTACATATAAATGCATTTTTATCGCATATTACAATTACAGGCTCGAGTGTTGTTGTCATTCAGGTATAGTCGTGTAATCTTAGACTGTGTTGCATTGGATCCATAGGCATATGAGTCAGTCTTATTTGATGGTCATTTGGGTGGTACGGGGTTGGACTCCGGGACACATGTTTTATGACCTTGTCCGTTCAAGGAGTACACTAGGAGGACTAAGTCTGGGTGGTGCTATCATGGCGTGGAGTAGCCATTGGATGGGCGTTTTGGACCTCCGCCAGGTGGGGCAATGCCTTGGTTGTATCCCCCTTGGGCCGGGCCTTGGAGCGATATTCTCATTGTTATATCGCTAAGGTCAGTTGACTCTTTGGTGTAGCTTGAAGGGAGTCGTAGGGACACTTGGGCTTGTGTGTCGTGAAGTGTCATACGATTAACGTTGTATGAGTGGCATACTTTTGTGTTCCTCCACTCTCAATGGATACGGGAAGCCCCCGTCGTCGGCCCGTCGTATTTTGGATATTTAATTGTCCATGTTTTAATATTGGGATTTCATTTTACTTTATGGTCGCGTGAGTATTAAATTGGGTTACATGTTTTCAATGACGTACAATATTATTTAAGAATCGTTTTCCTTTATTTATGGACCGAGTATTATGTCCCGCCCGTGTTTTGGGTGTTTTGGGATATGAGGTTTTATGTACAAATTCATAATTGGAATATCGAACTATGACCCCATTTTGGGTGAGTTCCGTATTGCATCATTTTACATGAAGGGTGTGTTTGGGAGCATTATCTTTAAAAGTGCATGTTGTGGGAAAAGTGTGTCGTTTCCATTTTAAAGTATATTAATTCGAAAGATCTGGCTTTAAACTGATTTCCTGTCTTTTAAAGATATATTCACTCATGTTAAAACTCTTGAGCTCACTAGGCGTTAAGCGTAACCTTTTTATTTGTCAGCATGTGCATCAGGTTCCAGTTGGGGGTTCGGTTCTAGCAAGTGCTATGAGGATTGAGCTTTAGCTTTATACAAGAGTAAGTAGCTGGTGAAGTCTTCCGCAGATTGGAGATGGTGTTTGTTATTGGGTTTAGTAACACCCGTCCTTTTCCTAGAATGTATGTATAGGATGAATGTGAGCTTTGGGGTTAATTCTCAATTTATGTTTGTAGTTTGAAGTATTTATTGATGTATTTAGAAAATTTTTAATAAGTTTCTATCTTCAGACTTGAGGGTGTTACATAACTTTTTTTTGAAATTCTGACTTTTGGTTCTCCATTTTGAAGAAATTTTGGAGAAACTGTTGGAGATACTCTTAGACTAACAATATATCGATCTTTACGGACATTTAATCTACCTTAAAAGTGTCTGAAAAAATTTATGAACCCAATGGCACTAAATGCAATGCCCCTTTCTCACCCTTTTCATGTTTTTGAAAAGCATTTTTGCCAATCAATTTTTTAATAATTTAATACAATTTTTTTTTGAACGGCAAGTTAACACACGCACACGTTCCCGGGGTATCCGGGCTCCCACTTAAGGGCAATGTTTTAGAACCCGGGTCGACCCGGCCGGTTCAACCGGTTGAATCGGGAACCGGTCGAGAGATCGGGTCAACTATCACCGGGTTTTTTGGGATTTAAGGACCAGATCGAACCAGCGGGTTTTTGAGAGAACCGGTTGAACCGGTATGGTTGACCCGTTCAAGACCCGTTTAACTCGTTTTAAATCTTGACTTTTCCAATGAAGCGGCTAGGGTTATTCTGTATTCACTTATTTCATTTGAGCTTCCAAGTTTCCAGTACGTAATACGCTTTCATCAACTCCACTTCAATCGATTCCAACTTCAATCGAGAGGCCTTCAATCGACATCCCTTCAATCGACAACCCTTCAAACGACAACCCCTCAATCGACTTCAGCTTTCATCGACTCCAGCCCTTCAATCGACTTCATCTTTCATCGACTCCAGCTTCAATCGATTCCAGCTTCAATCGGCAGGTCTTCAATCGATAGGCCTTCAATCGGCTTCAATCAGCTTCAATCGGTCCACGCTTCAATTGGTCCATCCCTTCAATCGACTTCAGGTTGTTTAAACTTTAAACGATTCCACAATCGATCTTTTCTTTAATGGTTGTTCAATCAGTCCACATACAGGTTGTTAATGGGTGTTTAAAGTTTAAACTTTAATCAGTGGGTTAATACCTTAATGGTTGTTTAAACTTTAATAGAAACATGTTAATGGTTCTTCGATTCCTACCATATGTGTTCTTACCACTTACAGATTATTGGATTTCGATTCCTACCATCGATTCCTACCATATGTGTTCTTATAGGAAAGATTGTATCTTGGAAAGGTCTACTTGGTAGCTCAAATGAAAAAATCACATAGAATTTCTTGAAACCGGGTCAACCACCCGGTTGAACCGTGACCCGCTCACCACACCGGGTCAACCAAAAAATCGGGTTTTAAAACATTGTTTAAGGGTGCCACCCGACTAATCACCTTCGATCACGACCCAGCCCAATTAAGGGTACCACTATGTGGCAGACCTATGATCATGATTGTCACAGGATGCTCACCACGGGGTTCGAACCTGGGTAGTCAGGGATACCATCCACTGACCCCCCAAGATGTTACCTTACCACTGGACTACAACATGAAGGACAATAATTTAATACAATTACTATTGTTCATATTGAAAATTACCAACCAACATTTGATTCATGTGAGATTACGTTATAATATATAATAACAATCCTTGGTCTCTAGTGCTCAAAAAGCCAACTAATGGAGAATTTTGCTTTTTCCATTTGTACCACCATCCGTACCTTTTTAGTAGCAACTTCCAAAGACGTGTGCCACAATAATCAATTATTTCAATATATATATAGGGTGCGTTTCTTTTGCAAATCAAACAATTTGTATAAACTATGTAAACAACTAAATTATGAAACAATAGATATATTTATGGACAATGATTATGATTCATTAATAATGATTGTGATATATATGAAAAATGTTAAGTTTATTCATTATAATCATGATTTTAAATTAGGAAATGTTAAGTTTATTCATTATAATCATGATTTTAAATTATAAAACATAATAAAATCATATATTCATTAGACTTGATGAACGGCTAAGATTGGTTTGCATAGTTTGTACAAATTGTTTGGTTTGCAAAAGAAACGCACCCTATATATACATACATACATATATATATATATATATATATATATATATATATATATATATATATATATATATATATATATATATATATATATAGGATTGGGTTCAAATGAAAACTCATATTTCATTGTGCACATGACAACAAATCTTAACCATTGATCAAAACTTAGAAAATTAATCAATGGTTAATATATAATAAGGTTAATTATGAAGTGATTAAGGACAAAATGGTAATTTTGAATCAACGTCTACCTTCTTTGACTTTTTATTTTTACTTTTAATTAAAAAAAATTTACCCCCTTAAACTTTAAAACAATTTATCTTAAAAATTACTAATATTTTAATCAAACAAATTACATCAAAAAAACAAGAATTTCGTGCTCTTCTGTAACACCCTAAAAATAGGGATAACAAAAATCCGAAAAACGGATATGAGGTATACTAAAATTGCTATAGCAAGAGCCTCCCAAAAATGGGGAATATATAAATAACCTGTTTAATCACAATTTGTAATTTAAACGGACGATAAAATAACAACCAACTAATCTAATTTCTACATCTAGAAAAGAGATTACAAAAGGGTTGTCATCTATAAGCCCAACGGTTCAATCCCAAAAGAAGTAGCGTCCAAGTGCAAAATCCCCAAGCTCTCACCCAAAGCATCTAAACCTGCTTAGGAACGGCGCCGCTAGAACCTGAGATACACATCGACACCAAACAAGTGTTAGGCCAAAAAACCTAGTGAGTTGAAAAATAATAAGCATGCATGATCAGTTACAATTCTTATCAGCAGTTAACCAGAGTTCAATATGTGTGGAGTCAATAGGGGAGACCCATAGCACCAATCAAGTTCCACCCAAAGAGTCGATATACCTTGATGCCATCTACCAAGAGACATCTGAAAGGCCCGGCACACCCGAGGACTATACCAAAGAAAATTCCTTGAATGACGGAGGTCTAGGCACATACCATCACAGTGGCGTCCAAGACTACATCCTCCTAGTGTCTACTGACTTGGTTCGTCCACATAACGCATATAGGAGGTCCTTTAGGTGTATTTCAACCCAACATATCTCAATACCCACTACGGGTACAATATTTCCATCCTATCCTCATGCAGTTCAACAAAAGACCCAAGTGACACTTATATTCATCATGCATATAAATATATCACCAAAGTGGTACTCCAACTAGAACCATCATAATACCCATACAATAGTACATTTAGCATACCAAGGTACTCACATTATGTATCCATGAGAAAAGCCCCAAATAAGGGTACATATAACATACTTTATGACATATCATCAATAACCATTTCTCCAACCATTTCCACAAAGAAAACCCAAATACTTGAACACATAGAGATAAAATAGTAACAAATAAGAGTATATGATGTGTATCTAGTTTTGACAAAGGTTAGTAAACTTACAATCTAGGTTTTGTACCAAAACCTAGAAAAGATGAAAACCCTAGATGATGAAGATGAGACTTGATGTAGGAGGGGAGTGACTTTGATGAGGATCTTCAATAAATACACTTGGATGAGACTTGATGACTCAAGAATCACCCCAACAACCCCAAACCCTAGCAATAAATGTGTGTGTGTTTGAAACCCCCAAAAATCGCCCAAAAGAGAGTTCTCCCGTTTTTGTAAAAGTGCTAAGTGAGAAGTGAGGTTGCCAAGGTGTTTTAAATCCACCAGACCCCGCGGGCGATAGTGTCCGGCGATAGTGCCATGGGCACTATCACATGTCACAATCGCGAAGGTTCCCACCCCCACGGTACAAGCTCGGCGATAGTGCCTTTGGCGATAGTGCCAAGGCACAATCGCGTGGCACAATCGCTGGCATCCCTCAGCCCACGGTACGTCCTTGGCGATAGTGCCTTCGGCGATAGTGCCAGTGGCACAATCGCCAGGCACAATCGCGCCAACTCAAAACAGTCCGAAACTTAACCAAATTCGATAGTGAGCGCGAGGTTGAACGATTAACAATGATAATTCAATTATATGACGTTTCGACATACTAATGATCATAAAGGTGCGCACAAAGACACATATTCTCACATAAGCGAAATTAATGTATTAAGAGAGACATAATACTTACCTTAAGAGTTTACGGGTGTTACAATCCTCCCCATCTAAATGGGATTTCGTCCCCGAAATCTTACTCTAAGCAAACAAGTGAGGATATCGCTTCTTCATGTTGTCCTCGGACTCCCACGTGATATTAGCACCTCGATGGTGCTTCCACTGAACCTTTGCCATCACCACATCTTTATGCCGTAATTTCTTTACTTTCGATTCCAAAATCGAATCCGGTTCTTCCACACAATGATTTCCATTGTCCACCCGAATCTCTGACAAGGGAATCACGCTTTCCTCCTCGGCTAGGCACTTCCGAAGATAGCACACGTGAAAAGTAGGGTGTATCCCATCCATTTCTGGTGGTAAATCCAACCGGTAGGCTTGTAACCCGATTTTCTCCAAGATGACGAATGGTCCAAGGAAGCGAGGACTAAGCTTCCCACGTTTTCCGAACCGTATGATCCCTTTACACGGAGACACCTTCAACATGACCCGGTCGCCCACTTGAAACTCAACCGGTCTTCTCTTCTTGTCCGCATAACTCTTTTGTCGGTCTTGTGCCGCCTTTAGCCTCTCCCGAATCTCCTTCACCTTGTCCGCCGTCTCTTGCACTATTTTCGGCCCGGCGAATTGCTTTTCGCCCGCTTCTAGTCAACAAACTGGGATTCTACACTTCCGCCCATACAAGGCCTCGAACAATGCCATTCCAATACTAGAATGGTAACTGTTGTTGTACGCGAACTCTATAAAAGGTAGATGTGAATCCCAACTTCCCCCAAAGTCTATTACACACGATCTCAACATATCTTCTAGCGTCTGGATCGTCCTCTCACTTTGACCATCCGTTTGAGGATGATACGTCGTGCTCAAATTTAGTCGAGTACCCAATTCTTTTTGCAAACTAGCCCAAAAGTTCGAAGTGAATCGGTCGTCCCGATCCGATACAATAGATTGCGGAATTCCGTGCCTCGAAACCACCTCATCAATATAAAGCTTGGCCAACTTCTCCATTGGCAAGGTCTCCCGCATTGCAAGAAAATGCGCGCTCTTGGTCAATCGATCCACGATCACCCAAATTGTATCGTGACCACGTAAGGTCTTTGGTAGCTTCGTCACAAAATCCATGGTGATGTTGTCCCACTTCCATTCGGGAATGGACAACGGTTGCAAACTTCCATACGGTTTTTGATGCTCCGTTTTGACTTGAAGGCATGTGACACACCTTTCCACATAGCTAGCCACATCCAGCTTCATCACCGGCCACCAATAATTCAACTTTAAGTCTCTATACATCTTGGTGCTATCGGGATGTATAGAATATTTCGACTTATGCGCCTCCTCGAGAAGTAAATCACGGTTTACCCCAACCTTTGGCACCCAAATTCTCCCTTGAAAGAGTTTGAGTCCACGACCATCTTCTGTTAAGAGTTCCTTTTGCTTGGACATAACCTCGGCTTTGAGGTTCTCTTCTTTAAGGGCTTCCGCTTGGCTCGTTCTTATGCTTTCCAACAAACTCGACACCACATCGATTCTGGTAAGGGACATTTTGACACCTCCATCATGACTCCTTCGACTCAACGCATCCGCCACCACGTTGGCCTTACCGGGATGGTAGAGTAAATCGCAATCGGAATCTTTCAAGAGCTCTAGCCATCTCCTTTGTCGTATGTTGAGTTCCTTTTGATCGAATATGTACTTGAGACTCTTGTGATCCGTGAAAAGAGTATACTTGGTTCCATACAAGTAGTGTCGCCACAGTTTTAACGCAAAAACTACCGCTGCCAACTCCAAATCATGAGTCGGATAGTTCTTCTCATGATCCTTTAATTGTCGCGACGCGTAGGCTATTACTTTCCCCCTTTGCATTAGGACACACCCAAGCCCCATCTTGGAAGCGTCACTAAACACAACAAAATCTTCCGACCATTCGGGTAGGGATAAGATCGGAGCTTCACACAACTTCCTCTTGAGCGTCTGAAAGGCTTGCTCTTGTGCATCGGTCCAAAGAAACTTGACGTTCTTCCTTGTAAGAGAAGTGAGCGGCGTAGATATCTTGGAAAAGTCTTGAATGAAGCGTCGATAGTAACCCGCCAAACCCAAGAAGCTTCGGATCTCCGTCGGACTTGTTGGAGGCTCCCAACTCATCATCGTCTCGATCTTTGCCGGGTCCACCTTTACTCCGTCTTTAGACACCACATGCCCTAAGAATTGCACCTCTTGGAGCCAGAACTCGCACTTCGAGAACTTCGCAAACAGCTTCTCCCTCCGTAAAACTTCTAATACTTCCCGTAAGTGTTTTCCATGCTCGGACTCATCCTTTGAATATATTAAAATATCGTCGATGAAGACGATCACGGATTTATCCAAGAATGGGCGACACACACGGTTCATCAGATCCATGAATACGGCCGGAGCGTTGGTTAGATCGAAAGGCATCACCAAAAACTCGTAATGGCCGTATCGCGTTCGGAAAGCCGTCTTCGGAATGTCCTCTTTCTTCACTCTTACCTGATGATATCTGGACCGAAGGTCAATCTTCGAGAAACATCCCGTGCCTTGAAGTTGATCAAAAAGATCGTCGATGTGAGGCAAAGGATACTTGTTCTTCACCGTGACTTTGTTTAACTCCCGATAATCTATGCACATCCGCATAGATCCATCCTTCTTCTTCACGAAAAGTACCGGTGCTCCCCAAGAAGATTGTAACACCCTGAATTTCGTTATGTAATCTTGTATTCTAGTGTTAAGCTTTTGTCGTTAGCACCCCGTTTGGTATAAAGTTCAAGTTTATGGTTTTCGGTGAAAATGTGAACTTCCAGTGAGTTTCGCGACTTGCTCGCGACTTGGAGTCGCGGCATAGGTCGCGAAGTCCGCTGTTGGTTTTGGGGTTTGAGAACACGGGCAAGTTATGCCGCGAGTTGAGGTCGCGGCATAACCCGCGAGGTTGCCTGGCCGACTTAAAGTTGGTTTTCATCAAATATCTCATTCTCAATATATTCTCTCTCTCTCTCTTCAGTCTCTCTCTCTCTCTCTCTCAGTTTTCTTTGGATCTTCGAACTTCCGTTAATCGCCAGTATTAAGTGCATTACTCAGGGTTTCGGTGTAGAAAGCTTCGCCATGTCAAGAGGGTCGATATCTGGTTCTTCGGGTTTTCGTATAAACCTATTGGGTGAGTTCCTACTATCATTTTAAACTTTATACATATCAAAAGTTACCTTTTGGAACTCCTATATATCTCATTGGTTTCAGATTTAAGTTTTCTACATATTTGATATAACTTGAGTTTTTGGAGATTTTAGGGTTCCCGATCATTGTGTTTACTAAAATGATGGATCTTATCTTATTAAAGTAAAATGATGTTTTACTTGCACATTTTGTGGATACGTGAAAAGAATGTTTAAGAACTCATTTTTAATGATTTTCATTCTTACCAGAAGTTGAACTGGAAATGACATTTTGTTTATAAAATGTGTTTATACCATATGTTTATTTATGGTTGGTCACATATGTTGTTGTGACGAGTTTGTACCATTACTAGCGGATCCCTAGGTTTTGAGTCGACTGTATTATTGGGATGTCATATTCCCCATTTTGTAGCTATGGATGCATATGATCCTCGGGGGCAATTTGGTACGGTTATGTGAGGTCGGATACTAGCCATGGTTCATAGTGATCCTAGTGAAGGAGTATACATTGGTTTTGCTTGGGGCTAGATCTCACGTTGTAGCACGGACCTATGTGTTCGTATCCTCGGATTCCAATTGTTTAGCTCATAACTCGGATTGGTGGTCTACTTTGTGTTACACCACAATCCTTGGTAAAATGGTTCTTTTGTCATCGTATGATGAGTTTTGGACCGAAAAGGCCCGGTTGTGGCGAAATGTTATCTTTTATAAATTAAACCTTTATGAAAATATTTCCTTATGATACTGATGTTTATATTTCGGGAAGTTTATAAAAGAACTACTTGTGCATTAAATTGTGAGGTTCTGGAAAGAAGGTTTATGATCTCTTTTTTTTATGGATTTCATTCTTATCAACAGTTAACTTGGAAATGCTTATTTGAAAAGATTCCCTTTGATACAAAAGTTTATATCTCTTGAAACTTTTAAACTGTATGTTCTCACTAGGCTTTAAGCCTAACACTTTTTCTCAAATTATGTGTATAACAGGTTTCCCTTAGCGGTGGGTTGCACAGGGTTTTTGAGAGTCGAGCGTGGACTCGAGGCATTTTGAGATATCTATTATTTTGGCGTTGGGCATTGTTTAAGTCCCATCTTTTAATGAACTTTGGTTCGTCAAGTGATGTAGTCTAGACAATTATGTTTAGATTAGTTTTGTCGATAAATTCTATATTCGTGCGAGTTTTGTATAGTCTTAAGGACTGATCCCCTTTATGGGAAGTTTATATCAATTCGGATGTCTTGTTGCCATATTTCCAGGTTTTAATTTACTCTGAATTTTAGAGTGTTACAGAGATGAACTGGGTCGAATGAAGCCCTTCTCCAACAACTCTTGAATTTGCATCATCATCTCTTTCATTTCTGTCGGTGCCAACCGATATGGAGCACGAGCTATCGGAGTCGCTCCCGGTGTGAGGTCAATCTGAAACTCCACTTGTCGCTCCGGCGGTAATCCGGGTACATCTTCCGGAAAGACGTCCAGATAATCTTGCACTACCTCCACATCTTCAACCGACTTCTTTTCTTTCTTTGCGTCCACCACGTAGGCCAAGTACGAAGGGTAACCCTTCGCTAAGAACTTGCGAGCCTTTAGAGAAGAGATAATAGGATTATTCCTCTTTCCTTTCTCCCCATAAATGGTAGCCACGCCATTTTCCGGTAATGGCACTTGGATCATCTTTTTGGAACAAAAGATGTCATCCTTATGCCTTACTAACCAATCCATGCCTATAACCACGTCAAACCCACCTATAGCCATAGGTAGCAAGTCCACTCCAAAAGAATTCCCATCAATTTCTAAAGTGCAATCACAAAAAACGGTCTCGAATGATTACTTGATCCCCATTAGCTACTTCTACCACTAATGCATCGGGAAGGACACTAATAGGAGTGGTGAATTGTTTACAGAAAGCATCCGACACAAATGAACATGTAGCACCCGAATCAAAGAAGACACGAGCAGGCAAGGAGTTTACTAGGAACGTACCCGAAACAACATCCGCGGTCTCTTTTGCCTCCTCGGTAGTCATCCGGAAAGCTCGACTGGGCATCCTTGGTGGTTGCTCGACTCTAGCCGTCGAACCCACGGAATTTCCACCATTACCTCCCACTAGCTTTGGGCAATCCCTCTTCATATGCCTTGGTTCTCTGCACTCATAGCATACCGGCCCCCGGATGGGACACTCTTGAGTCACGTGGTCCTTCCTACCACACTTGGCACACCCCGTTGGACCGGAATAAGTTCTTGCAACAGACGGCCCCGAGTGCTTTGACTTACACTTGTGGCACCACCAGTCTTCACGACGATGATCGCCCGCTCTCCCGCTTACAAAGGGTTTTGATTGCCGAATGGGCCCAGATGGCCCTTCCCACTTCCGTTTCTCCCCGACAATCCTCTTCTCTTCCCTTTCGGCATTGATGTCGTCCTCCACGAGCAAGGACTCTTCGATAACCTATTGTAACGTCGAACACTTAACATTCCTTACCGCCGATCGCATCCCGGCCGGTAACCCTTGATGATAGGCTTTAATCTTTGACCTTTCATCGAGGACTAGATGTCCCACCAAGTTTAGTTTCTCCAAAAAGAGTTTGGAGTAGCCAACCACAGACAGGTTCCCTTTCTTCAGATCTCGGAACTCCCGCTCCAACTTGTCCATCGAACGCTCACTACAATACTTGTCCATAATCTTCTCCTTGAACACCGGCCAAGTTAACTTAGCCAGAACTTCAGGAGTGAGGACTGATCGAGTGAGATTCCACCAAATCAAAGCCTCTCCCCAAAGTAGTTGGGAAGCAAACTTGACCCGTTGAGAGGGGTCACATTCGCTTGATTCAAAGGCCATCTCTACTCTTTGAGCCAGTACATGCAAGCAACCGGGTTATCCGAACCCGCAAACTACTTAGGGTGGCACCCCAGAAACGCCTTGTAAGTGCACCCCTTAGTCTTTGTCTGAATCCCTTCAGCGGATGGTTCCTCAACCGTTACCACATTTGGTCCACCCGACCCCACAATAACGTTTCCAGCCATCGTCTCAGGTTGTCGGTGGCTAGCGTCTCGATCCTCTAGGAGTTTCATGAAAAACTCTTGTTGTTGGGTCATGGCCGAAGTCATGGCCAACTGTTGTTGAGCCAAGGCCGCATTCATGGCCAACATCATGTTATCCCGAAGCTGGGTCTCCATGGTAACTTCCTCCACGATGGCGTTACCTGTATTGAGGTTCCGGAGCGGAATATGCTCAGGCCCTCCTCCCAAAATTCTGGGTATAGGAATGTCATCGGTGGTCACACCCACGGAAGGTCGTACAGCTGCAGATTCCACTTCGGGTTGACCCTCTGGCATGTCCGGTAATCTACTTCGCGTATTAACCATTGATCACTGCCACACAAGCACGAGAAGGAGATTGAGAAAAGACTAAGCGAGTTTAACTCATTGTGCGTACTAATACATTCATCAATTATCGCGATAACAGTAAATCAAGTATGCTCACGTAACAATGCATTCATAATAGCAGTAGCTAAGTGAAATTATGAACGAACCGTACACAAGAATTCTTGTCACTATCATCACAACTCTCAATTAGTGTAATTTCGTAACCTAACACTCTTCCCACCTAGGATTTTTACCCCAAGAGGACAGTGAAGTCAAGACAGTCTAAAGCTTAAGTCTAGATATGCTACAACAATACCTAGTTCACTTAAACTAAAGCTCTGATACCAACTTGTAACACCCTAAAAATAGGGATAACAAAAATCCGAAAAACGGATATGAGGTATACTAAAATTGTCATAGCAAGAGCCTCCCAAAAATGAGGAATATATAAATAACCTGTTTAATCACAATTTGTAATTTAAACGGACGATAAAATAACAACCAACTAATCTAATTTCTACATCTAGAAAAGAGATTACAAAAGAGTTGTCATCTATAAGCCCAACGGTTCAATCCCAAAAGAAGTAGCGTCCAAGTGCAAAATCCCCAAGCTCTCACCCAAAGCATCTAAACCTGCTTAGGAACGGCGCCGCTAGAACCTGAGATACACATCGACACCAAACAAGTGTTAGGCCAAAAAACCTAGTGAGTTGAAAAATAATAAGCATGCATGATCAGTTACAATTCTTATCAGCAGTTAACCAGAGTTCAATATATGTGGAGTCAATAGGGGAGACCCATAGCACCAATCAAGTTCCACCCAAAGAGTCGATATACCTTGATGCCATCTACCAAGAGACATCCGAAAGGCCCGGCACACCCGAGGACTATACCAAAGAAAATTCCTCGAATGGCGGAGGTCTAGGCACATACCATCACAGTGGCGCCCAAGACTACATCCTCCTAGTGTCTACTGACTTGGTTCGTCCACATAACGCATATAGGAGGTCCTTTAGGTGTATTTCAACCCAACATATCTCAATACCCACTACGGGTACAATATTTCCATCCTATCCTCATGCAGTTCAACAAAAGACCCAAGTGACACTTATATTCATCATGCATATAAATATATCACCAAAGTGGTACTCCAACTAGAACCATCATAATACCCATACAATAGTACATTTAGAATACCAAGGTACTCACATTATGTATCCATGAGAAAAACCCCAAATAAGGGTACATATAACATACTTTATGGCATATCATGAATAACCATTTCTCCAACCATTTCCACAAAGAAAACCCAAATACTTGAACACATAGAGATAAAATAGTAACAAATAAGAGTATATGATGTGTATCTAGTTTTGACAAAGGTTAGTAAACTCACAATCTAGGTTTTGTACCAAAACCTAGAAAAGATGAAAACCCTAGATGATGAAGATGAGACTTGATGTAGGAGGGGAGTGACTTTGATGAGGATCTTCAATAAATACACTTGGATGAGACTTGATGACTCAAGAATCACCCCAACAACCCCAAACCCTAGCAATAAATGTGTGTGTGTTTGAAACCCCCAAAAATCGCCCAAAAGAGAGTTCTCCCGTTTTTGTAAAAGTGCTAAGTGAGAAGTGAGGCTGCCAAGGTGTTTTAAATCCACCAGACCCCGCGGGCGATAGTGCCCGGCGATAGTGCCATGGGCACTATCACATGTCATAATCGCGAAGGTTCTCACCCCCACGGTACAAGCTCGGCGATAGTGCCTTTGGCGATAGTGCCAAGGCACAATCGCGTGGCACAATCGCTGGCATCCCTCAGCCCACGGTACGTCCTTGGCGATAGTGCCAGTGGCACAATCGCCAGGCACAATCGCGCCAACTCAAAACAGCCCGAAACTTAACCAAATTCGATAGTGAGCGCGAGGTTGAACGATTAACAATGGTAATTCAATTATATGGCGTTTCGACATACTAATGATCATAAAGGTGCGCACAAAGACACGTATTCTCACATAAGCGAAATTAATGTATTAAGAGAGACATAATACTTACCTTAAGAGTTTACGGGTGTTACATCTTCGATATGACATCCATCTCGATATAGTTTTTTTCTCGTTTTAACCGTTTTTTATGTGAAATTCTATATACGTGTTATATTGTAACACCCTAAAAATTTGCGGAAATAAAAATCAAAATTCTGCAATAGACTAAACTTGCGAAATAAGGTATTACAATCCCAACATACAATGTTAATCCAAACGGAGTATGGGTTAGACATAAACACGGTTAATAAATGAAGCATACAACGACAACCTACTAATCTACAATTGATTAACTAGATTAGGGTCAGGTGTCGCTATCCTTCCAAAATATATCTTCAAAAAATCACTGGACGATGGTCACTAGATATCCTCAAAAAGACCACTCACGACCCCAAGGTCGCTCCCTCAGTCCCGACGTGCCCCACTGCTAAGATAACCTGCCACATGACAAGCAAGAGCAAGTGTTAGGCTAAAGCCTAGTGAGAACAAGCCAATAAGAAAAGAGTACTAAACCCAAATCGATGTCACGCGGTGAGTATAGCCATGAGCTAAGTCAAGAAATCAAATAAACCATTAGTGATTAAACATGGTACAAATAACACCAAATCACATAACGAGCTCAACCCCTCTAGATCTGTTGCTCAAAACACCAAGTCAACCCCTCTGGATCTATTCTTGAGAGTTCCCAAAACAGGGGTAACCCAAGCACATAATGGAATTACACCTTACTGCACCATGAGACGCTGCCCGACCGTATAGGCCCACACCTTACTTATCATGGCAACCCGATGCCTATTCCGTGCTAAAACGTGAACCAAATGCCCAAAACCAGGGACATAGGAACACAGTGCCTATGGATCCATTGCACAATACTCAAAGCCGAAGCATGTCATTTCAGAGCATATTCATATTAAATCAAATATACAGGCAATTCATATGAACAGTGGTTCAATTCAATAAATCTTGAGTCTTGAAATAATGGGATTTTTAGAAAGCATTTCCCAACAACAATAAGCCACTTTAAAACAAGGTTTTCCACATTTAAATAATACATTTATCACATAGCATTATACAGACTGATTTAGCTTAAAGGACTCACCTCATATTTCTTCCTGTTTATAGTCTGCTTCTTACGATTGTTACCTACGACAACACCGATAACTCGGTAAGCCAAAAATATAGACAACTCACTGACTTACAACTCTTGAATACAAAACACTATACACTGCCGAACACAGTACCGGTCGAGTACCAATACCGGTTGAAAAGCCCGATCGGTCTAAAGCCCATATCGGTCTAAACCCATATCGGTCTTATCCCATATCGGTCGAAACCCATATCGGTCTTATCCCATATCGGTCTAAGCCCATATCGGTCGAAATAACATATCGGTCGAACCGAATTCCGGTCGAGACCGATCAAAACCATCTTCCCGGTCTTATTATGATGGGACGTTTACAGAACTCAGACCAAACTCAAAATACGTAAATCTCGAAATCAAACGGTTAAAAACCTTCACAACGAGATTCTATACGGCAGATAACACTTAGATCAAAGCATTAAGCTAGATTCGTACCTTGATTTGGAGAAAATCGATCGACCTCTTTTTCTCCTGCTTCCTTCTCTCTCTCTCTGATTTTCTTAAAGATCAGATTATGTAATATTTAGAAATATCTAAAACTTGATTTATATTTATATAACCCAAGTTACATTTTACCCCCCTGAACTTCGGGTAAAAGTCAACTTTTCACCCAAGTCCAAAATAGCGGGTGTTACATATATTCATTATGAATATGCATACACGTCTTCGGGTGTCCACATTCAGTATGAAGAACAAAGGTGAACGTTAATTCACTATTCATGATGAATAATACCGTATGCAGGATTTTTTTTCGTTTTAACCGTTTTTTACATGAAATTCTATATATGTGTTATATTCATTATGAATATGCATGCACGTCATCGGGTGTCCACATTCAATATGAATAATAAAGATGAACGTTCATTCACTATTCATGATGAATAATACAGTATTCAGGATGAATAATACAATATTCATGATGAATAATACACGAATCCATAATTCATGTATTATTTATCATGAATCTTGTATTATTCACCCTGAATGTTCTATTATTCATCCTGAATGATACATTATTCATGATGAATAATATATGAATGACCCGTGAAGATGTAGACACATGGCGCACTCTCTTTTGTTTCCCAATTCACAACCGAAATTTGGTTTAATTCATTATGAATATGTATGTGCATCCCCGGATGTCCCACATTCAGTATGAATAACAAATGTGAACGTTCATTAATTATTCATGATGAATAATATAGTATTCAGGATGAATTACACAACATTCATGACGAATAATACACGAATTCATGAATCGTGAATTATTCACCCTGAATGTTGTATTTATTCATCCTAAATGATACATTATTCATGATGAATAACACATGAATGACATGTGAAGATGTGGAGATGTGGCGCGCTCTCTTTTGTTCCCCGATTCACAACAGAATTAATCGATAGGTTCTCGATTCGTCTTGATGGGTGTTGGGTTACGGTGCTGAAGAAACGTGATGCCTTACGACGTTGAAGAAAGTGTTGAAGAAGGTGATGTCGAGTTACATACTTACGGTGTCGAGACGTTGTACAAACTTGAACGTATATAAATATTCATAATGAATATAACACATATATAGCATTTCACGTAAAAAACGGTTAAAACGACAAAAAAACTATATCGAGATAGATGTCATATCGAAGAGCACGAAATTCTCGTTTTTTTGATGTAATTTGTTTGATTAAAATATTATTAATTTTTAAGATAATTTATTTTAAACTTTAATTGGGTAAAAAAAATTTAATTAAAAAAGAAAATAAAAAGTCAAATATGGTAGACGTGTGTTTAAATTTTCTTTCATTTTTACCCCTAAGCATTTTAAAATTAAAACTCTATTTAATATAAGTTATTGGATCAAAAGAGATCGAGTGGCTGAGATTTGTCCTCACGTGCACAATGAAAAATGAGTTTTCATTTGAACTTTTCTCCATATATATATATATATATATATATATTATATATATTCTTGATTTACGCGGAAACATTTCTTGATTTACTCGATTTGATCTTTAACGAACTTGTAATATTAAATTATTGATACACAAATACATAAAACAAACGAATAAATTGTGTTTGTAAAAGATGAAAATATATTTACATACCAATACTAATGCTTGATTACTTCACCCGACCAAAGATATATACAAAATCACATATAAAATCATATACGAGAACACTAATTGTGTTTATAGAAAGGTGGGTTTATACGAGAACAACATATATTTAAGAAAACACGAGAACAATCGAGTACATACAAAATCATATATGATTCACGCGACTTTAGATTGCACCCAAAGTCGTCCGCGTCCGTTTTTTCGGGTTAATGAAAACCACATATGACTTTGTACATGATCTGCTGTTTTTTGTTGTTTCGTGCTTTCTTAAAAAGTTATTGTTCTTGTTTGAACATTCCTATATATATATATAAGATCAGGTTCAGGGGAAAGTCGTAAAAAATGAAAAATTAAGGAACATTCTGGTAGTTGTTCATCTGGACGTATGCACATGTGCATACAAGTAATTTATAACATGCATATGTGTTTAATTCACAAATGCATAAAAACAACTTCAATTATTTGTATGTACATGTGCATACCGTCATATTTAACCCAATTAATTTAAGGTTTGATGATTTGCAGGCTAAAGGTTCAATGGGTTGAGTTTAATTACGATTTTTATAAATTGGATTGGACAGATTGTCTTTATATATCATATATGTTTGAATATTGGTAATTGGATGATGATTATGCTTCAATGACGAAAATATCATGAATAATTAAATATTTTATGGTTGAAAAGATTCGATGTTTACCAAATATAATTCATGATAAATTGGTAAGGGATTATGATTGTTTGCTTTTCACACGTTTGTCAATTCTCTAGTGAAATATTATATGATGTAAATAGTTAATGTGTATATCTTATTCTGATCCTGCTTTCGAGTTGGATATAGATGCAGTGTATGATAACTGCATCGAAGATCAATCATGTTGATTTTATGAATGCACATGAATAGTCTCTTCTGGAGCGTGTTGATTTAATGAATACCAAGATTTAGGATCAAACTCGACTTTAGTGAACTCAAATTTTGGATGGAAAATGAAATTTTCTAGATTGATCAACCAACCATCCAAATTACACCTTAAGCAAGCAAAAAAGATCACAAACATAAACGAGCCTGGGAAAAATGACGGGCCAAACATAAAAGGCGGAAATTGAAAAATATAGGAACAAACACAAAAGTGTTTCAAAACATACAAATAGAACGTTTTTGGGCCCCTAAAATCTTGTAGGCCTCTTTGGGCCTACTCATAATATGTTCCTCATTCCAAGCTTCGAATCGGTGTATCTGGGTCTGAAACGGAGACTTGTAGCAAAAGTTATATATGTGTTTAAACGTGACACCCCTTGTTGGCTCGATCATGGATCTCTGGTAACAATAAGACACGATCCTTCACTCCACAGATGGGATATACTGTGTTCGTATAGTTTTGTTTTCTAGGTCAACATCAATTTTCCATTGTTCTCTTTTAAGTTGTCATAAAGATAACCACAAGGGTTGTGGCGTACTGGTTAAGGCCCTGGGGGATGTGGTGGAATATCCTATCTACCTAGGGCTCGAATCCAGACGTACACACACAATTGTGGCCACTGAGGTTTTATCAGGGCTGATGTCTTACAGTCATAATTTGTCAAGGGATTAGTCTAGGCATAGCCTAGAACACCCTTCAAAAAAAAGTTGTCATAAAGATTTTTTTCTTTCTTTTTTAATGCAAGCACATAAAGCATTTGCGTAAGCTCTGTCTAAAATGTGAATTTTGTCCAGAAGTGGCTAAAGGGTAAATTCGATTAGAATGATTGACTATTTCGATCAATTTCTATAAAAATATATTGATACGGTTGTACCAACATTCGTACCATCTATCATGGTGGCTTTTTGCACTAAATCATCATCATACACGAACATGTGTGCCACCATAGCCAAAAGGTTTAAAGCAACTACGCGATGTAAACACGGCTATTACGCTATTTCAATTAAGAAATGATTAGCAAGAAAAAGCCAAACTTGCTTCTTTCACTCCCTTTTATAAACCTAGAACTAAATCATTTGAGAGTCTCGTATATTGTGATAACTGTGAGAATTATTATCGTAAGGTATTGTTTCACATGATTTTTTCCATTCAATACTAGAATTCAATATATTGATTAACATATATTTGTTTCACAATCCCATCTATGACTTTCTGTACACCCCTACTGAGAATACATGTAATGAACTTAGAATTCTCGAAAACTATTTTCATAATGGACATAAGACAAAGGGTCTGAACCATAAATAAATTACATCGTCATATTCTTTTTCTTGCACACCTCCTTTTTTCAGAACATTTTTTTCAAGCCAGAGGTATTCACATAAACAAAAATTTTACTTCTAGAGATACAGATAAATTTTACATACTCCACCTTTTTCCAGGCCTTACTTCAATTGTGTAAGGTTCGCTAAATTTATTTAATTTATCCTTTTATAGTTGGATCTAAATGAGAACAATGAACAGATAACATAACACAAAAACAGCCAAATCACATGTGATCATGATGACCTAGGTCGCGGGCCAAGTCGTTGTGTACCCTTGTGTTGATCGTGTTCTGAACCACATTGGACTTCAGTATAAATTCATATGTGATTTGACCGTTCTCGTGTTCTCATATTTTGACATTGTTCTCATTTAATCTTCCTTTTATCCTTTTTACCTGTAATTTTATTGTTTACTATTAATTATATAAAATTACAACATCAACATATTCACCCTGTTATGTACTTAATGGATGTACACTAGATGATGAGTTATTGTCTCCATTTACACTAAAATCATAATGAAATACTCTGGTTTGTCTTCAAATGGCTGCCCACCACTATAAGTTAGGTTTTGGTCACCTTTTCCATCCTTTTGTTTTTGGTTTAATAATTGTTTTCCTTAATTAACCTTTAAATCAACTTAAAATAACAGTATAAAAATTACTTCATTCGTCCCAAAATAAATATTTATAATGAAAATAACATACAGTTTTAAAAATGTATAACTATTAACACTATTTAATTAACTAAATTGCACCTTTGAAAGTAGACACTTATTTTTGGATAAACTACAAATAGAAATGTAGACACTTAATTTGGGACGGATAGAGTATTATAATGCACCATCAAAGGATTTTAAAGAACTTATAATTCATATACATAATTGATACAAGACAGTTTTTCTGTGTAATCATGGATTTTCGGGTCAGCTTACGCTCACTTACTAGTTCTTCATTTCAGGTGAATGCATGACCATGAGAGTTTTGGTAATGCCTAGATTTGAAATCGGAGAAGAAGACATAGTTATTATATAGACTGATATTGTTTGAAACATTGCAATTATTTTGTTGTACATTTGTTGATCTATTTTTTAAAATTTTATTAAATATAAAATATTTCAACTTCAAAATGGTTATATTGTCTCAAGAAAGTTTCAAAGTATTTATAAAACTTTTGGGGTGTTTTCTCAAAGGTATTAAACATTAATCAATGAAAATGAAAATAAAAGAAACAGTTTGGTTTTACATAATGTAATGGACTAATTCTTTAGAAACCCAAATTTTCATTCCAGATTAAACTAGGGAGATGAAAATTCATTCCCCATTTTTATTCCTCAGTATAAACCGAACAACCCCTCTACATCACATAGTTACATAGTAATGGAAAAATAACAAGTTAGACACATGATTAGGTATTTTGGGCCTATTAGCAACCCATTGTTTGTGGGCTTCAAGAATTTAAAAGGCCCATAATATAGCCTTTCTTGGACTAGGCCCAACAAAACGATATACGAAACAGTTTATTACATGTTATTACTGTCATCTATCGTAAGTTTCTGATCTACCAAATTAAAAAATTTTAACCGTAGGCATCTAGATTAGTCTGTTCATAACTCGACTAATCACAAGGGCCTTGAAAAACAGTTAGGAATGATTCTCAATGTCCTAGGCTCGAACTCGGTGATCTTTGAGGAAGACTCTGAAAGGTCAGTGGCATTAACCCCTGAAGGTTTGTGTGACACCCCAAATATTTGGGCAAATATTTATTTATAAAAAAAGAGGAAAATAAAAGAAGATAAAATAAAATAAAACGGGTTTTGTTTTATCGGAGCAAAAATGTAAAGAAATTGGTTAAGGAGGGTCACTATTGTCTTTTAATGGAAGTTGCATATGAAGAAATGGGTTTTAAGTTCATTTGGACCAACAATGTTAGGATATTATAAAGGCAGGGGGTTGAATGTAAAAGTTAGAAAGTTGAGGGGGCCAAATGTATTATCTTCAAAAAATGGAGGACCTGTCCTCCCAAAAGGACAGAACTATTTCAAAATCAGACTTTGAAGGTGACCTTTCGATGACAGCTGTTAGAGGCATCCGATTGGCTTAATTTTTCAACTAATACGCCAAGTTTTTCTCCATATAATCGAAGAGCATCGGCTAAGGGTCATTTGGGGTTCAAACCACTCAAAATTTCGTTAAGTTTTGAGAGAGAAATCTGAGTTTGAAGTTGGAGCCAAACTTTTCGGTTTTTCGTCGATTCAAGGTGAGATTCTCAACCAAACTTCGTGATTTTTATGTTTATAGTTTCGTTTTTTAGAGTTCTATCGAACCCTAGTAGCTTTATGTTTCAGATTTGAGGTTTTAAGCATCGATTTTGAAGTTTAAAGTTTGTTTGGTTTTAAATAAAAACCAAAACTTTAAATGGGGAAATGGAACTCATTTCTTAACGAAAATTTGTGTTTCTTATGTCAAAATATTGGTAAAAGTATTACCAAGGATTTGGTGCAAAAATAACGAAGAAAAAAGATCAAAAATCGAGTGAAAACGAAGCTTAAAACTACAAAAAGCGTGTAGCAATGGCTGCCATCTAGCCGGTTTGTGACCGGGTCAAGATGGTGACCCGCGTGGGCTGTTGGGCTGGGTTGCGGTCGGGTCAAGGGGCCGACCCGCGTCTGTTTTCAATTATTAAAAAAAATTATTTTACAAAGAGCTAGATTCAAACCCAGAATCTACAAGTCGTGAGAAGGATGCATTAACCACTTAGCCGATGAGTTATTTTGTTGTTAGTCTCATGGAATTTTTACTAATACTATTATTAGATTTTTTAAGTTTCAATAATTTGCATCGCAATTCCTGGAGTTCTGAAAACTTGATTTCGGCCACGATACATTTCTGGAAGTTTTAATAAATTTTATTTGGAATTATAACTAGCAATTTTGACCCGATTTCGATTATTTGTTTTTACGAAATTACCAAGATACCCTTACAACTAAACAACCGGTATTTCAAGCAATACCTTATGTATTTGGATTTATGGAATATTTGAAATAATTCTACACCTAGGATTTGGTGTTTTAATTATCTCGAAATTGGTGGTTACAATAAATCATTTATTTATTTAAGTGATTAAGAAAAAAGGATTTAAAGTGTCTTAATATGGAGAATGATAATCGAGCATTTTTGATTTTATAGGATTTAAATAAATTATATATTTCCTAAGGAGATGTGTTTATAATAAGTCGTTTAATTGTTTAGATGACTTTAATAATAAGATTAAAGTGTCGTTATCGGATTAAAAATAACTATTGGGACACTTTAATTCGGAATGGAGATTTATAAAATGTTAGAAGGGTTAAATTGACGTTTTGAGACGTCATCGAGTTATAGGCGTGGATTTTGATTATATTTGGTCGGGGTTGACAGAGTTGACCAAGGGTTGACTTATGACTCGTTTGACCCACATGGATTTTATCGATGAGGTCGTATTGAGCTATTTGGAACGGGTTTTGAGACTCAAAGTTGAAGTTGACTTTAGGCCGGGTCGGGTTGGACCATAAATTGACTTTTGGAGAATTAAGTCATTAATTGGACTTTGTAGTATGAAATGTGTAGGTTTTCAGATGAGAGCTATCAGTAGCCGATTTACGCGCAATCAGGTGAGTCTTCATGAGACTTACAATGGGATGCATACATATGTACAAATGTATTTTGAGCATTATATGATTTATATGGTGAATGTTATGCATGATAATGATGTAAATAATGTCATTGGTATATGTTTACATGTATGTGGAGTTTTGTGGAGCATGCATGCTAATTGTTTTCCGGTTTTTAAACGTATTTAGTATGCTTGGATTTTCAGTTGGTTTACATCGTACAAATGGTGCATGGTACGGAATGTGTGATGTTGGTTCGGTTTGTCACGCTTGAGGGGAGGCACGACCCCGAAATGGGTTACTGGCTCTGTGCGAGTCGTACACGCCAGGGAATGCCTGTGACATGGAAGCACGACCCCGTAATAGGCTATTGGCTATAGGTGAGCCGTACACACCCAGGGAATGCTTGCAACTTATCAATCCTTACTCGAGGAGACGGTTATGAGGTCTCGTTTCTTTTGGTGTTGCATTTTTCAGAAAATGAATATTATTTTATGCGAAGTTTGCATGTTTGATATGTGTGACAAGATGTGATTTCACTCACGCAAACCATGAACTCACTGAGCTTTATAAACTGACTATAGTATGCATCTCAGGGATTGAAGGTTTCAGGTTGGACGAGGGAAAAAGGGGCACACATAGAGACTTGCCTAGCCGATCTAAGTTCAATATTTATGTTCAGGCAGCTACTATGAATAAATATTGTAACGCAACTCGGTATGGGACGGGTTAGCATTTAAGTTACATATTTATTATTTTAAAGTCTTCCGCTGTAAACGGTTTTAATTTAGCTGTTATTTTGGAGTATATTTTAGAAGAATTGTTCAGATTACGTAACACTTTTCAAAAAAAATGGGTGTTACAGTTTGGTCTACCAAAGTAATTCACAATTAACGGGGTTTTGAAGGCAGAAAACAGTATCGCCGCCGATGATTTCACTGGAAAGTTCCATGGATGGTTCTCATGCCAGTTACAGACGCCTCGTCTATACAGTCCAAACAAGTAGTAGAAACCCAAGAGCACAATCAACCCAAACAACAAATGCGGATAATTTGATCTAAGAAGTTAACAAAATGAAACAAATAATATTTGTTCACGAAGTAAATCACAAAAAATATGCCAAGACCAAAGCATACACAAATCAAAATATATTGATCGACACAGATATTTAGTATGGTTCCATTATCAGTATGATAGTGTGCATCCACAGATTTAATCAACTTTAATGTTGTGTTCTCGAAACTCATTTTACGAAGGAAAGGGAGAGGAGGAAAGTAAAAAAAAAAAATTAGTGTTATTAAACTTTTTTATGAAAGAAAAGAAAAGAAATAAAAATAATGATAATTTTCTTTCGGAAGCTTTCTTCCCATAGGTGGAAAAAAAATATTAAAACCATTTCAAAAAATATTAAAATTATCAAATTACACAATTTTTAATTCTAAATGATATAATTTTAAAGGATATGTTTGTAAAAATAGCATTTTTTTTCTTTTCTTTCTCTTCTGTACAAGATAATGAAAAATCATTATTTTCTATTTTCTTTCCTTCTCTTTCCTGAACACAAATAATAAATTTATTTTTATTTCTTTTCTTTTTTTTTCTTCCATTTTCTTTTCTCTCCAAATTCGAGAACACCACATAACCACATATTATTCGTCTTTAAACAGATAAAAATAATAATTAAGGACTTTGAAAAAACACATGTTGTGCAAAATATCCAAAATGGAAATTCGACATAAATAGGGGTGTAACGATTCGAGCTTTTAACGAGCTATTCGAGCTGGAGATCAATAATTTTTGAGCTTAAATCGATCTCGGACACAAAATATAACTCGTTTCACTTAACAAATCGAGCTTCATAACAACAATATTCGACTTAGCTCGTTTGAAAACTCGATTAAACTTTTCGAGTCGAGCCAAGCAGAGCAAAGCAATTCGAGCACACACTTTTTTGAGCCAAGTTTGCTTCTATTCATTAATCATACAATAATTATCAAGCTTAAGTTGATAAACGAGTTAATTGATTGCGAGTTCGAACCCATAAACGGGTATCGAGTTTGTAACACCCGTGTTTTTGGTACGTCCCTAATTTGGTATTTTACCCTAAAGCATAGTTTATCGTTGAGAGGGGGAACGTTCGGGCTGAAAACGGCCACTTTTGGGCTTCGGTACGAGCCAAGCGAGAGTGCCCTCGCGATTGTGACATTGTCACTCTCGCGGGGCACAATCGCCCATTTAGTACCGAGAGTTGGGGGTGGTGGTGCGAGAGTGCCCTCGCGATTGTGACAGTGTCACTCTCACGGGGCACAATCGCCGAATTGGTACCGCGGGTCATTTTCTCGGGCGAAAGTGACACGCTTGTCACTCTCGCGAGGCATAGTCGCGGTCGGGGGCAGACCCATTAAATCTCATTTTCACGACCTAAAACTCATTATTTTGACTTTGGAGCTACTTTGGGCGATTTTTATGGTGTAAGGTAACATTCCTCTCCTCTCTTCATTAAATCCCTCTTAGTTGGAGCATTGAATGCTTATTGGTGATTCAATCTAGGTTTTGGGTTAAGCTTGACCTCAAGTGACTAAGGGTTGAAGCTTCAAGTGATCCTCATCATTTTCTTGTCCATTTCTCATCTAGGGTTTTACATAATATTTGCAAGGTGAGTTGTTTCTCCTCTTCTAACCTTAATATATATGAGTATTTCTTGTATTTTGATCTTTCATGATTTTTAGACCTAATGGTGGATTTTGGGAAAATATTAGGGTTTACTAATCAAAGTGGAATGGTAATGAGAGTATTTCAAATGTAAAAGAGGTGGTGCCTTAACATCCACTCTTTTGACCAATAACTATGATTTCTTGGGTTGTGGTGTATTAAATGGAATGTTGGACTATATTTGGGAAAAACAAGTATTTGGGTGAAATGATCAAAATGTTGGTTTGTATGTAGAACAAGAATAATGTTTTAAGGTAAATTACTATTATCGAAAGCTCACCCATTTGGGTGTTAAGCTTTGCATGTTGGTGACCTCTCAAATGTGGTTTATCTATACCTATGTTTTATATGAGTATTGTACATGCTAATTGTTGGTATTTAGTATTAGTGCAATGGATCCATAGGCATGGTGTCCCTATGTCCCCGCTTTGGGCACTGGGATTACCACTTAGCACGGAATAGGCATCGGGTCACCATGATAAGTAAGGTGTGGACCTATACGGTCGGGCAGCGTCTCATGGGCAGTAAGGTGTAATTCCCTTGTGCTAGAGTTCCCCGTTTTGGAACTCTCAAGAATAGACCTAGAGGGGTTGACTTGATGTTTTCGAGCAATAGACTTAGAGAAGTTGAGCTCAATATGTGATTGGTGTTATTTGTATCGTATCTAATCACTAATGGTTTATTTGGTTTGTTGATTTTAGCTCATGGCTATATACTCTGCGAGACTTCGAATGGGTTTAGTTATTTAATCCTTGTTTGATTTATCCTCACTAGGCTTTAGCCTAACGCTTATTCTTATTGTCATGTTTGACAGGTTATCCTAGCGGTGGGGCACATCGGGATTGAGGGAACGGCCTTGGAGTCGTGAGTGGTCTTTTTGGATGATACGTAGTGACCAACCTACCGATTATTTTGAAGATACACATTTTGGGAGTATAGCGACACCCGACCTTAATCTAGTTGCTTATTGTAGATTAGTAGGTTGTCGTCGTATGCTTCATTTATTGGGTTGTAATTACCATACACTATACCCCGTTTGGGATGATACTCTTGGGTCTTGGAATGATTTACCCTATTTACACAGGTTTAAATTATCCCCTATTTTAGGGTGATGGTATTATCCTATTTTCAAACGTTATATTGCCGAATTTTCGAATTTTATTTTCCGCATATTTTTAGAGTGTTACAAAGTTTCAAAAAATATTCGAGCTCAAGCTCAAGCCCTAATTGAAAAAATTATTCGAGCTCGAGCTTGATATTAATTTTTCAAGCCCATCTCAATTAACTTACTACTCGATTTGATTCGGCTCATTTACACCCTAGACACAAAAGAACAAAACTGACAAATTTGATACACATACGACAAATAAACCAAATATCACGTGATGTGTTGAATATTTATTGTATCAAATTCCGAAAATTTTGTATTTTTGTGTTTGTTGTTTTTTAATTATTAAATACTCTACTATCGTATAGACGTATACCCCTTAAAATTATTAAATATATAATAAATATTTATTTTTTTACACGAATTACATTATTACGAAAATCTAATTAAAACCTTTTTTCTTCTTTTATTTTTTTTTTAATTTTAGGAAGGGTGTCCTAGGCTATGCCTAGACTAATCTCTTGATAAATTGTGACTGTAAGACATCAACACTGATTAAACCTCAGTGACCACAATTGTTATGTACGCCTGGATTCGAACCCTGGACAAAAGGGATATTCCACTGGTTACGATCTAATTAAAACCTTTAACAAAAAATTAATGTAAAATATGAAAATCGGGCCTTGTTTTTTGATGAAAATCGTAACCGGTTAAGAACTGACGGGTCTAAACTGGCCTGGTCCCGGGCTGAGCCGGTCCTAAATTGGTCCCGGTCCCGATTCTTTGCCGGTCCCGGGCCAGGATTGGCCCATTTAGCCATTTCTACTTTTACATACGCTTTGAAGGATGCTAAAAAGATTATTTTTTAAGCTCTATAGCGCAAGAACAATCCACATGCCGATTGCACATTAGTGGGTCAACTAACCAATAAATGATGTTACTATCACTATTAAATTGGTTATTAAGACAAATTAGATCCGTTAAAACGAGTTATATCAAACTAAAAACTTGCAAAACTAAAACAACTATGGAAACGATGCCACGGATTTGTCGTGGGCCATGATGCTTGAATGATTGCAGACGAGCCACAATAGCACACAAAATCGTAGTGAAGGAGATTGAGAAAGAAAGGTGGATGACGAAAGTTATAAAAGAAAGACGTGGAAAAGTAAAAGTGTTGAATTATTCAACAGATGCTCTACATTGTTTTAAAAAAATAGAGTATTAAAATTCAAAATCTGTAAAAAAAATATATCAAACTCCAAAAACTGTTCTATTTTAGAAATTTCAACATTAACTAAAATACTCTATTCGTCTCAAAATAAATGTTTACATTACTATTTTTGTTTGTCCTATAATAAGTGTCCACTTTTAAAAAGTAACTAGTGCGGAAACCGCGCGTTACGCGGTAGCATGAGTAATTTAGGTAGTAATATATTTGGATTGTCCATTTAAATAAATATATAAAGATTTAAATTACTTAACTCTTATGTTGCTACATCATATTTCTTTTATATACATAAAAATGTTATATAAATACATTTGTTTTGCAAAAGAAATGTAGTTATTAACCTTATCATTTTCAAAAACAAAAACATCATCTTATCATATAGCTACATCTATTTTTCAAACTAAAGATGTTTGGGATAACCAAAATCACATTTTACATCAAAATTTTAAAATAGTTAACTCTCATAGAGGGGGGTTGTTATGCAAAATAAAATGAGCAGTGGATAGAGGGGTTGCATCATGTAAATGAGTTGCATTTGAACGTCCCTCTATATGACTGGTGGATAGAGGGGTTACATCATGTGAATGGGTTGCATTTGAACGCCCCTCTTCATATAAATAAGTTTATTTTGCAAAATGAAGGTAGTTATTATCATTGTCAAAAAGAAAACATCATTATTTCATATGCCCACATGTATTCTTCAAACTAAATATTTTTCCGTAATATGGGATAACTAAGATCACACCATGCATCAAGATTTAAAACTACTTAACTCTCATAATGTCACGTCATATGTCTTTTATTTTTCTTTAATATATATAAAGATTTCATATAAATAGGTTTGTTTTGCAAAATAAATGTAGTCATTTAGCCAACAAACATTTTCGTTTCAGAAGAAATATTTTACCCTTTTATACTCACATTCATTCTTCAAAATAAAGATTTCTCATTAATGTGGGATACCCGAAATCACACCTACTTCAAGATTTTTAAAATACTTAAATCTTCTAAGATTTTTTATTATTTTGTAGTTAACATGTTTGCTAAAAGAGTGTTAGCCAAAATTAACCAACCCGTTAGTTTTAAGGATCGACCACCTTCATGGATTACAACAAATGCATCTCAACCCCCTTCATATACCAATCATTCATTGTCAATATTCCATCACTCAATCAATGTGGGATACACAAAACTCAACCACAATTGAAGAAATGATGAATACTCATTCCTTATAATGTCGCCTCATTCTTTGTGGGTTTTACTTTAATATATATAAAGTTTTCAAAGAAATATTTTACCCCTTTATACTCACATTCATTCTTCAAAATAAAGATTTCTCATTAATGTGGGATAGTCGAAATCACACCTATTCCAAGATTTTAAAATATTTGAATCTTATAAGATTTTTTATTATTTTGTATAGTTAACATGTTTGCTAAAAGAGTGTTAGCCAAAATCAACCAGCCCATAGATTTAGAGGATCGACCAACTTCATGAGTTTAGAGGACCGGTCAATATGAGCCAACTTCATGAGTTACAACAAAGGCATCTCAACCCCTTTTGTATACCAATCATTCATTGTCAATATTCCATCATTCTACCAACGTGGGATATAAAAAACTCAACCATAATTGAAGAAATGATGAATACTCATTCCTTATGATGTCACTTCATTCATTGTGGGTTTTACTTTAATATATAAAGATTTTAATTGTGTGTGTTTTCACCATAATTTTACCATTTGTTTGGTTTTAATTCCAAACATGATTATATATTTTCAAAACATCCATCACTATTTTATATACCTATCATCTCCTTCCAAATTATCATCTTTTCACCAATGTGGGATGTTGAAACTCAACCTTATTTCAAGATTTGAGGAATCCTTAATCCTCATTTAAGTATGTGTTTTGTGCTATAATCTTTACCATTTTATTGGTTTTGATTCCAACCATGGTTTTAGATTTCAAAAGCATCTATCACGCCTTTATATACTCGTTATCTTCTTTTAAGTTATCATTTTCCCATCAATATGGGATGACGAAACTCAACCTTATTCAAGCTTTGCGGAATACTCAAACCTCGTTTAAATGTGTGTTTTGCACTATAAATTTTACCATTTGGTTGGTTTTGCTTCAAACCATGGTCTTAGATTTCAAGAGCATCTATCACTCTTTTATATACCTATTATTTTCTTCCAAACTATCATCTTCCCACCAATGTAGGATGATGAAATTTCAACATTTGAGGAATACTCAAACCTCATTAAAATATGTGTTTTACACTATAATTTTTACCTTTTGGTTGGTTTTGATTCCAACCATAGTTTTAGATTTCAATGGCATCTATGACTCTTACATATACCCATCATCTTCTTTCAAATTATCATCTTTCCACCAATGTGGGATGTTGAAACTCAACCTTATTTCAAAATTTGAAGACTACTCAATTCTCATTTAAGTGTGTGTTTTGTGCTATAATCTTTACCATTTGATTGGTTTTGATTCCAACCATGGTTTTAGATTTCAAAAGCATCCATCACTATTTTATATACCCGTTATCTTCTTTTAAATTGTCATTTTTCCATCAATATGGGATGACGAAACTCATCCTTATTTCAAGATTTGCGGAATACTCAAACCTCGATTAATTGTGTGTTTTGCACTATAAATTTTACCATTTGGTTGGTTTTGTTTCACACCATGGTTTTAGATTTCAAGAGCATCAATCACTCTTTTATATACCCATTATTTTCTTCCAAACTATTATTTTCCCACCAATGTAGGATGATGAAATTTCAAGATTTGAGGAATACTCAAACCTCATTAAAATATGTGTTTTACACTATAATTTTTACCTTTTAGTTGGTTTTGATTCCAATCATGGTTTTAGATTTCTATGGCATTCATGACTCTTATATATACCCATCATCTTCTTCCAAATTATCATCTTCCCACCAATGTGGGATGATGAAACTCAACCACATTTCAAGATTTGAGTAATACTCAAACCCCATGTTGCCAAGTCATTATGCTTGGTTTCTCTTTTAATATATATAAAGATATGTTTTTTTCAATATGAATAAAATATTATATTAATAAATAAGAGTGTTATTAATTTTATATTTAAAGATATTTAAAAACATAAATAAAATATTTTATTAATGAATAAGAGTATTATTATTTAATATTTAGAAATATTAAAAAAATTAAAGAGAAAATGAAAGGTTGATAATTTATTAGCATTTTTTATTAAAAAATAATTCAAAAACATGAGAAAAAAGATAATAGTGAATCAAGGCTTCTCAAGAGGCCACATCTTAATGAATAAGAGTATTATTATTTAATATTTAGAAATATTAAAAAAAATAAAGAGAAAATGAAAGGTTGGTAATTTATTAACATTTTTTATTAAAATATAATTCAAAAACATGAGAAAAAAGATAATAGTGAATCAAGGCTTCTCAATAGGCCACATCATCTCTTCATGGTTTTGCTTTAATATATATATAGATATAGATTGTCCACTTTCTCATTCTACCCTTAATTATGTGGTGGATAAAATATCTCTCTCTATAATTAAGGGTAAATTGTACTTTAGGGTAATTAAAAAGTGTAATAATTACATACTCGTAAAACTGTGTGTTTTTTTCATTGTGGACATTTATTTTGGGACGGATGAGTATTACTCCCTTCGTAGTCCGTCCTAAATTAAGTGTTCACATTACTATTTTAGTTTGTCCCAAAATAAATGTCCACTTTCAAAATTAAGTTTTCAAATTTCCATTTTACCCTTAATTATGAGGTGAATAAAATTTATCTCTCTATTATCAAGGGTAAAAGTGTCATTTGGTTATTTAAAAAGTGTAATAATTGCCACATTCCTAAAATTGTGTGTCATTTTTGTAACACCCGTAATTTTCGATAAGTAAATGTCACCGGGAAAATTCTGTGACTTATAACTAGTGGGGTTTTGTCGGGAATTGCATTGTTTAAAGTCCCTCGGAGTATCGGGAGTTTTGGCGTTGAAAAGTCGGAAGTTTGATGCTCGGTACGTCCTGGGCGATTGTGCCCGCGACTGTGACAGGGTGTCACTATCGCGGGGCACTGTCGCGAGGAACGTACCGCGGGCATCCCCCTTCGGGCGACTATGCCCGACGACTATGCCAAGGGCATAGTCGCATGGCACTATCGCCGGCGGGTGCAGACCTGCTTAAAATCGTGAACTTCAGCCCTCTTTCATTCCAACCTTCCCCCATTTCACCCTCTTCTCTCTAGAAACCGAACCCAAACCCTAAAATCGGTTTCTATGTATCCATGGCACCAAACCTATCATGTTCCAAGTGTTCTCCCCCACCCAACAAAGATTAGAAGCTCCACCTTCATCTTCCTCATCAAGTTCAACGGTTGGGAGCTCGGGTTGAAGTGTTGGATTGGGTGTTCTCGGAAGTCTCATCATCTTCAAGGGTAAGTTTTCTTGTGTTAAGGTTATAAATGCTCCATTGATGGTTTCTTAGTGTTTGGTTTCTCAAATCTCGGATTTGGTAGTTTTGGAGAAACTAGGGTTTTGTTATTATTTGGGGTTTTTTGGTATATTGTTAGGGGAATGTTTCTACATGGTCGGATATTGTTATTTATGGTTTGGATTGTATGGATCTAGGTTTTGGAAGTTTCCGGCTTGAGGATTCGAGTGGCCTTCAAAAGAGCTCGTTGGGTGAAACCTAGAGTTAGCCTAAATCTAGCAAGGTGAGTTCAAGTTGATTTGTGAAAACGGTGTACATGCCAAAATGTGTATTTTAAAGTGTTTTACCTGAAATGGTTAACTGCTGATAAGTTTTGAGTATCTAGAAGTAAAATGTGTTTTACTTAGTTATTTGTCAAAGTATGAGTATTTTGATAAGTTTTCATATTTGGTAACCTTGGGTTGTGTTAACCTCTTAAAATGTTTCTATTGGGTTTTGAACGTTTCCAACAACTAAATAACATGAATTACGTATTCTTGGTGATTTTGTACAAGTAAAGTCTAATTCATGTTAGATGCATTTGGTCTATTTGCATTCATAAACACTTTGGAAATCTTGAGTTCCATCTCGTATGGAGTTTTGGGTAAATCTAGTATTTGAAGTACGTGTCTTCATAAACGGTATTTAAAGACATTTCACTATTGTGGAGACCGATAATTATTGGGTAAACGGATTTTGAGCTCTTTAGCTCGGTATTGGCTTAAACGAGTCGTGTGGACACTTGTCCGGACTTTTAAACCGTTGTGGGTTTTGGATATGAGGACACTTATTTTTGTGTCATTGGTGAGTTACATGTTTTGGGAGCTTTGGTCTTTCAATTGGAGTTATGTAACGTTAGACAATGTGTAATGGATCCATAGGCACGTGTGTCAGTCCGTTTTGGGATGGTCAATTGGGTATTGCGGGGTTGAACTTCGGTACCCATGTTTTATGACCGGAAACTTTACAAGTGATCGCTAGGAGGGTTGAGTCGTCTAGTGCTACCGGAGTAGTAGGCGCTAGGACCTCCGCCGCTTGAAGTAATGCCTGGGAGGTAGTCTTTAAGTGTGTCGGGCCTTCGGGATAGAGTTATTCGGAATGATCCATCAAGGTCAACTGACTTGGGGTGACACTTGTAAAGAAGTCGTAGGGACACCGGGCTGGGATGTCGGGAGGTGTCATGCGATTAACGTTGTTGGGTGGTATACTTTTGTGTTCTCTCCACCCTCAACGGATACGGGTTTCCCCCGTTGTTGGCTACAAGTATGTTAAATATAAGAACGTCTTATTTTATTGTCATTGGTTCCTTACGGTCGCGTGAGTATTGGACCAAGTGTCCATGTTTTCGGACGTACGGTATATGTGGTTTTGATAGCGATTTATGGGTCGAGCACTCTGTCCCGCCCATGTTTTGGGTACTTTGGGTTATAAATGGTTATTCATGTTTTTACCAAATAAGTGTCGAACTATGATCCCGTTTGGGTGAGTTATGCGTTGCACCATTTTATGAGAAACGTGTGTTTTGGGAGCATTGTCTTTAAAAGTGTGTGTTGTGGGAAAATGTGTCGTTTCCATTTTGAAGTATAATATTTCGAAGGATCTTGATTTAAACTGATTTCCTTTCTTTTAAAGATATATTCGTTCATGTTAACACTCTTGAGCTCACTAGGCGTTAAGCCTAACCTTTTTATTTGTCGGCATGTGCATCAGGTTCCTAGCGGGGGGTTCAGTTCTAGCGGTGCTATGAAGAGTTGAGCCCTAGCCTTACAAAAGTAAGTAATTGGTGAAGTCTTCCACGAGTTGGTGATAGTGACATGTTTTGGGTTTTAGTAGCACCCGTCCTTATTGTTTACTGTGTGTATAGATAGAAGATGTATTGTAGCAAAATCTGTATTTGTGGTTGTAGATGATTCATTTATGGATGTATTTAGAAAATTTTAAATAAGTTGTTATTACCAGATTTGAGGGTGTTACAATTTTCATTGTGGACATTTATTTTGGGACAAGGGGAGTATTTATCTTTCAAAGACATTTAATTTCGATTTCTTTTGTTGGTAAAAATAATTGAAATATTATTTCTTTCTTAAATATTGAGTTTTAATTAGAGATTTCGTCAAACTTGTAGATTTACATATTTTTCTCTCTATTTTGTTATGTTTTACATAACATTTTAGCATAAAATCGCAAAACTTTTATTTTTGCATAGATGTTGGAGTTTCTGTAAAAGGACTAAAGTATTCTTGTGGGGCACATAATATCACTTATAAAAGACAAATTTTAAGTGGACAATGTTTGGGACCGAATATGTAACAAGATTGAAACTATAATGACCAAAAATGTAATAAATAAATTGCATAAATAGCAGGGAAAAGTTCTCAATACTTAAAACGAACTTTCTCATTTTGAATGATTACTACATTTATTTTTATTTTTTGAATAAATAAACTATTGAATTTTCTAATTTTGGATAAATAAACCATCGTACTTTTAACCATCAGGAAGGTTTAAAATATGAGAAACAAAAATCAGTTTATCATTCCCTAAACCTACGTCATTCAAACTTTTGTCACCCAATGACATCACTCCCCCTCGCCATCCCTCACCGACCCATCGTCATCCATTCTCCATACTGTTCATCGTAGCTGTTGGGCCCAACTATTGATCTCTCTCTTTTTGATTTACTTTTATCTTCTGATTCTCCCACTTTTACAACAAAACAATGATAGAGAGCAGACGACGATGGGGTGGTCAAAGAGAACGATAAAGTTGGATGTGAGGGGTTTGAGTAATGTGGTCTCGAAACTCTAAAAACGTTTGATAGTTTATTTATTTAAAAAAAAATTCAAAAACTAATTATCATTCAAACTAAGGGTCTGTTTTTCAGTAGCTTAATGAGACACACAACTTATCTGGTCAGCTCTACATAATTTTTTCGTAGTGGTTAATGATATAGAAAGTGGCTTATTCAGTAAGCTTCTAGAGGGGAGCTTTATACAAAAAGCTAAAAAAAATTCTCCAAACATGCCTCTACCAATTAAAAAATACGCTATTTCCATCTATGAAAACCAACCCAAACAGAGTCTTTCCAATTTATACAGACAAATTAATCCAGATTCCAAACAGACAATTTTATTCATACACGATTTAATGGAAAACTAAGAGCATCTCTAATGCAAGGTTCTTATAAGCAAAAAGTGCAATGACTTATAGTAACTAGCATCATGGAAAGTTCTTATAAGAATCCAAACCCCTATAGGTTCTTCTTTAAGAACCTTGCAATGAAATTTGTGAGATGTGACATTTTACTTATTTTTTAATTTTATTTTATTGACTTTATAATAGTTATTGAAGTTTAAAATATGTATAGGACTCACAAAAAGAAGTTCTTATAAGAACTACCATTGTAGATATTTAGGCTATGTTTGGCAAACTAGCTGATGACTGATAAACTAGCTGATGAAAAAGTCACGTTTGACAAAAACTAGCCTATAAACATTTAAATTACCAAAAAAAACATTAATTATTTATTTATAATTCAAAATTAATATATAATTATGAATATTAATGAGGGGCATAATTGGAATAATCACAAAAAGCTCCTCATAAGCTACTCCAAGTAGCTTATAAAAAAACTAGCTTATAAGCTAGCTTACGGTCATCCAAACATTTACCCAAAAAATAAGCTAGCTTATTTTTGCCAAACAATGCCTTAGGGGTCGATTACTAAATGCTTACCCGGGTAAGCGCTTACCAAATCATATTATCTTATGGACGAAGATGACAATGACCAAGAATCTTACCCTGTAAGAGCTAAGGCAAGGACCAAGAGTCTTACCTGGTAAGTGATGACGAAAACTCTTACCACGGTTAGCGCTTACCAGGAAATTTGTTGCATACGTTACCGTTTTGGTGGGCTAAAATCTTACTCGGTAAGTAAGTGATAGTGTTAAAATTTACCGGTAAACGCTTATCGGGAAATTTTTTGCATACGATACCGTTTTTGTGAACAAAAATCTTACCCGTTAAGTAAGTGATAGTGTTAGGGGGTGTTTGGGATTGCTTATTTAAAAAACTTATGCTTATTTGCAAAAGTGCTTATTAACTTATGGTTATTTGTAAAGTGCTTATTAACTTATAGGAAGAAGGGGCAAATATGTAATTTGGTTAAATAAGTTAATAAGGAGTTTCAAATAAGTCAGTTGAGAATGACTTATCAAAAACTGCTTATTAGCGGAGTGGAGAAGTCATAAGCAGTTTTCAATCCAAACACTCAAAACAGCTTATTTGCTGTTTGAAAACGCAATAAGTTAATAAGCACCTCAAATAAGCAATCCCAAACACCCCCTTAAATTTTATAGGTAATCACTTATCCGAGTAAGCATTTGATAATCGGCCCCTTATATGAGTTCTTATTTTGATGAGTTAAAAATAATATCAGGTACTTTCAGGGGACCAAAATAAAATTTAAATTTTTCATCAGAAAACTATAAAATAATAAATTTTTTGGAGTTTTCAGAAAAATGGAATGGTATTGATTGAGATGGTCTTGAAACATGGAACCAATACTCCAAACCTTCACAAATCTTTTTCAACGAACAGTGATGGGAGCCAGTTGAGTTAAAGAGTCTGGTAGACCAACCAGTAAACTTCACCCCCCCCCCCCCCCCTTCCTTCTTCCTCACCACATATTCAATTATTCATACCACCTCCAATCTGAAAAACCTTCACTATCATGGCGGATTCTGACTCCAAACTCCAACATCTCGCCGGAAATACCTAATTTCTCATCATCATATTATACATGTAATTAATCGGTTCTGGAATCTTCAATTTCGCTTTCTTATGATATACGTATTTCAAACGAAACAGATATCTGGAACGAGTACGTTTTGAATGATGATGGCCGCTGCTGCTGGTCCACCTTATGATGGACTCAAAAGCATGTTACAGTCTGCTGTACAATCTGTGCAATGGACATACACTATTTTCTGGAAGCTTTGTCCTCAAGGACGGTACGTATATCATATACTTTTTTCGATTTTATGCTTAATACTCAATTCCTTTGATTTTTTGATTTGTTTTTTGCTGTATAATATTTAGGTTTTATGCTTAATGCTTACTTCCTTTCATTTTGATTTATTTTTTTTCTCTGTATAATATTTAGGTTTTATGCTTAATGTTTAAGTCCTTTGATTTTGATTCGTTTTTTTTCCTGTATAATATTTAGGTTTTATGCTTAATGCTTGACTTCTTTGATTTGGATTCGTTTTTTTCTGTATAATATTTAGAGTTTTATGCTTAATGTTTAATTCCTTTGATTTTGATTCGTTTTTTTTTTCTTCTCTGTGTGATATTTAGGGTTTTGGTTTGGGGAGATGGATACTACAATGGAGCGATAAAGACGAGGAAGACGGTGCAGCCGGTGGAAGTTAGTACGGAGGAGGCGGCGTTGAGTAGAAGCGAGCAGCTCAGAGAGCTCTACGATTCGTTGGAGACCGGTGAGCATCAGCTGACGGACAACCAGCAGCAGCCGGTGATACGTCGGCCGTCGGTCGCATTGTCGCCGGAGGATCTTACGGAATCGGAATGGTTCTACCTCATGTGTGTGTCATTCTCTTTTCCTCCCGGCGTCGGGTACGTCATGCTAGTCATTATGTAGTTTTCAATTTTGACCTAAAAACAGTAAAACTCCATGTTTGTTGGTTTGGGTTTTCTCGTGATAATTTACTTCAATTTCATCCCTAAAATGGCGGAATCTCAGCTCGGTGCAGAATCGTTCAGCAACCGATTTTAATTATTGCTACTGTTACTGCATTAATACACCACAGATCTACTTCATTTCATCTCAATAGTATGATTTTTAACGACAGTTTTTGCATCTCAATTAATAGAGCTGTGATTATGGTTTTCGTATTGAACAATAATCAGTTTAGAAGTTGCTCATGGCTAATTAAGTGCTAATAACGAATCGTGATTGATACGGATCAAATACAAACCAATTGGATCTCATTTGTGCTCCTAATTTGGCGATGATTCGTGAGATAATTAAGATTGATGATATTAATTGGTTATGTTGATATGGTTGTAGATTAGTCGGAGAAGCGTACGCGAAACAGCAACAGCTATGGCTCACAGGTGCAAACGAAGTCGATAGTAAAGTTTTCACAAGAGCTATCCTTGCTAAGGTACGCATATTCCATTCTTCATTACATAATACCAACAGCATCCTTAAATTTGTTACAACTCAACCGGCAAAAAGACTTCGGTATTTGAGATCCTGCTCGGAGATCAACAGTTCGATTATTCGAGTCCTACCGGTGCGTTTGGTATCTAAACAAAACAAGACATGACAGAAAAGTTGTTAAGAATTTGGTAAGACAAAACTGAACATGGTAGAATAGATAAAATGACCAATTTATCTTTATTGAGTTGTTTATATCTTTTATATATTTTGATTACGTTATGTGATTTATTAAGTTATAATAAAATAAATATTTTTTGTAACAAAATATATCATTTAAAAGTTTTCGTTAAAACGATTAAAATGACATCAAAATAAAAAGTTTACAAGTTTCCAATTTTTATTTATACACTTTCTATATTATTATTTTCATATTTAATAATTTATATAAATTAACCAAAATATAGAAAACCATCAAAAAATAATATTTTGAGGACAATACGGAAAAGTTTAAAAGACATAAAATACAATGAATAAAACCTAAATAATGAATAAAATGTAAAGAGGTAGACATATTTGATGTTTTAAACGAGAATTAAGTTTTATTTTAATATTATATTTGTAAAATATAGGTCTATTGTAACTTGTTCTATGGGTGGGGGTACTGGACCATGCCTATTCCAATTTGTTACACTCTCTTCTTCTCTGTTCCACATAAAAGTCCTAAATTTTTGTTCTGTTTTGTTTTGTCCAGTTTACCAAACGCACCCAATGCCACTGGAATTTTTGTGTTTTTTTTTCGAGACCTGTGGGATTTGTCGAGATATGCACGAACTAACCTGGACACCCATGGTTAAAAAAAAAAATACCAATAAGTTTGTTTCTTTAATCCATTTCATATTATTTTACAACTTCAATTTTCTGACTCCTTTTTGACGTTTGCTGGCTTGCTTCCGGCGGTTTGCTTAACATAGAGTGCTCACATACAGGTGAGTCGATTTTCACCCTCAACTATTACGAAATAAAATTAAGGCATATTATTGTTTTATTGGGGTATTGCTATGTATACATTTATTTACATCAAAATCAATTTAAGTCAATCATTGAAAATATAAATTATTAATTGATGTTGATGTGTGTGAAAAGAATATTAATATATATAAGTGTGAATTTAACCTACACCTTTTATTTAACATAAATTTATAGGAGTGTTATTTGCACCAAAATTATGTTAAAATCAGGTCAATTCATGCGTTGAGAATGTAATTAATGCATTGGAAATGTAAAAAGCAGATGTTGATGTGTGTGAGGAGAAAATTAATTATGATGGTGCACTTAGCAAAGTCATGGGTGCAATTAGTCTCCCCCTAAATTTAGTTAACTCATTTTTTTTATATATTTTTCTCTTTAATAAAATAAGGGATGGGCCAGGGACGGATCTAGTGTGGGGAATACGGTGTCACATGCCATCGTATTATTTCTCCGACGAAGGATAAAAAAATTTAGATTCGTAAAAGATGTAACCGTTTTGTTTTGGAAGGTGCTATCGTATTATTTTGAAAACTTCAAGAAGGTGCAACCGTACCTCATAATCAACCAAAAAAACAAAAGAAACTATCGAAATCAACCAAAAAAACCGAAAAAATCTCTTGAAATCGATAAAAAAAAACTTAAAAATTCCTCGAAATCAAACAAACAACTTTAAAAATCCCTTGAAATTGTGGAATTAGGTTAAAAACACATCGGACAATATTAGACGTCAATAAAAAGATGAAGACCCGTCGATAAAAACCGTGTTTTTTGTAATTATTTTTTGTCTATATTATATGGTGTCACCATATGAAAAAAAAATTGGGTCCATCCCTGGGATGGGCTAAATGCATCCCTATGTATTTGTTAAATGCATTTTTACCTACTTCTCAAACACATCGACAACAAAACTTATTTTTTACATTTTCAATGTATGACTTGACATGATTTAGATAATTAATTACATGTTATTTTCTTTTTTTGAAAGGCAACATGCATTAAAAACAAACAAGAATACAAAGAACAAAGTCTCTGTAAACGGATAAAAATCTGATGTCTCAAAATCACACATCTCATCCCTATCGTGAAGAAGACAAATTAGATTTTTACTTTCTCTGATGAGGTGTATCTATGTGATTAATGGATGTAAATCAGACGTGAAAACTTTTGAACATGATTCTTTATGAGAGCATAAAAATGATGAAAAAATCATGGCAAAAGACAGCGAAGACGTAAAGAAGTACAGTAAGGGGTTATTTGTTTTTTTTCAAAAAATCTCTTAATAATTTTTAAGTCTGAATCATTCAGATCTTTTTACACATCACCTCTTATTAATCATAATTAAATTAAGACTTCATACTTTAGACCTCTTAAAAAACAAAAGACACCTAAAAGTCAAATCCAAAAGTCCCACAAAACATTTCATAATTAATGATATATGAAATTTGGGAAGAAAGATATTTTTGTGACTTGGACTTGCAGCCAACAGACACAACGACCCCAATAATATATTACTATTCATTTAAAAATATATAAAAATTAATGGATTAAAAGTTTGATGAAGTTAACTTGTGATTTTTTTAGAAAAGCCCATCTTCTTTATCTCAATGGTAGTTTTCATATATACAAATTTATATATGTGGTTATTGTTACGGATGTGTAAAATATTGAATACATGGATTAACGTATGTTTTAGGTTAGCTCATGAAATATGTTCACAATAAATACAACATGTTTTGTCTAGTCTTATAAAATGAAAAGGTAATTTCAAGCATTTTTTTAATTGAATTCCATATTTATGATAAGAAACATCTATTTAAGTTTTTTTTTTTCTTTTTTTATTATATTTCTCAAGCGACTTTTAACAACATTTCACATCTATAAATTGTCATGATTGGAACCTAGTAAACTCTTTCACCTTTGAATTTGTTGTAACTTCTAAAATCAATTTAATTTGCAGACTGTCATATGCATTCCTCTACTAAATGGAGTCGTGGAACTTGGAATAACTGAAAAGGTTAGACCGATATTTTATATATAGTTAGGACCACTCTATAACCAAATATTCATTTGAAAGAAAAATAAAATGGGAATCACGAAAATGTTACAAATTCGTGAGAACCAATCTTAATTAACCATTCAGTGAATAACATTTTATGCTATATGTTTCACATGATTTGTTCTTGTGCTTGTGTGTGTTTTTCATATATGAAATGTATTTACATGTTTTTTCTACATGTGAAATAATAGTGAATGTTTTATATATATATATATATATATATATATATATATATATATATATATATATATATATATATATATATATATATATATATATATTAACAGGGCCGTCCCTGGGGGAGGGCGGACCGGGTGCATGCCCAGGGCCCAAACGAAATAGGGGCCCAATTTTTTTAGTATATACTATATATTAATAGGTAAAAAATTGTAAATAAAAAAATCTAGTATATAATATGACCCAAAAAGAATTTACCATTATATTTAGGTCCTGAACATGTATTAATTAATAAAATTGGACAAGAAAATTTGTAAAAAGTTATTTAATCTTTCATTTTATAGTATTGTTTATTGTTTCTATAAGTTTTTAATTTACTACTAATATCTAAAAAACTATTTTTGCCTATAATCCTTGATATATAGTTAATTATTCATCTTCTACATACTCTTTTCATTATTCCATCCGAATGAATTTTAGTATTGTGTTAGAATATAGTAGATTTTCTTGTTATTAACTAAGAGAACTCCTATATTTTGAAAACAATTACCAAACTATATGAGATGACCCAACATATATATCTATATTTAGTATTTCAAAGATACTTCATTTTTCATACATTATTGACTATTTATTATCTAATATTGGGTACATGAATTTTAAATACTCTCTTATCTCTAAAACAAAAATAAAATTTCAAACTATAACCAACATGAACTTTTGATTCTAATATTGATGGTTGTTAAAAAGTTTGTTTCATCCCTAAAAGTTTAAAATGATGATGGAAAACATTAACATCAGGTAACATGTGGAATATCTACTGATTTATGTTGATTTACTTAAAGTGTTACTCCGAATGGTCACATAGTGACGTCAAATGATTTCAGTCCATATATTAAAGGTATATCATAAAATGTTTTTGATGGTGGAATTAATTGACGATGTTATGTAAAAATGATATGGTGGATAATATTAATTTAGAAACGATTATTCATTGATCTTGCACTAGAAATATCGGGAAAACGGTTTTATATGAACTATTAGTATTTTTTGAATTCAATGTTATTTTTGATGATATAAACAATATATTGAAAATAATTTCGTAGTTATTGAGGGCCCATTTTTACATCTCGTCCAGGGCCTAAAAAATGTCAGGAACGGACCTATATATATATATATATATATATATAGAAGAAGAAGCATAAATAGAAGAAGCATATTTTTTAATTGGGAGCGGAAGTTGTAGAAAAAAACTTGACTTTTTGTATAAAACTTCCCCTATAAACTTACTAAATAAGTCATTTTCTATATATTAAACCACTACCAAACAGTCAAAAGTTGTGTATTCTATTAAACTCATTAAGCCGCTAATAAATAGACTCTTAAATGTACTATATAGTATGTGTACATCCATCCACCCTCATTGAGTTCTCGTTACATAATCCGTGAATTCGGTATATAATTAATAAGTATGTGCATATATAAATGCATAACATGGATGCACATGTAGGTAGAGGAGACCGCGGAATTCGTTCGACATGTGAAAACTTTCTTCGTGGTGGACAACGACAACCACCGAATCCTCCCACGGCTGCCTAAACCCGCCCTTTCCGCCCATTCTTCCAACACTGTCCTTTCATCTCATCAAATTCCCGCTACAATCAAACTTCCCGAAGACGGATATTCGATGGATGAAGATGATGTTGAGAATGATGATGATGAAGAAGACGAAGAAGAAGAGGAAAATGGGTCGGACTTTGAGGCAGAAACGGGTCATCTTTCGGGTATTCAAGAAGGTGGTCATGATCATGAGGATAAAAATGGCTTGGCTGCAATCATGGAGGCTAATGAGGTACTGCAAGTTGATATGTCTGAAGATATTAGGTTCGGCTCACCCAATGATGGCTCCAGCAACTTTGAGTCTGGGTTTCACTTGTTACCGAGGAGCCAAGCCGATTCATGCAGAGCCGAGTCACCCCCTAGATGGTCAGATAGTTTTGAGCTGCACCAATTACATGCACCAGGTATAAAACCATTTTTTGATAATGGATTTAAGATAATTTCCTTAAATGAACTGTTGCAAAAATGGGAGGAGTTTGTTTTTCAAACATTTTGCAAAAATATGTTAAAGGTTTGCAAATGAATGCATATAAAATTTGAAAATAACAATTTTTTAATTGATTTAATACATGTTTGAAAAAATGAAAACTTTTGTTTATTTTTTATCTCATTTTTTCTTTTGGATTTAAATAACCAAGATTTTCACAAGCATTTGTTTTGTAACTTGTGAAAATCTACTTTTTCTAAATTAAATGAGATATTGATGGAGCCGGCTTCTAAATTGTCGTTGATGACTTATGAAATGGCCCATTAAAATTATGTTTTAATATAAAAAGTATATTTTGCAAATATCCAATTATCAAATCTTGATTATTTTAATACATATTAAAAAAATAGAATAAAAAGTGAATTAAGTTGCAATTTTGTTCAATTTTCTTTGTACAGTCAGATTCATATGAGAATAATAATTAGATAAGGGAATAAGAAAAAATAGTCGAATCGTATCTGATTTTCCACTCTAAAATCACATGTGATCAGTAGCAGACCCAAGATTTTAGGTGAGCGAGTGCACAAACTAAAAGCTTAAAAAACTGTTGTCGATGTGTTTTTAATCGAATTCCCTTATCGGGGGACTTGTTATGTTTTTGGTTGATTTCGAGAGATTTTTTAAGATTTTATGTTGATTCGATGGGTTTTTTTGGATTAATTTCAAGAGGTATTTTCGATTTTTTGGTTGATTTCAAGAGTGAATTTTGGTTTTTTTGGGACTTGTGCACCTTTCACCACTCAAAAACGTATATATCACGGAGCACCCCTGTAGTTGAGGCGGTGCACCTTACGTACCGAAATTTTTTTCGTCCTTACGTAACAAACTTGATCAGTTGCACGGGACCCCCTTGGGAAGGGTAGGTCCACCCTTATATGTGATTCACTTGACATTGACCGCGACACAAAGTCACGCGCCACATCGCTAACATATCCTTGTGTTGACGGTTAGTATAAAATCATATTTGATTTTGCATTTGATTTATCCGTTTTCGTATTATCTTGTTTGGTTATTGTTGTTGTTTGACTCTGTTATTGCAAACTGAACAAAATCCCCTTTTATCAGCAGCGGAGGACGGTCACTACTCTCGTACAATCTCAACCATCCTCCACAACCAATTACATCGATGGTCACACGACTCACAATCAGCTGCATCACACCGCAACTCAATACCCTACTCCACCCAATCATCTTTCACGACGTGGACATCATCAAACCATCAATATCCCCTTCCCCTAACCGCCCCCAACTCCCAATGGCTCCTCAAGTACATCCTCTACACCGTACCATTCCTCCATATCAACGCCAAATCCCCCGATTCCCTACCGAAAACGACGTCGTCACCGTCACATGAGGAGCTCATGAGCGCTAACCACGTGATGGCAGAACGACGTCGTAGAGAGAAGCTAAACGAGCGGTTCATCATTCTCAGATCACTCGTACCCTTGGTGACTAAAATGGACAAGGCCTCCATATTGGGCGACACCATCGAGTACGTGAAGCAGCTGCGTAAGAAGATTCAAGATCTGGAGGCGTTGGATCATGGTAGCTACAAGATGAGGAAGTTCAGAGCGGCGGAAGGCGGTGGTGGTGGTGGAGGGTTGACGACGGCGGCGGTGGTGGTTCAAGTTGAGGTGTCGATAATCGAGAGTGATGCGTTGGTGGAGATCCAATGTGTGCATAGAGAAGGATTGTTGTTGGATGTGATGAAGAAGCTAAGGGAACTTGGAGTGGAAATCACCACCGTTCAATCGTGTGTCGATGGTGGGATGTGTACGGCTGAGATGAGAGCTAAGGTGATTATGATCTTTTGTTTATTTAGAGACCGTTTACCGAATATTTACCGGGTAAGTAGTCATCGGGTGAGTTTGGTAAAAGCCGAGAATCTTGTCCAGTAAAAGGGAAGGACCGAGTCTTATCTTATATGGTGAGTGATGGTGGTGACTCTTACCTGGTAAAACGTTTACCGGGTGATATACACTTATGCTATTTTTTCAAAATGCTACTATGACATTGTTTGGTAAAAAAATGCTAGCTTATAAGCTAATTTTTTTTTTGTACATGTTTGGATGACCATAAACTAGCTTATAAGCTAGCTTATTGAAAAGCTACTAATAATAGCGTTTTGAAAGAGTAGCTTATCAGCTACCAGCTAGCATATCAGCTAGTTTGCCAAACATGGCCTATGAGTAACTTTTCAATAAGCTAGTTTATGGTCATCCAAACATGTACAAAAAAAACTAACTTATAAGCTAGTATTTTTTCTTTTTGGCCAAACAATGCCTTACCAATAATCTATTTTGAGAGGCCTGAGAATGGTAGCCAATAAGGCTAGCTGAAAATCCCTTGAAACTCAATTATGTGGAAATCCCTCTCAAAAAACATTTCATTCGAAAATTCCTCAAAATTCTATCGAAAATGCTAACAAATGGTCAACCATCGTTGACCAGGGTCTGTCGAAAATCCCTTGCTATTTTTATGGATTTTTTGAAAAAAAATTCCGTCGAAAAGTTAGTTCTTCGATCAAATTGTTTTCGAGGAGAGGTTTTTGTCGAAAATCCGTGGAAAACCCACTTTTTCAACGGGATTTTCTATCTAAAATACTCAGCTATTTTGTAGTGTCTTGACGGTAAATATATACCCGGTAAACGTTTGGTAAAAGGACCTTAATATTTTTTTTCCCTTCATATTTTGCTTCTCTCATTAATGGTCAACCACCATTGACCAAGGTCTGTCGAAAATGCCTTGCTATTTTTATGGATTTTTGGACAATTTTTTTCCCGTAAAATATCCGTCGAAAAGTTCATTCTTCAACCAAATTGTTTTTGAGGAGAGTTTTTGCCGAAAACCCACTTTTTGACGGATTTTCGATGGAATTTCCCGTCTAAAATTAATACTCATCTGTTTTGTAGTGTCTTGACGATTAAAGTTTACCCAATAAACGTTTGATAAACGATCTCTTGTTTTTTTTTTTCTTTTTTTTTTCAGATTTTGTTTCTCTGATAATCTTTAATTAATTGAATTTAAATTTCAGGTGAAGGCGAAGGGTAATAACGGAAAGAAAATTAGCATAATGCAGGTAAAGAAAGCCATTAATCAAATAGTATCACCTTCCTTGTACTAACTCACTTTCAACATAAATATTGGGTACATTAGATTAAGTGCATGTGGACATGTGGTTTCCATGCATGCATGCATACATACTGATATAGACATATAGTACGAGGACACAAATTTTATCAGAGTGATCTACTGTTTTCATGAATACCATCTGCTTGTCAGTAAAAAAACAACTCATTCAAAGATCAAACTAATTGTGTTATATAATACAATATATGTAATATGTGTATATATAGAGAGAAAGAGGGGTTCATACGAGAATAATAGCTAAGCTAAAATAAAAGAACACAAAAACGACTGAATCACATGTGATTCACGCAACGAGGTCGTGGACCCAATCGCCTGCTCCCCGGACCTAGAATTTTTTTTTATATGGTGACACTATTTGACTATAAAAACAAATATATGAATATTTTTCACAAAATCAACATTGCTTTGATGGTTAATTAGTTCGTTGCTTTTCATATGTGATGTCCCGAGTTCAAGTTTTTTTGCAAACATAATGAATTTAAAATTAAAAGCTAAAAACTAAGAAAATGATACTAGCAGGACTCGAACTCACATCCAAGGTGGAAGAAATGTCTTGCAAACCAACTCTACCAAAGGGAACTTATATTTTCATTGTAGTTTCAATATATATATATATATATGTATATTGAGTATTGACACACAAAAAATTGATAGGCGACACTTTTCATGAGCCTATAAATTTTTACACTACATCGGAGGAACGAAACGGTGGCATGTGCCGCTGTATGCTCTACATTGGGTCTGTCCCTTCACAGGGGCGGACGCAGTAAGGGGGTAGGGGTCCTGGCCCCCTACCAACCCATGTGTGGAAGGCTTAAAAAAAATTATCTCTATCTTTTTTTGTTGTTTACCAATCTGGGCCCCCAACTAAAATTAATTAAGGCCCCTTTGACCTTGTCCAATCCAGATTCCTTTCTTTTTAGCTATCTCGTCAATTATGAATTAGTTGAATTTTGTATTAATATCTAATGTGTTAATTTGTTTTAAGTTCAAACGAGATATAAAAATATATAAATAGTAGTATAATGTCTCAATTTAACCAAAATAATAAAAAATTAACCGAAAATTGAATCGAATAAGTTATCTTAATTCGATTTAACGCACAGTGTAAGGCAAAAACGAATAACTCGAAACCATTTTTGGTTCCGATGAATGATTCCGTTTCAGAAATTTTTCGACACCCTTAAAGGTGCCCCCAACCATAAAATTTTCTAGATCCGCCACTATACATACATATTCATCTGGTCCAAAATCATATTTTTATTTTCATTTTCATTTTCATTTTTATTTTTATTTTAAAACAGTTATATATATAGAGGGGTTATAAAATACAAATTATGTGGTTGTTACAAAACCAATCTCAAAGGGTACATGTATATAATTAACGGTGTGAATGAAATCTATTCCTAAATTTAGGGGTTGCTTATTAAACGCTTACCCGGTAAGTGCTTATTAAGGCATTTACCTTATCGGATGGACATGGCAAGAGCATAGAATCTTACCCGGTAAGAGCGGTGATAAGGATGAAGAGTTTTACCCGGTAAGTGAGAGTGACAACTCTTACCCGGGTAAGAGCTTACCGGGTAAATTGTTATATACGATACCATTGTGATGATTACAATTTTACCCAGTAAAGTAAGTTAATGTGTCGAATTTTATCGGTAAGCGCTTACCGGGTAAGCATTTGAGTAAACGACCCCTTACTCATAGTTAACCCCTCTAAATTTTAAAATGAACAAAATCAAGGTTTGAGATTAGGTTTGTATTTGAAACTCGCTCTATACACATACATATATAAAGGGAGGTTTAAACGAAAATCGGGTCAAAATAAAAGAAGAAAACGGTCAAATTACACGTGATTTTACATACGATTACAGTACACGGTCAAACAAGGGTGAAGGGACATTGGCGGATGCACCCTTGGTTGGTAGGGGTCCTAGCCCCAACAAAACCAACTATATTTTTTTAAAAAGCCATAAAAATTTGTTTTTTTAGTAAGTTTTCGTACTAGGCCCCCAACAAGAAGAAAATTAACAAGGGTCCCAAACCTGATATCTTGATCCTAAAATTTAATCGGTCAATTTGATGTACATATATATATATAGGATCGTATACGAGTCAAGTTTCTAACCAACTACTCGAGTTCGAACTCGTTTATCTCGAGCTTGGTCTTATTAATTATCTAGCTTGAGTCGATCTCGAACACAAAATAAAACTCGTTTAACTTAACAAGTCGAACTTCATAAAACCGATGCTCGTTTCGGCTCGTTCGTAATATAAAATGTAAAAACTATAAATCTCGAGTTAATCGATCGTGCAAGCCCGTAAACAGCGAGCTCGAACTTGGTAAATCAAAAAACATTCAAGCTTGAGTCCTACATGAAAAAATTATTCGAACTCAAGTTTAGTATAAATTTTTTCGAGCGGAGCTCGAAAAACCTTCTACTCCTTAAGTTATCTTTATGCGGTAAAAAATCAACTGAAAACCGAACCAAATGAGTTATCTTTATTCGTTAATTGAACCCTTTAAGCCGAAAACGAAAACCCGAAACCGTCTTGGTCTAGATGAATTATTCAGTTTTGAATTTTTTTTTGGCACCGTTAAGTGTGCCCCCAACCATAAAAACTTCTGGATCCGCCAATATCAGTGTTGGATTATGTTGGTTTCATTTTATTTAGTTTAGTTTTATATTATATTGTATATCAAATGATAACCTAAAAAAAAGTTGAGAATCTTTGGGGCCGTTTACTAAACGCTTACGCTGTGTTCTCGAGATTTTTTTTCGAGGGAAAGGAAAGTAAAGGAAGGGAAAAAAAACTCATGTTCTCGAGATTTTTTAAGAAGGAAAGGAAGGGATTAGGAAGAAAAATAAGGGGTATGTTTCTTCCCAAAACTTTCCTCCCAAAAGTGGGAGGAAAGGAAGTTGCCCGTTAAAAAAAATATTTGATTTCCAAAACTACCCTTCTTTCACGTCTCATACATAGAGCATATCTTTTCCTTCACATTCTCCTATATAGAGCATATCTTGACCTTCACGTCTCCTGTGGGCAATCGGAATCTATATCGGTTATTCACATTCCTCCTGCAACAGTCCAGGTATCGTACGATCTCCTTCTATGTGTTTTAATCAATGCATATAATAAGATTCATCTCTTTGTCTTGCATCTTGACGTGAAAAATATATGTAACTACATAAACCTTTTTACTGTTTTTATACGGTATGTTCGATCATGTTTATACGGTAAGTTCGATCCTGTTTATACGGTATGTTCGAGCCTGTTTATAGAGTATATTTGATCGTATTTATATGGTAGAAAAGGATACACAATATCAAATTAATATTGTTAAGTGTAGGATGCAGTAGTCGAATGAAACCAACAGCCATGCTAATAAACTCATGTCAGTAAGGTCAAAGTTGTAGTAAAAAACTTTTTGTTAAAGGCATTGATATGTTTAATACATAAGCAAAAAACTTTTGTTAATTTATTTCCTTACTTAATAAACATGTTATCAAAATGACTTATTGAGTTGAATCATTACAAAATCGTGAAATTAATTGTCTTAACATAATTTCTCATATTTGTTGGGTATTGTGACTATAGTAAAAAAAAAATTCTCTTATTAGACATCAAGTTAATTATAGTTCATTCAAGTTTAAATTATTTGTGTTTAATAACTCGGAGACAACCACACTTTGTAAAACGTTTAATTACTTATAGGTTTAAAATCATCATATTTTAACACATTTAATCTTCATTACACAGTTGTCCAATGGATGATGATATACTTTTGTTAGGAACTCAACACATAACATCGGCTTACTTGGTTTGTCTAGTGATAGCTTTTATTGCATACCGTAGACTTCACAAGAGAAACCATATAAGTTTACCGACTCGAGATATGATGTTACATAGAAAAAGAGTACGGGAAGAGATGTTGTTCAACCTCTCTATAAGTGGTAAATGTCGCAAACTTATTCGTATGAGTGAGAAAGCTTTTATGTTATTGTGTCAAAAGTTAGAAGATGAGGCTGGCCTTCGACCAACTCAACGTATGTCAGTTGAAGAACAAGTTGCTAGATTTTTACATATGATTGGAAATGATTTGAGGAACCGTCTTGTGTCTTGGTTTTATCGTCGATATGGGTCAGCCACAAGTAGACATTTTTATCGAGTTCTACTTGCAATTATATCATTAGAAGATCAATATCTTCGACAGCCCACCGGTGATATAGTTCCGAACGAAATTCAAGAACAAAGAAGATATTATCCGTTTTTCAAAGACTGTATAGGGGCAATTGATGGAACACATGTTCGTGTGAGAGTACCTAGTAAAGATGCCCCGCGATATCGTGGCCGTAAGGGATATCCGACGATAAATGTATTAGATGCGTGCACATTTGATTTAAAGTTCACATACGTTTTGAGTGGTTGGGAAGGCACCGCATCAGACTCGAGAATCATAAAAAATGCACTCACTAGAAATGATAAACTACTAATTCCCGAAGGTAATATCTTAAACCAAAGTTGGTTATATGAATAATCTCGTATTATTATACTAAATGTGTTTTGTTTATAGGTAAATACTATTTGGTTGATGTTGGTCTACCCCACAGAAGCTCACTTATTGCACCTTATAGAGGTGTTAGATATCATTTGAAAGAGTATTCATCTCATGCACCCCAGAATCCACGAGAATTGTTTAACCTACGTCATGCATCATTACGAAATGCTATTGAACAAGCATTTGGTGTCCTAAAGAAAACGTTTCCTATAATTAGAAGTACAACCGAGCCATTTTACTCGTGTGAAACACAATCAGACATATTTTTAGCATGTTGTATACTACATAACTTTTTACTAGAAGAAGATCGTGATAAAGAACTAGAAGAAGAAGTGTTACATGAGATATTAAATGCAACGCAAGAAGAAGAAACTCATGCTCCAAGAGACATAGATGAGAGAGGAGAACAAATTAGAAATTCAATTGCAAATGCAATGTGGTGGATGGAGTGATTACTCATTGTACACGAATAACATAATTAACGACTAATTAGTTGTTTAATATTGTATGGTGATATTTGAATTCGAATTTGATGGATGATTCATGTTTAGATTTATTTTAAATGTGTATTATGTTTAACTTTTTTTTTGTCATTATTTATAGATTTATATTGTTAAGTTTAATATGCATAATTACTATGCAGTAATTGTCCATGAGCAAAAAGGTAGTTGATGGAAATACTGGTAAGAGGGAGTCATTTATTTGGACCCCTCAGATGGATGATGCATTCATGCAAGCAATGCTTAAGGAACAAGAGAATGGTAACAGGGTTGATGGTACATTCACTTCCCAGGCATATACCAATATGGTGGATGAGTTAACTAAAAATCTTGACAAAATTTTCACTAAAAACCATTTAAATAATCGTTTGAAGACTCTAAAAGATCATTTTGCTCAGTGCTATGACATTTTTCGTGGTGTTTCATTGAGTGGTTTTGCTTGGAACTCTAAGGGGCTGTTAAAGCTGTCTGTGTGGATTAATCTGTCTGTATAGATTATAAAGGTTTTTGTTTGGGAGGGGGTTTTCATATATGGAAAAGGGTGTGTTTTTTAATCGGGAATGACAGGTTTGGAGAAAATTTGGTTTTCTGCATAAAGCTCCCCCCTAAAAGCTTACTAAATAAGCCACTTTCTATATCATTAAGCCACTACCAAACAGTCTTATATAGCTGATTGAATAAGTTATGAGTCACATTAAGCTCATTAAGCCACTAACAAACAGACCCTAAGACGAAGGTATTTGAGGCATAAGAAGAGGTTTGGGAAGCATTGATAGTGGTATGCATTCATATTATATCATTAGTGATATTTGTTGTTTATTATTTATAATATGATAATTGTTTGTTTTTCAATAGGAAAAGCCTGATGTTGCAAAATGGAAGAGAAAACAAATTTCTAATTACAATGAAATGTTAGAACTGTTTGCAAAAGATAGGGCAACAGGTGGTGCTGCAGAAACTGCCAAAGAAAGAAAAAATCGAATGGACAACAATGAACAAAGATCAGAAACAATTGATGAAATTGATCAATTGATATCTACCAATGACGTTAGCTTGGAGAATTTTAACAGTGGTGAAGATATTCAAGGTACATTTACCATGCAACAAACGCAAATGAAACTTTCTAAAAGTAAGAAAAGAAAGAATGAGGAAGAAGATGTAATGACGACTAAGATAACGAGTTCCATGGATAATGTAGCTAATGCTATCAGAGAGCATACAAAGGTATTTAAATTTATTTACATTATATATTTTTTGTACATCTATATTCGATTTTTTTTTATTATTAATGATTGCTTTTATTTTACTTTTTGTAAAAGGTAATTGAAAGTTCGCATCCACATGTGTATTCAGAGGAAGAAATATACAATGAACTCGAGTTCATGGGTGTGGAACCTGATGTGATATCATATGCTTATATTTTTCTAGCAGAAAAACCAGAAAAGGCGCGTATATTATTTGGTTGTCCTCTTCCAAAGCGGATGGGTATTTTGAGAAAAATGATGGGGGCAAATTATTAGAATGTTAATATCTTGGACACCGAATGGTTTTATGGTTTTTTTTTACTTGAATTTTAGGTTTAGTTTGTTGTTCTTTTTTGGTTGGATTACGAAATTTGATAATATTTCATACTTTTTTGTGGATATGATGAATAAATGCGATTTCTTTTGGGTATTATTAATATATTATTGCTATAAATTAAGAGATATTGTGTTCTTGATTTTTTTTAGGAAAATAAGAAAATATTGGAAAAATTAATAAAAGGGTATATTTGTAAAAATGATTACTTTCCTTTCCTTTCTCTCCTACTCAAGAACACGAAAAAATATTTCTTTCCTTCCCTTTCCTTCCTTCTCGAGAACACAATTAAAATTTTATCTTTCCTTTTTTTTTCCTTTCCTTTCCTTTCTTTCCTTTAAAAACTCGATAACAGAGCGTTACCGATATTATTTACCTTATTGATTTAGTATGACAAGAACGGGGAAGCTTACCCGGTAAAAGACAATGCAAGGACCAAAAGTCTTACCCGGTAAGTGTGGGAAAAGACTCTTACCCGGTAAGCGTTTTTCGGGTTTAAAATGCTTACCAACAATCCATTTTCATAGCCAAAGATGTTATACGATAAGGTAAATGAAGGTGAATATTTTGCCAATAAGTGCTTACCAGGTAACAATTTGGTAAACGGCCCCTTAGTCTTCTGAATTATAAAATCAAATAAATATGTGTTCTTCATAATTATATTTGATGAGAAGAAAATTATAATGAAAATTATTGCATATTAAATATTAAGATAACTACCCTTATAAACTTAGTTAAGATGGGTAAAATAGTCAATTGAGATTTTACAAGGATCATTTCGTAATTAACCATATGTAATGGCACTATATATACAATCCAAACAAGATGAACACTAATCGGGATCAAGTTAGGGACCAAAATCAATATCATTTTACTCAAAGTTGATTGTTATTGATCAAGTGTTTAGTCTACCAAAAAAAAACAGTATAATAGTGACGACTCAAAGCTATTTTATATGATTGTGTGATTTCTAGCACGTAAATCTGGTGTTCGATGTGTGGTGTTGGTTGATGCACATGGCTCGTGTGCGATAGTAATATCAATAACACATGAGTCATTAAACAAATTATAACGATCGACTTAACCATCATATGTTGAGTTCATAAACCATCAATTCCTGAAAAGGAATGGCCTAACAACATCAAGCACGTATTTAAGACACAACAAGTTTTCAACAGATAAGATTTGGACCGCCACTTCTCTGAGAAGGTTCAATTGTCCGAAATGAATTTAGGGTAGGAAAGTAGAGATCACATGGATAGCGCGGACCACAAAGTCTGAGGTTGGAACGAGTAGTTTTTTTAGGTCCCTTGTCATCCAATTCTATACAAAGCGCTTACGAATAAATGCAAAATGTAAACATTAATTTTGAGGTAGGTTTCAGTTCAAGAAGGATTTGGGAAACGTAGGTCAAAATCCTTCACTCATACTCACACATGTACCTTTTATAAAATGCATCGTATACGTTTATGATACGTTTGTAACGTATTGTAATAAATTCTTTTAGAAAATCGACATTTTAGAGATCATGGATAACTGTTGAATTTTATAAGTAGAAATTCAATATTATCACAAGATGAATATAAAAAACAGCAACTTTATTGGTAAAAATCCAAACTTTATTTATAAAGTATTAAACTTTTATAATAAAGATCAACAATTACTTAATAAAACAGATTTATAATTATTATAATGTGAACCTAATAACGAATCTATCCTTCGCGATAGATCGTTTAGAAGAAGGGGTAGAAGATTGACTGTCCACTCTAGTGGACGAAAAATAAAACAATGCAGAAATCGTAAAACACCAACATGTGTGGAAGATTAGCAGCAACGATGAACCGGACTGTTTAGAAGATGATCAACAGCAAGTAACCAAACTGCACGGTTTATTCTAAACCTGTCCTTAAAGGTTTTGGCGACACTCTATGAAGTTGTGAGTCTACAATCGCTTAGCCCAAGATTTGATGCAGTATTAGTCGAATACTAACAGCTATAGTATTGACTGTTTAATGCAAAGCTTGACAGAAAATTAGTAGAAAGCAGAACTGTTATGTGATGAACAGTTCGTGAGATAGAGTGCAGAGATCGAGAGAGAGATAGCAGAGAGCAAATCGTTTCTTTGAGAGAGGGCGGATTGATTTTCAGTGTGTTTAATCAATAACAACAACCCTCTATTTATACTTGAAGATATAGAGAATAATCTGAGAATATTCTCTAAACTCCTCCCCAAGAATCGGGATTGGAGTTGGAGACTAAGTCTCCAACTGATTAGCAACAATAAACTCACGTTTTTTAATGTTCAAAAACCGAGAATTTATCTGAAAAATTGGATCTTTATCTGCTTAAAAGAATTATCAGCTGGAAAAATAATTATCTGCTTAATTAATTATACATCTCGATCCATAAAAAGAAACTCGGAGCTCGGGGTGAGGCTCCTCAACTCCGATGCGAAGTGCAAAGTGCGCGTCATTTCGCGAGAACCGCGCCCTCGGCCTCGGCCTCGGCCACGGCCACGGCCACGCGCGCGCGCGTGTGTTGCACTTCTTTGAGACCCCCACCATAAGCCCATCATTTTACTCAAGACCCACTTGAGAGTCTAGGCTTATAAACTCAAGCTTCTTTTGTATTTCTACCAATGTGGGATGGAAACATTCCAACCTCACACTCAAATTTCCAACAATCCCCCACCAGGTTGGAAAGTTTTCTGCCTTTCAAGAAAAGTGATGTCACAGTGGTGTCACTAAGATTAAACCCCCGTTTAATGTGAATAAGCAAGAAGGAATCAATTCAGAAGTATCCTTAGGATTTAAACTTTGAATCTTGTAACTACTTCGGCTAATTCACACACATCATCTTTTGTCTTTGCATTCTCACTGAGCGCGAATATGGCCATGCGCTAAAAATCCTATTTCATGACCTTTTAGAAGAGAAACCATAATTCTCCATTTGAGGCGGCACCACCTCTCAGTCATATAGGCAAAATTTTATAACATCTTCGTTGCTAAGATGCCTCTAAATTTTGTTAAGAGATTTTCCTCATCCTAATTCTCGGCAACGACGTACTATTATATACCTTACATGGGTCTATCAGTTGATAGTACCTTATATCGGTCAAGTGACTTGTTGTTACCCATTAAACTTGATAAATAGGAGCACTAAATTCAAGTTGGGTTCCCATCACTAACCGATTCTGAGTGGTTTCAGACCCATGTCTCTGGTAGTTGATCCTACTAAGTCTCTCGTCAGAGGCTTAGTCAATGGATCTGCCAAGTTTCCACACGACTTGACATACACTATACTAATGGTACCATTTTCGATTAATTCTCGAACATAGTTATGCCGTAGAACTATGTGTCGAGATTTCCCATTATACACGGCATTGTACACTTTTGACAGTGTGGCCTCACTGTCACAATACATGGGAATCGAGGGAGTTGGTCGAGGCCACAAATGGATATCTGTCAACAGATCTTTAATCCATTCAGCCTCTTTTCCTGCAGTTGCCAAGGCAATGAGTTCGGCTTCCATTGTCGAATGGGCGATACAAGTTTGTTTCTTGCTTGCCCAAGAAACCGCTCCCCCAGATAGAGTATAAATCCACCCACTTGTGGATTTAGAGTCACCTGAGTGATCTATCCAACTGGCATTAAAATATCCCTCTAATATTCCTGGATGTGTAGAGTATGTCAGTTCTAGGTTACTAGTCCTTTTCAAGTAACCTAATACTCTACTAATTGCCTTTCAGTGCTCTGGACCCGGATTGCTAGTATATTGACTTAGTTTACTCACAGCAAAAGCAATATTCGGTCTAGTGCAATGCATTGCATACATCATGCAACCTATAGCAGTAGCATATTCTAGTTGAGCCACTGCTCTTCCAAAGTTTTTATCAAGTTTTACACATGAATCAAAAGGTGTGTTAAACTCCTTTATATTCAAGTGTTGAAACTTTGTCAGTATCTTCTCAATGTAGTGTGATTGACATAAGGAGATTTGTGATCCTGACCTCTTTACTTTTATTCCAAGAATAGTGTCTACTTCTCCTAGATCTTTCATCTTAAAGATAGAAGAGAGGTAGTCCTTTGTTTCAAGGATACCCTCAAGGTTAGTACCGATGATCAACATATCATCTACATAAAGACAGATTACTACAGTGGATCCTTTTGTGCATTTTGAGTAAATGCATCGATCAGCCCCGTTATGTCTGAACCCGAAAGAAGTGATAGTTGTATCAAATCTTTAATGCCACTGTTTAGGCGCTTGTTTCAACCCATATAGAGATTTAACAAGTCTGCATACCTTGTTCTCTTGTCCGGGTATCACAAACCCTTCAGGTTGCTCCAAATAAACTTCTTCGTTTAGATAGCCATTCAAAAAGGTTGTCTTCACATCCATTTGATGAATGTACAGTCCTTTTATAGCTGAGATTGCTATCAGAGTTCGAATATAACTAATTCTAGCAACCGGAGCATAGGTATCGAAATAATCGACACCCTCTTTCTGTCTATATCCTTTAGCCACTAATCTTGCCTTAAAAGCTGATATTGATCCGTCTGGATGCAACTTCCTTTTGAATACCCACTTCGAACCTATGGGTTTCACTCCCTTGGGTAAATCAGCCAATTCCCAAGTTCCATTCCCTATAATGGAATCCATTTCATCGTTTATTGCTTCCTTCCGTAGTGGAGCGTCCCTTGAAGACATGGCTTCTTTAAAAGTCTTAGGATCATCTTCGATGTTTATCGATAAAATGACTTCTCTAGTCACTTTCTTTTGTGTTCCTTCTACTAGGTAGGAGAAGAAATCATCTCCTAGACTTTTCTCTTTTCTTACTCTAGTACTTCTACGTGGTTCGTCAACCTTGTTTGAGGTTTTCGAACTATCATGAAATGTACTAGGAAGATTTGAAACCAAATTTCTCTCAGATTTTTCAGCATCTTCTGAAAACTTGTCTTCAAAGAATTCCACATCCCTGGATTCTACTATTACTCCTGATTCCTTATCCAACAACCTATAAGCCTTGCTATTTCTAGCATATCTCACAAATACGCTTTTAATAGCACGAGCTCCCAGTTTGGATCTTTTAGGGTCAGGAGTCCGATAGTAGGCAATACAACCCCATACTCTAAAGTAGTTCAGGTTGGGTTTTCTACCTTTCCATAGTTCATATGGGCTAGTTGGGATCACACGACTAGTGATCTGGTTGTGAATATGACAAGCGGTCAATAGGGCTTCTCCCCACAGGTTGTTTGGCAGTCCCGTTTGGTTCAACATGCAGTTGACCATTTCAACAAGAGTACGATTCTTTCGTTCCGCCAAACCATTCTGTTGAGGGGTGAACGGTGAGGTGCGTTCATGTTTGATACCATTCTCTTCACAGAAAGTATCAAATTATCTGTTAAAGTATTCCTCGCCTCTATCTGATCGAAGTATTTTGATTTGTTTTTCAAGTTGATTTTCCACTTCAGATTTATAAAGTTTAAAAGCATCAAAAGCTTCGTCTTTTGAATGTAATAAGTAAACGTATAAGTACCGACTGAAGTCATCACAGAATGTAATGAAATACCGTTTACCACCACGGGTAAGTATTCCATTCAATTCACAGATATCAGAATGAATCAACTCTAAAATAGTAGTATCTATTTTAACTGATGGAAAAGGCTTCTTTGTAAACTTTGATTTTACACACGTCTTGCATTTTCCAAAATCTTTGTTGTCAACTTTAATTAATCCTTTATTTTGCATTTTTTTCAATATTTTTAACATTGGTGTGTGTTAGACATTTATGCCATAAAGATATTGAACAAGCAAAGTACTCAAAAGAATTAATTTTATTGGAATCAGAACGAGTTACATCGATAGTAGAAACAAAAACTTCATCAGAAATGGCTAACACATCACTACCCTCACTTGGCCCGACCTCATTCTTATCATCACTCAAGTTCAACCGATACATACCCGACAGGTGTTAGGGCTCGGGGGAAAAGTAGTCGAACAGTTGACCGGATTTCTTGAGAATCATGTAAGTCACTTTCCGAATTGGTATTTCGACCCTATGCCTGGGTTGTACGAAATCCAATATGGGATAAGACTCAAGAACACTCACGTTTTTAGGCACAAAAACGAGAGCAAATTTGCTGGAGAGTATAAATGATTGTTTAAAATCGTGTGTCTAAACATGAGTATATACGGTATATATACTAGTCCCATTCGTAAAATAGGAAATAACGGAAAATGGCAATGATTGTAAATCACTATCAAATATAGTCGATTACAATCAATTTAGCTAAAAAATGGCAATGATTGTAAATCACTATCATTATAGTCGATACAATCAATTTAGCTAAAATTAAGGGCATAAAATAACTGACCATTAAATGTTCAGTAAATGCAAATTTAGTCCAAAAATAGACACCAAGAGCTTCTGGTCCAGAGACGCCCATCAGAGGCTCTGTCGTGCCAAAGAGGCTCAGAGGCTATGATGTGCCTTAAGAGGCTCTGTCGTGCCAACGAGGCTCAGAGGCTCTGACGTGCCTTCAGAGGCTCTGCCATGCCTTCAGAGGTTCTTCCACTTGGATCACCGCTAGGGGCGTTGCCCCTTGACCCCCCACCATTTCATCGTGTTCGGGATCAAACTCGTCTTATAACAAGTGTGCACTCCGCACCACCTAACTTGTACTAGATCATAGTTTGAAACCCATTAGTACTCGTGTTATAACCAATTACACTTAAATGCTTGGTGACACTAAAATCACCAACAATCCTCCCCCATTTTAGTGTAACCCATGAAATAATACATTTAAATTAAACAAACCAAACTTGCACATAAATGAAAATATCGAAACGATTGAATTTCCACATTAGTATTTTACACATTCCAAATATTCGAGAATCAAGGTGTCCCAAGGATTGAACCCATCAACTCATTTGAATACCTGAAGATAAAATACATACAAATTTCTTATATGTCCAGCAAATTAAAACTTGACACAATTATAAATCCGTGTGTCATAATCCTCTCATGATTGTATAAAGGCCAAGTCCCAACCTTTTGAAATGCGGCTACACTTCACAATCACATAGGTAATTCATTTACTTCGTGTACCTGCAAATACACTTTATCAAAGGAATTATTAAGAAGATAAACTTCACCCTAACCACTGCAGGACTGAATACATACCTGGGATGATTCAACTTGTGTTCCAATTTATAAGTGTGAGCTTTCCACATTGAATTCAACTTCTAATGTCATATTAGAAGGGAATTGGGTGCCTCACCTTTATAAATTTATAAGGACTTTAATCCCATCCCAATCGCAGACTTGTGCACTAAGTCTCTTGTCAGACCTTTAGTTAAATGATCTGCCAAATTTTGTTGCGTTCTAATAAACTCAACGAAGATTACACCATTCATGATTAATTCTCTAATCATACTATGTCTAACACCAGGTGTCTAGACTTACCATTGTAAACTTGGCTATAAGCCTTAGCCAAAGTGGTTGTACTGTCACAATGGATTGAAATAGGTGCAATTGGCTTTGGCCACAATGGAATCTCATGAATTAAATTCCTTAGCCACTCCGCCTCATTACCGGCGGCGGCTAGTGCAACAAACTCAGATTCCATTATTGAGTTTGTAATACAATTTTGCTTTTTAGATGCCCAAGAGATGACACCTCCTCCAAGCAAAAATACCCAACCACTAGTTGAGGAATGATCCTCCATGTTGGATATCCAACTTGCATCCGAATAACCTTCTAAAACCGAAGGATATCCTAAATAACTCAAACCATAATCCATGGTTCCCTTGATATATTTGAATACTCTTTGAACCGCTTGCCAATGTTGAGTACTAGGATTACTAGTATACCGGCTCAATCGTCCCACGGCATAAGCTATATCGGGTCTGGTGCTTGTCATGGCGTACATCAAACTACCAATGGCCTTAGAGTATTCAAGTTGTGAAATAGCCTTGCCCGTATTAGGCATTAATTTCACACTTGGATCCATGGGAGTGCTTACGGGAGAACACTCACGGTAATTAAACTTATTGAGAATTTTCTCAATATAATGCGATTGTGTCATAACAATCCCTTTGTTAACCCGTTTAATCCTTATACCAAGGATTACATCATCCTCTCCCATGTCTTTCATGGAAAATTTAGATGACAACAATTTCTTAGTCTCATCTACATGATTTTGGTCAGTTCCAAAAATTAACATGTCATCTACATACAAGCAGATGATCACACCCGCACCAGTAGCATCAAATCTACTATAAACACATTTGTCACATTGGTTTAAAGAAAACCCACATGACAAAATGACTTCATCAAACTTTTGATGCCATTGTTTAGGTGCTTGCTTCAACCCATACAAGGATTTCACAAGTTTACACACCTTATGTTCGTTTCCGGGCATAACGAAACCTTCCGGTTGTTTCATGTAAACTTCCTCTTGAAGATCACCATTCAAGAAGGCAGTTTTAACATCCATTTGATGGATAATCAGATTGAGTATTGCCGACAAGGCGATTAACAATCTAATAGTCGAAATACGTGCCACCGGAGCATACGTATCGAAATAGTCAATACCGGGTTTTTGCCGAAACCCTTGAATTACTAACCGGGCCTTAAATTTATCAATCGTCCCATAAACTTTCATCTTCTTTTTGAAGATCCATTTGCATCCAAGTGGTTTAGAACCTGGAGGCAAATCCGATAACTCCTAAGTGTTATTCTCAAGAATTGATGATATTTCGTCATCAATTGCTTCCTTCCAAAAGGCGACATCTCGAGACTCCATCGCTTCTTTGAAAGTCTTTGGGTGTGACAACCGTCCAATAATCAGAATTTTAAGGTTAGCATTCTTTGACTTATTAGGATCTAATCATAAAGTTAAATTCTTTAGTATTTAACCCGATTGATTAGATTAGAATTTTACCCGAAAAATTTCAGTAGTTGCGTAGAATACCCGGTGCGGACTGATAACTGACCATTACATCTCAGAAATGCCAAAAATTATGTTGGAAGTCTAAAATACATAAAATAATAGGATTCCTTTATTTTCAAAATAAAATATATTTATTAATTTATAAAATTCATTTTTTTAGCATAAACTAAGAATTGAGGGTTACGATTCTCAAATTTATCTGATTATTTAATTAAGTTTACATCATAATTATAATTTTAATATAATAAAAATTAATTTTGATGAGTCATGGGCCACATGGCCGAAAATCATGACCCTTCCTCTTTTATTTTTAAATTAAAAACCATTTGAGAGATGGTTAATTTCATTTTCAAACTCCTAATCAACCCCTCATCTCCCTCTCCTCTCTTCTCCTTCCTCCCAATCGGCCACCACACACCACCACCGATTTTCAGAAAATATTCAAGGAAAAATCAAGATTTTGACACCCTATTACATCAAGAATACAAGTTTGTATCTCCTTTTGTGAAGGTAATCATCTTTATCCTTATTATTTAAGTTTATTTTCAAAGAAATTATATGTTTTTCATCATTTCATGTAATGGTTGTATAATCCTATTCTTGGAAGTGAAATGGGATGCATTTGGTGAAATACACATTTGCAAAGTAAAACCATTGAATGAGCTTCCAATAAAATTTGGAATTTAAGTGTGATTTTTGAGATTTTTATCAAAATATCAATCTTATGAAATGTGGTATTATGACCCACGAAATTTTGATGTTATTGGATTGAAAATTTTGTATTTACAACAATTTTTTAGTGTAAAGAAACTCTTAGGATGAGATTGTTCAAATCTCATATGATTAAGAGCATCTAATGTAGTGTAATATCACTTATTTAGTGATTTTGATGTCATGCATGGGATTGGATGAGCACTTTAGTTGCTATGAATTCATGATGCATATTTGTGTTATTAGAATCTTTGCATAGTGATTTAGGATGTGAGGCCATGAGTTATTAATGAAAACCATGCCAAATGATCATCATAATATGTTAATACATGATTCATTTTGTCAAACAGCTTGTTGTCAAGGATTTTACATCCACTTTCAAGCTTTATAAATCTGTACTTGCTCCTTAAAAACTTGGGCTTTTTGTTACCAAACTTTAATTTAAGATATTAGTTATTCAAAGAATCAAGAATCACTCAAAATTATGGAGTTTTGGTCATCCATTTGTATTTTAGAAGAAAGTAGTGCAATCTGTCCAGAAATGACAGATTGGTACACTCAACTTCCAAAGGCCATAACTCTTCCATAATTCTTCCAAATTGAGTGAATCTTTTTCCGTATGTTAAGTTTTTGAGTTAGCTTTGCAGTCATATATGAATCTTTGTGTAATTTTGAGTTTTGGTATCCCAAATACATGCTACAACAGAAGTGTGCATATGACCCAAAAATCAGTGACCTACTGATTTGTGGGAATAAATTGGGGTATCAAAACATCTCCAAAATTTATGAAATTTTGACTAAATGTTCTTAACTCAGTATATTAGTTCCTATAAAAATTTGGTTATCTTTGATATTTGGGAAGAGTTATTTTGAAGTTCATTTTGTAATCACAAATTTTGGACATAAAGTGTTGAATCCAGAAAGTTGATCTTAAAACCTTAAAGATTTATGTTTTGGTGGTCATTTTTGATATTCTAATCCTAGATTTCTATTTTAGACAACAAAATAAACATAAAGGCATATATATTGAGATGTAGGAATGGTTAAGTTAGGATTATAGATGGATGATTGACATTTTGGTATTCCTTTATGCAAAATTACTCTATAGGGATAAAGGTTCCGGGCTAGAGAATTGCATTGTCTTATTTCTTAGCATCATCATCATCCGAGGTGAGTAATCACAACCCCTATTTTACTGTTTCTAATTGAATTTGGGGAAAAAGCATGTTAAAGTGTTTATTTTAATAATTCACGAGATTGCTTAAATACGATTGTTATAAATAATTTTGGTAGCTTTGATTATAAAGCGTTTGGTTTTGGATATTATATGACATATATGCAAAAATGGTATGTTGCTTTAAGTCCCCGGCTGACTCTACTAGTTAACTCATAAAGGAGCCTATAGTTTTAGTGGATAGCGCTATTTGGTGTGACAAACCCACCTTATACTGACGGGTAAAGGTGCACTAATTCTAGAGAAGTAGGGACTATCCATGTGATTCATAGCCACGTCGGTAGTTCTTTTTGGGGCATGTTTATTGTTAGGGATGGTCTAGTAGAGGTCCAACATACAAATGTATTGGTTATTTTGAAGGCATAATTTATGTCATATAATTTAAATATTGTTACTCGTGAATTAATGGTTTTGAAGTTTGGATTAATAATTTGATTTACGTATGATAACTTGCATATAAATTGGTTTTGTGCATATTTTAAACCTGTGAACTCACCAACTCTTGTAGTTGACCCTTTTTACTTAAACATGCTTTTCAGGAAACAAGAAGGTTACGGGAAATGTTTAAGACTTTAGAATGATGTTACCGCATACATTAACATTTAGTAGTGACTTTTGTAATCAAACTTTTGGATGTATTAAGTTTGTTTATTTTTGTGAACCTGATGTAATCTTTGGTTGAAATGTACGGTGGTATTTTATCATTTCCTAGAGCTATGTTTATCGAACTGTTATACTCCGTGTTTCCGCTTTAGCGGGGTGTGACATTGGGTCATCCTCAATATTGTAACAATAAAAGTATTGAAGCCCAAGCTCATCCCTTGAACCTTCCACCAATTCGGGACCGAAATTTTTGGCAATTCGACCTCTTTGGCTTCTCCGGACCTGCTGTGTTTCTGGACTTGAAACACCATCCAAACTTTATGGATTTTGCACTTTATTGGTGCTAGGAAACAGGTCCTTAGGCCTTTGCATTGATGAAAATTGCATCTCATCAAAATTCGCATCACGCGACTCGATTACGGTGTTAATCGACACCGAATCATTAGGCTCGATAACGTAGAACCTATAAGCCTTGGAATTTTCTGCATATCCAATGAATATACAATCAATTCCACGTTCACTCAAAGTTTTCCTTTTGGGTTCGGGTAGTTTTACAACAACCCGACAACCCCAAATTCGAAAATAATTCAAATTCAGAGTTTTCTTGAACCAAAGTTCATATGGGGTTCTTTTGTTCCTTTTATTTGGAACTCTATTCAAAACATAACAGGTCGTTAACATGGCCTCTACCCAAAATCCCTCACTCAATCCCGAGTAAGAAAGCATCGAGTTTACCATTTCCATTAAAACTCGATTTTTACGTTCGGAAACCCCGTTTTGTTGAGGTGTGTATGGTGTCGTTGTTTCATGGATGATACCAACTGATTGAAAATATTGGGGATCCATATATTCCCCTCCACGATCAGTTCTAAGACATTTAATCGAATTACCCAATTGTAGTTCGACTTCGGTTTTGTAAATTTTAAACTTTTCTAAGGCTTCATCTTTTGTATGCAAAAGATATACATAACAAAACCGAGTATTGTCGTCAATAAAAGTGACAACATACTTCTTATTTCCCAAGGAAGGAGTGGAGTGGAAATCACACAGATCACTGTGTACAAGCTCCAAAACATCCGTATTCCGTTTAACGTTCGGAAAAAGGTTGTTTTGTAACTTTTGTGAGCATGCAAGTTTGGCACCTCTCCGCATTAATGTCAAAGGCTGAAATTAATCCATCTTTTGACATTTCATGCATCCTTCTAAAATTCACATGCCCCAATCTAGCATGTCATAACATTGAATCAACAATTTTAGAAGAAGACGATGACGATATAAAAGCAGAATTTCCAGAACATAAAATTTTATTAACCACATTTAAGCGAAACATGCGATCACACAAATAACCAAAACCAATAAAATTGCCACCTCGAGATAGGATAAACCTATTCGATTCAAATACTTGTTTAAATCCAAGATTATCCAAACAACTACCACTTACTAAGTTCTTACGAATTCTAGGCACAAACAAAACATCAAACAATTTAAGTGTATTTCCAGAAGAAAATTCTAAATTAACTACTCCAACTCCACAAACTTGTGCACTCGACTCGTTTCCCATATTCAACACCAAACCGTCTTCAACCGGTGTCAATTTCTCGAACCACCGACGATCCTTGCAAATATGGCTTGTCGCTCCCGAGTTGATCCACCATGCACAATCATCATCCTGCACATAGAATGACTCGGGTATGAGTGAAACATAATTCTGGACAGAATTATCAAAGTTAGTCAAAAACTGACCTCCTTTCACTTGATCGCGATCATTAGACCCCGATCCACTTCCACTCGAACCAGCACCATTATTGTTCAACTTCACCCGGAAATCACGTTTGTGATGACCCACCTTGTTGCATCTCCAACACACCAAATCCTTTTTCTTTTTAACGGATTTGTTGGGTCCATCAAACTTACGTTTCTTGCCTTTTCCGTTGTTGTTGGAGTGGGCTTTCTTCTCCTCAACCATGTGAACAGAGGGCTGTCCAGATTCAACTTTCCCCTTGGATTTGTCATTTTCTTGCACCCGAAGAGATTCTTCGATGCGCAAATGACTCCCAAGTTGAACCAATGACAGTTCCTCTTTTTGATGTTTCAAGTTATGCTTAAAATCTTTCCAAGAAGATGGTAGTTTGTCAATCACACTCGACACAACAATAGATTCACCCATATGCATGTTGTGTAGTGTAAATTGACCCAAGCTACGAAGGATTTCATTATATTGTTCCATTACGGGCCTCGAGTCTACCATTTTATAACTGTTAAAATCGCTAACCAATAACTTCTTACTAGAAGCATCTTCAGCGATGTACTTGGACTCGAGGGAATCCCATAATTCCTTCGCACTTGCCACGTTTTGGTAGATATCAAAAAGGGAATCGCACATACCGTTTAAGATGTGTCCTCTGCAGATATAGTCATCATTCTCCCACTTGCTCCTTCTCCTTGTGTACTCCAGCGTCTCATCCTCCATCACTTCTGGCATGGGTGTACTCAGCACATACACTACCTTCAGAGCGGTCAACAGAAAGTGCATCTTTTTTTGTCAACGTCTGAAGTCAGTGCCTTCAAACTTCTTCAGCTTTCCAAACTTTGATGTCATCTCTTTCACAGAATCGGCCATGATCGACATGTCGAGATACCAATTCGATTGTTAGGGCTCGGGGGAAAAGTAGTCGAACAGTTGACCGGATTTCTTGAGAATCGTGTAAGTCACTTTCCGAATTGGTATTTCGACCCTATGCCTGGGTTGCACGAAATCCAATATGGGATAAGACTCAAGAACACTCACGTTTTTAGTCACAAAAACGAGAGAAAATTTGCTGGAGAGTATAAATGATTGTTTAAAATCGTGTGTCTAAAACATAAGTATATACGGTATATATACTAGTCCCATTCGTAAAATAGGAAATAACGGAAAATGGCAATGATAATCACTATCAAATATAGTCGATTACAATCAATTTAGCTAAAAAATGACAATGATTGTAAATCACTATCATTATAGTCGATACAATCAATTTAGCTAAAATTAAGGGCAGAAAATAACTGACCATTAAATGTTCAGTAAATGCAGATTTAGTCCAAAAATATACACCAAGAGCTTCTGGTCCAGAGACGCCCATCAGAGGCTCTGTCGTGCCAAAGAGGCTCAGAGGCTCTGATGTGCCTTAAGAGGCTCTGACGTACCAAAGAGGCTCAGAGGCTCTGCCATGTCTTAAGAGGCTATGTCGTGCCTTAAGAGGCTCTGTCGAGCCTTAAGAGGTTTTGTCGTGCCAACGAGGCTCAGAGGCTCTGATCTGCCTTCAGAGGCTCTGCCACTTGGATCACCGCTAGGGGCGTTGCCCCTTGACCCCCTGTCATTTCATCGTGTCCGGGATCAAACTCGTCTTATAACAAGTGTGCACTCCGCACCACCTAACTTGTATTAGATCATAGTTTGAAACCCATTAGTACTCGTGTTATAACCAATTACACTTAAATGCCTGGTGACACTAAAATCACCAACAACAGGTTGTATCCTTTTCCTATGAATGTCTTCCGTTTGTAAATCAATAGCTTTCTTGCCTCGATGTTGATACCAAACCCATGTTCATTGAGTTTGTTCCCATAAACGAGCCACTTATTGATGGAAGGAACGTGAAGAAGATTCCTCAAAGTGACAGTCTTCCCGGAAGTGAACTTAAGTAGCACCGTACCCATTCCCGCAACATCGGCCTTGCCGTTGTTCGCCACGATTACCTGTTTTTCTTCTCGAACAGGGCCATATTCAACAAACTTGGACCGAGAGTTACACACATGAACTGTAGCTCCCGTGTCCAAATACCAACCTCCTCTACTAGCAGTGATTCTGGTAGCTGCCTCCGAGATCATATCGATCTCCTCCATATGCAAGTTTGCAACAAGATTCTGGATTCCTTCAACAGAGTTGGCTACTGGCGGTCCGGATTTCCTTTCCTTGCATTCTCGGGCATAGTGTCTCGTCTCACCGCAGACGTGACATTTCCCGGTTCTTTTGAATTGTTGCGCAGGTTTGGATTGTTGTCCGGATCTTTTAAAGCTCTTCTTTTGTGGACCCAGATTCCACTTCTTAAAGCCTCCAACGTTTCCCTTTCCTTTGGTGTTGCCAGCCTTCACGCTGTTTGCACCACCCATCACAGACTTGCCTCTTTTTTCCCGATTTCTAGTCTCTTCTTCGATCCTTATGTGTTTTAGCAGGTCATCCAAAGAATAGTCTTCAGACTTGTGCATCATTCTTTTTGAGAAATCTTTCCAAGATGGGGGTAATTTTTCAAGCTCGGTTATTCTTGCCCTATCCGGTTCTTTTCCCTTTTCGGGAATCGGATCATCAGGGAATAGGCGGGAGGTTTGGGTCCAACACATGATAAAGCTTAATAACCATTAGTAAAAACTTGATCTTTTCGGCCCATCGGGTGTAGTGGCACTCGTCGAATCGTTGGAAGAGTTTCCGAAGTCCATAACAAAACCTTTAAGATTGTTGAATTTTATAAGTAGAAATTCAATATTATCACAAGATGAATATAAAAAACAGCAACTTTATTGGTAAAGATCCAAACTTTATTTATAAAGTATTAAACTTTTATAATAAAGATCAACAATTACTTAATAAAACAGATTTATAATTATTATAATGTGAACCTAATAACGAATCTATCCTTCGCGATAGATCGTTTAGAAGAAGGGGTAGAAGATAGATTGTCCACTCTAGTGGACGAAAAATAAAACAATGCAGAAATCGTAGAACACCAACCTGTGTGGAAGATTAGCAGCAACGATGAACCAGACTGTTTAGAAGATGATCAACAACAAGTAACCAAACTGCACGGTTTATTCTAAACCTGTCCTTAAAGGTTTTGGCGACACTTTATGAAGCTGTGAGTCTACAATTGCTTAGCCCAGGATTTGATGTAGTATTAGTCGAATACTAACAGCTATAGTATTGGCTGTTTAATGCAAAGCTTGACAGAAAATTAGTAGAAAGAAGAACTGTTCTGTGATGAACAGTTCGTGAGACAGAGTGCAAAGATCGAGAGAGAGATAGCAGAGAGCAGATCGTTTCTTTGAGAGAGGGCAGATTGATTTTCAGTGTGTTTAATCAATAACAACAACCCTCTATTTATACTTGAAGATATAGAGAATAATCTGAGAATATTCTCTAAACTCCTCCCCAAGAATCGGGATTGGAGTTGGAGTAGCAACAATAAATCCACGTTTTTTAATGTTCAAAAACCGAGAATTTATTTGAAAAATTGGATCTTTATCTGCTTAAAAGAATTATCAGCTGGAAAAATAATTATCTGCTTAATTAATTATACATCTCGATCAACTCGGAGCTCGGGGCGAGGCTCCTCAGCTATGATGCGAGCGTGCGAAGTGCGCGTCCTTTCGCGAGAACCGCGCCCACGGCCACGCGTGCGTGCGTTGCACTTCTTTGAGACCCCCACCATAAGCCCATCATTTTACTCAAGACCCACTTGAGAGTCTAGGCTTATAAACTCAAGCTTCTTTTGTATTTCTACCAATGTAGGATGGAAACATTCCAACCTCACACTCAAATTTCCAACAATAACAACATAAAACATTTAAGATTTATATGCTTATGTTATTTGTTGTTACTATATTCACAACCCTCAAGAATGCTGAACAGAACAGGTATAAGCATCTCCAACAATTACGATGTAATTTTTTTTATAATAGAGTATGAAAAGTCAAAGTTTATAAAAAAATTACATTCAATTTCAACTATTACTCTATTTTAGCAATGTTAACATTAATTATATTAATAAACATTTATAACATTTTATAAAATATTATTTATCTATCTTGCACATTTAACTTCAATACCTTATATTGGTGAACAATAATTAAAATATCATTTGTCTCTCTTCTATAAAGTTTTTGAGATTTCTACAAATTTGAAGATTTCCACCTTATTTATCCTCTCTTCTATATTTTAGCATACCATGCATTTAGCATGGCTATTGGAACCAAACAAAAAAAAAATCCTAAATCTTCAAAATTTTCTATTTTAACATAGTTGTTGGAGATACAATTGGTTATTTAAAAAGTGTAATAATTACACATTCATAAAATTGCATGTCATTTTGATTACGAACATTTATTTCAAGATGGAGGGAGTATGTTATGTAGGATATGTTTATTAGTAGCTTAGGGGCTGTTTGTTTACCTCTTAATAGTTCCATTAAGAGGCAACATCTGAATCGTTAAGAGGTGAATCTTGTTTGGTAAAAAAAATATATCTCTTAATGGTTCCAAAATCCTCTAAATGATTTTGTATCTTGGGTTTCCCTTAACCATTAAGAGTCCTGATTTCATTATGAACAATTACTAAACAACCATATTTCATTTTGCACTATATCACAAGAGCCTTTTAGTCATTCCGACCACATAATCATTCTGCACTAAACCATTCAGCAACTACCAAACAACCCCTTAATTAAACTCACAACTTATTCGTCTAACTATATGTGATTGTTTGGTAGTGACTTAATGATATAAAAAATGACTTATTCAGTAAGTTTATAAAGGGTGGACATTATACATAAAGCCAATTTTTTTTCCAAATATGTCCATCCCAATTTAAAAACACGACCATTTATGAAAAAAAAAATTCAGTCTATACAGATAGGTTAATCCATACAGATAGTTTCATTCATATATGACTTAATGAAAAACTAACCAAATACCCCCCTAATGATACATCTTACATGGTAGCTCATAGAATATGTTAATGCTAATCTATACTATATTATAAAAACGACATAAAAAACTCTTAATTACAACATTTTAAGCACAAGGTATAACTAATTAAAGTCAATTACTTAATTTACAATTTCTTAATGTTTTGGTACAACCTTTCCAAGCACAGTATCTCACATAATCATCTATTTGTGGAATGGATACTCATTTATTAATATAAATATTTGTTTTTTTTTTGTGGAGGATTTTATAAAATATATTTTATATTAGCATAATCTATTTTTAAATGTAGATTTTACATTTAAATCTATCTATACTATATTATAAAAACGACATAAAAAACTCTTAATTACAACATTTTAAGCACAAGGTATAACTAATTAAAGCCGATTACTTAATTTACAAGTTCTTAATGCTTTGGTACAACCTTTCCAAGCACAGTATCTCACATAATCATCTATCTGTGGAATGAATACTCATTTATTAATATAAATATTTGTTTTTTTTTTGTGGAGGATTTTATAAAATAGATTTTATATTAGCATAATCTATTTTAAATGTAGATTTTACATTTAAATCTATCTATACTATATTATAAAAACGACATAAAAAACTCTTAATTACAACATTTTAAGCACAAGGTATAACTAATTAAAGCCAATTACTTAATTCATGGACGGAGCTACCATGGTGGCATGAGTGGCACGTGCTACCGTATCTTTTCTCCGACGAAGGGTAAGATTTTTAGGTTCGTGAAAGGTGCAACCATATCGTTTTGGAAGGTGCTACCGTATTATTTTGAAAACTTCAAGAAGGTGCAACCGTAACTTGTAATCAACCAAAAAAAGCCTTTTGAAATCAACCAAAAAACCGAATAAAACTCCTGATATCAACCAAAAAAACCGAAAAAAATCCCTCGAAATCAATAAAAAGATTAAAAATTCGTCGAAATTAAGCAAAAAACTTTAAAAATTCCTAGAAATGGTGGAATTAGGCCAAAAAAAACACATCAAACAATGTTTAACGTCGGTAAAAAGATGAAGACACGTCGATAAAACCGTGTTTTTTGTAAATTTTTTTGTCTATATTATGTGGTGCCACCGTATAAAAAAATTTATGGGTCCGTCCCTGACTTAATTTACAATTTCTTAATGCTTTGGTACAACCTTTCCAAGCACAGTATCTCACATAATCATCTATTTGTGGAATGAATACTCATTTATTAATATAAATATTTGTTTTTTTTTTGTGGAGGATTTTATAAAATAGATTTTATATTAGCATAATCTATTTTAAATATAGATTTTACATTTAAATCTATATTAATGAGATGTAATATAAAATCTTTTTTCTTTTGTATTTTTTTATATTACATCTCATAATGATTTTTCCATATTTTATTTTATAAAATCTTTTTACATAATGAGATGTAATATAAACTCTTTTTTCTTCCGTATTTTTTTTACTAATATAAAATCTATTTTATTTTATAAAATCTACACGTATTTTATATTAGCATAATATAAAATCTACACGTATTTTTTTGCTAATATAAAATCTATTTTATTTTATAAAATCTACACGTATTTTATATTAGCATAATATAAAATCTACACGTTTTTTTTTTGCTAATATAAAATCTATCTATACTATATTATAAAAACAACATAAAAAACTCTTAATTACAACATTTTAAGTACAAAGTATAACTAATTAAAGTCAATTACTTAATTTACAATTTCTTAATGCTTTGATACAACATTTCCAAGTACAATATCTCACATAATCATCTATTTGTGGAATGAATACTTATTTATTAATATAAATAATTTTTTTTGGTGGAGGATTTTATAAAATAGATTTTATATTAGCATAATCTATTTTAAATGTAGATTTTACATTTAAATCTATATTAATGAGATGTAATATAAAAGCTTTTTTCTTCCGTATTTTTTTATATTACATCTCATAATGATTTTTCCATATTTTATTTTATAAAATCTTTTTACATAATGAGATGTAATATAAAGTCTTTTTTCTTCCGTATTTTTTTTGATAATATAAAATCTAATAAATTAAAAGAAGAAAAAAAGAAGGTTGATATGAATAAAAAAGGGGAGGCTAAATGCACTTTTCATTTTGCTAAATGCATCAAATGATTGCAAAAAATCATTTGGTTTTTTTTGTTTTTTGTCTTTTAGTTGTCTTTTTTTATTATATATTTTTGTTTTGATTTAAAAATAAATAAATATTTATAAATATAAATATTACTAATTTTTTTAATTATATAATTATAAAAATAAAACATAAATATTGCGATTTAATAATTATAAAAATAAAACATAAATATTGCAATTTAACATATAAATAGAACATAAAATAATTTATATTACATTCGATTATTCTAAAATAACATTATCCGTAGTACAATTAACACGTAAAAGCTTAATGTACTTCTTTATTCACTCTGAATACGGGGTAGCCCATCCAGCAGCACACCGATAACTGTGATGGAAAAAAAGTGATACAATTTGCCGAAACGGATATCCTTCTTCCATATCTAATTTGACATAATGGAAGACGGATATCCTTCTTCCGTCTAAGGTGTCTTTCACTTGTAAAAGACGGGTCAACATGAGTCGGAAATGAGGGATCAACATGAGTTTTTCTGAAAAGCTTATCCTTCAACGAGGGTCGCCCACGAGTAGTCTTGTTAACAACAGGTTCACGAACCGATGTTTTTGATCCACTGCCTATCTCTTTTAGCTTCCTCAGTAAACTGAACTTACCAGATCTCGATTGCTTGTTAAATTCCTCAGTAAACATTTGGACTTCAGCTTCACAACCTACGTCATCATCTTGTAAATATTTGCACGGTGATAAATCAAGCGTCGTCCAAAATACATCAATTGAATCAATTGGGATAGGATGACCTTCGTTCAAGTATTGCATTTGTTCGTGAGCACATGGCAGCCCATAACTTGTACGTAGTAGACAACTACAATTTTCAGAAAATAAGCCAACAGATTGAGCTCGCTCATACTCTTGGAATATTATGTTTAATGCATAATGTGAAACAAAACCACACAATTGTTGGAAGTGTGGTATGCGATGACGATGTTTCGTGACACTTTTGCTCGCTTGGATACTTGCTTTAATTTCTGTATCTTGTGACTGAATGAGTTGATTGATTTTGCTCATAAATGTCGGTAGACTTGATTGCGCTGAATCCAAGTAAGTTTTCAACTTGGAATGTTGACTCTCCACTCTGTTACTTGTCTGATTTCCAAAGTGGAGAAATCTGTCAGTCCAAACAGATACAAACATTTCTTTATATGATTTCAACCATGTGTCATTCAGATAAGCAAAAATACCTGAAAATTAGAACAATTTAACTTTTTTAGTAATTGTTAAACTTAATTGTAACATTTACTTATAATAATATATTAAGGCGTACCTGGATAGCTTCGTAATACTGCTTCAAGTTGTGATAAATGAAACATGTATGTTTCATCTGTTACCGAGTCAACCAATGTCACTCATGCATTGTAAAATGAACCCCAGTCATGATTTGATGTTATTACTGGTCTACAATTTTTCATAATACTTTGGAAGATGTGCCATCTACAAAGTAATCTTTTAGCATCAGGAAATACAATACTGCATGCTTTCACCAGTGCCAAATCTCTGTCTGTGACGATTTGGTCATATAACTAGAGAGCAAATCTAGAGAGAGAGAGAGAGATAGATAGAGAGAGAGAGAGATGAAAAAGATTTCAATCTAACATATCATATATATAGAGAGTAAATTACAGATTTGGTCCCTAACGTTTGGCGTTTGTTACGGAATTGGTCTCTAAAAGAAAAATACATTTTACAAAGTTATAATAAAATGTAATTGTTACAAAAAGAAAAATACATTTTACAAAGTTATAATAAAATCAAAAGTTACAAATTTATAAAATCAAAAAAAAATATATATATGTATATATATAATTATAATAATAGGTTAAAAGATATATATATATATATATATATATAACTTTATAAAATCAAAACATATATATATATATATAAATACATTTTATAAATTTATAAAATCAAAATATATATATATATGATATATGTATATATATAAAGATAATAATATATATATATATATATAATATACCTCTAATAATAATAATAATAATAATATATAAATATGACACTTAAATGATTGGATCGGAAAACATTGCAGTACTATTTGCACCTTTTTTGTGCAAATAGCACCCCCCATAAAAAATAAAAAATAATGAGATACACTAATAAATTATCGTATTTTTTAAAATAAAAATACTCCGCAATACTTTCCAAATTAACCAAGTGTAAAGAAAATAAAATAGAAACGATGTAGATATAAAAATATTTTTCCATATTTTTAATATATTTACATTTAAATGTAAAATCGAAAATGAAAATAAAATATTTTAAAATATTTTCTACATTCACTATAAATATATATAGTTTCTCAATGTAGAAAATGAAAATAAAATATTTTAAAATATTTTTTACATTCACTATAAATTTATATAGCTTCTCTATGTATCATCCGAGTACAAGAAGAAGACGAACGGTCGGGTGTCAATGGCGGAACCTGCAACTGTACAAAAGGTATTCCACTATATTTTTGTTTCTTTGAAAAACTACTTTTTTATATTTTATTTTATTTACTGAGGATTTGTTTATATTTTTCGAAACCCACAATCATATTTTTCGAAGTAGGGGAATAAGATATATATACATATCTTTATTTTTATCGACTAATACTATGAGGTCTTGAAGTCAATAGTCAGATAAATTTTCAAGTGGTACTGAGTGAATTTGAACTATACCAGTTGAGTTGTCGGTTACAAAAGATATAAATCATTTATTTTCTTTGTCATATTTGATGTGGGTTGAATGTTGTTAATTAATCTACAGATTTATACGTTCAAAGTGATTGTCAAGTGTTGTCGAGGAGGTTTCAAAAAAATTGCAAAATATGTAAAAACGCATGTTCATATTTATAATTATTTCAATAATAGTGATATGTTGTGAGACATGTCGTTTGAGTTTTAAATAATATAATACAAAACTATTACCAATATTATTGCACAAACTCATAACAACAATTAAACGATTAAGAATATATGCAAGTTAACCACTTATGAAAATACATTCTTTTTTCACATTGTATTTCATTAACTGTTAACAGAGAAATTACGTTTCATTTTAACTCGGTTCAATATTCCAACAAAAAAATTTTCCTCTCGTGCAATGCACGGACCCAACACTAGGGTAATATGATATTTGTTGACACATAAATTAGATTAAAACTTTTATTATTATTATTATTATTTATTATAAAATAACATTTGTTTAAGATTTTTATTATACATGTTTGGTCGATTTTTTTCACACGCTTCGAGCATATAAAATATCACGATACGAGTATATGCATTGATTGGCTGAAATGGGGTTCACGTAATTGATTTTCGCCAATATACTAGAAAATCATTATTAACGAACAAAAAATATAATATCTTGTCATATTGCACAAAATAATAAAAATTTTATTGTTTGTTGTTGCTTCATTTTTTTGTTGCTCAGTTAGGTGCGGTTTGTTTTTTAAGGTGTCTAAAGTCTGAAGTCTTATTTTAATTATGATTAATAAGAGGTGGTGTATAAAAAGATATGAATGATTCAGAATTAAGGTAACATTTGGTACGCAGACAAAATTGGACGGGACTGAACATGACAGAACTGGACTAGACAGGACAAAAGGCTAGGACATGACTGGACTGGACAAGACAAATGATTGTCTTGTGTTTGGTACGACTAGGACTAGATAGGACAGAACTGGACAAGTTTCCCTAAAAGTTGTTTGATAATTTTATATATCATATAATAGTTATAAATAACACAAATAAAGTATATTTTTAAATAATTTAATTAAAAAACATTATTAATTTTTTTACACAATTTTCATACATATAAATATATACAAAAACAATAGTAGAAAATTTGAATGAAGAATCTGAAATAATTGATGGTAGTTCGAAAAAATCCGATTCGTATAAAAAACATAATACTTGATTCAATTTGAAAGATCTTAATGAATTGGTGGATGCATAGTTGCAGCGACAAGTAAAGATAAAAGACGATGGGTGACCGGTGAAAGACGATAGTTGTGAAGAAGGTGAAAAATAGTAATAAAGGTAGTGGTGGTGGCGATGCACAGTGGTAATAGAGGTTATTGTAGTGGAGGAAGAGACGGAGGTTACCAACGATGGTTGGCGGTGAGTGTCGGTGACGACGACGACAATGGGTGGTGGTAATTGGTGGAGGTGGCGATAAGCGGTGGTGGTGGAGGAAGTTGTTGTAGTAGTGAAGGAAGAGGTGGAAGTGGTCGACAATGGTTGGTGGTACCTACCGGTGGTCGTCAATGGTGGTGGCGACAATAGGTGGTGGTGATCAGTGTTAGTGGAGGTGGTCGACGATGGTAGTGTTGGTGGCGATGACCGATGGTTGTGGAGGTGGTGGAGGAGGTTATTATGGTGGAGAAATAGGTAGAGGTGGCCGACGGTGGTTGGCGGTGGCTACTAGTGGCCGCCGATGGTGGTAGTAGCGACGATTGGTAGTGGTGACCCTTAAGACTAATATCATATTATGATTATATATCAAATGGCGGTAAATCAGTTATTTTTAGTTTCTGTCTCATTTCTGTCCCATGTTGTCCCACCTTTTTGTCCCACCCTGTCCAGTCTTTGTCTCTGTCCCATGTCGCGCCAAACATGGGACAGTTAACTTTTGTCTTGTCCCATGTCACGCCAAACATGGGACATTGAATTTTTGTCCCGTCCTGTCCCACACAGCCTGCAAACCAAACGCACCCTAAGAGTCATTAAGAGTTTTTTTTAAAAAACAAACAACCCCTTAGTCTCTTGTTACTCGTCGTCTTTCTTTCGTTCGTTTGAATTTTATCTGATTATTATACATCATGTTGTAGCAGTCGACGCTGTAGTTTCACTAGTTCATATGAAAAATATACATTTGCATAAACAATAGAAATTAACCCAAGATAATTAACCACTTGGGTTGTAGCGCACTGGTAAAACCTTTGGGGGCTGTAGTGGAAAATCTCATCTATCTAGGGTTCAAATCCAGGCGCTGCCAAAGCCCTTGTGGCCATGGAGGTTCACCTGCGATGACTCCAGGTCATTCGTGGTCGCCCAGGATTAGTCGGTACGCGTAAACTGGCCCAGAAACCCATGGTTAAAAAAAAAACCCAAAATAATTTTGGTTGCTCTCATACTAAAGAATAGGGTAAATTACGTTTTTTGTTCCCATGGTTTCTTAAGTATTGTGACTTTCGTTCATGTAGTTTAGGAATTGCAGATTCGTTCTTTTACTTTGTAATTCATTGTTATATTCGCTCATGAGGCTAACTCCTACTTTTAAGTATGAGGGACGAAATTAGTAAAAAAAAATATATATATCACAAGGACAAAAATAACAATAAAATTTAAACCAAAAAAACGAATATAACAATGAATTATAAAGTATATGGACGAAAATAGTAATTTCAAAATTGCAAGCATTAAGGAGTCGTTTACCAAACGTTTACCCAATAAATGCTTATCAAGTTACCCACCTTACTAGATGAATATGACAAAGACGACAAGAATTGGGAATCTTACCCGGAAATAGCGATGACAACGACTGAGAATCTTACAAGTGAAGTGAGGGAGATGAATTTTACCTGATTAGTCGTTTAGGTGTGGATTTACTTTGTAATTTTTTTGGGGGGGGGGATTAAAAAAATAAAATATTGATTTTTTTTTAGGTTAAAACCATTTTTTTAGCTTTCTAACATAGTTCCCCAGTAATTTCTCGTATGGGCTCCCATTGACAAAAATATACCTCTAAATCAACCAAAAAGCTAAAAAAATCTCGAAATCAAACAAAAAACCCGAAAAAGTCAAAAAACTTAGAAATCTCTTGAAATAAAAAAAATCTCTCAAAACGATGGAATTAGGCTAAAAACACATCAATCGACTTTGCGGGACTTTAATATACCTTAAAAGTTCCCCACTAGAAAAAAATTATGGACCCACCATTGTAGCCGTTTATCGGGTAAACTGTTACATATGATGCTAATTTGATGAACTATAATTTTATATGATAAGATTAGTGAAAAGTGTTAGATTTTTGCCGTTAAGTGATTACAGGGTAAAAATAGTAATTATCAACAAACCATAGGGACTAAAAACGTAATTTACTCTACAAAATATCGAGATTAACGGTATCAAAGTTCATCCATTCTGCCTAAAACAGCCCGCCTTCTCCAATTGTTTCCCTCCATCCGTTTCAACAAAATTCAAATTGAAAAACGAAAGCCAAAATTCGGAATTTCGAGCAGGTAATCTTACAAATGGAGAAATCAGATCAACAATCAGAGATTTTTCATGAGCAGAATGATTTGGACCGCAGAGATGATTGCGATAATCGACGGCGATTCTGATTTGTTCTTGGTTATAGAGAGGAAGCTTTCAATTCAAGCGTAAATCGATTGTTTTATGGAAGAAAAAAAGTTATTTAGATCACCGTCGTCCGTACCGCCGTACGGCGGGTGCTTCCTTCGCCTCTTCGATTTCCACCTCTGGTGATGATCAGAGATATCAGGTGTTGTTATTTATGTTTTTTTGGCTTTGTTTTACTTTCTGATTCATTTGAATTATTGTTTTATGTGTCGATTAGTTTTCTGCTCGATGTTTGTGCTTGTATGATTGAAAGGATGGTAGAAGTCTAGATGATCGTATACATATTTCTCAGTAAATTAATGGTGAAAATCTAATGATTTTTACATACACGAGTTAATTGTGCAACTCAGGAGTTCATTTTATGCTGATAGTGATTATGGAAAGGTATAAATCGATCTATATGTGTATGCATAGTTTAAATGCTGTAGATTATAGTATATAAAACTACAGATAATTCACGTTCATGAGTTCATCAGTTATGAAAATCCATTCATATGTGAATGAAGATACCATAACCACAAACAATTGATTTTATTTGGGATTTGATGATTCTCTTGTTCAATACTTCGATTTTATTTAACCATATTTTTTCTTGTATGATACATTGAGCTTTGCGATGATTCATTCCATAATTACATGCTTATAGTTATATATATAGAGAGAAGGAAAGATTCAAACGAAAACGCTAACTATTTAAGAGAACACGAATTATATGTGATTTTACGTTAACGTTCAAAAAAATGGACGTGCGCGACTTTGGCTTCGACTTAAGTTGCGGGGCAAAATTGCTTGAATCATATATGATTTTGACGTGACTCCAGTGTAAAAATCATATATGATTCGGCCGTTCTCGTGTTTTCTTAAATAATTAGCGTTCTCCTTTGAATATATATATATATAGGAAGGTTTAAACGAGAATGCTAACTATTTATGAAAACAAGAAAACGGCAAATCATGTATAAAATCATATATGATTCGACATTAACAGCCAAAAAACTGGACGGGGGCGACTTTGCCCGCGCCTTAAGTCGCGTGAATCATATATGATTTTCTATGTACTCGGTTGTTCTCGTGTTTTCTTAAATAGATAATGTTCTCGTATGAACCCATCTATATATATATATATATATATATATATACATGTACGTGGATGAAAGAAAAGACCCACATCATTTGTGATGATGCCATGGTGGTTCACTCCATATTTCCTCATACTGAACAGGAACATTCTGCTCCTTTAGAATGTTCTAATGAAGTTTAATTCCTTGGAACATCTGTTAGCTTACACTCCTGGATATCTAATTAAATATGAACTTTTGCCATCAATTGTAAATCAACAAACTGAATGTTAGTTTGAAAATCTAATTATCAAGCCATCTAAAATGAGGAGTCAAGAGTAATATTGCATTTTGGCCATGCTCTATTTGTTACTGATTGTGTTTGCTTGGTGTAGATACATTTTTATGTGATGAGCTCTACAAGTGTGGTACGACTTGCAAGCCGAGATACTGAAATTGAGCATATCAGTTTACGGCGTTCAAAAGGGACAGAGAATTTGTTTCGGGTTTATTTAAAGTTCAATAGCATCAAATTGGGTTGGAAGGACAGGTAATGGATATTTGTTGCACTTGATTAATTCTTATGATCATGTTTTCTTTTTCCACTCTTGATCATGTAGCTGAATTGTTTGTTAGATAGAAATGGTGACTGTAGGACAGTAGGATTCTACAAACAATGATCAATGCACAAGCCTCGCCACGCACGAACCTGCGTTGCTACCCGCACAAGTCCATGGAGCCCAGCAAACATACGTGACCCAAACTGCGACCCTAGGTAGCGTTGGGCCCAAATCGATCAGCTTCTGATTGGGCTTTTGTGTTGGCTTTAAATTTCAGCATTTAGGTAAGTGTTTATCGGGTAAATTACCTTACCAGATGTACATGGCAAGGACGCAGAATCTTACCCGGTAAGAGCCATGACAAAGATCGAAGAGTCTTACCTGGTAAGTGATTGTGAAGACTCTTACCCGGTTAGCGCTTACCGGATTAATTATTGCACACGGTATTGTTCCGATTGACTAGAATCTTACTTGATAGGTTAAATAATAGTGTAGATTCTCACCTGTAAACGTAAGTGTAACAACCCAACCAAAAATAGAAGCAAGCAGATCGATTCTTAAAATAAAATTCTCAATGATCGAATAACAATCCATGCCATAACGGTCCCAAACTTACAATAGTTAAATCAAGGTTTGCTGTAAACAACCTATACACAACTGAGATAATGAATAATAACTAAATGACGGTCTTCTATACGCCCCCGCTAGACTTTCTCCTTGCCTTTAGCTGCATTTAACTCACGACGGCCTGAAAAGATTTTAATTTTGAAAGAGCGAGGGTTAGACCATAGGTCTAGTGAGTTCCCTCTAACAGTTAAACAACAAAACACTTTCCAGATTTAAATAAAAATAACATTTAATAATGGCACATGGACCACACGACCGTCAAAGACGATGTGTCTAACTCGCGCTGCCTTAATGTTGGGACACGCCCCCAACGACATAAACGGGCCACACTCCCCGGCACGAGTAGGCGGGCCACACTCCCCGACTTAAGTCACATAACCCACAAATAATGTATGCATACATTTATATAACAACAATTTATAACACAATTGAACAATTTAGTAAAATCATGCCATCATAAATAATTCAAAGTTTAAAAATAAACTTCACATGCTTTCATCATCAAAGGTCTGGTTTTAGAAAAACTCACCTGTCGTCCACCGTTAAAAGCTTTCGCCTGATGAATAATCCGATTCGAACCTATAAAACGAGACATCGCTCGAAGAATTACAACACTAATTTAATCAAAGTTAACTTTAACACCCTCAACCCATAACCATCTATCCTTTGACCAATAATAACCCATTAAATCTAACTTGGAACGAAATACCTAGTTCCTTAGGTAGCTTAACAGCTTAATTAAATAAAAGAATTTGGGCCGCTAAATGGGTCCAGCACTATACTTAAAATTTTAATCAACTTGGGCCATAGACTGCCAACCTCTCCGATGGGCTTCGGCTCATCTTCTTCACATCCAGCGACCGGGGTCTCCCCAATGCTCGACCGGTATCCCTTACATCGGGCGACTGGGATCCCCTACCTCGGGCGACCGGAATCCCCTACCTTGGGCGACCGGGTCTCCCCCTCAGAAATCGACTGGGGCCGATTGATTTGACTCGACTGGAGTCACCCTTATCGGGCGACCGGACTGTCGAACGAAATCCCCAGTCTGACTACCTTTACGCAGATCGAAAATGGAAGCTCTAAAAGTCCCACAGCTGATTCGCTCATACATTAATTAATGCAACAACTCCAAATCAATAAACCATCCATTAACTACTTCAATTTCTACCCAGGTCTGATTAGTTTCCTACTATCAAACTCACCCCAGGAACCCAGGGACGACAGCCTCTTCAAATCCAACACTCCTCTTACAGGCTTAGAGATAACCACTAAACCTTTACAATTAAGAGATTAGGATTAGGATTAGCATTTTACCTTGAAGATTGAAGAACACTGAGCTCCTTCTCTTCTCCCTCTCGTCCACAGCCTTCAAGAGCTCCCTATACCAAAATTATCAGCCGCTTCAAGAAAACCCAAATCTCTAGGGTTTTTAATTCCCATTTTCCCCCTTTTACAATTTGGCCCCTCAAAAAGGTCCTTTCAAATAACTCACCCCAAACTTTAATATTTAAACTTTTAACCCGGTTATTACACTAAGCGGTTGGATAAACGGCCCCTTTGTTTTTCTAAAAGGTGCTTAAATTACTGGTTGCTGTGAAATTATGCTACCTGCACTCATATTAGCACCTTAAATTTAATAGTTCATGGGATACCCTTTTGCTTGAATTCATTCCTATGAAAATGGTTTCAATTCCACACCTTAACTAATAAGTTTTTAATTTTCTATTGATAGTAGTTTGAAAATAAAAGTGAGTACAAATTTATAAAATGATGTTATACCTTCCTGTCACCTCTTTAATGCACAAAAAAATAGTTGTTTAGTTTGTTGGTTACAAATCATAAATGTCACATATCTTATAAATTCAAGAAGAGATTCAACAAGAGTGGTGAATGAACTTGGGGAATGGTGGAGGAACCAGTATTTTCATTGGTCAATGTTGATCAGATTTGTGGTTTTTTTTTCTCTTGGGTGTTTGAGCAAATTAACCTGTATGTGGAACTTCATCATATTACTATCCGAAAGAGCTCTTAAGGAGAGAAGGGAGGTTTCAACATATACAGAGGAAATTTGGTCCAAGTCTAACTGATGTAGGACTGTAACACGCCCCCTTTAGCCGAGGCTAGGCGGACACATATTGTCCCAGAGTGTCAAGAGGGGGCTGGGTGAGGGGGCTAGGCGAGTACAAATTGCCGCAGAGGTAGAGTCCTTATAGTGGTAGACATTGGCTCTGATACCATATAAGAATATATGGAACCTCATTAGACCAATTTAAATCCCCAATTAGAATTCTTTTAATACGCAGAAAAATAGACTTACTCTCCAAAAGAGGCCTTTAAAGAGAGAAAAGAGGTTTGATAGAGAGATGTCTTAGTTTTTTCCTACCTATCATGTCTAGTATTATATCTACTTGTGTAACATTTTTACGATACACTAGGCTTGATTTTTCTTTTTGTACCGGTAGTTGTCAGTATTGTATTTTATGTTTCCTTTTTTGCTTTAACTTCTTTTCCTCACATGTATCTCTTCTACCCTTTCTACCAGTTGCTTAATTGCACACACTTCTCATTTCTCAAGCTTGCTCGCTTGTTTCTTATAATTTTTGGTTTTACGAAAGTTCTCTCTCTTGGGGTAGAGGAACGATCTGCGTACATCCTACCCCAAATCCTACCTTTGCGAGAAATTTATTGGGTTCGTTTGGGTTGGAGAATGTGCTAAGGATGTACCAGAGATCACAGATTTTAGTCAGGGGAACAACACTTTTGCAAAGATGCAAACAGAATCTGGATATACCAAGATGGCCCTTGTAATGAAATGACAATATGTATCTAGTTGTTTACGATTGAATATTTTAAACATATATACAATAGAATATATTTACAGTATGGAGCTTTTATATATATATATATAGTGGAAGGATATTTTGCAACCCTGAAAAAGGTTGCAACTCTTGCAACCCACATCTTAACCGTTGGATTCATGATCGACGGTTATTTTATTTTTATTTTTCTGTTTTTTTTAATTAAAAATATTGGGCCCCATATCTATTGTAACCGCTGATCATGAATCCGACGGTTAAGATGTGGGTTGCAAGGTTTGCAACCTTTTTAAGGGTTGCAAATAAAACAACCCCTATATATATATATAAATAAGAAGGCTAAATATCGTGAGAAGGTAAGGTTAAGGAAAAGTTCACATGTGAATCCATTGAAAAATTCTATTAGAAGATGCATATGTGAACTGACATTATAGAGTATTCATATAGGCTCACATATGCATCTTCAAATGAATTTTTTGGATGATTCATATATGAACCATTCATTTTTATATTCTTACGATATTTAGCCTTTTTTATTTGAATCTCCCACCACACACACACACATATATATATAGCTCAGTATCATCTAATGGCAATAGTGATCGGTGTTCTAAAAGGCTCGTCACGACGGCCGTCATGGCATGCTGTTACTCAAGACTCGTGTCTGATGTCATGTTAACCCTGTGGGACGCCATGACCGAATGCATGGTTTTTGTAGAGCAATATTTGATTTTTTTTACCTTTATTGGTGTCTTACTTTTTTGCTTTTAGTATATAATCTAATTTAAATGGTTTAATATCTGACTCATTGAGTAATAACAGAAAACATGTGTATATATATATAATTATATGATATACAGATTTTCTGCTATAAGTCATTTCTTGAAAAACGCTATGGCCTTGTCGTGGCTCCTATCACGCTACGTCTCATGCCATTTAGAACCTTGATAGTCATAGAAAACTGTATTTGATTCTCGTTTCTTAAACCGAACTGCTTAATGAAAGTTGTTATACTACAGGTCGATTGGCTGCTTCTTTCGAGACTATCAAGTGCTCTGGGGTCGATCAATTCGTCAACAATCGAGTTGCAACGTTTTGTCAGGTATGTTATTATCTTCCTTTCTATCTCATATACTCCCTCTGCCCCCAAAATAGATGTCCACAATGAAAAAGACAGTTTTATGAGTGTGTAATTATTACACTTTTTAATTAACAAAAATACAATTTTACCCTTAATTATAGAGATAAATTTCTTCCATCACGTAATTAAGGATAGAATGGGAAAATGGACATTTACTTTTGAAAGTGGACACTTATGTTGGGACAAACTAAAATAGTAATGTAGATACTTATTTTGGGATGGAGGGTGTATTTTGTAAATAACGTTAAAGTCCTATTGACTTGGGCCCATTTCTCCTCAATATATGTTCGAACACTGTTCTCTTCTCAATGGTTTTTTTGGAGAGTAATTTGATGAGGTCTTATATATACACACATGGTATCAGAGTCATGGTCTACCATCTGAGATATTATTGCTCGTTTAGCCTTAATCGGAGGGGGTGTGTTAGAATTTCATGTCGGTTAGAATTGAACCAATTTTCCTCTATATATATTGGAACATTTATTTTCTTCTCAAATGGCTCTTTTTTTCGAATCCTGCTATTCACATATACACTTGTGGCCATTTGGAGATTTACCTTAGGGAAGCTTACAGTCACAATTGGGATTAATAGACGAAGTCTGGATCACCCATTTCCAGATTAAATGAGAATTCATGTACATGGTGGGCCTGGTATTAGGTGAAGGGAATGAGTATTATTTGGTTGTGTTACATGTGCTTTACTTCCTATCATGTTTGCTTGTATAAATGTCATCAATGTGAAAGTTAACTCCAAATAAATATATATATGTTATATTCCTTTTATTGGAGAAAATAATCCAAAAGAAATTGAACATAGATGGAAATAAAGTGTTTACATAGGATGGCCTTATTATTACTCTCTCATATCTAAATTAAGTTTTCGTAATTCTATTTTAGTTTATCTTAAAATAGTGTTCACTTTTTAAATTAAATATTTATTTTCCCATTTTATCCTTAATTAAGGGTTAAAAGATCATTTAATTACTTAAAAAGTATAATAATTACATAATCCTAAAATTGTATGCCATTTTCCTTCTGAACATTTATTTTAGGACGGAAAGAGTATTTATTATTATTAATAGTATAATAATAATAATAGTAATAATTATTATTATTATTATTAGTCGTAGTAAATTATTACTATTAGTATTTATAGCGTTTGTAACGAGAGTTTGAAAGGATGTCCTTATTATTATTATTATTATTATTATTATTATTTCACGTATGTCACTCGTGTCATTTTTTCGGAGATAAGAAGTTGACCATGATTTTTAACCTCGAAAGTCAAACTGTACCTCTTAAAACTTAAATATTACCCGGTGACCTTAGGGACCTGTTTTATAAAGAATTTTTTGTTCTTAATTCTTATTTTCTCCTCTATAAATGGTCATTTTCGTTTTGATGATTTTAAATGAACCTCCTTTATATGCTATTTGAACCCGTCCTATAAGTTTCATCTCACATAAATCAACATCAACCGTTCTTTTTTGTACATATAAAACTCAAATTTAATCTAAAGAGTGGTTCAAGTAGCAACAACTTTTCTTTTATTATGTGTAATTGCTTGTGATCAAAAGTACTTTACCGGTCGACTTGTTTTTGTCACGTGTACTTTATGCATTATGATGTATCAGCCGTCGTATTTCTTGATTATCTAGTATATATATATATATATATATATATATATATATATATATATATATATATATATATATATATATATATATATATAGGGTTGGGTTTAGGGGAGAACCACAAAAAAGGGAAAACTAAGGAACACTAACATTTGTAGAAACCATGAAATAATTTTTCAGTTACTTTTATACATATGTGCATATAGGACAGATGAATTGTTATTATGATATTTCTTAGTTTTCCAATTTTTGTGTAGTTTTTTTTGAAACCAGAGAGAGAGAGTCAGGTTCATACGAGAACGGTAACCAAAATAAGAAAACGGTTGAATCACATGATTTTACACTAAGTTCACGTGTAAAATCACATGTGATTCATGCAACTTTGGCCGCGGCTTGGGGTCGAAGACAAGTTCGCCCCCTTGCGTTGACCGTTAGTATAAATTTACAAACTGTTTTCTTATTATCTTATTTTGTTACTGTTCTCGTTTGAACCTCCCTCTATATATGTATGTATAGACAAAGGATCGTGTGACAAGAAGTGAGAAGGTAAGAAGGGTTCTGGACTCTTGATCACTTTTAATCTCAAACTCACCCATGAATTGCGTTTGATAAGGGGATGGATCTGGTGCATCTCATCCTAATGTGCATCCAATGGTGGAGATCCCTTCTTATCTTTCTCACCATAACTTTCGTTCTCACTGGAACTTAACCCTATATGTGTATATATGTGTATGTGTATATATATATATATATTATTTACATTTTTAGTGCAAAATATGTGTTTAAAAAGCATGCCCTTGTACCTTTTTTTTTGTTAAGAGAGGGGGGAGGGGTCCTTGTATGTAGTAAATGAATGTAGATGCAAGAAAGAGACATCTTACCTAAAATGTATAACTACAAATATACATCCTTTTTACCAGAAGCAACAACAGAATCCTGATTCATATATAGTGCTGAAATTATACCTCCACCAACATAAAGTGATTGTGTTTTTTTTATTGATGGGTCTGTTGTGTAATGACATATTTGCCCTTGCAAAATTGATCATCGTAGGCCCCATTAAGGACTCTGGTTAGGATTTGGGGTGTGGGGTTTGTTTCTCTGCATTCAGCTAACTTCCAAATTTATGTTTGTGTTGGAAGGTAGATAAAGATTTATATTGGTCAAGAGTAAAGGAGAAGTAGTTTTGGTAGGTTCATCTCTTTGTTTGCATGTGCATTTACATTTATACCCACATGGGTTTGGGGTTTTGTGACCTTAGAATTAGCTGGTTTCAAACCATGGAACTTTTGACTTGTGAAGTAAGGGGCTGTTTGTTTACCTCTTAATGGTTCCATTAAGAGGCAACCTCTGAATCGTTAAGAGGTGAATCTTGTTTGGCGGAAAAAAATGTTGCCGCTTAATGGTTCCAAAACCCTCTGAATCATTTTGTATCATGGGTCTCCCTTAACCATTAAGCGTCCTGATTTCATTTTGAACAATTACCAAACAACGATATTTCATATTGCATTATATCATAAGAGTCTCTTAATTATTCTGACCCCTTAATCATTCTGCACCAAACCATTCAGCAACTGTCAAACAACCTAGTCTCTTTGGTTTTTGGTGGGGATATTTGTGTCTTTTCACCTGGTGTCATTTGACAATTGACTATGGTTCTAAGATCGTCTCCTATTAAAAGTGCTAAATTTTAGCATTCCATTTTTTACTATTTATTATAATAACATGATTTATCTGTAACTGGTTAGTTTTAAATTATATTTTCCCTCTTTTAAAAGTAGATGTTTACTTTCCCATTTTATCCTTGATTACAAGGTTGGAAAAACTTTCTCTCTTTATAATTAAGGATAAATATATATATTTTTGTTAATTAAAAAGTGTAATAATTATACAATCCTAATTTTATGTCTTTTTTTTTATTATATACATTTATTTTGAGACAGAGGGAATAACATATTTATATATTTGATAAATATTTATTAGTTTATCATTTAATTATTGTGTATTAGTTAATTTAAAGGAAATTTGACTCAAATAGCCATTCTACACAACAAACTTGGTCTCTTAGCTATTCCTTTCCCGGTTTTGCACAAATGTCATTACTTTCGCAATATATAGGTTTGTAAGTGGACCTAACTCAAAAACATTAAAAAAATACGAATCTGATCGATTTTTCTAAAAAACATTACGACCTAGATTCCCAATTTTTTTGTAAGAAAAAACAACCAGATTCTTATTTTTTTTTTTGTGTTTTTGAGCTAGGTCCACAATTACGAACTTGTATATTGTAGATATAGTGACATTTTCGTAAAAATGGGAGAAGAATGGCTAGGAGACCAATTTCCTTGGGTAAATAATTATTTGAGTCAATTTTCCTAATTTAAATGAATTAATTAAATTTATATATTTATATCTTATTTAACCACTCAATTTATTACTTGACCATTAAATGTCATCTATTAATTCAGCCTCTCAATTCTACCAACAGTCCAACACATTATTTAGTTTTATTTTTTTCATTTCTAAATTTTCATCCAATTACATAAAACATATCGAATTTGCATTTTATGCGAGTTAAAATGGGGTTATAAACATTTTAATACAATTTTTATCACTTAGGTTATGTTTGGAAAACTAGCTGATAAGCTAGCTTATGACTAATAAGTTAGTTGGTAGCTGATAAACTACTGATAAGCTAGCTGATGAAAAAGTCAAGTTTGATAAAAACTAGCTTATAAACAGGTAAAATTACCAAAAATAACATCTAAAAAAATCAATTACAATATATTAATTAATACAAATAAATTTTAAAACCAAATTTATAATAATATAATATATTGAAATTTATTATTATATATATTATAAATTTTGAATTTTAAAACGCTTTTTTTTTAAATCTATAATAATTTATAATTTTAAATAACTGTTACATATAATATAGAAAAAATAATCAAATAATAGTTAAAATAATAATAATAATTAATAACTAAAATATATTCATCAATATTAGAAAAATTAGTTAAAAATTAATATCAATTAGAACAATCTTTTCGGATGATTCGGATGGTAACAATCTTTACAGTACCCGCCTTTGCATTCAAACCTCTTGGTCCTCGTTAATTTATGAAACACTAAAAGTGGTCGTGAGAGGATGTGTTTTCCACGTTCGAGTGAAAGAGATTTGTGGGTGGACTCCAGATTTTCTCGTAGAGGAAAGTGACTCGGAGGTGGAAGGGGAGGATGAAAGGGGTAAGGTGTCGGATGAGGGGTCGGAGAACGAGGAGGAAGAAATACCAGATTCCTTCCCTAAAAATGAAGTTCCGGATGGTGCTCATAATGTTGATGAAGATAATTCACAGAGTGCCTCTGTGGATCTAGGGGACGAAAGTGATGACCCGTTTAGTCTGAACAAACTACTTGTGGAGGACATGAAAATTCTAGAGGTTCATAGCAAAGATGGTGGGACCCCAGATAACACCTCTTACTTTTCACCTGGTTTTACCCCTAACGAGGCGGGAGGCATTGATGAGAGCCTGCGGAACATACTTGACTTCAAGGAAGATGCGATAGCTGTCTGTGGTGAGATTGGTGCCCCGGTAGAGTCGGATTATATTGTCTCGACGCCTTCAGGATCGGTTGAGGTGAAGGGGGGGCCAAATGCTTCATTGGGCCGTGAAAAATTCAAGTTGTTTTCCGTATCCCAAAGTTCTTATCATTCTGGGGGTTCGTTTACTTCTTCAAAATCTATTCGGGAAGGCTATTCTATGTTTGAGGAGTTATCTGCTACTATTGGTCTTGGACGGGCATTGGGATTCTCCATGAAAGGTTGCGAAACTGATCTCAAAGATATCATCAGCAATGCAGGAGGTAAGAAGATGTCAATATGAATGTCCTTTCTCTGAATGTTCAAGGGTTGGGGGGTGTGGAGAAGAAAAAATGGGTAAAAGAGTTATGTGTTTGTCATAGGGTAAATTTCTTGTCTCTCCAAGAGACGAAAATGACTAGGCTTGATTTATTTGTGGTGAAATTCCTTTGGGGTAATTCTTTTTTTGACTTTGCTTCTAGTTCGGCTAGGGGTAGATCCGGTGGCATTTTATGCATTTGGGATAACACTTTATTTAAAAAGTATCGAGTTTCTTCTTCGGAGTATTTTGTGGCTATAGAAGGAATTTGGGTGCCTAATAAACTATCGTTGTTGGTTATCTCGGTGTACGCACCTCAAGAGACAGCTCTTAAAATCAACTTATGGTCTATGCTTTTGGGTATGATTAGTAGATGGCATGGGGAGGTCATTGTGATGGGTGATTTTAATGAGGTATGCGTCTCTTCTGAAAGATTAGGTTTGGCTTTTCAGGCTAACTCCGCAGATAGATTCAATGCCTTCATTCGTGACGCCGACCTTCATGATCTTCCTCTTGGAGGGTACTCCTTCACGTGGACAAATAAATGGACTTCTAAAATGAGCAAGCTTGATCGGTTTCTCTTGTCCGATGGCCTTTTTGATATAATGCCCAACATTTCGGGTCTGGTGCTCGATTGTAAGCTTTCCGAACATAGGCCTATTCTTTTTAAGGAGTTATCCTTTGATTACGGGCCTACGTCGTTCCGTCTTTTTCATTCTTGGTTCGATATGCCCAAGTTCGACCAAATTGTGAGAAATTCATGGTGCGATGATAGTGTTCGTGATTCAAATGGTATGTTTGCTTTTAAAAAGAAGCTCCAATTATTAAAGAAAAAATATTCGCATGTGGATTAATGATAAAAGAAAGAGAGATATGGAGGTGAAAATTGGTTTAAAAACAAGTATTAGGGACATTGACGCTCGGATTGACTCGGGTAATGCTTCTTGATTGGATATGGAATCTCGTATCCAATTTATGAAGACTTTGGGTGACTAAATTTGGATGTGGTGCAAAAAGCTAAAATCTGTTGGGGAGTTGAAGGAGATGAGAATTCCAAGTTTTTCCATGAAATCCTTAAAAAGAAAGACGTCAACTTGCCATTCGTGGAGTTATGATTGATGGCGATTGGGTTATGGAGCCAACCAAGGTCAAAGATGATTTTTTCCCATTTTCAAGATCGGTTCAACGCTTGTGGGGGAGGAGGAGCCCGCTTAAATTTAGAGGTGGAGTTTCCGAATGTTCTGTCTTCGGATCAAGCCTCATTTCTTGAGGAGCCTTTTGCACGAGATGAAATTAAAAAATCCGTTTGGGATTGTGGAGCGGATAAAGCCCCTGGACCGGATGGTTTTACTTTCCATTTTTTCAAGAAATTTTGGCATCTCATTGAAAATGACGTGATGAAATTGGTAAGTGATTTCTTTGAGTACAGTAAATTTCCAAAAGGATGTAACTCTTCTTTCATTGCTCTCATTCCGAAAGCCCTTGATCCTAAATTTGTTAAAGACTATAGGTCGATTAGTCTTATAGGTTGCCAATATAAAATAATTGGCAAACTTCTTGCTAATCGGCTTAGTATGGTTATTGGGGATATCGTTAGTAGCGAACAATCCACTTTCATTAAAGGGCGCCAGATTCTTGATGGCCCTTTAATTTTGAATGAAGCTATGGATTGGTATAAAAAAATACGGTCTAAGCTTGGAATTAATTCTAGCGAAAATGGGATTTGGCATAGTTTGGCGTGGGTGGATTCGTGGATGCCTTGAGGACTCGATGGGGTCGGTTCTCGTCAATGACTCTCCGACTAAGGAATTTTGCATTCGTCGTGGATTAAGGCAAGGAGATCCTCTCTCCCTTTTCCTTTTCATCTTAGCCATGGAAGGATTGCATGTCATTATTCAAGATGCAATTTCGAAAAATCTCTTCATGGGTGCTGCTATTGGTAAAGAACGGTACCCTCTTTCCCACCTTTTCTATGCGGATGATGCGATTTTTCTGGGTGAATGGTCTTTAGCGAATGCTAGGAATATTATTCGTATTCTTAGATGTTTTTTCCTTATCTCGGGTCTCAAAATTAATCTTCATAAAAGCAAGCTTTTTGGTGTGGGGGTGGATTCGCAAGAAATTGAGTGTTTGGCCTCTTGTGTTGGGTGTGGTGGATTGAAGCTTCCATTCTCGTATTTAGGCTTAACCGTTGGGGGTAATATGTCCAAAAAGGAGGGTTGGAAGGTGGTATTCGATAAATTCTTGGCCAAACTATCCAATTGGAAAGTTAAAACTCTTTCGGTTGGTGGTCGTGTTACCCTTTTAAAGTCCGTTTTGGGGAGCCTTCCTACTTACTTCATGTCTATTTACAAAACCCCAAGGGTGGTTGAGCAAGGCTTGGAATCTTCCTAAAATAGATTCTTTACTGGTGGAGATGTGGAGGAAAAGAAAATGTCTTGGGTCAAGTGGAAAAAAGTTATGGCTAGTCTCAAATCCGGAGGTCTTGGTGTTGGCAGCATCATGGCGTTTAACCGTGCTTTACTTTTCAAGTGGATTTGGGGTTTTGGTTGGAGGATGAGGCACTTTGGGTTAAAATTATTAAATCCATCTATGGCGAGAAGGGTCTAATTGGCTCGAATGTGCCTAGGCAATTTTCGAACTCAACGTGGGTATCTATTATAAAATCGGTCAACTCTCTTAAGGACAAAGGCATTGATCTTTTCTCTTGCTGTAAGAAAAAGGTGGACGATGGAGTTTCGACCGCTTTTTGGGATGATGTTTGGCTTGGGGATTCTCATTTTAAAATTCAATTTCCTAGAGTTTACGCTCTAGAATTGGATAAATCGGCGAATGTCAAGTCTCGTTTGGAGTTAGGGTGCTGGTATGTGTGTCTTCGAAGGGCGCCGAGAGGTGGGGTTGAGGCGGTCCAATTTAGTGAACTACAACAAATTTTGTCTACCTTTGTGCCCTTCACTCAAAAGGATAGATGGGTGTGGTTGTTAGAAGGGTCAGGTGATTTTTCAGTGGCTTCAGCTAGGCGTTTAATTGATTCTAGTCATTTGGAGGTGGATTCTCATCCTACTAGATGGAATAGACTTGTTCTCATCAAAGTTAATGTGTTCGCGTGGCGGTTGTATCTCAATCGGCTCCCTCGGATAAATTTGGATAAAAGAGGTATCGAGGTTTCGTCTCTCTTATGTCCTAATTGTGATATAGGAGTGGAGGACTGCAGTCATCTTTTCTTTTCATGTCCTGTTGCTAAAGACCTATGGGCTCTTATTGGTCGCTGGTGGCGTATGGATATTCCGAATCTCTATATTTATTCGGACTTGATCTCTTGGATCGACTCAATTCGTTTGAAGAGGGAGGTGTTTTTGTGTTTTGAGGCTGTTACGCTTACCACTCTATGGTCTATATGGGTGTTTCGGAATGGTATTCTCTTTGGAAACCCGAAGCCAAGGAAGCAGATGTTGTTTGAGAACATTATAACCCATGCCTACTTTTGGGTAATTCATAGAAGTAACAATTTGGCTATTAATTGGGTTGGTTGACTTACTAATCCTTCTATTGCCATTACTTCTATGTAATTGTTTTATTTCTCTAGCTTCTTGCTAGTTTTATAAAATTTTGCGGTTCAAAAAAAAATTAGAACAATCCTAATATTCAAGTCATTGAAAAAGTTGACCATTAATTGGTCTAGATCAGAGGAAATCGTATTAATGCGAATAAGATAGTTTGTCACCACCAATTCACCAAGTATCATTTTCCTAAAGCATTACGATTTCATTATAAGTTTGAACAACTTCAATAAATTCTTTAATATAGAGAAAATATGAATTTTGGGAATTTAATTTTAATAGAATTTTTAAAACTTTTTTAAAATGGAGAAAATATGAGAGAGCATGAACTTTTCCAAATATAGATAACTTCACAAAAAATGATTACCATCAATGAGAAAAGTTTTTTTTTGGTTATATACAATCAATAAGAAACTATGAAATTAAATGTTCTGGAGGGAGAAAATATTTTACTAAATATATATAATATTATAATAATATAATTAAAATATTTTACGATCAATAAGAAACTATGAAACTAATGTTAGAGTTGAATGCAAAAAAAATTTAGAAATTTTGAGTTTTGGCCCTCTATTTTGGAAATTTTTTAAATAATTTGTTGGATATGCTCTTACATGCCTCATGCTTAATGACCTTGTCAAGTTGCGAAGCTAAAATAATATACGAAAGGCAAGGAAATTTAAGATTTTGTTTGGTCAAAATTTAACGAAATTTGTGTTAGTTCGTACTTAGTTTAATGATGAATATTTTTTTTTCTCAATTAGTACAACAAACGTTCAATTCTTTTAGTTCGTACCTATCTTACAAGGATAAATGAGTTTTCAGTGGTATTTGTTGATTTTCATATGACATTTTAACATGTAATCTACAATTAGAATAAAATATGACAACTTGGCATCTATGTCATTAATAATTACATGATCTATTGTTTATTGATTACAATTGGTATGAAATATGAAGAATTGAAAATTTGTTATAGTAATGAGTATGAAATATGAAGAATTGAAAATTTGTTATTGTAATGAGAAAAACCCCCCCCCCTCTTACGTGTAGCTCAGTTGGCAAATGGACGATGTGATTTTGTCCAAATACAAGACATGTCTGAGGTTTCGATTTTGGGCCCCTCCTGTTAGAGTAAGCTAAAAAATGTTCCCTCGCATAAGTGCCTTTGAAGGTGTGTTCGTATGGGGCTGGTTGAGATTGCCGATAATTAAGGAGTCATTTACTAAACGTTTATCAGGTAAGTGCTTATTGAGTCACTTTACCTTATCGGATGAACTTGACAAGGATTGAAAATTTTACCCGATAAGAGCGATGACAAGGACCAAGAGTTTTACCTGGTAAAAGAGACTAACGACTCTTACCTAGTAACCATTTACTCTATAAATTGTTGCATACGATACTGTTTTAATGGACAAAAATCTTACATACTCTTAACGGTAAGCACTTACCGGATAAACACTGGGTAAACCCCTAACTTTTTGCTAAATTGAGAAGAAAAAAAACATTACACTGAATAAGAGTAAAAGGTTGTATCCGTTACATTTTATTATTTTGAAGATCAATTGTTTAATTTATAATTTTTTTTTTTAAAACATTCATTGTTTACAAAAATTAAAGGAGGATGATTACACTAAAAGGTGTGAACAAGGCGAATTGAGTTGAGTAGAGTAGTAGGTTATTCGTGTTCGACTCGAAAAAATAATATCAGGCTTGAGTTTAAATAACTTTTTTAAGGTAGGGGTCGAGCTCAAGATCGAATATTTTTTAATTATCGAGCTTGAGTTTGATGCTTGTTAATAGGCTCAAATTCGCGATCAATTACCTCTTTTTTTTAAGAGTGTTCTAAGCTATGTCTAGACTAATCCCTTGGCAAATTATGACTGTAAGACATCAACCCTGATTAAACCTGAGTGATCACAATTGTTGTGTACGCCTGGATTCGAACCCTGGGCAAATGAGATATTCCAGCACATTCCTTAGGACCTTAACCAGTACGTCACAACTCTTGTGGTTTCGATTAACTTGTTTATTGGCTTGAGGTTGATGATTATATATTTTTGTTGTATGGTTTATGAACATATGAGCATGTTTAGCTTGAAAAAAGTGTATACTCGAATGGTTCGGATAGACTTGACAGTTTTCGAACAAGCCGAGTCGAACATTAGTGTTATAAAGCTCGTCTCATTAAGTTAAATGAGTTATATTTTATTTTCGAGACCAACTCGAGTTGGAGATAAACGAGTTCAAACTTGAATAGCTCGCTAAAAGCCCAAATTGTTTACACCCTTTAATTCACACCTATTAAACTTCATTGACTTCAACGTTGGCCCCATCTTTCCTTATATGGGGTACTTTGTAACAAAATCTCTTTAAGAATGCATTTACATGTTTCATGCTTATAGAAACTAATTTAAGGGTGTCGTTAATTCAATCCCTTCTAATGGGTAAACAAGAATTCATATATTTTATAAAAAAATTGCTACACTTTTTATGATTGTAAGAAATGATAATATGATTATGATCAACTTTATGTATGTCCGTATATAGGACTGTTCTTTAGCATTTAAATGTGGGATTTTGAACAGGGGCCCTAAAAGTTTGGGGCCCAATTTTGCATGTGTTTACGGCATTTCATCAACGTGTGCAAAGCTTTATTTATAACACACCTTAGGGCATCTCTAATGACTTTCTCTATTTTACTCTCTAAAAAAGAATATTCCAAGCATATTCTTTTTTATTTTGATTACATATATTTTCAATAATACTCTTATATTTATTAACTTTATAAATTGCATCCCTATATTTTTTATTTTCACAATAATCTTATATTTATTAACTTTATCATATTATTTTAACGATGTTATAATTTAGATTTAATTTCGCATTAAATTATCAAAACTAATTTCATTAAATTAAAATGTTACATTTTTAACACACATCTAAAATTAGAATACATAAACATTTAATCGGAATTAGAATTTTTTTTCCATAAATGATCGACTAATGCATCCCGAAGTGCAAAGTGAGCTTCTTTGTTCTTAATTTGTCTATATCGAGCAAGATATTGTTGGAATGCATCATTATCATGTGTCATAATTTCGACCTCTATTGGTGGTACTTCTCTGGCAACTTCAATCGGTGCATCTAGATCACGTTCGTCGTCGATTATCATATTATGTAAAAGAATACATGTAGCCATTATGTCATGTAACACTTCTTTTTTCCAAAATTGGTACGATCCTGTCACAATTGCAAAGCGTGACTGGAGAACTCCAAACGCACGTTCTAATGGCGTGTTTTAATTAAATATGTTATGTTGTAAATTGTTAAAGTTTCCTATAGTTTTTAATTTAGTTGGATAAATTTAAATTGAATTTAAAACTTAAAGATAAATATAATTTTAGTTTATTAAAATTGGCATTAGACAACAAATAAAATAAAAATGCAAGAATCTAAAAAGTTGAAGGATCATTTTGTAATTATGAAAAGTTTAGAAAAAAAAATAGAGACTTAGAGAGTAGTGAATAGTAACTCTATATACAGAGAGTTACTATTCAATTATCTATTTTAGAGAGTAAAATAGAGAGTTCATTGGAGATGGTCTTATTACCTCTATAATTTTTATTAGAAGACAAAAACAGTATGCCTTATTATATGCTTTCTAATTTATTGTTCCTTCTTCAATCATCTTTTGTCCCCGATTTGATGATTGAACTCCCCAAAGGCTCAAAAAACAAAATTTTCGTACTTGGACTCTAGTTCCTTATACTCAACAATTTTATATTTTCATTCGAATATATATTTTGTCTCTCCTCTTACTTTTGTTCGTGGTATTTGAGCTCCACAAATAGAGCAAGTAAATTCGAGTTATTCTATGTTATTCTCATCAAATTTATTTGGTTAACGAATTGTTTATGATTTCTATTGGAAGCCGTTGTATTGATGTAAATTATGTTCCAATAATCATATTATTAATTGTTTTTATTTATTATTTTTCCGTGCTTAACATAAATGTAGCTTTATTATATGATTTTGCAGTGTCATTAAAAGTTTTGGATATAACACGCACTCCAAAAAAATGGAACTTCACTCTCTGTCAATGTTTTAAAAACCGGTTTTGTGGTTGACTCGGTGTGGTGACCGGGTCACACGGTTCAACCGGGTGGTTGACCTGGTTTCAAGAAATTCTATGTCTTTTTCATTTTCCTGCATACATACATATATATATATATATATATATAGTGGAAGGATATTTTGCAACCCTTGCAACCCACATCTTAACCGTTGGATTTATGAAAAATGGTTGTTTTGTTTTTATTTTTTTTATTTTTTTAATTGAAAATATTGGACCCACATGTATTGTAACCGTCGATCATTAATCCAACGGTTAAGAAGTGGGTTGCATGGGTTGTAAGATTTTCATGGGTTGCAAATTAAACTACCCCTATATATATATATATATATATATAACTAAGAATTTGATATCCACAAGTTAAAACATTAAAAAAAACATAACAACAAGTTTTACATCAATCCAAAATCATAAAAAACACACATATATATAAGCATAAGTTTTTCATCAATCCAAATACATCAAAACGAAACATAACGTTCAAACCAAATCATGGATCTTGAGATATTGGAGTGTTAAATGCATCAAGCTCACGATCGCTTAGTAATTGAAATTCACTCTCAACTTCATGGTCATCAACAACAAGGTAACTTTCTACAATATCAAATATTAATGTCACGTAAAAAACTAATAATAAACTAACACCAAATTAATATATATAGAAATAAAAAAATGTCACCTTGCGTTTGAGTGTGGAATCGAGCGTAGAGTCGATGATTTGTGAAATTGATTTTTTTAACTCTAGCCGCTACCTTACAGTTATACGTAATTGATTTTTTAACCGGGTCAACCCGGGTTTTTACACGTTCAATAAGACTGGTTCAACCTGTTCTATCAAAAAACCGGCGGTTCAATCTGGGCCTTAATTTCCCAAAAAACCGGTCGTAATTGACCCGATCTCTTCATCGGTTCAACCAGTTGAACCGGCCGAGTCAACCCGGGTTTTAAAACATTGCTCTCTGCATATAAAATACAAAGACGAAAACAAATATATCGTTATCCTTTTAACATTAACTTTCAACTTAATTCTTCACGTAAATTTTATAAATATCCTTTGACACTGACCACAGTCCAAACAAGAAGTCATAGATGAGATAGAAGAGAATAATGTTTTAGTCATGCATTGATTTAAATGAAATCTTTTATATCATTGCTATAAAATAATATGAGCATTTATGTTCATAATTAAATGAGTTAAATGATTTACTTAAATGATTTCATGAATACGTCGAAGACCGTGTTCGTTCAAGGCAAGGGGGACGGGGTATATGCCCGGGGCCTAACAACAATACGGGACTATTTTTATTTTTTATTTTTATTTGTGCAAAGTTGATTACCAGCTATTTTAACCGGTCTAACACGGAACTCGCCTCTAAGGACACAAATGTAAGGTGGACATTTTTTGGCTTAGGGCCGTTTAATAAATGTTTACCAGTATCGTTTACCTTATTGATTGAGCATGACAAGGACCAAGAAGCTTACCCGGTAAGAGACAAGGGAAGGGCTAAGAGGTAAGTGTGGAAAATAACTCCTGGTAAGCGCTTACTGGGTTTTAAATGCTTACCAATGATCCATGTTCATGGCTAAAGATGTCACACAACAAGGTAATTGAAGGTGGATCTCTTCAGGGACGGATCTAGAAATTTTTTTATACGGTGACACCATATAATATAGACAAAAAATAATTACAAAAAACACAGTTTTTATCGACGTGTCTTCATATTTTTACCGACATTCAATATTGTCTATTTTAGCCTAATTCCACAATTTCGAGGGATTTTTAAAGGTTTTTGCTTGATTTCGACGCATTTTTAAGTATTATTTTTATCGAACCTATCTTGTATTTGGATGCATGTCAGAGATGGGACTATTTTGTTTATTAGTAGTATTTATTAAGAAATGTATAAAAATTAATTGACTAAAATTTTCATTAATTTTTAGAAAATTAAAGTAACCCTACTCTGTTAATCATTTGAATCTTAAAATGTTAAAAAAGAAAAGAAAAACTCATTTGGCATCTATCACAAGCTTCTATTTGTAATTTAATAAGAATGGTGGGAATAAGGGTTGATTGTTCAAGGGGTTGTTTATCAAACACTTATCGAGTAAGTATTTGTTGGTTAGAGTATTACATCATTTATCTAACTTTTACCATCTCTGCCAATAAAATTTTGTGCTAACATTGCAGTTTCAAAAACTAAACGGTGGTACCCAACAAAACAATACAGTGGCACCATTCAGAAACGTTATTTTTGAACCCTTTACGATGCAACCATGAAGCGGTGGCTTGTATCACCGTATCCTTCTATGTAGGTCCACCCATCACCCATGGGTAAGTGACACTGATACCCGGTAAAAGTTCGGTAAACAACCTCTTATAAGTTTACGTAGATAAATAATATAAGAATACCATGTTGCTGACCTGCTGTTACATAAGCTTTTATTTGGATCTTAAGATGTGAGATTATAACGATAAATGTCTCACAATATGTCACAAAGTAAAATACATCATTCTTGAAATTTATTTATTTTAAATATAAAATATTATAAAATCTTGGCTATTTATATATATGTTATGTAATTGTAACATGCTCTTATTATCGGGTAAACGTCTATTTGTTAGTAGCTTAAATGCTTAATAGGACTTGCAACTTATTCAGTCGGTCGTTCATGACTATTTGTTAGTGGCTTAATCATATAGAAAATAACTTATTTAGTAAGTTTCTAGAGGAAGTTTTATGCATAAAACCATTTTTTCCAAATTTATCCCCTCCCAATTAGAAAACATATTTCTTCCACACATGAATTTCAATCTATTCAGACAAATTAATCCACACAAAATTTTTTATTCATACATGATTTAATAAAAACCAACCAAACAAAATCTAAATCCATTATAGTATCTGAATCATACGAGAAAAGAGTGAGAATTTTCTTTTTTTATGTTAAGAAAAAATGAGAAAAAAAAATAAGAAAACAAAAATAAAGAAAAAAGAGAAAATTGTCATAAATGTGTATGGCAAGTTTCACATAGGGTGTGCAGAAAGTCAACTGATCCAATAAGAACCGACCGATCCATTTAGAAGCGACCGATCATAATTGGATATCCATTTGTAATTGGATCAGATCGGATTGAAAATCTCAGCATTCAATTTGGATCGGTCGGTTATTGGATTGCAGTCTAGAACCGACCAAAACCGATCGAACCGAACCGACCAACATCCAATTAACATCCAGTTTTTCATCCAACTATCATCCATTTTTTTTTCAATTTGCTTAAATCTAAATTTGTTTTGTGTTGGTTTTTGAATTATTAGTCTCACTTGTGTTGGTTTTAACACAAATTAAAAGTGATTAATTAATTTGTTTCATTGTTAGGAAATTGCATTAAATTAACACATTAGATGGATCCGATTTGATTCAATGGATATCCGATAAGAACATCCAATGGATGGAACCGAACCGATCCAATCATCCATTGGATTGGAAAAATCCAACATCCAATGGATAATTGGATCGGTTCGATTCTCGTCACATCCATTAGATGTCAACCGATAAACACCCCTTTCACAAATATTCAATTTACACGAACAATTTAATCTATACAAATCACATTATTTTTTATAAAATTTAATAAAAAAATCAACCAAACAAAATATAAATCCATTATAGTGTAACCGAATCGTACCAGAAAAGAGAGAGAATTTTCTCTTTTTATGTTAATTAAAACGTAAAAAAAACGAAAATAAAAATAAAAAAAACAAAAAAAATGTCATAAATGTGTGTGGCAGGTTCCACAAATGTCACGTGGTAGTACTGGTCCATGTCACCGCTAAACCTCTCTGACCTGTCACTCCCGAACCTCCCACGTAGGCTCGGACAACCGTTGGTTCATCCGAACCTAACTCCTAACCTCCCATAACAAAACCCCAAAAATTAACCTTTAAACAAAATCCCAACATAAAAAACAAATTTAGCCATTGCTCCTTCTCTAACAAGCCATTAACAAAACCCCAATCTTCTGTGTTTGCGTTCTCCCCAAGCCATTATCATCATCATCTACTTTCTCTCTCTATTACATTTGCAGAAGCTAGCTGTATTCTCCATTAAAGCTTTCACGGCCACATTTCCCCAACAGAAAAGTGAAAATCATCACTCGCTTCACGGTAAAGTATCATCAACCTCTGTTTTTTTTTGCTTTATATAGCTTCGAATCGATTCTATATGCTATCTCAAATCTATTCTGGTTCTGTAATTTGATTATAATGAAGGCAATGTGGAATTTGGAGGTGATTCGTTTGTTGATGAGTATGCTGATGATGATACTTGTTGTTGTTGTTAATCGGTCTCGATTTTGTTTTGCGATTTTGGATCCTGTTGATTTTTTGGCTTTACAATCGATTAGAAAGTCGTTGGAGGATATGCCAGGGTCTAATTACTTTTCGTCGTGGGATTTCACTTCGGATCCGTGTAATTTCGCCGGTGTTTATTGTGAAGGAGAGAAGGTTGTTGCGTTGAACATCGGTGATCCACGCGCCGGTGCTCCTGGTTTATCCGGTCGTTTACATCCGGCGATCGGAAAATTGACGTCGCTTGCTGAGTTTACGGTTGTTCCTGGCCGGATCATGGGAGGATTGCCGGCGACGTTATCTCAATTGAAGAATCTCAGGTTTTTAGCGGTTAGTCGGAACTTTATCTCTCATGAAATTCCGGCGACTTTCGGTGAGCTTCGCCGGTTGAGGACACTTGATTTGAGTTATAATCAACTCACCGGCGGTGTTCCTTGGGCCGTCGGAAGTCTACCGGCGTTAACTAATCTTATCCTCTGTCACAATCATCTCTCTGGTTCTATACCTCCATTCGTTTCCCAAACCCTAGCCCGGCTCGACCTCAAACACAACGATTTATCCGGTTCGATTTCACCCGGTTCTCTTCCTTCTTCCTTACAATACCTCTCTCTGTCATGGAACCGGTTTTCCGGTCCGGTCGACCGTCTCTTACCTCGTCTGAACCGGTTAAACTACCTTGACCTTAGCCTCAACCAATTCACCGGTCCAATCCCCGGCTGCGTCTTCCGGTTTCCTATCTCCAACCTCCAACTCGAACGAAACCAATTCTCTGGACCGGTTTACCCTGCCGGTTCGGTTTCTATACAAACCGTTGATCTCAGCCACAACATGTTGTACGGTGAAGTCTCTCCGCTTCTCGCCACCGTAAAAAACCTTTACCTGAACAACAACCGGTTCACCGGTTCAGTTCCGGCGGTTTTTGTGGACCGGTTAATGGCCGGCAGTATCCAACTGTTGTACTTGCAGCATAATTTTTTAACCGGAATGCCGATTAATCCAAGGGCTGCGATTCCTCTGAGCAGTTCGTTGTGTTTGCAGTACAATTGCATGATTCCACCGGTTCAGACACCATGCCCGATTAATGCGGGTACGCAAAAGACCCGACCCACTTCACAGTGCATGGAATGGAAAGGGTAAAATAGGAAATTACTCATTTAGTTTTTTTTTTTTGCCTGGTTAATTAGTATAAAGAAAATGATTATATATAACTTCTAAATAATTTTTGGAGGGTGTTTAGATTGATTTAATTAAATTTTTGATGTCAAAAATTTGGAGAAAAGGATTTGATTATTATCATAATCATAATCATGATATATATATATATTTCTTGTGGATAGTTGTTTTTGTTTAATTAATTCAGCAAAGATTTTTGTGAATGTATTTTTTATGTTAATTTTTTGTTTGATTCAAGAAATTTGAACCAAATCTAAATTGTGTTTATGTTTCCAAGACTTGTATCGTGAGGTTATAATGTAATTATATTATTGTCATTGTTCCACATGATGCATTATTTATGGTTAACAAAATGGCATGGTAAAGATCGTTATATTTTACGGGGTAAGCATATTTTTTACGATAAAAAGTAGCAAGTGTTTTATTACTCGGCAAGAGACAATAAATATTCATGGGCCATTTACCAAATATTTACTGGTAAACGTTTAGTGTGTGTCATTCACCTAACCAGGTGAATATGTAATAATTGAGAATTTTACCTGGTAAGAGACATAGCAAGAACAAAAAATTTTATCCAGAAAGAGATAAAGCAAAACCGAAAATGTTACCTAGTAAGAGGTAAAACAAGGATCAAAAATCTTATTCTATAAGAAGTATAAGCATGGACCAAGAATCTTACCTAGTAAGAGGAATAGCAAGGACCAATAACCTTACCCAGTAAGAGGCACAGAAAGGACCAAAAATCTTACTCAGTAAGTGGGGAAGAAAACACTTACCCAATAAGAACTTATCAGGTACATCGATTTTAATGGCTAATAATGTTATCCAATATATAAAATGAGGGTGATGACTTTTGTTGATAAGCACTTACTCAATAATTGCCTTTCAAAAAAAAAAAAACTTACCCAATAATTATTTAATAAACGACCCTTAGTAAATAACATATAAATCAAATTTGGTTGGATTTAAATGTACTTTGCCGTTAATGTAAATCCATGATGTATCATAAAAGTGACATATGAGAAAATAATATGATGGTTTGGTTATGCGTTTATAATGATTTAAAGAGGAGATAGTTTTTATGGGTGTTTGTGGGCACATGAGAGATGGATGAATCATGAAAAATATATATATATATATATATATATATATATATATATATATATATATATATATATATATATATATGAGTTCCTTTTCAGCTTTCAATTTGCATGGGCGTTGTGCGACAGGAACAACATCATTGCATTTAATATACACATATCACTCTTCTTTCATATTGGGATGTTCACTCTCTATCACTTCACCAATTATCATTTCTTTCATACATAGAGGATCTCTATCAACTTTCTTATAATTTTTCTAAAATAAAGAACAATAAGTAAAAATCTATAAAATCTATTACATTCAACTCTAATAGATTTGCTATTTTAGAAATTTTAAAACAACTTATATTATTAATATATTATCTAATTTATCATCCCAATACATTTTTAAAAAATAACTTAATATAAAATGATAAAAATTGAATCTCATTGGTGAATGAAATAAAATAATATTTATCTCTTCTATTTAGAGAATTATAGAGAGTTCTCTATATAGAGAATTTTTTTCAAAATTCTTTATTATAGCAAACAAGATAACAATGCTGTTGGAGAAGAATAAAAACAAAAACCAATTTTTTTTTTTCTATTTTAGCAATGTTGTTGGAGATGCTCTAAGGCCTTTAAAAAGAATTTTTTACGAAGAACATTTTCTTATGGTTTCATTTTAATGACATAATGGTCCTTCCAACTAACGTTGTCAATTAAGCATTCGTTAGTGAGGGGCAATTTTGTCCATTAACACTCCACTCCCTCAAGTTTCATTTTCTATAACGAATTTTGTTATTCAAACTATTTTCCATTTTTATAAAAGATTTGTTCTTTCCCTGCTTCATTTTATCAATTTAAATATATCAAAATAATATAATTATTTTAATTATGTATTTGTTTTACATTATTTATTTATTATATTTAAATATAATTATTTTAATTATATTAATAAATAAAATTGATTAAATAAAAAACTTTTATAAAATTTTATAGAGTTGAAACGAAGTAAATTTGGAAAATCTCAAAATAAGGTTTTTCACTTTTGAAATACCTCCCAATATTATTATGATGAATAATGTTCATCATCATAATCTTCAACAGGTTAATAAGGTTGTAAATGAACTGAATGAACATGAACGGATGATTGTTCATTTTCGTTCGTTTAACTTAACCGAACAAACATGAATGGTAAACGAACGAAATTGTTTGTGTTCATGTTCGTTCGTTAAGATGCAAAACAAACGTAAATGATTGAACTTAAACAAACACAAATGAACATAAACAAAAGAATGGAGATGAACAACAACCACCATTACTCATCATTTCATTCCTCTAATATAACATAGAAGGTCTAAAAAACTTAATTTAATTAGTGATTTTACACATTAATGTCATAATATGTATGTATGTATATATATATATATATATATATACGAATGTAAATGAACATACCTGAAAAACGTTCACATGTTTAAAAAAACGAACAAGGCCATTATTCATGTTCGTTTCTTTAACTAAACAATAAAAAAAATATGTTCATATTCGTTCTTTTATTAAATAAACAAATTTTCCGCTAAACTGTTCACAAACGATTCGTAAAATGTTTTATTCGTATACTTTCCTATCTATAACATTGTTTACAACCCTCTTCACACTCTCTGTCAAATACATGTTTTTCACTCTCTTCTCCCATGTTTCATTGAAATCAATTCAATTGTTTATTTTTTAATATCGTATTTGTTTTAAAGGTTTTTTTTTTTTAAAAACCTCTTAATGGTTATTAAGTCTGAATCGTTCAGCCCTTTTTACACATCACCTCTTATTAATCATAACTAAGATAAGACTTCAGACTTTAGACCTCTTAAAAAACAAATGGCACCTTAGTGTTGTCGATGGGAAATAAGGGTAATTTTGTCATTTTTTTATATTTAAAAAAACGTGGTATCTTATCTCATTTCTGAAAAAAAGAAAATCTTCCAAACACTTTGAGACAAAAAGAAAATGGTGTTGAGAATAGTCAAATGGAACATATCTTTTGCTTTTTTGGAACACTTTAATTTTTTTGATATTATAATGTCAAAATTAAGACACCAAAGCCTTTTGTTTTTAAAAGGAATGAAAATGTTAGGGCTTTAAATCTCAAAGTGGTGGTGTTGAAATTCATATATGATTAAAGAATCAAGATTGAATTATGCTTTTAGTCCCTATATTTGTTTAGAATTACGAATTTTGTCCTTGTGGTTAGTCACGTGATTTGCAGTTCATTGTTATTTTCGTCCCTGGGCTAATGGGTCGTTTGCCAAATGCTTACTCGGTAAGTGTTTACCAAGTCACGTTACTTTACCAATGAACATGGGTAAGGACCAAGAATCTTATCCAATAAGAGCGACGACAAGAACCGAGAGACTTATCCAATAAGAGCGACGACAAGAACCGAGAGACTTACCTGGCAAATGAGGTTGGAAACTCTTACCTAGTTAGTGCTTACCGAGTGAAATGTTGCATACGATGTCGTTTTGATGGAACAAAAATCTTACCCAGTAAGGTAAATGATAGTGTTGAACCTTACTGGTAAGCGCTTACCGAGTAAAGGGTTGTTTGACGGTTGTTTAATGGTTTGGTGAAAGATGATTAAGTAGTCACAATGATTAAAGAGACTCTTATGATATAGTGCAAAATAAAATATGGTTGTTTGGTAATTATTTAGAATGGTTAAGAGAGACTCAAGATACAAAATCATTCAGAGGATTTTAGAATTATTAAAAGACAAACATTTTTTTTAACCAAACAAGATTCACCTCTTAGCGATTCAAAAGTTGTCTCTTAATTGAACTATTAAGAGGTAAACAAACAACCCCTAACTCTTATCTTTAAGTATGAAGAAGAAAAAAACAACAATGAATTATAAACCATAAGAACGAAAACAACAATAAAAAAGTATCATAGGACGAAAATACCAATAAATTATAAAATATGTGTATGAAAATTATAATTTCAAAAGTACCACGATAAAAATATTAATTTTCATTAAACCATAGGGACAAAAATGTAATTTACTCAAGAATCAAACTTCTTCCTTAATAACTCACACTTGTTTTGAACAAATCTTAAGGTAGGTCTAAAGCATAATTTGATGCCATTAAATCTAGGTCAAAGCAAGAGATAAAGTACATGCCAATTAACCCATTATCAAGCATACTAAATGGGACCCATGTGTTCTCAAAGCTTAAACTTGTTTTATAGCCAATAATGTTATATTGGATTATGTGGTTGCTTACTTCTTATTAGGTTGCTCAAAAAATCGATCAACTTGACTAATCCGGAAAAAAATCAACTTGAGGTAACCCGATATATAATCGATACAAAATTAGGATAACCCGAATCAATTGGGTTGATATTGAGTTACGCTCAAAGTATCCCGACCAACCTGATAATCCGATAAACGTTTTAACGACTTCTCTAAAATTATTTATATTTTCCTTTAATATGTATAAGTTACCAAAAACAACTCGGCAATAACGAGCAATGAAACTTATAAGAGAAAATTATTGGAAAATTATATGTAATACCTACATATTTGGTGAACTTGTATATTTTTTTGAATGATTGATCGTATTTCAAAGAATTTTTTTCTTATTTTTATGTTTTCAATATTTATTTTACTTTGTTTAAACACAAACCGACCAACCCGAACGGGTTGGGTTACACTTTTGTTTAGGTTGGGTTGAAAATTCTCAAACCGCCAACATTGGGTTGGGTTGTTGAAACGTCTTCAACCCGATCAACCTAACCCATGAACACCCCTACTTCTTATAAATGGACAATGGTGTTACATATTTTTTTTTAAGTATTTTTATTTTTATTTTTATTTTTATTTTAGTTTGTTTTAAAAATATGTGTTTACTTTCAAAAGTAAGGTTCTGCTTGATTTACAAGATTTAATGGGATTTAGAATTGGATTTCATTCCAATCCCACGTTGGTTTAAAGGAAAGTCTGGAATTGAAATCTAGATATTTCAATTAAATCCCACAAAAATTAGGTTTAGAAATCTCATGGAGATAGTTACTATTTTACAGTATTTCATAGGATTTATTGTAAAAATATTTTAAGATATGTTTAAAAAAATTCGTCTTATAATACATAATTAATAAAAGATAATTTAATTATTTTTATAATTAGCTTTTACAAATTATATAAATAATGGAATTCAATTACACTTCAGATCCTACAAATCAAACATAACAAAGGTTCTACATCCCTTGAAAATATTTCGTCAAACCAAACGACCTCTAAAAACCAAGATTTAAGAACCAACCCTTATCACTTACACATTTTTGGCTATAAATTATACCATAACTGTGTTGAAAAACTTAAATCAGATAAGTTTTATTGGTGTTGTGCAACTCACCAAACACAATGTACAAGTGTTTAAAGCTTGGATATGTGGATTAATTTAAGCCACATATTTTTGGAAGTTTACTTGACTTGGTTTTTCTTTTTGCATGAGAAATATGGAAGATATCTTAGATGCCAACTAGATGTCAACCCATACCCATTTGTCTTCTTGCACCATTCTATCCCTATAAATACATGCATCCATTCTCCCAAAAATACACCAACAAAAATAGAAGTATTCTTTCTATTTTTCTTCTTCTTCTTCCTTGTTCCTCTTTGTTGATATATATATATATATATATATATATATATATATATATATATATATATATATATATATATATATATATATCATTGATATATATTTATATATATTTTGTTTTGGGGGAACATTTGGTTAGCTGATTTGTTGATCCAAGGATCTCGTAAACACGTTGTAATTTCTTCCGGTTGGTAATATAAAGATCTCTCTCTCCCTGTGGATGTACACTATCACACTGATAGTAGAACCACGTTAAATATTGTTGTCTCGATTTATTTGCTGTTTCGTAATATTTTATCGTATATTCGATAACTGCTATATTTACGCTTGTGGATCGGTATGAATCAATAGACCAAAATATATAATATTTAGATCTCGTTATTCCGCATTTGTTGTAACGGGTCAGTTGCACGTGATTTATTGTTATCATTTTTGGGACCGTAAATCACTTGAAATACGATATTGTAACTGCCACCGACCCTTACAATTGGTATCAGAGCTGCTAGATCTAAATTCGTTTTAGATTGTATATTTTTAGTCGCACGATAAGTGCTCGTTAAAAATGTCTGTAGATTCAGGAAATCCGTTCGCCGGTTCTGTTTCCAACTCGGACCCAAATGTTTATCAAAAGGGTGCTTTTAAATTATCGGGGGCCGGGATTAGAATAGAAAAATGGAATGGGGAGGGTAATTTTGGTAAATGGCAGTTTACTACAGCAACAACACTTAGAAAAAACGATATTCACCCCGTAGTCTTTGCTCCGGAAGAAATAAATCTGGATATGTCCACCTTAGAAGCTAAGGAAATGGAGGCTTGGGCCTTCACTACCTTACAAATGGCTATGGGTCCAAATGTGATTTCTGAAATCGTTTCTGAAAAGACAGCCACAGGGATTTGGAAAAGACTTGAGAATCTTTATCTCAAGAAAACTTTGACTAACCGACTGTTATTGATGAGGTCGTGTCTGTTCTTCAAAATGAAGGAAGGCACTACCATTCAGGCCCACATGACTGAATTCGAAGACATCATAATGAAGTTGAAGGCAACAGATTCTATTTTTGCCACAAATAATGAGGCACTCGCCTTGATTCTGTTGTATTCACTTCCCGAAAAATATTCCCAGTTCACTAACAGTTTTATTTATGGAAGAGATTCCATATCTTTGTCTGACGTGAAAGTAGGGATGATATGTGAAGACCAGAGAATTCAGATGAAAATCGGTAACAGTTCGCGGGAGAACAACCACAACAGTCATGGTCTATTTGCCAAAAGAGACCAAGACGATCAACTCAGGGGAAGAACTCGTGGCCGCTCCCACTCTCGTAAACCTGGTCATTGCGGGAAATCTAAGCAACGTGACAATTGTAATTATTGTCACAAACCAGGTCATTGGGTCAGAGATTGTCCGAGTTTGAAAAACAAGGACAAGACCAAAGCAGAATCTTCAGCAGTTGCAGCCGAAAGAGATACAGGCTTCTCAGCAACGGTTACTGCACCACAAGGCGACAGGCGTTGGGTGTTGGATACCGGAGCTTCGTGCCATATGACACCATTTCGGGACTGTTTCACTACTTTCGAGGAGTTCGAAGGTAACCATATTTATATGGGAAACAGTACATCGTGTGTCACTCGGGGTATCGGTTCAGTCAGAATCAAAATGTTTGACGGTACTATTCGAACTTTATCAAATGTTAAATTTGTACCGTCTATGACTCGTTCTTTGATTTCTGTTGGACAACTGTCCAAACTTGGCTGTAAGATTCGAATAGAGAAAGGGAGTATGCGCATCTCTAGAAGGAACTTTGTTGTGATGAAAGGTGAGCAGGCAGAAAATAACCTGTTTCATCTGGTAGGCGAAACAGTCATCTCTGATGCGTATGTCGCGGATAGTTCGAAAAACTTAGATGCTACGCGTTTGTGGCATCTTAGGTTGGGACACACTTCAGAGAAGAATTTAGAGATTCTGCGCAAGCGGAAACTCATTGCAGTTGACACGCCTACGAGTCTGGACTTTTGTTCAGAATGTGTCTCGGGTAAACAGACGCGTGTTTCTTTTAATGTTGGAAAACACAACACCAAAGGGATCCTCGATTACGTTCATACAGACGTCTGGGGACCATCTTCGACACAATCCCTCAGTGGAAGTAAGTACTATGTTACTTTTATTGATGATTTCTCGCACAAACTTTGGGTGTATGTGATTAAGTTAAAGTCAGATGTTTTTGAAATATTCAAAACTTGGTTAGCACTAGTCGAAGTCGAGACTGGTAGAAGATTAAAAGTGCTTAGATCTGACAATGGTGGTGAATACACTAGTGGTAACTTTAAAGACTTTTGTTCACGTAGAGGTATTCACCGACACTACACCACACCTGGCGATCCGCAATCAAACGGAGTCGCCGAGTGGATGAATAGGACCTTGTTAGAAAAAGTCCGATGTATGTTAGTTACATCTGGTTTCCCTAAAATGTTTTGGGCTGAAGCACTTCACACTGCTGTACACATTGTGAATCGGTTACCGTGTTCAGCCATTGGGGGGAAAATTCCAGAAGAAATTTGGAGGGGTAAGGGTTGTATCTATTTGAAATACATACGTGTATTTGGATGTCCTGTGTATATTCATGTGACAGGTCAGGACAAGTTGGATCCCAGAGCCACCAAGGGATTCCTACTCGGCTATACAGATAGAATCAAGGGTTATCGAATCTGGAACCCGGTCACCCGAAAGGTGATTCACTCACGACATGTGATCTTCGATGAGTCGATTATGTTCAAGTCTAATCATAATCGACAACCCGCTCCAGAACCGGAAATTATCTCTTCCGTTTCTCCAACAGCCGATGGAGATGAGATAATTGTCAGTCCTATTGTACCCAACTCGTCTGCTCGTGGTTTCACTTTGGGATCATAATCTGAAGAAGATGTTAGTCCACCAGATACATCTACTTCTGATCCAGTTAGTTCAGTTCAGGAAGAAATTCTGAATGATGGTGGAGGTCAAAGCGATACACTTCCATTATCAGTACCTGTGAGGCAGAGCCAGAGAACTATTCGTCCTCCTAATAGGTATGGTGATTGGGATTTTGAAAAAGTGAGTTTTACTGACCAGCTAGAGTATGCTTTGCATGTTGTACAGGATGAGTCGTTTGATTATTCAGAGGCCCTAGCTTCGAGCCACTGTGATAAGTGGTTAGGAGCTATGCATGAGGAAATGGAAGCTCTGTCTAAAAATAACACTTGGTAGCTTTGTCCATTACCGAAAGGCAGTCGTGCAATTGGCTGCAAATGGGTCTATAAAGTCAAAGACGATAAGCGTTATAAAGCTCGCCTGGTTGCGAAAGGCTTTGCACAGCGTAAGGGTATCGAGTATGACGATATCTTCGCGCATGTGGTTCGACACACATCTATCCGGGTCCTTCTGGCCCTTGTGGCAATTCTCGATCTGGAGCTCGAACAATTAGATGTGAAAACAGCTTTTCTGCACGGAGATCTTGAAGAAACCATCTACATGAAGCAACCGGAAGGTTTCATCTCCGACAACAAACCTGATTGAGTCTGTAAGTTGAAAAAGTCTCTTTATGGACTTAAATAATCGCCTCGACAATGGTACAAGAAGTTTGATTTATTTATGCTCTCGTTGGGTTTTGAGCGTAGTGAGAAAGACGCTTGTGTCTATCATAGATCAAGCGGTGGCGTTTCTATTTATCTACTTCTTTATGTTGATGACATGCTGATAGCTTGCAGGGATCGTTTTGAAATCAACCGTTTGAAAGATAGGTTGAAATCAGAATTTGAAATGAAGGATCTCGGTGAAGCTCGTGTTATTCTCGGCATGGAAATTGTTCGGGACAGGAAGTCTCGTACTCTCAGGTTAACACAGAAGGGCTATATTCAGAAGATTTTGAAGCGGTTTAATCTTGATGGAGCAAAGTCGGTGTCTACGCCACTTCCAAGACACATCAAGATTACAAAAGACGATTGTCCGGAAGACGATATTGGAAAGGCTGAGATGGCAAAGATTCCGTATGCCAGTGCAGTCGGGAGCCTCATGTATGCCATGGTATGCACTCGTCCCGATCTTGCACATTCCGTTGGTGTGATTAGTCGGTTTCTATCGAACCCGGGTAAGTCACATTGGAATGCAGTGAAAACTGTATTTCGTTACTTGAAAGGTACGGAAACTCACGGCCTGATTTATGGTATGCAAAACAACTGTGATATTCTTGGTTATTGCGATTCAGATTACGCAGGTGATCGTGTCAGTTGGAAATCCACATCTGGTTATGTTTTTACATTAAGTGGAACAGCTGTCAGTTGGAGATCTCGATTACAGTCTGTTGTTGCATTATCGACTACCGAAGCTGAACTTATTGCAGCGGTCGAGTCTGCTAAAGAAGCAGTTCATTTACAGGAACTCTTGTATGGTTTGGACCTGAAGCAGACTACTGTTCGTATTAATTGTGATAGCCAGAGTGCTATTCACTTGGCAACAAATTTGGTGTTCAGCTCTCGAACAAAGCACATTAATGTGCGTGACGCATTTCTGGTAGCTTTACACGACGCAAAGGTTGTGTACTTGAAGAAAATATTATCTGAAGATAATGCTGCAGATATGTTCACCAAGTCGTTACCGCTAGCCGCATTCGAGCATTGCTCGAATTTGATCCAACTCAGATTGTGTTAGTGCCGCTTGGCACCTTGTGGGGGAGATGAGAATATTGCTACAGATGACATAGCGACATCTTTGGGGAGATATTACTTGGTACGTGTTTTCGGTTGCTTAACTCGTTCGTCTATTGAGATTGCTCACTTGAGGATTTTTTGCTTTTGATTTTGACAGGTGATGGCCGAGCCGAAGCTCGTCACGATCAAAATGCATTTTGTTACCTCGTGTCAATCTCTATCATCTATTTGTCCGTATTCAGGGGATTGGTTCGTGCTTTGGTTTCGTCGGGTGATTTGCACATCATGGTGGAGTGTTGAAAAACTTAAATTAGATAAGTTTTATTGGTGTTGTGCAACTCACCAAACACAATGTACAAGTGTTTAAAGCTTGGATATGTGGATTAATTTAAGCCACATATTTTTGGAAGTTTACTTGACTTGGTTTTTCTTTTTGCATGGGAAATATGGAAGATATCTTGGATGCCAACTAGATGCCAACCCATACCCATTTGTCTTCTTGCACCATTCTATCCCTATAAATACATGCATCCATTCTCCCAAAAATACACCAACAAAAATAGAAGTATTCTTTCTATTTTTCTTCTTCTTCTTCCTTGTTCCTCTTTGTTGATATATATATATATATATATCATTGATATATATTTATATATATTTTGTTTTGGGGGAACATTTGGTTAGCTGATTTGTTGATCCAAGGATCTCGTAAACACGTTGTAATTTCTCCCGGTTGGTAATATAAAGATCTCTCTCTCCCTGTGGATGTACACTATCACACTGATAGTGGAACCACGTTAAATATTGCTGTCTCGATTTATTTGTTGTTTCGTAATATTTTATCGTATATTCGATAACTGCTATATTTACGCTTGTGGATCGGTATGAATCAATAGACCAAAATATATAATATTTAGATCTCGTTATTCCGCATTTGTTGTAACGGGTCAGTTGCACGTGATTTATTGTTATCATTTTTGGGACCGTAAATCACTTGAAATACGATATTGTAACTGCCACCGACCCTTACAAACTGGATATTAGGTTTGTTTTTTAACCAGAATCGGTTAAGCGTCCCGTCGTAACCGACTTTTTCGCTCTCTAACCACGAGTCAACAATGCCATTTTTCCAAAACAAGGCCACACATTAAGGGATCCTTCCTATAGGTCACTAATTCAAGTCTCCTGAAAGCCATTGGAGTTTTCCTAACTGTTATTTTCAGGGTTACAAAAGATTAGTCGATACGTACAAACTGACCAGAACACCTAAATATACCCAGAAAAAAAGGTATCTTGTTAATGATGAAGTAAAGTGGTAAATGAGTTTGGACAACATAACCTCATGTGGAGGTATTAAAAGGAGGGCCATCCTCACCTTAAAATGATTGAAGGCATGAGCTTTTGAGTTGTACCCTAAATGCATCAAGTGGTTGTACATAATGGATTTTAGGCAATTAGGCTTCCATATATGTGATTTGTGAAAACATCTCTAATAGATTTTTTATAATTTTTTTGAAATAAAAAACGAAAAATTAAAATCTCTAGAAAAATTACATTAACTCTAACAGATTCTTTATTTTTGGAGATTTCAATATTTGTTATATTATTAAAATGTTTTATAAATTTATCATCTCAATATACTTGTTAAACAAATTTAAATCAAATCATAATAATTCAATCTCATTGGCTAGATTGAATTAAAAATTAATGTCTTTCTCCTCACATCAAGTTTAGAAAATTCTTTAAAATTGGAGTTTTCTCTACTTTAGAGAACAATATAAAAAATCTATTGGAACAAAATAGAAAACAAAAGCTTAATTTTCTCTAGTTTAGATAATCTGTTGGAAAATGCTCTGAGACCACCTTGCCCTTTTATTTAGGGATGACTAAATGCACCCTTATATATTGCTAAATGTACAACTATCTATTAACGTTCTCCTTACATACATCAATATCAATAGTTCAATATTTGGTCATTGTTTGGCAAACTAACTTATAAGCTAGCCAATGTTCTAAAAAACTCGCCGCACAGCCGTCATGGCGCGCCATGGCACCAAGGCTTGTGTCTCACGCCACGTTACGCCCGTGGCACGCCATGGCCTAATGTACAATTTCGTAATGCATTATTTGATTTTTCTTTACATTTTTAATGTATTATTTGCAAGTTTTTTTAATATATACCATAATTTAACTTGCTTATTACTATTGACTAATTGAGTAACACTACAAAACATATGTTTTTCTATATAATGATATATGTGAATTAGAAAAATGACGCCATAAGTCACGCCTTGAAAACGCCATGGCCTTGCCATGGCTCCTAAGGCTTGAGGCTTGGCCTCGCCGCCCCGCCCCGCCTCACGCCATTTAGAACCTTGAAGCTAGCTGATAGCTGATAAGCTAGCTTTTCAAAACGCTACTATGAGTAGCTTTTCAATAAGCTAGCTTATGGTCATCCAAACATATACCAGAAAAAAAAGCTAGCTTATAAGCTAGTTTTTTTTTTACCAAACATAGCCTTAATTTTTACATTCTCCGTATATAATTTAACCTGATGATACATGTAACATCATCCTTTGTCTGCTCAAGGTAAATTCTTTTGTAATTACCAAGCCTAAAAACATGAGTCTTGCTATAATTACTTGAACATCATGCATTAAAAATTGTAAATGAACAAATATAAAGGTGGGGTAATGGACCCCCACTTAGGCTTAGTTGGCAAGAGTTAAAAAGCAAAATACCTTCAATTATTACTACAAACCCAAATGGTAACATCATATCATCAAAGGGTGTGCTTTTATTTTTGTTTTTTTCCTCACTAACATAGATAAAAGTAAAGAGTAATGGGCTAATTGTTTACCTCTTATTGGTTTCATTAAGAGGCAATATCTGAATCGTTAAGAGTTAAATCTTGTTTTGCAAAAAAAAAAGACCTGTCTCTTAATGGTTCCAAAACCCTCTGAATGATTTTGTTCCCTAACTCTTCCTTAACTATTCAACGCCCTAATTTCATTATGAATAATTAGAAAACAATCATATTTCATTTTGCACTATATCATAAGAGTCTCTTAATCATTTTGACCACTTAATCATTCTTGACTAAACCATTCAGCAACTGTCAAACAGTCCCTAAATTACCTTTCTTTTGTCCATATGTTTTTGTTAAAAAAAATAAAATTTTTGTTCCTGGTTACTGTTGTTTTAAAATTATGGTCATTGGTCTTTATGGTTTACAATTCATTGTTATTTTCATCCATGAAACTAACTCTGACTTTTAAAATAGTAAAAATTTGTAAACCATAGTTATGAAAACATCAATAAATTGTAAATAATAAGAACGAAAACAATAATAAATTGTAAACCATATGGATGAAATTCATAATTTTTAAAGCACGGGGACGAAAAGTAATAATTTTTTGAGAAATCTACAAATGTGGAGATTTTCATCCCCTCTCTCATATTTTCTCCATTTTGGAGAATCCGTTGGAGCAAAAATCCCAAAAGGGACATTTGGTTTTATGAAATGGCTTTGAAGGATTTGGATTTTGTGGAAGGATTTTGATTTAGAATATTTGATGCGTTTGGTTTGTAGCATTTGAAATGAAATTGAATTTCATTCTTTATGAATAATTTGTAATAACAAATATAAACATTTATAAAAATAATTAAATTATCTTTTTATTAATTGGTTATTAGAAAAAATGTTTTTAACATTATTATATACAAATCCTACGAAATCTCATGAAATCCCAACCACCCTGTGGGATTTTAAAGAAATCATAGGATTTCAAATCCGAGCAATCTTGTTAACCAAACACGAGATTGTAATGGATTTAAATTCCGAATCCCCCAATTCCTTTACATTTCTACAAACCAAACGGACCCTAAAATCTCCATTTTGAACAGTATATTAAAGAGTTGTTATATCAGCTAGCAATTGAATTTGAAATGCTTTTAAATAATCTCTGAAAGTATATAAAATGGAAAATAAATACTCTCTCCGTTTCAAAATAAATGTCCACATTTCTATTTATATTTGTCCCAAAATAAATGTCCGCTTTCAAAAGTAAAACTAAATTCTCAAATTTACCCTTAATTAATGTACAAATATTTAAGAATTGTGGAGAGAAAAATGAAATGAGGGTAAAGATGTCATTTGGTTAACAAAAAGTGTAATAATTATACACACCTAAAACTATGTGATTTCAATTATAGACACTTATTTTGAGACAGATGGAATGTAATTTTTGGGAAAGCACTGAGATCTAAACCTCAATTCATGAGGCCCAATAAGACATGAATTCCAGCCTCTCAGGGTTTTTGTTTGGGCTATAAATAAGCCCAAGACCCAAACTACTCTTTCTCAATGTTCTTGATTTAACCCAATAAATATTTTATATATATATATAACCTTACAATATTAAAAAAAAATTAAAAAATCTTCAATCAACTTATTAAAAATCATATATCATTTTATTAATGCAAATATCTGAAAACTTAAGCTTAAAACCTATTGTAATTTATGTAATGAAAATTTAAAATTTTATAAAACTAATTGATAATTAATTGTTAAACTCCATGTATTTACCTTATTTTTTTTTTAAATATGAAAATATATTTTAAAAGAAGACAATTTAGAAGTATGTCTTTTAGTAATTGAAGCTACCTTAGCATTTTTCAACAGATAATTTAAACTAGAGAAAATAGAGATTTTGGGAATTTTGTGTAGTTTTTTGCTGCAACAGATTCTCTAAATGAAGAGAGTAAAAGAGTATGAAATTTTCCAAATTTAAAGAACTCCCCAAAAATGATTATTGTGAAAGACAAATAATTTTTTATTAAATTTTTACCAGTAAAAAAACAAGTTAAAGGTTTATGAGCGAGAAATAATATTTTATTAAAATGTATAAGATATTTTACTAATATAATTAATATTTATAATCTACAAAATGGAGAAATTGTTATTAAATGTTGCTTTTCAAGAATTTTTTAATTTTAAATTTTGAAAAATATGTTGAAGATGCTGTTATAAGTTGTAAGCCTGTAATCTAGTCTTTTGAAATGCTCTAGTGCTTTAATAAGCATGAAGAGAAAAATATTTCTTTAAGTAGCAATTTAATAAGTTTTACGGGATTTTTTTTAACCTTTTTCTATTAATTTTTTAACATGTATTTTTAGGTCATTTATATTTTCATCTTAATAACTAATTTCTTATTAATTAATTTATTAGCTAACAACTATCTTATTAATTAGCTATTTTTCAGCAAACAATTATATTATCTATTCTCTCTGTCTCAAAATAAATGTCACACTGGAAATGCCACACAGTTTTAGGATTGTGAAAAAAAACTCATTTCTGTGCCTAACAAAAATAGTAATAAATTGCAAGTCACAAGGACGAAAACCTTAATTTTGAAAGTATAAGGAAAAAATCGTAATTTTAAACAAACCATAAGGACTAAAATCGTAGTTTACTCGATTAATAATTATGTAATTGCAAGCATCTAGACGAGCATGATATAAGCATGATATCATGTTCTTCCATCGGCTTACTTTTCATTATATTATTATTATTATTATTATTATATATTACATTAAAGAGTAAACTACGATTTTCATTCTTGTGGTTTGTTGATTATAACCATTTTCGTCCCTAATTTTAGAAGTTGTTTTTTTGGTCATTGTGGACTAATATTTTCGTCCCTAAAACTAATATTCTTAATGACTAAAAGTGAAATAAGTTGCAAACCACAAAGACCAAAAATACAATTTTTAAATATCAGAGACGAAAATAGTTATAAACAACAAACCACATGGACGAAAATAATAGTTTACTCTAAATTAAATATCTATTGTAATGGATGTAGAAATAAGAGCATTTAAAAAAAATTAAAATAGAGGAAATATAGATTTTGGTGATTTTCACCATTTTTTTTAAGATAGGAAAGAAATATAAAAAATTTTAAATTTGGAAAAGTCTTAAAAAAATTATATAAAAACTTATTTGATTTTTATGTATTAAATATTTTATTAATATATTTTTGGATACTTCATTTTATCAAAAAAAATATATAAAAATATTTTTTATAAAAATTAAAACGCTTCAAATGAAGTTTGAAATTCAAAATTATATTCGGTTGTGAAAATCAAAAACATATTAAAATTATTTTCCATAAAGTATCACCAAACAATAACCTATATGGATTATATAATAAAAAAGAAAGAAGACCAATGTGTCTCAAAGAAACATGGTTCATATGCTTTAGATATGACTTCTATTTTGTCCATAATATTTTTAAAATACGAATACAGATGTTGTCAAAGCTTTTGTTAGTGCGAAAGTTCAACTGCAGTAACCCTAAACCATCTATGGTTATCTAAGGAATTAATCGATGTGCATAAACTGACTCGAAAACTCAAGGTTACCAAAAAAAACATTCAAGAAATCAGAGATGGGTCTATAAACTTTTTCAAATTGTGATACTATTTGACTATAAAAAACAAACCTATATATATATATATATATATATATATTTTCTTTATCTTATTCCAAAAAAAATAACAATAATAAATTTGAAAAAAAAAAGTTAACAGCTAAAAAATGATATAAATATGACTTGGACCCTTGCCTATAAGGGAATAAAAATACCATGAAAACCAACTCTACCGAAATAACTTATGTTATTATTGTAATTTTATGGAATATATGGTTGCATTCAACAAAATAATATAGTGGCCCTTTTCGCGACCATAAACACTATAACGAAGGAACGAAGTGAAGTCACGTGCCACCGTATGCACTACAGTGGGTTCACTCCTGTAATAAATTGAATGAGTTTATTTTCAAATAATATCAATTTTTTTAATATAATTCTAAAAAATGAAGGTGTCGATTGATTGGTAAAGTAAGGGCTTATTTGGTTGGTTTCCATTAAGTTCTTTATGGATAAAACTGATTGTATCGATTAATCTGTCTGTATAAATTGAATTTTTTTTTTATTTGTGAGGTTTTTTTATAGATGTAATGAGTGTGTTTTTTAATTGAGAAATACAGGTTGTAATAACCGGGTTAAAAGCAAATATTTTAGAAGTTTGGGTGAAAATGTTAAAGGTCAAAGTTTTGGGAGGGGTTAAAAGTAAAAGTTCAAAAAGAGAGATGTTAACCCTAGAAGCAATTGTATTAACATTTTAGCAGCTGATCTTGAGAAGGGTGCTGCAACCGATTTTGGAGAGAACGAGGAGAGAGGCGATTCTTCAAAGATTTCAAGCTTTGTCCTGATTCCACTTAAAGGTATATCTTCTAATAATCAAAAAGAACCTTATTCCTAAATTTTATAGCATTAGTGGTTTTGATTTTTGGGGTGGTTTGAAGACTCTAATGTTTGGGTGTGTTGGATTTATGTTAATCGGGGTGTTCTAAGCATGGGGATGGAGATTTATTCTTATTTTTGGTGGTAATCAAGTCATGGTGAACTTTTGGATTTCCAGCGTTGATTATTGTGTATCTATGGGTCGATTTCTCGTCACAGATAATAGATCGAATTTTGAGTTGGGGGACCGGGGGACCCCGGTCACTTAAACCTCGGTCGACACCGAAGGGGAGGCCCCGGTCAATTAAGTTTCAGTCGACACCGGTCAAGACAACCCGGTCGAGACCCCGGTCGATGACATAGGAATCCGGGCGACCCTCGTGGTCAGACCCCGGTCGAGTGGAGCCCGGTCAAGGCTTGGGCCGTGGCCCATATTCTATTTTCTGTTGGGCTTAGATTTAGTGTTTGGCCCAAATCTTTAATGGTTAGTTGATAATTTTTATCGAGTGTTGGGTCAATGATAGTTAGCGGATTGGGATATTTTTAGTATTTCAATCATGGGAGTAAGTCCAATTTAATTGGGATTTAACCGCTTAGGTTATAGTGGGTTAAGGGTCGTTTCCGTGCGAATTAGAAAATATAGGAAGTTTATCGGTCAATGGTTTTCTTATAGGTTTTGTCCGAGTAGGCGCGGAGAGTTAAGCAAGGTGAGTTTTTCTGAACTAAAGCCTCTCATGTCGATTAAGTTATGTTTTTATGTATGTGAATTTATATGCAAGCTTCGAAATGATATTGCTTTAATATTTACTTGCGAGATTTATTTAAATGTTAAAGATGATTTTATTATTGTTGACAAAGTGGAAATGTATGCATACATGGTCCTAAGTGTGTAGGCTCAAAGTCGGGGGGTGTGGCCCGCCTATGCTCATACCGGGGGTGTGTTCCGTTTATGCCGTTAGGGGTGTGTCCCAACAAAGGCAGTGCGAGTCACAGACACGCTGTCACCTTAGGGTGGCGGTAGTGTGAGCGGAGAAGTTTGCTGAAAGTTAAAGGTTTTCCTTGAAGCTGAAATTGATTTATTTTATGATAAATCCTTGAATGTTTGTTGAGTTAAAAATTGTTGTAAGAGGGGACTCACTAGACCTTTCGGTCTAACCCTCGCTCTTTTCAAATCTAAAACCCTTTTCAGGTAAAGAGTGGCAGTAGGAGGAGCGGATAAGTTTTAAGAGAAGATACGAGCTGGAGTTGAATTAGAGGACCTCCATTGTAGATTATTGTCAATGTATTCTCAATTGTGTACTAGGTTGTCTTTCCACAAACCTTGTATTTTAGATGTTGTATTGGGTCGCTTGGCATTATTATTTAATAAAGTTGGTTCTGCCTCTTGTCGTATGAGTTGGGTTGTTACACAGGTTTGGAATAAACTTGACTTTCTGCATAAAACTCCCCTTGTAAGCTTACAAAATAAGCTCTTTTCTATATCATTACTTATCTATCAAACAGTCATATATAGTTCGTCAAATAAGTTGTGCGTCTTATTAAACTCAATAGAATGCTAACAAACATACCCTAAATGTTGAATAAATTCTACAAACATTTTACTCGTATTATAGTTATGTTCTTAAACTAATTCATTTATGTATGCACATTTGTTTGTTCTTTGAAATTACGTATAAAATAATTAACTGACTATCTATGAAACTATTCTATTCGTCTCAAAATAAATGTCTACATTACTACTTTAGTTTGTCTCAAAATAAGTGTCTATTTTTCTCATTTTACCCTTAATTATGTGTAACACCCGGATTTTCGCTTAGTAAGTTCCTGATCATCTCCAGCCATCTCTTCACCTTCCATCTATCTTTTAGGGTGAATTATGTTGTTCTTTCGAGCCTTAAATCGACCCATGCGAGAATCACGAGTTTTTGGACTTCGGTACACTTGGCGCGATTGTGCCACGCGATAGTGACAATGTCACTATCGCCAGGCACTGTCGCGTGCGGGGTCTGACCGAGTTAAAATCTGATTTTCAGCCTCATTTCTCATTCTAACTCAATCTTTCCTTTTGTCATTCCCCCCAACTTCTTCCTTTCATAGATTCCGAACCTACGGTTCATCTACTCCTCAATCGCACCATTTATTGCTAGAAGTTGGGTGTTTCCTTCAAGGTTTCGGTTTGGAAGTTTCACCACCATCTCCATCTTCACCCTCTTCATCATCTTCATCAATTTCTAGGGTTTTCACCCAACCCTTTTCTTTGTTCTTGAAGTTTGGGAGTGCGTAGTTCATCTTGGTGATCTAAAGGTATTTCGGTTGGTGGATTGGAGTTATGGTTAAGGTAACCTCTTGTTCTCTTCATTTATGGAAATTAGGGTTTTTGGTTGTATGTTGAGATCTTGTATAAAATGCTTGGGGAACAATTCTAAGGGTTGAATATGATTATTTACGGTTGAAAATGTGTGGATCTAGGTTTTTGGAAGCTTGGGTTGAAGAGTTGGAATGGATGTCTTCGGAAAGCTTTGGGTGAGTTCTATGCTTTGGAGGCCAATGGTTGTGGATTGAAACCTAGGTTTAACTTAACCTAGCAAGGTGAGTTCAAGTTGATTTGTGAAAACGGTGTACATGCCAAAATGGTTATTTTAAAGTGTTTTATATCTTACATGAAATTGGTAACTGCTGATCAGTTTGGTTATTTTGAAAGTGTTTAACTTTATAAACTCATATAACACACATTCTTATGATTTTTGGGCATCTTGATAATGAGTCATAAATGGGTGTAATTGGTTACTTATTGCATAAATGAGATTATTTGGTTAAAAAGACATTTTTAGTGTTTGTTGGGTAAAAAGGTTTATTTTGGTGTTATGGACGTTTTGAAAGGATTAAGAGTATAAGTCTATTTGGAAAACCTTTTTGTCCCGACTTAAACTGTGTTGGAGTCCATTCAAGCATTTTAGAGCGTGTGATTTCATGGTATGGGTCAAGTGCGTTTATTATTTGAAAAACGTAATCATTGGTCAAAAAGAGGTTTTGAGCATTTTGGCTCGATGTCGTTTTAAAGGAGTTTTGAGGACACTTGTCCGGTTTTATATGGCTCAATGTAGAGTCCAGTTATGACGTACGTACTAATGCGATGTGTTGCGTGTTGAGGTTGGCTACGGGCTTGAGTGCTTTGGTCATTCATGTGTAGTCCGGTGAGGTTAGACTGTGTCGCATTGGATCCATAGGCACGTAAGTCTGTCTGTTTTGGGATGGTCATTTGGGTATTGCGGGGTTGAACTTCGGTACCCATGTTTTATGACCGGAAACTTTACAAGTGATCGCTAGGAGGGTTGAGTCGACTAGTGCTACCGGAGTAGTAGGCGCTAGGACCTCCGTCGCTTGAAGTAATGCCTGGGAGGTAGTCTTTAAGTGTGTCGGGCCTTCGGGATGGAGTTCTTCGGAATGATCCATCAAGGTCAACTGACTTGGGGTGACACTTGTAAAGGAGTCGTAGGGACACCGGGTTGTGATGTCGGGAGGTGTCATGTGATTAACGTTGCATGGGTGATATACTTTTGTGTTTCCTCCACTCTCAACGGATACGGGTCTCCCCCGTTATCGGCTATCAGTATTTTAAATTAAGGACGTCTTATTTTATTGTCATTGGGTCTTTACGGCCGCGTGAGTAGTGGACCTAGTGTCCATGTTTTCAGACGTACGGTATATGTTGTTTTGATAACGATTCATGGATCGAATAATTGCCCCACCCGTGCTAGGGTGTTTTGGGACATAACATTTTATCCGCATATCTTAAATGGGAGTCATTTCATATTCATGTTTCGAGTTAGTTTAAGTTATTTCAAGTTATACATCATGTTTGAAATGAAGTGTCCATCTTTGAAAGTGCATAACATTGGATCTAAGTTATTTTATATGTTTTAAAGTACATCGATTGAACGATCATGATTCCAAGCGAGGTCCATTCTTTTAATGCTATATTTTCTCATGTAAAACTCTTGAACTCACTAGGCGTTAAGCCTAACCTTTTTATTTGTCGGCATGTGCATCAGGTACCAGTTGGGGGTTTGGTTCTAGCAGCTATGAAGAGTTGAACCTTAGCTTTGTGCAAATGTAAGTAGTTTGTGAAGTCTTCCGCAGTTTGGAGATAGTGACTGTATCGGGTTTTAGTAGCACCCGTCTTTATTATAGTCAGTATGTATGGAATAGAATGTGTGTATCGAGGTTAGATCTTAAATTATGTTTGTAGATGAATGAAATGTCGAGGTATTTAGAAAATTTAAATTTGTTGTTATTTCCATATTTGAGGGTGTTACATTATGAGAGGTGAAATTTTATCTCTCTATATCTAAGTGTAAAATTGTTCTTTTTTAATTAAAAATGTAATAACTACGTATTTTTAAAATGGGAAAAGTTCAAAAAAAACCAACGGACTTTAGGGTTTGGAGTGATTAAGTCTCTGGACAATTTTTTCAAACAAATAAGTCATTGGACATTTCAAAACCCGTTAAATAAATCCTTGGACTTTTGATAACCTGTTGAATACATCATTATTACTTAAAAAATGTAACTTTCAACCTACATAACACGTAAAACTACAAATTAAAAAAGAAATGTCACATACTTTATCCACCTACAAACTAAAAATAAGGAAATTAACTGAAATAAGTCAATCTCATCAACCAAGTTTATTTTTTAACCACTTTTCAAAGTTTTTTTTTCTAAAATAGTTAAAGTTTGCACATAATATTTTTTTTATGTGTAAGGATTGTTTTTTCCAAAAAAATAAAATAAAAAACATCCTTACATAGAAAATTTTATGTATAAATATTCACTTTGCTTATAGTTTTAGAAAAAAATACACTTTCCATCCTTATAAAACTATAATTAGTTATTTGATTTATTTTATATGCATTACTTTTTCATTTTACATTTTTATTATGTTAACACATAATCGTATATTAACTAAAATATATAAAAAAAATTGGTTTGTTTTTTTACAAATTATATCATTATAATCGTTTGATCAATACGTTCAAAATGAACTCAATATTGTTTTTGAATTTAATCTTATATTATTCAATATCATAAATACATACGAACTATTTTTAATACTTATAGTTACAGATTTATCTTATATTATTAAATAAATAACCCTAAAAGGATAGAAAGTGTAAATATTAAATATAATTCATACGTATTTATGATATTTAATAATATGATATTAAATCCAAAAAAATCAATATTAAACTCATTTTAAACGCATTGACGAGACAATTATAGTCATGTAATATGAAAAAAGAACATATTTTTTTTAATGTATTTTAGTTAATATACGATTATGTGTATTAATATAATAAAGGGTTAACTGAAATTAAAAAAGTAGAAGATATAAAGTAAATTAAATAACAAATTATAAAGATGTTTTCTATTTTTTTTTTGCCAAAAACAATTCTTAATGCAAAAAAAAATTATGCATAAACTTAGACTATTTTAAAAAGAGATTTTGAAAAGTGTTTAAAAATGAATTTGGTTGATAAGATTGATTATTTTAATTAATTTTTCCATTTTTTAATCTGTAGGGGGATAAAGTAGGTGACATCTTTTTTGTTTTTTTTTTTAATTTGTAGTTATATCTGTTATGTAGGTTGCAAGTTACATTTTTAAGTAATAAAGATGTATTTAACAGGTTTAGAAAAGTCCAAGGATTTATTTAGTGTGTTTTAAAATGTCTAAGGACTTATTTGTTCCAAAAAATTGTCCAACGATTTAATCACTCTAAACACTAAAGTCCATTGGGTTTTTTTTAACTTTTCCCTTTTAAAATTGTACATTTTTATTGCGAGTAATTATTTTAAAACGAAGGAAATAGTTATTTGATTACTTAATTTATGAAATAAAAAAATCCAACAACATTAAGTGGGTAATAAATTACGAATAAAATTAGATTCCGGGTTTTCGAAAAGTGACAAAACTAATTTTTCAAAAAAGCAAAATATAAAAAGGAAGAAAATGGTGCATTATTTAATTATTAATTAATTAAAAATGATGGGATGCTTCAATACACAAAATGGGTTTCACATTCTCTTTACATGACTTTTGTTTCCCAATTTAATAGCACAAGATGCCACTAAAATTAAAAATAAATATATGTTTTTAATATATGAAAATTCATATTCCCAACTATTTATTAATTTATAAATCATATATGTAAAATAAATTGCTAGAATTTTTTATTGGTTGTTCTAAACTTCAATGATTACCATTGATCCTAAATACTAGATTTGGCAAACATTTGTACTTCTATAAAATAAAAAATAATTATTAAAATTTTAAAAATAAGCAAGACGAATTTTCGTTTTATTTATCATTCTTGATATCCATACCAGTTTACCCACAACTTGACTGATCTCATTGCCTCGAAACAAACAATCATACAACTCTGCAACAGCTATGAGAAGGTTTGAACTGGTGATATTTGGAGATCAAAAGCAGTACCTTACCAATTGATTTTACTATCGAAGAAAATTGCAACTTGATTACAAATAAAATATAAACACAACGAACATACGTAAGTGTTACAAATCATATATATATACATGACATAATCATATAAGAATCACAAAAGGTTAAGAAACTGTAAAAAAAAACATGAATCACATGTTTTATTACATTATGAAATAATGCATGTGAAAGTAAGTGTTATTTCACATTCACAAAAATAAAAATTAAAAATAATCACATGTGAAACAACATTGTGTTTTTCACATGCATTATTTCACAATTTGAAACAATACATGAATACTGATTTTCATAATTCTCAATTTTTTTTTGTGGTTTTTATTTGATTATTCTCCTATGCACAGATTATTTATGAATATATATTTTTTTTCATTACTGATATGATATTTTTGCCATATAGTCGTTGAAGCTCAAAAAACATGTTTTATTGTTCATAGCATATATGTTCCTTTCATCCACAAAAGCACACACATGTATTGGCAAATTATATACATATACATACAGATCTAAACAAAGATGTATGTTAAAATCAGTTGTCAACAACATTATTTGAGTTCTTTTGAATCTTACAATATCCATTAACAACCACGTGTTAAATCAAGGTGTTTTGGTCACATCACAAGCGGTGACAAAAAGAAACCCACCACATGTCGTGTCGTATTTTAAGTCCACGAAAAACTGTCCCGTAACAACTTTAAATTTTTGCATGTTTGTCGTTATTTAACAGACTGTCATAGTGTAAAAGTATATGCATACCTTAATTACATCTCTTGCTTATTAATTGAATTAATTGTCATTTAACAACCATACACAAATTGAAATTGTAAAACACGTAACCATTACCAACAATTGTTTTCAAATTATTTTCTACCTTCGTTTCGTGCTTTACGCTATCATGTTTTGACGCTTCCTATAACAGCTTGTAATATTACATCAGCCATTTGATAAACCAATATGAGTTTTATTATAAATTCTCAAATATTGTATATTCTATAGTTGGTTGATTTGCAATAAAGTTTCGAATTTAGTTTATATCGATTGATGGATATAATTTTGACATATAATGTTACGTTGTTATCCAAAATAAAATAAAAATGTAAACTGTTGTACATAAAGAAAAGGCGAATAAAATGGGCATTCAACTGGTAATTTTCATATAGGTATTTGAGATTTTGACTCCTTGTATGCCATGGATCATTTGTTTTGCCCGTGTCTCCATATATATAACTGGTGTGCTAGTAGGTGAATCTATATTTATGTCAAAAACCATTTTTCACACATAAACACCAAAACATACCAATCCTCATGCCACATGTTTGAGATAGTTTAAATTAATAATCAACATATCATGCATATCTGCTATTTCATACACAGGCATACATCAAATTTGAAGTACATGAAATCCACTGGATAGTGTAGCTCTGGGCTCTGACGTATGCACAATCAAAACAAGCTCAGTGAGTGCCTAGACGAGATACTGAACATTTCAATCCTCCTAGCAACAAAGTGTTGTTCTGCCATCGTGGTTGCGACCACAGGGCTCTATAGTCTATACAACTTGATGTTACAAATGTATCTTGTAACACTCTAAAAATTTCAACTTATAAAATTTCGTAAAATTGGCAACATGACATCTAAAATTCAAAGATCCAAACATCCTGTAATTAATGTTCCAAAAGAGTAACAACCCAATATTATAACACAACTCGAACCTAAATATTCGGGTTAGTTTGCATCACAAGGTTTGCAACAATTAACGGGACATCAATAATACAACGACCTACTTAATCTAAGATTAATTCCAATGTAGATTAAAATGGGCGTCGCGAAAACACTAATAACTCTCTTCACAAAAATCCCCCAAAAGACCGGCACTTCAAGAACTCCTACGTGCCCGGTAGCCAAGCCGACATCCTAAATCCCTCCACGATTAGGATCTGTGAGGAAACAACAACCACAACAAGTGTTAGCACGAAGCCTAGTGAGATCCCAAAAATATGCAGATAATAAACATGATATTATAAAACGATAATCGTGTTACCGAACTCCTCTGTCTTACGCAGAACAATTCTCCGCCATCAGTTTCTCAAACCTGAATATAAACATACAGGAAATACCTTTTTATTTACGGGGGAGACCCGCTTCCATCGGGGCGATGTTTACTCGAAAGTGGGATCGCCCGCGATGGTAATGGATTACACCTCATGCCCCGATCTTAGTTCCTATGCCATAACGAAATCACAACCTCAGACCGTATTTACTGCCCTTATTGCCTACTCCGTCGAGTTACACCTCAAGGATACAAGATCCCTTATTGCCTACTCGCTAGTAACACACCATGATTAATGCAAAATTCATACATTAAGCTACTACCTCCTCGTACACAAGGAGTAATAACCACATTCTTATCAGGTGATCAACATTTGTTAAATAGTTATAACATTATATGCACCTCTTTCCCATATATACAACAAATACTTCCTTATTCCTCATAATATCACATTCTTCATAATTTCATACATGTAAATACATCCACATATTATCCTTACATCATCCTTTTATAAAGTTATCAGAAGTTGGATTGAAATCATGGCAATAATAGTTTCCTCATGAGCTCAACATAAGCAGGAAATCTAGAACATATAATCCACATAGTTACTACTAAAAATATTATTAAAGTCTACTAAACATACTCACCCCTATTGGGTTCATAAAGTTGAGAATCCCACCTATTAGGTTATAAAACTCAAACAAGTAGCACATAGGAGTAGTGTAGGATAAAGCCATGGTAATAATCAAATACTAAATCATTTAAGAAAGGATAACTCACCAAGTGGGTTTTTGGGGAAACCCAAACCCTAGGTTAGAACCTTGGAGAGGATGACAATGGAGGTGATGACTTCAAAGCCCAACTTGAATCCTTAAATGCTTATCCCAATCTCTAGCAATAAATGAGATGAATGGTGGTGGTTGAAACCCTAATTTCGGATGGGAGGAGTTATGAGGGTTGAGAGAGAAGAAAATAGGTAGATGAGAGGAGTAATGAGGTGAAATGGGGGAGAAAGTCATATACAAGTGACCAGGGGACTCCCGCGGGTTATGCTGCGAATTTAAGTCGCGGCACAAGTCGCCCGTGTGCCTGAAACCGAAATCCAACAGCGGGTTACGCGGGTTATGCCGTGACTTGCTAGTCGCGTGTAACTCGCGTAATCCCCTGTGTTATGCCCAAAATCACCAAAAATTCAAGTACTCAAACTAGATCAAAACACAATGCTAACGATAACAGTTAAACACGAGAATACAGAATTAAATGGTACACAAGACTATAAGTCTTAACACTAGATTTACATGACGAAAATTCGAGGTGTTACAATCCTCCCCCACTAGGAATAGATTTCGTCCCCGAAATCTCCACTCTAGACAAAAGATGAGGGTACCGACCCTTCATATCCTCCTCCGCTTCCCACGTCACGTTCGCGCCTCGATGATGTTTCCATTGAACCTTCACCATCACCACCTCTTTATAGAGAAGTTTCTTCGTCTCTCTCTCTAGGATGGCTTCCGGCTCCTCAACACAACGGTTATTGTCCACCCGGATTTCGGACAACGGTATGACATTTTCTTCTTCCGCTAAACACTTCCGTAGATAACAAACGTGGAAAGTGTGGTGGATCCCACTCATCTCGGGCGGTAAATCAAGCTTATAAGCTTGGAGTCCCACACGTTCAATGATAGGAAAAGGCCCGAGGAAACGGGGGCTAAGCTTCCTTCGTTTTCCAAACCTTATAATCCCTTTCCAAGGCGACACTTTCAACATGACCCGGTCGCCCACTTGGAATTCCATCGGACGTCGATTCTTGTCCGCGTAACTCTTTTGGCGATCTTGAGCCGCCTTCAAACGCTCTCGTATCCCCTTAACCTTGTCTGCCGTTTCTTGTACTATCTCCGGTCCAGCGAACTGCTTCTCACCCGCTTCGAGCCAACAAGTCAGCGTTCTACATTTTTGTCCGTATAATGCCTCGTACGGTGCCAATCCCAAACTCGAGTGATAACTATTATTATAGGCAAATTCCACCAATGGAAGATGAGAGTCCCAATTTCCCCCAAAGTCAATCACACAATGGACAAAGTCGATCGCAACATGTCCTCTAACGTTTGAATTGTCCGCTCGCTTTGCCCATCCGTTTGAGGATGATACGCCGTGCTCAACTTTACCTTTGTTCCCAATTCTCTTTGAAAGGCGCTCCAGAAATGAGAAGTGAAACTGTCTCGGTCAGACACAATGGACAGCGGCACACCATGCCTTGACACCACCTCATTGATGTAGAGTCTCACTAACTTGTCTAAGGGTAACGTTTCCCTCATGGCCAGAAAATGCGCGCTCTTCGTCAACCGATCCACTATCACCCAAATGGTGTCGTGGCTCTTCAGCGTCTTTGATAATTTCGTCACGAAATCCATCGTAATGTGATCCCACTTCCACTCTGGTACTTCCAACGATTGCAAACTCCCATACGGCCGCTGGTGTTCGACCTTCACTAACGAGCAAGTAAGGCACTTCTCCACATAGTTTGCCACATCCAACTTCATCACGGGCCACCAGAAGTTCAACTTTAGGTCTCTATACATTTTGGTGCTCCCGGGGTTAATAGAATATCTCGATTTGTGCGCCTCTTCCAAGAGTAGTTTTCGGCACCCTCCCAAACTGGGTACCCAAACTCGTCCTTGGAAGAGTTTCAATCCCCTACCATCTTCCGCCAGTCTAAGGTGTTGCTTCGTCATTGCTTCATCTTTAAGATTCGCCTCAAGTAGTGCCTTAGCTTGAGCAACTTTTATCATTTCCATAAGGTTTGAGATAATGTCAATCCTTGCCATCGAGGTTTTCACCGTTCCGCTATACTCCTTCCGACTTAACGCGTCCGCCACCACGTTTGCTTTGCTCGGGTGATATTGAAGCTAGCAGTCGTAATCCTTCAATAATTCCAACCATCTTCGTTGACGCATATTTAGTTCTTTTTGGTCGAAAACGTATTTCAGGCTTTTGTGATCGGTCTAGAGTGTACATTTTGTACCATACAAGTAGTGTCGCCACAACTTCAAGGCGAACACTACTGCCGCTAACTCGAGGTCATGAGTTGGGTAATTCTTCTCGTGTTCCTTCAATTGTCTTGACGCGTAAGCTATCACTCTACCTCTTTGCATGAGGACGCAACCCAACCCCATCTTGGATGCATCACTATAAACGACAAAGTCTTCTGTTCCCTCCTGTAGGGACAAATTTGGGGCTTCGCACAATTTCCGTTGCAAGGCACGAAAAGCTTTCTCTTGAGTCTCGGTCCAAGCAAACTTCGCGTTCTTTCGAGTCAATGCGGTCAACGATGAGGCGATCTTGGAGAAGTCTTGAATGAACCTTCGGTAATAACCGGCGAGTCCCAAAAAGCTTCGGATCTCGGTCGAGCTTTTCGGAGGCTCCCAGTTCATCATCGCTTCGATCTTGGCAGGATCTACTTTTACTCCTTCTCGAGTCACCACATGACCCAAAAATTGCACTTCCCGTAACCAGAATTCACACTTAGAGAATTTAGCATACAACTTCTCCTTCCTTAGCACCTCTAACACTTCTCTCAAATGTTGCTCGTGCTCCTCTTCATCCTTAGAGTAAACTAAAATGTCGTCGATGAACACTATGACTGACCGGTCCAGAAATGGTCGGCATACTCGGTTCATCAAGTCCATGAATATTGCCGGCGCGTTCGTCTATCCGAAAGGCATGACTAAGAACTCATAATGCCCATACCGAGTCCTAAATGTCGTCTTCGGAACGTCTTCTTCTCGAACCTTCACTTGATGATATCCTGAACGAAGGTCAATCTTGGAAAAACATCTGGCCCCTTGCAGTTGGTCAAAGAGGTCATCTATCCTTGGTAGTGGATATTTATTCTTGATGGTCACCTTGTTCAATTCCCGGTAATCGATGCACATACGCAATGATCCGTCCTTCTTTTTCACAAATAGTACCGGAGCTCCCCGCGGAGACAAGCTCGGTCTCACAAATCCCTTATCAAGCAATTCTTGAAGCTGGGACATCATCTCTTGCATTTCGGTTGGCTCCAGACGATACGGTGCTCGAGTAATTGGCGCCGCTCCCGGAATTAGGTCGATCCGAAATTCCACTTGTCGATCGGGAGGCAAGCCTGGTAGATCGTCGGGAAACACATCCGGAAACTCGTTGACAATCTTTACGTCCTTCATCTTTCTCTTTTCTGCTTTGGCAGTTACCACGAAGGCTAGATACGATGGGTACTTATTCGTCAGATATTTTCTCGCCTTGATGGATGAGATGATAGCCACTTCGCCTTTTCGTTTCTCGTCATACACAACTAGGAAGTCGCCATCTCGAATGGGAATCCGTATGAGTTTCTTTGAGCATACAATCTCCGCTTGATGCTTTGCCAACCAATCTATCCCAATCACCGCATCGAAACTCCCGATGGTCATAGGGAGCAAGTCCACCATAAAGGTTTCACCACTGATTTCGAGTCGACAATCTCTCAGAATATCACTCAAGACCACCTGCTATCCATTAGCTACTTCTATGACCAAGGCGTTACTAAGGGCACTAGCCGACAAGTTTAAAGATTTGCAAAACACATCGGACACAAAAGAGAAGTTTGCACCATAATCAAATAATACTCTAGCAGGCTTAGAGTTGAGTAAGAACGTACTCGACATCACTTCGGCGGTTTCCTTTGCTTCCTCCCTCGTCATTTGAAATGCCCTCCCTTGAGCCTTGGGGATGGCCTCTCTTTTCGCTTGACTTCCAGAATTACCCCTTCTAGCCCCACCTCTCAGCTTGGGGCACTCTCTGCGTATGTGACCAATCTCCTTGCATTCAAAACAGACCGTCCCTTGAATGGGACACAAGAAACTGGTGTGACCCGGCTAGCCACACTTGAAACATGAAATCGGGCCCGGATTTGGGTTAAGGTTGGTCTTACAAAACCCAAAGTGCTTGCTCTTACACTTGGGACACCATTTGTCTTCCCTTCGATTGTCGAAACTCTTATTGGGAGGTTGAAACTTCGGCTTTTTGTGCGAACTTGGCGGGTTTTCCCACCTCCTCTTCTCCACGGTCTTTGCCTTCTCGGCTTTGTCTTTTGCAAAAAGTCTCTCCATCACCTTAGCTTCCTCAATTGTCTCTCGAAGGTTAGAGGCCTTTGAATTGCAAACTATTTGGATCATGTCCGCTGGTAAGCCTTTTAGGTAAGCCTTCACTTTCTCTTTCTCAGTCGGGGCCACGTGCCCCACCAAGTCGAGCTTTTCCATAAAGAGTCGAGTATACTCTTTCACCGACAAGTCACCCTTCTTAATCAACCAAAATTCTTCTTCTATTGCATCCAACTCCTCCTCAGTACAGTACTCCTCTAAAATTTTCTTCTTGAACTCGGCCCATGATATTTTGGCCAACACCGATTCTTCAATGGTTGAGGTGAAGACATTCCACCAAGTCAAGGTCGTGCCCCGAAACAATTAAGACCCATACTTCACCTTTTGACGTTCCTCACAATCTTTAGATCGGAAAGCTTGTTCAATCTCTTTAAGCCAACTCATGCACTTTGCGGGTCATCGTACCCGGCGAAATCCGGTGGTTTACAACAAAGGAACGACTTGTAAGAACATCCTTTCTCCGGTTGCCTTGTTTCTAAAGTTGCTAACCCATCCGTGCGAATCTCTCCCCCGGTACCCCCAGAACTGGCTATGACAATGTTCTCCTCAATTGTTTCGTGTCGACGTTGATTCCCCTCACGGTCCTCTAGAATCTTCACGAACAACTCTTGTTGCTTTGCCATAGTCTCGTTCATGGCTCTCATCATGTCCATCATTTGAGTCTGAAGAGTTACCTCAGTCAGAATCGGATCGACAGTGGCAATGATGGTCCTCGGAATCTGTTCCACCCTTCCGGCGAGCAGAGGTGGAATCGGAGGTCCATCCGTTACGGTTGCATTGGGTCTGTCGGTCGTGGATTCGTTTACCGCTTGACCCTCTGGCGAAGACTGAAGATGACTCCGAGTATTTACCATTTTCGTCTGTCATCAAATCAAAAGAGGGTGAGAGAGGGCTACGCAAGATTATACACGCGAAACGTACTACTACAACTCATCAATCGTCATAATCATAATAATTCAAGCATGTTCACGTAAACATACATTCATAATAGCAGTAGCTAATTGAAATTATGAACATATAATACATAAAAAGTCTTGTTACCACATTTATAACTCTCAACAAAGTAGTTTCCATTGACTCTAGGAATATCCCATCTTAGAATTTCTACCTCAATCTCACACTTAATTGTCTAAAAAGTCTCAGTTTAAGTCTAGGCACCTAGATTCTATACCTAGTTCGCTTAAACTAGAGCTCTGATACCAACTTGTAACACTCTAAAATTTTCAACTTATAAAATTTCATAAAATTGGCAACATGACATCTAAAATTAAAAGATCCAAACATCCTATAATTAATGTTCCAAAAGAGTAACAACCCAATATTATAACACAACTCGAACCTAAATATTCGGGTTAGTTTTTATCATAAGGTTTGAAACAATTAACGGGACATCAATAATACAACGACCTACTTAATCTAAGATTAATTCCAATGTAGATTAAAATGGGCGTCGCGAAAACACTAATAACTCTCTTCACAAAAATCCCCCAAAAGACCGGCACTTCAAGAACTCCTACATGCCCGGTAGCCAAGCCGACATCCTAAATCCCTCCACGGTTAGGATCTGTGAGGAAACAACAACCACAACAAGTGTTAGCACGAAGCCTAGTGAGATCCCAAAAATATGCAGATAATAAACATGATATTATAAAACGATAATCATGTTACCGAACTCCTCTGTCTTACGCAGAACAATTCTCCGCCATCAGTTTCTCAAACCTGAATATAAACATACAGGAAATACCTTTTTATTTACGGGGGAGACCCGCTTCCATTGGGGCGATGTTTACTCGAAAGTGGGATCGCCCGCGATGGTAATGGATTACACCTCATGCCCCGATCTTAGTTCCCATGCCATAACGACATCACAACCTCAGACCGTATTTACTGCCCTTATTGCCTACTCTGTCGAGTTACACCTCAAGGTCTTACGGACATTATTGTCTATCCATATCTAGACGAGTTACACCTCAAGGATACAAGATCCCTTATTGCCTACTCACTAGTAACACACCGTGATTAATGCAAAATTCATACATTAAGCTACTACCTCCTCGTGCACAAGGAGTAGTAACCACATTCTTATCAGGTGATCAACATTTGTTAAATAGTTATAACATTATATGCACCTATTTCCCATATGTACAACAAATACTCCCTTATTCCTCATAATATCACATTCTTCATAATTTCATACATGTAAATACATCCACATATTATCCTTACATCATCCTTTTATAAAGTTATCAGAAGTTGGATTTAAATCATGGCAATAATAGTTTCCTCATGAGCTCAACATAAGCAGGAAATCTAGAACATATAATCCACATAGTTACTACTAAAGAGATTATTAAAGTCTACTAAACATACTCACCCCTATTGGGTTCATAAAGTTGAGAATCCCACCTATTAGGTTATAAAACTCAAACAAGTAGCACATAGGAGTAGTGTAGGATAAAGCCATGGTAATAATCAAATACTAAAGCATTTAAGAAAGGATAACTCACCAAGTGGGTTTTTGGGGAAACCCAAACCCTAGGTTAGAACCTTGGAGAGGATGACAATGGAGGTGATGACTTCAAAGCCCAACTTGAATCCTTAAATGCTTATCCCAATCTCTAGCAATAAATGAGATGAATGGTGGTGGTTGAAACCCTAATTTCGGATGGGAGGAGTTATGAGGGTTGAGAGAGGAGAAAATAGGTAGATGAGAGGAGTAATGAGGTGAAATGGGGGAGAAAGTCGTATACAAGTGACCAGGGGACTCCCGCGGGTTATGCCGCGACTTTAAGTCGCGACACAAGTCGCCCGTGTGCCTGAAACCGAAATCCAACAGTGGGTTACGCGGGTTATGCCGCGACTTGCAAGCCGCGTGTAACTCGCGTAAGCCACTGTGATATGCCCAAAATCACCAAAAATTCAAGTACTCAAACTAGATCAAAGCACAATGCTAACGATAACAGTTAAACACGAGAATACAGAATTAAACGGTACACAAGAGTAGAAGTCTTAACACTAGATTTACATGACGAAAGTTCGGGGTGTTACATATCTCGCTGTGACTTCACCTCACGACATCTGACTTTCACCACACTTATTCTTCACGACATGTGCCATGTGACTTTAATTTACATACAACGTACCTAGGGTCGATTATTTAACCCTCAAGCCAATTTCGGTCGTTTTCATTTGTACCTAACACCTTTTTCATTGTTCTTTTTGCATATAAACACCTATAACATGATTTTTCTATTTATTACACCAGAAGCTCATCATTTAGACTATTCGTCACAGTTAAGTCAAAAGTTGAGGCGTCATATATAATATAAACATATAACTGATATAAAAGAAAATCTTACGAAAATATTCAAAATAAAAATCATGAATCTTATCGATTAAATTTATCTGATTTATCTGAAATAATTATATAAAAAACAAATAAAGAAAGGGAATGGTTGCTTGTACCAACTCTCATCCTAGTTGGGTCCATATATAATTGAACACATGATGATGAAAACTTTGGCACAATTTGGTGGATATTGACCCAATTGGCACAACAAGACAAATAATGTTCCTACTTGTTTGACCCCCATAATTTTAATACAATTATACCCCTTTATTAGAAACAACAATTAAAACCAAAGTTTTAAATGGCGTAAGGCGTAGCGTGGTGGCAAGGTCATGCCTCAAGCCTTACGAGTTATGGCGAGACCATGGCGTTTTCCAAGGCGTGACTTAAGACGGCAAATTTGTATATAATTTATATGTATATACGTGTATGTGTGTTTTTATTATTGTCTTGAACAATAATGAACAAGTTATTAACAATTTAAATTCATATAAAACAATAAACAAAAGAATTTTTAAATTATAATCGATATTAATGGATAAATTCCAATCGATTTTCAAAGTATACAAATCCGAAGTATCGAAAGTACACAAATTTGTAACACCATAACGCGCCATGGCGGGACATGGTGCGCCATAACGAGCTCGACGTCTTATCTCGACGCCAAGGGGTAAAGTTTGGCGACAAGGCCACGCCAAGGCGCGTTTTTTAGAACCTTCATTAAAACTAAAATTTGTTTATAAGAAACAAGATTAAATTGCAAGTTTAGTCCTTGTGTTTATATGTTTTTAACAGTCTTTATCCATTTTTTAATATTTAACAGATCGTGTCCTTATAATTACATATCAAGTTAAGTCCATAATTTTAATACAATTATACCCCTTTATTATAAACAACAATTAAAACTAAAATTTGTTTATAAGAAAAAGAGTAAATTACAAGTTTAGTACTTGTCTTTATATGTTTTAATGAGTCTTTGTCTATCTTTGAATATTTAATGGATTGTATCTTTGTAGTTACATTTTTAATATGACTTGGGTCCTTAATGCAACCACGGGGACCCAGGTTGTTTAATTTATTTAGGACCGTATTAATTAAAACTGCAACCATAGGGACCCAACTCGTTCAAAAAAATGCAACCACATAGATGTAACTCGTTAAAGATCACAACCACAAGAACACGCCTCGTTGATTTTTTTTTTTTTTGCAACTGTTAAAAACACCCAACCACGTGACAAAAAATGTAATTTACTCTAAAAAGGTTCAAAATTCCTAGGTTTAATTTTCATCATTTAAAATGAAAAACAACAAATTGATTGTAACTTTTTGAATACAATTTAATTTATAATTTTATATTTATTTTTTAAATATTTATATAAGTACAAAATTTGAAAAGGGTCGATCACACCTTTTAATTTGGATAAAAAGTTGATTTTCGACAACCTCAATTGGCCGCACATGAAATCCGCCTTCAAATACATTAATGCAATTTTTTTTTTGCGCACTTAGCAGTTGAAGCTAGCACCGAGAGAGAAAGGGATCGAACTCGGAATATGTTTTGTATTTGGACAAATTTACCCCACTACAATATACAAAAAAATGTAAGTAATAAATACTTTTTATAACAATGCATCCTTGGGAAACAAAAAGATTACAGAAATATATGCCTAAAATGTAATAAATAAATTGTTTTTTCTAGAATTTACAGTTTCTTTTTGTGTCTGTAGTAAATTCATGAGTAAGTTACAGATTTGGTCCTTGTAGAATACAAGTATTTATGAAATTGGTCCTTAAACTTCATTTATTTCGTAATTAACCAATGATATGTACTTTGTTTTACAGATTTGGTCCCTACATCAAACAGACATCCACCATGTCTGTTACTATGAGGGCATTTCTGTCAACTTAGCACTTTCTTCCATTTTAAATTATTTTGTTTTTCATATGGTTGAATCATCGTCTTCTTCACATAAACAAGAAGTTTAACCAATTTTGCACAACGTTAAAAATATCAACAAACTTTTTCGATTTTTTGAATTTTAATTTTCATTTCGTTCACTGAAAACCCTAAATCTAAATGAACCATAAATCCAAATTAACCCTAAATCTCCTCCACCAATAATATAAAACACTAGATTTTCAAGAAACTCATAATTAAATCAAGCAATATAAGATCAAATGAACCCTGAATCAACAACAAATTAGTAAAATTTCATTCCAAAAAGTTTGATACAAACGTAAATCAAACCAAAAAATAAAAACCTAACTCAAAAACTTAATTCGAACCCTAAATCAAAAGGGTAGGCCCAAGGCTTTTGTCGTTTGAAAACCCACACAACATTATTGCCGTTCAAATTCAACCATCTCAACAAAAAGTTTTAGGTTTTAGGGTCGGTTGGAAGCAAATCACCGACAAATCTAGTGATTTGCCGGTCCACTGGAGATGCTCTTAGAAAGAAGATGAAGATTCATAATAACGAGAAACAAAAAGTTAAAAAGAAACGTTAAAATGACAGGAAATACTGAAAAGACAATTTTCCCTCATAGTTAACAGAGTAAGTAGACGAATGTTCCAGAAAATAAAGTCTAGAGACCAATTCCATGAAAATGCATACCCTCGGGCGTTCTACGTAATTAAAATTGTTTAGGGTCAATTATGTAAAAGTTCACATACTATAAGGACCAAATCCGTAACTTAGAAATTAAATAAATTCAATCAACAAGCTTCCAAAACCTCATTGTGGGCTGCACGTCACCTTTTTTTGGACCCAACACTCCGATTCAATGCTTTGAAATTGAAAATGACGGAATAACCATTTCCCTAAATTCCAAAATAATGTACGATTTTGTGGAAAATTATTTTTTTAATTAAAAAATAATTAATTGAAAAATAAATTTAAAAGTCTATGGTTCATAAAAATCATGGGTTTAAAAAGAAAACCAAGACACGTGTATTTATTTTAACCCCTATTTCAAAATTAATTAAGGGTACAAAGAAAAAGAAATGAATGTGTAAGGGTAAGAAGGTAAATTTTAATTTACTAGTCATATACTCGTACGATCTAGTGGAATGTAAGTAAAAACGAACAATTAATGCTACTTCTATATAGACATGTCATCAATTAATTTTAACTTACTAGTCATACACTTATGAAACTCTAAAACCATAAAGATATTCAATAATTATTTTATATTACAATTATTGACGAAAAAAATCATAATGATATAATTTATAATAAAAATAAAACATATTTTTAATATATTTTACGATTATATATTTTTAATGTGTTAACGGTGGAAAAAAATAAAACGTATGAATAGAAAACAAATTAATTCGTAGATATTAATAATATTTAATAGTATGGTTAAATTAAAAAGTATTCAATATTGGTCTCGTTTTAAAGGTATTGACGAGACAGTTATAATGGTATAATTTCTAAAAAAAGAAACAAAATTTTCATTGCATTTTTGTTCATATACGAATATTTGTGTTAATATAATAATGGTGTAAAATAAAAAATGAAAAATAAAAAAAATAAGGGATATAAAGTAAATTAAATAAGTAAATGTAAGAATGGTAAATGTAACATTGCACAAGAAACCACTTTGTACAAATAATCGTTTCAGAATTCTTATAATATAGTAGAGATAAAATAATAATGGATGTTAAGTGTGAGAAAATAATTAATGAAAGTTAAGAGAAAGTTCATATCTAGATCATTAAAAAAATTATTTGAAGATGTACATGTGAAATCATATGAATAATATTTAACGTGTTTCACATTTACATATTTAAATATATATATTTTTTTCAGAGTTTTTAGTGGTTAATGTACAAACCTTTATTTCTTCCTTTGTCATGATATTTAGATTTATGATTTTAATTATAATCCATATAACAAGATGATGATGAGGATGATAACAGTTACAATAGTAAATATTAGAATTTGTATAATAAATTAAAGAGTAAATTACATATTTGGTCTTTGTGGTATGTTGAAAATAACATTTTTCATCTCTATAATTTTAAAATTACAAGATGGTCATTATAGTTTGCAAAAACATTGGGATTTTGTTCCATCATCAAATGCCATTTAAAAATCCCGTTAAATGACGGGTATTTTCGTCCTTAAATCAGTTTTTTATCTTTCACCTAATCAATAACCCCGAGGACCAAAATCAAAAAATCGATTTAGACTAATAAAAAAAATCGGTAAAATGACAAAAATGCCCATGGAGATTCTTTTAACCGTCAATTGAAGGGAGGGACCAACTCCAAACGTTTTTGCAAATCACAATTCACAATGGGCATCTTTTAATTTCAAAACTGTCTGAACGAAAATTGTTGTTTTTGACAAATTATAGGAACCAAATTCATAGTTTACTCTAAATCGATCATAAATTCAACGGTTAATATGTGGGTTGCAAGGGTTGCAACATTTTTCTGGGTTGCAAAATATCCTTCCAGTATATATATATATATATATATATATATATATATATATATATATATATATATATATATATATATATAATTTAATAAAGGAAAGGGGATAGGGGAGATGTGTGTAATGGGGGGAAACCGTGTGGCACATGCACACCCACCTGCTAATGCGACAACTAATGCGTCCAAATTCACCACCACTTTTTTTACACTTTCTTGCGTTTATTATTTTATTACCCTTAATAAAATATAACATTTTTTAATCAAAATAAAAAAAAAATTATTCATTTGATTTAATATTTTCAACTTTATTTTTTTATATAAAATAGTTTAGGATTAAGAATTATAATCAGTTTTTAACCAATATTTTTATAATAATTTCTACAAAACATTAAATTATATAATTATTTAAAATATTTATTTTTGGATTATTCATCGAGCTACACCAATAAAAGGAAGGCTTTTCAAAGCAAAAGTCTTTTGGATTTGACACTTTTCTTTTGTCCTTTTTTCCAATTTATGTACGATAAATATTTTTTTTAATATAATTTTACACATTAATAATTCCTATATTTTTTAATTATTCTAATGATAAACTTACATCTAATTAATATATGTCTCATATCAATTTCTAAATTTTATGAATTAATTAAGGATATAATTGAAAACTTAGTTATATCTTTTTGAAAGGTGCTACTTATTTTGAAAGAAGTAGAAACATAAATTTGGACATTTAATTTGGGATGGAGGGAGTATGATTTTTTTTTATAAATAATTGTGACTGTATTTCAATTAATTTCATAGGATTTGAAGTTAACTATTGAGCAAATCTCCGGTGTCCCTAAAATAACTCGGATTGATAACCAATAAAAAAAAACAAACTCAGTATTTGACAAATTGAACTACACAAAGGTTGTTATAATTTGTATTTGAAAATAAAAGCATATTTTGCTTATTTTGTTCTTACAAAACACGATAAAATATAAAAAGTAAAGATAAATTATAAAGTCATATAAAGCTAATAGATAAAAAGTGAATTTATATAAAACAATTTTGTGCCTCTGACTGTCCAACATGTAGATCAATTGACGTCCTTTGAGGCGGGTTCCGTATGGGACCATTTGCGGTTGTCGGTTATCAACTTTTTGCCAGATATAAAATAATTTTATATATTTTATGATTAAATCATGTTTACAATCAAGGGTTGTTTTTTTAAACTTATTTTGGTTTTCTAAACACCTAAAACGTACCAAATATCATTTTATCCTTTTTAAGTTTAAATAAAATAAAATCTTTATTGAACAAGACTGATTACGTTACCGATAGTTCCCATAGATGTCCATATGTTATTTATTTGTTTTTGGCGTTTGAAATACAACAAACAATCGTTGCAAATTATTTTAATATATCAAATCAAGAGATAAGCATAGAGAATAAGACGGAATATGTCAACAATATTTGGTGAAAGAGTCATGGATTTTTGTCTCCTTATGTCGGTATTTATATTCTTTTCCTCAAAAACATCCATCACAAACAAATTGTTTCAAATACACCAAAACTTAACGATCATCTCCCCAGATCTTAAAACCTACTCTTTTTGGGTTTTTTGTTGAAATTTATTCCATCTTTTCTCGTTGTATTTTTGCGATAAGTTAAACTAGAAAACGATTTTTTGCAACTTTTATTTATTAGCATTGATTTACACAAAATGATGTTCGATAAGGTGTACACGAGAGGTCGACAACTACCAAAAAAAATATTTTTTGGCAATATTTTTTCAGGTCGGGATCGTAGAATAAAAAATTGAAGAGTGTCGACGATTATTATGTAATATATTCGTCTGTTTGGTCTTTTAATGCATTTATTTTACTATATTTTATCTCTTTCTATTTGTCATTTTTCTCCTCTTTTAAAATTCCTATTCGAACTTTAGAATCAGTAGACCCATCGATAATAATTCCACTATTTGTCACATGTATAAATATTTCATATGTGTAATAATTCAATAAAGGAATTTCATTACTTTTCGAACCGTGGTATTTGTAATTTATTTCAAATAAACCAACATGATTAATTACAGACCAAAGAAACATATGGTTTAAAGAAAAAGTATCGGTTATAAACTGAAATTATATCGGTTATCATTATATAAACCTACATCTTTTCTGTTATGTTCATAAAAACTGATGATTAATTTATAATGAAAAATCAAATATTAAAAAATTCCAGTTGTTTAAAACATAATCTAGAACAAAGTTATCATTAACAATCATGTTAATGTAAATAATTATTTTATTCAAAAATTAAATTCTAAGGTTTATAAACAATTTTGAAATTTAAAATAGACACACTAAAAAATAAAGTATGAGGACTGATTTTGCCATTTTCCAAAATAGATGGGGTTACAAGGAATTATTGTATTTGAAGAGCACTATTGTAAATTTGTAATGAACTAATGATGACACCCAACAAGTTGCATTTATTTGCCATGCGCCCCCTTCATTTTTTAAAACATGCCACGTACTCCCCTTTGAACAACTTTTCTTCCAACATTATTTATTTGATCCTTTTTTTTTTCTTTCGAAAGGGTATTCCAGGCTATGCTCTAACTAATCTCGATAAATTGCGACTGTAATGCATTAGATCCAGATAAACTTTGTGGCTACAATTGTGGTGAACGCCTGAATAGAACTTAGGACATATGAGATATTCCACCACTACGCCACAACCCTCGTGGGTTTTTTTTCCATATGGTTTCAAACTCAAGCTTTATTTATTTGTTATATTTATTATTATCTTAACATAATTTAACCTATATTTTCAACTTATATTTTCGGGTATAAAATGTAACAGTTGAGTTATTAGGGATACATTGTTTGACTCATATATGTGATTTTCCGACTTTTGTTAGAGAATTGCATATGACAAAAAAGGTATTGCAGAAAAATAAAATATGATGTTTTTTTCAAACCAGACAAACAACGAAATTGTGAAAAGACGACAATGACTTATTGTTGTGTTACACAGGGAGAAGTTCAAATAAGAATGTTAAAGATCATGAGAAGGTAATTGTGGAAGGTTTAAATGTGAATAATAAAAAATCACGAAAAATCATACCTGGAGATACATATGTGATCCGACTTTACAGATCATTCGTATGAGTTCACATATGCATATTCAAATTTATATTTTCAATTACTCACTTATAAACTTTTTCTTAACATTCATTTTTTACATTCTCACTATATTTAATCTTTTTATTTGAGCCTCTCACTTGTATAAAAGGACAAATTACTGATCCTTATGATCGTGATCCATTTTGTATGAGCTTTCAACCTAAGGCAAATGTTTTTAAATAAAGGTAACAAAATCAACCAATTTGACCCATTGATATTTAGAATAACAACATAATTTGGTGATTTAAGTCAGTGGTTGAACCTGTTGGGGAGTGGGGCAGAAATCGATGGAGAGAAGAGAAGAGAGTATGATCGACTTGGATAAGAATGTGAGATCGCGTGAGAACTTGATTTCCATAAGTGATATTTCGAATCTATTCTGCCTGGGTATCACGAAATTCACTCGAGGATAATCTCAATCCACCTGTATCGATTCTGGCAGAAATCGATCTTATTTAGACACCAAGAGAAACGTAACTGACCTATATTATTAATGATAATAATTTCCCATTTAATGGGATTGATTGTTTGGCGGTTACACAATGATTTGGGGTTTACAAAATTGATTTTTCATAAAGATTGGCAGTTACAAATCTAGTGGTCCGCGCGGCTGGTGGCGCGAGTAGACCCGCGCGGAAACCCGCGCCAAACACTGTTCGACAAACAATCCAGTGTCCCGCGCGACTCGTGGTGCGGATAGAGCCGCGCCATAACCCGTGCCAAGCACTGTTTGTCGAACCCTCCATAGTCTCGCGCGACTGAACCCACACGGAGACTCGTGCCAGACACTGTCAACCTAACCATTTCCACTTAGTAACCCTCAAATCATGATCATCCAACAATCCCGGGTGCTAGCTAGCTTACACGAGTGTGCACTTCACACCTCCTAGCTCGTGTTATAGCTTAGCTACCAACCCCATTATTATCTTGTGAACCCAATTACATAAAATGAACCGATGATTTCACTAAAATCACCAACATTCCTCCCCCATTTTAGTGCAATCTTTGGTTCACAAATAACAGTTAATATAAGAAACAAACTCATGCATAAATGAAAATATCTAAAAAATTGAATTTCCATCTTAGTACATTACACATTTCAAATACTCGAGAATCCGAGTGTCTTATGGATTGAACCCTTCAACCCATTTGAGTACCAGAAAATAACATACACATGATTTAAAGTTCTTTAAAGTTTAAACTTGACACTATATAGGCCATGTGTCCTTATCCATTCGTGAGTGCATTAAAGCCAAGTCCAAGCTTCTCGAAACTTCATTGCCTCATCAAATGATTTTGGATCTTCCTGAATACTACAACAGTAAGAGAATTGTGACCCAATCTCATCTCTTGATCCCTCTACCAAGTACACTTGGAAATTGGGACCAACGGATTTTTCGATCTTTCCTCTTTTGCGCCTTCGAAACATCGGAGATTCGGTTGGAACAATTGCTTGTTCTTCAACGTCACTATTTACACTAGTACTTGGAACAAGGTCCTTCGGCATAGGTATTGAAGAGAATCTAGTCTCATCAAATAATGCATCTCTCGGTTCTATAACGGTGTGAATCGCTATAAAATCATTAGGTTCAATAACATAGAACCTATAAGACTTGGAATGCTCGACATATCCAACAAAGATGCAATCAATACATTTCTCACCCAAAATTTTCTTTTTGGGTTCGGGTAGTCGAACAACCGGCCGACAACCCCAAACTCGAATATAACTCAAGTTAGGCCTTTTCTTGAACCAAAGTTCACATGGGGTAATCTTGTTCCTTTTATTGGGAACTTGATTCAACAAGTAATAAGCCGTTAACATGGTTTCATCCCAAAATCCATCACTCAATCCCGAGTAGGATAACATAGAGTTCACCATTTCTTTGAGAACTTTATTTTTCCGTTCCACCACACCATTTTGTTGTGGTGTATAAGGCGTCGTGGTCTCATGACTGATTCATACAGATTGGAAAAACATGGGGTTGTAATATTCTCTACCACGATCGGTGCGTAAACATTTAATAAAACAATTTATTTGCAATTCAACCTCCGTTTTATAAATTTTAAATTTACCCAACGTTTCATCTTTTGAGTGCAATAAATAAATATAACAAAAACGTGAAGCGTCATCAATAAAAGTAACGACATATTTTTTATTACCAAAAGACGGAGTTGAATGCAAATCACAAAAATCACTATGAATTAATTCAAGCACCGACGAATCCCTTTTTACATTAGGAAATTGTTGTCTAGTGATCTTTGTCAACATGCAAGTTTTACATTTTTCGGTTTTAACGTCAAAAGCCGGAATAAGAACGTCTTTGACATTCAACCATTTTTTTAAAATCAACATGACCAAGTCTTGCATGCCATAAAATAGAATTAACACAATTCTCATTTGCAATATAAAGAGAATTTGAATCAAACATATTTTTATTCAAACTCAACATAAACATATTATTATTCAAATAACCAAATCCTACAAAAGAGCCACCTTTTGACAAGGTAAACTTGTTGGACTCAAAAACTTGCTTATATCCTAACTTATTTGTAACATCCGGAAATTCAGGTAAGTATAAGGTTTTGTTAATCTTGTGATTTTGTGTTTTAATGAAGTAGAAGTTATATGCTTAATTTCTAACTGGGATATATGAGGTTATTTGGTTTGGAAGTTTTAGAACCATCTATGGAAAACAGTGGACCGCGCGACTTACGCCGAAGGAGTTATGATGGTGGGGTCAAAATGTCCCTTACAAGGATCGATGTGGTATCGAGTTTATTGGAGAGCATTAAGTCGAGTCAAGGGGAAGCACTTACAGAAGAGAACCTCAAAGCCGAGGTCATGTCAAGGCAAAAGGATCTTTTAACGGAAGACCGTCGTGGACTCAAGCTCTTTCAAGGACGGATTTGGGTGCCGAAATTGGGAGGAAATCGGGAGTTACTACGTGAAGAAGCGCATAAGTCGAAATATTCTATACATTGTGGTAGCACTAAGATGTATAGAGACCTAAAGTTAAATTATTGGTGGCCGGTGATGAAGCTAGATGTGGCTAGCTATGTCGAGAAGTGTGTCACGTGCCTTCAAGTCAAGGCGGTACATCAAAAATCGTATGGAAGTTTGCATTTAGGGTCCACAATACTATATCAAGTTTATATCAACGACAACACAATAGGATTACCAACATGTATTGATATATAACAAAGGTTACAAGGTTGATCGATTCAAGCTCTAGATTGTGTTCTCTGTTTTTCTCTCTTTTACACCTTTTGGTGTGTGTTTGTATGTGTTCTGATAATAATCTGATCTGATTGTTGAGAGATATCAGAGATATTATCTCAAGTGTGTCTAACACACTACCTAAACAACTTGCAACATATTAAACTAATAAACCTACATAATATCTAACAAATAGATATTATATCTAACTAAGGTAATATAACTAACTAAACTAAAAATTAACTAAGTTAAACTAATATCTAACAAACTAGATATTAATTTAACTAGTACAATAATAAACAATTACATTGACATTTATTACAAACGACATAGACTTTAATATTGAGAGTCGACGTTTCGGCTTTAGCTTCAGATTGCGATCTTCCGTTTGGATGATCTTGAATCCAATGCGACTGTGTCTTAACAATCTCCCTCTTTGGATCAAGATCATTACGAAAATGATTTTAGCAATTCAGTCTTCTTGTTCAGCTCAGAAGATGCAATCTCTTTCTCTAGCTCTTAAATCAACATGTCTTCAGAATACTTGCTTTTGAAGAGTTCAATTTTGGACGTGATTCTTGAAACATGTGATCTTTGCCATTTCTTATGTAGTCATTCTCCCCCTTTTTTATGTTAAGTGCAACGACTTCATCAAAATTATTTGTAAGAAATGTCTATCTTGCGGTTAGAGCCTCTGATTCGTCAATTCATAAGATATTCATCCAGATCTTTGCAAATCTAGACAAAATAGTCGTGTAACACCTGAATCAACTAATGAATCAGTTAGAATGTCTGTCAGTAACACTAAGTCACATTGGAAAGGAGTTGTTTGATGTTGACTCCCCCAGGGCTTCCATTTAATCATCGAAACACCACAAAGGTAAATTTTTATAAATGTTATGACAAAGAAACAAATTCCTTGTGTGTTCATGCTTGTGTTGAAAGAATTAAGCACAGATGATTGCTTATTGGCTCAAAATTGTGTAAACCACTGAGACAACAGTAAGTTAAACACAGACTCAATGTGCATGATTGAAGTGCGAAGGTGGGGCAAACTTCCTTCTTTTCAATATCCAGATTTTCCAAATGAAAATCAGATAGTATATGTGCTGCATCCCCTTAGAAAATGTGAAACACTTTCTATTTGAGAAGAAAATGAGTAGATGGTGAGGTTTGATCAAGAGTTGGCATGGGCTAGTTGCCTGTTTCAATAATGTTCACCAAAGAATTGTGAATCATTAGAAATGTGGCTACCCGACTCAGAAAAAGTTGGTGCAGAGTTGTGATATTCTTTTTAACTTTGTTCTCACACGCTCTTTCTTTTTAACATTTAGCTTTCTCTAATCACACTCATTTCTTTTCTCTTTGCACACTCAATCACTAAGGATTAACTTCTTGGGTAGAAATCACTGGTTAAGGTGATTCCATAGAAGTTGTGTTAATTCCTAGCACAATGATTCCTTGTTTTCCTATGATGCACGTGATGCTCATATTGGTTTAACTATTTCAGTTAAAGCATAATTTAGATTATTGAAAACATTTAAATTCACAATTCCAATTCATGAATTCGTTTTGAGAATCGGGAAGTGATTTGAATATTAAAAACAATGTTTTCTATGATTGAAAGTTGTCCTTGTTTCAACCATATATGAGATGAAGATAAAGAATTATACCTTTACGTACGATCTTTCATCTCATGAAGCTAAGCTTAAATTCATAAACATATGAACTTGTAAGCATCTCTCAAAAATTCTGCAAAAGTCTTATGTTAAGTCAAAGTAAAATTTATTCACTTAAATTGAAAAGACAAAAAGCAGTAAAACTTTTAAAGTACGAGTTCTGATCAGAAATAATCAGAAGTCATCACCTTTACTCCCCCTGAAATTATGCATCAGACAATAATGTTAGTGAAAAACATAAACACTAACTCCTTCTCAAATATTGATCAACATATCTGAAAAATGCATAAAATTTCAGACAAATATGTATGTACTCCCCCTTGATGGTTGATTTCCTCATTCGAGTATCGGAGTACAATCTTTTTTTTTCCAGCACGGAGTAAGGTCTTTTGATCTTTGAAGTGCGGGTCTTGAACTGTTGTATTCAAGAGCTATATTTCGTTGAAGTACGAGTTCTAAGCTGATTTACTTAGAATCCTCTTTGACATTTAAGTCCGGGTTTTGAACTGTTGTGTTCAAAAGCCTCTTTTGACTTTGATGTTCGGGTTTTGAACTGCATTATCCAAAAACCTATTTTGACATTGAAGAACGAGTCCTGATCTGTACATAATCAGAAGTCGATTTCTCTTTAAGCTTTGTGTGCCTGCAACACAGATTTAGCCTTAGGTACCCACTGGAATTTAGGTCCTTTTGTGTTAGCACAAGATTTTGGTACCCATTTCAAATTGGGTCCTCTTTTCTTTTGAAATGCTTTGGAAGAATTAGTATGAGATGAATGCACATGGTAATTGCCAAACCAATCTTCAGAATCTTGACAAGAGATAGAAACATGTTTATCATAAATAGAAGACTTTCTAGCAGATAAAGATAACTGAAATAATTGCTTCATTGTATATTGTTTACGAGAAACAGCAAGTTTTGAGTTCAAAACAGCAATATCAGCAATTAGGACATTTTTACTAAGCGAAGTCTTATTACAATTAACACTACTAAACGATAAAACGGTCTTGTCAAGCTTCCGTTTGGGTTACCATTGAGAATTTACTTCTGGCCTTTGCTTGCTCATATCTAAAACATGTGAAGCTATTGAGATAGACTTTTGAGCAACAAACGAATGCTTCTTCTTAGGATCACTAGTAGTGTTCGGTTTCTGTGAATGCTGAGATATTTTCTTACCTTTAGCATGTTTAGCTTTCACAAAGACTGAGTTATCAACTTTCGTTGATTTTACACTGTTAACAGGCATACTGGTTTTTCTCAAAGATTTCTTAACAAAAGATGAATGGTTAGGAAGTTTTGCATTAAACTCAAATTGTTCAGAACAATCATCTAAACCACCGTCAGAGTTAAAAAAATCAAATCTTTTATTTGATGAACCAAACATATCCTCAGTGTTTGAAGCCTTAGAAATTATAACATTTTTGAACACTGTTGAAAAAACCTTTTGTTCAATATTCATCAAAAGTCTTTCATCTGATAAAGAATTCTCGAGTTCAGAAATTTTACTTTCTAAAACGAGAGGAGGGGCATATAGTTTACCTTGAATAGGTTTCGCCTCCATTTCCTTTTCAGAATAACTTTGAAAGAAATCATTTGAAAGAGATTTCTTCTTTTGATATATTAGATTTTCATTATAACTATTATTCATCTTCGCATAATAAAATGGAAGATGAACTTTAGATGATTTCAAACGTTTTTCAGTTTCGTTGGCTTCATCTTCTTCCGACAGTTTAGTCCAGAAAGTTTTAAACTCAGGAATTCTCCGAGTGGTCGACGATGTCGACAGGTCGCCGGAGGTGGTGTTTGTGGCGGTGGGTTGTTTGGTCGGCCGAGAAAGAACGATGAGCGAGAGAGAGAGAGATTTTAGGTGGATGAGAGACAGAGGGGTGGTTCTTTTGGAAACTGAAGGGTTTCTTAAATCTTATCTTGCAATATTGTTGGAAGGATCTTTTAGCAACAATTCTCAGATATCTAGGTTGGTTATTAACCAAAAAAGAAAAGATGAAAATTTTATGGGGAAGGAGTTTTAGAAGGTGATGATGCTCTGCAAACGGTTTGAAAAGAAGTTCCCTTTTTGAAAAGGTGGCAGATGACATCACTTAACTGTACCTTCCTTAAAAAATTTAATCTTATCCTTATGGTTTCCCGCTTAAACTCAAAACCTGATTCCTTGCAAAACTAGGGTTTCATGCTGCAGAGATGCTACAGCATGAGATCTTCATTTCTTTTCACAATTAGAGCTGCAAAACTATACAAACAATTAAAATACAAGTCCTAGAAAGCAGTAGAGGTAAGGTAAATTATTTACAAACAAAATGGGACTTCAAAAAGTCCACATCATTCTTGAAGCTTGTTCAATACAAAGTGACCAAATCCACAGAACAGGGTTCTGGGATGGTCACTGGAGTGTGGTATGCCTTAACTCTTTGTCCATTAACCTTGAACACAGTGTTATCCTCAGGGTTAACTAGGTCAATTTCTCCATATGGATATACATGATGAATGAGGAAAGGTCCTGACCATCTGGACTTTAGCTTTCCTGGAAACAATTTTAACCTTGAGTTAAACAAAAGAACTTGCTAGCCTGGTCTTAAGTCTCTGTGTTGTATCTTTCTGTCATGCCATTTTTTGGTTTTCTCCTTATAGAGTTTGGCATTTTTATAGGACATATTCCTATGCTCTTCTAGCTCACACAGTTGTAATTTTCTTTTATTACCAGCAGCATTTAGACACATGTTTAATTCTTTGATTGCCCAGTATGCTTTGTGTTCAAGTTCTAAAGGGAGGTGGCAAGCTTTGCCAAAAACAAGCTTGTATGGGGACATACCAAGTGGTGTCTTGAATGCAGTTCTGTATGCCCATAAAGCATTGTCTAGTTTAAAGGCCCAATCTTTTCTGTTTGGCTTGACCACCTTTTCAAGAATTCCCTTTATCTCTCTATTAGAAATTTCAGCTAAACCATTGGTTTGTGGGTGGTATGCTGTGGCAATCCTGTGATTAACATTGTACTTTTTTAAAACTTCTTGTAACATTTTGTTCACAAAGTGGGTACCCTCATCACTGATCAGTGCCCTGGGGGTACCAAACCTTGTAAAAATTTGCTTTTGAAGAAACTTAATCACAGTTTTTGCATTATTTAAGACACATGCCACTGCCTCTACCCATTTGGATACATAATCAACAGCAACCAATATGTATTGGCATTGGTTTGATGGGGGAAATGGTCCCATGAAGTCTATTCCCCAAACATCAAATAACTCAACTTCCAAGATCCCATTTAGTGGCATTTCATTCCTTTGAGAAATGGAACCACTCCTTTGGCATTCATTGCATCTTTGTGCAAAACTGTGGGCATCTTTGAAGAGAGTTGGCCAATAGAATCCTGATTGTAACACTTTGGCTGCTGTCCTTTGGCCTCCAAAATGGCCTCCATACTCAGATTGGTGGCAATGCTGCAGAATTGCTACAGCCTCAGTTTCTGGTATGCATCTTCTCAAGATCTGATCTGTACGAAGTTTAAACAAGAAAGGGTCATCCCATAAATAAGATTTGGCATCATGGAGAAATTTCTTGAACATTTGGACAGAATAATCGGAAGGTCTTATGCCACAAGCCAAGTAATTTGCCATGCCAGCAAACCATGGTTGCTCAGAGTGTTGTAACATAAGGATTCTCTCATCAGGGAAGGTCTCAATGATGTCTCCTTCTCCTTTGTCCTCACTAGGTTTTTCTAACCTCGACAAATGGTCTGCTACTTGGTTGTCTACTCCCTTTCTATCCACAATTTCTAGGTCAAACTCTTGCAACAACAAAATCCATCTTATCAACCTAGGCTTAGCGTCTTTCTTTGAAATCAAATACTTAATGGCTGCATGGTCAGTGTGAACAGTAACTTTTGTGCCCATCAAGTATGATCTAAACTTCTCAAATGCAAAGACCACAGCCAACAATTCTTTTTCTGTTGTTGTGTAGTTAATTTGAGCTTCATTCAAAGTCTTACTTGCATAATAAATTGAATGAAAAACTTTTTCTTTTCTTTGACCCAAAACTTCACCTACAGCCCAATCACTGGCATCACACATGATTTCAAAAGGTTTGTTCAATCTGGAGTGACAACCACTGGTGCAGTTACCAAAGCTTTCTTCAAAATGTTGAATGCATCTCTACATTCTTCATTAAAATCAAATTTTTGATCATGCTGTAAAAGTAAACACAAAGGTTTGGATATCTTTGAAAAATCTTTGATAAACCTTCTGTAAAAACCAGCATGGCCAAGAAAGCTTCTGATTCCTTTAACAGTGGTTGGCTCAGGTAGCTTTTCAACAATTTCAATTTTAGCTTTGTCTACCTCAATTCCTCTTTTTGAAATTACATGTCCCAGAACAATCCCTTCCTTAACCATGAAATGACATTTTTCCCAATTTAGGACTAAATCAGTTTCTTCACACCTTTCAAGACTCTTTTTCAAATTTTCTAAGCAATGTTTAAATGATGAGCCATATACAGAAAAGTCATCCATAAAAATTTCTATGGAGTTTTCAAGCATATCAGAAAATATGGACATCATGCATCTTTGAAAGGTTGCAGGTGCATTGTAAAGTCCAAATGGCATCCTCCTAAAAGCAAAAGTACCATAGGGACATGTGAAGGTGGTCTTTTCCTGGTCCTCTCGTGATATGGCTATCTGGTTATATCCTGAGTATCCATCCAAGAAACAGTAATATTCTTTTCTGGCTAACCTGTCCAACATTTGGTCAATGAAAGGTAATGGAAAGTGGTCTTTTTGGGTAGCATTATTGAGTTTCCGATAGTCCATGCAAATTCTCCATCCAGATACTACTCTAGTTGGAATGAGTTCATTTTTATCATTGGGGATGACTGTGATCCCTCCTTTCTTTGGAACACACTGGACTGGGCTAACCCAAGAACTACTGCTATTGGGAAAATAATTCCTGCATCTAACCATTTCAAAATTTCCTTCTTCACTACCTCTTTCATGACAGGGTTTAGCCTTCTTTGTGGTTCAATTGATGTGAAGTTCTTATCTTCTAGAATGATCTTATGCTGACAGATGGAAGTAATAATCCCTTTCAAGTCAGCAATGGTCCACCCTATGGCTTTGGTGTGTGACTTCAACATATCCACAAGTTGTTTATCTTGATGCAAATTTAGGGTAGATGATATGATGACAGGCAATTTGTTCTCTTCCCCTAGAAAAGCATATTTCAAGTGAGATGGGAGTTGTTTCAACTCCAGGTCAAGTGGTGATATGACAGATGGTGTAAAGTTCTTTTGGTCATTCTGCTCCAATGGTTCAAACTTTGCAGCATAAACTGGGGCAGTTTCATCTTCCACTATGTCTCTATCTAAGTCATCCTCAAGATCATCATCATTATGAATCTTACAAACCCTCCTAACTCATTCCTCATGGCACAATGATTCAATCACACTTAATTTTGAACAATCCTCAACATCATCAGGATATTTTAAAGAATTGAAAACATTGAAGGTGATTTTTTGGTCTTGGAGTCTCATGGTCAGTTCTCCTTTCTGGACATCTATCAAAGTTCTTCCGGTGGCTAGAAAAGGTCTTCCTAAGAGAATAGGAATATCTTTATCAGCCTCAAAATCCAAAATGATAAAATCTGCCGGAAATATGAACTTGTCAACCTGTACTAGAACATCCTCAATCTTCCCCTTAGGATAGGTTATGGTCTTGTCAGCCAATTGGAGTGTAACTATGGTAGGTCTGGCTTCTCCTATTCCTAAGTTGTTGAAAACAGATAAAGGCATGAGGTTGATGCTAGCTCCCAAATCACACAAAGCCTTTCCTACTTCCTTCCCACCTATTGAACATGGAATGGTAAAACTTCCTGGGTCTTTCAACTTAGGAGGTATTCCATTGGTCAGGAGTACGCTACATCCTTCAGTCAAAGCAACTGTCTCATATTCATTCAACTTCTTCTTCTTGCTTAGGATGTCTTTAAGGAATTTGGCATAACTAGGCATTTGCTCGATTGCTTCAGCAAGAGGTATATTGATGTGCAATTCTTTGAACACATCCAAGAATTTTTTAAATTGCAGTTCTTCTTTTTGATTCCTTAACCTTTGAGGGTAAGGAACATAAGGAGGAACTGGTTTTATGAAAGCTTTACTTGGATGTGTGGAGCAAGATGTGTCTTTTGTGCCTTTGATTTCACTCTCCTTAGGTAAGGTTGGGACTACAGGCTGAACAGGACTGGCTACCCCAGGCTCTAGATTCTTTGTGGGTTTAGGTTGTGGTTCAAGAATAGGAGCTAAAACAGTAGTCTCGGGTTCTGACTTTTTGTTATTTTCAAATTCTGTTTGAGTCATTGGTCCAAACTTGTTTTGCACTGTTTCATTCAATTCTCTACCACTCCTAAGGGTCACAACTTTTACATGTTCTTTACCAGGAGCTCTTGGGACTTCTGTGTCACTAGGTAACATGCCATTTGCCCTACTGTTCTGATTAAGTGCAATTTGACTCACTTGGGTCTCCAAATTCCTAATGGCCGCACTTTGTTGATTAAAAAGAGCTTGATTTTGGCTCAAAAGTTGTTTTTGAGCTTGAGATTGAGCCACGAGGCTTTTTATCATAGCTTCCAAAGAAGATGATGATTCAGCCTGTGGAGGAGGTTTTTGAAAATGCTGTTGGTTATTTTGAAAATTCCTGTTCTGATGATGCTGTGAACTTTGGCTATGCTGATGTTGAGAACCTTGGTTTTGATGATGTGAACTACTAGCATGATGTTGCGTTTGAAAATTTTGAGATTCTTGTGGCTTAGGAGCTAGATGATTTAGACATGGACTGTTCCAGGAAAAATTTGGATGTTGCCTCCAACTCGCATTGTAGTTGTTGCCATAGGGAGCACTCCTGTTTTGAACATAGTTTACTGATTCAGAGTTTTGAGGACATTGTTCATAGGAATGTTCCCCACCACAACAAACACATTGAACCGAAAGGACTGACTGGGTGGATGTAGCAACTTGTTGCGTTCCTTGGTTTGAAGATAAGTTTTTGAGCATTGAAGCCATGGAAGCAAGTTATGCTGTTAATGTAGTATATGCATCCACATCATGAATCCCAGCAGTTTTCTTTTGCGGTTGAGCACGTGGATCAACCCAATGTCCATTGTTTGTTGAAAATTTTTCAAGAATTTCATACCCGTCATTGTAGGTATTAGCTGTAAAGGCCCCTCCTGATGTCGCATCGAGCATTTGTTTTGCCATGGGGTTTAATCCATTGTAAAACGTCTCGAGTTGAATACAGTAGGGAATGCCATGATGAGGGCATTTTCTTAATAACTCTTTAAACCTTTCCCAAGCATCAGGAATTGCCTCATCGTCCATTTGTTTAAACATGCAAATTTCATTTCTGGACTTAGCATTACGGGTAGGTGGAAAATATTTTCTCAAAAATCTTTCAGCCATGTTGCTCCATGATGGCACAGAGCCAGGTGCCAAAGAATTAAACCAAGACTTTGCCCGATCCCTTAGAGAAAAAGGAAACAAAGTGAGTCTCAAGGCATCGTTAGATACCCCAGGGATCAGGAATGCATCAGTGATCTCCATAAAAGATTTTAAATGAGAATGTGGATCCTCCGATGGCATTACGGCAAATTGTCCGTTTGTTTGCAACATTTGAAACATGATGGGTTTTAGCTCAAAATTGAGGGCTTGTATATGGGGTCTAATTATCCCTGAATTTAATTGCTCAAAATCGGGGATAGCGTAGTCCATAATTTTTCCCTCTTTGGAGTTTGCAAGATTAATTATGTTTGGAATTTCATTTCTTATTTCATTGGTGCCTTGAGATTCTACATCATCATCAACATGGTTATGATTATTATTATTCCCTTGATTTGGCGGATTTTGGTGAAAAGGGTGCTCCGGTGGGTTTCCAAAAATTGGAGGTGCATCATGGAATATTGGTGGTGGTCTCGGATTTTCTAAAAATGGTGGTGGTCTAGGTCCTCTATTTTCAAATTCGGGTGGTGGTGGTTCCATAATTGGAGAGTCTAAAATTAATGCGATTCTTTGCGTTCTTCTCCTATTACGAAACGTTTGTTCAATTTCCGGGTCAAGTTCGAACAACACCCCACGTGGTATTCTTGGCATACACCAAACAAAATGCGATTCAAACGGTGGTAGAAAAATCAAATCTTTTTAAAACTTTTTAAAACTTTTAGCGTGCCAATCCCCGACAACGACGCCAAAAACTTGATAGTGCTTGGAATACACCTATAGACGTGTGCTAATTAAACCTCAAAGCAAGTATACAATGATATCTAATATCGTCTTTCAAGTAATAAAATGGTAAGAACCAAAGATCGTCCCACAGAGATTGGAGTAAAAGTAGATTAAAAAGTAAGAGAAAGAAATGACTTCAGATTGCGATTTTGAAGACTTGATCTGGTTTGGTTTGTCACTTGATTAGATTAACAAAATAATAAAGCAAGCACGGGTGTAAGACATTTAGGTGAGATTTAAACACAAATTCCAGCAGACTTATGCTACAGACATGCTGCAGCATGAGTTGGCCATAACTAGATCCACCATCTATTTTGAGGGTATTCCTCTCGGACTTCAATATTCACACTACTGTTTAGAGTTGACTAAACACATCTCTGTGCAACCTCCAACTATTTATAGTGTAGAATAAAGTCCTCAAAATATATGGACGATCAAATCTCTTTGTATCTAAAACCGCTCTCTCGAGCCGATTCCCATATCATCCAAGTTGACGTGTTCGAAGGGGCTTATCTCTAAGTCCTCTACACTTTAACACTAATGACTAGCGAATAACTTGTCGAGAATAAATCAGTTTATAAAAAGCAACTCTCTCAAGTCTACTTCTCATATCATTCAAACTGACGTGCTTTTGGTAGCTTATCTCTAAGTCAACCGCACTTTAACACTTTAGCAAGTGATCAGTTCGTCAAGAAGTGTCATTGAACTTTATAAAAAACTTGAAATGAAATGATGGAACATTGTTATTGCGAAACAATGTTCACCTTTCTTTGGTTTGAAATCTCACCCTTTTATCTTACACCCGAGCTAAATAAATTAGCTACTCATATTTAAAGACATAAAGCGATAAATGACGGAAAGTAAATGCATAAATATAAATGACATAAATTAAACGACGGAATATAAATGACAATAATTAAAATGACGGAAATATAAATTACAACAAATATAAAAGACTTGAATATAAATTGCAAGTAAAAGTAAAGAACTAAGTAAGGAACAATAAAAATAATAAAGTATAAATAATGAACAAGAGATGATGACTTCAAATATTACTTGTAATTATCAAAATGAGAGAATAGTTAATGGATTATGGACCTCTAATTTACAACCCCAAGCTCCCCTTTTATAACCATGGGGAGTGGCACAAAAGGTAATTACCACTAAATAAAGTACTTAAAGTACAAAAGTATTCTTAACCAAGAGTTAATAACCAAAAGACAATAAAGTGTTTAACCACAAATTACAAATCAGCCAAATATTAGTCTAGAAGGTTCCCAAAAGTCAGATTCAAAACTCAAAAAGGTCTTCCCACAAAAAGCTCCTCCTAGCTTATCCATTAAGCTCTCCATATGGCTGCTGTCAGGATGCTGCAGCATGCTGCACTTATAAATCTGCCCAAAAATACACCAATTAGCTTATCCAAATACAATAAAACAAGTTCTTCATATCTTTAGCTCCAAGAAACAAGAAAAGAGAAAATAATGAACTAAAATGACTCAAGGGTTGGGATTAGAAGGTAAAAACTATCCTAAAAGAAAGAGAAAAAGAGCATAATGGCACTAAATAATTAGTGCCATCAGCAGTCCTTGGCAAAGTGACCTGTTTTGCCACAGTTGTAGCACGTAGGTGGTTCTGGTTGACTGGATCCTTCAGCTTTGAACTTTCTTTCTTCCGTTTTCCTCTTCTCTATCCTATTTCCTTCAGCCTGATACCTTCTATCTTCAGGTTTCCTCTCTTCTGTTCTCTTCCCTTCAAATCTCTTTCCTTCATACCTACTTCCTTCAACCCTTTCTTTATGAGCGTAGTTGTTGGGACCAGAAGAATATCTCTGATTATTTGAACTTGGCTTTGTGTAGAACTTTCTCTGAAAAGCACTTGTCAGCATAAACATTGCTTGCTTCAGTTGTTCATTTTCATCCGTGTCAGAGTTTGCATTACCTTCATCTTCTTCTAACTCATACACAATTATCTTGTTCTTCTTCTTTCTGACAACAAGAGCAACTGTGTCTTCAACCGTCTTTCCTTTCTGTCTCTTTTCAACTAGAATTTCATCCACCTCTTATTCATTTTGACTGAGGGTTTCATACACCTCATGAAGTGGAATCTCATTCAAATCTTTGATCTGCTTCATCTGCCTAGCAAATCTTTTCCATTCCGGTTGAAGAATACTCAGGAATTTGACGTTCAGCTCAATTTGAGATTTGTGGACTTTGTTCTTGCTAAGTTCGTTCAGCAAAGTCACAAACCTGTCATAGGTTTCTTCTAAAGTTTCTCCCACCCTGCCTCTAAATTCTTCATAATTGTTTAGGCAGTTGGAGATTTTCAGCTGATTCCCAACCTTTGAACCCAGCATCATCTTTTCAAGTTGATCCCACATTTCTTTGTCGGAGGCCTTGTAGCTGTCAATCTTTACATATATTTCGTTTGGAATTCCTTGTAAAACGTATGACTTAGCTAATCTGTCGCCTTTGGATCTACTGAGGTTATCATCTCCTAGCTCATGAAACTTAAGTTCAACTTCAGTTGGCACATTTCCAACCAAACGAGTCGTCATGACTGGTTTCATAACCCCTTCTTCTATAGATTTCCTGATGAAATCACCCAGCTCATGTCTGTCAACAAAGTTTAGGAACCTATCTTTCCACTGTTCGTATTCTTCTTTAAAGAGAACTGGTGGCTTGGTGTCAGTTCCTATTGCAAGGGCTTCTCTGGATGTCATTCTGATGAAAAATTCTAAGTCTGATTTGGAGCAAAGAGGTTTGCGTTTCAAGGTTTGCATTCGCAAGATGGAGTTTGCGTTTCACAAGGGAGGCGCAAAGTTGAGCTTTGCGTTTCAAGTGGGAGGCGCAAAGTTGAGCTTTGCATTTCAAGTGGGAGGGGCAAAGTAGACTTGATCTTTTGAAGAGATGAACACGTGAACTGAGGTTTGCGGATTGCTTGAGATGCGCAAAGTTGAGCTTTGTGTTTCACTTGGGAAACGCATAATGAAGTTTGCGTTTGGCTTTAGACGCGCAAATTTTGAGCTTTGCATTTCACTTGGGAAGCGCAAAATGAAGTTTGCGTTTGGTGTTGGAAGCGCAAAGTTGGACTTTGCGTTTGTTCGTCTTCTGCTTTGCGCTAGTTCGTCCTGTACTTCGAAAAATGTCTAAAATTTGTTCCTGAAACGATTTAGCAATACCAAACTCTACCCTTATGTCTAGAAACACTTCTAGAACTGAATGCTATCACTCGATCTCGATAAAACACACTTTTTGAAGAAAAATTTGATAGCACAGTGACTTTTTGTTCTCGACTGTTTTCTCACTAAAATCACAAAATGGAACTCGATAAAAGATTTATAGTGAAATCAAACAACAACAACTCGATCTAGCATGCTAATCGATCACAACCTGATCGATTTTAACACCTAAAACACTTTAACACTCAAAATCACTTTTTCAAATAGAACACAGAGATGTTTTCTGAAAAAACTTGATTTTGATCTTAATCAGGCTCTGATACCAATTTAGGGTCTACAATACTATATCAAGTTTATATCAACGACAACACAATAGGATTACCAACCTGTATTGATATATAACAAAGGTTACAAGGTTGATCGATTCAAGCTCTAGATTGTGTTCTCTGTTTTTCTCTCTTTTACACCTTTTGGTGTGTGTTTGTATGTGTTCTGATAATAATCTGATCTGATTGTTGAGAGATATCAGAGATATTATCTCAAGTGTGTCTAACACACTACCTAAACAACTTGCAACATATTAAACTAATAAACCTACATAATATCTAACAAATAGATATTATATCTAACTAAGTTAATATAACTAACTAAACTAAAAACTAACTAAGTTAAACTAATATCTAACAAACTAGATATTAATTTAACTAGTACAATAATAAACAATTACATTGACATTTATTACAAACGACATAGACTTTAATATTGAGAGTCGACGTTTCGGCTTTAGCTTCAGATTGCGATCTTCAGTTTGGATGATCTTGAATCCAATGCGACTGTGTCTTAACAGCAACCGTTGTCCATTCCCGAGTGGAAGTGGGACAACATCACTATGGATTTTGTAACTAAGCTACCGAAGACCTTGCGCGGCCACGATACCATTTGGGTGATCGTGGATCGGCTAACCAAGAGTGCGCATTTTCTTGCGATGCGGGAGACTTTGCCAATGGAGAAATTGGCTAAATTGTACATCGACGAGGTGGTGTCGAGGCACGGAGTTCCGCAATCTATAGTATCGGACCAGGATAGTCGCTTTACCTCGAATTTTTGGGCTAGCTTGCAAAAGGAGTTTGGTACTAGGCTGAATTTGAGTACGACATACCTTTCTCAAACGAATGGTCAAAGCGAGAGGACAGTCCAGACGCTAGAGGATATGTTGAGGTCGTGTGTAATAAATTTCGGTGGAAGTTGGGATTCACATCTGCCTTTGGTAGAGTTCGCATACAACAACAGTTACCATTCTAGCATTGGGATGGCACCGTTCGAGGCTTTGTATGGACGGAAGTGTAGAACCCTAGTTTGTTGGCTAGAAGCGGGCGAGAAGCAATTTGCCGGGCCGGAAATAGTTCAAGAGACGGCGGACAAGGTGAAGGAAATCCGAGAGTGGCTAAAGGCGGCGCAAGACCGACAGAAAAGTTATCCGGACAAGAAAAGAAGACCGGTTGAGTTTCAAGTGGGCGACCGTGTCATGTTGAAAGTATCTCCATGGAAGGGGATTATCCGGTTTGGGAAGCGTGGAAAGCTTAGTCCTCGTTTCCTTAGACCATTCGTCATCTTGGAGAAGATTGGTTAACAAGCCTACCGGTTGGATTTACCACCGGAAATGGATGGAATACATCCCACGTTTCACGTATGTTACCTACGGAAGTGTCTAGCCGAAGAGGAAAACGTGATTCCTTTGTCGGAAATTCGGGTGGACAATGGGAATCGTTGTGTGGAAGAACCGGAGACGATTTTAGAATCAAAAGTAAAGAAGTTGAGGCATAAGGACGTGGTTAAGGTTAAAGTCCAATGGAGGCACCACCGGGATGCTAACATTACTTGGGAGTCCAAAGATGATATGAAGAAGCGTTACCCTCACTTGTTTAATTTAGGATGAGATTTCGGGGACGAAATCCCAATTAGGTGGGGAGGATTGTAACATCCGGAAATTCAGGTAAGTATAAGGTTTTGTTAATCTTGTGATTTTGTGTTTTAATGAAGTAGAAGTTATATGCTTAATTTCTAACTGGGTTATATGAGGTTATTTGGTTTGGAAGTTTCAGAACCATCTATGGAAAACAGTGGACCGCGCGACTTAAGCCGCGGGTTGAAATCGCGGTACAAGCCGCGTAGGCCATAAGGGTGCATGCCTTTGAGGAACCACGCGACTTACGCTGCGGGTGGGAGTCGTGGCACTAGCCGCGTAACCCACTGGAGTGTTTATTCCTGGAGCAAGCGAGCGACTTATGCCGCGGGTGCAAGTCGCGGGGCGTCCTGCACTCCCCAAAACCCCTCTTTGCCCGATATTTCTCTCATAATTTCACACATCTCTCTCCCTTGGCGATTTTTGGAGCTCTCAAATCAGTTCCCTTTCTCACCAAACCCTAACCCTCATAAATACAAACTCTTTTGGTGGTTGGATCTTTGGGGTCTTGTATTTACTCTTCTCAAGGGAGCAATTATTAGGGTTCTTCAAGTTCCATCTTCATATTCAAGTCACATCTTCACCTAGGGTTTCATCTTTTCTAGGTTTTGGTCAAAAACCTAGATTGTGAGTTTACTAAATCTTTGTCAAAACTAGATGCACATCATATGCTTCTATTTATGGTTATTTATCTCTATATGTTCAAATACTTGGGATTTTCTTATGAAGGAATGTTGGAAATATGGTTATATGTGAAAAACCATGGTCTATTTTAAATGTGCAAGTATTGGGACTCTTTCTCTTGGATTCATAATATGTACATGTTGATGTGATAAATGTATACATGTCTCGATATGACGATGGTTTCTAGTTGGAACACCTTTTTGGTAATATATAATATGCATGATGAGCACGATTGTCATTTGGGTCTCATGACGGACTTATGTGATAGGATGGTAACATAGTACCCATGGTTGGTATCGAAATGTATTGGTTGAAATATACCTCAAGACCTCCTATATAATATGTTGGACGAACCAAGTCAGTAGACATTAAGAGGATGTACTCTTGGGCGCCACCGTGATGGTATGTGCCTAGACCTCCGCCATTCGGGGTAATGCCATGGTTGTAGTCCTTGTATGTGTCGGGCCTTTCGGGTGTCTCTTGTTAGAGGGCATCAAGGTATATCGACTCTTTGGGTGGAACTTGATTGGTGCTATAGGTCTCCCCTATTGACTCCACATTTGTTGAACTGTGGTTAACTGCTGATAAGAATTGTAATTGTTCATGCATGCTTATTATTGTTCAACTCACTAGGCTTTTTGGCCTAACACTTGTTTGGTGTCGATGTGTGTCTCAGGTTCTAGTGGCACCGGTTCTAAGAGGGCATAGTTTCTTGGGTGAGAGTTTGGGGAATACTTGCATTTGAACATATTTTTGGTAGAAGAACCATTGGGTTTATAGATGTCAACCCTTTTGTAATCTCTTTTCTAGTTGTAGAAATTAGATTAGTTGGTTGTTAATTTATTGTCCGTTCAATTACATTTGTGTTTGAACAGGTTGTATATTTCCCCATTTTTGGGAGGCTCTTGCCTTGGGCAATCTTATATACCGCACGTCCGTTTTTCGGATTTTTGTTATCCCTATTTTTAGGGTGTTACATTATTCAAGACACTACCGGGAAACCAAATTCTTTCAAATTTGTGGTACAAACAAAACGTCTAAAAGTTCAATAATTTTGCTAGAACTAAACTCTAGTCTAACTAAGCCACGTCCAAGAATGGGAGCATTTGACTCGTTCCCCATGTGTAGCACAGATCCGTCTTCAACCGATTCCAAGGAAGTGAACCAACGTCGATCCTTGCACACATGACTCGAGGCACCCGTGTCAATCCACCAAACATCGTCATCATCCTGCACGTAAAATGATTTGAATATTAGTGGTACATAATTTAAATTTGAATTAAAACCAAAGTCAATAAACTGACCTTGCCGTGGGTGTTGATCCTTGGATCCTTGCCCACCACCACTTGTGCTTGTTCCATTCTTGTTATCGACAACCCGACAATCCCGCTTGAGGTGGCCGGTCATCCCACAGGTTCAACAGGTTAATTTAACCTTTTTGTTGGTCCCTTTCTTAGCTTTATTGAACTTGTGTTTTCCCTTGAAATTGTTGGATTTTCCCCTTTCCACCATGTTCACCGAAGGGACAGAAACCTCTTTTATCTTAGGTTTCTCAGTCTCTTGCGCCCGAAGAGATTCCTCTATGCGCAAGTGACTACCGAGTTGTACAAGAGACAACTCTTCCTTCTTGTGTTTCAACATATGTTTGAAATCTTTCCAAGAGGGAGACAATTTATCAATTATGCTCGATACGGAGATGGATTCGTCCATCTTCATACTGTGTTGAGCATATTGGTCTAAAATGTGTAGGAGCTCATTATATTGCTTCATCACAAGTCTTGAGTCCACCATTTTGTAATTATTAAAATTACCCACGGGGGACTTCTTACTAGAAGCATCCTCTGCCATGTATTTGGACTCAAAAGAGCCTCATAGCTCTTTAGCGGATTCAAGGTTTGTGGTGTAGCGGTAATCACCTGGGGAGTTCTTAACTCTCAACCCGGGTTCGATTCCGTGCATTCGCAACTTTGTGGCCACTGGGTATAACCTCAGGGCTGCATGCTTTAGCAGTCGGTTTCATTGCCAAGGGATTAGTCTGGGTCAAAGGCCCAGGACACCCTTTCCCAAAAAAACATTTTGATAAATGTCAAAGAGGGAGTCACACATACCGTTCAAAATGTGTCCACGACAGATGTAGTCGTCGTTCTCCCATTTACCGCGACGCCGAGTCATCTCCAACGTCTCGTCTTCCATCACCTCCGGCATATGAGTGCTTAGCACGTACACTACCTTCAATGTCGTCAACATGAAATGCATCTTCTGCTTCCATCTTCGAAAGTCGACACCTTCGAATTTTTCAAACTTGGTGAACTTGGTCGTCATATCTCTCACGGACTGATCACTCGCCATCTCTCACACGATGAGAAATATCACTTAAGATTGTTGGGGAGTGAGGCAGAAATCGATGGAGAGAAGAGAAGAGAGAGTGATCGACTTGGATAAGAATGTGAGATCGTGTGAGAGCTCGTTTTCCTTAAGTGATATTTCAAACCTATTATGCCTGTGTATCACGAAATTCACTCGAGGATAATATCAGTCCAGCGGTATCGATTATGGCATAAATCGATCATATTTAAACACCATGAGAAACGTAACCGACCTATATTATTAATGATAATAATTTCCCATTTAATGGGATTGATTGTCTGGCGGTTATACAATGATTTGGGGGTTACAAAATTGATTTTCCGTAAAGATTGGCAGTTACAAATCTGGAGGTCCGCGCGGCTAGCGGCACGAGTGGACCCGCGTGGAAACCCGCGCCAAACACTGTTCGACAAACAATCCAGCGTCCCGTGCGGCTCGTGGCGCGGATAGAGCCGTGTCGTAACCCGTGCCAAGCACTGTTTGTCTAACCCTTCAGAGTCCCGTGCGACTTGTTGCGCGACTGAACCCACGCGGAGACTCGCGCCAGACACTGTCAACCTAACCATTTCCACTTAGTAACCCTCTAATCATGACCATCCAACAATCCCGGGTGCTAGCTAGCTTACACGAGTGTGCACTCTGCACCTCCTAGATAGTGTTATTGCTTAGCTACCAACCCCATTATTATCTTGTGGACCCAATTATATAAAATGAACTGATGATTTCACTAAAATCACCAACAGAACCGTTGAATTGATCATGAAGTACTTATTATATAGGGTTAACTTTATAGACAATGATTTCAATTTTTGTTGCCAATTATTTATTTAACTTTACTTAATTTTATTTGTTTTTCTTTGATGTATATATGTTTTGTTCTTTGTAAAGATATAGAAAATTACATAAAAATGGCTAAACAGGTTCAAACCACCCCTAATTAACATCGATTCATTTTTACACATCTTGATGGGTCTATTCTACTTCTTATTCATTTTAATCATTGACACCAAACATTAATTAAAAATACCGATAACTCAACTTTATACAAAAATTGGTCATATATACATATTTTTCTCTTATAAACCTTTTCTAGAAACATTACAAAAGACTTGAAAATGAATGTTGAGTAATATAAAACAAAATGACATAAATAAAGTACACATAAATGGCTATTTTATGAAATTATAAACCATTATATAAAAAATTACACTTTTAAAATCAACATAATATCATACCCCATCGTGTATACTATTTATTGAATGAAACTTTATTTAGATCATATTTGACAACCAGAAATTATAGTCTAAAAATTGATTACCGAAATAAATACGTGTATTATATTCTCATAAGTAACAAACTCTGATATTAAGCATTTAGGTAAGAAAAGTAACATTTTACTAAAATAAAAAAATGTTTTAATTATGTAATCAATAATGCATTATCCAAATTAGAAAATCAATTGTAGTTTAATATATATATTAAAATTTTAAATTATGGATAGTAATTTTGAAGGAACTATTGAAGATGTTTTTAACTTTTTATAGCATATCCAACATATTTCTTAAAACAGAGAAAATAGATGATTATATTATACAATAACGAATTCTCTATATTGTGATGGAAAAAAATTCTCCCTCTATAATTAAAGGCAAATCATCATTTTATCAATTAAAAATTGTAATAATTACACACCCTAAAACTGTTAGTCATTTTCATTATAGACTTTTATAATAGAACAGAGTGAGTAACTGCTAAAAACTAATTTATCAGAGAATAACTAACATATCTGTTAGTTTGTCACACGCAACCTTAATAAATAGGCAAACTGACCCAAATAGCCATTCATCTCCCATCTTACCAAAATATCACTACATCCACAAATACCACACGTCATAAATTTTGTGAAGGGTCAAAAAGTAAAAAGAAAATAGTTTATGAACATTTTTATAATATTGAGAGAGGATTGACTATGAGACCAGTTTAGGGGACAAGAACGACCATTTGAGTCAAATTTCCTAATAAAATAATTTGGACAAGGCTAATGACACCCTATTAAATGATTTTCTCGCCAGATACATCAACATCAAAACCTTATTTTTACATTTCGAATGCATGAATTAAAGTGATTTTGACATTAATTAGAGCATCTCTAATGCAAGTTCTTATAAGAACCTTTTTTTTGTACTTTTTAGTGTCACCTCATTTCCACCTCATCAAATAAAAAATTCACATAAAAATCCACAATAATAGTTCTTATAATAACCTCTTTTTGTGGGTCTCATACTTATATAAATTAAATATATATAATATTAATAATTATCATAAAGTCAATAAAAAAATAAAAAAATATGGATAATGTCACATCTCACACATTTCATGGTAAGAACCAAGATTCTTATTTAAGAGCATCTCCAATGCAAGGTTCTTGTAAGAAAAAAATCAAGTGTCTTGTAAGAATTACCATTGTGGAGAGTTCTTATAAGAACATAACCCTTTTAAGTTCTTATTTAAGAACCTTGGTTTTTACCATGAAGTTTGTATGAAATGACAATTTTCTCATTTTTATTGATAGTTAAATTAAATATTTGATATTTATTTACAAATATATAATAATTATTGATGTTGATATGAGGTTCTTATAAGAACTACCATTGTGGGTTTTTATATATAATTTTAAATTGGTGAGTTGAAAATTAGGTAACACCAAAAAGTGTAAAAATGAGGTTCTTGTAAGAACCTCCATTGGAGATGCTCTAAGAACCTAGAGAGATTTACTCTTCACAATGATAGTTCTTACTAGTCACTACACTTTTTGCTTATAAGAACATTGCATTGGAGATGCTCTTATAAGCAAAAAGTGCAATTACTTATAGGAATTAGTATTGTTGAGAGTAGTGATGGCCAAAAATTGGGCTCAGGCCGGGCCAGAACGGGCTTCGGGCCCAAACAGTAATTTTAAAAACCGGGTCAATCGGGCTTCGGGCCGGGCTTCACCCAAAAATGTTCGGAAACCGGTTATATAAAAACCGGGCCGTGATCGGGCCGATGATTTTTTTCGTATTTTTTTAAAAATAATTTATTTATATAATGGATCACTAAAATACACTTTAAAAATACGTTTTATTTATAATAAATCACTAAAATACACTTTAAAAATACGTTTTATATATAATTTTAAGTTACAAACTTACAATACAAGTATTTATAGGGGTTTGGGGGGGTAAAAAATACAAAAAAAGTCAAAAAAACGTATATAAACGATAACATAACGTCTTTTTTTTAAGTACGAATCGGGCCGGGCCAAAAACGGGGCCGTGAACCGGGCTCGAGCCGAGTCGGGCCGGGCCGCCAAAAATGCCAAAAACCCAAACCGGTCCATGATTTCGGGCTTCAAACCAGTTTGGCATCGGGTCGGGGGCTCGGTTAACCGATCGGGTCGGGTCAGGCCGGGCCAAGATGGCCATCACTAGTTGAGAGTTCTTATAAGAACCCAAACCTCTTTAGGTTCTTATCATGAAATTTGTGAGATATGACATTTCCCTTATTTTTTTTCAGGGGTTAGATAGATGCACCCCTCCTTACTTGTTAAATACACCATACTCTATTAATTTCCTCCTCACACCCATCAACATCAAAACATTTTTTTTTGGGAAGGAGTATCCCAGACCACATTGGGCTCAGACTAATCTCCGGAAAACAGGCGTTTAGCCCGCGGGCATTCATCCCGTGGCCACAAGGATGACACCTGTGTCAATATTTGGCACAAATGTTGCGTGTGAGGCTCGAACCCGAGCAACCGCTATGAAGTCCCCAGACTCTTATCACCACGCCACACCCTTGTGGTTATATGATTTGACCTAATTTTGACCTAAAGATGGTTCTTATAACAACCCCCTTTTTTATTTTTATTTTTTAACTTTATAATAATTATTGAAGTTGAAAATATGTATGTGACCCGCAAAAAAATGCTCTTATAAGAACTACCATTATAGACATTTATATGAATTCTTAGAGCATCTCCAATGGAGGTTTTACACTTTTTGTTGTCACTTCACTTTCAACTTATCAAAATAATAACTCATATAAATGTCTACATTGGTAATTTTGATAAGAATTTTCCACAATGTTAGTTCTTACAAGTTATTGCACTTTTTACTTATAAGAAGCTTGCATTAAAGATACTCTTATTTTAATGAATTGAAAATGAGATGACAAGGCAAAATGCAAAAAAGCTGTCCTTGTAAGAACCTTCCATTGGAGATGCTATGATTTGTTAGTAGCATTCACCAATAATTTATTGAAGTAATTATTTGTTGATTAGTGTATGCCATAGGGATCTACGGCTAAAACTAATCGAATGGGGCCCACCGGATTACTTGAAATCCAATAATGAGCGTCGATCAGATGCGGCAAAGTCTTAAAATGATGACACTTGTCGGTTTGATGAACCAATGGTTGAACAGGGTCCTACCCGGATTGATCATGGTATCAAACTGAGTTTTTGTAAGGAAGGATGGAGGCCTACAGGTGGAAATGGTGGACCATCGGATTATTGGGTCCCACTTTTTTCAGCAGACACTGTCTACAAGCGACACGTGTACATGAGATTTTGCGTGATGTATATGTATACAACGTCAAAATCAATATATATCACATCCCCTAACCCCGCGTAAAAGAAAACGACGAGATTGACGGACAAAAAACATGCCGTCACGATCTTACTCGCTACACGACAAACCATGTGGCAATGTTATATATTATTAATACTTACTTTTTTGTTTTAAAATAAAACTAGAAGCGTACTCGCACAATGCAACGAGATACATTACGATTTTGATGTTTCATTTTATTTTTTTTATTTTTTTTTTGTCGATTTAAAGTACGATTTTGGATAGTTTTGAGAAAATGATAATGTTTTTTTATAAATTTGTTTAATTTAAACTTAATAATATAATTTTTTTATATAAAAAAATTAAATATTTTGTTAGAATTCAATGATTATCTTATATATTTTATGACATCTAGAAAAAATAATCAATTATATATTTAATAATATAATTAAAACAAATTTATAGTAATATAATATATTAATTAATAGTGATAAATGGAAAGATCTGAATAAAAGAAAGGTCCTGCACATACCAAATTGGTGGGTGTTAGAAACCTACAGTAGTAATATATATCTTATGTTTTGATACTTGTAAATTAAGAGATTTTTAAAATTTTGCATAAAATGATGATACATTGTGCCTAATAATTTATATTTAAGAGGTTTTTATCCGTGTTTTATAATATAGTATAGATATAAAAAAGGAAAATTTATAAGAGCATCTCCAACAACTTCTTCAAAATGGATAAAATAAATAATTTGAGCAAAAAAATAACAACTCCAACACACACTAAAAAAAACAACATTAAAAACGTTTAATATTATAGTAATAATAAAATAACGGTATTTAATGTATTAAATTATTAATCTATATATATATAATTTATAAAAGTTGAATAGAATATTATTATTTGATTTTCGAGATCTACTTTATTGACCTCCGCATGTAGAGGCCACATTTATTGACCTCTGTTTTTTTTTTTTGTGTTTTGTTGGGTTGGAGAGGAAAAAACTTCATTTTTTTGTTTTTGGTGTTTTTAGTGCTATGTTGGAGATGGTCTTAGATTGAGATTTTTTTTTGAACGGCAAGTTAACACACGCACACGTTTCCGGGGTATCCGAGCTCCCACTTAAGGGTGCCACCCGACTAATCCCCGTCGATCACGACCCAACCCAATTAAGGGTACCACTATGTGGCAAATCCATGATCATGGATGTCACAGGATGCTCACCACGGGGTTCAAACCTGGGTAGTCTGGGATACCATCCACTGACTCCCCCAGGATGTTACCTTACCACTGGGCTACAACATGAAAGACTCTTAGATTGAGATTTGTTTAGGAATGTTTTCATAGATAGAATGAGCGTCTTTTTTCAATTGGGAGGGACATGTTTGGAAAAAAAACTTTGACTTTCTGCATAAAGTTTCTCATACAAACTTACTGAATAAATCATTTTCTATATCATTAAGTCACTACTAATCAAGCATTTATAGTTGACCGAAGAGTCTCATTAATTTAATTAAACTGCTAACAAACAGACCCTTACATATATGTAACTTTGACATTTTTTGTTAACCAAATGACATTTTTACCTTTGATAATAGATGCAGTAATTAATTTATACACTTGAAATTAAGAGTAAAATTAGAAAGTATACACTCCTTTCGTCCCAAAATAAGTGTTCACATTTCTATTTATATTTTTCCCAAAATAAGTGTCAACTTTTAAAAATAGAAAACTAAGTTATCAAATTTACCTTTAATTAATACACAAATATTTAAGTGTTGTGAAGAGAGAGATATTAAATAAGGGTAAATATGTCATTTGGTTAACAAAAAAATGTAATAATTATGCATGCCTCAAAGTTTATGGCTTTGTGTGAACTTGGTCTTCAGTGCTGGTTTTCATCTTTTGGTTTGTGTTAATTTTGTTTAGCCTTGTTGCGTGTTAGTTTTATTTCGGTTTGGTTCTGCTGTTGGCATAAGCTTTTTTTGTTTTGTAAATTCGTTTGAAGTCCAATAAAATGTTTGTCTTTCAAAAAATAATAATAATGCATTTCAAAAACTGTGTGTTATTTCAATTGTGGATACTTATTTTTTGACAGAAGAAGTATTTTACTTTTGAAAATGGAATATTGTTTTTAAGCGAACAAAAATAAAAACGTGGACACTTATTTTGGGCCGAAATGAGTAATAATTACTCTATTCGTTCTAAAATAAAATCCACAATTAAGATAGTACCCCCTCCGTCTCAAAATGAGTGTCCACTATCAAAAATAGATAACAAAATTCTCAAATTAACCATAAATATAAGAGTTGTGAAATGAGATAAATTAAACGAGGGAAAGATGTCAGTTGGTTAACAAAATCAGGGATGTGCATCGGGTGGGTCGGGCAAATTCGGGTGAGAAAATTAAAAACCCGATCAGATTTCGGATATGAAAATCGAGACCCGAATTTTTGGTTTCGGATTTTGGATTGTTTCGGGTTCGGGTTGGGCGGGTTTCGGGGTGATGTCGGTCTTGTTCGGGTATTATAATGCAAAATATATATATAAATTCAATCGATTTTGAGAATGAATTCAATCGATTGAGAGATTGATGAAAATCGATTTTAAATTTATAAATTAGAAAACATTTCAACCGACTAAAATTTATGATTTTCAAAAGATAATTAAACAAATAAATATATTTATAGAATATATAAATATGTATGTATATTATTTCGGGTTTTCGGACAGGTCGGGTGGCCAAAGATCAAACCCAACCCGAACCCAAATATCCCCAAAAAAGTCGGGTTTCGGATTTTCGGATTTCGGGGTATTCGGATTTTGCAAAAACACCTTGTTTTCGGTTCGGGCTCGGGTTTGAATTTCGGACTTTTCGGGTTTTCCACACCCTAAACAAAATAGTGTAATAATTGTATATTTCTAAAATTGTGTGACATTTCAATTGTGGACACTTATTTTGGGACAAATAAAGTACACAGTTTGGAGGAATGTATAGTAATTACTATGTAGTGTACTTTCTTTGTGGACATGTATTTTGGATAGAGACACTTCAAAAAATGGAGAAAAAAAAATTTAAACTCATAAAAAGAAGTACATTCAACTCTTACATATTTTAAAATTTTGATATTAGAATATTAATTATGGTATTAAAAAAATTATAATTGTAATAAAATGTTATTTTTCCCTCATAAACATTTAATATTAATGTTTCTTATGAGGGGATATAATAAAAAAATTTGTATCTCGTGGTATTCATTTTCGAGAATTTATCAATTCAGAGAATTTCACACTCTTTCGCATAATTTCACGATTTTGAATAATCTTTTAAAACAAAAATCCAAAACATCTATTTCTTACATTTCGAAAGATATATTGGAAATTATTTTATTTTGTAGGTCGTTTTTTTCAACTAGACTAAAATAGCCGATAGTTTGCAAATTTCTCTTTCGCAACTAGTAAAATGTAATTTTGGTGATGTTGGTTTGTGAAATGAGTGTGGTAGCATTGTTTGGCAAAAAAAAAACTACTTTTTTATACATGTTTGGATGACCATTAATTAACTTATAAGTTAGCTTATTGAAAAATTACTCAGGCTATGTTTGGCAAACTAGCTGATAAGCTAGTTGGTAGTTGATAAACTAGTTTTTCAGAACGCTACTATGAGTAGTTTTTCAATAAATTAGCTTATAAGCTAGTTTATGGTCATCCAAACATGTATAAAAAAAACTAGCTTATAAGCTAACTTTTTTTTGCCAAACAATGTCATAGTAGCGTTTTGAAAAAATAGTTTATCAGTTACCAGCTAGCTTATAAGTTAGTTTGCCATTCATAAAACGGTCCACTATAATCATGTTTTATTTTTAAAATTATATTTTATAAATTGCTAAAATGTACTTGGTTTGATATTGGATTTTTAGAGGATAAATTAGAAGAAAAATAAGGGTAAAAAGTGAATAATGAGGAAGTCATTTGAATATTTTGGTCAATTTTCTAATATATATAATTGTTTATTTGTATCATGTAACATGGGCGACAAACGAATAATTAATACATTTTTTTATTAAAAAAGTTTATAATTATATTTCATTAAAATATAAATGGTGGTCGAATATGTTTTCTTATTTTAAATATTCATGAAAGATATATCTATATAGATGTCAAATTAAATATTATAAAAAAATTATTTTTTCTGTATATATGTTTAACTCTTTATTATATTTAAAATATTTTAGATTTACAAGTTATATTATTTGTTTAGTTTTAATGGCCGATTATTTTACCTTGTTAATAGGCTTAACATATACTATTAATTGTAAAATATAATTTTGAAACTTTTTGTGTTCTATAAATAGCATATAATGTTTAATGAGTCTTTTTAATGTTTTTTTAATCAAATGGTTTAAAATATAATATATATTGTAATAACCGTTCCTTCTTTCAAATAAGCAAAGTTTGATGGGTGTGGTGTAGAAACGGAAAGTTTGAGGGTCTAGTTATAAATAAGAAAAAGAGGGATTAAAACCCCCTAAAAAGCTAAAACCCTCATTTTTCTCTCTTCAGAATCGGAGGCGGCTAGAGAGAAAACGAATGGAGACATTTGCACAAATTCTTCAAGAAAATCGGATTTGGAAGGCAATGAGAGTGTGGTGCTCAATCTCCATGAATGTGCGCGGTTCAAAGATATTTAGTTCAAACAAAGAGAGCTTAGGGCGGACGGCAGATGAGTTTTTCTAAAATGATTATTGACGCATGAATTTCCATATACGTGTTTACTTCTGAATAATATGTTCTTACGCAGTCTCTCCTATATGCATGAAATGTGTGTTGTCTAAGGGTGGGTTCTAAAGGATGGGGTCGTGCGATGACTTAACTCTTGTATATGGGGAATTTGTTCCTTGCCGACTATATGAATTTGTTTCATATAATTGATCCAATGGTGGGTGGGTGTCTAGGGCTGTAAACAAACCAAATGAACACGAACGGAGGCTTGTTCGTGTTCGTTCGTTTAACTTAACCGAACAAACGAACGAACACGAATGGTAAACGAACGAAATTTTTTGTGTTCATGTTCGTTCGTTAAGAAAATATGTTTGTTCGTGTTCGTTTATGTTCGTTCATGTTCGTTCATTAAGAGCTAAACGAACGTAAACGAACGAACATAAATGAACATAAACGAACGAACATAAATGAACATAAACGAACGTAAACGAACGAACATAAATGAACATAAACGAACGAACATAAATGAACACAAATGAATAAAAAACAACCACCGTTACTCATAATTTCATTTGTAAAAAATAACATAACAAAATAAAAAAAATGGATATACTTAAGATGTATAAAAAAGGAATTTTAAAAAATTAATTTAATTAATGCTTTGACAAATTAGTGTCATAATACATATAAATATATTTATATATATAAACAAATATAAACGAACATAAACGAACGTAAATGAACGAACATAAACGAATGTAAACGAACGAACATTAACGAACATAAATGAACGAACGTTCACGAACGTAAATTAACGAACGAGACCATTGTTCATGTCCGTTCATTTAACATTTTTTTTTCGGCAAACTTTTTTCTTTCTTTATTTATCGTATACGTCGGACGATTTTGGAAATACACACATATTTCTCTCTCGATAATATATATAATTCATTTTTTTGGTTCTTCGGTTATTTTATATATATATATGTGAATGGTCGTATTAGAAGTTAAGGTTAACGTGAGAAATGTGAAAAGTGTATTTGAACCGTTTATTATTTATAGTCAAATGTCCTTCCATAAATTGCGGCTTAGAAGGGAATTGATCCGGTGCATCTCATTTTAATTTGCATCCAATGGTTGATAATCACTTCTCACATTTCTCACGTTAACTTCAATTCCTCTCTCTCTCTCTCTCTCTATATATATATATATATATATATATATATATATATATAGACTTGAGATCATGTGAGACCAGACTATTTCCGTGAGACCCGTGAGACCACAAAAATAACACTAAATCTTCACAGCAAAAGACTGTGAAGGTATTATAAAGGTAAACCTTCACAGTGTTTTTATTGTGAAGGTTTGTTGTTTTTCATTTCTTCACAATGAATCGCTGTGAAGTTTTAGTGTTATTTTCTGGTATCATCGGTCTCACGAAAACAGGCTGGTCTCACGTGAACCCAACCCTATATATATATATATATATATATATATATATATATATATATATATATATGGGTGATATTAATGAGAAACTTAAAAAAAATGGAAAAACCACAAAGGAACAAACGAAAAAAATATAATAAACTAATTAATTGTTTTTTTCGTAATTTATTTCACTCCAATTTTCATTATATTTTGCTGATTTTAAAATTAAAAGATAAGGAGAAATATTTTTATTTAAAAAAAATATGGTCATAATCATATTTTTAACCAGATCCAATTGATATCGTGGTTTTATTTTTAAAATCACAATGTGATTCACATATAATTTGATCATCTTCTTGTTTTCATTATTTTGACCATTTTTGGTTTGATCACCCCCTCACCCCCTCTTTTCTCTCTCTCTCTCTCTCTCTATATATATATACATATATATAATAAAACAGTGACACTTTCATACATAGGGCATGGTTTATGATCTCCAAATTTGAAAGCGAAATGAAACATCGCCATTTAACGACTAAAGACAATTAAAAACATTATAGACAGGTATTTACACGATTGTTTTACAAAATCATAATTTTAAAAACGAATAAGTTTTAATAACTCTTTTAAAATTTAATGGTTAAATCAGATATAAATGAACACATGTTCCTATCTATTGTAGTTTGTCAATTTGTCATACATAGTATTTTAAATGTTACATGTTTTTACATGAATGTTGCTTATTGTTTATTTATGCTTTTCAAACTCATACGATATTGATTGCTATGTGTTTACTTTTCATGTAAGCAATCGTGACTATATAGTTTGACATTTTAACTGACATATTTATTTATGATCAAAACTTTAAGTCACGACAAAATGTTGAATATTTTGTCTTTAATATCTATTTGATTTTATATATACACATTATTTAAAAAAATATTATTTAAATATACAATACGAATGATAAATTTATGATGAATTAATGTATTTATTTAATTGTGGCAACCGGGCCAGACTACGCACACTGATTAGTACCCCGGATGACCACGAATAACCTGGAGTCATCATAGATAAATCATAAATCTTCCTTGCCAAAAGGGGTTTGACAACTTTTGAATTCGAACTCAGACAATATGAGATTTTGGATTAATGTTATTTGGCATACAAATAAATTGCTCATACCAATTGTTTTCAATAAAATAATTTTCCTATGCAAAATAGATTCAGTTATATCTAACTATTTGGGTTGTGACGTATTGATTAAGATTCAGAGGGATGTAGTCGTAATCCATTCTTCCTAAGGTTTGAATACAGCTATTGTCAAACCTCTTGTGGCCATTGTCAGTTGTGGTCTTTAAGAATATTAGTCGGTACCTGTAAACTAGTATGGATACATATAGTTACCCAACACCACCGTTTTAATTTTAAAATAAGTTGTTTTGGATGAATCAAATACTGGAATATCTACAACAAGTGTGCTATAATTTTTCTTAATTAAAATATTAAAAGTCAAAGTTTATTAAAAAAAAGTACATCTAATTTCAACAACTATTGTATTTTAACAATTCGAACATTAACTATATTATTAAAATATTTAAGAAATCTAATAAAATGCTATTTTCTCTTTTTCTAACATTTATTTCATTACATTTTATCTATGAAAAATGATTAAAATATATTTTCTCTTTTATATAGAGTTTTAGAGATTTATCCAAATTTAAAGATTTTCATATTTTTTTCCTCTCTTTTAGCATATGTTTCAACTAAGCTGTTATAATAATTATTTTCAGTTAAATTTCCAACAATTTTTATATCAACTTAGCTGTTGAAGAAACTTTTATAAATTAATTTTATAAACAATTTTAAGAAAGTGGATGCTTTTAAAAATGATGTTAAAATTCAATAATAAAAATTATATTTTACCAAAAAAATAAAATTACAAAAAATAAAAAGAAACAAATTAATAGATAGGAGATGCATGAATTAGGTGGAGTTGTTATAATTGCCTTTGTTTTTATTAAGGCAAATATCCAAAAAGCAATAAAGACAAACACTCAAGGGACTAAAATTGTAACATTTTATAAATTAAATAGAATATTTCAATTCATTTTAAAATAAATGTTTACATTACCATTTTACTTTGAAAGTAAAAGTCTACTTTCATATTCTTCCTCTGGAGCATCTGCAACATGTATATTAAAATAAAGAAAAATGAGATTTTAACAACTTTTTTCTCCAACAGCAATGGTATATCAAATGATAAAATAGAGAAGAAAAAAAAAGAGAAGCTAAAAATCTCCAAATTTGGGAATTTTTTTTTAAAACTCCATATTTAATAGAGAAAAACAATATTTAATTCTTTCTCACGATATTGAAGTTATGTATTTACGAGAGATAAATAAAACTTTATTAATGGTAGAATTGCTAAAATTAAGTAGCCTTTGAAATCGATGTAATTTTTACTAGAGATTTTAAAATTTTCATACTCTAATATAGAAAAATATAGGATAGCTGTTGAAGATGCTCTATACTATAGGATGGAGAAAATTTATCTCTCTATAATTAAGGATAATATTAAACGTGGGATTGGTTTGGATTCAGTTTTTTGTCCTTGTTGTAATGACGATCAAGAGACTCAAGATCATAGTCTTTTAAAGTGTAAAATACTTGCGAGTGTTTGGTCTTGCTTATTTTAGTGGTGGGAGATTGATGACAATATTGGGAATTCAAGTTATGAGATTTTAAATCATTCGGGTGGATCTTTGGCTTCAGGTTGGTTAAAATCTACCTGGCAAACTATTATTTGGTTTGCAGGGTATATGATATGGGATCATCGTAACCAAGTGTTTTTTCGGAATAAATCATCATCGTTAGATTTTTTAGTCGCGGAGATTAAAGTTAGATCTTACGACTGGATTTTTGAGAAGAATGCAGAAATATTATATTTCGTTGGATCTTTGGTTTATTGTGTCGTTTTCGATGCCCTCTCCCAGTTGACGACGTATCTAGGTTTGGTCGTGTGTGTTCGATGTTGTTGTTGATGTTGCTGCTACTTTTCTTTTTGTCTGGGTCTTTTTAACTTTGCCTTGTTTTGGGTTGGTTTTGTTTCTGGCTGATTCTGCTTCTTGCATAAGCTCTTTTTCGATTTTTCTGTACATTTGTGCTATAATAAATTGGTTATCTTTCAATTATCCTTTTATTAATTAAAAATGTAACAATTATACATCTCTAAAAAGAGAAATTGACTCAAGTAGTCATTCGACACAACAAAATTGGTCTCTTAGTTCTTCCTCTCCCGATTTGCACAAATGTCACTATTTCCGCAATACATGGGTCCGTAATTGCAGACCTAGCTCAGAAACACAAAATACACGAATCTGGTCCATTTTCCTTAAAAAAGATTATGATCCAAATCTGCAATTACGATCCTTATATCCGCAATTTCAAACCCACGTCTGCATTTTTTTAAAAGAAAAATCGACTAGCTTCGTTTTTTTTAATGTTTTTGAGTTAGGTCTGAAATTACTGACTTGTATATTGCGGAAGTAGTGACATTTGATAAAATGGGAGAGAAATAAGCAAGAGACCAATTTGATTTTATAAAATAGTTATTTGAGTCAATTTATGTTTCTAAAATTTTATGTATTTTTCATTGTGTATAGAGTAAGGGGCCGTTTACCCAATTACTTACCCGGTAAACGTTTACCTGTAAATTCGACACTATCACTTACCTTACCCGTTAAGATTTTAGTCCATGAAAAACGACATCGTACGCAATAAATCATCCGGTAAGCGCTAACCGGATAAGAGTCGTAACCATCACTTACCGGGTAAGACTCTTGGACCTTGTCATAGTTCTTACCGGGTAAGATTCATGGTATTTAACCCTCTAGTGTCTTTATAGAAGCAGAGTGATTTAAATTAGAGGCAGATCATTGAGCTAAAAATCATTATATGGTCATGCTTCTAATAAAAATCATTATATCACTTACCTTACCCGTTAAGATTTTAGTCCATGAAAAACGACATCGTACGCAATAAATCATCCGGTAAACGCTAACCGGATAAGAGTCGTAACCATCACTTACCGTGTAAGACTCTTGGACCTTGTCATAGTTCTTACCGGGTAAGATTCATGGTCCTTGCCATGTCCATCGATAAGGTAACGTGACTTGGTAATCACTTACCGGGTAAGCATTAGGTAAACGACACCTAAATTACGTTTTTAGTTCATAAGGTTTGTTAAAAATTGTAGATTTCGTCCCTGTGGTTTCGTTATTTCGGTTTTCATCTTTATAGTTTGCAATTCATTACAAATTTCGTCCATGAGGCCAAAACATTACTTTTAAGCATGAAAAACTAAAATAAAAATGAACTGTAAAGCATAAGGATGAAAAAGCAATGCAATATAAATCTTAAAGACAAAATGGGTAATGAATTATAAACGAGATGAAAATCGTAATTTCAAAACTATAGAGACAAAAATAGAAACTTTTAACAAACCACAGGGACTAAAAACGTAATTTACTCTTGTGTATATTTATTTTATTTATTTTTAAGTCTAAAGAAGTAATAATTATAATTTAGTGGGTCCCATTTTATAAAGTTTATTTCGGCCGCCTGCCTTGTCGTCTCTCTCGCCTCCGTCCACCACCGTCGTTCTTTTCTGTTCGATCCCCCCCCCCCCCCTTTTTTTCTCTCTCTATAAAAATTTCATCCGATTCTGGTTTTATTTCGTTTCGATTGTCTCATTTTATTGCAGAAAACCCTCTGAAATACAAAGAATTAAACACTTTCTTTTTGGGGGGTTTTCGAATCGTTATGTGTGATCCAAAATTGATCAATCTGAAGAACTGTTTATGGTTTTAGGGTTTAAAAAGTTCATCGAAATCGAAGAGAAAATTGAAGCGTTTTTGAAGAAGAAATTGAGATTTAGAGAAGTTTGTGTTCATGGCGGGTAGTAATGAAATCAACGCAAATGAAGCCAAGGTAAAATTTTATTTTTTTCTGATCTGTTTATTTTTTTATTTTTTTCTGCTCTGCTACTATTTTTTATATTATTTGTCATGTTTCTCCTAAAATGGTTAAATTTTTTGTGGATTGTTTGTGTTTTTTGATGGACGAATTGGGTAATTTTTATTTGATTTTTGGGGTGTTTTTGTTGTTGACTGATTTGGGGATAAAAATTTGCGTCTTTTCTAATGATTTCATGGGTTTCTTTTGATATTTCTTTTTTACATTTAATCATTAAAATTTCCCCTTTTAATTTTTTGGTAAATATTTTTCTTTGATTTTCCACCCATTTTACAGTTTTTGTGTTGTTTGATTAATCCTGTGGAATGAATCTCTAAATTTCTTCAAAAAAATCTTGATTTCATGGGTTTCTTTTCATCTTTCTTTTTTGCATCATTAAAAGTTTCCCTTTTATTTGTTGGGTTTTTCTGGGTTTTTTTCCCTTAATATTTTTCTTCCATTTTCCACCCATTTCACAGTTTTTGTGTTGTTTGATCAATCTTGTAGAATATATCTCTAAATTTCTTCGAAAAAATCATGGGTTTCTTTTGATCATTAAAATTTCCCCTTTTATTTGTTGGGTTTGTGGGTTTTTTTTTCCATTTTTTTGCAATATTTTTCTTCGATTTTCCACCCATTTCACAGTTTTTGTGTTGTTTGATCAATCCTGTAGAATATATCTCTAAATTTCTTCAAAAAAAAATCATGATTTCTTTGGTTTCTTTTAATCTTTCCTTTTTCCATTTAATCATTAAAATTCCCCCTTTATTTCTTGGGTTTTTATGGGTTTTTTTTTTCTGAAAATTTACAGTTTTTATGTTATTTGATCAATCCTGTATAATATATCTCTAAATTTCTTCAAAACAAAATCTTGATTTCATGGGTTTCTTTTCATCTTTAAAATCCCCCTTTTTATTTGTTGGGTATTTGGCTTTTCCCCCTTTTTTTTGTAATATTTTTCTTCGATTTTCCACTCATTTGATATTTTTTGTGTTATTTAATCAATCATATGGATTATATCTCTAAATTTCTTATTAAAAATCATAATTTTGTTTTGTGCAGAAAGTTGTTCCTCTTCACACATGGATCTTGATTTCAAACTTTAAACTAGCCTACAACATGCTCCGGCGACCGGACGGCACTTTCAACCGGGAATTAGCGGAGTTTCTTGACCGGAAAGTGGTGGCGAACACCGTCCCGGTCGACGGCGTCTACTCGTTCGACGTTGTCGACCGCACCACCAGCCTCCTCAACCGGATTTACAGATGCACGTCGCCGGAAAATGATTCCGGCCATCATTCCGGTGCCGGAGTCATCGAGCTCGAAAACCCTCTCAGCACGACACGAATCGTTCCGGTGATAATCTTTTTCCACGGCGGAAGCTTCACGCATTCGTCCGCGAATAGCGCGATTTACGACACGTTTTGCCGGCGACTCGCCGCGCTCGTCGAAGGCGTCGTGGTGTCGGTAAACTACCGCCGGTCGCCGGAGCACCGGTACCCGTGTGCTTACGAAGACGGTTGGGAAGCACTCAAATGGGTTCATTCGAGATCGTGGCTTTCGAGCGGTAAAGACTCGAAAGTCCACGTGTACTTAGCCGGCGATAGCTCCGGTGGCAACATCGCCCACCACGTCGCACACCGTGCGGCGGTTTCCGGCGTCGAAGTCCTCGGAAACATCCTTTTACACCCGTTGTTCGGCGGCGAAAACCGGACGGAGTCGGAGAAGAATTTAGACGGAAAATATTTCGTGAAGTTGCAAGATCGAGATTGGTATTGGCGAGCGTTTTTGCCGGAAGGGGAAGATCGAGATCATCCTGCGTGCAACATTTTCGGTCCTCGAGGTGCGGATCTCGTTGGGGTTAATTTCCCGAAGAGTTTGGTGGTCGTCGCGGGGTTGGATTTGGTTCAAGATTGGCAATTAGCGTATGTCGAAGGGTTAAAAAAGGCCGGGCAAGAAGTGAAGTTGTTGTTCTTGAAAAAAGCGACAATCGGGTTTTATTTCTTGCCGAATAACGAGCATTTCTATACGTTAATGGAGGAAATGAAGAATTTCGTGAACCCATCTTCATCGTCGTCACCACTACCACCACCGCCACCGTAAACTTTTCGAGCAAATGGAAGAAGATTTGAAGCTATACATAACAAAATATGATGACATTTTTACTACTATTACTACTATTAGTGTTTTAGTATCTATTTTTGCTAATTTCTTGAAGAAAGATTATGAGAGAAAGACAGGTGTAAATCAATGATTGGTTCTTGTGTTATGGATTCAAACTTGGGATTTTAGGTAAAAATCCCAAGGTTTTACTTACTTTACTTACATACCCATATGGGTTTTTTTGATGAATTGTTAATTGGAAGCTAACTTTGAAGAAACAACAATGGTGATTAATAGCTTGAGGAAGAAAGCAAGCAAGAAAATCCATTGTTGCCCCATTTGTAATGTTTACTATACTTTCTTGATGATGTATTTACAAGTATATAAAGGTTTGATTTAGGGTTTATGTTTGGATCTAGAATTCTTGAAATGGGTTGGGGAAATAAGTTTTTTTTTTTTTGGAAAAAGGTGTCCTAGGTTATGACTAGATTAATCCATTGTCAAATTATGACAGTAAGATATAAGTTCTGATTAAACCTCACTTGTGGATATTAATGGGGGGTTTTGTATGATCTTGAAAGTATGGGTTATGGTGGTGATGTGCAATGGGGGGTTGGTGGAGCATGGAGAATCAAGGAAAAAGGAGTTGAAATGATTGGTGAAATGGGGACAACTTAAGGTGTCTCTTTCTTGATTTTGATTTTGATTCAAGTATTGGATTATTTTTAAGGGTTGTAATTTGGTAGGTATGTAATAGTTAAGGGGTGTAAACTGTAAATTTCCCGCTTTACAAAAACGATTATTCATATATGAAGTAGGCATGGCAACATAGTTGGGATTGGATTGGGAATGCAACCTACGACCCTGGTCCTGGTTATGCTTCTTGACAGGTACGGGAAATTGAATACTCTCCTCGTTTTTTTGTTGGGGCTATCAGGGTATCAGGATCGATTCCTGATTCAACAAAAAATGGTCGAAATTGGTTGAAAAGTAATATATATATATATATATATATCGGGGATGAGGCGGGTTGGGAATATATTACTTGACGTCGGTTCTTGACTTGTCAGGGATCCTTGGCCCAGACCATGTACTAATTTATACATGGAATCCCGACCTTGAACACAAGAGAGGGTTTGCGTGACTGTTAAATCAAGATTATGTAAAATTATTAGAGATGCAGGCAAGCTAGTTTGGAAATCTACTGTTACAAAAGAACAAATAATCAAGTACAAAGTGTATTTTCTCATAACGACATCTGTTCAATCATTTTTAACTTGTTGAAAGTTAAAATGCAATTGCCTTTTGAGGTCTTTTCATCGCCATTCCATTTTGGTCGATCCATCGAGATGCCCAGCCACCAATCACTTTGACATCATCTATGTGACTCTAACTGTATTCTTAGGTATGATAATCAATCAGTAATCAATGTTTATACTAATGGTCACTATATGGTCTTATTTCCGTTTGCTTTCTTCTTTGTAACTTTGACCGTTAATATGTTTTCATTATATTATCAAACGTTTAATCTGATAATATTTAAACCCATTTTTTACGTTATAAAATTTCTAAAGCTTATGACTTGGAATTCAATTGTCGCGCTCCATCTTAGACCTTTGAAAGTCGGATGATTTTGAATTTTTTTTTTCCGGACTTCATTACTAAGAAAACACGTATTATTGGGTATAATAAAGTATAGTTAAAATAAATATTATTTTTTGAAGCAAAATAAAGTTATTTATATGAGCTGTATTTTTGTTTTATGGTGTTTGAACATAATTTCTACAAACGACAATATTATCGAAGTCCTTGTCAAATTAATGTAACATTGTTTCCAATTTGATTTTGTTTTTTTCTCAATATTTCGTCGTTTCTAATAAATTTTTTAATATCATAATATTTGATTATTCTAATTATATTTATTCTACTTTATATTAATCACACATATTTGAATTAAATAAAATTGGTTTTTAATAGATTTTAGAGTAAATTACAGATTTGGTCCCTAACGTTTGGCGTTTGTTACGGAATTGGTCCCTAAACTTCAAAAATGGCAAATAAACCCTCAACATATGCATTTTGTGTTGAATTTGGTCCCTCGAGCCAACGTCCGTCTATTTCCTCCGTTAAGCATGAGGGTATTATGGTCATTTTACCTATTTTATTTATTTTTCCATTTTTTTATTACTTTTCTTGAATCTTCATCTTCAACCTCCAAGAACACCAAGAACATGATAAATGTTCATCTTCTACCTCAAGAACACCAAGATTTTAAAACCAAATCAAACTCAAAAACCAAAAACTTAAATCAAACCCATATCTAAAAACCAAATCATAAATCAAACCCAAGATTTAGAAACCTAAATCACACCTACATTTAAAAATCAAAAACCTAAATTAAACCCATATTCAATACCCAAAATTAAACCCACTTAAAAAAGGAAAGAGGGAGAGAAGAGAGAAAGATACAGATTTGAGAGAGATCGAGAGAGAGATTTGAGATACAGATATGAGATCGAGATAGAGAGAGAGATCGAGATACAGGGACGAAAACTGTTAAACCCCTCTCCGGCGAGGTCGTCTTCTCCGGCGAGCCTATGGTCCGTGTCTTCTCTTTCTTCTCTCTCTCTCTGTTTCTCTCTCTCTCTCTCTCTCTCTTTGTACCTCGATCTCTCTCTCTTTCTGAGATCTCTCTCTCTTTCTGAGATCTCTCTCTCTTCTTTGGGTTTGATTTTTTAATCTAGGTTTTTTATTTAGGATTTGTGTCTTAAATGCAATTGATTGCAAATGGAAAGGTTTTTAAAATTTGGGTTTGATTTAGGTTTTTGAATGAGTTTGATTTAAGATTTTAGATTTTTAACAAGTTTGATTTGGGTTTGTTCTTGGTGTTCTTGGAGGTTGAAGATGAAGATTCAAAAAAAGTAATAAAAAATGGAAAAATAAATAAAATAGGTAAAATGACCATAATACCCTCATGCTTAACGGAGGAGATAGATGGCCATTAGCTCAAGGGACCAAATACAACACAAAATGCATACGTGGAGGGTTTATTTGCCATTTTTGAAGTTTAGGGACCAATTCCATAACAAACGCCAAACGTTAGGGACCAAATCTGTAATTTACTCTAGATTTTAAAATGGTCTGTATTAAGGATTAATAATATCTAAGTATAATTATAGTACACAATTTATTATTTTATGTGAAAATGAAAATGATCCATTTATGTGCTATGGAATTTGTTTTCTAGTTAAGTTGGTCTGTTGTTCACCTTTCACACCATATGATTATATTCTTTTTCTTTTTTTTAGATGTTATTGGCTTTGATTCTATGTTCTCATTTTATTTTATAACAAGTGCATGATTCTTTAGGCAATATGATTAAAATCTATCATTAAAATTTTATTGATTTTGAATTATATATTTTAATATAAAACAAACACACACACATATATAATTAGGGCTTAGAGTTGGCTTTCAGTAAAAATAGTAGTTATCGTGAGAAATGTAAGATAAGATATCCACTCTTGGATCAATAATAATTGAAAATACTCTTCTAAGCTAATTAAGGGTTATTTTGAGGACTTAATCTGAAACAAAGATCAACACTAATTAAAAGTGATCAAGGGTCCAAATCTCTTTTTACATTTATCATCTTAACTCATATTCTCACATTATCGTTTGTCTAGAGGCTTGATCATATGAGAACTGTAACACCCGTCCATTTAAGGTACGTTAGGAATTCCTCTTATGAGTCTATTTGTTAACTCTAGGGAAGTTTATTAATATAGATTCATCTAGAACTTTGGACTCTAGATTTATACCTTAGTTTTGGATTTGATTTGGGAACTTGGTTGATCCACAGTGAGTTACGCGGGCTAGGTCGCGGCCTAGAAGTCGCGACCAAAGTCGCGGGACTCACTGGATGTTTGAATTTCAATAGCACGTGCGGGATAGGACGCGACTTGTAAGACGCGCCCCAAGCCGCGAGAACGCCTGTAGATCCTAAATACGGGATTTCACCCATTTTCCTCATTTACTCCTCACCAAACCACTCATCCTTCTTAAATGTGATTCCAAGGGAACCCTAGGCGACTTTCTTCAAGTTTGGGAGCTATTTGTGTTCATCTAAGTGCCTCAAGATCTAAGGAGCTAGTTTGGATAGTTGGAATCTTCATCTTCCTCTCAACATACTTGGTTTTCTAGGTTTTCACCAAAAACCTAATTTGTGAGTTCATCCTCTTTTAATGAACTTTATACATGTTAAAATGTAAATTTTAACCTTCTCAACATCTCCATTTTGATTTATTTGAGTTGGGTGAGTTTACACTAAAAAACAAATTTTGGAGATATTGGGGGTTTTGTGTAAGAGTACGATTTGGGGTCAAGAGTACGCATGTTGGGTTTAGTTATATACTTTATACATGAAAATATGCTTCCTATAACCTCGTGAATTATTTACATGAAAATCAATATTGGGTTTTGAAATATGGGTAAGCATGATGGATTGGATATTTGAGTAAATTGATGTATTGTGGGTGGGATTATCATATAACATTTTGAAATGGAACCTCTTGGAAACTTGGGAGTAGTTATTTGAATTCATAATTTTGTACATATATTGGCATTTAATTGAGGGAATTACTGTCTAGCTTTATGGACATTGAATGGAGCATTTGGTTGCATTTGGGCGTCATGAACCCGTATATATATAATCTTTGACCCAATGTTGGAACCCTAGTTTTCCACATTGAGGCACGTTTAGGCATCGGATGAGGTATAAGCCCTACGTGCTAAGTACGCGATATTGGATGAGGATCTCAACGTAAGGGCCCAATGTGGTTGAAGTTGACTTTCCGTGGGTGTACGCTTAAAGCTACTGAGCCTAACATCCATTGCAGGTATTTTTATGTGTTTGGTCTTACTAATACGTTAAGTGGGTTACTTTTGTGTTCCGTCACTTGTGTTAGTAAGCGTGTCTCCCCCGTCAACCCAAGAGGTATTTGTGTTATTGTTGAGGCTACCTATATGTATTCCATTGGCATTTCTTAAATTATTTCAAATGAGAGTATTGATTTTCTAATTATAAATGTTTGATCTCACTAGGCTTTAACCTAACACTTTTTCTTAAAATGACATGTATAACAGGTCCTTCTAGCGGTGGTGTTCCTCGGGCTTGAGTGGAGGGTAAATCGAAGGATTAAAGCATTTTTGGAAGGATATAAAGGCGTGTTTTGGACATAGAAGTGGTATACTTTTGTAGGTGAAATGTCAACACCCGTTTGTAATCTAGAACTAGATGTAACACCCTAAAAATAGGGATAACAAAAATCCGAAAAACGGACATGAGGTATACTAAAAATTGCCAAAGCAAGAGCCTCCTTAAATGGGGAAAATATACAAACCTGTTTAAATACAGTTGTAATTAAACGGACGATAAATAACAACCAACTAATCTAATTTCCATAACTAGAAAAGAGATTACAAATAAGGGTGTCATTTATAAACCCAAAGGTTCTCCTACCAACAGTAAGTCCAAATGCAATATCCCTCAATCTCTCACCCAAGCATCTATGCCAGCTTAGAACCAGCGCCACTATAACCTGAGATACACATCGACACCAAGCAAGTGTTAGGCCAAAAAGCCTAGTGAGTTGAACAATAATAATCATGCATGAGCAGTTACAATTCTTATCAGCAGTTAACCAGAGTTCAACAATGTGGAGTCAATAGGGGAGACCCATAGCACCAATCAGTTCCACCCAAAGAGACAATGTACCTTAGTGCCAACTACTAAGAGTGACACCCAAAGGCCCGGCACACCCGAGGACTACAACCATGGCATTACCCCGAATGGCGGAGGTCTAGGCACATACCCACACGGTGGCGCCCAAGACTACATCCTCCTAGTGTCTACCGACTTGGTTCGTCCAACATAATATATATAGGAGGTCTTTAGGTATATATCTACCAATGCATTTCGATACCAACCATGGGTACTATGCTACCATCCTCACATAAGTCCAATGTGAGACTCAAATTCTAACATATTCAATGTTCAATAATTAAATCGCCAAGAAGGCATTCCAAGTAGAATTTATCATCTACTATACCACATATAATCCATCTCATGCCAAAATGCCTACAATGTACATTCATGGAGCAAGTCCCAAATATTCGACCAATAGAGAAAATCATGGCAAATACTCATAAAAGATAACCCAAAATACCCATTGTGGGTGTACATAATGAAGACCCCAAATACTTTCACAAAATAAAGTAAATCATGGGATGATACTTGTTAAAACATATTTCTCATATAGTCTCATGAAAACACCATCAAATACTTAAACCCGTAAAGATGAACATTTTGAGCAAATATGTGATAATAACAACAAATAAGCAAATATGACGTGTATCCAGTTTTAACAAAAGTTTAGTAAACTCACCTTGCTAGATTTAGACTAAATCTAGATTTTACCCACTTAGAACTTTCCTTGAAGAACTTGATTCTTCAAACCAAATCTTTCAAAACCTAGATCCACAAGGTTCCAACCATAAATATACATATTCTACCATAAACAATCATTTCCCAAACCATATACATGGATACCTCAACTAATACCGAAACCCTAACTTCCATAACCGAAGAGAATAGAAGATTACCTTAATCCAAGCTTGAACCCACCAACCAAAACACTTCTAGTTCACCAAAATGGTTACAAACCTTCAATCTATGAAAGGGAGAACAAAGGGTGGATGAAACCCTAGAAAAACTTGGGGAAGAAGATGAATAGGGAGGGATGAGAAGCTTACCACCAAAAAAATACTCTAGTATACTTCAATAGACTTCCAATCTCTTGCTAGATCCTTGAAAAGCTCTCAAAAACGAAACCGTAGCAACTTGAATCACCCAAATCGGAGCTCTGGATCAAAAGATATGAAGAAATGAAGTTTGGGGCTGAAAATCGCGATTTAAGCTCGATCCAGTGGATTTCGCGACTTGTGCCGCGACCTTAAGTCGCGGCATAAGTCGCCCGCTTCCCTGGTTTTCTTCTCGATACTGTTTTGGCTATAACTTCTTCGTTATAGCTCCGTTTTTGCTCCGGAAAGAACCGTTTGACTCGTAATTGAATCCTTCATCCATCTAGACTATAAAATCAAGGATTCAAGTTCAAAATCAAAAATCTTATTTTTCCTTAATATCTCGGTTTCTGTATTAACTTGGATCGATATCTTTCGAAAATAGGGGTGTTACACTAGATGGACTAGATTAGTAGGTTGTTGTATTCATTTCCCTTTAGTTATTTATTTGTAAACGCCCAACAACTATTCCCCTTTGGGTTGATCCTTTTTTTATATTAGACTCGTTTATTCCGCATTTGTTTCCAGGTTTAAATTAACCCTTATTTCTAGGGTGTTACAAGAACTCTATAATTTGTGAGGCTCGTCCTAAGCAACTAATTTAAGATAACGAATGTTATAATTAATATACTTTTTAGAAAAAGAAAAAAAATCAAATTCCATAATTGAATAAGAGTTGAGGTGAGAAGGTAAAAGGGATTTGGATCCCTTAATCACTTTTAATTTCAAACCCACCCAAAAATTGCATTTGATACCGTAACACCCATAATTTCCAACGAGTAAAGGTCACTCCGAGCTCGTCTTTTGGTTTACGAGCGTAGACCTTGGACAGGAAATAACCTACTTTGGATCTTCGAAGCAAGGAGAGAGTTTCGGTTGAAAAACGGAGATTTTTGGGCTTCGGCAGACCCTCGGCGACAATGCCCGCGATTGTGCCACAGGGCACTCTCGCGTGGCAAGGTCGCGGCCACGGGACCTCCCGCGGTACAATCCTGACGACCTTGACAGCGATTGTGCCACGGGGCAAGGTCGCGTGGCAACGTTGCGGACGACCATAGGCTATGTTTAAAAATCCGATTTTTCACCCCATTTCACTTATCCTTCACCCCCTCTTCTCCCTTCTCTCCCAAGACGAATCCTTTTGGGATATTTAGGGTTTTCAACCATTGGAGACCACAATCCTTGAAGTTTATGGAGAATCTTCATCACTAAGCTAAAGGTTTGATAAGAAAGCTTGGAACCCTTCATCTTCATCTTCTTCTCCATCCTCATCAATTATCTAGGGGTTTTCACCAAACCCTTCTCATCATTTTGAAGATTGGGAGTGTATGGATCGTCTTGGTGGAAGCTAGAAGTGTTTTGTTGATGGATTGGAGTTTTGGTTAAGGTAACCTTCTATTTTCTTCATTTATGGAAATTAGGGTTTTTGACCTAAGTTGAGATCTTTATGTGTAATGTTTGGGGAATGATTCTAAATGGTTATATATGGGTACTTATGGTTGGACCCTTGTGGATCTAGGTTTTTGGAAGTTGTGGCTTGAAGTTTCGGATTTCTTCAAGAAAGCTCATGTTGGGGTGAAATCTATATTTAACATAAATCTAGCAAGGTGGGTTCAAGTTGATTTGTGAAAACGGTGTACATGCCAAATTGTTTATTTTAAAGTGTTTTGTGTCTTACATAAAATTGTTAACTGCTAATAAGTTGGGTTATTTTGAAAGTGTTAACTTTATAAACTTATATAGCACACATCTTTGGGATTTTGAGCATTTTAGATAAATAAATCATATATTTTGGTATCATAATGATTTATTTTATGGAAGTAGATTTGAGTATAAATGTATTTCATTTTGTGTTATGGAGAAATGCATGGTTTTGTGTTATGGGACGTTTTGAAAGGTAAATGTTATAAACTCACTTGGAAAACGATTTGTCCCAATCTAAGCTACGTTGGAATTTATTATATGTTTTGGAGCACGGGTTTACATAAGTACGGGTTGTTTATGTTTGATTTCATTTTATGAATTTCAACGTTGGGTCTTTGGATTTGTTGAGCTTATGGCTCGGTTTGGATTTTGTTGGGTTTTGAGGACACTGGTCCGCTTTTGATAGCTCAATGTTGAGCGTTTGGTTATGATTTGCATTTACTGCATCTTAGTTGAGAATTACATGTTTTGAATGCATTATATCATTTGTTTTGAGTCATGTAATGGTTTAGTTAGTGCAATGGATCCATAGGCACGGTGTTCCTATGTCCCCGTTTTGGGCATTTGGTTCACCATTTGGCACAGAATAGGCATCGGGTCACTATGATAAGTAAGGTGTGGACCTATACGGTCGGACAACGTCTCATGGCCAGTAAGGTGTAATTCCCTTGTGCATAAGTTCTCCTGTTTTGGAACTTTCAGGAATAGACTCAGAGGAGTTGACTTGACGAGTGATAGACTCAGAGGAGTTGAGCTTGGTGGGTGTTTTATGTGTAACCCACATGTTTTGATTTCTTACTTAATTATATGACCTACTCTTGTGTTCCGTCACGTACAATGTAATCGGGTCTTCCCCGTCACCAATAGGTGTGGTTTTGGTTATGGAGTTTTATAATCCATGTTTTCGGAGACGTTTGAGTATGAATATTTATCTATGTTTTAAGGTTTTGGTTATTGAAACGCATTCGAGTTATTGGGATGTTTTGGAAGTTGGAGTTATCTAGGTTTTCAGTGTTTGATCATTATAATGTTAGTTATGTTTTACGTGCACTTTGGGTTTTGGCTTTATTTAAAGAGGCGTTTGCTTTATGATTTTAATCACGAAAGGGGTGAATGATGAAAGGAGATCATTTTGAGATTTAATGTATTTCATTTTTGGTTGCTTTCAAATCAAATGTATTGCATTTTGAAAATCATGATTTTAAATAACATTCTTAAAGTTAATGCTTTATTTATCTCTAATGAAAACTCTTGAGCTCACTAGGCGTTAAGCCTAACCTTTTTATTTGTCGGCATGTGCATCAGGTTCCAGTTGGGGTTTGGTTCTTACAGTGCTTTGAGGAGTTGAGCATTAGACTTACACGAGAGTAAGTAGTTTGGTGAAGTCTTCCGCGGTTGAAGATAGTGACTATTATTGGGTTTTAGTAACACCCGTCCTTATTATAGACTGTATGTGTAGAATGAATATGTGTGTTGAGGTTAAATCTTAATTTGTGATTATAGATGAATCATTCATTGATGTATTTAGAAAAAATTAAATTAGTTGTTATTTCCAGATTTGAGGGTGTTACAGATACGAGGATTGATTTGGTGCATTTCGGTACATCTCATCTCGATGTATCTCATTCTAACATGCATTCAAGGTGGAAGATCTCTTCTTACACTTCTCACTGTAACTTTCATTATCACCAAAATCCAACTATATATATATATATGCTCCCCTCACCTCTCTCATGTAACATACACGTAAACACATTCACAATTAAATATGTACGCAAGGTGAACACATTATGAACACAATGAGAAAAATCTCAATAAACTTTGTAATAGGGTGTTCACAACGTGTCACAAGTGGTAGGTTTAGGTTTAATTTTAGTGTTTTAGTTGGTATTCACAATATGTTAAAAAGCTATATCAAATTTGGACATATGAGACAGATAGACACAATATGTACTTTGGTAATGATCATGAGTTCGGTGAGTAGTTGAATCAATAAATTATTGATGTATGGTTCAAATTATTGTTGTTTAGGTAATAATGATGTATTGCTTGATACTAAGTTTGTGTACGTTTATCAATATGATCTATGATTATTGCCAACATGACAATAAGTCAATAATCCTACTTGTCACACATATAGGACATATCAAAGCGAGTCTGTTTGTTTACAACTTAATTAGTTTAATAAGACTCACAACTTATTCGGTCATTTATACATGATTGTTTAACAGTGATTTAATGATATAAAAAGTGTCTTATTCGGTATTTTTTTTGGGGGAGGGGGAGGGGTTTATACAAAAATCCAATAAAAAAAATTCTTCCAAACTTGTCCCTCCAATTAAAAAACATGTTCGTACCATCTATAAAAAATGCTTCCAAACAAAACCCTCTAAATTCATACAAACATATTAATCCATACAATTATCTTTATTCATATATGACTTAATAGAAAATCAACCAAATAACCTGAAAATCATAAATAATTAAACAAAGTTTAAATATATTATTAATTATAATTTAGTGATATTAATTTTAGGTGGCCATGACCCATGAGACCATCTATTTAGCCCATAGCCCAATGGGTCAAAACTTCAACCCGTTTAATATCTATTCGGATCCGGGTAAACCACCTGTTTCCCGCCATCAAAACAGTTTTGTAGTTAAAACCATCGTTGTAAAACCCTAATTCTGTTGCTCCGGCGATTCAAATCCTATCTTCTCCGGTGGATCTCGCACCTGTTACTTCTCCTTTTTCTCTCAGATGCAAGTGCGGACGCTTACAGAAGTATGTTTTTATGTTTGATTTATTTCATAGGTCGGTTTAAGTAAGATTTTGAAGCTCATTTGTTGCAGATTTTACAGTTTTTTTTTAGTTCATAGTTGAAGGATTCAAGCGTGGGATGCTGGACATCACAAATCGAACGTGGATTGGTGAGTTAGTATTTTTAACTTAATTTTATTATTATTAGTTTCGATTACTAACAATTGAACTGTGCTGAGAATTGATTTTGATTGTTAGCTTGTAATTTAGTTGATGCGCATTTATTTATTAGGGTAGAAATGTTGAAATTTATGTATGAATCTAGCTGAATTTCAGGTTTCATAATTGAAATTCTTAGATTCAAAATGAGAAATACCATGTTATATGGACGGTTTCGTTGTAAAGTTTGATATCAATTTGATTCTTATTTTGAACTTCATAACAGATACTAGTCAAATAAAATATGTTGGTATTATGGTCATTGAAGATCATTTTGAATTTGCCAGGGTTATTTTGAGGTTTGTCGTCAAAAGTTAGAACTTACAGAATTTCATCTTTAAACTTTCAAACTAATACCAAATATCTTATTAACGGCTCTTTGTATTTCAGTAAGACTTGTGAAATCACATCCAAACGGGTCGAATTGCTACCATAAGTCCATCATTGCACCACCCTCCGGTAATTAAGGCAACCAAGAGCGAGATTAGAACTCAAATTGTTACCACTGGTTGTTTTTCATGATCTCAAATTGAGATTAGATGTTGAAAATCCAACACTGTAGGTGCAAGATTTTGAAGGAGATAGCTTATCTGAGTGCAAAAGTCATTTAAAATATTGACAAAGAGATGACTGATTATCGAAAATAGAAGGAAGTATGTTAGAACTAGTAATGAAACAACCTTGTGGAACAATAGCCCTTTAAACTTCAAAAGTACTATTCTGTCTTTCCCTTCAGAATTTGTTAAAAGACAAATAAAGATGACAAAATTCATGTACCGCTTTGTCATCTATGACTCTGTCAGGCCGGTTTAGCCTTGTACAGTTGTACTACATCTTGTTGGGGTGCCATTTGAAGACTCAGCAATCTTGTTGCTTCTTATATACTTTTAACTTCATAATAGGAGTTCCTCTCCCATTCCATTCTTTGTTAGGAATAAACTAGTCTTTCCTTCATTAAATAAGTAAGTAAGCAATCTGCAACACCGGTGATTAACCATTCTTGCACCATATGAAAACCAAATAACAACAAGTGTTAAGTGCCATATAATCATCTTGGATGATTTCATGTATAGATTGCAACTATGAAAAACTTTCTCAGATGAAGTTAAGACTAGTGACAGTTTCTTTATCAGATGTCAGGAATGGCCTTGTTCATCAAACATTTGGCTTTTCCTGTAATTGAAAACCAACGGTGTAGCGTACTAGCCTGTGAAGACACACTTCACAGTCGGATACTATATTCACGAATGTCTGGCTGCACATGGGTTGGGTTGGCTGGTTTGAAGGCGTTTGAACAACCCAACCCGTGCGGTTGGGACTTAAGTACGTAATAGCAGCACGACAACAACATACTTCAACAACCATTAGTCACTACTACCAGTTAATTGCCTTTTTATGCTACATAGAGAACAAAGAAAAAGCCAGTCCAAAACCAAGAAAAAAGCTGAAGATTTTTACAAACAGAAAGTAAATTAAATTATGGTAGAATTGAGATAGACTTATGAAAATAGCTAACTAGTTGTTTGCAACGGGCATGTAGATCGAAGGCAACACTGAAAAATTATAGTAGTAGATGCGTATAACATATAGGGTTATAACACATAAGAGAGATATCGGGTTCATCAGTTCAATTGGGCTTGACCCATTTCCAACCCAATACTTGCTTTTTGAGGATTTTACAACTCAATTAGGCATTATTTGGCTTTGGGTTAGATTATTTTAGGCTGGGTTGGCCGGGTTTGTCGGGTTAATCGGGTTTTTGTGCACCCCTAATTATGGGTATAACCTAGCATCGATAAAGTGAAAAATTATCACTTTGCAAACCAGAGGTCATCATTTTTTTTTCTTTTGTGTTTTGTAATTTAGTGGTCCGCCCCTTTAAGCATTGAACTGCTACGATATGGGATTTTACTGACTATTTTACAGAAAGTAAAAGTTTGGTGCTTTTAGCTTACATCAGTAGGGCATTTCACTCAACTTGTTCATTGATAATCTTAACCTTGTGTATCCTCTTCAACTGCAAGGTAAAAGACAAATAATAATGGTCTAATAGATTTTGTGCTTGCAGTATATGAGGTGAACATTGGATCCTAGCTTTTCTTTCCTGTATATATGGTATAGAATTTGATTATTTGTGTGAGAATGCGTGGAACCCTTAGATTTACTCTCCAAAAGAGCCTTTTAAGGAGAGAAGGGAGGTTCCGACATACATGGAAGAGAAATGGTCCAAGCCGATGAGAGAATCTAACATGCCTGCTCAAGCGGAGGCTAGGCGGACACAAATTATCCAAGAGTGTTGAGAGGGGGTTTGATGGGTAAGGGGGCTAGGCGAGTACAGATTACACCTAGGTGTCAATTCCTAGAGTGATAGACCTCTGTTATCATGTGAGAATATGTGGAACCCATATTACTCTCCAAAGGAGCTCTTGAGGAAAGAAGGGAGGTTCAAACATATATGGAAAAGATGGTCCGAGTCTAGCCGATGTGAGGCTCTTACAAAATTTCTTTTCTGGTAGTTAGTAGACAAGTTTATAAATAATTTATTGGGTAGGTACGTTTTCAAACCATCTCCTACCAATTGTTGGGTAGGGACATTTTCAAACCTTGTTTTCTTTTGGTGCTGTTAGACTTTTCCTTCGACGTGATAAAAGTGCTTGATGGTGATTGGCTTGGAATCATTAAGTTTTAAAATCAATAAATGTTATAAAAAACAATCCCTATATTGTATATAATAACAATGAATTTGTCTTGACTTACAATTTTTCCAACTCCGTCTTCATAGTGGGCTAATTTTTTTCTAGTGGTCCCCTGTCTGTATTGTTAACCTTGAATCCCTAAAACTAATATTGGGTTATTTGTTACTAATTCCTAGATATAGTTACTTGGATATGTGAAACCCTTTTAAATCTTTTTAAAAGAATCTTTATATAGGGAGGGAGGTATATGTTTAGGTTTGATGACCCGTGTCTAACAGACGTGGGACTTCAACAGAGCCTAGACAGTGCCCCTAGAATGATTGCGAAAGAGTGTATGTGTATCAAGTCCCTAGATGTGGTAGACCCGGTTCTTATACCCTGTTAGGATATGTGGAGCCCCTTTGAATAGCTCTCTAAAAGAGACCTTATAGAAGAGGTTTCTACATATAAATATACAAGTTTGATGATAAGTGTTTAGATAACATAAAATAGCTCATTAGATTTTTTGAAATGAATTATATGTTCAAAGTTCATTAGTTAGAAAGACGAGTAGTTGTTGATTGATCTTATGCCGTGTTTGATTGCCTGATTCAGTATTTATTCCTTTAAAGACCAATTCAACATAGAGAAGTATTTGGCAACTTCAATGATTTGAGCAAGGTCAATAAAATACTTCTAAATAATACTTTCTATGTCGTAAAATAATTGTCTACATCTTTATTTATGTTTGTCCAGAAGTAAGTATCTTCTTTCAAAAAATAAATAATTAAACTTCCAAATCTACCCTTAATTAATGCAATCGTATCTAAGAGTTAATATAAGAAATACCTTAACTAATTAAAGGTAAAACTGTCATTTGACTAACTAAAAAAATGTAATAGTAATTATTTATGTTTAAAGCTGTGTGACACTTATTTTAAGACGAATTGAGGATTAATAACTAGTTGGTCAGGTCAAACAAATTAATCAAGTCTTCAATATATCGTAGTACTTCTTAGTCGTATTCTAAGATTATTAAATTCCTTCCTGCCATCGCTCTCCCTCTTCCGACCATCTTCCTAAATGTCAAAATAATGCATAATCTATATTAAACTCACAATAATTAATATAAAATTAACATAAACAATTGCCCATTTGAAATTAATCTCACATATCCCATCTTCATCTTTCATCTTCTGATCTGAAAAAATTGCAGAATTTGCCTGAGAAAAGGGCATGGACAGATTGGTCAAAGCAGATGTGAAGGAAGTGAACATGGTTTTCTCCAAAAACCAAAAGTGTTGTACAACCTTCAAGTTAACCAATCTGATGCACACCATGGCTGTTGCTGTTTCTTTCAACACTACTAACCCTTCACTTTTCTCCTTCACCCACCCTTTTTCCATCATCCCTCCTCTTGGAACTGCATCTTTTACTCTTCTCTTATCGAAACCGTCCGATCAACCGCCGCTCTCGACCCCGCCGGAAAACGTTCTTGTCCGATCATCCATGCTGCCCACCGGAAAAGCCAATCAGGAAGATCTCCGCCGTCTGTTCTCCAAACCCGGCCCGCATATCTTTAAAGATGTAACGATCCCGATCGCCTTCGTCGGGCCTCGCGTCATCGAGTTTCTGCTCTCGTCTTCGAATACCCTCGAGATCGCTTTCGTTCTATCGAAAGCCATTTCGTGGTGCGACGAGTCGCAGCTCGGTTCTTTGTTGAGATCTGCTGTTATGAGTGGGAATTGTTATGTTGCTTCGGTTTTGGTGGATGCCGGTGCTGATGTAAACCGGCGGGAGGCGGATGGGGAATCGGTGATGGCTTTGGCTGTTAAGTCTGGAAACATTGAAATGGTTCGGTTTTTGATCGAGTCTAGTTGTGTGATCGATCATTTAAAGGATCGATTCTTGCACGCTGCAGGTTCCGCGAATCGGGTGGATATAATGGAGGTTTTGTGTATGGGTTATTTAGATATAGATGTGAATTTGGTCGATTCTGAAGGTCGAACACCTCTTCATATTGGTGCAAGTTACGGTTATATTGAAGTTCTTGAGTTCCTGATCACATTAGGAAGCGATCCCGATAGAGGCGATTTCAAAGGGTGGACCCCGCTTCATTGCGCTTCGAATGAAGGGCATGTAGCAGCGGTCGAGTTCCTGCTAAACTCGTGTAATTATGTTAAGTATGCAGTAACTAAAGAAGGAAAGACCGCATTCGATCTTGCAGTTGAAAACGGGCGTACGGATTTATACGATATGTTACATTTAGGGGACGTTTTGCATAGATCGGCAAGAAAAGGAGATGTCGATGAAATGAGGAAATGTCTAGCTGAAGGCGCGAAGGTGAACGGGAGGGATCAAAATGGCTGGACCCCTTTGCATAAATCGTCGTTTAAGGGTTGGATCGATGGGGTTAAGGTGTTGCTGAACCACGGTGCTCGGGTTGATCTGGTGGACGGTACCGGGTTCACGCCGCTCCATCGGGCGGTTGAAGCAGGGCACGCACAGGTCGCAATGCTGCTAATTGCTCATGGAGCAAAAGCTAGCATGAAGTCACTCGCTGTTCCGTTGGATTTACTTTGCCACAAAATCGAAAGAGCTTGAATTCGGTCATTATTACACTTGTTCAAGGCTCAAGCCTTCCAAGCCCGTTTTCAGTAAGCAAAGAAAAGAGCTCGGGCTTTAGGTGTGAAAACAAGCCCGATCGGGCTTTTGAAAAATACTTGACCTGGTTGGGCTAATTGGTCTATGCCTGAGCTCTAGGCTTGCTAGGGTCGTTTTTTTTTTTTTTGCATCGGGGTTTTGTACATCTCTATATACAGGTTTATGTATAGTTTAGAGTTGTGTCATTTGTAATCTATGCAATTATCAAAATAGATTAGGAGACCCTCTTTTGGTGAACTTGTATATTGCAAAGTTATAGTTTCGGAAAACCTTGTTTACAGATGTGGTAGATCTTAACTCTGATACGATGTGACAAAAATATAAAACCACTTTGAAATTTTCTTTAAAAGAGTCGTTTATAAAAAAAAAAAAATGGCTCAAAACCTTCAAAGAATTTATTAAAGATGCTCTCACCCAATAAAATAAAAAATTGAAGCAAACAGAGTAGTTGTTGAAGTTTGGATGTAATTTTGTTTTTAGAGATTTTGAGTGATGTGTAAAATGCATTTGTAATAATGATTTGTTTTAGCATTTAAACTTTTGAATGCATACTAATATTATATTTGATTTAATTTTTTAGATCGTAGAAATAGTACTAGTTTTAATTTCTGTCGTTAAAATAATAATATTTTAAATGGTTGTTAAGGAAACTTTTAAAAAAATTATGTGTCTATTCGTAATTTTTGAAGTCAAGGAAATTATTTAAAAAAAATAATGTTTTTAAATATCCCAAAAAGTAGTGACGAACTATGATAGTTGCTTGAGGTGTTTGAATTGGTCTCAATTTGTCTTCTAGTCACTTTATTTCAATGATTGAAAACTTAATCTTTTATTTGTTCAAAATTAAAAAAAAACTTAATCTTTTAATGTTTAGTTACCTTTTAGTTTTTGTTTTATTAGATTATAGAGTTAATATAAATAAAAACCATAATAATTAAAAAAACAAAATTTAAAGCCAAAGACGAAAAGAGATATAAACAACAAACCATAGGGACAAAAATCGTAGTTTACTCTTGGATTTAAAAAAAATGTCAAAATCTTAATAAAAAAAGTTAAAATATTTTAAACTAGACAAGAAGAATGTGTAGAGATGACCAGATGGGCTTAGCCCTGTCCGGGACCGATTAGGGATCGGGATCGGTCAGACAGTCTGTAACCTATTTCGATTTTTATGAAAATTTTCAGCCTGGATCCGGACCGGTTATATATAGTTTTTATAAATTATATATCAAAATTTTCAACATTTCTACAACATTTTCAAGTTTTTTTTTACCAAAAACTTCAAAATTTTCAAGTTCTTTTTGACGTTTTTGTAAATGTTCCGGTATTAAATCTCGAAAATCGTAAGTATAAAAACATATATAACAATTTTGTACAAAAAAGATTTAAATATATATTTCTAGAGTGTATTTCAATAAGTATTTGAATAATATATTGCCAAGATAGAAGAAAATCTTCAAATAATATTTTTTTTACGTTCAAATTTGATTTTTGGGGAAAAATATATTTGGGACCGATTTAGTCCAAGAATGGAATATGTTCTCATAATCGGTTATGAAGAAGATTAATTGGGCCTTGGGTTTTCGGTCGGGACTGGTTACGGGAAGCAATTTTGTGACCGAGACCCATTTTTGGCCATCGGTGTATCATTATTTCTTAATTGATTAGGCGAGAAGTTGAGTTACGTGAGAAGTGTGAGAAATTGATCTGAACCCTGATCACTTATAATCCCAAACCCATCCATAAATCTCGATTCATAAAGGAATTGATCTGGTACATGGTTGGGTCCCGGTGAGAAGTTGAGTTAATGGTGAGAAGCGTGAGAAGTGGTTATCGACCGTTTGATGAGAAATGGACACACATTAATTCTCTTTTAAGATAAGAAATGAGAAATGAGATGCTCAAAGATAAGATGAACCAAATTAATTCTCTTCTAAGCCGCAATTCATGGGAGGGCTCGAGATTAAAAGAGATAAACGGTTCAGATCCACTTCTCATGGTTCGCACCGTTAACTCAATTTCTTACACGATCTTTGTGTATCGAACAGTTAATAACAACTTTTCACAATTCTCAGGTGAAATTAACATTTTTACTTGAACCCAACCCTCATTGATTATTGGTCTATAGGAAACAAGCATCAATTGGGGATGTAGCTCAAATGGTAGAGCGCTCGCTTTGCATGCGAGAGGTACAGGGTTCGATCCCCTGCATCTCCATTAACAATTTTACTTCTCATTTTTGCTTATGAGAGCTTATCATCCAAAACTGGATTCCAATTTTGCTCGAAGTTCGGTTAACAATGGCGGTCCCTCTTTCAAATCTAGCTCCAAATCTCCTTGTTTCAAAGCTCTGCTTAGGTTATCTTCTACCTTCTCTACAAATTTTCACTTCTATGAACTATCAATTAACTCAAATCTTTGTTAATTTGTTAATTTTTGTTTTCTATAACAGGGACGATGACGTTTGGTGAGCAGAATTCGTTGTCTCAGTCCTTCAAACTCATGGACAAAGCATTCGATTCCGGAATCAATTTCTTCGATTCCGCTGAAATGTAATCTGTTTTTTTGAATTTTCTTTTCTTTCGTGTGTTGTGTACTTGTATTCGTTTACTTGATTGATTTTTATTGAATTGTTTCTACTTTTGTTGTGTGAACTTGCAGGTATCCAGTGCCACAGCGTGCAGAAACACAAGGACGGAGTGAAGAATACTTTGGACGGTGGCTTAGGGAGAGAAAAATACCTCGCGATCGTGTTGTATTCGCCACTAAGGTTTTCTTTTTCTCCTATTTATTCCTGCAGAAGTACGTTCCTTGATGAATACAGTGATCGTTTGGTTTGGAATTCGATATATATATATATATTGGAAGGATATTTTGCAACCTTGAAAAAGGTTGCAACCCTTGCAACCCACATCTTAACCGTTGCCTATGGATAAGTTTTGTAGGGAACTGGTTTTTTTGTATGAAATTGAGAAAGGTTTTTTAAGGCTCAATTAGGTATAGGAAGAGGATGCTTGCTGAAACAGATTAATCTCCAAAAGGAGTGAAGGAAGGTTCCGACTATATGTGAGAATATGTGGAATTCCATTGGATTACCATCCAAAAGAGCCCTTAGGTTCAAACTATACAGGGAGGAGAAATGGTCCAAATATAAGCCAACATAGGACTCCTCCAGAAATCACATGCTGATTTGACAATAAATTGCTTTGGTTGTTTCTGATTTTTGCAGGTTAGTGGCCCTTCTGGGCAGATGACTTGGATTCGAGGCGGCCCAACAAGTTTGGATAGTAGGAATATAAAGGAGGCTATCGACAATAGGTTAGATCACATTTGTGCATAATCTGTCACCGACTCAATGTACTTATTTCATAACAATATTTGTGTGCAGTGCTTGCATTTATATGTTAATAGGGCATTTGTTTGGTCACGTAGCTTTTAAAATGTTAGATATAAGTTTTGCGCGTTGCCCTTGACGAAACTCATGAGAGATTGATTCTACATAGGCCATCTAAGCATGCTTTTAAAATTATATACTCAAATGTGATTGTGATACATAGTTCTCAGTTCTTTTTTCTGTTTTTGTTTTTATTCTAGTTCGGTTGTAGGGACATTTTGAGTTGATTATATACTTGGCCAAGATAACTTTAAGGGGTTGTTTGTTTTTAAAAAAAAATCTCTTAATGACTCTTAAGTCTGAATCGTTCAGACATTTTTACACATCACCTCTTATTAATCATAACTAAATTAAGACTTTAGATTTTAAACCTCTTAAAAAACAAACGGCACCTAAGTGTTACCTCTTATCATTTGAATAATTCTCATATCGTGAGGAAAACATCTGGTTGGTGTTACTTGTTTATGATTTTTGGTGCAGAATTAAAGTTGATTGGCAACCACTGTATATTCAAACATGTCTGAGATACTTTTAGACTTTGCAAGTAGTAACTTGCTGCATTCTATCTTTTGATTACCTCAATTGCAGTGAAAGTTTTTGTGCACTAATAGTATGAGGTGCGTATACATGCGTTGGTAACTTTTCAGTTGATATAATGGATTCATGGGTGCTTTTTGTATATTGGAGAACTGATGCAGTTTGCTGCGAGTACAAACTGATTATATTGATCTTTACCAAGTCCACTGGCCTGATCGGTTTGTATATTCTCCCTTTAATATTACTTCACTTATATCAAGTTCAATATGAGAATTTGGCGTGTTTGTTACGTAGGACGGGACAGGACAGAATAGAACAAAAATTTGTTGTCCTACGTTTGGCGGGACGTTAGACTGGAATAGGATTGGAATTAGTGTGACCAAAATTCCCATCAAAATAGGTGGAACAAAAAAATCAAGGAGATGAAACAAGATTGGTGAATTACAAAACTACTCATGTCAAAAATAAAACCCTAAAACCTTTCACAATTCTTTACCCACCCTCGCTCGTCCAGTCCCGTCCGCGTACCTAACTGTTTCCTGTAGAACAGTCTCACATGGTTCCTAACTGTTTCCTGTAGAACAGTCTCACATGGTTCCTAACGCTTTCTTCGTCCAAATTGTTTCCTGGATTTTCTTGCAGCTACGTTCCAATGTTTGGAGAAACTGACTATGATCCTGTCAGACAATATAGTCCTGTTAGTTTCGATGAACAACTTGATGCTCTAGGAAGAGCGGTTGATGCTGGTAAGGTTGGTAATCATATCATCAAGTCACCCTTAGAGCATCTCCAACAGCTCCTCCAAAATGGAGGCGAAAAAAAGATTTTGGATCTTTTTAGGCTCTTTTTTTTGCTCCAATAACTTCTCCAAAATGGAGAAAATAGGAGAGAGAGGTTAAATTTCTACAAATTTGCAGAATCCTCCAAAATTAAATGGAGGAAGAAATATAATGGTGTTTTTGTTCTACCCAAGGAAAAACTCCCCAGCCTACCAATAAAATCAAATGGAGGAAGAGCGAGAAATAATTTTTATTATTATTGAACTTTTTTCAGTAATTAATGTTGGAATCTCCAAAATGGAGAAACTGTTGGAGTTGAATTCAAATATTTTGAAGTTGACTTTTGCTTCTCCATTTTAGAGAAATTATGGAGAAACTGTTGGAAATGCTCTTAGCGACTCATTCATATGCTAAATCAACGTTACGTAATGGTAGGAGGTGAAAATTTATGTAGATCAGATTTATTGGTGTCAGTAATGAAACAACATATGGGGTCATGAAGTTCCTACAAGCTGCGGAAAATAACTCCACCTATCCAAGGATAGCATCTGTTCAGGTGGTATATCACTTGATTTGGTTTCAAACAGTAATGTACGAGTGCATGACTGATGAAACTATTTGCATCATCTTTTCTCGATCTTGTAGAACTCGTACAACTTGCTCTGCCGAAATTTTGATTCAGGATTGGCGGAATGCTGTCATTTGGAGAGGTATTTTTCCAGCGGTTAATCTTTGATACTTCATCATCTGAAGCCAATTTTATAGACTCAGTTTTACCCATCTTTGTTGCCATTGGTGGTTTTATGTTCTTTTTATAATAACTTTTAGGGTTAGCTTATTGGCTTATAGTCCTCTGGCAATGGGTGTGCTTTCTGGAAAGTATCTCTTACGTGATGGTGGTGCAGATGATGCTCGCTTGAATCTTTTCAAAGGCAGGTATTCCGAAGGAGAATCCAGATACAACCTATCTAACACCAAGATTAGAGAGGCTACTAAAGTACATCCAATCTCTTACCTTGTTAATTTCACATCAATCTGTTCATGCTTTATTTAATCTTTGATACTTTCTAACATCATGAGTTCGTTTCCTTTTAGGATATCAAAGCCTTAAGATAGGTAGAGAGATGTTTAGTTTGTAGTATTGTTTGTATATGTATCTTTGCTTTCTATACTTGTGGAACCTGTTTTATTGTTTACTGTTTTTCTAGTTTTGGTACCAAGGTCCATGGTACATTTCTTTTTCTTCCAAACTTTTTGAAACACTCGGTTCTTCACCAAAGTCCTTTTGAGAACACTTCTCCAAAAAGGGTCTTCAGGAAACAGTCACTCTAGTCTTTAGGGTAGAGGTCAAGTTTGTGTAACTCCCCACCCCCCACCCCCCGCGCAAGCGCGCGCCGGGGGGGGGGGGGGGGGGCTTACTTCCGAGTAGGACATACTGGGTGGGTTTGGTTTGGTTTATACTATATGCGTGTAACTTGCATTCCCTTGTGACCACGAGTATTTTTCGATCTTTCACTTAAGTGCTTTAGTTTCATTCATGCCCATGATCCTTAGGGCCTTTTTGGTTTGCGGGATTTGGTGAGAGTTGGAATCGGGTTCCATTCCAATCCCGCATTTGGTTTAAAGTGAAGCCTGGAATTGTAATCCCATAAGCATTGGATTTAGAAATCCCATGGGGTAGGTGGTATATCACGGGATTTCATAGGATTTGTTTGTAACAATGTTTTAATATATGTTAAAAACATTCATTTTGTATGATCAGTTAATAAAAGGTAATTTAATTATTTTTGTAATTATTTATAATTTGTTTTTATAAATTATCTATAAACAATGGAATTTAATTCCATTCCAAATCCTACAAACCAAACACACACCAAAGATTCCAAATCCTTCCACGAAATTCAAATCCCTAAAAAACATTCCGTCAAACCAAACACACCCTCATTGTCCCTCAAACAATCATGAATATGTTCTCACTACATTTTCTGATCCAACAAAATTTCTGCAGGCGTACGTTTCCATTGCAGAACGTTATGGCATCCATCCGGTATCTCTTGCAATTGGTATTCTCTACACCCTCCCCCTTCCGTATATTGTTGCTTTGGTATTTAAAGCTTTCTTGGTTTCCCATACATTGGTTCAATTTTGGAAAAATATTAAATGCAATATTGAATTATTAAATGCTAATGTTGGTCATTTAGCATCTTCATTTCTTGGGTTCTATTTATATGATACGAGAAGAAATGACTATGTAGTTGTGCTTCTACCTTAAACTTGTTTTCACTAAAATACATAATGGACTTGCTTAATAATGTTCTCTTGGCAAATTAACTGAAAAGTTGTTAGCTGATAAAGTAGTTGTGTTTGTTAACATGACATGTTAAATGATCTCTAATTTGGTTCAAGTTTTTCAATTGATGGAATCTGGTGGAAATGGAATGTTGAATTCCTTTGACCAGATTCCATTCCCTTGTTTGGTTCAAGTTTTTCAATTGATGGAATCTTTGAATTCCATTAAATTCCATAGATATAGGATTTGAACATTCCATCATAAAACCCAAGGATTTCAATGGAATGGAATCTCATATTTTGATAATTCCAAAATTACCCTTTACCCCAAACTAAACCCTACTCATATCTCTCTCCCTCCCTCTCTCTCTATCTCTCTCTCCCTTTCTCCTCTCTCTCTCTCCCTCCCTCCCTCTCTCTCCTCTCTCTTTCTCTCTCTCCCTCTCCCTCTATCTTCTCTCTCTCCCTCTTTCTCCTCTCTATATCTCTCCCTCTCTCTCCTGTCTCTCTCCCACTCCCGTCTATCTCCCTCTCTCTCTCCCTCTCCCCCTCTCTCTCTCCTCCCTCTCTCTCTTCTCCCTCTCTCTCTTCTCTCTCTCTTCTCTCTCTCTTTCTCTCTCTCTCCCTCTTTCTCCTCTCTCTCCCTCTCTCTCTCATGTCTCTCTCCTCTCTCTCTCTCTCTATCTGTCTATCTCTCTCTCCTCTCTCTCTCCCCAAAACTTTAGTTAAAATTAAACTATTTAATGACTATTTTATTAAAGTAATTTTTGTTTAAAAAATTAAAATAATCAAAAAGGGTATTTTGGTCATTTACCAAAATTCAATTCCAATACCGAAGCTACAATCTGTGAACCAAACAGAAAAATTCAAATTCATTTAACAGATTCTATTCCAATTCTGTCAACCAAACAGGTGGTCAAACCTGACAACATTCCATTCCAATTCCTTCAAGGTCAAATTCCTTTGACAGTTTCCATTCCAACCAAAAACATTCTGCGAACCAAACGCCCCCTAAGACATGTTGGAAAATTAACTGGAAAAATATAAGGGAAATAATTGGAAAATAACCTCGTGGAGCTTATTGAAACGCTATTTGAAATAGCTTTTCAATAAGCTAGTAAGTTCAAAAAAATATTTGCTTATAGTTGTACACGACTTCTATTTTATTATTTATATATATATATATATATAGAGAGAGAGAGAGAGGTTTAAATGAGAAAGCGGTCAATTTGTAAGAAGACGAGAAGTTCCAGGATCATATGATTATATGTGATACGTAAACTTAATCATATATTGATTAAACACATGTTGCGTTAACCAAGTCTCCTGTGCCCCTTTTGGATTTTAATTATATATGATTAAGCGTTCCTATTATGTGTAATCATATACGGTCTTAGAACTTTTCGCCTTCTCGCAAATTGATCAACTTCTCGTTTGATCCTCCTCCCCCCCCCCCCCCCCTCCCCCCTCTCTCTTTCTATATATATATATATATATATATATATATAGGGGTAGTTTAATTTGCAACCCATGAAAATCTTACAACCCATGCAACCCACTTCTTAACCGTTGGATTAATGATCGACGGTTACAATACATGTGGGTCCAATATTTTCAATTAAAAAAATAAAAACAAAATAACCGTTTTTCATAAATCCAACGGTTAAGATGTGGGTTGCAAGGGTTGCAACCTTTTTAAGGGTTGCAAAATATCCTTCCAATATATATATATATGCACCTTTCTTGATGGTTTTGGTTTGTTTACTTGTTTGTGGCAATTGTGGGCAGGCTTTGTTTTGAGACACCCTCTTGTGAGCAGCACCATTTTTGGAGCTACAAAATTATGGCAACTTGAACAAGTTGTTAGTGCATGTGATATCAAGCTTAACCCAGAAATCATTGCAGACATAGATGAAGTTCATTCAAGGTTTCCCAATCCCTGCTCCTGAGTAAGTAACCTTTGTACCAATGCAACATAAAAATAACTGAAACACCTGAGATCTCAAATTTGAATCGGTATGGTGTGGGGTCGCTCTGTTACATCTGAAACTACCAAGTATAGTAAAATATCTGAGCATATTAAGTACATAGGTACACTTGCAACACATGTACTGTATTTATGCATCTTCGCGTGTCGCTATCAGTGTCCTGGTGCTTGACCTCTAGCACGTAGCCAAAACGTTTTCATGCATGATCCCTTTCAAAACAATGAACATCCATAACGGGTAAATAAATATCATGCTCATTCGACTTTGCAAATACTGAACATATTAAATGTGTCATGGTTAGGAAGTGCGATAGAGAACCTGAGATCTAATGCGATTTCATCGTCTGATGATGATGATGATGCTGTGAAAGGATGACCGGATGAACATTTTAGTTAAGTTCTATCCGTGTCTCGGGACTCGATCAAGGCATTCTTGTGTGTACCTGTCGTTCGTAATGGTTTAAGTTATATTTGTCTGTTCTGCAGGGCCCCATAGGATTAGTCGAGTTGTATGCAAACTAGTTCAGACACCCATGGTTAACAAAAAAGAAAAACTGGGGTTGCTCGTTATTTATAGGGAGGTAAAAACTACTTTAGAAGTTATTTATTGTCTTCTAGTCGTAAGTTGTAACTTATAAACTAGTTGTAAGTTACTTGTTTCGTAATTATCGTTATTACTGAAATTTAGGTGTTGCAATTTACAAATAGAACAAGAATTTGCTAAGGATAATTAAGGGTCGATTGGTTTGTGGGATTTGGGCATTGTTTGACAAACTAGCTTATAAGCTAGCTGGTAGTTGATAAACTAGTTTTTCAAAACGCTACTATGAGTAGCTTTTCAATAAGCTAGCTTATGGTCGTACCAAAATAAAAAGCTAGCTTATAAATCAATTAGTTTTTTTTGCCAAACATAGCCTTGGAATTGGATTCCACTCCCATGTTTGGTTTAAAGAAAAGTTGAATATTAAAATCCAGAGATTTTGAATTTTTGATGAAATCCCACAAATACGGGATTTAGAAATCCCATGAGGATAGTTGGTATTTTACAGCATTTCATTGGATTTTTAAAATATGTATAAAACACTTGTTTTGTAATAACAATTAATAAAAGTAATTTAATTATAATTATAGTTTTTTATAATTTGTTTTTATAAATTATTTATAAAAAATAGAATTTAATTTTATTACAAATCTTACAAATGAAATTCATCAAAGATTATAAAATACTTCAATTCTAATTCTAAAACCTTTCAATTATTTTTGATAATTTATTGGTAAACAAAGCAAAAAAAAAAGAACAATTCAAATAGTCGTTGCATTGTTATGTCAAAGCAGAGAACAAGTAAATGATATTTATAGCATGTCACAATCACATTAAGCTGGTCATAAGAAAATCATTATTTAAATTATAAATTATAGAGTGAATTGTGGATTTGGTCCCTGTGGTTTTGTAATTTCTTTGACTATGGTTCTCATACTATGTTTATTGTGAATATAGTCCCTGTGGTATGCAATATATTGTGGTTAGGGTTTCTAAACACTAACACCATTAACTTTAAGGGTTAAAGGCATCATGTGTCTTACACATTATGGGCATAATAGTCAGTTTACTTTCAACTCTCAATTTAACCTATACATCTTTAAAACAAAAAAAATACTAAATTGTGGATTTGGTCCCTATGCATCACTTATCATCTTTAAAATTCATTTATCATCTATCTTAATTTTTTTTTCATCCAATCTTCATTGTCAAAGTACAAGAAAAATTAATTTGTTAGAGTTCAAAACAAATTATTTGCATTTATAAATAACAATTGTTTATAACCAACACTACATTTCAAAAAAGACAACCTATCAAAATAACAATTGTTTGAAACCAACATTACATTCCAAAAAAGACAACCCATCAAAATAACAATTGTTATTTTGATTATTGGACAAAAAGTTTCTCATTTAAAAGGAAAGGAGACAACAAACAAGTAACTACTACTTTCTTGCCTATATTTCCACACGCCTCTCGCAACTTTGCTTCATTAGCACATATAATTTCATATTATATTCTCCTAAGCATTTCAACATGTTTCTAAAATATTATAAAATTCACATTTTTTTAAAGATGCATTAAATTGAATATAATTTTAAGTTATGTGATTTCATAAAAGAATTCCTATTGATTGATTGACCTTTTTGATAATTCTAACATGTAATGAGTTTTTATCTTTATTAGTGCATGTGTAACATTTTGTTGATGATGAACATGTAATTAGAGTTTTTATCTCTATTATACCGGTTACGATGCCACTTTTTGTTATTTTATTTATTAATTTCTATCTTTTTAATTGTTTTTGTTATGTTCATCCCTTGTATGATATGTTTAATAGGCAACCCATCAAAAAGACAACCCATCAAAAAAGACAATTGTTTTTAATGGGTTGTTTTTTTCAAGTTTTTATGTTGATATTAAACAATTATTATTTTGATGAGTTTATTTTTTTGGGATGTAATGTTAATATAAAACAATTGTCATTTTGATGGGTTGTCTTTTTTGGGATGTAATGTTGGTTTCAAACAATTGTTATTTTAATAGGTTGTCTTTTTTTAGGATGTAGTGTTGGTTTTAAACAATTGTTATTTTTAAATGCAAGTAATTTGTTTTGAACTTTAACAAATTAATTTTTCTTGTACTTTGACAATGAAGATTGGATGAAAAAAAATTAAGAGAGATGATAAATGAATTTTAATGATGATGAGTGATGCATAGGGACCAAATCCACAATTTAGTATATTTTTTTTAAAGGTGTATAGGTTAAATTGAGAGTTGAAAGTAAATTGACTATTATGCCCATAATGTGCAAGACACATGATGCCTTTAACCCTTAAAGTTAATGGTGTTAGTGTTTAGGGACCCTAGTCACAATATATTGCATACCACAGAGACTATATCCATAATAAACATAGTATGAGGACCATAATCAAATAAATCACAAAACCACAGGGACCAAATCCACAATTCACTCTAAATTATATGGAAAAGTTTAAAAAAAAACCCAACAAATTATCATATATTCGGTGATTAAATCCTTAATTTTTTTGAATAAATAAATCTATAATTTTTTTGAAATCGAATAAATAAAATTTTGAACTTATTAAAATAAAAGAGAAAAAGAAAAATCTAACGTTGTTTCATATTTTAAGTGATTAAATTCTTGATATTTTTTTTGAATATAAAAATTAATTTATAAATAAATATTATAAAAAGAGAAAACAAAAACAAAATACTATTATATAAAATTGTATTGCTATTTGTTATAACATTTTATTAATATGTAAATGAACCAAACAAACATGAACAAATGTTTGTTCATTCGTTCATTATTCATTTATGTTCGTTTATTTATTAAATAATGAACATAAATGAACTTTCCGACAAACAATTTGATAAACGTTCAGTTCGTTTATAACCCTATCTTTAATCTTGGATCAACCCACCGCCAATATTTAATAAATTAATTTATATTGTATATTAAATTTAATGATTTACTTATACTATATATTTTCAAATTATAAATCTCAATCTACATAATTTACACTTTTACTAAAAATAAAAATAATAAAAAAAACAACATAAATAATTTGTTATAATTTTGTCAAACATACATAAAATAAAATATTCATATAACAACAAACATTTGGTCGACCTATCAAAGATTCAAGTCTTTTGAATCTTGATCCTCCTTTTTCAAACCCACTTCTTTGTCTCTGATCTCCACCGCCATAATCTCTCTCTGTAGTGCGATTCCACCTAATAATCCCAATTCAATCTCACCACAACTGTTTTCAATCATCAATTTCATCCAATTTGATGCTCTCCTTGATGTATTTATTGCATTCAGATTCAAAAATTCAGCTCTAGAGTCCCAACTCCACGGCCGACGTCGGCATCCACCGCCTCCGTTCACCGCCGTGGCAAGGAGGCGGTTTTTGATGCAATCATTCTTATTATTACTTCAATCATTACGAATTGGAGCGATATTTGTTGATGCTGCTTAGTAGTGATATTGGACTCGGTTAAAAATTGGGGTTTTTAGGGTTTTAGGTTTTTGATGGGTTCCAAGCCGTGGCTACAACCAGCTCCAACTTATCATCCATTGGATACTTATTGGGATTCAGAAGATGACGCACCTGGTCGTCGTTGCGGTCATACTCTCACCGCTGTTGCACAAACCAAATCTCATGGACCTAGATTAATCTTATTCGGTGGCGCTACTGCGATTGGAGGTGGTCCGTCATCTGCTGTACCTGGAATCCGTAATTATCCTTCTTTCGTTGGTTGTTATCTGTTATTGGTTTTGATCATTGCAAATTGATGTGTTCTTTTTTCAATTGTGAATTTCTTAGGGTTAGATGGCGTGACGAATTCCGTTCATGTATATGATGTGCTTACTAGGAAATGGACCAGGTTCTTTAGATTATACTTAATTCTTGCATTCGATTTATTTGTTTTTATTAGATTTCGTCTGTTAATCTGTGAGAATTATCCAGAATTCGACCTGCTGGGGAGCCTCCTTCACCTAGGGCTGCTCATGCGGCAGCTGCTGTCGGAACCATGGTTGTATTTCAGGTGATTAAAGAGTAGATTTGCAACGAAATGCATACGGAGTTTTGGTTTTGAGTTTTGATAAATTTGTGCTGTGTCGCTAGGGGGGGATAGGTCCTGCTGGGCATTCGACAGATGATCTTTACGTGCTTGATTTGACCAATGACAAATACAAATGGCACAGGTTTTGTTCAGTAAAAGATTGAACTTACGTAATTATATTTATCTCTTGTGAAGCCTTTGTTTGTTTTCTTAAATGCTGGCTTGGTTTGTTGTTTGCGGAGTGCAGGGTTGTTGTTCGTGGCCAGGGTCCTGGCCCTCGTTATGGCCATGTCATGGATTTGGTAGCCCAACGCTACCTTGTTGCTGTTAGTGGCAATGACGGTGAGTGTGATTCTTGTCTGGTTTATTGCTTTCTGTTTTGTTTGTTCTCTATGTGTGTGGAAGATGACAGTCTAGAATGACTAATTACTTAAATACAGCAAAAACAAATGGAAAAACAGAAATGGAGTTAATAACATATGACTTTTTATGCATAGTACTAAGTATGCTTCATCAGCCAAAAAGATGGCTTATGAAATAGCATATTGTTGATGTTGCAATGATTTTGCACATTCCGTTTTCCGTAGTTGTAAATGAGCATCTATCTTGAACCAATATAAGGCATTATTTTCTTTTTACACTTAAACAAATTGTGGGTATCTGGCTTGATTATGGTATCACTTTTCTGTTTCTCATTTGTTGTTGGAAATATAATCCTTCCATTGAAAACAAAAAGGTGATCATGAATGGCTGCATTTCTGAAGTTACCTGATGGCATGCAGCAGAGGCATTGTTGGTTTATAAGACCATCCCATTTAATGGTTGTAACTTATAAGTGTAGTGACTCTGCTTAATCACTCAGATATTGATATCCAATCATAAGGGGAGTGATGCTCATTGCTATTCCAGGCATTTGGTGGTCAATGTGTTCTTTAGCTCAATTCAGTTCTACTTGAGGAGTAAATGCTGGACCAAGTTTGATGCTAGAAGCCTAGACTCTATGTTAACTAGGCAAGTCTCAGACATTGTTACTACAGTTGCACACATGGATTTAGATGCTTTATAGTTGTTAAAGGCGCAAGGCGCACTTAGGCGCAAAGGGGTCCTGGGGCCTAGGCGCGAGGCGCGGGCCTCACGAATGCGAGGCACATCGAATAATAAAATAATATATATATATATACACACACATAAATACATACATACACACATAGTAATACACATCTGACACTCATGAGTCAAATGGCATTAATGTTTGACTAGGATGCAGTACCTATACTATAATGTAGTTTATCCAACACAAACTTCACTTCCCATCTACGAGGTTATTCCATCAATTATGATTTTTAAGCTGCAAACATCCATTAGCGAAAGTGTGTGTGGCTGTGTCTATCTACTTACAACTTACAAGTAAAAAAATTTAGAAGTAGAAGTTAAACAGAAGATAGAAGACACAAGACAGAAAATAGTAAAAACATACTTGCATTTATAGGGCTTAAAGAAGCATCCAATGCAGCAAGTCAGCAATAGCAAATAGGTATTTAAGGACGTGAGAAAGAGGTTTTGGGCTTAAAGCCGTGAGGGAGAAGAATGAGATATGGGTTGTATTTATAGGGCTTAAAGACTTGAGGGAGAATAATAGATATGGATTTTATTTATAGGGAGAATGATCTAGTTACTCTTATTTATAGGAGATAAGAATGGAATAGATCATAGACTCATAACTTCTTTTTGTTGAAGTCTAGGAGGTTAAAACTTAAAAGGCATCATTAATATTAAAGTTGACTTGATTATTAAGTTTTTTCTACAAAATTCTAAGAGGCAAAGCAAGTAATTTTAAAGAAAAAAAGATAAATATTCATGAAGCGCGCCTAAGCCCAAAATGCGCCTCAGCCCAAGGCGTTGCGCCTTGGTGCGCCTATGTAACACGTGTTGGGATGTAGGTTTCGGCCCATTAAGGGGGAGACGCATATGGGAGCCGGCCCTAGGCCCTCTAACCCTAGTTTCCTTAATTAGGATATTACCCTAATTATGTTTCTCTATATATTAATCTCATTGTACTTGTAAACATTGTAGCACCTAATACAAAGAAAAAACCTAGTTGCCCCCGTGGATTAGCACGATCACCCTGATCGTGTGAACCACGTAAATTCTTGTGTTCTTCTCTTGCTTTCGGTTTGTGTGATTGTGTGTAACGTTTAACCCTAACAACACGCCTCGCCTTGACCTCTAAAAAGCCCAAGGCTTTGCGCCTCAGGCGCGCTTTTCACAATTCATAATACTGTAGCTCAATTCATAATACTGTAGCTCAAGTAAAAGCTGGACTGTATGGAATGTTAGCCTAAGTATAACCTATCTGGGTCCCTGAGCTCAATAACATTAATGCGTATGTACTGTATATAGTGTCCCACACTTTCTTTTCCATAAATTCAACATGATATGTAGCTGGCTCCGTCTGCAGCTTGCCTTTTGATATCAACATGCTGGACGAACTCATCTGATTAGTTGAGTAGGATCAAGCTTAAGTTCCCTTAAACCTCGACTACAGTATTATGAATTGAGCTCAGGTTGATATGTGTCATACGATATTCATAATGCCAATGTGTAAGGCTCCAAATAGCTATTCAGCTTAACCTACACAAGGAAAAAGATGAACCCTTCACAATCTTCAAGTCATAGGTCTTGGTCTAATTGGCAGAACTTATGCTGGTGTTTACTTCATCTGACCCAAGTTTTAAGTGTTAGTAGCTACTTGCTTAATGATAATATTAGCTACAGCAACAGTTACAATGATTAGCAGTAATTAGCATTTTAGCCATACAGAGTAATACAACAGCTACAACCGGACCGCATTGTACTTAATTTCTTCACTGTTAAAGTGATATCTTGTTGAATAACAAAATAAACTTGCCATATTCACATCTTAGTTGTAAATTATTGGTATTAGCTGTTTCTTTTTGTTGTCTATACTGTTGTGTTATACCGTTAAGTTATAGGCTCTACTTCCCTGTTAAGTGTCATACTGTTAGTTTTAGGTTTTAATGTACTGCTTATGTAATGTTACTGACTACTTGCTCTGGAATTACATTTGAGTTGTCAAGAGAAGTGGACTTGCTCTTAATGGTTCTAATGGGATATCAAGTGTTTTCTATTTACTTAAAGTGTTTGTGGTAGTGTAATGTTCAAATGCTATCTATTGTTGTTTAATTTTGTTGTGTCATTCTAAACATATATATTATGTTTGAATATCATTTACTTGCATACTTGCTTTTCAAAAAAAAAAAATCAAATTTGGAAAATGGCGCTCACTGCACAGGGTGGCTCATTTTTGGGTTTGCACCACTGTTTGAAGTACAATCCTACGTCTATGAATCTCCCTGACTTCAGACTCTAGAATGACAAACATGCCTGTCATTATAACTATTTCCTTCATTAATGCACACAACAAGATTATATGCTATATTTCCATTAGTAGATAAACGTACAATACCTTTTCTTTTTCTAGGAAAGAAAGTGCTTTCGGATGCTTGGGCTTTGGATACTGCTCAAAAACCATATTCATGGCAGAGACTAAATCCAGAAGGTGATAAACCTTCTGCTAGAATGTAAGTATGCAATTTAATTGTGAGTTCACTATTGAAACTTCCAAAGGTCATTTGTCTTGTGAGTTTATTGGTCTTCATTTATCTAGTTGTTGCTCTGAAATTGTTCTTCACTATTAACCTTTGTAAAATTTTGTAATCTTTTAGCATGTAGCTCGGTTGGACTGCAAGATATTTTGATTCTTCTATCTAAAAACTTATCAAAATTTGCAAATAATTATTCATCCGAAGTTTACAATTAATAAACAAACCAATCATTTTTGTACAAAACTAAACTTTCAAGGTTAAACATGATTATAAAAAACAAGAAGTTGACGACTAAAAGGCTAAAAGCAAACTGATGCAAATGAAGTTACAAATCAAAGTGTCAAGATAAATTTGGAGTGTTCAAATTATTATTTATCAAGCACTGATAACAGATATGTAAATGCATATATCGAAAGTGGATTTTATAATGGACTGGATGTACGGCTTCCATATTTGTATCTATTTTCTATCTGAATATATACACACACATATATATATATATACACACATGTGTGTGTGTGTGCGCATGCGCGCATCTATCTTATCAAAATGAGTAGCTTCTTCTTCTTCTAGGCAGTCATCAATCATTCCTAACCCTTCTGTATCTATATACGAGGACATTGCATGCCTTTTCACTTGGTTATATCTTACACTTTGCAGGTATGCGACTGCCAGTGCTCGCTCAGATGGTATGTTTTTGCTTTGTGGTGGAAGAGACATCTCAGGCACGGTATGTCCTATTGTTATTTCTTAAGCTTAGCATAATCTTACTGATAACCGGACAATCTTATAAACGTCTGCGGCATTCTAATTTTAGTTTTGAAGTAGCTTTTGGTTGCTTTTGGTAGGGATACATGACTATCCTTACTTGCATGCTACTTGTACGCTGCACCTTGTATGGCTGAGTGTACCAATGTAGCAAATTTATGGCCCTTAGGATAGTTTTATCGAGTTAAGGCATGCTTATTGTTTTACGCATATACAGGAAAGTAAATAAAAGGAGGGATTAATATAGCAGGTTCAATAGAGAGATTAAGATTATGATTGAACATGGTGTATTCATCTGACCAGACAATTTGTTTCAATCTCTACGGTACTGTTAAAGATATTTCTATGAGACATTCTCATTCTGTGAATGGTGAACCAAGTAATTTCTGGAATGATACAAGTAGTGAAATAATGGTGTAGGATTTATGGAAGGTGCTTCAAGCTTTTCAAGATAAGGCTCTCAACCAAGAAGACTCGAGAAACTTGAAAGTCAAGATATGGAAATTCACATTTGAAAATAACGAACGTCATGTGTGTGTTTTGGGGGTGGGGTGATTGAGTTGGTGTAAATGATCCATGAGCACAGAGACCAGTCCCATATCTTATATCTGTGTGTGTATCAATGTATGGTGTATGTACCTAATTGGATGTAATTGAAAGATTTGGTTAACATAATTGGACTAAAGAGGACCAAAGAATAATTAAACTAAGAGGCTGTTCACTTACAGCTTAATGTTACTGGTTTGAACGCTTATTCGCGTAGTCATACATAAGTGTTTCTTTACGGCTTAATCATTAAGCCATTAAGCTAAAATGGCTATATGGAATAAGCCAAGACCCCTCACTTGTCCCCATTAAGCCACCCCAAACAAATTAATACCAGAAATGCCCAAAAATAATTCAACCTTCTCTCTTTGCTCCCTCAAACCCATTAGTCTCCCGTCTCTCGGATAGACAGATTTATCCGGACAAACAACTTAACTCATACAGGGCTGTTTACCAATAGTTTACTTGGTAAGCGCTTATCATCCTTAACTTATGAAGTAACTTTTTTTGTCATCAAAATGGATTGTTAGTAAATGTCTCTTACCCGGTAAAGCGCTAATCGGTAAGAGTCTTCTCTCTCACTTACCGGGTAAGATTATCGGTCCTTGCTATGCCTCTTATCGGGTAATATTCTCGGTTCTTGCCATGCACACTTGGTAAGATAAGTGACATCTGGTAAACACTTATTCGGTAAGCATTTGGTAAACTCCCCTGCAGGGAAATTGAACGAAATAATTTCAAAGCTTGTTCAAACTATCATCATTTTTACATTTCCTGGCACATTATATTGTATTTGAACTATATATTTTTCCCGAAGCTATTGGTTTGTATATGTGCATTTGCAGCCCTTAGCAGATGCTTATGGATTGCTCATGCATAGGAATGGTCAATGGGAATGGACACTTGCACCTGGAGTTTCACCGTCACCAAGGTACCAACATGCGGCGGTAAGTAATAATTTCATACTGAGCATCTGTGGAAATTGGTTTATATCTTTCAAAGAAATATATAGCCAATGAATGTCCATGTATATCAGTATATATATGTGTGTGTGCGTGCATACGCTTTTTCTTTCATTAGCAGGATGGAATTCTTTTATATAATTTTGATGCTTGAGGTGTTACAGTTGTATGCATCAGGTCTTTTATATCTCTATGATAATTTTCAATACTTCCTACTTACAAAAATATTTGCTGGTCACCAGGTTTTTGTTGGTGCTAGATTGCATGTTACAGGAGGCGTTCTTAGGGGAGGACGAACAGTAGATGGTGAAGCAGCTGTCGCAGGTTAATATTTGTTTCATTTGGGTTTATTGTAATATCAATGACAATCAACGAGATGTATAAAAGGTAAATCTTTTGCAATATGGTTACATTTTATAGTGTTGGACACTGCTGCTGGAGTGTGGTTAGACAGACATGGCATGGTGACTTCTACCCGCAATAGCAAGGGGCAAGCTGAAGATCCTTCTTTGGAGCTCATGCGTCGTTGTCGGCATGCTGCTTCAGCTGTTGGTTCTCGCTTATATGTCTATGGTGGTCTCAGGGGAGGTAAGGCTTTACCTATAAACTGTAGTTCCCTGAATTTATTTTCTCAAGAAACATTGACATATACATATCATGTAACATGAAAGAAAGCACCGTATCGTACTTTATAGAGAAGGTATGAAGTAATTAATGCCCCAACAATGTCATGCATCATGAATAACTAGAAAGACCTCTTCATCTGTTAAAGTTTATGCTCAATTGCGGACCTGAAAAAATGATGTCTTATTTCAAAGAGGCATGGAGGACATGGTTTCGTATTAATTGGTCTCATTACTGTATCAAAAGCCAGATATTTCATTAGTTTCACAGTGGAATTATTACAATCACGTATTGTTTTGGTTGTTACATCACATGACACAATCAATAAGTTAAAAAGGTAACTTTTTCAGTACTAGTTTCACAGTGATGACAGCAAAACTACCCATTGTATCACATCTCTTTTGGGAAAAGTATAAGTGCATTACTGCATCCTTTGATTTTCTTATATGCAAAAAACAGTTGAAACAGTGCAACCTTTTGGATGTGCCTTCGAAGTTGTTTTAAGAATGGCCTTCAATTGTGTGTTCCAGTGTCATATCTACAGATATCAGTCGTGTTGGTCGTCTTTGGCTCTTTTATTTTTCTGAAATGGTTTATGTTTCGTCAACACCAATAATTTGTGAAGTGAAATTTGGATGTCCTTTTGTTGCATAACATTACTCGTTTCTTGTGTTGCAGATGTGTTGTTAGATGATTTTCTTATCGCGGAGAATTCGCCTGTTCAGTCTGATACCGATTCTCCTATGCTACCATCTGAAAGCTCCTCAAATATGGCAAGTCCCAGGACAAACAGTTTTAGCCCATTTGATCCTATGTCTCCTGACAGTAGACCAGAAAGTCCGTCATCTGGTGGCCTAAGGTTAGGCCTATTTTTTCTTTTGGTCCTACAACCTACTGTATGTTACCAAAGGGTCATTGGCCCAATGGTACCCGGTAGGTAGATCCCAATCTCCCAGGAGGTCATGGGTTCAAACCTCCCAAAGGCGGGTGTGTGAGAGTATTTGCCATATATATATATATATATATATATGAGGAAGGTTCAAACGAGAACAATAACAAAATAAGAGAACAAGAAAATGGCCAAATCACCTGCAAAATCACATGTGATTTGATACCAACGGTCGATGCAATGGTGTGCAGGCAACATGGCCGGCGACCTGAATCAACTGTGATTATATAGTAAAATCACATATCATTTGACTGTTTTCTTATTCTCTTATTTGGTTACTGGTCTCGTATGAACCCAACTCTATGTGTATATATATGCACTATACTATACTTCAAAAAAACTCTACTGTATGTTGAAAGCTACAAAGCGTTTCTCATTATACTATTGTGACACATTTCTATGTTTTTCCAGTATGAACAGAGAATCAATGGAGAGGCTAGCTGAAGCTTCTGCTGCTGAAGCTAAGGCTGCTAATGCCGTCTGGCAAGCTGCACAGGCACATGCTGCAAATCCTGAAGAAACAACGGTTTCAGATGACTCACAAGCTGCAGAGACCACTTCAGAGGGTAGTGATACAGAGGGAGATGTTAGACTTCACCCTAGAGCGGTAAGTGTTCATCCTTAATGTTTCGGTATTGGAGGCCGTTCTTTTGCTAGGATAAAAAAGCACGATGTTTATATGCTGCAGGTTGTAGTTGCTAAAGAGACCGTGGGAAACCTTGGTGGTTTGGTAAGGCAGTTATCCTTGGATCAATTTGAAAACGAGAGTAGACGAATGATTCCTTCTCAAAATGACATGTCGCATCCAACCAAAAAGTTCACGAGGCAAAAGTCACCTCAAGGATTGCATAAGAAGGTAAAATTACATTGTGTTACTTGTATAGTTTTCCTCTTTTCTAGACTATATTATAAAGCATTTAAGTAGAACTCTTAAAACAACTTATTAAGCATGATGTACTCCTTAGTAATGCATTATCTCTTAAATTTTAAGTTTACAAGTAATCATTGCATACGTACAATTTCTTGAAGCTTTTTGAACTCTATAAACTAACTAATAAACCAACTGATACATACGTTCAAATAAAGGATAATCATTGAGCCATAACAAAATACTCCATTATCTTTATCATCCATCATTAAAACTAAAATAAATTACGTATTTATATATTTATAAATAGAAAATATTTAAATTATAATAGAAAATTGAATTAAACAAATTCCAAAAAACAAGAATTTTTAATTTTTTATCTGACACCAATAAAGATATATTTTTTTCGGATTTTTTTTACCGGATCTTCAAATTAGCAAGACATGTTCAACCACCATTTCTAATTTCCATCTTATTCAAATATAAATCTCGGATTTTATTTTTAACAAAATTTGCATTAATTTCCAGTTATCGGTTTACCATTAAATCTTGCATCCCGCTGCATCACATGGGTAAACAACTAGTTTTGAATAGTAGAGAAATACTGGAAAGTTAAATGGCAACTCTAGAATGATGCGTTTTTTTTTTTTTTTTGCAGATCGTATCTACTTTGCTTAGGCCTCGGAACTGGAAGCCTCCTGCTAACAGGAGGTTCTTCCTTGATTCTTATGAAGTAGGAGAGCTTTGTTATGCTGCTGAACAAATCTTTTTGCATGAGCCGACAGTTCTTCAGTTGAAAGCTCCAATCAAAGTTTTTGGTGATCTACATGGACAGTTTGGCGATCTGATGCGGCTGTTCGATGAATATGGATTTCCTTCTACTGCGGGAGACATAACGTATGCTTGAAATACAATTATTCAATATTTTGAAAATGTTTTACTCCAGCTGTCCCAAAATAAATGTCCACAATGAAAAAGTCGCACATTTTTAGAAATGTGTAATTATTACACTTTTTAACTAATTAAATGACAAATTTGACCCTTGGTAATAAAGGGAGTAAGGAATTTATCCGTCTCATTATTAAGGGTAGAACTGAAAAGTAGGTAATACTTTTGAAAGTGGACACTTATTTTGGTACAAACTAAATAGAAATGTGGACACTTATTTTGGGACAGAGGGAGTATATAAGGGTAGATCTACCCTTTGGAGTGCCCCGTTGCACCGGTCCCATGGTCATCATTGGGGGGGGGGGGGGGGGGGGGTAAATCGGTGCATGCATCCCATTGGTTGCTTCAAATTGTTTATTGTGTGTGCTCTAATAGCAAATAGGAACCTAAATCACATATGTATTAACCTTGTGCTGAAATCGAATTTTTTCTGCCTCTTCAGTTACATTGACTATTTATTCCTTGGTGATTATGTTGATCGAGGACAACACAGCTTGGAGACGATCACATTACTTCTTGCTCTAAAGGTATGCTTGAAAGATTGGGCCCGAGTTTAATTGAAATTCAATTAGTAGAACGAACATTACTTGCTTCCACTCATTTCCCGATGCAATTTCGATCTTCCTTGTTCTAATTCATTCAAGATATTATATGAGTGAACCTATTTCTAATTAGTTAAAATGGAAGTGGACTTTCCTTAGAGGGCTGTTTGGCTGGTTTTCCATCAAGTCCTGTATGGATAAAGTTGTGGATTAATCTGTCTGTATAAATTGGGAAGGTTTTCGTTTGGGAGGGTTTTTTCATAGATGGAATGAGCGTGTTTTTTAATTGGGAGGGGCTGGTTTGGAAAAAAAAACTTAGCTTTCTGTGTGAAGCTTACTGAATAAGCCACCTTTTATACCATTAAGTCACTACCAAACAACCATGTATAGCTGACCGAATAAGCCGAGTCTTATTAAGCTCATTAAGCTGCTAACAAACAGGCTCTAAGAGCTACTTACAACCCCAATTATAAGGCTTAATTCACCGTGCTTTTCTTTTTCCTTTTTTTTTCCAGATTCAATATCCTGAGAATGTTCATTTGATACGTGGGAATCACGAGGCTGCTGACATAAACGCACTCTTTGGTTTCCGTCTTGAATGCATTGAAAGAATGGTATTGGTGAATTCATTTAGAGTGTTGTTGGTGAAAGTTTTTAGATTCTTATGGCTGCTGAATAATGTATAGGGGGAGAACGATGGGATCTGGGCATGGACGCGCTTCAATCAACTGTTTAACCATCTTCCACTTGCAGCGCTTATCGAGAAAAAGATAATTTGCATGCATGGTGGCATAGGGAGGTCGATACATTCGGTTGAACAGATAGAGAAAATAGAGAGACCCATTACCATGGATGCCGGATCTCTCATCTTAATGGATTTGTTATGGCGAGTTCTTGTTCACTCTCTGGTTTCGGTTTACTTCCAAATCTTTCTTGAAACACCCTTTTGTTATTTATTTCTGCAGGTCCGATCCCACGGAAAATGATAGCGTGGAAGGTCTAAGGCCAAATGCTAGAGGACCTGGTCTCGTCACTTTCGGGGTATGCATGCAGTTTTCTGCTCTCTTCGTCCCAAAATAAATGTCCACAATGAAAAAAACAGAGTTCTAGAAATGTGTAATTATTACACTTTAGAGTAAACTTTGATTTTGGTCCTTGAGGTCTAGTAAAAGGTTTGAAAGTGGGACCTGAACTTTGATGAGTCTAGAAATATCCTTGTGATTTACATCTTACTTTGAAAGTGGTCCCTAGTTACTAATTCCGTTAAGAACCTCCGTTAAAGTCAGGGGTGTTTTAGTCCTTTAACGCTTTTAACTATTTTTTAAATTAAACAAAACGAAATAAAGTGTAATATTATATTTATTTTTTATTATATATATCACATAGACACACACATATAAATATTAAAATAATATTATATAATCTTCTTTTCTATTTTTTAGTAAAAATAAAAAAGAAATAATTAAGATAAAACAGAAATATAAAAGAAACTAAAATACCCCTCACTAACGGAATTTATTTTTTAATAGAGTTGATGACCAAGGACCATTTTCATAGCAAAATGCGAACTATAAGGATCAAAGTTTAGGTCCCACTTTCAAACTTTTTACTAAACGTCAAGGACCAAAATTAGAGTTTAATTTTACACTTTTTAATTAACTAAATGACAATTTTACTCGTAATAACAGAGGGAGCAATGAATTTCTCCATCTCGTAATTAAGGGTACAATTGGAAAATTGACATCTACTTTTGAAAGTAGACACTTATTGTGGACAAACTAAAATAGAAATGTGGACACTTACTTATGGAGGAGGGGGTTAACAGTGAAATTGCCACCTTCAAGATTTTACGCTTTTTAGAACCGTACCGTAATGCATTATAACAAATTTTGCAGCCTGACAGAGTTACAGACTTCTGTAAGAGAAACAAACTTCAGCTGATTATAAGAGCTCACGAGTGCGTAATGGATGGGTTCGAACGATTTGCCCAGGGACAGTTGATTACGCTTTTCTCCGCAACCAACTATTGTGGTAAGCTTTGGCGTTACACGATACTCCCTCCATCCCAAAATAAGATTCCGCTATAAAATCTAGAGTAAATCTAAAGACAACTCTTTTGATCGATTATTTCACAAATGAAGAGAATGACTCCATATAATCTTAAAAAGAAAAAGGGTATTACAACGTCATCAAGTTCATCTCAACTGTTCAAATTTGACAGATTTTTTTCCAGGACAGTGAAAAATACTCCCTCCGTCCCAAAATAAATGTTCACAAAGGCATACAATTTTAGAAATGTGTAATAATTGCAACATTTGGCCAAGTAAATGACAATTTTATCCTTGATAATAGAGAGTAGTGAATTTCACTGTCTCATTATTAAGGGTAGAATTGGAAAGTAGACACTTACGTTTGAAAGTGAACGCTTATTTTGGGGAAAACTAAAATAGAAACGTGGATGCTTTCTTTTGGGATGGGAGCATTGTCTGTTTTGACTTGTGATTTCTAGTCTAATTATTGTGCCAATTCAGGGACTGCAAACAATGCTGGAGCTTTACTAGTTGTTGGCAGAGGATTGGTAGTCGTTCCGAAATTGATTCATCCGTTGCCACCTCCACTTCACTCACCGGAAACATCTCCAGAACATGTTCAAGAGGACACCTGGATGCAGGTATGTTAATATATAAACTTCTAGATTGAGTCTTAGAATCTTGTCAAATTGTGGCCTTAGAGAACCTGTGGGCTTCTGAAGTGGAAGAACGTTTTCTTTTGGAAAGTGGGAATCCCTGATTTAATGGACTTCCACCTTCTATAACCTCGTTTGCCAATACAAACCTACTCGTATATTTCTCGCAAGACACATATGCAAATAGGGGCATAATCGAACCTTAAAAAGGTCGAGAACCATGAGAACCAGTGAATCATGTTTTCTTTCACTTTGTGAAACAAAAAATAAAGGTAAAAGATATTCATATTGTGAAACACACACACACATATACACACACACACACACACCTTAAAAATGTGTCTGTGAAAACAATACCTTAAATATGTGTGTGAAACAAACACATGGCGAAACATACACACACGTGTGTGTGTGTGTGAAACAATACCTTGAATTCTAGCCTTAGATAAAAAAAAAGGCATGTGAAACAATACATTGAGATCGATTCTCATGGGTTTGTAACCTTTTTTGTGGTTCTCACATGATTAGCCCTGTATGCAAATATGTGTATACGATGTATTTGTGAAAAGTAACTAGTAATTTTGAACTTTTTTCTAGCATACATGAAATGAAAGTGTCAAAGAATATATCTATGGCAACCACCAATGTTATCATTGAATTCATCCTCCCCCTTTTTATGAGAGAATTTGTACCAACTCCCAGTTCTTCTACAGAAACGAACCATGGCCGAGTTTCATATAGAACTTTGTGGTTGCTATAGTATTTCCTAAAATAGAAATATCGAATCTTTGGACTCACTTTCTAAATGGAAACTAAAAATCCGAAATGCATATATGTTATATTTGTGTGCTTCTTCAATTGTTTGTATAGCTTGTGAATGAGATATTCATCCATGTTTCCCTGTGTCTTGTAGGAGCTTAATAATCAAAGACCGCCAACTCCTACTAGGGGCCGACCTCAGCCTAATCATGACCGGAACTCGCTTGCATATATTTGATTCGGTTATTTTGCACTATTTTATAGCAGAGATTACAGTTGAATATTGAAAAGAGGAAGTCCCAAAGGCACACAACAGATTGATTACCCCTTGAACAGAAGTAGAAGGGAGATATATCTAGCATACACATAGGGTGTGTTTATAGGAGAGTTTGCTGTTCTGGTTGGTGCTAGATATGGTACCATTTCTTTTTTCTTTTCTTTTTTCTTTTTGTCTTTTTTTTTTTTTTGGGGGGGGGGGGTGGTGGTTGTTTGTACATTCAGTCTTGAGAATCGATCCGACCGTTGGATGGTATTGTGTATTACTTGTAACAAAAGTGATGAAATGAGCTTTTTGTATTTAAAGTGATTTTATGGATGAATTTTTGATGGTGTTCCTAATAGAACATGAAGCTAATTATCCTCCTCTACTCCATCCATAATTGATATCATCATTGTTATGTCCATTTCAACCTTGTGATTTCTAGGGTGCGTTTGGTACATGACAACATAAAACTTGTTGTCACACGTTTGGAAGGCTAGGTATGCCATGATTAAGTGGGACGACAAAGTTTTTCTTTTTCTTGTCCCACGTTTGGTAGACCATGACTAAGTGAGACACCAATGTATTTTTTTTTTTTTTTTGTCCCACCAAAATAGGGAGATGGGACAAGATTGGTAAATTATTGTACTACCCGCATCAATTCTTACCCACTACCTTACTCTTGCTCATTCAATACTATACAATCCTTTCTGCATAACCAAATGAAGTAGGATCTGAAAGAAGGTATCTATGCAGATATAATCTCTACTCAAAGAAGTAAAGAAACTGATTCAACAACTTTTCAGAATTATGCAACTAAGAATAGATTGTGTAGATAAAGGACATGCATTTTGAATGATTTCTACATCTAAAATGTACTTGTTTGAGGCTGAAGGCATGCATTTTGCATCAAATCTTATATCTTGGTAAAAACTAAAAAGACTTGCCTGTAAAGGAAGAGTTTGTTCTTCCCCTGGCCCTGATCCCCTTAGTGAGCATCAGAATGCGCAAACTCTTTTTCGATCCCGAATGCCGTGAACGAGTCTTTTCAAGTAGACGTGTAGGAATTTTTTTTGATATTTCAAGAAATGTCTAACCAAACCAAACAATAAGGAAAGAGGTGCAACAACTTTTCAGGTAGTCACTCATCCTAATACTATTCTCTTTTCAGGTAGTCACTCATCCTAATACTATTCTCATTTAGGGTTGTTTGGCAGTTGCTGAATGGTTTGGTGCAGAATGATTAAGTAGTCAGCATGTTAAGTTAGGTAATTAAAAGTAGGACCAATGAAACATTAAACATATGCATGCTAAGTTTTTTTTTTTTTTTGAAGAAACATATGCATGTTAAGTTGATAATTACTTTCACAAAGCAATGTCATTTGGTAGGGGTACCAAGGCATCTCTGCTTTTTAGATGCCAATGCAAACTAGAACTGATATTAATCTAACAGAACATGGGTTTTACAGTACAAATTCCTAACTGATTTGTAACAAGATCCATAGATTAGTTGTCTACCATTAGGCCATAATTATCGATGTGAATGGATTGCTCACAGCAGCTGCAACTCCAGTTTTCCGACTTTAACTATGAGCTCCAAGATTTGTCTGGAAAAGTATATAACTCGGTCAGCAGAACATAAAACCAAACAAACCCAGTATATTCCACTTGAAAGCAATCCCCGCAAAACATGAACCTAACCCAGTATATCCCATTCAAACCAAATAAACCCACTTTGTATCCCACTTGAAAGACCTGGGAAGTCGGCAAAACATAAAACTAAACCAAACAAACATGGTATATCCCACTCCAAAGCAGGTATGAGAACCACAAGGGTTGTGTCGTAGTGGTTATGGCCCTGGGGGATGTGGTGGGATATCCCATCTGCCCAGGGTTCGAATCCAGGCGTACACAACAATTGTGGCCACCGAGTCCCTTCCCCCCAAAAAAGAAAGCAGGGTATGAGAATCAGCAAAACAAAAAACAAAACCACAACCAAACAAACACAGTATTATCCCACCCCAAAGCAGGGTCTGGGAAGTCGGCAAAAGCAAAAAAACCAAACAGACACATTATATCCCACTCGAAAGCAGGGTTTGGGAAGTCGGCAAAACATAGTTATTCATAAAAATATTGGGTTGCAACAAAAAGAGAAAAAGGAAAATGGCAAGAACTCACTTTAATCATTATCTTGGGGGCAGCTGCTGCTGGAGCAGGAGAAGTTTGCTGGAATCCCACAGAACCCTCTTTCTGCCAAGGATCTGTTCAGCCTGACCAAAGGTGGTACCAGTGGCATCACAGGGGTGTGGGAGATTAGTCGATATATCCACTTTAAGATAATTAACATCCACGACACACAGACCCGATTCCTCCAGATTTTTTCCGAACCATATGCCGTTAGGTAGATGTATGTTTCCCTTGCCAATCTCTTCTCCTTGCTCATTTGTAAGCATAACATATTGACCATGCTCACGCCTAAAAGAACTTGTAGGGATGGTTTCTGAGTTTTCGTTACCACATATTCTCAAGACAGTCCCCCTGATGTCTTTCTGGTGGGTCCCTTGGGGAGCTAATGGAGATGGGTCAACGAATTCATCAACAGGACTCTCAGGTGAGTCAGAGACAGGGTCTGTTCCCGAGCCAACTTGTTTGTCAGGGAAAGCATCGTCCCCCGCAGAAGGTACATGAACATCCTTAACAGCTGCACGTGCTAGTTTGGCTTTACGATTGTTCAGCCTGTTGGCAACATGGTAAAAGAAAGTATTCAGAAAAGTTCCTAGCAAGTATGCATCATTTAATCCGCAAAGCATTTTATTCTCGGTTATAGTTATGATATTTTTCAAATGAATCTGCTTCATGAGCAAATAAGTAGCAAATACCTATAGTCTAGCCGAGAGAAGTGCCTAATAGACCTGTAGACCGGACGGAACTAGACAAGGCTGGACGGGCAAGAGTGAGATAGGGCGTAGGCAGGGGAAAATTGTGGAATGTTTTAGGATTTTAATTTGACATGAGTAGTTTAGTAATTTACCAATCTTGTCCCATTTCCCTGGTTTTTGTTCCACCTATTTTGGTTGGACATAAAATTTCATTTTGTCGGGCCAAATGTGAGACCTGCTTTCAAATGCTCAACTTCATAACTTTGTTCTGATTATGTGAAAATTGAACGCTTTCAAATCATCTAGTGGCCAGCAATTTTATGATACAAGGGAGTTATAAATTGAAAAAAGAAAGTGAAGATTGTATGTAAAAGAAAATCCATAAATCATAGATAAAGCTTACTTATTCTTATAATCCCTACCATTTATGAAGTTCTTCTTATAGTCTTAATACCTTTACAGAGGCTATGTTCCTTAGGGATGCATTAAGGTCCATAAAAATTTATAAGGATTCAATTATTTATTATGTGGATATATATGATTCCAAACTCCATATATTTCATATTCTTGACTACCACAAGGCAATCTGGTAATCCCACCATCCCAAATAAATGTCCACAATGAAAAAAGACACTGTTTTAGAAATTTGTAATTATAATCGAGGGAATAATTACTTTTTCATCTCATAATTGAGGGTAGAATTGGGAAGTAGGCACTTAATTTTGAAAGTGGACACTTACTTTGGGATAAACTTACTAAATAGAAATGTGGGCACTTTTTTTGGGACAGAGGGAGTACTTCCCTTGAGAATACATAATTTCAAGATCCAATCTTTCTGGGAACAAAAGGACAGGCTTTCTTACCAATTCTTTAGCTGGGAAGAAGTAACTTCTGAACCCTGCAAAAGAAGATTTCAAAACTTCTCAGGAAATAATTATAACTTCCAGAAAATGTAAAGGAAAAAAAGTTCCAACTTATTCAGAATTATGCATTTCTTACATACATGAAGACTCAATTTATCAGCCCAAAATTGTATAGACGCAGCTTTTCGCTGCATGTCTGGCTCGTCCCGCAGTGCATTTTCAATGATGGTTATTTGCACATCATTCATTATGTTGCGCTTTCTTTTCTTTAGCTGCTTCTCCTCACTCTGCAAGCTACGAACAATTTGGTCCTCAGGAATACCTTCTACGTTGTTCATTCTATCAACCGAGTTCTTCAGCCGCAAGGTTGGTGAATCCGGTCCATTTGTTTCAATGTTCTGAGCATCTCTGTCACTCTCCTGAACACCCTTAGCAGCACTACTTTCAGCTACACCCGTCCTCTGGTCTTCTATCGCCACATCATTAGACCGATTTTCACCGTTGAAATTTAACTGGTGCAGTTGGTCCACAATCGCATCCTGGTTGCCACTTTTGTCACGTCCTTCTGGAGAAAATCTTTGAGGTGCAGGTGATGAGCATTGACCTCTACTCTGAATCTCCTAATAATAAGAATCAACTATAAGTTTATAACAATCATATCTGTGTAATAAAACTGAAGAATTGTTTGTTTTTTGTCAATGAGTCAACTGTTGCAGTCATCTTTGTTAATGAGAGTTAACAACTGATTTAAGATCACATCTTGCCATCTTAACATGCATTAAGTTGTGAATCATAGCTTTACATGCATCCTGAAGGAAAAGAAGACCTTAGGGCATCTTACCATATCTTACACCATTTCCATAAATGAATAGTGTTGCACCAAATTGTGAAAAATAGTGAAAATGAAGTCTAGATATTTAGTGTTACTATTCATTACAAAATAGTGTGCCCATTGGAGTGATTTGGTGTAGGAACTCGTGTTTGGTGTAAGATTTGATGACCCCGTTGGAGATGGTCTTAGCATGGTTCAATCAGTCCACATTGCAGAATTGACATTGAACTAATTTATGGCTAAGCAAACATGCACCTGATTTAGCATGTGTAACTAAACTGACATTATCCACGTGCTGAAGTTCACTGACATTCAGTGTTGGTCACCTTTACTATTGATAATAAATTTTCAAATCCCATACCTTACCAGAGTTATTTACCAGAGTTATTTGGTCAATTTAGTTGGTAATGAATGAATATTTCACCAAAGTTATTGATAAGAAACAAATCTTGGTTTTCGTTTTCCTTGTGATGGGCTGGAAGAGGGGGCGCTTTCTCACTAAATTAAAATTAGGAAAGTTAAGGATTTAATACCCCCACCAGTTGGATAGAAACGGACAAGCATAAGAACTTCATAATAAATGGAGACAAAGTATTGAGTACTTTACCTTGACGCGGTGAATATTGGATTCTTGAGGAGTAATTCGTCCCTCCAATTGCCTAACGAACAACCTACATAACCAAATACAAGGAAAACAGAAATGAATATGTCAAGTGACGTGATGTTTCTAGAGTACAGACATACCCTTCAAGGTTCAATTTTCCAATTAAAAAACAAGTTTGTGCTAAAAAATGTGCCGTTCTTATTAGAAACACTGAAGCATTCGCTGCAAGTTGATGAAAATAGCAATCACATTTTATCCAAGTATTGCTTAAATAGTTAAATCAAAAGGGTGTGTGCTCGTTCAGTTGGGACAAAAACAAAAGCCAAAAAACTCATTTAGTTGGGGATGAATGGGGTAATGTAGAGGCTAGCTCAACAAAGCCACTTGCAAAAGAAGACATTCACAATTCATTTTGTAATGAAGAGTACCAAAGATGACTCCAAGACTTGAAAGCAATTACCTAAGAAGCTGCACATCATCTTCATTAAGGTATTCACGCAAAGATTCTGCATGATGCAATAATGAATCTGCAACAGAGAATAATTTGTCATATTAGAAAAAGGCATTGTTTCTTTATCAACAAAAAGAACTATTGAAATTGATAGATACGCAGGTTTCTGCAGGCGGAAGCTGTTCTCTCAGCAGCACCAGTGTGCGCAACTCCATCTGGCAATCTAGGAAGTTCTTTTTGCAAGCACTGGAGAAACTTATTAACGAAGAGACCCTCCTCCTCTGTGGATTAAAACAGAGATTTTAGTCAAGGACATGCTAATAGGTAATCTCAAACTCCAAAATTGAAAGCAATTAGTAACAGAGAAACAAGTAACAGATATGTATATGACACCAGTTACTTTTTTTGAAGTTCTGCAGAAACAAGCAATGGGCTAAATTATTCACCTTTACATATATCGGGAACAAAACAGGTGAGGTTAGCTACAATTTTGACCAATAAAGATGTTTTTTGTCGTGCATAGGGCGTCCGAGGAGCACAACGGGTTCTGACAGCAGATTGTACAACATGTGATGTTGAGAACACCCCCAAAGCCTGTCCAGCTGCTGACAAGGAATCATAGTCGATAATAACATCCTCTTCACAAGGTTCAAGAGCAGAGGAGCACCAACTAGACAAGAATTCTCCATGTGGTAGCAAAAACACTGTGGTTAAAACCTCAGTCTGCACGGAGCAACAAAAGAAATTTGACAAATGTACATGCATTAGTATTAGTTAGACATTGATCATAAAACAACCATATAACCAAACGGACCCGGTATATCCCAAGCAGAGGTGGGTTAAGGGGGTAGGATGTACGTACATCTTGCCTCTTGGGGTAGAGAGGCTGTTTACGTCACCCCCAGCTTGCAAGACAAATTAATATAAACAAGCAAACAAGCTATGTATGAGAGTGTGCAAACAAGAATCGGGCACAATAAACAGAAAATGCAATCAGAGACATATTGAGAGGGAAATACGATGAACAGACAAGGAAACACAAAAACTCAGAAAACATGTGACATGAGTAGAAAAAAATAGTAGGCATGAAAGGCTAAGATAGTTTTACATGTTTTACAGTAATCATGCAGTAAACGCACACATATATTATGGTATAATATAGTTTTATCTGTTCTTTGTCAGGCACTGGACATTATAAGTACCCAATTGAGATCATAATTTTGAATTGTCAAGACATAGGGCAAAATGAGAGTAAGCATATCAATCTTAAAGAATCACAATAAAATAAATGTACTGTCCAAAAGCTTACAAAGTTCAACACTATGTAAGATCGGAAATTAGAATCATCAGAGAATATTTCTGTTAGTCGCATTGCATTGAGTTGCAAAAGTCCCCTTGGATGGCCTTTGAAGGAGCAAGCAGAGGGACCATTGGGATCTCCAGAAAACATGATCTTTAGCACTTCAAGGACCTACATTATGCAATTGCAGCATAAACACCTAGTTTGTAGATAACACAGTTGCTATGTAATGCAGGAAATCTAGATGGTAGATATGGCATGAAGAAAAACAGACCTCAACACAAATCCATTTATGAAACTCAGAACATACATGCTGACAGAAATCTAAATGCATAAAACACAACATAGCAACAGTACCAATTAATACCATTTCAGTATATAAGTTTTGTCTTCAGTTAAAGGTTACTATCCATTGATCAATTCAACAACAAACTACATGAACCAAATACAGAAGAGAAAAATGTTGCATGGGTAAAGTAGGGTCTACTGATTTGCTAGGATTAAACTATGCTAGAATGCTTTACACAAGCAAACACATTCATGTTGTTCAAAGAAAAAATATTCCAACAACCAAGTCTATGATTGACATCTAGAGCACTTGATATGTCACAATTTATAGTTAACTTGACATTTTGGTATAAAGGGGGTTATAGACATAACTGGGATTACCATGCTAAGATATGAAACAGTTGAAGGTTTTCATTTTTCATTATCTCTGTTAACCTGTTCTGAATTTGTCTTTCTTATTTCCTATCACCCATATCAACATTTATTCTCTGGCTAGAACCCTTTACTGTTAATTTCATCACAGAAACTATGGAGGCCTGGATGATGAAAAAAGGTTGTACTAGGTAGCCAAAGATCACATAAAACTTTTTCGAATCACAATGAATGAGTGTAGGAATATAAGAAGAGTGCCAACTAATTTGGCTATGGTAATGTCATAAAATAAACTTAAATTTTCACAAGGTTTGAAAATAAACCTGGAATACAATGGACTTGGCTAAATCCAAGCCTCCAGTGGTGCTGGCAGCCAAATCCAAGAAAGAGCCCCTTTCTACTTCAGTTTCACAAAGATGCAGCATCTGGAGAAAGAGGAGTTGTAGCCATTAATGGAACCATTCCATTAACCAAGTAAACATGCCATAAACTCTTGCAGCGAACCCGCGCATATAAAGTCAACAGATTATGGTCTACAACCAGAACTTACAATAGATAAAACTTTTGATTTTAGCCTAGAAACCACAGCCATAAGATGGGAGTCGTCACATGGTGGCAGTTTCATTATGTCCTGAACCAACAGAAGAGCACCACCTTCTTCACATAGGTCCTGGAGAACAACAGAGTGAGTACTGTACTGCATCACATGCATACCATAACTGAAGGAGTATCTATCTAAACATGTGTGTAATCCTGATGGCGTGACATACTTCGAAAATACATAAGACAAGAATAATAACATCTAGACAATTTTCCATTACAGATCATTCTAAATAAAGAAGAAAGAGTATTTTGGAAGACCTGAAGCATATACAATAGTGAAAAATGATCACTAGAACGTTTCTGATGAACATAAAGTATATACGAATACGATTAGTGAAAATTGACCAGTAGAATGTTTCTGAAGAATAGTGAAGCATCATGGTAAGTCTTAATAGACATGGAAATAGAAAGACATAACTTAAGCATACCTGACAATGGTTTTAAAACCAAATTGTTTTTTTTTTTTCACTTGTTACCTGAAAGAGTAATCTATAAACAAAAAAAGGGTTCCTCGTAACCCATCCTCTAATTTTGATTGAATGACCATTAGATCTTAATCTTAAAAGAATCTGATACAGATTGTAATTTTAGCTATAACTTGCAATATAGAAACATGAGAACAACTCTAAGACACCAACCAACCAACTTTGCTCCACATGAAGATGTCCTAATTGTTTTTTTTTTCACTTGTTACCTGAAAGAGTAATCTATAAACAAAAAAAGGGTTCCTCGTAACCCATCCTCTAATTTTGATTGAATGACCATTAGAACTTAATCTTAAAAGAATCTGATACAGATTGTAATTTTAGCTATAACTTGCAATATAGAAACATGAGAACAACTCTAAGACACCAACCAACCAACTTTGCTCCACATGAAGATGTCCTGAGTCCTGACAGCTTATTATACTTGAGACAAAGGGATACTATCGGCACATGTAAGTAATTCGAAGATGCACAGAGGAATTATTGAGTAAAACCTTATTCATGACTAGGCGTTCACGAAACAACTTTTGCTGGCAAAGTGATAGCAGAAACTGTAGAGAAGCCTCACAGTGCTGGCCGAGACGGCGGACTTCATCAACATTTGGCATCACATGAGCGTCAGTATGTTGAGCTGACAGCTTCACTTGGAGAAAAGATATAACCGCACGGAGAGCAGGAAAAGCTACACTGGTAAATGCATCAACCTGCCAAATATGTATCACCAGCCACATTCCCATCAATAAAGGATTTCAACACAGAGAAATTAAAACTATTCTAAATTGAAATATGAAACAGCTTGTAGGAGGAAAATTAAATCATTGACTAGTAATGTGTGGATCATAGAAGTTCAAAAGAAGATCTCACCTTAGGGTGTGCAAGCAGAACATGAGTAAGCTCATGCCACTTTGAAGAAATACATGCTGGTAATAGATACAAACTGCTAGCCAACGATGCTGAGTGCAAAAGGGCCGTAGGACTTGAAGCAAGAATTTTCTGGATCACCAAAGTTGTGATTCAGTGCTACAAAATAGAAGAATATGATGTGCCAAAGTAAAAATGTATGAAGGATAGAATTAACCTGTCTAAGGCCACTAAGAAAAATAATCATGTAAAATATCAAATCAAGCATCTGTTCTGATACGTGTACATCATCAAGCAAAACCTGCGGCAGGAAAAATCAGTTACTGGAATGCAGAAGATAAAAGTACAAGTTGCATTACGGAACTTTCCACTTTCCCATTAATAAAACATACATGTACAAGACGAGGAGAAAAAACATCATGTAAAGAAGCATCTTAAAAAGCAGAACAAGCGGAACCATATCAAGGAGAGTAAAAACATGCATCATCTAAAAAAACAGAGAATAGATTTACAAAAAAGTCTCCATAATAAAAGCATTCAGGAGTAAACTTAAGAAAAGCAGCTATACATCCATGGTTCTGCTTTATGAGATCGCATGGAAAGATGTAATTCGTGCTCAAGAACCTTGACCTCAAGAGACTGGGGTAAGAAGAAGTTATTTTGGAAGGATCAAACCTAGCTAATGCCTTTAATATTCAAAGTTGTGGAAGTTGCTCAGGGTTAATGACAAAGGTAAATCAGCCATTATTTTGTTACGGAAGTTACTAGTTGCTCTTGTAGTCATCCTCTTTTCTTGGTATGTTGGACATATATACAGCACAAATATAAAACCAACACTTAAGAATGCATAAAACATTTCCACTTTCTATTGTAAAAGAAAATTGCTCTCATTTCTTGAAATTGATCGAGTGCCAACTCAAGAGGAATGATGAAGAGCCTTAACAGGGAAACAAATTGATGATTTTAGAATATTTGTAGGCTTCTTGTATGAGTCTTTTTCCCTTTTCTTTTCTTTCTTTTTCTTGGGAAAGGAGGAGAACACTTCTGCCACTCATGAAATCAGATGTGCAGTGATCAGAAATACTACCTCTTTCACTCATAAATGATTGATGTGTTTAATACATAAATTAAAGAAGAAATTAACTAACCTGCTCAAGTTTTGAATAACGAGGTGCAAGATCACACAAAGTATGCAATAACCGTAGTCCACCTAACAAGTATCTGAAGTATTGTTCATCTCGTTTAGGTGATAGAAGTTTTGCCATCAGGTGCAAAGCAAGATATCTTGCTAGACTTTCCACATTTATCTGAAACATCAAAGTTTATCACATTGACAAAGAGAATATCTGAGGTGAAAACTTTGATGGATGAATAAGTGATTGATTGTTAAATCCACCAACCTCGAAAGATGATCCATTGTTTTTGGTCCATTGAATAGTACCATTTTCAGCACCCCTGATTAGCAGGCTAAGATCCCGAGAACTTAATGCATGCAACTCTGAGACAGCTGAAACCAAATCAATAACCTGCATATCAAAGCATTCCAAATATCAAAAGATGTGAACATCGAAAAGTTAGATTGAATCAAAGTATGCATATGAGCCTATGTACGTGTATGTATCTCTCTTTCTCTCTTTGTAGAGAGGCTGGAATGCGAGAAAATTAGCCAACGGCAAAGCTTAACAAGGACACAGGCAACTTTGAAACTGTCAGAGAAACTTTCATAAATCGAACATGGCCAGCAATACAATGACTTATTCATGTCAGAAGACTATGCTAATCAATGTGAGGGTTTGTTGACAGAAGTCCTCTGGTTATGGCAGTTTAAACTTCAAGACAGGTACCGAGCAGGAAACACTACTAAAGCTTGCATATCATTAAAAGAAGGCATGTTTGACAATGAGACAGTACTTAATCTGTACACCAACATAAACAAAGAAAAATAGATATTTTAGCTTTTATTTGGTTCCAAACTTTACTGATTTCCTTCTTTTCCCTTATTGTGTTATTTTTTTCTCACATCCATCTATATTTCTGCTCAAGAATTCTACTTCACCAGCACTTTCAAGACTCTATCAAGGTGACAAGGTCTGAACTCAGAATCTTGCATTAGCATCTACTGGCTAACAAGTGTCTAATCCAGATCAACTATAAATCTAGCAAAAGAGACCAAAAGAAAAGCAACTAAAAACCAACTTCGTTTCATGGATTTTTCATCTTCTTATTTCTATTTATTGAAAGAAAAGAAAAACAATAGAAATAAGAAACTCAAGCTCTCTGTCTCACGCCAATAATAACTAGCATTTCAAACCCACAAACTTATTTAAAAGAATCCAATTTTCTTCCATCAAATATCTGTTTTTTCCTGGATAATTAAGGTTCAAATACCCATTAATTCGTTCTTCGCTTACTGGATTCACAAGAATCAGAACAACACCAGCTTCCTCGAAGCTTCAAGTTTGATAAATTTCCTATACAGTAACCTTCTACACGACCAAAAATGAGATCATGACAACTATTTAAACCAGGGGCATTAACGTCAAAAGAACACATTTCACTAAAAACCATACGTCATATCTCGTGTGGAAAAGAAAAAAAAAATCCATTCATGGCAGCCGTAAGATAAACAAACATGGAAACTTTTACTCATTTACTCACCGGTTTCTTCGTGCATGCTTCATTCTCGTTTGCAGGCCTCATCATGTTTTTTGAACCACAACTGAGAAGGAAGAACATAAAACAAAACATTAAAATCAAATACAGTTTTAAACAATATTATCTCACGATTTTCGATAATTTAACCATATAAGCCCTAGATTTCCGCCCAAAAACGATAAACAAACATACAACTGATGAAATTTACAGAAAGTACCAACAAAATGAAGATCAAACTTTGAATAAAAAACCGCGAACAAATTACCTTCAACTATCGACGATATAGGTCGGGAAAACGTTGATGATTCAACGCTAAACATCGTGAGAAGATTTTTGTAAGCAAATGTTGATTGATAAACGATGATTGTAAGACGTCGGTGAGTGAGTTGAGTTGAGAGAAGCGATTTGAGAGAGATATGATTGCGACTACCTTCGTCAATCAATTACGGAATATTGTCCTAATAAGAGGAGTTGGCTGTGCTAACTTGCGCCGGAGTACGTGAAGCCAGTTTGTATAAGTTATGATTTTAGTCCCTAGAGTTTGATGGAAATTCCTGTTTTAGTCCCTGATTTTCATTTATTACATTTTATCCCTTGTTTTCATTTCATTGCCTTTTTTTTCCCTCTCATGATTTGGGTTGAAGTTGTTTTAACAACTCAACCCAATGTTGACGGTTTGAGAATTTTCAACCCAATCTAAACTTAAACAAAAGTGCGATCCAACTCAATCCAACTCGTTTGGGTTGATCGGGTTGTGTTTAAACAAAGTAAAAACAATATTGAAAACATAAAAATAAGAAAATTTTCCTTTGAAATACGATCCACCATTCAAAAGAATATACGAGTTCATCAAATATTTAGAGTTTTTTGTTTTTTTTTAAAACCTCTTAATGGCTCTTAAGTCTGAATCGTTCAGACCTTTTTACACACCACCTCTTATTAATCATAACTAAAATAAGACTTCAAACTTTAGACCTCTTAAAAAACAAACGGCAACTTAGTAATATAACTTTCCAATGATGTCCTCTTATGAGTTTCATTGCTCGTTATTGCCAAGTTGTTTTTTGTAACTTATACATATTAAAGAGAAATACAAATAATTTTAGATAAGTCGCTAAAACGTTTATCGGGTTATCGGGTTGGTCGGGTTACTTTGAACCTAACCCAATATCAATCCAATAGATTCGGGTTATCCTAATTTTGTATCGATTATATGTCGGGTTATTTCGGATTGATTTTTTCCGGATTTTTCAGGTTAAGTTGATCGGGTTGGTCGGTTTTTTGAGCACCCCTACTATCTTGTATTTGGCTAAAGTCGCCTCACCTATTTGCCAATTGAGCTATACATCATAGTTGAATCTGATTTATTAATATTTAAGATCTAAAAGGTCCCTATAATAGATACAAAATTTATGAGAAATTGGTCTAAATTACAACTCAAACTCGTATATTTTTACATATATGAATTGGGATTATCTCTTATAGCCCTAAATTATTATTTTGATTAATAAAATTGGCTAGTCAAACATATACAAATCTATTAAAATCTGATATCTAAATAGATCGCTATAACATATAAAGAATTTAACCACAAGGGTGGTGTGGTGGTAAGACTTGGGGCATTCATAGCGTGTAACCCAAGTTCGAGCCTCACCCACAGCGTTTGTGGCCACTAAGGATTAACTCAGGGCTACATGCTTTAGTAGCTGGGCTCTCGGGCCCTAATTGCCAAGTGAATAGTCCGGGCCAAAGGCTTGGGATACACTTTACAAAAAAAACATATAAAGAATTTATGAACAACATATCTAACATTTATACATAATTCATTCCGTTTTTGAACTTGTTTGACTCAAATAACCATAAAAGGTTACAAAATCAAGAAATATAGTGGTGGATTTACCTGGATCCTTTATATCGTCGGTGTTGAAAGGGTAACTGGAGCCTTTGATTCGAATTTGAGTCGTTTTCTGCACAATTGAGAAGCACCGCCTTGATTTCTAGATCTCGATATTACAAAGTGAGGGAAACTTTGCTATCTCCTTTAGCACACGGCGACACGGACTCTTCGAGCACTGATGGTGAGAAATGAGGCGTGCCTGCGAAAGAAATAATCATATATATGGAGAGCGATTAGGGTATTGAGACTGGATTCACACTGAGAAATTACGAAACTGTACATCATATGTCACGTGGATTGCACGGTCCCTCGCGTATCAATTTTATTTTTATCATTTTTTTAATAGATAATGACGCCGCATGATATTTATGAGTCAAATGTCATGTATATGGTAACCATGTCTTGAACGGTTCAAATTATAAGAGAAACATAAATTAATCAGGTAAAAATTATGACTTTCATCCATGTGGTTTCAAATTAGGATTTTCGTTCCTATGATTTGCAATTCATTACTATTTTTACTCTTGTAACACCCTAAAAATTGGGTCAAATAAAACTTAAAATTCCGGCAATATAACGTCAAACATATGATGATTTAAAACCTGCAACATGATGACTAAAACCCAATAAAGTTGGGGTAGTTCTTCTTCATGAAGTAGCGGAACAAATAAGACATATACATGACAACCTATTTAATCTAGAACCTTTTACAACTAGATTAGGATGGGTGTCGTTATGACTTCAAAACGCTCTCCCTCAAAACCCAAAAATGCTCGGTCCATGGAAGGTCCTAGGTGCACTCCCGGCGAATCAAGGTGCCCTATTCGCACCACTAGCAGAACCTGTGAGCCAATAAACACGAACACAAGTGTTAGGCCAAAGTCTATAGGGTAACAGGCTTTAACAGTATATAAAGTAAGCATGGACGTTATAATTAATTGTTACCGGAAGACCCATGGATTTAAAGCAAGCCAATACCCCCCGATCGGGGCAATATTTCATTCATGTACAAATATAACAGAGTTCACTTTTGAAAGACGGGGGAGACCCGTTGCCATATTGGGTGACGAGAACACGTGAATGGGGTCACCCGTGATGTTATTGGATTTCACCATAAATCCCGGTTCTAGTTCCCATGTCATGCCAGACATCACAATCCTCAAACCGTTTATGCCTCTAGCGCTTACTCCGTCAAGTTACACCTCAAGGACTTACAGACAAGGGTGTCTATCCAATCTAGCCGAGTTCCAACTCAGGGACTTACGCCCCCTATTGTCTACCCGCTAGTGCCCAACGACCAACAATTATATCAACAATAAGTATGTCATCTAAATCCTCGTGCACAAGGAGATATATACAAAACTCCCCATGTAGATCATGATCAAATATGGTTAACAACTTTCATGCAAAGCACATTCCTTGCAAATAATATAATCATGCTCGTTACATATTCATCACTATATCACAATGCTCATTCGACTGCATATTAACCTTAAACAGATGAAATAACCCCAACTGTTAATAAGAATACTTGTAATTAATTTTAACATTTAGAGGAGTGGTCCTTCATCATAATTTAGCTTTCTTCCATATAACATGCATAAATGAACCTCTCAAGAAGTTTAAATACTCCCACCAACCCCAAAAGTCTCATACATGAAGGATATGCAAAACCCTAGTGTTAGATTAACATGCATCATATCATAAATTTCACATAAACAAGTAATGGTGCAAGTATGGGTAAATATATGTTAAGAAAACTTACCTAGAGATTCAATAGACAAAACCCTAGAAGGTTGGAGTTGAGAATGTAGATGATGAGAAAACCTTGGACCTCAAAGACTTTAGAGCTAGATCACCAAGTGAGAGGAACCCTAGGTTAGCATTTAATACACTCAACCAAGATTTTAGTAAGGATTAAATGTAAGAGAGATGGAGTTTGGGATAGAGAATTCTTACCTAGAAGAGAGAAAAATCGGCTGCCCTAGAATCCCCAAAAATCAGATAATGAGTTATCTTCTTGAAATCAGGCATTTAATGCCTTTTTCCCCGTCGGCGATTGTGACATCGCGAGAGTGACAGAGCACTCTCGTGTCACTCTCGCCGGTCACTCTCGTCGGGCTTGTATCGCGACTTCGGCCCGAGCGCCCCAAAACACCCTCCGCGATTGTGACACCGCGAGAGTGCCCCTGACACTCTCGTCGGGCACTCTCGCCGAATTCGTACCGCAGGCTCCTTGCCTTCGGCGACTATGCCACCGCGAGAATGACCATGGCACTCTCGCCGGTCACTCTTGCCGAGTGTGCTTTTCTTCCAAAAATTCGACTTACACCGATTCCGAGTTCACGACTGGTATTTGGTGACTTCAACTGAGCGAGATAAATGAAATTAGAAATACAAATTAATCATTAGACCAAAATTCGGGGTGTTACAACTCTTGAGGTTAATTCATACTTTTAAGGCATTGTTTGGTAAACTAGCTTATTGAAAAGCTACTCATAGTAGCGTTTTGAAAAGTTAGCTTATCAGCTAGTTTGCCAAACATAGCCTAAATATGAGGAACATAAAAAGAAAATGAATTGTAAACCATAAGGACGAAAACAACAATAACTTGTAATTCATAAGACAAAAACAACAATGAAACCACAAGGGTTGTGGCGTACTGGTTAAAGCCCTGGGGGATGTGGTGGAATATCCCATTTACCCAGGGATCGAATCTAGACGTACTCAACAATTGTGGCCACTGAGGTTTAATCAGGGCTGATGTCTTACAGTCAAAATTTGTCAATGGATTAGTCTAGGCATAGCCTAGGACACCCTTCCCAAAAAAAACAACAATAATGAATTGTGAATCATAAGAATAAAAACCATATTTAAAAAAATACAGGAACACAAATAGCAATTTTTTAACAGACCACAAAGACAGAAAAACCTAATTTACTCTTAAAACAAATAACCAAAAAACCACATTAAATTGATTTTTTAGGAGGAAATTTTTTAGAATGCCTAATAAACTTTCCTATTTTGAGTGATTTAACTTTTAAGTATGGGCGGACCTACCCTTTGAGTTTGAGGTATGGTTCCCCGTGAAACCATAAAATTGTAGGGCTTAAATGTAAATTTTTAAAGATATTTAAGTGTAAAACCATAAGTTTTTAAGGGTGAAACCATAATTTTTTTTAATTGAAACCATAAATATTAAAACCTTAGTGAGTTTAAAGGGAAAAATAAAATAAAAAATAAAGCATGGCCACGATTCCTAATTTGAGTTTAAATTACTTCCCTTCCTTTTTCAATTTTCATTTGATACTCTTATCGTATTTATTAATTAATCAATTATTAGCTAAAATACATTAAAAATATGTATTTTCTTTTATAAATTACGTCATTAGAAAAGTATCGTCGATACATTCTAAACGAATCCAATATTAAATATTTTTAAAATTATATTTTTAATGTTAACACAAATAAAAAATAACATATTTGTAACGTTAGTTGCATGTATATGATCCGGGCGGATCCACATGAAATGGTGTGGTATCCTGTGCAACCACAAAGTTTGTTCCATACCGTGTAAATTTTTAAGTTTGGTAACAATGAAACTGTTGAAAGTTTAAGAATTTGTGTTAAATTTTATAAAGAAAAACTTGGAAAATTCTTGAAAGTGAGAATAATTTATTAATATTTGAAGTTAAATTTTGTTAGTAGCTAATTTATTGTTTTTAATAAAACCGTATTTTTTGATTAATTTTTATTTTATATTACTATAGCTAATTGGTGCAACCACTTCGAAAAATTTCTGGATCTACCTCTGGATTCAAGTCCCTCATTTTTTTTGGAATGAATGAACTAGGGTGCTCACGGGTTAGGTTGATCGGGTTGAAGGCTTATGAACAACCCAACCCAATGTTGTTGGTTTGAACTTTTTCAACCCAACTCGTTTGTGTTGGTCGGGTTGTGTTTGAACAAAGTAAAAACAACATTGAAAACATAAAAATGAAAAACTATTTAATCGAAATACGATCAATCATTCAAGGAAATATACGAGTCATTAAATATTTAGGTATTACATGTAACTTTCCAATAATATTCTCTTATGAGTTCCATTGATCGTTATTGCTTAATTGTTTTTGGTAACTTATACATATCAAAGAGAGATACAAATAATTTTAGAGAAGTCGCTAAAACTTTTATCAGTTTATCGGGTTGGTCGAGTTAATTTGGGCCTAACCCAATATCAACCCAATATATTCAGGTTGTCCTAATTTTGTATCAATTATATGCCGGGTTACCTCATGTTGATTTTTTTCAGGTTTTTTCGAGTTGTTCGGTTTTTGAGCACCCCTAGAATGAACCATTAAATTTTTCCCTTTTCAATAATTAAGTTCCTAAACATTGTTTTAAATAAATAAACCATTAAATTTTTAGAAATTGGCTATGTACATAATTTTATATAAATTAAAAAAATTATAAAAAGAAACAAAATTTCCTTAATTATTATCCAAAAGACATTGAATAATTATGGTCAAAGTTAAACCACACTTCTTGACAATTGACACACTCTTATAAGTTACATCTAAGGCCGTGTTTGTTTTTTGGAAATAAGTACTTAAATGTCTTTTATCACTTTTTCGATCAGATGTAGATTAATTAAGTGTGTTTGTTTTTTCCACTAATTCAGATCCACTTAACACTGTTTTTTCACTGACCGAATAAGTGGAAAACATCACTTTTTTTTCAGTCTTTCACGCCTCCACGCCTCCTCCCAAAATCCACCTCAAAATCGACCGAACTCAAAATCGACTGAAGAATCCATCGATTTCCCCTCAGAATCCATCAACTGAACTCAAAATCGACCGAACTCATAATCGATGCTCTCAAAATCGACTCACCCTCCATCGATTTCCCCTCAAAATTGACCCACAGTCGATCCCTGTGGTTCGATTTTTTCTTCAGTCGATCCTTGTGGTTCGATTTTTTCTATCGCTGCTCTCAATGGAGGTTATTCTGAAGAATCCATCATTGCTCTCAAGGTTCGATTTTTTTTCTTCAATCGATCCCTATGGTTCCATTTTTTCTATCGATCCCTGTGGTTCAATTTTTTCTATCGATTTTTCTATCTTCTGTGTTGATTTCTACCAAATCGAGACCAAATACGTGTTGACATCGTCCCTGTAGTTCGACCAGATTTTTTTTCGTCCCTGGTTCGTCCATGTGGTTTCACCCTGTGTTCGTGATATGTGTATATATATATTATAAAGTGATGATGTGTTCATTTCTCGATTTCCAGAACTGTGATGTATATATGTATTTGTTTATGTGATTTCGTCCCTGTGGTTCGATGCTGTGTTCATTTCTTGGTTTCCAGAATTGTGATATATATATATATATATATATATGTATATATGTATTTGTTTCTGTGATTTTTTGGAATATATATGTGTGTGTGTGTGTATATATATATATATATTATAAAGTGATGGGTTTGGCCAAACTGCCAATTGGCACAAGATGAAACCACAAAGAATTTAGATCATATAGGTGATGGGATAAAGATGGACAAAGATGATTCAGATTCAGATGTTTGTTGTTTATAAAAACAAACAGTCTTATTAATCCAAATTTCAGACTTCAGCACCACCTCTTAAAAATCAGAAGTGAAATCAGACTTCAGAATTCAACACCTTTTAAAAAACAAACGCCACCTAAATGTATGCATTTGAAGTTTTTATGTTTTAAATGCAAATCTCTATATATATAAAAGCAAAACCCAAAAGTGATGATGTGGCCTCTTGAGAAGGCTTAGAGCATCTCCAACAGTTTCTCCAAAATGGAGAAAATGGAGATTTTAGGCATTTTTGTGCTCCAACAGATTCTCCAAATCTTTCTCCAAAATGGAGAAAGTAGGAGAGAGAGTGTAATTTTCTCCAAATATGGAGAACTCTCCAAAATCTCCAAAAATGATTACCATGAGAGAGAAAATGTTTTTTTGTTATATTCTACCAATAAGATTTCTTCAAATGAGATGGGTATGAGAGAGAAATAATATTTTATTAGATTTATATAATATTTTAATATTATAAGTAATTATTTCATCTCCAAAATAGAGAATCTGTTGGAGATGGATGTAAATTTTTATGTAGATTTTGACTTTTAATTCTCCATTTTGGAGAAATTTTGGATATGTTGGAGATGCTCTTAATTCACTATTATCATTTTTCTCATGTTTTTGAATTTTTTTTATAAAAATTGTTAATAAATGAGTAACCTTTCATTTTCTCTTAAGTTTTTTTTTTAATATTTCTAAATATTAAATAATAATACTCTTATTCATTAATAAAATATTTTATTTATGTTTTTTGAATATCTCTATGTATTAAATAATAAGACTTTTATTTATTAATATAATATTTTATTCATATTGGAAAAAACATATTCATATATATAATTTTAATTTCATTTTAATAAATGTGTCTATATAAATATATAGGTTATGTATTGATTATAGATATTTTTGTATATAATAATTTTAATATGTTTTTTAAGTGTTTAAAATTTCTAAGTTTAATTCTTTTTTTTTTATCTTTATATATAGACACATTTATTAAAATGAAATTAAAATTATATATATGAATATGTTTTTTCGAATAAAATATTATATTAATAAATAAAAGTCTTATTATTTAATACATAGAGATATTCAAAAAACATAAATAAAATATTTTATTAATGAATAAGAGTATTATTATTTAATATTTAGAAATATTAAAAAAAACTTAAGAGAAAATGAAAGTAAGATCCAAAAACAATGAGGTGACACCTTCTAATGTTTAGAAACACTTCTTCTTATTTTCTCAAATTTTGATTTTTTAAAATGATGATGAATATGCTAAAGACTTTATTATCCTCGTATTATAATTATTATATCATTAATATATATCTATCTATATATCTATTAAAGAAGAAATCACGTCCAAAGTGGTCTCTTCTCAAAGCTAGAAAATAGTCTATCTTTTTTCACTTTTTTTCAAGTCATCTCAATATTTATTTTCCTCAAAAACCTTTCGTTTGTCCTCTTTTCTCCAAAAGCTTTCGTTTGTCCTCTCCTCCTCCAAAATCAAGTCCCATAACTTCAAAATCATCCATCTTCTCCAACCATTGGTCTCCTTTTATATTAAAGTTACATAACTCTAACCATTCCTCTTTTAAGATGTTGATATTTGTTATTATTTATTATTTATATCGTTAGCAATGTTGAATTTTGTCATCATCTTCATAACATTCTTGAAATTGTTTATTATTTCGATTTGGTTATCTTTGGTGATCATCCATCGCACAATCAATAAGCATCGGGTGATGATAACAACACTCAAGAAGTTGATGATGGTTGTGTAGTAGCTATGGTGAATTTTTAATGAGGTACACATCAAAACTTTGTTCTTACATATAACTCCAAGCACTCCTCCTTTAATATGTTGACATTTGTTATTATTTATTATTTATACTATTAGCAATGTTGAATTTTGCCATCATCTTCATGACATTCTTGAAGTTATTTATTATTTCGATTTGGTTATATTTGGTGATCATCCATAGCACAATCAACAAGCATTGGCTGATGATAACAACACTCAAAAAGTCGATGATGGTTGTGTAGTTAGTAGCTATGGAAAATTTTAATGAGGTACATATCAAAACTTTGTTCTTATAGTTGTTGTTGACATTAAAGCACACGATCTTCAACGAGCAAGATTAATAATGAGATCTAGTAATTAGCAAACCCCTTATGCGCATGACCAAACTCAACCGGAAACGAATGAATTTCAACCTCCACAGATCCACCCATACGTCACGTACACCAGCTGCCTGCTGGCCGACCGTCCAAAACTGAACCGCAACCAATCCCCTCCCATAATCCTCAGACTATCGTCCATATCAGTACTCAATCGTCCTAGGATCATCGATTAGCCCCGTCTTCGCATCGACTTTTACCAACCTCTGTCTTCGATCTCCAATACAGACAGAAGAATTTGATGTTGACACTCGCACTTTTCCTTCCAATTCCACCACCAACAGTATCTACTTCTTGCCTCTTACAGCAACCCCGGACTAGATAGCCAGTTAGCCAGATTCGTAATACTCCCTTTGTCTCGCTGCTTAATCCACTCGAACACTTTTAATTGCGCCGTGAAAAAGCCATCCGAGATCTTTCCTTGCTCTTTTCCGAAAATTATTTTGTTACGATGTATCCATATAAAATAGATAAAGCTCCATAACGTCGATGTCCACCTTTTAGCAATCGTTTCATTCGAGTTCATTTGACCACTTACCTCCAACAACTCATTTACCGAGTTAGCCTGCGACAAGTCAACGTTCCACCATCTTCCCGTTTGTTGCCATACCATTCTCACGTCCTCACAAGTAACCAAAGCATGATCTATTGTCTCCACCGCATGTCCACACCTTGGGCATAAAATGTTGTCCATCTCTATTCCCAACTTGTCTAATACCTCTCGAGTAGGAATTCTCCCATGCCTTACCCTCCACACGAACACACAAATCTTCTTTGGAATAGATTTCACCCACTTTGTTTCTGTCACATTATTACTCCTGCCTACCCTCAACTCATCTAAGCAACTCCTAACTTTCTTCACCGTGAACCCATTTTGACTATCTAACGACCATTTGACCTTATCCTTTCCAATTCTTTTTGGGACCTTTGTCTGAACCAACCTCACTAAGTTTTCAAGCTCCCCTAGCTCCCTCCCCCTCGGTTCATGCCTCCAACCCCATTTCCACACCCATTCTTCTCCTACCCACTCCCCATGACCGAAACAACAAGGTGCCTTTTGCTGCTAGAAAAGGCAAGAACATGAAGCAACTAAAACAAGTTCACGGTCAATCGAAGGCTGGCAGTTAACAATATTGACCATAGATGCTGTTTTTGGGTTGATGGAAGCAGATTTTGGTTCAAAAGATGTAGGTATTGGGTGCAACAATACGGTTCGCACGATGTTTTTGGAGATCAGTAGAGGTCTGGTTGGGTTTTGCGATGGGAGTTGGATGTTGTTTTCGGTTCAAAGAATGCGGGCTTCGGCTGTCGAATGGTACGGTGGGAGTATTGGTTGCAGTATCAAAGTTCACAGGTCGGTTTGAAGATTGTTTTGGGGTCTATTTCAGATGTTGAAGAGCTGCAGTTCGAGCGGAGCATGTTGTAACATCTTAAGCTCCGATTGGATAAAATTGGTCTTGGTTTGTTCCTTGCAAACCTGGTCTTCTTCTTTTCCATTTTGTGAGTGCTCGTTTTCTATTTTTGGTTGTAATTGTTTGATTCTCCCGTTAAGTTTTGTGGCTCGGATTGTTGTATTGTTTGATGGGTTGGTAATAAAATACCCTCTTGCCGTTCAAAAAAAAAACTTTGTTCTTATATAATTCCAAGCATTCCTCTTTTAAGATGTTGACATTTGTTATTATTTATTATTTATATCGTTAGCAATGTTGAATTTTGCCATCATCTTGATAACATTCTTGAAATTGTTTATTATTTCGATTTGGCTATGTTTGGTGATCATCCATTGCACATAAATGTCTCGAGTATATTATTTCGTAACATAATATACCATTTTCCTTTTGTTATAATAATTAACATATTTAATCATTAATATTAACTAATATTGTTTGTTTATAGTTGCAGAACCTTGAAGTTAAATTATAATCCAAGTCGCACATTTCAATTGTGGAATTCATTTCAATGACACTTTATGATTCTAATTATTCACTTCAAATGACACTTTATGCCATATGATTCTAATTATTCACTTTATGTCAATTACAATACTACTTCATACTATTAATATTATTGTTATTTTGATGATTGAGTTGTATTGTTTTATTGTTACAAATGTTAATCCAATTTAAATCGGGTTTAATAATTTGTTACATTACATGCCTTATCAATAGAACCACGTAATTGTGTGTTATTGTGGTGGATTATTGTATTAACAAAAGTGAAACCGTGATTTAAAAGAAGGGAGCAATGAGCATAGATAATAAAATGTAAATAAATATTAAAGGAGTTTGGCACCATGTATAAGGTGGTGTCTCCTCAAACCTGGAACTTTTCAATTACCCTTAGGTTTTGAGCTTAATGTTTTATTTCAATTTCTTTTGTGCCTCCACCTCTTCATCTATCCATTGGAATAAAAGATGGATGTACAAGAAAGGATGATACGATGTCATCCTGTCAACTCATTGGTTTTGACTCATAATGTTATCTTATTTGAATAATCACTATATTTGCAAAACCAATCTTATCATCAAAAAATAAAAATTACAAATGAATTGTGGTTGAGTTTCTAAATATTCCACATTGATAGGAGTATTATGAGTTGGCATTACAAGATTTGAGAATACTTAATCATACTCAACCAAGTGGTAAAACTTATATCTGCAATATCTATTGTATATATTATAGTAAAAACTAGACAATGGTTCTATGATAAGTTTTCATACACTTTTTGTCTTTTTTTCTTCTTATTTTGATTTATTTTTTAAAAACAACACAATAATTACTAAACCTTTTATTTTGTTGCATTTATAATTTCATTTTAATTTTCTTATAAATGATTCAATGAGAAGTTTTTAGACACATTTATCTTTTTCTTTCTTATTGTTTTTAATTATTTTTTTAAATAAACTAAACCTTTTATTTTATATTTTCAATTTCACTTTAGTTTTCTTATAAATGAAATTAGAATTCAAAAAATATATAAAACTATACATATTTTCAATTTATATAATAAAATACATTTCTAAATTATTTTGGTCATTAATTGGAAACCTATCGTTTAATCTATAAAACATTAATATTTTTTTATTAATACTTTAATTATTTGTGATGTTATAATGAATATAATTAAATCGGTAGATGTACCATCATCTTTTAATTTCAAAATAAAAAAAACTTCATATAATATCATCAATTATTTAAAAAATACATTAATTAGGCAAATCGTTCATTATAGATCATTTATACTAATTAGATTCTAATGATTTTTTTACAAATAATTTGTATACAGTTTGTTGATTATCGTATTTAACGATTAATATGTATTATATAGACAATCTACATATTACTACCAGAGTTACCCACGCTACTGCGCAACACGCGGTTCAGGCTCTAGTTAATTTTAAATTGAAGATAAAAACATTTCAAATCAATAATGAGGTTTGTTCCACCATCCAAAGGTACAAAGTTACAATTATCGAATCGGCTCTCAAACCATTTGTAATACCTCAAGCCAACTTACGATCATCGTGAAACGGTAACCCACACCCACAGTTTGACTTATAAGGAACTCAGAAAGCTACTTTAGAAGCCCATGTGGGACCGGTAATTACAATTTTACTTTTACCGGCTGTGAAATTGTAGGGGTGTAAATGAGTCGAGCTACTCTAACTAAAGTTCGAGCTTAATAATTCTTGAGCTTGAGTTGATCTCGAACATAAAATACATTTCATTTAACTTCACAAGTCGGGTTTCATAACACCAATGTTCGACTCGGTTTGTTCCAAAACTCAATTAAATTATTCGAGCATACTTTTTTTTCGAGTCATGCTCATATGTTCATAAATCATACCATAAAAATATAAAAACTATCCACCTCAAGCCGATAAACGAGTTACTCAATCGCGAGTTCGAGACCAAAACCGAGCAACGAGCTCGAGCCCTAAATTGACAAAGTCATTCGAGCTCGAACCTGGTATTACTTTTTCGAACCGAGCTCAAATATGATTGCCTGCGATGGTGAATGATGATGGTGGTGCTAAAATAGAACAATATAACAAGCAAATAAGCCAACGAATCGCCCCCGTACCCGACCCCGTTAATCTCACAAAAAAATCCACTTCCAACCAACCACAAGTAACCATATCAAACAAACCCCCTTAAGTACCACCCGGAAGTGGGGTCTACGAGGGTTGGGATAAACATAGACCTAACCTCTACCGCAAGCATAGAGCAATCGTTATCATAAACCCAACCAACCACAAGTCCTTACACGTAATCTATTACCCTAACCAACGATCCATGGTTAACCCAACGTGAATTGTCTATTCAAAAACTTGTCCAACAAAAAAGGTTCATGTTCTATAACATTGGTCGTTAAGGTACAACAAAGTATGTTTGTTAGCAGCTTAATCAGGTACAAACAGCTCAATGAGCTTAATGGGACTCGCATCTTATTCGGTCAGCTATACATGAATGTTTGGTAGTGGCTTAATGATATAGAAAGTGATTTATTCCGTAAAGCTTTTAGGGGGAGTTTTATGCAAAAATCTATTCTCCCAATTAAAAGAACATACTTCTTTCACAGTTTCATCTATGAAAATAGATTCCCAAACAGAAACATTCCCAATCTATCCAGAATCTACACATGACTTAGAAGCTGAATTTGAACAAATGAACATCTCTAATGGGGATCAAAAAAGATATAAGGTAGTTGAATAGCATCATCATCCCTCAAATAAGTAATCATACAACAAAATAACCAACAACTTAACTTCTTGCAAACAAAATTGGACAACTTTGTGAACCCTGAAAACAGTCTAAAAATGGCAAACAATCATATAATTCATCTTCTCCCTGCAATCTTTAGTAAAGGAGAAATCATACCTTGGATTTCTTGCAAAGATTGTTGGATTCGTATCTCCTCCGTCACCGATCTCTTTAGATTTCTAATGTGGGATTTTAATTCCTCCGAACCCGTAATATCATCCGCTCGGCTTTCGACCACTTTCTTCGCCAATGCTATTAACACACCAGCATACCTTGGCATTGTGGAGTACCTCTGCAAGAAACCCAACAACAATCCTAGCTCATCCACCCCCAAATTAGAAACACATTTCAACAGTTTCTTTCTAGACACCAATTCCTCCATCACTGCCACAACGTTTTCGGGGTTTTTCGCGCTTAATGCCGACACCAAGGCCTCTTTGTGATGAAACTTCTTCAACAACTTATCATGTTCAGAAAGTTTCACCTTTTTCGGCCTCATTATCAAGAAATCCCCTTTCGAAGGCTTCTCACTTTGGCCACGATGGAAGTACCGAAAATATGATGGCCTTAAAACCCTCTTCTCGTGTTCGTCTATCGCTCCAAAACCAACGTATTTCCCCCATTCGGATTTCACAGATCCCACGGGTTTTTCTTCGGTTTTCCGCTTCCCTGCGTAAAGAATCCCATTGGAAGTACCAATCACCCTGGTGGAACAATCCGGTGAGAATGCTACCGACATGAGAGACGATGGGAATCGTATCGAACTCGTGATCTTCAATTTCGAGTAATCGAAAACTTTCATATACCCATCCAAAGAAACACTCAAGATCCTATACTGATTTGCGACATCACCGCCGCTATCTTTCCCGATTTTCCCCACGGTTAGCGATGTCACCGTCTTGTTATGGCTTTCCATCGAATGCAGCAGCTTACCACCACCGATCACATCCCAAATTTTCACATTATTCCCACCGGCGGTGGCGATTAAACCACCGGACGGTAAGTAAATCACATCCTCCACCGGTGCACCGTGATTGATGTTCAACATCGAGGCATCGCTCGAAACCCTAACGTCCCAAACCCTAACGGAATGATCATATGATCCCGTGATAAACATGTCATCACTCGCCGGAGATCCATCACCGCACCGGACGTAATCCTTATGACCGATTAGGTTATGAATCGAAATCTCCGACGAAACATCCCAATACTTAACCACGGCATCGTCACCGCCGGAAAACAGATGAAGCTTGTCAACGCGCGGATAACTGACGAAATGCACCGGACGCGAGTGGCCGCGGAGGCGCCGGAGAGCAGATCTCTTCTTAACGTCGAACACCTGAATCAAACCTGAATACGATCCGGCGGCAATCAGTTGGCCATCGGAGCGGAAACACGCGGAGGTTGCCGTGTCTTTGAAGGCGGCGATGGTTGATTTCGGCTCTAAGGTCTGCGAGGAGAAGATTGTTACGGTGGCGGAGTGTGTGGCGGCGAAATCATGTGGAGCTATCGGAGAAAACGCAAGTGAAGTTATGGATGAAACTAGGGTTTGAGTTTGTTTCGGTTTGAAGGATTTCCAGTATTTTGATTCTGGAGTTGGTGTGGATTTGTTTGTAGTTGGTTTGAGCTTTGGTTTCACTGCAAATGTTTTGACGATTGCTTCCGATCGATCATCGACCGCCATTGGAGAACAGAAAGGAAGACGAAGGTTTTCAGGATCTTGATTTTAGGGTTTAGGGTTTTGGTCCTTTGTTGTTTTTCGGTTATTTATATACCCTGAACTTTTACACTGTTGCTATTTTAGACACCATTCTTTAAGAAATTGTAATTTGGCCACTAACCACACAAACGAAAGGAACCGAATAAATAGAGTGAACTATAAATTTAGTCCCTGTGGTTTGTTTAGAATTTCAGTATTCGTCCTTATACTTTTGAAGCTTTTGTTTTCGTCTCTTTATTTTGTAATTCATTGTTTTTTGAGTAAATTACATTTTTGTCCCTGTGGTTTGTTAAAAATTGTGGATTTCGTCTCTGTGGTTGTGAAATTTTGGTTTTTGTCCCTATAGTTTGCAATTTACTTATATTTTCGTCTCTAAGGCCAAACACTGCTTTTAAGTATGAAATATTAAATAGAAATGAATTGCAAGTCATAGGGATGAAAAAAACAATAAAATTTAAATCATAAGAACGAAAAAAATAATGAATTATAAACCATAGAGATGAAATTCGTAATTTCAAAACCATAATAATGATAATAGAAGTTTTCAACAACCCACAGGGACTAAAACGTAATTTACTCTTGTATATATTTATATATTTGGCGGTCGGTTTGGTTCAAATCGCCCAAAAAAACCTTCAGACCGCAGACCGGACCGGACCGCCCGGTTTGACAATTTTCCAAACCAGACCGGACCGCCAGACCGCTCAAACTGCCAAAAACGGTCCGGTTTGACTTGGTTCGACCGGTTTGAGCGATCCAACGATTTTTTTGAACACCCCTAATCCACATGGCATTCCATTACATTCAGTATAAGAGATGGAAATAACAATAAATTATAAACCACAAAGACGAAAATGTAATAAATTGTAGACCCATAGCCTAGACCACATGGGGTAAAACCCATAATTTCAAAATCATGGATGGAAAATGCAATTTTTGACAAACCATAAGGACAAATATCATATAGACCGAAGAGCTTTTGGTCGGTAACCACATTTTATTGAAGGCCAGGATTTCAATCCTTGCCAAAAGTAAAAAAAAATATGTGAGTTTATTTTACTGTATATAAATATTGAATATTAAAAATATTATAGTTATGTCTAGAGATCATAAGTTATATATAGACATTTTTGTATTAGAATGGTACAAAGGAGAACACATTCATTTTACGAAAACGTGAGAACATTCTTTTTCTATAGTCAATCCATATGTGATACTATAGTCCATCATGAATGATACACACATGATACTAAATCGAGAAGCAGACGACATTTGCTGCGACCTACGTTCAGGGGCGGACCTACCCTTCCTAAGGGGGGTCCCGTGCACCCGCTCAAGTTCGTTTCGTAAGGGCGAAATTTTTTTCGGTACGTAAGGTGCACCCGCTCAACTACAGGAGATACTTCGTGATATATACGTTTTTGAGGAGTGAAAGGTGCACAAGTCCCAAAAAAAAAAAAATTACTCTCGAAATCAACCAAAAAATCGAAAAAATCTCTTGAAATCAATCAAAAAAACACAAAAAAAAACATCGAATCAACACAGAAGCTTAAAAAATTCCTCAAAATCAACCAAAAACATAAAAAGTCCCCCAATAGGGGAATTCGGCTAAAAACATATCGACAACAATTTCTTAAGCTTTTTGTTTGTGCACCTGCTCACCGAAAATCTTGGGTCCGCCCACTGCCTACGTTGCGAACTTGCGGCCAAGTCGCCCACACACTACCAGGTTGAATCATGTGTATCACCATATGGTGTTCTTGATGTGATGCTATAAGTCATCACATGTGATACTAATGTGATACTAAATTAGAGACGCAGACGACCTTTGACGACCTTTGGAGCTTATCGAAGCGCTACTTGAAGTAGCGTTCAGAGAGCGAGAAAAAACCTCGGGACTCGGGAGCTTATCTAAACGCTACTTCAAGTAGCATTTCAAAAAGGTTGCTTACAAAAACAAGTTAGTTGATGGTTACCAAACTTTAACATCGAGCAATTTGGATTTTGCATTTAAGAACGAAAAACATCTATTGCTGAGAGAAATATCATTCACGACCACGGGTAAAAACCGAGTATAAATACATATAGAAAAGAATGTGCATAAGCACGTATGGTTAACCTGACCGACCCAGATGACATTTACGAACCTCTTTCACCAAACCATCGAAATATTGCAAAAAATCAAAACCGATTGGTTCAAGAGACGTGGATGAGACTGCACAAAGTGTCGAATGGGGTCAACCGGATGCAGCCATGGAGTCGATTAGGATCTGATAACCTTCGGGAATGGTTGCTTGAGCATGGACACACCCTGCCAAAGCTGGCACGTCGGAATTCACGTCAAGATACCTGGCTAGCAAAAGGAGTAGATGGAAATCGGATATTCGCTTCACAAACGGGAAATTTTTTGTACGATCCAAATGGTTCTTCAAGTTTCTCATCGTCACCACTGTGTTTCGATTCTCAACTGGAAATGTCGATGATAACGGACCCTGCAAATCCAACAATTAATATATAAGCGTAAACGCACTACGATAAAGAATTATCGACATTTCCAAAGGGGAGAAAATAGAGATTTTGGAGTTTTTATCCTTTTTTTTTGCTGCAACGGATCCTCCAAAACAGAGGAGACAGGAGAGGAAGGTTCAAACGAGAAAGGGGAGGAAAGATCACATGTGAATCGTTGATAAAAGGAAATGTAGGTTCACATATAAATCTTCATATGTGAATAATGGGTAAAAGGATAGGTAAGCAAACGTGAATTCACATATACATCTTCAAACGGATTTTTTCAGTTTTACGGTTTTACCAATGATTCACATATGAACCTTCCCTTCGCACCTTCTCAACCCTTTTGCCTTCTCATTTTGAACCTTCACCTTCACCAAATGTAGAAAAAGACGGAGTTGGATGTAATTATTTTTGGAGATTTTAACTTCTCTTTCTCGATTTTGGAGAAAAATTATGAAGAGTCTGTGTGGGAGATGCTCTCAAATTCAACAAATTCAAACCCCATAAATAGAATCATCACAAAAGAGATGACGCAATTCAGAGATAAAAATAACAATCTAGCAAGAATCTTGATAATTTTTTCCCACTTCATGTGTAGTAACCAAACCAAACCAAACACAGTATAACCCGCTCAAAAGCAGGGTTTGGGAGGGGTGGTATGTAGGCAGAACGGATGTTTCCATGAAGATCCCCATCTTGTGCAGAAGTGTGAGCGAAAAGGTTTTTCTACCAAACAAACCCCGTATATCCCGCTTGAAAGTAAGGTTAGGGTTTGGGAGGAGTGGGATGTAGGCATACCTAACCTCAAACCCAAGGGTAGAGCGGATGTTTCCAAGCTTGTGCAAAAGTGTGATCGAAAAGGTTTTTCTACCAAACAAACTAAGTATATCCTGCTCGAAAGCAGGGTTCGGGAGGAGTGGGATGTAAGCAGACTAGACCTCTAACCCAAAGGGTAGGGCGGATGATTTCCATGAAGATCCCCCCAACTTGTGCAAAAGTGCGAGCGAAAAGGTTTTTCTACCGATCAAACCCAGTATATCACGCTCGAAAGCAGGGTCAGGGTTTGGGAGGAGTGGGATGTAGGCAGACTTGACCTCTAACTCAAAGGGTAGGACGGATTTTTCCATGAAGATCCCCAGCTTGTTCAAAAGTGTGAGCGAGAAGGTTTTTCTAGCAAACAAACCCAGTAAATCCCGCTCAAAAGGGTGAGGAGTGGGATGTAGCCATGTAGGCAGACCTGATCTCTAACCCAAAGGGTAGGGCGGATGTTTCCATGAAGTTATCGAACTTGTGCAAAAGTGTGAGCGGAAAGGAAAAGATAAACCAAGAGTCCAAGACTCTTGTATTATCTTGCCTACCCAAGCTTTTCTCATAGATTTGGTTCATAATTCAGGTCCCAATTAAAGATAGTTGCAATAAATATACAAATAAAGTAAGCAGATAGATTCATAGCCCATAAAAGCAACAATATCAGCACAACAAATAACACAAATAGTTAAGAAGCATATCCAAGATTGAAGATCAAATCTGATATCAAGCAATCAATAAACTAGTTTAGAAACATAGGGCAGGTCTATTTACAAACCTTAAATATTTTAGGAATAGGAACCACCCATTTTGTAACTATTACTCATCATGAATTCCCACAGTTTATTCACCCATGAATTCCCACAGTTAATTCACCCATGAATACTCACAGTTATTCATCATGAATACTCTCAGTTATTCATCATGAATACTCAAAGTTATCCACACATGAATACTCACAGCCATTCACTCATGAATACTCACAGCCATTCACTCATGAATACTCACAGCCATTCACACATGAATACTCACAAAACTGTAGTTAAAATATCCCTTTAGAAACACATTCAACATCAAACATCAAACATCAAACATCAATTCAGATATCAACCAATTTAAAAAACCAAAAATCAAGAACAAAAAACAAACCTGATGATCAAAAATCTTGACAACCACCAAAAAGAAATCATTATCCACTTCCTTTGTATCTTTTCCACCAACCACCACCTCCTTCTTCATCTTCGACAGTTTAGGATCAGCATCTCCGCCAATCTCCGTCTCAAACCACCCATCTTTCCACAACTTAACACACAAATCACTCATCTGAAAAGCTTCAAAATGAACATCTGCACCACCATCTTCATTCACCTCCAATTTCACCATCACAGTCACCCATTCCTTCAATTCACTCTCCGCCTGCAACTCCACCGCCTGCAAAATCTCACGATTTGATAAAGTGTATTCCTTCTTCGTTTGCCCAATCGTTTGCGTGAAAATAAACCCTACTTTCCTCATACCTAACCCTAAAGCTATGGCTTCCACTAATTTCTCCTCATCTGGATCTCTCAACAGAATCAAACTCTCTTCTGTTCCTTGTTGTGGCGGTTCGTATATGAAATCAACCTCAACTTTCCCTTCTTCCGACACCGTTCCGTACATAAAACCCCCTCGTTTCACCGCGAACGCTAGGGTTTCGTTCACGTAGTGCTGGAATCCGTTCGCGGCGTCGCGATCGAACGATACTAACTCGCAGTGAGGATTCTCCTGACGAGTGATTCGCATTTGTTTCGCGATTAGGTCGTCCATCGTCATCTTCCGTCCGAACGATCCGGCGGGACGGATTTGAGGTCCGGCGACGGTTCGTTCGCCGTCGTAAGCGAGGTATACGATCGAGCCGTGTGCGATACCGAGTGCGGAGATCGGGGTTTGAGGGTTGGACATGTCGGTGAATCGGGAGATTTCCGGCGGGGTTTTGGCGATGAGTAAGGATTGGTTTGTTGATAGGGTTTGGTTGTGTACGGGGACTCTGAGTTGCGATTCGATTAGGGTTTTGAGCTGGGAGATTGTTATGTTTGGATTGTCGATCTGAAGACGCTCTAATCCATCTCTGCTTCGGATTCTGATCAACATGTTTGCGATTCCGGTGAAACTAGGTGTGAAATTGAAGAAATTTGAAGAAATTGAAGAAATTTGAAGAAATTGAAGATTGAAGAATGAAGATGGAAGCTTTTTTGTGTATGGAGATCTCTTGGAGAAGAAGAAAAAAGGAAAGATGCTACCTTGAAGATGTGTGTATGGAATATGGAAGTTGGATTGCAAATGTTAAAAAGGGAAGAAATCATGGAATGTTTGAGTTGGGCCAGGATTCTTATTCCTGAATTGGGCCTATGGCCAAAATTCGGTTCCGGGTCAGGCCAGGTTAAATGGATCCCGTGTCAACCATTAACAAATACATTAACAAATATGTTTTTATTATAATTGGTCAATGAAATACACTAAAGAACATGTTTTTGTTATAAAGAATTTGGTCAATAAAATATACTTTAAAATATTTTATTAGGTCAATTGAATACACTAAAGAAATATGTTTTTATTATAATACAATTAAAAATACATTCTAGTCTTCAATTAAATACATGTAAAATAAAATAAATCGGATCGCTCTCATAACCGGTCATATGTCATGCCTTTGTTTTCGGTGGAATATCGTAATTGGTCCTTAACCGACGGTCCAAACCGGTCCCAAACGGTTCCGGCTTTGGTTGGTCCCAAGTCGGTCCCGGTCCCGAGCCAGGGCCATTTGGCCAGCTCTAGTTGGACCTAAAGATGGTCAAATTGGACCCAATCTAGTCTTGTACTGGATTGTCAGATCGGGACTGATTGGGATTGGTTATGGTCTGACGGTTCGAGACTGATTAATGGGTTATGTTTTTTTTTATGAAAATTTAAGGCTTGGCCTGGCCTGGATCGAGACTGGTTGGGATTAGTTAAGTCTGACGGTTTGAGGCTGGTTATGTGTATTATGAAAATTTAAGGCCTGGGTTGGCTCGGGACTAGTTATACATAGAGGTGATGTTTTAAAAAGAATAAGTTTTTTTATAAATTGTATAACAAGTTTTTCAAGATTTTAACTAGACTTGGCAAATACTGACACGACACGCTAATCCGACACGAACTTGACATGAAATAAACGGGTTTGGGTAATACATTTCAACCCGTTTAAGTAAAACGGGTTGACATGACACGACACGAAAATTAAACAGGTAAGGTCAGGGTCAAAAATTTCAACTCAAAAATGACCCGAATAACCCGTTATATAGGGGTGGTTTAATATGAAACCCTTGATAAAAGTTGCAACCCCACTCATCACCATCCATTAATAAAACAACGGTCAAGATCAATTCACCACATACATATTAATTAAAACCATTTTGCATTATTTTAATCACTATAAAAAAGCTCGTTGAAGGGCAAAATGGTCATAAATCAGATATCAAACGCTTTTCTTATTCATGGAAACGTGTTTACCTACGAATCCAATCCCGAAAACCTCGCTCACGAAATGTTCAGTTTCCGAAGAAAACTGCTTCTCAACTTGAATTCGATATACTGCAAGCAAATCGGTGACAATGGCAGAACGAATCAGAGGTACGATTAGAAACCATATAAACCCTAAAGTAAATGTTCGATGAATTGTCGCTAACTAGGGTTTTTACATTCGTCTTTCAGTTCGGGAAAAAAAAGCCAAAGAATCATGTTGAAATACTCCTTTTCGAGATTCAAGAACACAGCGCGACCCCAATTCTCATCGATTTGGACACTGATGAGGAAACCAAAAGTCAGGCGGAGAAGAATGACAACACAGAAGAACCATCAAACAACGATTTGGAGCATATGGTTGTTGATGAATCTGAAAACAACAGAGGAGTAAGCGAAAGTGAAGGTAAACATTATCGCCCCAAAATTGTTGAACTTAGATTATAAAATTTTAATTTTTTCACTGCTTTCTTTTCTGATAAAGATTTCAAAAACTCATAAGAAGTTCACCTACACTTAATAGGAAGAAATTTGAAAAAAAAATTATTCTACAAGAAATAGTACGCAGAGAAATGTCATTCATTGAAACAAAATAAAAGAATCCAAACCAGAATTGATAATAGAATTTATAAAAATTAAGACTCATTATATGATGGATCTGTAATCAGATATAAATATGCATGAGGTCTTACATAAACCATAGATACCATACTCTATTATTCATCTTGTGTTCTTGGGATTACTGACAGTCCGAAGGAAATGCAATAGATTGCGGCTTCTACATTCATTTTCGAACTTCAAAAGCACGATGAACCCTATACTTTTGGATTTGGATGAAGGGGATGATTCTGTCTCAAAACAACAGTCCGAAGATTTAACAGAAGAAGATGATGTTGTCAATGACTAGTTTGGCCATTAATTCAAAAGTTGTTGCTGGTTGATGAAGCTCACGTCATTTATATCAACCGTATTCCGGTTGCTTGATGAATCCCCAATCATGACATGGTATATTGTAATGAATTCCAAAATCATCATATGAATCATGATATGTAATGCTTAATGAATCCCCATTCATGATATGTAATCCTTGATGAATCCCCATTCATGATATGTGATACTGTAATGAATCCCCAATCATAACATGGTATATTGTAATGAATCCCCAATCATGATATGTAATCCTGATTCTATTAGGGAAATTTAGATTCACGGTGCTTGATGATATCAACATGGTTTGTACTTCATCTTAACTCGATAATTATGACTCATATGCAGAATTTAGATTCACAATGCTCCATGTATCGATAATTTAAGCACCTCCAACCGTATTCATAAAGATGATACTGCCTTATCTACATATATTCACACAAACAACTAATGACGCTAAAATCAACAACTGAAAACATAGTTGATTGTGTTTTTCTGTCTCGTCAAATTAGTATCCAAGCATGAGTTAATTTGTGATTCATGACACATACAAAATAAGGGTATAACAAAACAAACCCAAGAGTATCATCCCAAAGCGGGGAATATGGTAAGGCATTTACAACCCAAAAAAATGAAGCATAAAACGACAACCTTCTAATCTAAATTTGGTTAACTAGATTATGGTCGGGTGTCGCAATCCTTCCAAAATGTATATCTTCAAAGTCAATGCTTGATACTTCGTCCCACCCCGTGATTCCTCAACGCCGAATCGTTTTTCATCTGCATAAATGAATAACATCACCTTATTTAATAATAATAACAAACCTCAAACTCTAAAGGAGTATCACAAAACCAGAAAAACTCAGAAGTGATCCTTCTTTCATAATAAGAGCAGAACACCAACACAATTTACATAACCAATATCGACGCATACAACAACCCCAACAACAAAACCCACAAACGAAAACACATTGCTACAATATTATTGTGAAGCTTAAAGGATCCATGCAGGGATGACATTAAATAATCATATACATACAAATCCGTTGGAGCAAATTCAGTGATAACAACAACATCATGCAAAAAAAGATACTGCAATTTTATAGGCAGAATAAAAATTTATTACAACATAATTCTTCACCCCTACAACACTTCCGAATACTCTATACAAGATCAAATTAAAAAGAAAAAAAATAACCTTTGTCATTAACTTCAACATCAGGAACGAAACAATCTTCAGCACGGAAACTGTCTTCGGATTGGGTGATTCTGTAACACCCCGATTTTTGAATGGTATCATCTCAAGTTTATGCAGAAACCGATATATTAAGGAAAAATAAGATATTTGATTTTGGACTTGAATCCTATATTTTATAGTCTTGATGGATAAATGATTCAATTACGAGTCCAACGGTTCTTTCCGGAGCGAAAACGGAGCTATAACGAATAAGTTATGACCAAAACATGCACGGGTCGTGCGCATCAGGCAAAGGCCTCAACTCGGGCTTAAAACCTGATTTCCGCCCCATTTCACCCAAAACTTCATTCCTTCATAACTTTTGCTCCACACTCCGATTTTGATGATTCAAGTTGCTACGGTTTCGTTTTTGAGAGCTTTTCAAGGATCTATCAATAGATTGGAAGTCTATTGGAGTATACTAGAGTATTTTGTGGTGGTAAGCTTCTCATCTCTCCCTATTCATCTTATTCCCCAAAGTTTTCTAGGGTTTCATCCACCCTTTGTTCTCCCTTTCATAGATTGGAGGTTTGTAACCATTTTGGTGAACTATAAGTGTTTTGGTTGGTGGATTCAAGCTTGGGTTAAGGTAATCTTCTATTCTCTTCATTTATGGAAGTTAAGGTTTCGGTATCGTTTGAGGTATTCATGTATAAGGTTGGGAAACGTTATTTGTGGTTGTTTATGTATATTTATGGTTGAAACCTTGTGGATCTAGGTTTTTGGAAGATTTGGTTTGAAGAATCAAGTTCTTCAAGGAAAGCTCTAAGTGGGTAAAAATCTAGATTTATCCTAAATCTAGCAAGGTGAGTTCAAGTTGATTTGTGAAAACGGTGTACATGCCAAAATGTTTATTTTAAAGTGTTTTACATGAAATGGTTAACTGCTGATAATTTTTGGGTCTTTCGAAGTAAAATATGTGTTACTTGGTTATTCGTCAAAATGTGAGTATTTGATAAGTTTCACATTTGGTAAACTTGGGTTGTGTTAACCTCTTAAAATGCTTATATTGGGTTTGAACATTTTAGCAACTAAATAGCATGATTTACGTATTCTTAGTGACTTTGTACAAGTAAGATCTATTTCATGATTCATGCATCTTTGAGGATTTTGTACAAATGGATTTTGAGCATTTTAGCTCGGGGTTGGCTTAAAAGAGTCTTATGGACAATTGTCCGGATTTAATAGCTCGATGTAGAGTCCCATTTCATAACTTACATCTAAATGCATTTTTATCGCATATTTATAATTACAGGCTCGAGTGTTGTTGTCATTCAGGTATAGTCGTGTAATCTTAGACTGTGTTGCATTGGATCCATAGGCACATGAGTCAGTCTTATTTGATGGTCATTTGGGTGGTACGGGGTTGGACTCCGGGACACATGTTTTATGACCTTGTCCGTTCAAGGAGTACACTAGGAGGACTGAGTCCGGGTGGTGCTATCATGGGGTGGAGTAGATATGACTTGATTTCAAGATGTTTTGCGAGCGGATACATACCTTTGTCAATTGTTCCTTTGATTTCACGATTTTTCGCGCCACATCATGCGCGGGTATATGCCTAGTGTGTGTGTATATATATATATATATATATATATATATATATATATATATTAAGTTTTCTTTTTAATGTTTTGAATTTTTAACATTTTAGATTTGGTTAAATTTATAAGTTTGAATTATAAAATTTGGATTTTAATGCTTTCATTTGAATTTTGGATTTGTATTTTTTTATGAAATTTCGATTTTAATTTTTAGTTTTATAAATGTTAAACGGGTCATGTCGGGTTAGGTGGGTCGAGTTAGGGTTGAAATTTTCTTGTTTATTTATTTATTATAAATAAATGGGTTCTGTAAGTAGATGAAGGTTCTCATGAAAAAGATGTGTTAGGACACAGTCTCATTGGATTCAAGATCATCCAAAACGAAGATCGCAATCTGAAGTTAAAGCTGACAAGTCACTCTCAACTATAGTCTAGGGTCTATCTTGTAATAATAGTCAAAGTTATGTTTTAGTATTTTAATTAGTTTAATTAGTTTAATTAGTTTATTATTATATTAGTTTTAATATAATATCTAGATATTATTAATATCTAGATATTATGTTTATTTGTTATTATATTAGTTTAAATATAATATCTAGATATTATATATCTAGATATTATGTTAGTTGTTATCTCTCTAATATACACATCAGACAACAATCCACACACAACACACATAGTGAAAGGTGAAAAAGAGAGAAAACAAACACAAAGCTTATATCAAGAAATCAACCGTGTAATCCGCGTTTGTAATCCAAACAGGTTGGTTTATTATCTATTGTTTGTTGTTTTGATTATCTGGTAACGATCACGGACTCACAATTGGTATCAGAGCCTGATCCAGATCAAAATCAAATTTTTAGACTCTGTGTTCTTCATTTTTTGAAGAACACTGTGCAAACATCAAAATCTTGATTTTGCGTTTATTTTCGAAATCAAAAGGTTGTGTGGTGTTGTAATTGGTAAGGAGATCGTTGTGTCAAAATTTGGTGTGGTAAATCGACCTCTAGCTTGGTTAATTTTAGAGTTACAGGTTGTTTTAATCGGAGAAGACGACGTATCGGTCTTAAGCGTATCGGTCGAACCTTAGATTTTACATTCTATCGGTCTTAAGCATTCGACCGGACCCACACTTCCCCGGTCGAATCTCACAAACTTTTGTACCGGTCGAATTTTTTTTATCCGGTCGAATATATTTTTTTTTGTTTGTTATCCGGTCAAAGGAAAACTCACTTCCCCGATCGAATAAAACTTTTCCACAACTCTTCCCCGGTCAAACACTACCATTTCACTTCACTCATCCGGTCGAACTCACATTTTTTTCAAAACCACATCCGGTCTAAATCAACCTCCGGTCAAAGTCATAAAAACCCCCCGGTCAAAACCCAAAATTGAATTCACCTTCGGTCTTCTCTCTCACTAACCTCTCCGATCAAACACACCTTCTCACACTCATCCTATTTGAATTCACATGCAAACCTCACGTGACCTTCTCACGTGACCACTCACTCAATATCTCACACAATTCACTCAAACTCAATATCTCACGTGGCAAACTCTCATGCAAACAATCAAGTGTCCACAAAACTTTCACAATTTAATAAATCACGTGGCATTTTTTTCTTTTTCTCAACAATTGTCAACTGGTGTGGTTGTTTAAGATCCTATACGTGGCAATACCCTTTTAAATTTGTTTGTTTTTCGGTCGAAAGAAAATATATTCGGTCAAGCATAAATCCAATTTTTTTTTCGATCAATCAGTTTTACTGGTTGAAAATCATACCGGTTCTAAATTGAAAAATCTTTTATCGAAACAGAAAAAGAATTCCAATCTTTTTATCGGTCAAAGAATTATACCGGTCGAGCATCATTTTTACATCTTACCGGTCGATCCTCACTTTGCGCAATCTACATCTCGCGAAACTTTTGAATTTTAAAATTCTCTCATATCTCAAAGCCTCTCGCATCTTAAGCCTCGCGCATCTCAAAGCCTCTCGCATCTTAAATCTTGTTCAATTATGACTTCCAGAGAAGCTCTTGCCATTGGAACTGATTCCAAACCACCAGTTCTATTTAAAGGTGAATACGAACAGTGGAAGAATCGGTTTCTAAACTTCATAGACAGACATGAGCTTTGTGAGTTCATCAGACAGTCATTTGCAGAAGGAAATATGCAACCAATAAAGACAACTCGTCTGGTTGGAACATTGCCAACACAAGTTGAACTGAAGTACCATGAGCTTGACGGTGACAACCTAAACAGAGCTAAAGGTGATAAGCTAGCTATGTCATACATTCTTCAAGGGATCCCCAATGAAATCTACATAAAGATTGACAGCTACAAGGCCTCAGCTAAGGAAATGTGGGATCAGCTGGAGAAGATGATGCTGGGTTCTAAGGTGGGAAATCAACTGAAGATCTCCAACTGCCTAAATAACTATGAAGAATTTAGAGGCAGAGCCGGAGAAACCTTAGAAGAAGTACATGACAGATTTGTGACCTTGCTGAATGAGCTAAGCAAGAACAAGGTCCACAAATCTCAAATTGAGCTAAACGTCAAATTTCTAAGCGTTCTACAGCCAGAATGGAAGAGATTTGCGAGGCAGATGAAGCAGATTAAAGATCTGAATGAGATTCCACTTCATGAGGTGTATGAGACCCTCAAACAAAATGAAGAAGAAGTGGATGAAATTCTAGAAGAGAAAAGGCAGAGAGGAAAGAAGGTTGAAGAGACAGTTGCTCTTGTTGTCAAGAAGAAGAAGAACAAAGCGACTGTGTATGAATCAGATGAAGATAAAGCTGAAGCAAACTCTGACGAAGATGAATGTGAACAACTAAAGCAAGCATTGCTTTTGTTGACTAAGGCTTTCCAGAAGAAATTCTACACAAAGCCAAGCTCAAACAGTCAGAGGTATTCGTCTGGTCCAAACAACTACGCTCATAGAGAAAGGGTCGAAGGAAGTAGATTTGAAGGAAGAAGGTTTGAAGGAAGGAGAATGGAGGAGAGGAAACCAGAAGATAGAAGAGATCTTGCTGAAGGAAAGAGATCAGAGGAAAGGAAACCTGAAGAGAGAAGGTTTCAAGCAGAAGGATCAGGTCAGACAGAACCTATAACGTGCTACAACTGTGGCAAAACCGATCATTATGCCAGAGATTGCCGAAAGCCAAAAGTCAAGAACTCGGACTACTACAAGAACAAGATGTTGCTTGCAAAGCAACAAGAGGCTGGGAAGGCATTGATGGCTGAAGACGTTTTCTGGCTCGATCATTCTGATGATGATGAAGAAGATGAAGAGAAAGATGAAGTTGTCAACCTGTGCTTGATGGGAAAGCATGAATCAGATGATGAAGCTGATTCAGAGAATGAAGAAGAGGTATGTAACTTATCGTATTCTGAATTCATAAATCAATTGCATGCCATGAATGATAAACTCAAAGAGTTAGAGTCGAACCTAAAGCGTGAAAAATGTGTCATTACTGACAAAAACCAATCAATACAGAAACTTAGCAATGAAATTGCTGAGAAGAAAGTATTGGTTGAGGTTTTACATAAAAACAATGACACCAACGCAACGGAGAAGACAATAATTCTTAGTGAGAATTCTGAACTCAAGTCTAAACTGCTAAAACGTGAGATTGACTTATACGAGGTTACACAAATGCATTCTTCGTCTATCGAAGAAAACAAATCTTTAATTGCAAAAATGGATGCTTTGGAAAAGAAGTTGTACTCATTAGGTCAAACTGAGCAAACCATTCATCTTAACAAACCAATAGAGAACAAAGAAAGATGGGGAATCGGTTATAAGAATCCTCACTATCTTCAAAAGGGAATGTCTGAAGTGCCTGCACTTTATGATATTCTTTCTATGAAGTTAGCTAGAAGAATCCCTGAACTTAAAGTTTATTGGACTAAACTATCTGAAGAGGATGAAGCCAAAGAAACAGAAAAACATTTAATATCATCTAAAGTTCATCTTCCATTTTATTATGCGAAGCTGAATAATAGCTATGATAAGAAACCTGAAAAGAAGAAAACTCTTTCAGATGACTTCTTTCTAAGTTATTCTGAAAAGGAAATGGAGGCGAAACCTACTCAAGGTAAACTATATGTCCCTCCTCTCGTTTTAGAAAGTAAAATTTCTGAACTCAAGAATTCTTTGTCAGATGAAAGACTTTTGATAAACATTGAACAGAATGTTTTTACAACTGTGTTTACAAATTCTGTTCTTTCTAAGGCTTCAAACTCTGAGAATATGGTTAGTTCATCAAATCAAGGGTTTGATTTTCTGAATTCTAACGGTGGTTTAGATGATTGTCTTGAACAATTTGACTTTAATGCAAAACTTCCAAACCATTCATCCTTTCTTAAGAAATCTGTTGGATCAACCAGTAAGCTTGTTAACAGTGCAAAATCAACGCGAGTTGATAACTCAGTCTCTGTGAAAGCTAAAAATGCTAAAGGCAAGAAGCATTCACAGAAGCCGATCAAAACTGGTAACCCAAAGAAAATGCATTCAGTTGTTTCTCTAATGTCTAACTCAAAGGTTTCAACTGTTTCAGATATGACCAAGAAATGGCAACCCAAACGGAAGCTTGACAAGACTTTTAAATCTTTTGATTCTGTTTATTGTAATAAGAATATGTCTAGTTCAGATACTTTGAATATGAATGTTGCTCCTAAACTGAAATACTCTTTTAAGCAACTATTCCTGTTATCTAAAACTGCTAGACAGACTTCCTTTTATGATAAACATGCTTCTAATTTCTGTCAAGATTCTGCTATGCGGTTTGAATCATCTCATGTGCATTCTTATCATTATCCTACTTCATATCTATTTCAAAAGAAAAGAGGACCCAATTTGCAATGGGTACCAAAATCAAAACCTTGTGCTAACACAGCAGGACCCAAATTCAAGTGGGTACCAAAATCTAAATCTGTGTTGCAGGCACTCAATGTTTAGCAAAACATGTGGCTTCTGATTACAACAGATCAGAACCCGTACCTCAATAGAGAAAATGGTTCTTGAGTAAGACAGCTCAAGACTCGAACTTCAAAGACAAGACGATGGTTTCTGAACACGTCTGTTCAGAACCCGTGCTTAAGAAAAATAGGCTTTTGAATTCATCAGTTCAAAACCCGCACTTTAATATTAACGCTCCAACGTCTTACTCATTTATAATGCTTAAAATCTAAATCTGTGTTTCGTTATTTCTCCTATGCAGATCCGTCATATGTCAGCGGTTGCTCCAAACACATGACAGGACAGAAAGATATGCTGACAAACTTTACAGAGAAATACTGCGGAACAGTCAGATACGGAAATGATCAGTTTTCACCAATATTAGGCTACGGTGATATACAACGGGAAAATATAACGATCAAGAAGGTGAGCTACGTAGAAGGATTAGGACACAACCTGTTCAGCATAGGTCAGTTCTGTGACAAAGACCTAGAGGTCAACTTCAAAGCCAAGAGGTGTTCTGTTCGCACAGAAGAAGGCGAAGAACTCTTGGTCGGCACTCGAAAGTCAGACCTCTACACGATCAATTTATCAGACGTCCAGACTGACAAGCAGATTTGTCTACTATCTAAAGCATCGATGCAGCAAAGCTGGCTATGGCATCGACGGCTCTCTCATCTCAACTTTCGATACATCAACAAACTGGTCAGTGGCAACTTAGTCAAAGGACTTCCAGAGCTCAAATATGACAAAGATCATCTGTGTGCAGCCTGTGAGAAGGGCAAGATGAAGAGGGCTCCGCATAAACCGAAGCCTGAACCAAGTACAAGCGCTCCGCTAGAGCTATTGCATATGGATCTCTGTGGTCCAATGCGAACTCAGAGTCTAGGAGGCAAGAAGTACATTCTAGTGATCGTGGACGACTACTCACGATACACTTGGGTCAAGTTCCTACGATCAAAGGATGAGACACCTGATGTGCTCATCACTTTCCTGAAGACGACCCAGGTGAATCTGCAGAAACCGATAAAGCTTCTAAGAACAGACAACGGCACAGAGTTCAAGAACAAAACTGTTCAAGAATATCTCGAATCTAAAGGGATAACTCATCAGTACTCTGCTGCACGTACGCCTCAACAAAATGGAGTGGTGGAAAGAAGGAATCGGACGCTAGTCGAGGCAGCTCGCACTATGCTAAGTCATTCCGACCTACCTCTATTCTTATGGGCAGAAGCTATATCTACCGCATGCTATACGCAGAACCGGTCCATGATTCACAGACGATTCAAGAAGACTCCTTATGCGTTGATCAACAACCGAACACCTACAATCAAATACTTCCATATCTTTGGATGTAAGTGTTTCGTTCTAAACGATAGGGAGAATCTCAACAAGTTCAGCGCCAAGGCAGATGAAGGAATCTTCATTGGATACTCCTCATCATCAACTGCATTCAGAATCTACTTCAAGAAGTCAAAGACGGTGATTGAAAGCGTCAACGTCACCTTTGATGAAGAGATGGCTTCCGAACAATACTGTTCAGAACCCGTTTTAACCGGAGTACTAGCTTCTGGGCAACTCAGTCTAGAACCTGCGTCTCAACAGAACAAATCAGATGAAGCTTCAACATCAACTAACCATTTATCTGATTTAGATTTATTATTTGAATTGTTTTATGACGAATTTCTTGGAACTAACATAAAGAAATCTGTTTTGGTTGACAGGATAGAAGAGCCAACGCCTACTCATCCAACCAGTTCAGACATTCCAAATGAATCAAGTACCCCGATTCATCAAGACGTCACAATTCAAATACCAACTCCTACAGTTCAAGAAGTGCCAAGTCATGCAGAGTCAGAAGTAGCTGAACCAGTAGGATGTTCAATTCAGATCAATCTACAGCCAGAACAAGCTGTACCTACTGAGACTTCTGTACCAACTACTTCAACTGAACCCCCCATTCCTTTTTATATTGATCTATCATCATATAATACACTCCCACCAATTACTTCAACTGAAATCATCATTCCTCCAGAACAAACTGAAGAAGGTGCAAGTGGATTTATAGATGACACAACTGACATTCATTCCTATAATCCACTGCCTCATGAACGTAAATGGACCAAAGCGCACCCTGCAAGTCAGATCATAGGTGATCCATCCAAGTCGGTGCAAACTAGGTCAGCGTCAATCAACTGGTGCATGCACGACTCCTTTCTAAGCAAGATTGAGCCAACTCGAGTATCAGAGGCTCTTGCGGATCCAGATTGGGTAGTCTCTATGCAAGAAGAACTGAACCAGTTCGACGCACTGCAAGTCTGGAGACTCGTACCAAAGCCTAAAGGTAAAACAATCATCGGTACGAAGTGGATCTTCAAGATTAAAAAGGACGAAGCTGGTACCGTCATCAGAAACAAGGCGAGACTAGTAGCCAAAGGATACAGACAAGAGGAAGGATTAGACTATGACGAGACATACGCTCCTGTGGCGCGTTTAGAGGCAATCAGAATGTTCTTAGCCTACGCTGCCCACAAGAACTTCACGGTCTTTCAAATGGACGTGAAGACAGCATTCCTGAACGGAATTCTGAAGGAGGAAGTATACGTCTCTCAGCCAGAGGGATTTGTCAATCAAGAGAAGTCGGACCACGTCTACATTCTCGACAAAGCTCTCTACGGTCTGAAACAAGCCCCTCGAGCCTGGTATGATGTCCTTTCCACTTTTCTAGTCAAGTCTGGGTTTTCAAAAGGTACGGTGGATACCACCTTGTTCATAAAGAAAGAAAAAGCCGATATCGTTTTAATACAAATCTATGTCGACGATATTATTTTTGGTTCAACTAATACTAAGTACTGTAAGAATTTTGCAAACCTTATGGTGTCTAGATTTCAAATGAACTTGATGGGAGAGATGAACTTCTTTCTCGGGCTTCAAGTAAAACAATTTTCTACGGGTATCTTTATCAATCAATCTAAGTACATTAGGGAAATTCTCCGGAAATTCCAAATGGAAAATACAAAACCGATTGGTACCCCAATGGCACCAGGAACTAAGATTGGCACCGATCCTTCGGGAAAGGCTGTTGATATTAGGACCTACAGAGGAATGATAGGTTCTTTAATGTATCTTACTAGTAGTAGACCAGACATAATGTTTTCAACATGTCTTTGTGCCCGATATCAGGCTAATCCAAAAGAAATCCATTTGACTGCTGTCAAGCGTATATTCAGGTATCTGAAGGGCACCGCAGATCTCGGTCTGTGGTATCCCAAAGATACTACTTTTGAACTAACAGCGTACACAGATGCAGATCATGCAGGTTGTATGTTAGACAGGAAGAGCACGTCAGGACACGTACAGTTCCTCGGTGACAAACTAGTAAGTTGGGGATCGAAGAAGCAACTTTGCGTTTCAACTTCCACGGCCGAAGCAGAATATGTAGCTGCTGCTAGCTGCTGTTCTCAGGTTTTGTGGATGCAAACACAACTTCGCGACTACGGTTTCCACTTCAACAAAATCCCGATCTACTGCGACTCCAAGAGCGCCATCGCAATAACAGCGAATCCTGTTCAACACACAAAAACCAAACATATCGACGTCAGGTATCACTTTATCAAAGATCATGTAGAAAAAGGAAACATAGAACTTTTCTTTGTAAAAACAGATTATCAACTTGCAGATTTGTTTACCAAGGCGTTAGATGAAAAGAGATTCAACTTTCTTATCTCTAAGCTTGGTATGCTAAATCTTAAGACATAATCAGTAGTTACCTATAAAAGTTCACTATTGTTTACTTTTTCCTCATATCTTTATGCTTAATTGTGAATGATATCTGTATTTCATATGTTAATGTTCATGATTCTAGGGGGAGTATGAGAAGAAACTCATACTTGGTCAATATTAATTTGAGGGGGAGCTCATAAGATTTCTGCACTTACGTTTTATGACAAATTTTTGTAATGCAAGATTTTAGGGGGAGCTCTTCACGTCAAAGGAGTTCGGATATGACTTCTGATCAATTCAGATCAGAACTCGTACTTTAAAAAGTTTTACTGCTTTTTGTCTTTTCAATTTAAGTGAATAAATTTGCTTTGAACTTGACCTAAGACTTTTGCAGAAGTTTGAGAGAAGCTTAGAAGTTCATATCTTTATGACTTACAGCAAAGCTTCATGAGATATAAGATCAAACTTTAAGGTATTACCTTTCATCTTAATCTCCAATATGGTTGAAAGAAGGACAACTTTCAATCATTGAAAACATCGTTCTTAAACGTTCAAACCACTTCCCGATTTTTCATTCGATTTTATATTTTGGGAGTGTACTTTAAATGTTTTACATAAGCTTAATCGACAAGCTAACCCTTTTTGAGCAACTTATTCTTTAAAAGTTATACGGAATCAGTGTGCAAGAACTAAAACGCCTCGTTTGATATTTGCATAAGTTCCTTTTGCTTCTGATCAAATGAAGGAAATTCTTTGAAATCACTTCAACTTCTATGGAATCATGTTAACCTATGATTTCTACCCATGAAGTTCATCCTTAGTGATTGAGTGAGTGTGTCAAAAGAAATGAGTGTAGATTGGATAATGAGTTTCAATGCCAAAAGAGTGAGCTTAATCTTTAAAAGAAAGAGCGTGTGAGATCAGAGTTAAAAGAATATCAGAACTCTGCACCAACTACTTTCTAGACGGGCAGCCACATTTCTAGTGTTTCACAAATCTTTGGTGAACATTATTGAAACAGGCAACTAGCCCATGCCAACTCTTGAATTACCCCACCAACTACTCATTTTCTACTCAATTAGAAAGTGTTTCACTTTCTAAGGGGACGCAGCACATATGCTATCTGATTTTCACTTGGAAAATCTGGATATAGAAAAGAAGGAAGTCTGCCCCACCTTCGCACTTCACTCATGCACATTGAGTCTGTGTTTAACTTACTGTTGTCTCAGTGGTTTACACATTTCGAGCCTTAAAAGCAATCATTAGTGCTTAATTCTTTCTATCACAAGCACGAACACACAAGGAATTAGTTTCTTTGTCATAACGTTTATAGAAATTACCTTTGTGGTGTTTCGATGATTAAATGGAAGCCCTGGGGGAGTCAACATCAAACAGCTCCTTTCCATTGTGTATTCGTTACACACAGTGACTTAGTGTTACTGACAGGCAGTCTAACTGATTCATTAGTTGATTCAGGTGTTACACAACTAATTTGTCTGGATTTGTAAAGATCTAGATGAATATCTTATGAATTGACGGATCAGAGGCTACGAATCAAAGACATTTCTTGTCAACAAAGTTTTGAAGATATCGATGCTCAATCCATCAAAAAGGGGGAGAGCAGAGCAAACAAAGTACAAGAAATGATCAAGAAACAAATGTCCAAGCTAACACTGAAGAAAATTTCTTCCCAACAACCGAAAGAGAGTTTCTCTACATCAAAAGGGGAAGATTATTACAATTTGAAGACAAAGATGGAGATTGCATCTTCCAAGCTGAAAGAGAAGATCGAATTAGATAAATCTTTTTATTTAAATGATCTTGTTCCAAAGGGGGAGATTGTTAGGACACAGTCTCATTGGATTCAAGATCATCCAAAACGAAGATCGCAATCTGAAGTTAAAGCTGACAAGTCACTCTCAACTATAGTCTAGGGTCTATCTTGTAATAATAGTCAAAGTTATGTTTTAGTATTTTAATTAGTTTAATTAGTTTAATTAGTTTATTATTATATTAGTTTTAATATAATATCTAGATATTATTAATATCTAGATATTATGTTTATTTGTTATTATATTAGTTTAAATATAATATCTAGATATTATATATCTAGATATTATGTTAGTTGTTATCTCTCTAATATACACATCAGACAACAATCCACACACAACACACATAGTGAAAGGTGAAAAAGAGAGAAAACAAACACAAAGCTTATATCAAGAAATCAACCGTGTAATCCGCGTTTGTAATCCAAACAGGTTGGTTTATTATCTATTGTTTGTTGTTTTGATTATCTGGTAACGATCACGGACTCACAAGATGGTTTAGGGGGAGGATGGTGTTTGCCTATGAGAAGTGCCAACACATCTGGAGAAGATGGTGTGAAGGGAGAGGGCTTTATTTAAGTTTTTGTTTAATTTTTTTTAAGAAATGCTCCTCATGCCTTATAAAAATTTTAAAATGACAGAAATGCCCATAATGTGAAAAGCATGTAAGAAAAGTTAACTGCTTAAAATTAAACAAAGTTAGACAAGGGACCTAATCCATAACAAAATTAAAAGTATGGTGACCATATTTGTACTTATTTCGTTTGAGGGACCTAATCCAAAATTTCATGAAACCACAGGGACGAAATTCGTAATTTACTCTATTTTATTTTTAATTCATAGTTATAGTTTTTGTCCCTGAACTTTTTTTTGATAGATTTACTTTATACCTTTTAGTTTTACATTTTACATTTTCATTATATTAACACATATAAACATATATTAACTAAAATACATTAAAAAAATAATTTTTAATTTTAACAAGTTACACCGTTATAATCATCTCGTCGATACCTTCAAAATGAGCCAAATATTGAATATTTTTTGATTTAATTATATTATTATATGTCATATATTATACATTGGTTAATCGATTTAAAAAAAAAGAAAATGCATTACATCGAACGTAAGTTTTAACATCAAGATAATAAACATAATAAATATATTGCGTATTTTTTTATTCCAACAGATTCCAACTTTGATAATTCATTTAAATCAATATATTCACGAGTACGAGTACGAGTACGCTCTATATATTCTTCATTCACATCTAATCTACGTTTGTATGGGATAATCCACGACATTGCATCTGGAAATGCATGACATGTCCAATGGTGTATGAGTGTGGGCATTGTGTAATCTTCTTTTAATACTCAGTTAGTTCACCCATTAACTCTGTACGGATAGTGTCCCATGCATCTTCATGACCACCAAAACAAGTAGATATGACTTGAAATTCACAATTTCCATCGCCTAATACATTTTGTACTTGTGCGATGTATGGATGACTTGATTTCAAGATGTTTTGCGAGCGGATACATACCTTTGTCAATTGTTCATTTGATTTCACGATTTTTCGCGCCACATCATGCGCGGGTATATGCCTAGTGTGTGTGTGTGTATATATATATATGTATATATATATATATTAAGTTTTCTTTTAAATGTTTTGAATTTTTAACATTTTAGATTTGGTTAAATTTATAAGTTTGAATTATAAAATTTGGATTTTAATGCTTTCATTTGAATTTTGGATTTGTATTTTTTTATGAAATTTCGATTTTAATTTTTAGTTTTATAAATGTTAAACGGGTCATGTCGGGTTAGGTGGGTCGGGTTAGGGTTGAAATTTTCTTACCCGTTTATTAAACGGGTCGGGTTAGGGTTAGACACACTCAGTTTTTTAACTTTGAACCCGACCCGACACATTTGTCAGGCCTAGTTTTAATGGTCCTTTTTTTTTGGAAAAAAGTGTCCTATAAAATATGGGTTTATAAGCACTTTCTCAAAAGCATCCTATAAAAAAAACTAACACGACACTTTAATTTAAAAACGTAATATAAAACTTGTTAAAACGTCTAAGAGCGTTATATAAACCTATTATTACACTTTTAGATATGACGATTTATATAGTTTGGTTCTATAAATGTAGGTCTTAAAAAATATTTTTCTAGGATGATTAAATATTTTAGTTTATTCCAAAATAAGTATTCACTTCAAAAGTTAAATCTCTAATTTTTCATTTTACCCTTAATTATTTAGTAAAAAAATTCTCTCTTTATATTTAAGGGTAAAATTATTATTTTGCCATTTAAAAAATGTAAAAGTTACATATTTTTAACACTGTATGTCTTTTTTTTGAGATGGACATTTATTTTTGAGACAGATAAAACTATTTATAAAAACACAAGAAATTGACATAGATAGCTAATTTGGACGAATGAATTCATCTCTTAGGTGTCGTTTGTTTTTTAAGAGGTCTAAAGTTTAAAGTCTTATTTTAGTTATGATTAATAAGAGGTGGTGTGTAAAAATGTCTGAATGATTCAGACTTAAGAGCCATTAAGAGGTTTTTAGAAAAAAACAAACAACCCCTTAATCATTCATCTCCACATTATATATAAAATCACTACCTCCACCTTAGCAACTTATAGAGGGGACAAAAAATAGGAATTTGGAGACGTTTTGCAAGTGCCACTTCAGCAACTTGAGAAATTATTTAGAGTAAGGGGTTGTTTGGGATAGTTTATTTGAAGTGTTTTTTAGCTTATTGCGGTATGACACTGGAGATAAGTAATTTCTAGTGTTTGGGTAGAGAAAAAATAAAAGAGCTTATAGCGGTGTCAAACCATTGAAAATGGGTTTTTGATAAGTCTTTTAGTTCTAACTTATCAACTTATTTGAAAAATGCTTATGACTTTTTTGGTTATTTTATATGTATAACAATTCCAAACATCTTTAAATAACAACTTATTAGCTTATTACGTTTTGGTACCACAATAAGATAATCCAAACACTTTTTAAAAAACTCTTGTTTGACACCGCATAAGTTGATAAACACTTTTCAAAATAAGCATAAGTTGTTCTAAATAAGCAATCTCTAACACCCCTAAAATTATAGATTTGGTCCATGTGGTTAGCAAGTTATTGAAGTGCCACTTACGAAACCCCTTAGAGTTTTTTTTTTTCCTTTTTGCCCTACCACAAATTACTTGCAAATGTAATGATTTTCTAGAAAATGTAGGAGAAAAATAACTAAGGCATTGTTTGACAAACCAACTTATAAGCTAGCTTATGGTCATCCAAACATGTACCAGGAAAAAAAGCTAGCTTATAAGCTAACTTTTTTTTTTTTTTTTGCCAAACATAGCCTAAGAGAAAAAAATTACTAATTTTCCCTAAAAACATCATTTAAATTTGAGAGAAAAAAATTACATCAAACCAATAACACAAAATTCAACATAAACAAAACAAAAGGTCAAATTATACATGACATCATCTACAAATGCAAGTTCCAACTTTAAATAATTCTTTGATGTTTGACATAAAAAAATAAATGAATTATTTAAAATAATAATATAAGTATTTAAAAAATTCATAAGATATACAAAATGGGACTACTCTCCTTCTTGAATCTTTACATTTGATTCCCTTCTAATTAACAAATAGAAACTTTTGGGATATTGAAATTTTCCCATCAAGAAACAAACACATAATTAACCACAAGAATCTATTTAATCATATAGATCCCCATAAAAAATAATAAAGAAAATGAATACATACATACATACATCATACATATACATATACATAACATATATATATATATGATCATCAAGAAGCTAAGCAAGTTTCCCAGAATTTTCTATCAGTCTCTCTTTCATGTGAACAAGAATCACCACATAATTGATGACAAAATTGATGTGACATCTTCATCTTCCCATCATCGACTTTACCATCATCATCATCATCACCATCACCATCATCATCATGACCATCATCATCATCATAGGTGATGAACCCAGATAGAGTTTGATCTTGATTGCTAATACCACAATATCTGTTGTTAACATATGATGTATGATCATAACTGCAAGATTCAGCATCATCATCATCATCAACATCAACATCATCATCATCATCATCATCATCATCATCATCATCATCATCATCATCATGACCTTGATGGGATTCATCCATATCTGCTTCTTGCTGTTCTTCTTGATGATTATGAAGACCACCACTTGTAGGTTTGAGTAATTCTTCTGAATCACCACTTGATTCAAACAGCAAAGATGGAGTCACATTCCAATTCCATTCCATCTCTTTCTCTCTCTAAATAAATCTTCTCTCTCTAAATAAATCTTGATATATATGTTGCTAGATTATATATCTTGAGTGGGGTTTCTGAACTTTATGAACAGCTAACACCTTTAATATCTATACATATATATAAGATATATCTCTCTCTATATATATATTATGACTAAATTACGTTTTTAGTCCCTGTGATTTATTAAAAATTGCAGATTTCGTCTATGTGGTTATGAAATTTCGTTTTTAGTCCCTATGGTTTGGAATTCATTTCTATTTTTCATTCACGATGTCAAAACACTACTTTTAAGTATGATAAACTAAAATAGAAAGTAAATTATAAATCATAGAAATGTAAAAAAAGCAATAAATATTAAACCATACAGATGAAAAAGATAATCAACTATATACTATAGAGATAAAATTTATAATTTCAAAACCATAAGGATGAAAATAGAATTTTAACAAACCACAGGGATTAAAAACGTAATTTACGCATATATATAAGATATATATATGATTTATATATAAAGACGTGTGGTAGGGGGGGTAGGGATGGTGTTGTTTGACACATATAGTAAAAGGGGTGGAGCAAAAGTGAGGCGTTTTTTGTCTTTTTTCCAGACTTCTTCTAGAAGTAGGGAACAAATTTGACTGACACGTGTCAACCATGCATAATTTTTAGGTACAGTATAGGAGCATCTCCGATGCAAGTTCTTATAAAAACCTGATTTTTATACTTTTTGGTGTCATCTTATCAAATTAAAAATTCACATAAAAATTCATAATAATAGTTCTTATAAGAACCTATTTTTGTAGGTCCCATATATATACATATATATAAAAGTTAAATATATGTAATATTAATAATTGTTAGAGTAAACTACAATTTTGGTCCCTGAGGTTTACCAAAAAATACGAAAGTGGTCCCTGAACTTCAATAAGTGCATATTTCATCCCTGAGGTTTCGATTTTGCTATGAAAATGGTCCCTCTGGCGTTAGCTCCGTTAGATTTCTCGGTTAAGTCAAAGGTATTTTCGTCTTTTTATTACACAAGGATAAGTTTTATAATTTTGCTTGAACTTGAGGGATCAATTTGTAATTTAGTCTAATTATATTAATATTATATTTATATATATATATATATATTATATATATATGTTATATATATATATACACACACACATACATGGACCGCTCCGACCAACTCCTCCGGCGACCACTCCGACCAACTCCAATCGACGACCCCTAACCTCTCCCCTTTGTGTGTGTGTGTTAATTATATAGGTGTCTATATATATATATATATAGAGAGAGAGAGAGAGAGATAGACCCATTCATTTGCTAACCACCGCATTGGTGCTAACCGTGCTAACCAATCTCAACCGTAGATTGATGAGATCAATGGTCCATAATTAATTGATTTTTTATTAGATTAAAATATTAAAAACGGTTATAAAAATTACAATGCATGTATGCACAGGGGTATTTTGGTCAAAATACAACTCCTTTTAATTTGAGGAATATACACCTACCAAATTTAAATCCCAAACAATTAGGGATTTGATCCCAAAAATCGTGGGCTGGGCATTGCTTTTTGATGAGATGAGATGCAGAGAAAAAATGTCCGAGCTACAACCACCGGTGGAAGGTCAAATGAAGGGAGGTGGAAGCGGAGCTCCAGTCAGTATTCCGGCAGACATCGTCGTAATAGCTCCACCAAAACGACGACGTAGACCAAGCGTTCGATTAGGTGATATCGGAGATCAACAAACTTTCGATAATCCTCAACGAATAACCAAACAACATCAACAATGGAAGTTTAACTCCAAAGATCCCAAATCCTCCAAAACTCGTCCCCTCGTTAACCTCACAACAACCGCCGCCGCTGCCGTCGGCGGCGGCGTCCCAATCACCGGCGAATATCAAGGAACCATAGATGTTGGCGAAGATCGCAACGTTCACCTTTGTTTCTCACTGTTTCATCTACCAAAATTCCTCAATTATGATCGGCAATGGCGTCGTCTGCTGCTGCTCGAAGCTTTATTTTGAGGCTACAGGGGCTTGGTGACTCGGGCCCTGCTAATGTACCCATCAAGACCTTTATCACTTCACAAACTCGTTGGATGCTTTTTCTTTCTGCTTTTTTCCTACCTGTCACTTGAAATTGTAAGTTCCAATCATAAATCAACAAAAACACATTGAATATTAACGTGTGATTTGTGGGTTTATTAATATCATTATGGATTTTATGTGGGAGTAATTTAGCCTTTTATATGTTGCTTATTTAACATTTTTCCAATTAAGTTGCGTTGGGTTTTGCTTATTATATTCCGGTAATTATACCAGCTCAAAACCACAAGGGCTGTGGCGTGGTGGTAAAAGGCTTGGGGAGTTCATAGCGCTCAACCCGGGTTTGAGCCCCACTAGCAGCACTTGTGACCACTGAGGATAATCTCAGGGCTGCACGCTTTAGCAGTTGGGCAAAAGTCTCTAATTGCCAGGGATTAGTCTGGGCCATAGGCCCAGGATACCCTTTCGAAAAAAAATTATACCAGCTCAAAGTTTTACTCAGTTTTTACTTTCAATTTTGTGGATTTCAAGTGGACATTGGTGGTTTTCCATTTGCTTCTCTTTGTTGTCATTGTAGATTATGTAGGCTTGTTGGGCTAAATATGATGGTGTAAATGGTGTAACCTCTTCGGATTTTGTTTACCTTGTTGGTAAATTTAACTGTTTGATATGTTATAAATGGAAGTTGCAGTTAACAATGGCTAGAATACTCTAAATGCATATATATATGCACAAATGCATATATGTACAAATGCATATATGCATATGTGCATGTGGGTTGTAGAAAAATATTATATGCATATATGTGCATACTTGCACATAGGATTTATGTATATTGGTTATGGATGTGCATCTCGAATTTTTGGGATGTGCATAATGCATGTATACACTTTTTATTGGCATATGTGCACATTTGAATTGTGAGTATGTACATGTCTTATGTGTGCACATGTGCGCTGATAATTTGCTAATTTTAAAGTAACTTCTGGTCAACTTGGATAGTGCACATATGCATATGTGCATACATGTACACAGTGTTTCTGTATATTGTCTACAGTTGTTCATTTTGAATCTTAGTAAAACAAAAAGAAAAACCAAATTGGTGAAATTGGCTATGGCGTGAGAAATATATAAAATGCTAAAAATAAAGAAAAAGATAACTTCCATTTATAAACATATGTAAATCCAACTTTAATTTTGAATTAATACATTTATTGTTTAGATAAATACCAAATTTAAAACCTCCTTAAAATATGGTATGCATTAAATTGGACGATTATATAGAATCCCAATTATGCCCTTCGACATTTAATAGCCTTGATCGATTAACATAAACAAATGAAAGCTTCTGATTGGTCGAAATTTGGTTAGCACGGTTAACACCAATGTGTTGGTTAGCAAATGAAGGGGACCCTATATATATGTGTGTGTGTGTGTGTGTGTATATATATGTGTGTGTGTGTGTAATATATATATATATATATATATATATATATGATTATATGTGTGATATATATATATATATATGTATATATATATGTGTGTGTGTGTGTGATTATGTACAAGAAAGAGAGAGAGATAAGAATAGAACAAAAGCAAGTAAGGACAAAAAAATTGTGTACAAAGACGTAATTACCCCTGACTTAACAGACAATTTAACGAAGCTAACGCCAGAGAGATCATTTTCATAGCAAAATCGAAACCTCAGGTATGAAATCTGCACTTATTGAAGTTCAGGGACCACTTTCATATTTTTTGGTAAACCTCAGGGACCAAAATTATAGTTTACTCTAATTAAGTAATTATTATAAATAAAAAAAAATAAAAAAAATAAAGATAATGTCACATCTCACACATTTCATGATATGAATCAAGGTTTTTATGGTAATTCTTACTAGCCACTACACTTTTTGCTTATAAAAACTTTGCATTGGAAATGCTCTAAAGGAATGGGTTAGTATTTATTTAAAAATAGGATGGTTTAATTATTTAAAATTAAGAGAATTACACTTTTGGTCCCTGATATTTGTTGATTTATTTGAAATTGGGATTTATACTTCAATAAGTCAAGTAATAGTCCATGAGATTTGGATTTTGCTTTGAAAGAAGAATATGGTCCCTCTCTGTTTGAATTTTATTTTTGTTTTTTCTTGTATTTGTGAAATCCATCAAAGTTACGGGACCAAATATGTGAATAACTATAATTATATATATGGTTTTTTTTTATCATAGGGAAGAAATATGGTTAATTTTATCACAAGACCAAACACGACCACATCTTTGTCGGCCAAAACTTTTTATCCGGTCACATACTTGTCGTTGATCTCCACCTCCATCATCTCAACCATCATAACCCACCATACACACAAGGACAACCGTGACCCATCACCAACGACACCCTTTTAACCCATCACCACCGACACCCACCGTCTTCATCGTGAAACTCAACCAATTCGTTCCTGTTATTTGGTGATTTGCACCTCCAACAGACAAAGTTTTATTCATCTTATTTGGTCTATGTGTGTTTGTTTGAAAATCACAGTAAATCTGTTTGTACCACAATTTGACCACAGGCAAGGATGGACCTATAGTAGTGTCGATGGTGGCACGTGTCACCGTATTGTTTCTCGGTAAAAACATTTAGGTTTGTGAAATATGCAACCGTATCGTTTTAGAAAGTGCAACCGTATTATTTTAGAAGTGTAACTATACCTCGTAATCAACCAAAAAAACTGAAAAAAAACTCTTGAAATAAACAAAAAATACCGAAAAAGTCTCTCGAAATAAAAAAAAAACAAACTTGAAATTCTTTCAAAATCAAGCAAAAAACTTTAAAAATCTCTTGAAAGTTGAAACGACGAAATTGAGTTAAAAACACATCGAGCGATATTGAACGTCGATAAAAAAAATGAAGACACATTGATAAAACCGTATGAAAAAATAAGGTACCACCATATGAAAAAGTTTATGAAATCGTCCCTAACCATAGGGAAGATGTGTTTGATTGAAAATCACATCGTTTTGGTACATGTCCCACTTTTAAACAAATCGACAAATATCATGGATCAAAAGTGTAATTCTGTCTAAAATAAATTAAGTTTAGAGTAAATTACGTTTTTAGTCCCTGTAGTTTGTTGAACTTTTCTATTTTCATCCTTATGGTTTTGAAATTACAATTTTCATCCTTTTGATTTTTTATTCATTAACTTTTTCGTCCTTGTGATATAAATATTATTGTTTTTTTCATCTCTATGGTTTACAATTTATTTCTATTTTAGTCCTTCATACTTAAAAGGTCTCAGGGACGAAAATAGAAATGAATTGCAAACTATAGGAACGAAAACCGAAATTTTAAAACCATAGAGACAAAATCCGCAATTTTCAACAACCCATAGGGACGAAAAAGGTAATTTACTCTTAAGTTTATTTAGGTGTTTCTTACAAAATAATACCTTTTGTCGTGTATAAGTGTATTTATCGACTTTGTATATGAACCAAACAATTTTTTTTAGTTTGATGAGAATCTTTAAAAGTTTTTTTTTTTTTTTAATAATTTTAAAAAAATTAAAAGTCTTAAGCTTTCAAAGAATTACATTTAATTTTAACTGATTATTTATTTTTGATATATTTCAATTTTAATTTATTATTAAAATATTCTATGATTTCATTGGTCAATACATTTTTTAGAAAACTTTATATTAAACAATAATAATCTAATGTGATTGATGAAAATGAATTAAATTCGTTTCTTTTTTCTCAAACCAAGCTCAAAAAATTCTCTAAACTTAGATATTTCTCTAGGTTTTTATATCATAGAGAAAAATAATATAGGAAATATGTTGGACCAAAACAGATAACAAAACTCTACTTTCTCTATTTTAAGGATTCTTCTTCAACAATTATGCTATAAAACTTATAAAATAGAGTATCAAATGTTAAAAGTTCAAAAATAAATTATATTCAAATCAAACAGCTACTATATCTTAGCAATTATAACATTAACCATATAATTAAAATATTTAATATATTTTAATAAAATATTATTTCTTCTTCTGAACATTTATTTTCAATACCTCTTATTTGTGGGAAAACAAATTAAATATTATTTTTCCCTCTTATATAGAGTTTTAGAGATTTCACTAAATTTGGAGAGTTTCATATTTTTTCTCTTATTTTTTTTTTTTCTAATTTACCATACAATTTAGCATAACTATTGTAGCACAAAAAACTCTCTTAAATTACCAATTTTTTTGTCATTAGAATAACATATTTTTAAATGGTGGTGAGTACAAATATACAGTGTCTTCAACGTGGTATAGAGAAAGTACGGTTTCGCAAAATCAGAAAAATACCTCGTTACGTATTATTACATTATTATGTCGTAATTTACTACAACAAGATTGGATTTATAACATGCCAATTTTTTCTAAGCGTCTTAATCAACTAAATTTATAAGACCAAAAAATAAGGTGTTGTAATAAGTTTATATAACGTTTTTGGGTGTCGTAACAAGTTTTTAAGACATTTTTAATACAAAATGTCGTATTAGCTATTTTATAGGATATTATTTGAAAAAAAAATGTCTTACAAAAACAGTTGTCCTATTAAAAAATAGGTTTATAGTACACTTATAAAAAATGTCCTATAAAATAGTTAATGTGACGTTTGGTATCAAAAGTGTTCTAAAAAACTTGTTCATACGTTCAAAAACGTTCTATAAACTTATTAAACGCCTTTAGATGAGATACTTTATTTTTTAGTCATATAGATTCTTTGTAAAACAGTTTACTAAGGGACTGTTTGGTTACCACTTAATGGTTCCATTAAGAGCCAATTCTGAATCATTAAGAGACGAATCTTGTTTGGCAAAAGAAATGTCTGCCTCTTAATAGTTCCAAAACCCTCTGATGATTTTGTATTTTGACCCTCCCTTAACCATTCAGAGTCCTAATTTCATTATGAACAATTAAAAAACAACCGTATTTCATTTTGCACTATATCATAAGAGTCTCTTAATCATTCTGCACCAAACCATTCAGCTACTGTCAAACAACCTCTAAGACGTTTAAAAAATAAATAACGTGCTATAAAGCTAATTTTATTATAATGATTTAACTAAAAATATAAAGATTACAACAATGTATTTGGGTTAATATCAAGAATGATGTATTGGAAAATATACATTAAGGGGTTGTTTGTTTTAAAAAAAACCCTTTTAATGACTCTTAAGTCTGAATTGTTCAGATTTTTTTACACATCATCTCTTATTAATCATAACTAAAATAAGACTTTAGACCTCTTAAAAAACAAACGATACCTAATAAAATAATCCAAAAAAACATATGGCTTTGAGGATGCGATGACAAATGGCTTTGAGTATGTAATGACTAAGGGTGTTATTGACTTCTTGTTGCCACATCAATGAGGTAGCATTAAACACATACAAACTATATATACATTTTAATTTTCCATATATTTACATCAACAATACATATATGTAAATTATCACAAATTCATTAAAATTTTGGATAATTAATTATTTATAATGAATAATATTAAATAATGAAAATTATACATTGATATAGGGGTGTTCATCTAAACCGCTCACACCGCACAATAAAGTGCGGTTTAGAACCTCCAGGATGCGGTTTGCATTTTTACCAAACCGTACTATACGGTGCGGTTTACGGTTTTGAGTTATCAAACCGAACCGCACATTATATATATATGTATATATTTTGATTTTATATATTACACACACATATATGTATATATAGAATAAGTGCAATATTTATATAATATGTATTTAGGAATCGGATGTATTGAGTATTTTTAATTTTTGGACTACGGTCATGTTACCGTTGATTTTAAAACGAAGTTTTAATCTTATAATTATTGGATTGTAGGCATAAAATGCGTTAGATACAAACTGCATAAACCGCACCGTACCATACCGCATTTTGTAGTGCGGTTTCGTGCAATTTGAAGTAAATGTGGTGCAGTTTGCGATTTGAAAAAATGCTCAAAACGCATATACAGTACGGTTTACGATTTTGTCCCAAACTGTACCGCAAACACCCCTGTGACAACTTGGGTTCTTTTTTTTGCTGTTTCTTTGCTGTGACCCTTTTTTTGGCCAATGGTTTTTGCTTGCTGCTTGTTTTTTTTGTTGGATTTTGGTGGTTTCAATATTTGCAGGCCCGGCCCTGGCCCATGGCAATCGTGGCTTAGGCCATGGGCAACAGGGCCATGAGGGCATCCAATTTTTAGTAGGCTTTTTAGTATACTATGCTTAGTTTTGAAGGCCCATATTTTTTTACCTTTGAAGATAGTAGGCTGCTTAATCCAGCAGACCACCGCCGAGGCGCCGATTAAAACTCTTGCGATTCAATTACGACGACGAACACTACATTCGAACAATCTCGACTCTCGCTATCGCATCTCAATGCTCAACTTTCATTATCGTTTTGTGATTCTGTGACTATCTCTCTCAAATTCTCCATCGGTGGATGCCCTAATCGGCTAATCGACTACTGGATAGTGGATTGCTGCCTAAATTGAACACTGGAAGTCTGGCCTTTCTGGGGCGTGGTTGCTGCCCTAAAACGACTAAGATTTCTTCCTTAAATCGATTAATCAGATTACTTGTTGACTTCTTGATCTCATGCTAATTTCCTGCCCCCAAATCGACCACCAGTCCTGCCCTAATCGGCTAGTCGGCTATTTCACTCATTCATTGATTTGGACATCTGTCTTGCAGTCTTGTGTATTGACTATTGAGGTAATTTTTAAATTTAAATAATCTAATGTTTATGTTTTGACACTTGATAGTCTTGTGTATTAACTATTGAAGTTTATTGTTTCCTCACTTTCCTGTTTGCTTTTTAGACTTGGATTAAGTTTTTTTTTTCTTAATTTATTTGTTTACTATGTTGTGATTATGGTCTGTAGAAATGGGCAAAAAAGGTCCATGTCCACCTCTAATGGCATGTCCAAGTTCTCAAGCCAAGGCAATCTAGAACCGATGATGGAAGTGCTTTGCTGCTAATTGGCCTAGATTTGACTGTTGTTTTGTCCTAGTCATTAAGGATGGATTAACTTTCGATCTTGTAGACCACTTATTAGGACTCTTTTGTTTATGGTTGCTTATTTATATATTGTCTTTGGATCTTCTAAACTAGTTTTTAGGGGGTTTTAACCGGTTCATTGATGTTTATCATTAATTTTTTAGATGTTTTTTTAGTTTAAACAACCATCCCGCGTTATAGTTTATTGAGAAGTTTTGGTTTCAGTTTGATGGTTTATGTTCTTTCTAGCTAGTAGTCAATATTTCAACTGCACACAGAACTTGGATATACCTGGCTTGAGGTGCATAGATTCTATTCCTGCTGCTTGTTTCCTTGAATTGAGGTTTGTGGCAAGCTACTTATGGCTCAAGATTACAAGAGGTCAACTAATTCTCCTAATTAACTAATTCTTCCTCCAAAACATCTAACTACTACAAACAGAGTTCTAACCTTACGTTACATTTCTCAACCAAATAAGTATACTACTATATTCCTCCCGAACCATACGTGTATAACGTTTTGACTAAAGGAAGTAACATAATTACCTTATTCTTGACTAAGAAAATAACATCAGTACATCACTATCTTATTCTTGGCTAATCGTTTATACGATTACACCTAGAATATGTGATTATGGATTTAGGATGTACTGAACTATCATTACTTCCCTCTATGGGCACTGTTATGACTTCTCGCCATGGGCATCCAAAAACTCAGGACCGGCCCTGAATATTTGGTATAGATTTCTCACAAATTAGTAGAGGAGGTTGTATTTTTTGCTTTTAAATGTTATATTGCCTTTCCAAAAAAACTATGACAAAACAGATTTATAATGAAAATACATAATATTTATAATAAAAAAAACATAATTTTATGGAAAAAAAATGCATTAAATTATAAATTATAAAAATGCATGATAGTAATGAAAATAATATTCATGATCATTTAAAACGATTTTCGTCCTTGTGGTTTGTTGATTTATAAAAATTTTCATCCTTGAGGGGCCATTTACCCAAATGCTTATCCAGTAAGTTTTTATCGGTAAAAGTTGACGCTCTCACTTACATTACTGATAAGATTCTAGTCTATCAAAACGATATCTTACAACAATTTACCCGATAAGCACTACCTCGGGTAAGAGTCATCACCCTCTCATTTATCGGGTAAGACTCTCGTCTTTGTAATCGTTTTTTTTTTTGGGTCAATTTTTCAATCCTTATAATGGTCTTCCAGTAAGGTAAGTGATTTGGTAAGCAAACGATAGCTTAAATTGGATTTGAGCCTCGTCATTTGAGATTAAGGCGACGTTTGTTTTTTAATAGGTTTGAAGTCTGAAGTCTTATTTCACTTATGATTAAAGAGGTGGTATTGAAGTTTGAAATCTGAATCAATAAAATTGTTTGTTTTTGTAATGTCTGGAGGCGTCTTCTAAGAAAGTAGAACATATGAAATGAGACAGCGATAAGAGGTTTAAGAAGTTAGGTCACCACTTCTTATTTCAGATGTATTGAAGAGTTAAGAGGTTTTGAGAACTGAAAAAAAAAACAATCTGAATATAAAAGGTCTGGTCAATTTAGACTTAAGAGCCATTAAAATGTTTTTTTAGAACAAAGAGTCCTTAAAAGCTTGAACTTATTTTATTATACATGAATCTCACTGTATATTTGTTGTCCTAGTTATATAAGACATGTTTCATTATTTTTCATTTATTTTATCAAAAAAATATAACAAATCATAAATTTTACTTTATGTTAGTGATTACTAAAACCTAATATTTCATAAATATAATACATTTTTGTGATTGAGAATTTTATGTAGGTATATATATATAAAGAGAGAGGTGAGTTCATATGAGAACAACAACTATTTAAGAAAATACGAGAATAACCGAGTACATACAAAATCATATATGGTTCACATACAAAATCATATATGATTCACGCGACTTTGCCCCACGACTTAAGTCGCGGCCAAAGTTGTAACATCTCAGGCTAACCGTACCAGATATGTCCGCTTTCTCCACAAATATGGACTTACGGTTTTAAAACGCGTCTTGTAGAGGAGGTATCCAGTCCCTTATAAGACAACTTTCGTTCCCCTCTCCAACCATTGTGAAATCTTATAATCAACCCCGCTTGGGAGCCTAGCATCCTCGTTGGCACACTAGTCCGACTCCCGACTCTGATACCATCTGTAACATCTCAAGATAACTGTGCAAGGTATTGTCCGCTTTGTCTACAAACCATGGTTTTAAAACACGTCTGGTAAAGGAGGTATCCAGTCTCTTATAAGCTAACTTTCGTTCTCAACCAATGTGGGATCTTACAAAAGTCGTCTGCGTCTAATTTTTGTCGGTTGATGTAAAATCACATATGATTTGTTATTTTCTTAAATAATTAGTGTTCTCGTTTGAACCTTCTCTCTCTCTCTCTCTATATATATATATATAGGGAGAGATTCATTTGAGAAATGGTAAATATATGAGAAATAGAGAAGTAATCTTAGCCATTCATCTGGTCAACATTTGCTGCTTTGACCGCGAAGCACCGGATAATTCCTTGTGTGGTCTATAGAAGGTAGAGGGGTAATTTCGTAAAATACACGGGATGAGTTCATATATGAATCTGTATGAATCACAAAGATTCATATATGAATCTGTTAATTAATTCAACTGATTCATATATGAATCTTTGTGATTCATACAGATTCATATATGAATCACAAAGGTTCATATATGAATCTGTTAGTTAGTTCAACTGATTCATATATGAATCACAAAGATTCATATATGAATCAGTTAAAAGAGTTCAGTTGTGAATTGCACTGGTTTATATATGAACATATAGTTCATATGTGAATTATACATGTTCATATATGAACACAGCCCGTGTGTTTTGTAAAATTTACGAAATTGTCCTTCTATTTTTGGGATAGTCGCAACTTTGACCGGTCAAAGCCGCAATATTTGACTAGTCAAATCCGATCTTGACCATATGAATGACTATGATTACTTCTCTATTTCTCATATATTTATAATTTCTCAAATGAACCAAACACTATATATATATATATATATATAAGAAAGAGTAAACTACTATTTTCGTCCCTGTGGTTTGTTGTTTATAACTATTTTCGTCCCTGATCTTTAAAAATTATTTTTTTCCCTTGTGGTTTGCAACTTCTTTCGCTTTTAGTCATGAGAATATTAGTTTTAGGGACAAAAATGAAAAAAAAATTACAAACCACAATGACCAAAAAAGCAATTTTTAAAGTCAGAAACGAAAATGGTTATAAACAACAAACCACAAGAACAAAAATCCTAGTTTACTCTAAAAGAAACTAAAAATTCATAAATATAAGAGTAAATTACGTTTTTAGTCCCTGTGGTTTGTTGAAAATTTCTATTTTCGTCCTTATGGTTTTGAAATTAAGATTTTCATCCCTATGATTTATAATTCATTACCTTTTTCATCCTCATGATTTAAATTTTATTGTTTTTTTCCATCCCTATGGTTTACAATTCTTTTCTATTTTAGTCCTTCCTACTTAAAAGTAGTGTTTTAGCCACAAGGACGAAAATAGAAATGAATTACAAACCATAGGGATGAAAACCGAAATTTCAAAGCCACAGGGACGAAATTTGTAATTTTTAACAAACCACAGGGACTTAAAAAATGTAATTTACTCTAAATATAAAATGGATTAAAAATAGGGGTGAGCATCGTGCGGATTCGGGTGGGAAAATCAATAACCCGATCGGATTTCAGATATGGAAATCAAGTCCCAAACTTTGGGTCTTGGATTTCGGCTTACTTCGGGTTCGGGTTCTTCGGCTTTCGTGTTGGATTTGTTCGGGTTTCAGGTATAATTATATGCAAAAAAATTATAATATTAAATCGTTTTTTAAGATAAACTCAATTGGTTGGGAGGATTGATAGATTGATAGTAGGTTTAGTCTCTAGAAAAAACTACGACGGACTAGAATTTAGGATTTTTAAAGGATAATTTGATAAATAAATATATTTATATAATATATGCATACATATATATATATCAGGTTTTTGGACGGGTCAGATGGCGAGAAATCAAACCCAGTCCGAACCCAAATATCCCTCCAAAAATCCGGATTTCATATTTTCGGATTTCGGGACATTCGGGTTTTACAAAAACACTTCAATTACGGTTCAGATTTGGTTCGAGTTTTCGGACCATTCGGGTTTTGCACCCCCTAATTAAAAATGAAACTAATTGATGGATTCCTATTCCTAATTGTACAGCTCAAAGAGCAACTTGCCGAACCAAAGGACCCCACCGTGACATAACCATAATGTGCACATGTGAACCTCATTCACGTCATTATATCTATAGATATAGAGATGGTTTCAATAAAAATTGTAATGATCGTAATAATGGTAAGAAGTTCAATTTTTTATTGGATCAATCTTAAATGAAGAATATTCTTAACTTAATTTATGAATTATTTTGTAACTTAATCTGAAGCGATCTATTAACACTAATTAAAAATGAACAAGGGTCCAAATCCCTTCTTATATTTCTTATCTTAACTTCTATTCTCACATGATCATTCATCTATCGGTCTCTCTCTCTCTCTCTCTCTCTCTCGATATATATATATATATATATATATATATATGTGTGTGTATGTATGTATGTATGCATGTATGTATGTATGTATACATACATATAGAAGAATGATCAAACGAGAATAATAAGAAAACAAAAAGATGGTTAAGTCACATGTGATTACGGAATACTGTCAACGCAAAGCGAGCCAACGATCTGGCCCACGACCTCAACTAGCAGCCAAAGTTGCATGAATTGCATATGATTTTAGTGTAAAATTACATGTGATTGAGTTGTTTTTGTTTGTATAAATTACGAGAGAGGGAGGATGAGTAATTCTCCAACTTTTGAGATTTCTCCAAAAATGATTACTTATAAGAGAGACAATGATTTTTCATTCATTCTACCAATGAGAATGCTTGAATCTAGTTGTTAAGAGAGAAATAATATTTTATGAGTTGTATTGAATATTTTAATAATATAACTAACTGTGTAATCTCTAAAATACAGATTTGTTGGAGATGAAAGTAATTTGTTTTAGAGATTTTGACTTTTTACTTTTCTATTTTGAAGAAAATCTATTGGAGATGCTCTTATGTATTACTAAATGCACCTTTACCTATTAATTTTATTCTCACACACGTCCATATCGATACCTACTTTTTCAATTTCAAATGAATGATTTGACCTGAATTATAACATTAAAAAAGAGTACATATAGCATTACCCTTAACAACATAGACGAATGATCGTATGAGAAGCTGAGATTAACGTAAGAAGTGTGAGAAATTGATCTGAACTCGTTGATCACTTTTAATCTCATGCCCTCCCATTAATTGCGTCTTATAAGGGAATTGATCCGCTGCATCTCGGTACATCTTATATCGGTGCATATCATCCTAATATGCGTCTATTTTTCATCTAACGGTTGATAACCACTTATCACGGTTCTCACGTTAACCTCAACTTCTCACCGAAACTAAATCCTAGTAATATATATATATATATATATACACACACACACACACAGAGAGAGAGAGAGGTGGTTTTATTTGCAAACCACCCTTATGTCGCAAACTATGAAACCCATTTTTTCACCATAGATTGAAATCGTCAACGGTTAAGATGCATTTGTTGTAATTATGGTAATAATTAAATTATTTTGATTTTTTAATGGAAAAGAAATTACTGAAAGGACAAACTTGTTGATTGGCATCCCATCTCAATTTAGAAATTCGGATGAAAAACTGTTTTTACATGGGAATTTTTTTATTTAAGGTAAATTTTTTTCATTTTCCGGATAACTACTAAATCATAACCATTTACATAAAAAAAAATATTTTTTTTGTTTTTTTCAATAATAACACCGATTTTATTGTTTATTATGGTAAAAAAAATAATTTTGGATATATATACTAAATCTTAACCGTTTTTACATGGATTATCAATTATCAATTTTTTTTTTCAGAATTAAAGGATGTTTTCATTTTTCTCGATCGAGTAAAATTCCATAACGATTGACACAAAACAAGTCACAAACGAAATGAAAGTCTGACGAAAACGGAGATGAAATCCAATGAAAACAGAGATGAAACAAAGATTAACGGAGATGAACGACGATGAAAACGAAGATGAATGGAGATGAAAACGAAGATGAATGAAGATGAAAACGGAGACGAACGACGATGAAAACGGAGATGAACGATGATGAACGTCGATGAAAACGGAGATGAACAACAATGGACGAAGATGAAAGCAGAGATAGACGATGAACGAAAATAAAACGGAGATAAACGAAGATGACATAGAGATGAAAGACTACCCTTCGGGAGCTTCTTCCTCCAGATTTGTTCTCATGGAATTCAAATGATAACATGTATTTTTTTTAATGTATTCCAAATCTCAAAATCCATCAAACCCACAAAATTGTTTAAAAAAATAGAAAAGATGCATTTTTTTGAAAATATATTCATAATATAAAACCCATTAAACCCGGCAAAATAGTTAAATCGCATAAAAACTGCATTTTTCAAATATATTTTAAATCTCAATACTATTACAACTAGCAAATTGTTAAAAAAATATAAAGCCTACATTTCCATATTTAAACGGGTAAAAAGTAGAATATATCCGTTATTAATAAAAATGGATAACTACCTAATTTAAATCTTCTTAATTAAAATGACAATTATGACCTTGGAATTAAAAATATATAAAAAATACAAGAAATTCAATGACTGGTGGAAAATGGTTTGTAAAGTTTGTAATATAATAATGGTTTTCAAATAATCAAATGATCGCTCCCATGGTGCATTTAGCTGACGAAGGATCGTGTGAGAATTTGAGGTTAACGTGAAAAGCGTGAGAAGTGGATCTAAACCGTTGATCACTTTTAATTAAATCCCCTTCCATGAATTGTGGCTTAGAAGATAATTGACCATGTACATCCCGGTGCATCTTATCTCGGTGCATTTCGTTCTAATTTGCATCAATTTCTTATCAAACGGTTGATAACTACTTCTTATGTTTCTCACGTTAACCCCAATAAAAATATACATATTTACTTTTGAAAGTAACCATTTATTTATTTAAGATAATGAAAATAATAATTTTACTACTTCATTCGTCCCAAAATAAGTGTCCACATTTCTATTTATGTTTGTCCCAAAATAAGTGTCCACTTTTAAAAAGTAAATAACTAAACTCTCACATTTATCTTTAATTAATGCACAAATATATGAGAGTTGTGAAGAAAGAGAAACATTAAATAAGGGTAAAAATGTCATTTCATGAGAAAAATATGTAATAATTATGTATGTCTAAAACTATATAACAAATCAATTGTGGACACTTATTTTAGGACGGAAGGAGTGTTTGTTCACATAATAATAATAATAATAATTCATAATAAGGCAGGGGATATAAAAACGTGGACGTTAAGATTGAAATGTGTTGGAATATTTATGGAATTGTTTGGCGGTTTCCGGTTGCCATTTTGTTGTTCTTATCCAGAATCCTTCTAGAAGCATATTTGGGTATGGACCCCCCCCCCCCCTCCCCCGACACTGCTTTTTCATTTTGATGTAAAACTATGATGTGACACCAATTACAATTAAATCAAAATTTAATTTATATTTGATTTCAAGTATTATTTTAAAATATATATATACTAAAAACGTACTCACGCAATGCAGCGAGATACATCATGATTTTAATGTTTCATTTTATTTTTTTGTCGATTTACAGTACGATTTTGGATGGTTTTGAGAAAGTGATAATGTTTTTTTTTTAAATTTATTTAATTTATACTTAATAATATAATGTTTTTTATATAAAAAAATTAAGTATTTTGTTAGAATTCAATTATTATCTTATATATTTTAATGACATCTAGAAAAAAATAACCAATTACATATTTAATAATATAATTAAAATAAAATTATAGTAATATAATGTATTAATTAATAGTGATACATAGAAAAGGAAGACCCTACACATACCAAATTGGTAGGTATTAGAAATCCGTAGTAGTAATATGTATTTTGTGCTTTGATACTTGTAAATTAAGATATTTTTAAAATCTTGCATAAAATGATGATACATTATGTCTAATAATTTGTATTTAAGAGTTTTTTATCCGTGCTTTATAATATAGTATATATATATATATCTCATTATTGAATTAAAATAACTAAAATAATAATAAAAAATATGTTTATAAGGAGAATTTAAAATAGATGTTATATTCAGTAAATTTCAAATCAAATGTACCTAATATTTATATTTTATTTGAGGAAACAATAAAGTACCACAGGTATTATATATAGATATTTATTTATGTATTTATCTAGACTGAATTATATTTTCTTTATGGATCTTGTCACCATTTTAAATTTTTAACAAGTTAGAATCTCTTTGGTTGCATTTTTGTATGCAACTGTAGGGATTTAAATTGTTAATTTATTCAAGAACTAAACACAAATGAAATACTTAAACCACAACTAATTAAATTAAACAATAAAGACATAACTCATTAAAAAAAATCAACCACAAATACATACTTTATTTTTTTTTTAAATAGGGATGGGATTTATTGAAAACACAACCAGAAGGAAGAAAAATGTATCTTACTCTGTTATCTATCTCAAAACATACATCTAGAAGCCCTTTAACAAACGCTTACCTGAGTAAGTGCATACCAAGTCATATTACTTTTCTAGATAAATATGGTAAGGACCAAATAAGTAATAGTGTTGAATTTTACCGGTAAATGTTTACCCGGATAAACGTTTAGTAAACCACCCCTTAAAAACAAAATGGCATTGAGAAGCGAGATCCAGAGGTTGAAACGTGTATCATAATTGGAGGGGCCTCCCCCCTCTAAAAAAAAACATACATCCGAATATTTATGTCATTTTAGTCATTTTCACTGTTTTCAAAATAACATACATTGTTAACTTTATCTATAGAGTCCAATTAAATAAGGGGTATTTTAATCATTTTCACTATTTTTTATTATATTAAATTAAAAATAAAACGTATTATATTTTCAATTTGAAATTATAAAACAAAATCAAAGGTGGTCGTTATCTTTTTCTCTTTTTACAATTTAAACTTAAAAATAATATATATATATATATATATATATATATATATTTTAGGGGTTGTTTGTTTACCTCTTAATGGTTCCATTAAGAGACAACCTCTGAATCGATAAGAGGTAAATCTTGTTTGGCAAAAAAAAGGGCTGTCTCTTAATGGTTCCAAAATCCTCTTAATGATTTTGTATCTTGACCCTTCCTTAACCATTAAGAGCCCTGATTTCATTATGAACAATTAGCAAAAAACCATATTCCATTTTACACTATATCATAAAAACCTCTTAATCATTCAGACCACTTAATCATTCTACACTAAGGAGCTGTTTGACAATTGCTGAATGATTTAGTGCAGAATGATTAAGTGGTCAAAATGATTAAGAGGTTCCTATGATATAATGCTAAATGAAATGTGATTGTTTGGTAATTATTCAGAATGAAATCATGGCGCTTAATGGTTAAGGGAGACCCATGATACAAAATCATTCAGAGGGTTTTGAAACCATTAAGAGGCAGACTCTTTTTTTGCCAAACATGATTCACCTCTTAACGATTCAGAAGTTGCCTCTTAATGGAACCATTAAGAGGTAAACAAACAACCATTCAGCAACTGCCAAACAACCCCTTAATTTTAATATAAAATTAAGACAATAGTAAAAATGACTAACATGTAACATGCCTCTCTTATTTAACTAGATTTAGCGAAAAAAGTTAACAACTGTTAGACAGAGGGATTAAAACGACAAAACCATTGAAATTTGACAAATATGAGGGACCAAATTCGATTAGGAAAAACCGCAAACGTAAGGTTTTAACCTTTAATTTATTTAATGCAAGTGTAAAAAACTTAAAGACGACCAAAGGAAGAAAGGGGTATTCCTTAATTAGAAAACCAGGCACTACTTTTTTGACTTTTTTGAAGCAGTCAAATCCTCCAAAAACTATAAAAGAAAACGGAATTCTCATGCTATAAATCATGAAAGCTTCCCCACAAAGATAATCTCTTTCATGGATTCTTCTAGTTGATTCAAGATAGTCAACACAACAATTACAACTTTTATGCTCAATGATCAAACAAGGCTATTTTTTTGATTGGTTTTCCATTAAATCATATATGAATAAAGATATCTATGTAGATTAATCTATCTGTATCAAGATTCTAAATGACGTGCAGCGTGGCGTGACGACACGGTCAAGCCTCAAGTCTTACGAGTTATGGCGAAGCCATGGCGTGACTTAAGGCGGCAAATCTGTATATAGTTCATATGTGTATGTGTGTGTTTATATTGGTGTCTTGAACAATGATGATCGAGTTATTAACAATTTAAATTTATATAAAACGATAAAAATAAGAATTTCTAAATTATAATAGATACTAATGGGCAAATTCCAATCGAATTTCGAAGTACAAAAATTTGAAGAATCGAGAGTAGACAAATTTATAACGCCATGGCGAGCCCTAACGAGCTCAACGCCTTATCTCGACGCCAAGAAAAGGCGGCGGCAAGGCGCGTTTTTTTAGAGATTGAGATGATTTTTGTTTGGAATGATTTTTCCTAAATAAATAGAGCTATTTTTTAATTGGGAGGGCAAGCTTGGAAATTATTTGGCTTTCTACATAAAACTTCTCTTCTAGAAGCTTGATGTATAAATCACTTTAACATTATTAAGCCATTACCAAACATTCATGCATCATTCATGTATGGCTGACCAAATAAGCGGTGAATTTCATTAAACTCATTAAGTTGCTAACAAATAGACCTTATTATGGTGCGTTTGGTTTGTGGGATTGGAATGGAATAGATTGGATTTCAAGGAGGGATTTGGATTTGGGGGGATTTGAAATCCCTTCATATGTTTGGTTTGTAGGATTTGGATTTAGATTGAGTTTGTAGGATTTGGATTGAGTTTTTTTTTTTAATAAAGAATTTATTTTTATTGGTAAACGTTGGATTTGGTTTGTAGGATTTGGATTTGGATTGAGTTTTATTTTTTTTGTTTTATAAAGAATTTATTTTTATTGGTAAACGTCGGATTTGGATCGATACAATTTGAAGTCTGGATCACGCTTTAGAATCCATCGGTTTTGGATTTCAAATCCAGGCCCAATGCCATGGATTTCCAAATCCATCATATGAGGGATTTTAAAATGGTCAATGGATTTGAAATCCGGTCAACGAAATCCATTCCTGCAAACCAAACGCAGGATTGGAATGAATTTGAAATCCAAATCTTTCCAAATTCATTCCAATCCCACAAACCAAACGCGCCCTTAGAGTATCTTCAACGGATTCTTTATAGTTTCTATTTAGAGAACCAAAAATCAAAATCTCTAAAAAAATCACATTCAACTCTAACATATTATCTATTCTATAGATTTCAACATGAATCATCTACCAAAAAGGGTGTTAGCCTAGTGGTAAGGCATGTGGACTAGCTAGTAGCGGTCTCATGTTCGAACCCTGGGGGACGCATCCTGGAGGTACGGGGGCTTCGACCCCGGGCTGCATGCTTTAGCAGTCGGGCTTCGGCCCATATTGCCAGGGATTAGTCTGGACCCAATGTGGTCTGGGATACCCTCTCCAAAAAAACATGAATCATCTTATTAAAATATTCTATAATTTTATCATCTCAATATACTTTTTAAAATTTTTTATATAAAATAATAATAATTTAGTCTCATTAATGAGAATGAATAAAGAAAATTAATTCTCTCTAATAGATATCTTTATTCATATATGATTTAACGAAAAACTATATAGAGAACAATAGATATCTTTATTCATGTATAGAGAACAATAAATATCTAGAGAAAATTAATTCTCTCTTAGATATCTTTATTCATATATTCTAGAGAAATTCTCTAGAATTAAATTTTTTTTTATTTTTATTTTAGAGAACAATATAGAGAATCTTTTAGAGCAAAATAAACAACAAAATCTCTACCTTTTCCACTTTAGAGAATCTTTTGGAGATAATACTCTTATGATTCTTAGTCATACTTCAAAAGAAAGTTGAATTTTAGAGTTCGTAGATCAAACTAAACAAACTAGTAAATAAATCTCACACATATGTAGTGTCTGGAGAATAGAGTGTAGGCAGACCTTACCTTACCTCTGTCACAACTCACAAATGATAGATTGTTTCTGTGAATACCCCCCCCCCCCCTCCCCAGCTTGTAGAAGGTTCATATTATTTGACTGTTTTTCTTCAAAACTGAAACTTTTTAAACCATTGTAGTTGATTTTTCTTCGTTAAGATTACTACTTTTCTAGTAAAAACTACCAAATAAACAGTATAGTTTGCAAGATCCTGCTACACTGTTTGCTCACACTCTTGCACAAACCAAGAGTCTACACGGAAATAACCACTCTACTATTTGAGGTAAAGGTCAGGACTACGTACATCTTAACACCCTCCCCCCCCCCCCCCCAAAAAAAAAAAAAAATCCCCAACCCTACTTTAGAGTGGGATTTCCTAGGCACGTTTGGTTCGGAACCTTAACTCTTTTTTTCTTTAACCGACCATTCGATCTTAGCACTAGCTTGCTTTATGCTAATGGTAAGCCTGCTCGGAGTGATCATAATATAAGACCATAGATCAAGACATCAAACTATGGATATCAAAATGCAAGAACTGCCAAATGGTCATTGGCCAAGCGGTACCCGTGTTATAGGTAATCTCAACCTCCTAAAAGGTCACGGGTTCAGGTCTCATCAAATGTGAGAAGTGTGTGTGTGTTTTGCCACGTATAAATATTATATACTTCAAAAAAGGAAAAGAAAAGAAATGCAAGAACTCATGTTTTATTACCAGAACCAACAAGAGAAGACTTGCTCGGGAAACTTTGCAAGTGATTTGAATGCAGGCTGCAGCCACCATTTCATTGCCGCCAAACTGCTTGAATTTGAGCAAAGGGGCTCTGCAAAATGATAACATACACATACACACATATACATATATATGTATAGAGGAAGGATCATGCGAGAAGTTTAAGCATTTTGCGAGAAGGCGAGAAGTCTCAATATCATATATGATTGCATGCCCTTTGGGTGTGTTTAATCATATATGATTTAAGTGTCTATATATTGTCAATGTAACGTGTGTTTAATCATATATGATTAAGTTTGTATATCATATAGGATATCACACTTCTCGCCTTCTCGCGAAATGTTTAGCTTTCAGGTTTACCCCGACTAAAGAGATCCCATAAAAAACCCAAACCAAACAAACTCAATATATCCTACCCAAAAGCAGGGTCTGGAAGTAAGATGTACACAGAACTTAGGTTTGTGTCAAGAGATTAGACAAAAAAATAGGAATTAGAAACACAATCAAAGTTTTCATATTCTTGCTAAAAATTACCAACCTCCCTGTGTGCTAGCTCTCCCACTTAAGCAACTAAGCAATCGGCCTAATGATCTTTCTTCAATCCATGTAACCGGAAGAGACCAAGATCAAGGGACCAGCCCTCCTCATGTTCATTTCAATACAAGTGATAACCATCCCATTGATTGATGCAGTGGCTTATTAACCCAATTGAAATGGTGAAGGTTCGTTTGTCTAATCATATGAGCCGGTTGGGCAGAGGTTAGTTGTAAGAGTTAACAATGTGTAGCAAATTCAAAGAGACAAAAAGGGGGAGGGGATCTGCAAGGGTGTGGTTGGTATGCAGATAAGACTGGACCCGCAAGAGTGAGGTAGGTGGGTGAAAGAATTGTGGAAGGTTTTAAGTTGATATAGGTAGTTTAGTAATTTACCTATCTTGTCCCACTCAGTCATGTATTATCTCAATCTAAGGGCCTATTATTAGCAGTTTAATGAGCTTAATGGGACTTACAAGTCACAACTTATTCGGTCAGCTATAGATGACTGTTTGGTAGTGGTTTATTGATATAGAAAATGGCTTATTCAGTAAGCTTCTAAAGGGGAGCTTTATGCACAAAGCCAAATTTTTCTCCAAACCTGCCCCCTCCCAATTAAAAAGCATGCTCCTCCATCTATGAACAAACCCTCCCAAACAAAAACCTTCCCAATCTATATAGACAGATTAATCCACACAGACAGCTTTATCCATAAAGGACTTAATGGAAAACCAACCAAACAGCCTCAAGAGAATGCATCCAAGACTTGTTTAACTTCTTCAACCATCATACTCGGTTTCTTTGGTTGCAAACAAGCCATCATTCTTTAAAAAAAACTGACCACTCTTTCTTCTACAATATATCTGGAAGAAGTGTCTGGAATAACTATCGGGATATGAATTCAACTATCAACATTTGGCTAAGTCGAATTGTTGGTTACCGGCAAAACTATTTAAACAATCTAAGCAGATATGCATAAAAGCATTACAAGCCACACATGACACAACTATAAAATTTATTCAGATATTATAACTAATTATCTTTAACAAGTAACTAAGATATATTTCTGATGATATCCATTGATGGGTTGGGTTTTGGTGTGAAGTTGAGGTTAACGTGAGAAGCGTGAGAATTGGTTATCAACCGTTGGATGAGAAATGGATACACCTTAGGATGAGGTGCACCAAGATAAGATGTACCGAGATGCACCAGATCAATTCCCTTCTAAGCCGCAATTAATGGGAGGGCATTTGATTAAAAGTGATCAACTGTTCAGATCCACTTCTCACTTTAACCTCAAATTCTCACACGATCCTTCGCCTCCATTGATTAACTTATATTTGATTATATAGGCATGTAACATATGCTTGCACACAGCTAGAAAAACTATGCAGATATTTGTCAATCTATTGACCCACAAAACTATAGAAGGTATATAGATATAACGAAGCGTAAGTGAGTCATTAAATACAATTGTTACTTTTCAAAAGTATAATTGAAAAATAACAAATATCATATATAGGGTAAGGTTAAGTGAAGGCGTGAATCTCGAAGATCACACTTGATTACATGTGATACGAACACATAATCATATATGATACAACACAATCCCGACCTTTGGTCGCATTCACAAAGTCACTTGTGTCCCTTTTTGGACGTTTTGTATCACATGTAATCATGTGTGATCTTGAAACATATCGCCTTCTCGCAAATTGATCAACTTCTAACATGAACCTCTCTATACACACACACACACATATAGAGAGAGAGAGAGGGAGAGTCCCCTTCTTTTGCAAGCCACCTGATTAATACAAACCATACAAACAAATCGATTGAGATATTTATGGAAGTGAGGAGGGTTCATTTATTATGATGAATATTTAAGAAAGATGATCAGAGTTCAATCACTATCATCAACGTTTTAGATTAGGAAACAATCGAAATATTTATGGAACCAGATATTCATCAGACTAGATGGAGACGGTTGAGATTGGTTTGTATGATTTGTACTAATAAGGTGGTAATATGGCCTTTATTAACAAAAAAAGAGTTGGCCGACCCAATGTACCTAATAGCATTCCTGAATTGATTTTACAAGGTAAAAACACACATGAATAGGCTAAGGCTAATTCAAAATACTGCCAGTTTCATTAAAACGCTACGATCACGAGAATATGCTCATAGGTCATAGCCATAACATAGCAGAAATGCAATATATGGAAGATACAAAATAAAGGATGCGACCGTTTTCCAACCTCAAGAAACTGGGAAAAATTATTTTCTTTGAACTATAACAGAATGACAACATTCTATGTCCCCAACACTACAGTAGGAAAATAACTAGAGGCATACATACGTATATAAAATAATAAAGTACCTGAGGTGAGCGGCATGTAGAATCATATCTTCAACAGAGATGGAAGTGAAGAAGATGCCACAACATCTTGCATCTCGGCAATCAGTATAGGACGCTGATCCAATAAATATTTGCTCGTAGTGGCGACCGAAATATTTACTACATCACAGGCACACCATAAGGGGTTTGAAAATTGGTGACTGACAGAGGCAAGAATGAGGATACATAATATCTCAGGCCAGGATAACACAACAAACCCATGAGAAAAACATACACAATTTGAGCAAAAGGTTGATTACCAACAACCCCAACTGGCCCCACATGGACCCCGCCACCTAAGAACCACATGTGAGGAGGCATTTCAGAGCTGAGTCAGCGGTTGAGGCTAGCGGAGGGGTTCAAGCCCGTCTCCCGCAGGATTTGAACTTAAACCTGTTGTGTATTTGAGCAAAGTCACTCCGCCCCTTTGCCAACTGAGTTACACGCCCAAGGGCAAAACCATACAGAATTATCCAACTCAGCGATCCTTCTAAATCATATTTCGTTCATGAAGAAAAAGACGACAAAAAACATCCAGAAAAGCTGATCAACAAGTACAGGAAATCATGATTAATTATGGAAGGAAACAAAAGAATATTTTTTGAATATACTTCTAAGAGACTACACTATGAATGATGCTCTAGAGAGAAGAATCAATAAATTGAACGAGTTCCAGTGTTGCACAATTACAGATTACAATGGCACATAATTAACTAAGTATTACAAGTGTGAGGGTTTTGACCCCATGGATTGGCTACATATGGGATGGAATGGAATGTGTGGTCAATTACTTACCCAAAGCCACCCCATAGTAGCTTAACTGCAGAAACTTCTATGTGTTTAGATTACGTGCAGGCTCATACGTAGAGTTCTGCAGACTTTCAAACCTTACCATCGGATCAGAGAGGATTGTTTTGTTTGTTGTCTCTTTTGAGTTGAACTTTCAATTTTTTACCACCTAACTGGTATCCATTCATCATATTTATTGCAGATTGTGCATCGGATGGGGAGTCATAACTGACAAAGCCTGCAAACAGGGGACAATTTAGAAGCGAAAATATTAGGAATTGTGCAAAATAGCCAACCAGGCTTCCCCTCTTCACTTTATAGCCATCTTTTCAAGAAATTGACCAAAATAGCCGGAGATTACACAAGTAGCGCTTACGCAACTTGCATAACCCACTTTTTTCAATAAAATGATCAGAAAAATTAGACATTACGTTAGTGCTACTTGTGCAATTTCTAGGTGGAATAATCTCCGGCTATTTCAATCACAATGTTCGAAATGTGGCTATAAAGTGAAGAGGGGAGGCCTGATTGGCTATTTTGGACAATTTCCTGAAAATGTTGCCTAACTGAATTGATGATTATTACAGGAAGTGGAGTCAATACCAAAGCATTTGCTAACACCAGTTGCTTTGTCAACAAAAACCTTAGCACTCAAGACCCTTCCAAATCCCTTGAAGGCATTTGCAAGCTCTTCATCACCGAAATCTTGAGGAATATGGTAAATAAATAGATTGGCACCAGGTGGACCTGTATAAGAAACTAACCATTTAATTTATGTATACAAGAATAACAGAAAAGAAAATATGTAACAACTAACAACCCGTCTCACATGGACAAAAAATTAGATTTTTGAGATCTTTATAAGCTCAAAGTTGTGGACTACCAATAGTTTTCACCAGGGTTATTGGGTGCTTTGGGCCATGGGGCGTTACAAATATTTCAGTGAAACTATAACATCCCCAGGCCAACAGACCATATATTGTCCGTTTTATCCACGCCTAGACTCGCGATTTTAAAACACGTCTGGTAAATGAGATATTCAAGCCCTTATAAGGCAATATTTGTTCCCCTCCCCAACTGATGTGGGATCTCACAATCCAACCCCCCCCCTCCTCAGGGAGCCCAGTGTCCTAGCTCGCACACCAGTCCGGTTCTTGGCATCTATGTTTTATCATTCATGGACGTTGATAAGATCCATCCATTTGTTCCCCTCCCCAAACGATGTGGGACATAGAAACACAGACACAGACTCACACTAGGTCGACTAGGTAAAAAGATCTTCAACCTTCAACCTGATCCCCAGGACTTGCAGAGACACTAGAAGATGTTGCAGTTGGTGGTGGTACAGGACTAGGAGGACCACTCAAAGGCCGGTTACTCATCATCCCCCCAGGGTATGCCAACGGATATTGAGCTCCAGGTACAGCTGGATAAGCAGAGCCTAAATAACCAGCCGGAGGCACTGCATAATTTCGTGGAGTCCCTCCTTGCAACGGATTTCCTTGGTTTGCATGTGGAATCACATTAGGGAACGAAGTTTGATTCTGCCCTGGGGGAAGGCGATACTGCATTAGCCCATAACTTCCAGCCGCCTACATGCAAAAGAAACTTTTACTCGCACTGTATCTTCAGTTTCAAATGGCAGAACAGAAAGAAAAAGGTGTTGAAATTTTTTTAGATAAGCAGCAGCAGATGCATAGAAAATGTATGCACTCAGCAAATATTTTGGCCATATTTTAACAACAAAACAGTAAATAAAACACTTGATAAAACAAACCTGATATCCATAACCATTATATGGTGAAATGTAGCCCATTGGCAGAGCTCCAAATAAAGATGGATGTTGTGTGGGGTCAGCATTTGCCAAATTTGAAGCCAGTGATTGTGCTTTCTGAGCCTTCCGAGCTAACCTTTCCTTTTCAGTGTCTGCCCATTTGACCACCAAAGGGACCGTCGAACCCTAATAGAGAAAGGATCACAAAGTTACATCTGACCTAAACAAAGTAACTTGGACAATTAGCATAGAACTTTCAACTATTTGCAAGCAAAAACAGGGAAAATTGAATAAAACAACAGAGATGAAAACACACAAATCAATAACAAGAACTTCAACTTGCCAAAGATAAAGTCCGAAGCATGATTCACCCAAAAAGTATGTAAGCCCAAGAATACAGTTGGTACCAATTCAAGCCACATAACACCATCAAAGGATCCCCTAAGTCATCAGATAAAAAAATACTATAATCTTAAATCAGTGTCTAGAGGTGTCCTTTGGCCTTGGATCTCAAAACCAATTGTCAATAAGAGTAGTCGCCTCAGGATCATTTATGTCCATACATTGATTAAATTCATCGAACTTGAGACTAGAACTCCACCCACCTAGATTTCAAACTTTTTCCAAAAACAGAAACCCATTAAGGCCTAGATGTACATTTGCACAATAGCCCATCATTTGGACCATTAGTTCTGGTACCATGAAGAATCCTTTTGCTTCCATCTCAACACCAAATGGCAATTAAAGAAGTCACCTTAGATCATACATGTTGATGAATTAATTAACATCACCCAACGTTCATTTATCAATTGAATATTTATCAATTAATGAAGTCACCCTTAGATCATATGTGGTAACTAAACCCCCCATGCACTTTTCAGGTAAAAGTTCATTTATCAATTGAATATACGCAACCTCCATCTTCTGCTTGCCATTAAGTCCCTCTATAGCTGCAACCGCTTGTTCTTTTGTCTCATACTTCACAAAAGCACAACCTGCCATCATGGTGAATAGCACATAAAGAAACCTACAAGTTATTAAATTCATACTTTGCAAGATCTAATCAATTGGTATAAGAAAATATTGTGCTGCACCTTTGCTTGTCTGTTGAGAACCTCTTAAAATTTGCAAGTCTTTTAGGGTTCCATATTGAGAAAACAATTCTGAAACTTCGCCCTCAGAAACATTCTTCGGAAGCATACCAATGAAAAGTTTGTGTTCTTGAACAAACAACAGGGAACCAATAAAAGCTAATCAGACAAAATTAAGTGAACCTTCGTATTAAGTAATGGCAAAATGAGTGGATATGAAACACACAAACAGTAATCCGCAATACAATAATATAGCATGCCACACCTAGCCTTTCCAACTCGCCATCGGCGTATTTCACTTGCAATGGACAAGATGCCTGATGCACAACACACGACATATATTGTTATATCACAAAAGGTGAACGATGATTTTTTTTAAAATTCAAGACAAACGAAATTCCCGACTCATTTCCAGTGGGTGAATGATATTGGTGCGTCACTGGTTTAAGGTTTATAGAAACATAAAAGTGATTTGGCTAGATTATAGTTCTCGAGGTCAGTAAGAGAATGAAAGCAGGCAAATGTCTCTTTATACCTTAAAGATCCTAAGACTTTGTGTTGACGAGTTCTTTCATGCATATCACTAGAAGCACTATGACATGTGAATCCGCTATAGTTATAAGATATAAAGCGACATTCTTAAGTAGCATATCGCAAGTTCATCATTTCCATTGAAAACGACAATCAAATATACCCAATAGCCACCATTCACTCCAATTGACCATCACAGGATGGAGCCTGTATGTGTGTGATCCCTTGGTTTCCCATTCAACTGCAGGCAGAATAAACAACAAGTATAGCCAACTAAACATCTACACATCACTTACACTAATCCCTCTTTAATTTTGACAAAATAGCACACCAATGCAAATAAATACAAGCACAAGCACTCTTCTAATCATGCATTTCATTCATTAGCATCATTTATTAGCAACTCAAAACCATGAAAGAATGATTTTTAAGTTTATCTTTTTGCCATATATATACACATTAAAACTTTATTCTAATTACCACCTGATTCTTGATTATGTGGAAAGGAAACCTTAATTAGTCTGGTAATAAGAGCACATAAACACAAGGAAACCCATGTGGTGCAATACATCCAACACAAGCAAATTTGCATTTGGAACACCACATGTGATTTCCATGTTAGCATCATTTTCCTCCATAGTCATCAAATATAGTTTCCATTAATTAACAACTATCTCATTAAAATTCCATTTCATTTGAATGTTTCTCTGACTAGTGTTACTCCCCCTGCTCCAAGAGAAGCACAACGATTCACCCTACATGTATATCAATAGAAATGTTCGACTATTTGTCAAATGAAATTTAAGGGAACTTGTTTGACATTAACTATTGGATTTTAAGTTAAAATTAAAGGAAATTGACAGAAATAGCCAATCAGGTATCCCCTCTTCACTTTATAGTCACCTTTTAAACAAATTGACCAACATAGCCGGAGATTACGCAAGTAGCACTTACGCAACTTGCGTAATCTACTTTTGCAATATAATACTTTCAAAAATTAGACATTAAGCAAGTTGTGTAAGTGCTACTTGCGTAAGGTCTGCTTTTTGTTTGTCCACGTAGACATTACACAAGTAGTACTTACGCAACTTGCGTAATAATGTCTACTTTTTCTGAATATTATATTGAAAAAGTGGGTTACACAAATTGCATAAGTGCCACTTGCGTAATCTCCGGCTATTTCGGTCAATAAGTAAAAAAAGGTGGCTATAAAGTGAAGGCGGGGAGTCAAATTGGCTATTTTGTACAATTTCCCTAAAATAAATCATGGAAAGAAACCAGTTCTGCAATTAATCTGCAACTATGATAATGAGAAGAAAAAGGTAATTTAGCTTATAAATCCAGAAAAAAAAAAAAAAAAAAAAACTTCAGAGTTATCATGATTCATGGGTCATCCCAAATTGAAGATAATTGCAATTTTCACGAGAAAGCACGTGCTACCTCAATGTAGATGCAGACACTAGCACAGCATAGTTCTTATCGAAATTTTCAGGAATCAAGTGAATATTCACAATGCATTAATTCTAAATTGGTAATAAACAGTTGAAATTAAAATTGAGTTGAAGAAGGAAATCGAAGAAGATCTGAAAAAAGATAATCACCCCAGGCAGTGTTCTCTTATTGTGACACGCATCCACGGCCTTGTCTGCTTCCTCCCTGGATGGACATATAACAAAACAACAACCTGATAACAACAAGCAAAATTAGGGTATAAACAACGCATTTCCAATTGAAACCGCCCAAATCTCCATATATATCGAAAATATGTCACGAAGTAAGAGAAAATTTATATAAAATTATATAAAATCAAAACGCGAATCACGCATTGTGATCCGGAAGTAACGTTGATGAAATTCGAAAAATGGAGATGAATTTGGGGAGAAATTGAGAGAGAGAGTTTGGTGGAAAAAAAATTAACCTCGAGAGGCTCGCGTAGCTTTGTCTTTGATGATGTTGACTTCGTCTACAAGAGCAAATTCTTCAAACATTGCTGAAAGCTGTGCTTCCGTCATATGCTTCGGAACTTGACCTACGAACAACTTCACGCTCTCGTCGCTGTGTTTTCGCGGTTTCTGACCTTCCGCCATTAATGCCGTCTATCTCTCTCTTTCTCTCTCTGTGAGTGATCTCTCTTTGACTCTCTCTCTCTCTCTCTCTCTCCCACTTTCTCTCTCTAGACTTGAGTCCTCATTAGTTGGATTCCTGTTTTGAGAGAAAAAAAGAGAAAGCTTTCTAGGAAACAATATTCATTGTGACCCCTCAGCTATTCATAAAATGCCTGTTTTACCCCTCAACCTTTTCGTATATAATTAAACAGTTGGATTCCCTTTGTTCGTACCAGTTCTGAGTTGGTTGTTCGATGTCCAGGGATCAGGCGGTTCCTGGTCCATCTCTCGTCCAGATTCCACTTGTCTATAGGGTTATTTAGGTATATGACCTTCCAGAGACCATGGTATTGCAAAATGACCTCTTATTCTCTTAAGAAGCAAATGACCATACTACCCTAACACAGGTGAATCAGATTTGGAGGAAGAAAAAAGAGCAACTTTAATGGTGGAACCCTAGCTTTCATGACGAAGAAGAAGGGAGGAGGTCGTTTGGCTCCGACCACCACCACCGTCTGACGAAGAAGAAGGGAGGAGGCCGCTTGGCTCCAACCACCACCGTCCGACGAAGAAGAAGGGAGGAGGTTGATATGGGGAAGAGACCTCCGACGAAGAAGAAGGGAGGGGGCCAATCTGGGGAAGAGGGAAGTGACTCATTAAGGGTAGTATAGAATAACACATTTATGATGTTATTGATTTAATTTTGAGTTTTAAAAGGGTATGGAGCTAATTAAAATATCATTTAAGGTTAATAAGCTAATTAACTACTTGTCTATGTTGTTCCATCGACCAGAGGTTGTTCACCTTGAAAACCTGATTCGATTACGAGTACGATCGGGTATGGGAGGCACTCAATCCTCCAAATTTTCAAGGGTCGCCGGGAGCGAACCAGAAACCGCGCAACATGTGGTGCTCTTATAGTCGTTAGACTCTACCTCCGGCTGAGTTGTTTACGGGGGGACAAAATTGTTAAACAAAAAGTACAACTCTTCTCGAGGTCCCCGCCAACGTCTCTGGACTCCCTAACGTTGTCGTCAACCGCCACGTCCCAAATATACAACATAACTCTCACGTTATACTATTTTTTTGTAAGACTTTAACCATCTAGCTCCAAAAAACAGGATTTACCAATTACTGAGATACCACTAGACCAATGGCCTTTGGTATCTCTTCAACGTTTTGATCATGTTACAAGCCCCACATGCATAAAAGGTCCAAGAACTATAACCAAATTTTTGTAAGCAAATAAAACGTGTAAGTTGTGTTTACAATCTATACTTATGACTTACAACATTTTATTTAAAAATCGATGTATTTAGAAATATAAAGAATCACAAAAATAAAGTTTTTCTATTGGGTTTATATTATCTAAAGACGTAAATAAAAAGTTAAAAATATGCATTCAATAAATGAATTTATACAGTTCAAGCAAATACATATTTGATTATAAAATTTAAAAAATGAAGTGCAGGTGTTTAGAATTAAATTTAACCCAAAAATTACACAAATCTTGAATATTCTTATTGTTGCCTCGTCTCAAAGATAAAGTTGACATTTTCATCACAAGGTAAATGTAAGTACAGGTTCGGTTGCGAATTTGATTTCCATTACGAACCGGGACCAACGAGAGCGCGTCAAGCATCCGGGTTCAAAATAAATGCTACAACATTCATCTAAAATGTTGTGAAAAAATTCACGTCCTTTATTCATGATAAATGGAGGCATGATATATCAGAGTGGTATTTGATGTAATTCATATGTGTGAGATCATGTTTTCAAGTCTAGGCATTGTTCCTCTGCCAGTGGGATGCATGCGCTGATATACCTTTCCCATGATGACCGTGGAACTTATGCGGTTGGGGGCGTCTCAGATGGTGGCGTCTACCTTTTTTCTATGTTGCGCTCTCGGTTGTTCTCTTATTCGCAATGGAAATCGCGTTTGCAAATGAATTTTACTTGGTAATTGCAACATTGAATGAAATTTATGCAACTTAAGGTGTTAATAAAATAAAACTTGTTGTACATGGACCATAAATGTCATTTTAAAATTATGCAAGGGGAGGAAATTATAATTTTTCCAACTCTTAAATGGCAAAACTTGGATGCTCTTACAATTTAACGACGTTGTATAACTGCCACCTGAGTTTTTGATTATTTACGAGGATACCATTGACGGCGGTTGTTTGGTTTAACCGTAAAACAAGTCGACGATAACGGCTACCGTGAACATGGATCGACCAATTGAAATGCAAAACTGACGGCGTGATAAGTGATTAAGAGATTGTTAGGCAAAAATAAGCAAAGTTAATTTTTTTTGTACATGTTTGGATTACCAGTTTTTTGATAAGCTATTTGAAGTAGCTTATGATAAATTTTTTGAGATTATTTCAATTATGCACTCATTAATATTCATTATTTATATTAACTATTAATTATTAAAATATATTATTATTAATTAATAAATATTATCTGAAAATTATAACATAAATTTTAATTATATATTGATATTAATTTTTAATTATTTAGAATTATTGATAATTATATCAATTTTTTTTAATATTGATAAATATATTTTAGTTATCAATTATTATTATTTTTGTAATTATTATTTGATTATTTTTCTATATTAGATGTAACGGTTATTTAAAATCAAAAACTAATGTAGATTTTTTTTTTTTAAATCTAGTTTAAAATTCATAATTTATAATATATATAATAAATTTCAATATATTATATTACTATAAATTTGGTTTAATATTTGGTTTTAAAATTTATTTGTATTAATTAATATATTATATTACTATAAATTTGTTTTTATTATATTATTAAATATTGTAATTGGTTATTTTTTCTAGATATAATTTTTAGTAATTTTACATGCTTATAAGTTAATTTTTGTCAAATATGACTTTTTCATCAGCTAGCTTATCAGCTAGATTATCAGTCATAAGCTAGCTTATCAGCTAGTTTGCCAAACATAGGCTAAAAAGTCTTTAATAAAATTTTCAAAATTTTCCTAAAACAAATGATTAAAATGTGAAATGAATAATAAATAAAATCAAACACATATTATAATATTAATTATATTTAAAATATTTAATAAATTTAATAAAAATGTTTATTTTTAAAGTTTTTTATTAGTGAAATTTTAATTAAAAATAATAATAATTTTCATTTCATGGTAATCATTTGTTGATAGCTCTTTAAATTTGAATAATTTTAAATTATCTCTCCTACTTTCGGTTTTAAGTATATGTTGAAGCAACAAATTTGGGGGTGTTTGGGATTGTTTATTTAAAACAACTTATGCTTATTTGAAAAAATGTTTATCAACTTATGCGGTGTCAAATCGGAGTTTTTAAAAAAGTGTTTGAATTAGCTTATTGTGTACCAAAACGTAATAAGCTAATAAGTTGTTATTTAAAGGTGTTTGGGATTGCTTATACATATAAAATAACCAAAAAAGTCATAAACACTTTTCAAATAAGTTGATAAGTTAGAACATAATGACTTATCAAAAACAACTTTTCAGCGGTTTGGCGCCGCTATAAGCTCTTTTCATTTTTCTCCATCCAAACACTAAAAAATGCTTATCTCCGATGCCAAATCGCAATAAGCTAAAAAACACTTCAAATAAGCAATCCCAAACACCCCCTTTGCTAAAGATCTTTAAAATCTCCATGTTTTCCATTTTGGAGAATCTACTAGAGATGCACTCAACATACAAATGGAAATGTGTAACACTCGTAAATTCCTATATGTGTAAACCCTAAATGGAAATGTGTAAACCCTAAATTCCTATCTGTGAACTTTTGAGAAATCCTTGTTTCTAATCAAACTGAAAATAACAACTAATTTAAAATTTTCTAAATACATCAGTAATTGATTCATCTGCAATCACAATCTAAGATTTAACCTCAATACACACATTCATTCTATACATAAGGTCTATAATACGGACGTGTGCTACTAAAACCCAATAGAAGTCACTATATCCAAACTGCGGAAGACTTCACCAAATACTTACACTCGCGAAAGACTAAGCACATCTCTTCATAGAATTGCTAGAACCAACCCCCACCTGGAACCTGATGCACATGCCGACAAATAAAAAGGTTAGGCTTAACGCATAGTGAGCTCAAGAGTTTTAACATGAGTAAATACTTTTAAAAGACAGGCTACTCTTAAAACATGATCTTTCAATTGATGCACTGTAAAACATATAAACAACTCTTTTCAATGTCATGCGCTTTCAAAGATAGACACCTTATTTCAAACATGCTTTATAAATTGATTGCAATTTAAATTAACTCGAAACATGCATGTGAATCGACTCTCATTCAAGAAACGTGGATAAAACGTTATATTCCAAAACACCCCAAAAATAAACTTCAAAACCATATATATCGTACGTCCGAAAACACCGACACTAGGCCCAAAACTCACGCGACCATAACAAAAGGAATCTAAATACCAAAACACGGGGACGACATATTTCATTTAAACCTTAATATACGAGGAGGGAGGTCCAATATTAAGGTTCTCATTCATTGTCGACCATATAGAACAAATGACACTACAGTAAAACATCTTTATATTTAAATTACTGATAGCCGACAACGGGGGATACCCGTATCCGTTGAGAGTGGAGGAAACACAAAAGTATACCACCCATACAACGTTAATCGCATGACACCTCCCGACATCACAGCCAGGTGTCCCTACGACTTCTTTACAAGTATCACCTCAAGTCAGTTGACCTTGTTGGCCTATCCGAAGAACTTCCACTCAAAAGGCTCGGCGCACTTAAAGACTACATGTCCCAAGCATTACTTCAAGTGGCGGAGGTCCTAGTGCCTACCGTCCCGGCAGCACTAACAGACTCAACCCTCATGGAGATCACTTGTAAAGTTTCGGTCATAAAACATGAGCCCCGGAGTCCAACCCCATGCCACTCAATTGACCATCAAAACAGACTGATTTACGTGTCTATGGATCCAATGCAACACAGTCTAACATTACATGCCTATCCCGAAATGACCAACGCACTCGAACATGTAACCAACGTCAAAATGCAATAAAATACATTAGTACGTACGTCATAACTGGGCTCTACATCGAGCCATTAAAACCGGACAAATGTCCTCAAGCCCCTTTTAAGCCATCGCCGAGCTAAAATGCTCAAAATCCATTTGACCAATAATCACCGGTCCCCCAAATAATGAAATGTCTTTAAACAACGTTTATGAAGACACATATCTCAAAGACGAGATTACCCTAAAACTCCACACGAGATGGGACTAAATATTTTCCAAAGGGTTTTATGAATGCAAATATACCCAAAATACATATAACATGAAATGGACTCCATTTGTACAAAATCATCAAAGATGCATAAATCACGAGAATAACTTTTACTTGTACAAAATCACTATGAATATAAAACCATGCTATTTACTCGTTAGAACCTTCGAAACCCAAAGATGAGCATTTTAAAAGGTTAACACAACCCAAGTTTACCAAATATGAAAACTTATCAAAATACTCACACATTGATAAATAACCAAGTAAAACATATTTTTACTTCAAAATACATATTTTGGCATGTACACCGTTTTAACAAATCAACTTGAACTCACCTCTCTAGATTTAGGCTAAATCTAGATTTTACCCCGTTTTGAGCTCCTTTGAAGAAACTTGAATCTCCAAGCAAAAACTTCCAAAACCTAGATCCATAAGTTTCCAACCATCAAAACATATAACCAACCACATAGAAACATTCCCCAAACACTTAATCATCCAAATCTCTATTTTGGGCAAAACCCTAATTTTGACCCAAAACTCCAAAAATCTTTCAAAACGAAATTAGATGAATCAAACACTAGGTTGACATCCATCGAGCATTTATAACCCATAAAGAAGTTTGGAAGTGGAAGGGGTGAACTTACCATTTAGGTTTTGATAAAAACCTAGAAATCCCCAAAATTCTTGAAGATGGAGGTGATGATGATGGGCTCTTGGTCTTAGCTTCCAATCCACCATTATAATTTCCCAAAAGTAACCATCTAATCTTGAAAAGCTCTCAAAAACGAAACCATAGCAACTTGAATCACTGAAAACGGAGTTGGGATGAAGAAGAAATGAAGAAATGAAGTTTGATGGCTGAAAATCGTTTTTTAGCTCAACCAGGGGGTTTCGCGACTTATCTCGCGACCCTAAGTCGCGGCATAAGTCGCCCGCTTCCCCTGGTTTTCTTCTCGTTCACTGTTTTGGCCGTAACTTCTTCGTTATAGCTCCGTTTTTGCTCTGGAAAGAACCGTTGGACTCGTAATTAAATCATTTATCCATCAAGACTATAAAATCTAGGATTAAAGTCAAAAATCAAAAATCTTATTTTTCCCCTTTAAGGCTACTGATTTCTGTATTAACTTGAAATTGTGTTTTTCGAAATTCGGGGTGTTACAAATTTCATCCCTTACGCCTTACCTATTAAGCGTTATCGCATTGTGGGTGCTCCGGATGAGAAATGGAAGAAAACGGGGCTCGGGACACTCTGGGCGATAGTGCCCGCTATACAAATTGGGCGATAGTGCCCTGGCGAGAGTGCCCTGGGCACAATCGCCGGCGGCCCCTGGTCATTTTAAAACCTGATCTTGAGCAGCCCCTCCCCATTATTTCAACCCCTTTCACCGTTTTTCTCTCTATAATCGACCCCAAACCCTAAAACCGTATTTTATGCAATCAATGCACCAAATCTAGAGTGTTTCAAGTGACCCTCCATGATCTAGCAAGGTTTGGAAGCTAGAGCTAAGCTACCTTCACCCTCTTCACCTTCTTCATCACTTCCATCAATTTTCTAGGGTTTCCACTTAACCCTTGTCATTATTTCGAAGTTGGGAGTTTATGGCTTATTTTGGTGATCTAGAAGTGCTTTATTGATGGATTCAAGTTGTGGGTAAGGTAACCTTCTATTTTCTTCATTTGTAAAAATTAGGGTTTTTGTTAGTCCCAATATTCAAGTTCTAATCGCTAACAAACACTCAAGATGAGAATCACAAATCATATTCATTGATTCCAAACTCAAAGATTACAATTCACAACTTTCTCTCTCTAAAAACACTCTCTCTCACTAGAATGATATGTTCTATACAATTCTTCTCTGATTCGTATTATGAGTGTCACCACTCTTACAAAGACAACAAAGGCTATTTATACCTCCATACAAATACAAAGAAACAAAATACAATTACATTGACTTTGACTTTTATTAACAAAATGACTTTGACTTTCAGTGAGAGTTGACTTTTCCAGCTTTGACTTCTTGAACTTTTGTCTTCAATCTTTAGGATCTTGAATCCAACAATTATGTGCTCTAACAATCTCCCCCTTTAGATCAAGATCATAACTAAAAGATTTAGCAATTCAATCTTCTCTCTTAAGCTCAATTTGAATCAATTTGAATCTCCCCCTTTGATGTAAAAACAAATCTTCTCAAGAAATCAACATTCTCCCCCTATTCGTATGAACATTGACGTTCTCCCCTATCTTTGATAAACACTCTTTCAGACATTGAAAGAAATTATCTTCATTTTCAGCTCTGAATGTTTTATCCAACTTTCTTCAAATAAAATTTCTCCAAAATCTGCTTGCTTTCGAGATTCTTTGAACTTTCTCTTATCAACTTTGAACAAACTTATCTTCAACAATTCTGAAATCTTTTAATTCTTTCAGCAAACTTTCTTTAACAACTTTCTTTCACAACTTCAATATTGCTTTGAATCACACATTTCTTGATATCTTCTCCCCTTTTTTGATGAATAGAGCATCTGATCATCAAAACTTTCTCCAAGAAATGTCTTTGAAATCTTTCTGACCACTGATCTTTCAAGTTGAGCCTCTAATTCATTGCCAATTCGAACAAAGTATTCATCCAGATCTTTTCAAATCTAGACAAAATAATAACATGTAACTCCTGAATCAACAAATGAATCAGTTAACATGTCTGTCAGTAACATGAAGTCACTGTGTGTAACGAATACATAATATAAAGGAGCTTTTTGATGTTCACTCCCCCAGAGCTTCCATCCAATCATCGAAACACCACAAAGGCAATTTCTATGAATGTTATGACAAAGAAACAAATTATTTGTGTGTTCGTGCAAGTGTAGAAAGAATTAAGCACGAAAGATTGCTTTTTAAGGCTTAACATAGTGTAAACCATTGAGACAACAGTAGATAAACACAAACTCAATGTGCATGATTGAAGTGCGAAGGTGGGACAAACTTCCTTCTTTTTCAATATCCAGATTTTCCAAATGAAAACCAGATAACATATGTGTTGCGTCCCCTTGAAAATGTGAAACATTTTCTTTTTGAGAAGAAAATGAGTAGCTAGTGGGGTTTAGTCAAGAGTTGGCATGGGCTAGTTGCTTGTTTCAATAACGTTCACCAAAGAGTTGTGAAACGCTAGTAATGTGGTTGTCCGACTCAGAATGTAGTTGGTGCAGAGTTTGATATTCTTTTACTCTGATCTCACACCCTCTTTCTTTTTAATCATTAAGCTCACATCTAACCAAACTCTCTTTTCCATTTTACCTCAACGCACAACCCACACTCATTTTTTTTTCGACTCCTCACACTCAATCACTAAGGATTAACTTATTGGGTAGAAATCACTGGTTAACGTGATTTCATAGAAGTTCAGTTAATTCCTAGCACAAAGAACCCATATTATCCTAGAAAGCATATGTTGCTCAGATGATTTAACTTTAGCAGTTAAAGCTCAAATACAATTGTCAGATGTAAGAATGCTCAGAATATAATCATGAATATATGAGCATTTTAATCATTGAAGATATTTTCAAACAAGTTAATTAAATGAATGAACATGAATGCGAGAAACTTGTTTGAAAATCTGACATTGTATGAAAATGATCATAAATGAATGATATACCAATCAAGGCTTATGGTCAAAAACAACAGATATTGTCCATACGAAACAAAATATAGACATTCTTGAAATGACGTTTCGAAATGAAATATCGCTCAAAATTCTTTAAAGTACAAGCGGAGTGTCTTACCATCGAAAAATTGTTTCAATTTAGAGACATGGTAAGAATAATTTGATCAAAAATTAAACGATGTGTGTGAATACTTGAAAGTAAGTAGAAAAGACAATACACAAGTATTTATCTTTGGAAACACACGGTTTGTTTATCAATTAAGCACAAAAATAAAATGAAAACATTTAAAATCACACTTCCAAATTATAAAATCTATTTAAGAATCGGGAAGTGGTTTGAACATTTCAGAACATGTTTTCTATATCTGAAAGTTGTCCTTCTTTCAGATATATTTGAAATTAAGATAAGAAATTTACCTTTTCGCGCAATCTTAAATCTCATGAAGTCAAGCTGAAGTCATTAAGATATGATCTTGTCAGCTTATCTCATCCTGCAAAAATCTCAAAGTCTAGTCAAAGCAAATTTTATTCACAAAATTTATTCGAAAATAAAAGACATAAAGCAGTTAAACAATTTAAAATACGAGTTCTGATTTGAAATAATCAGAAATCATAATTCTTTACTCCCCCTGAAAATATGCATCTGAAATTTATCAGTAAAAGGCACATGATAGAGATCTATAACTCCATTTGAAGTGTAGTTCATCATATCTTCCGAATACATATTTCCAGAAAAATTTATGTACTCCCCCTTGAAGGTTGATTTCCTCTTCTGAGTATCTGAGTACACTCTCTTATCAGCCCGGGAGTAGCATTTCTTTTTCATCATTGAAGAGCGAGTCCTAAACTGTTGTGTTTAGAAGTCAAACTTCGTTGATGTACGAGTTCTAAGCTGATTTACTTAGAAGCCTTCGCTCATCGGTTCTCTTACTCCCCTTTGACTGTAGATGCCTGCAACACAGAATCAACTTTCGGTTTTGGTACCCACTGGTATTTGGGTCCATAATTGTTAGTTGCAGTTCTTATGGGAGTAACTGAATAAGAACCATACCAGTAATGATCACTAGCTTTATGAACAAAATCATATGTATGACAATAAGAACAATACCTCTTTTTAGATAACCTGATCAATTAATCTCTCGAATAAGCAAGATCAGGTTTACCTTTTAGCACTTTGTTCTTCTTGACTGTTGATGCATGTATACATGATTTGTTACTTGTCTTCTCTTCCTTCTTTCCTTTCTTTTCTTTCTTCTTCTCATCATTCTTCTTATCTTCAACCACTGGTTTCACTCTCCATACCAGTTTTTCTTCTTTATATCTCCTTCTTCTATGTGTACCTGAACCATCTATTTTTCTATCATAGAAAAGATTAGTAGTACAAATCTGATTGGAAGATTTAAATGACCTTTTTGTAGAAACAGTTTGCTGATGTGAGCTTGATGCTGGCTTATTAGAACCAACTGAACTATTTCTTGGTGAGTGGATTTTTGACTCTGGAGTCGTTTGCTCAGTCACCACCACCTTTGAAACAATCTTTTCAAGCTCTTTTACCTTTGAAAAGTAACTGTCTCTTTCTTTTACAAGAAGGTCAATCTTCTCCTTGAATTCAGACTTCGCTTGCTGCTCTATAAGCACACAAGTAGATAGCTCAGATAACTTTGCAGTTAGCTTCTTTATCTTTGCTTCAAATAAGCTTCTTTCTTCCTCAAAGCCCATTTCAGCATTTGTCCTCTGACCAGATATTTCTTTGAATATCCCAACATTCTTTTGCTCTATGGTCTTCTTCTCTTTATCAAATTTCTATCTTTCCAGTATGATTACTTTCTCAAAGTCAGAAATTTGTTGAGAAAGTTTTATACATTTCAGCTAAACCGTCTTCTTCTCGTCAGCACATTTTCTGGAAAAATCTGAGAACTTCTTAGCAAACTCTTTCTTTTCTTTCTCAAAAACTGATCTTTCTTCAACAATTTGAAATTCTAATTCAAATATCTTCTTTTCATTAGCACACCCTGTTTGCTTAAACTTGACAATTTGATTTTCTAAGTCTGAGATCTTGCATTTTAACTCAATATGTTTAGCTTCCAAAAACAAGACCTTTTCTTCATTAAGCCCAGAAATCTGTTTTAGCAGATCTTCATTAATAGTCTTTAAAGCACTAACTTCTTCTCTCAGTATCTTCCTTTCATCATTGTATCTCTTTGATCTCTTTGAGTAGTAATCAACTGAGGAAGCAAGATTTTTGTTCTCTAGTTTGAGCTTTTCAATCTTCTTTTCATCATCATCAGAAAAATATCCCATCTTGAATATTTGTTACAAAAAGAACTTGAACTTGATCGTTAATCCAAATGAAATCTCAAGAATACAGAAAAACTTGAAATAAAAATTCAGAAATTTTGATCACAATCAGAACTATGTCCCCCTCCGCAGACTTAGCACGGGGATCCCGCTACCCGGTTAGCGGGTGGGGTCAAGGGGCAACGCCCCTAGAGAAATTTTTTTCACATTTAAAGGGCATATTACAGTTTTGAAAAATTTGACTAAGTACAGAAACTCGCAAGTCACTGTTAAAGCTTAAAAACTCGCAGGCGCTGAAACTCGCAAACCACTATTCAAAGTGAAACTCGTAGATCAAAACATGCGCGTTTGGGAAACTCACAAACACAAACTTGCGTGTTCTGATGAACTCGCAGAGCTCAACTCGCAGATCGATGAAACTTGCAAATGCCTAAACACGCAGAATACTGTTCACAATGAAACTCGCTAACAGAGGCGTGGACGTTTCCAAAACTCGCTTGTCAAAGCTTGCGCGTTTTGAATCAAACTCGCTAGCTATACTTGCGCGTTTCCAACACTTAGAACTTTTTCCTGATATTTCAAACTCGCACGTTGAGTGAACTCGCAGATCACTGTTTCTCTTCAAACTCGCACCATTCGATTAGCGCGTTTGAAGAACTCGCTAACCACTACATGCGCGTTCTGGTCCTTAGAAAAATTTCCAACTTTTCCAAACTCGCAGACTTCGATCAGCGAGTTTCTAGAACTCGCAGATTGTTACTTGCGCGTTTGAGACCAAAATCTTCCCTTCGATTTGCGCGTTCTAACGGATGAATCTTGCGCGTTTGAATGATGAACTTGCGCGTTCTGGAGATCTAGCGCGTTCTTCAGAAAGTCGACCCAAAAATTGAGTTTTCCATCTGTTTTCGATCTAAACTTTTGTGAATTAGTCTGAAACTTTGAATTGTTGCTCGATTACAATACTGGAACGTATTACAACACAAGAATTTCACAAACAATCACTCACAATACTAAATGAACAATGAAACAGTGAATATCGACTCGTGAACAAAAACTCAACAAAAATCACAAATTAGTGAGAATTACAGTGTTATTCGGAAATTAAACCATACAGACTCGATCTAATTCACTCAACAATCAAATCCTAATCGATTACAACACGAAAATTGCACAAAAACTCAGAAATCGATCTGGATATTCAAGAACACAGTGTCGAACATTTTCTCGAATTGATTTCGATTTGGATCTGCTCTGATACCAATTGTTAGTCCTAGAATCAAGTTCTAATTGATACAAACAATCAAGATGAGAATCACAAATCATATTCATTGATTCCAAACTCAAAGATTACAATTCACAACTTTCTCTCTCTAAAAACACTCTCTCTCACTAGAATGATATGTTCTATACAATTCTTCTCTGATTCGTATTATGAGTGTCACCACTCTTACAAAGACAACAAAGGCTATTTATACCTCCATACAAATACAAAGAAACAAAATACAATTACATTGACTTTGACTTTTATTAACAAAATGATTTTGACTTTTAGTGAGAGTTGACTTTTCCAGCTTTGACTTCTTGAACTTTTGTCTTCAATCTTTATGATCTTGAATCCAACAATTATGTGCTCTAACAGTTTTGACATAAGTTGAGATCTTTATGTAAAATGGTTGGGGAATGATTCTAAATGGTTGAAAGAGTATATTCATGGTTGGAAACTTGTCAATATAGGTTTTTGGAAGGATTTGCTTCTCAAGTTTCTTCAAGGAAGCTCAAAATAGGGTAAAATCTAGATTTAGCCTAAGTCTAGCAAGGTGAGTTCAAGTTGATTTGTGAAAACGGTGTACATGCCAAAATGTTTATTTTAAAGTGTTTTGCGTTTTACATTAAATTGTTAACTGCTGATAAGTTTGGTTATTTTGGAAGTGTTTAACTTTATAAACTTATATAACACACACCTTTGGGATTTTGGACATTTTGATACATAAATCATTTTAATACGTTTCTTTAATGATTTAATACTTAATTGGATGTCATTTTAAGTAATTGTCCTTTTGGTGTAACTGACTTCATAAACCGTTTGGAAAATGCATATCATGGTGTTATGAGTCATTTTGGAAAAAATAAGGTAATGAGTCATTTGGGAAAACGTTTTGTTTCAACCAATGAGGAGGTTTGGGTTAATCACACTTTTGGTCTTTTTGTTTGCATAACCGTTAGTTAAAAGTGTTTTATTGTTTACACCGACATTTATTGTACAATAAAGTAATTTTGGGGAGTTTTGGCTCGGTTTGACTAAAATGAGTATTGGGGACAATTGTCCGGTTTAATAGCCCGTCGTGGAGTTTTGAGTATGATGGAGATTATTACGCATCATTTGAGAGTTACATGTTTTGGGTGCTTTGGTCATTCAATTGGTGTGATGTAATGTTTTAGACTGTAATGCAGTGGATCCATAGGCATATGAGTCGGTCTTTATTATTTACAGAAATGAGCTATTATTTATATGTTGACACCAGAATTAGTCATGGGATTTCGACAATAATACGGTGAGGGCTCGTGGAGCCCATTACCCGAACCTGCATTCGTGATGTAATTTATGAGTTTATTTTTATGGGATAATTATTTCCCATTTGTAGCTAGTTGAGACTTGGACCCTAGGGTGGCAACTTGGTACGATTATGTGGGACCGGATACTAGCCGTGGGTCGTAAATGTAAATCTTAGCGAATGAGCATGACTATGAATCATTGGGTGCCCTCCCCCACATCTTAGTACAAGTCGGCGTGTTCGTTGCCTTGATCCTAGTATGGTGAGCTCAATAACTTGGAAAGTGACCTACTTTTGTGTTCTGGCACAAGCCATGAAATTCGGGCCTCCCCCGTCACCGAAAGGTGTTGTTTTGGGTATTTAGTTTTATTCTTGTTTTCGGTGACATTTTGAGTTTGGGGTATTCTCCATATGTTATAATTTTGGAGACTTGAGTTTACTCATATTTTGGTCATTTGTTTTATAAAGTTTTATTCAAATTCCAATATTTGAGTATTTACCATTATTCACGTTTTGAATAAGTGTTGGGTTGCATTACCTCATGAAATAAAGCTTTGGCGTTGAGGCATCCATTTATGTGTATTATTGGAAAACGGGTCTTTATCATATTTAAAGTCATTCATTTTAAAGGATCATGATTTAAGTTGCATTATTTTCATTTAACGATTCTCATAATCATGTTAAAAAAACTCTTGAACTCACTATGCGTTAGCCTAACGTTTTTATTTGTTGACATGTGCATCAGATTCCATCTCGGGATTAGTTCTAACGATATTGTGAAGGGATGAGTGCTAGTTGTGTGCTCGAAGAAGTGAATGGCTCGGTGAAGTCTTTCGCATTTACCTTTGATGCAGCGATTGTCTTTGGGTTTTAGTAACACCCGACTTTAATTAGTCCTTGTGTAAGACTTTAATTATTCGATGATGGATTAACCTAAAAATGTATTTCAATTATGGTCTTGTAGTAAGAGAATTTTTTATCCTTTAAGGTATTTTTGGAAATTTTAAATTAGTCGCTCTATCCAAATTTGAGGGTGTTACAAAATGCTCTTGAAATTTTGATGTGATATTTTATGTCTTTTTTTTCACAAAATCTTAGGTACTAAAAAAATGCTTAAGTGGTGTATTGTTTTTTGCGGATTCTACTATAAAATCAATACTTGATTTGAGACTAAATGATGAAGCAAATAAATAAAGAATACAACAATAAGTGAACAACAATAAAAATAAAAATAGGAGAGTAATATACACTTATCAATTGGTGATGTCAAAAACCCATAAAACGAGTAAAAACAACGAGCAACGTATAGTCCTCGATCAACTAGTTGTCCAAATAGGAGGCGTAAATGCTAAGTACAAATAGTTCTTAATTAAAACATAATTGGACAACGTTTAACACAAATAAATAAAGTGGTAAATGATGGATTGTCGAGTCTTGCTTGGGAGTTATCATTGTGCATATGCCCTTAAAGCTAGGTTAACTCTCATTTTTTTCTAGTTGGACGCTCAGGTACGTTGGACAGTTTGGTAAGAACATCTTGTAAGATCACAATCAATTTGGGATATGACCTGAAGTTGTATTATAAGGGACAACACTTCATCTATCAGACATGTTTTAGAAGCATGAGTCCATGCGTGGACAAAACGAACAATGTATGGTATGATTGGGCTGAGATGTTACAAATGGTATCAATATATCAGAGGCAGGAACCGGACTGGTGTGCCAGTGATGATGTTGGGCTCCCAATGGAATGGATTGTAAGATTCAACATCAGTTGGAGAGGGAAACTAATGTTGCCTTATAATGGACTAGATATATCATATATCAGACGCGTTTGAAAACCGTGAGTTAAGGTGTAAACACTATGGAAATTTTTTGGTACATTTGGTCTGAGAGTGAGATGTTACACATCCAAATAAAACACCCACAACTTGGGTTAGGTCAACGAATTGTTTCTAACAACTTAACTTCCTTGTATTTGGATATCTTATTGCGCTTTGACTTGACGAGTCAATGTTTGTTATTGGATGAACTTGAGGCAAATAGCTTTTCCTAAGCTTGGTTACTGTGTGTCCTGAATCTAGTTTCTAATCACAAAAAATTAATCAACAAACAAGATTTAATCTAATTACCTGTTTTGATTTCAATTCAATTCAACAAATACAACTTTCTCTCTCTAGAACTCACTCTCTCTCTACAAAATTCTCTCTAGTTCTTGATACGTCCAACTACTTCTCTTCTCAAGAACCTACTAATAAAAACATAAATACAAAGTATTTATACCAACAAGAAATACAAGGAAAACAAATACAAATACAAGGACTTTGACTTTGACTTTTTATTACAACAAGACTTTGACTTTTTAATGAGAGTTGACTTTCTCAGCTTTGACTTCTTGTACTTTGACCTTCAGTCTTCTTGATCTTGTATCCAACAGATTTATGCTCTAACAATCTCCCCCTTTGGATTCAAGATCACTATTGAAATATCTTACAAAGCAGTCTTCTCTTTTAAGCTCTGTCAAATGCAATCTCTCCCTTTAACTTTGTAATCTTTCCAAGTCTGTCTTTGAAGGATATACCAATCTTCCCAAAACTTTCACAAATCTCTTTCAGACTTCGGAAAGAAATTATCATCAGATTCAGCTCGGATTGCTTTAGCAAATAATCTTCAAAGAAAATTTCCTCAAAATCAGCACATCTTCAGAAATTCTTTGATCTTCTTCAAATCTTTACTTTGAATTTTTCTGACTTGGACATTTCTGTAAATCATCTCCCAAAGCTTTAAAATTTCTTGATACCATCTCCCCCTTTTTGATGATATGAGCATCGATATCATCAAAACTTTTACCAAGAAATGCCTTTGACCATTCTGCTCTGTCCAATAGCCTCTGATTCACTTGTCAAGTCACCATCTAGATCTTTTCAAATCCAGACAAAATAGGAAAATAACACCTGAATCAACAAATGAATCAGTTAATATGTCTGTCAGTAACATGAAGTTACTGTGTGTAACGAATACACATTGTAAAGGAGTTTTTTGATGTTCACTCCCCTAGGGCTTCCATCCAATCATCGAAATACCACAAAGTCAATTTCTATGAATGTTATGACAAGAAAACAAATTCCTTGTGTGTTCGTGCAAGTGTAGAAAGAATTAAGTCATCAAATGCTTATAAAGGCTCAAAATTGTGTAAACCACTGAGACAACAGTAGATAAACACAGACTCAATGTGCATGATTGAAGTGCGAAGGTGGGGCAAACTTCCTTCTTTTTAAATATTCAGATTTTCCAAATGAAAATCAGATAGTATATGTGTTGCGTCCCCTTTGAAATATGAAACACTTTCTTTTTTAGAAGAAAATGAGTAGCTAGTGGGGTATTGTCAAGAGTTGGCATGGGCTAGTTGCCTGTTTGAATAATGTTCACCAAGAATTGTGAAACATTAGTAATGTGGTTGCCCGACTCAGAAAGTAGTTGGTGCAGACTTTGATATTCTTTTACTCTGATCTCACACCGTCTTTCTTTTTATCATTAATCTCACATCTAACCAAACTCTCATTTCCATTTTACCTCAACGCTCATCCCACACTCATTTCTTTTATACTTCTCACACGCAATCACTATGGAGTAACTTATTGGGTAGGAGACACTGGTAATCGTGAATCCATAGAAGTTCTTTTAAGTCCTAGCACAAAGAACCCATATTCCTATTAAAGCATATGTTGCTCAATATGGTTTAACTTCGTCAGTTAAAGCTCAAATACAAGTTAGATATGTGTATGCTCAGAATATAATCATGAAGATATGAGCATTTTTTTTAAACATTGAAATATTTTCAAACAAGTATATTGAATGAATAAACATGAATGCAATAAACTTTTTTGAAAATCTAACATTGTATGAAAAATGATTAGATAAGAAATGATATATCAATCAAAGCTTATGGTCAAGAATAATGGATATTGTCTATACGAACCAAGATATAGACATTCTTGAAATAACGTTTCGAAACGAAATATCGCTCAAAATTCATTGAAGTACAAGCGGGGTGTCTTACCATCGAAAAATATGTTTCAAATTTGAGACATGATAAGAACATTTTGAATAAAAAATTAAACCGATGTGTGTGAATACTTGAAAAGTTTATAGAAAAGATAATACACAAGTATTTATCTTTGGTAACACACGGTTTATTAATCATTTCAGCACATTTAACAATGAAAATATTTAAAATCACACTTCCAATTCATGAAATCTGTTTAAGAATCAGGAAGTGGTTTGAACATTTAAGAAAATGTTTTCTTATGACTGAAAGTTGTCCTTCTTTCAACCATATCTGAGATTAAGATAAGAAATTAACCTGTACACTCAATCTTAATTCTCATAAAGTCAGCTGAAGTCATAAAGATATGATATTGATAGCTTCTCTCATTCTGCATAAGTCTTAAAGTCATGTCAAAGCAACTTTTATTCACAAAATTTATTAAAAAGTAAAAGACATAAAGCAGTAAAACAATTAAAGTACGAGTTCCGATCAGAAGTAATCAGAAATCATTGTCTTACTCCTTTGACTTGTACACTCCCCCTAAATTCATGCATCACAAAAATTTGTCAGTTAAGTAAAATGAAGAAATTAGATAAACTCCCCCTCAAAAGAATTATAACCATCTTTAATCTTCTCTTACTCACTCCCCCTGAGAACAACAACAACATGTTAAAGTGCAGGTATCCTTTCAGAATTAATGATAAAGAAAATGATGAAAAATAACAATACGTAACTTTATTAGGTAACAACCGATTATGTCTTAAGATTTAGCATACCAAGCTTAGAGACAATAAAATGAAATCTCTTTTCATCTAAGGGTTTGGTAAATAAATCTGCAAGCTGATAATCTGTTTTTACAAAATAAAGTTCAATTGTTCCTTTTTCTACATTATCTTTGATAAAATGATACCTGACGTCAATGTGTTTGGTTTTCGTATGCTGGACAGGATTAGCAGATATCGCGATTGCACTCTTTGAGTCACAATAAATCGGTATTTTCTCAAACTTGAATCCATAGTCTTGCAGTTGTGTTCGCATCCACAGGACTTGAGAGCAGCAACTGGCAGCAGCTACATACTCTGCTTCAGCAGTCGATGTGGAAACACATAATTGTTTCTTTGACGCCCAACTAACGAGCTTGTCTCCAAGGAATTGAATATGACCTGAAGTGCTCTTTCTGTCCAACATGCAACCTGCATGATCTGCATCTGAATAAGCAGTCAGTTGAAACCCAGTATCCTTAGGATACCACAGACCAAGATCTGCAGTCCCCTTCAGATACCTAAAAATCCGTTTGACAACAGCCAAATGGGATTCTTTAGGAGCAGCCTGATATCTAGAATATAAGCATGTTGAAAACATAATATCTGGCCTACTTGAAGTAAGATACATTAAAGAACCTATCATACCTCTATAAGTCCTAACATCAACACTTTTACCCGAAGGATCAGTGCTAATCTTAGTACCTGGTGTCATCGGGGTTCCAATTGGTTTGCAATTTTCCATTTTAAACTTCCGAAAAATATCCAAAATGTACTTAGATTGGTTAATGAAAATCCCCGTTGAAAACTGTTTTACTTGTAATCCGAGAAAGAAGTTCATCTCTCCCATCATACTCATTTGAAAACGTGACACCATGAGGTTAGAAAAGTTTTTGCAGTATTTAGAATTTGTAGAGCCAAATATTATATCATCAACATATATCTGAATAAGGATGATATCGACTTTTTCCTTTTTGATGAACAAAGTGGTATCAACTTTACCTTTGGAAAAACCTGACTTGACCAAAAATTTAGATAGAACATCATACCATGCTCGAGGGGCTTGTTTCAAACAATTTAATGCACATGTAGTTCTATATTCGTAAATGGCCAGAACCTCACAATTTAATGCACATGTAGTTCTATATTCGTAATTGGCCAGAACCTCACAATTTAATGCACATGTAGTTCTATATTTACTTTACTTGGTAACCTCCAAGTAATATCAGTTGACTCAAAACCTAGGGATCCACTAGTAATAGTCCAGACTTGTCACAACATCATTCGTGACCAACCATATATAACCATATGGTATACAAAACATTTTATAAACAAAATGTCTTTTCAAGTTCAACTTCTGGTAAGTATGAGAAATCATAAAAATGAGTTCATAAACATTCTTTTGCATAAGCTACAAAATCAGCAAGTAAAACATCCTTTTACTTCAAATAAAATAGAATCCATCATTTTAGTCAAAAATGATCGGGAACCCTAAAATCTTCCAAAACTCAAGTTATATCAAATATGCAGAAAACTTAGATCTGAAACCATGGAGATATATAGGAGTTCCAAAAGGTAGCTTTTGATATGTATATAGTTTTTAAAATGATAGTAGGAACTCACCAAACAGGTTTATACGAAAAACCGAAAAACCAGATATCGATCACGACGAATAGGTGAAGCTTTCTACACCGAAACCCCGAGCAATGCACTTAATACTAGAAATCAACGGAGCTTCAAAGATCCAAATAAAACTTAGAGAGAGAGAGAGATTTGAAGAGAGAGAGAGAAATATCTTGAGAATGAGATATTTGATGAAAACCAAATTTAAGTCGGCCAGGCCACTTCGCGGGTTATGCCGCGACTCCAAGTCGCGGTGGAACTCGCCCGTGTTCTCAAAAGTCAAACCCCAAAACCAACAGCGGACATCGCGACTAATGTCGCGACTATAAGTCGCGAGTAACTCGCGTAGCTACCAAACTCTCAATCCAACAGCGAATGTCGCGGGTTATGCCGCGACTCCAAGTCGCGAGTAAGTCACGAAACTCACTGGAAGTTTCCAGATTCACCGAAAACCATAAACTCGAACGTTATACTAAACGCGGTGTTAACGACAAAAGCTTAACACAAGAATACAATGATATACGTATAATGAAAATCCAGGGTGTTACATAGTCGAGATTTTGCAAGCATCATTTTTAGCAACTTGTTAAATCTACTTTTTGTGAATTTTAATATCCATGAAGTAACCTTTTAGCAAGTCGTTGAAATGCTAATTGAGAAATGTTGCATGACAAATAGTAATTTAGCAAGTTGGGTAAGTAGCACTTTAACGATTTTATTAAATATAACTTTGGCAAGTTGTGTGAGTGACACTTTCACGTCATCATTTCGCAAGTAGCACTTTAGCAACTTGCTACTTTATGACTATTATATTAATAAAAAGTGGATTTTGTAAGTTGTTAGAGTGGTACCTGTGAAATCTTGGCTATTTCGGTCAATCATATAGAAAAGTGGCTATAAAGTGAACTGGAGGGTGAAAAATAGTTATTTTGGACAATTTCCCTTTTCGTTGTTATCATTAATTCTCAATGAAATAGATCAGGGATTGCTATGGTTTCAGGAGTGAGGTGGGGTTTTCTCTTTGTTTTGGTCAGGGACGGGGGTTGAAAGGCCATAAGGGGTGTTCTTTTTTAATTTCATCCAAGCTTGATAATCTTGATTAATACACTAAATGAAATATATCCCTTGAAGGGTCATATCCAAATGAAATACAAATCACTCTTAAACCAAAGTGTTATTTATTAAATGCAAAGGGGTATAGAAAGCTTTCGTTGTTAGAGTGGTTCCCTAAGCATGTTTTGGGAAGGCACTTCGGTTCTTTGTTTGGAGGGGTTTATCCCGTACTTGTCTTGTACTTTTCTGTTTTTGTTTTGAATAAATTTTTCCTAGGGTTTCGTCCCCTTTAACACCTCCCCCCCAGAAAAAAGGTGGTCCCTATTAAAATTTCCAAGGGGTTTCGTGCCGTCTATAAAAAAAAGTGTTCCTTATTATTATATGCCAACCCCGGTCCTTAACCATCGTATTTTATCAACATAACTCTCCGGAATATGGTAAACTTGACATTTAGGGCATGCTTGGTTTTCTTTTATTAAGGAGTACTGGAACTATAGAAGAGAAGGATACATTCTATTGGGTTGTGTAATATCTGGGTTCGAAAATTTTAATATTTTTGGGAGTTGGGTGAAAAGTTAATAATTACCCAAAGTTCAGGGGGGGTTTGTTATCCGGTGACCGGGGGGTTTGGGTCGGGCGATCCGGTGTCTCGGTCGGGGCCCGGATCCGGTTCTGGTCTGTTCGCTTTTATATGTTTTAGACTGAGAGAGAGAAAGAGAGTGTGTTATCTGCGATTTGGCTTACCGATTTATCGGTGTTGTCGTATGTAGTGAATCGTTAGAAAGCGGACTTTAAGCAAGAAGGATCTGAGGTGAGTCTTTCAAACTAAATCCATTTACGATTTCGAAAGTTATTTGATAAATATGAGTGTCTGAACTGCACGCTTTTATTATCAAAAGTTTGTGAAGGTTTATTTAAGAAGGTTGATTTAATTATGTTGGCATGTTCATGGTATGTTTATATAAACGTGCTTTATATATTGTTGTTAATTAGATGTATATATACATTTAATTCGGAATTTGTGACCTAAGTCGGGGAGTGTGTCCCGTCTGGTCGTACCGGGGAGTGTGGCCCGTTTATGCCATTGGGGTGTGTCCCCAAAATAAGGCAGTGCGAGTCAGACACACCGTCTTTGACGGCAATGTTGGTCAGTAGTGTGAGTTACGCACGAGATGCGTAAAGATTTGTTTAATGTTTTAAATGATGTTTGAACTGTTGCATTAGCACTTGGAGGGGACTCACTAGACCATCGGTCTAACCCTCGTTCTTTCAAAACTTATCGCAAGGTAGCAGGTACCGGTAAGGGTAAGGAGAAGATGTGAGCTATTTCCAGGAGCTAGAAGACTCCTTGTAGTAGTTTCCTTTTGACTCAGTTGTGTAATAGATTGTAGCTGCAACCCTTGATCTGAATTGTAGGTTTGGGGCCATTTTTGGATTTGAATTTATATTTTGATGTAATTAATTTGTGTGGGTTATTACAGTTGGTATCAGAGCCATAGTTTAAGGGATCTAGGTGACCGGATGGGCCTAGACTTAAACTGGGAGAGTAGAAACACAACTGAGAAGTAGGAAGACCGTAGGAAGTCAACATTAGGGTAGTGAGGACTAACATGTAAGGTAAATTTGGAATTTCATCTGGCCAATGTAATTGTGAATTTACAAGTACATGCATGTGCTTAACTTGCCGTATCGTGTATAGCGTGTCGAATTAAATGTCGTATGTTTATTCTTATCAGAATCATGTCTGAGTGAGTAACAAGAAGTAGGTATGCGCCGATTCCTGTGCTCGAAGCAGTTAATGAAGTCGTCGCTGAGGAACGGACGACCGTTGTTAACCCTATGGCCAACCGAGGGAAGGGTCGTGGTCGACCTAAAGGTAAAGGGAAGACGACTCGAAAGGCGACAACTCAAGTAAGGGATCTATCTGTGGGAACTCGAGGGGGAAAGGCGACTCGTGTTGTTCGTCGAGCTAGAAGTGTAGAGGTGAGATCAGAACAAGAAACCTCTATTCAGGAGAGTTCAGCTTCGGTGAGGGGTCGAAGGCAGGCAAGAAACCGTGGTGGAGGTCGAACTCAGGGTTTTGTTACCCAAGAAACCTTTGCGATGGAAATGGGAAAATTGCAGGAAACATTGAATGCTTTGTTGGCCCAACGAACTAATGAGGCCTCGGCGAGCAAGGAAAGGAGTGAAGAAAAGGTGGTGACTGAGGTATCTGACTCGCCAGTGACTGTGGTGGAGAGCTACACTTAGTCGACCCCCGTAGTGACGGCTAAAGCGGTAGCGGGGAGAGGGTGCAGTTTCAAAGAGTTTGCTGCCTGCAAGCCGCCTACCTACAAAGGAGAATGTGACCCCGTGTTAGCACTGAAATGGGTAAAGGGGATGGAACTGGCATTCGATACCAGTAAGTGTTCTGAGGAGGACAAAGTGGTGTATGCATTGTCAATGTTGAATGATGAAGTTGTAATGTGGTGGGATGTCGAATCAGGAGGGCAAGGTTCGACGACAACTAAAGAAATGTTTTGGGGTGAGTTTGTAAAAAGATTTAGAGCCCAGTTTTGCCCTCTGGCGGTAGTCTAAAAGTTAGAGGAAGAGTTTCTGGGTCTGGAGCAGAGGGACATGTCGGTTCGAGAGTATACTACAAAGTTCATCGAGAAATCGCGGTTTGCAGAAGTTTACGTGCCTAATGAAGGAAGGCGAGTAGAACGTTTCATCTTTGGACTGAGAAGCAATATTCAAGAATTCGTCTCGAAAAAGGAGCCAACTACGTTCCAAACGGCGGTGAACACAACTGAGATGAGGGAGAAAGAAAAGAATCGCTAGGCTACCGAGAGAAGTAGAGACAAGAGGAAATGGGACGGAGCTATCCGTGACTCCAAAACGTTTAAGTCTGTTAAATCCGATCAGCGGGTTATTAATAAGTTTGAAAGTAAACCGTGTAGCAAGAGTAACCATTTGCATAAGGGGGAGTGTATGATTGAACGAGAAGGTTGCTACAAATGTGGAAAGATTGGGCATATGGCTCGTGTTAAAGCACATATTTATTGGATTCAAGATCATAATTATCTGAAGATGGAAATCTGAAGTTAAAGCTGATAAAGTCGTCTCAACAAATAGTCTAGGGTCCTTTTGTAATAAATAGTCAAAGTCTGTTTAAGTATTTTATTTATTAGTCTTTATTGTTTTAGTATTTAGTTTGTTTTAGCTTTTGGGCCCAAGCCTTCAAAGCCCATTAGGCTAATCAAGCCTAAGTATAAATTTTGTTTATTTTAGTTGTAATTAGGTGAGAAGAACTTAATTAGAAAAATTAATATAGAGAGAAACCTGGTGGTGTGGTGGTGCGCCGTGAACAAAAGAAAAACAGAGAGAAAGGTTGATTTCTTGTCAAGAACAATTGTAATCATCCACTTAATCAATATCATGTTTGAATTATTGTGTTAATTACTTGTTTGCTTGATTGAATGATTAAATGAGTCTGTCTGCCGCTTGATTTCATAACAGAGCCGTTATTCCCGGCTGGCATAGAAGTCTCTCGCGCGGGCGAAGGAGATGCATTTCTGGTACTGGTGGTATTGGACAAGAAAAAAGGGAATAATTTCTTTCTTCTTTCTGCCTTTCTTTCCCATGACGACTAGGAACGGGCAAATCAAAAATTTCACTTCGAATTTCGGACCTCAACATCCTGCTGCTCATGGTGTTTCACGATCAGTATTGGAAATGAACGGAGAAGTAACAAAAGATTCCCCTTTTATGTGGAAAAGGCCCGTATCAATAATTATGATTTTACGTATGGACAATTCCTCAATATCTTGTTCATTCGCAACAAAATATTTTCTTTGTGCGTCGGTAAAAAAAAACATGCTTTTTGGGGGAGAGATACTATTTCAGCAATCGAGTCACAGGTATCTAACATATTCATACCTAAGGCTTTTCCACAAAGTGGTGACGAAACGTATAACTTGTTGAAGAGATGAAATATAACCAAGGTATATCTTTTTGATCAGAGGTTGAATCGATCATCAGAAGAAGAATTAGGCCAAAAATTAGGATACATTCTGGGAAAATCAAACTTCCATCGAAGAGAAGCAATCAGGCACACTTGGAGAGCGCAGTACAACGGAGAGTTGTATGCTGCGTTCGGGAAGGATGAATCGCTCCCGAAAAGGAATCTATTGATTCTCTCCCAATTGGTTGGACCGTAGGTGCGATGATTTACTTCACGGGCGAGGTCTCTGGTTCAAGTCCAGGATGGGTCCATAGTTCTAAGACAGATGAGACAGATAAGGCAGAAAGGATTCGTGTATATATTTTACAGAAACGTGAAATATAGTTTTCCAATCACTGACTCAAACCCATTGTCAAATTCTACTCAGCGCAATATGGAGGTACTGATGGCACAACGGGCCACTCATGTCTTTTACAATAAAATGATAGACGGAACTGC